>CM070789.1:3442500-4667500 GCA_036346955.1 Dipus sagitta | reverse complement strand
TCAATGCACTCAAACCATTTTATAGCATATAGATTATGAATCAAAAACCTGCCTTCAGTTATGATAGTGTAGGCGGAACACTTTCATTCCCATGCAGGAAACCATGAGGAATACCCAAGTCCATCCCTAGACACCACCGTGCAACATTACCTGAGCACTGTCCGTGTCACGGATCCCTAACACATAAGGATTTCCATCACATATCAGCTTTGGCTTAGCTCCAGCACATAGGCAGAGCTTCTTGTACACGTGCCGACCGCCATCCTCCGTGAAGATGCACTGTGGGCACACAAAGCCGTGAGAGCAGGAAACCTGTGATACACGTGTCCATTTCATGTTAAAGTCAGAAAGGCAAAAACAAAAATCATATCCCGCCTGGTGCCTCTTGGTGGCACTCAATACTAAGTTTCAGCAATTACAAAGCTAATTAACTACTAGACTATATCCGCTACCCCAGGGCCTGTCACGCCACTCTGATGAAAACAAGGCTTTCTCCCTGGAAATAAAAAGTACCTGTACAAAGAGTTCTTAGTAAATTTCAATGAGTCTCAAGACGTTTGGAAAATCATGTTGACAATTGATAAAATAAACCTTAAAGAATTTTAAAGTTGAGCATTCTGGTATTTTTACCTAGGATAGGCCTCAATGAAGAAATTTTTTATCTTAATGGAAGTTACTAGAAGACCTACATTATACCTTAATTCAAATTACATTATACCTCAGGTTTTGTTATGGTTTAGGGGAGAAGCGTGAGGTAGAGAAGTTGTCATTTGTCCTCTTTTATTAATAAATATCACACATGTAAAACAGTATTTATATCATTAAATACAAGGAGCAATAAATATGCTAGCAACTAAATGTTTCTGAAGGTGTGTGTGTGTGTGTTTGAGCCTGAAACATGTAGCACACCTATGCCCTCACCCTTGATATGTGGCTGAAGCTGACCTTGAACTCTTGATTCTCTGGCCTCTCCCTCCCAAATACTGGGATTATAGGCATGGACTACCACGACTGGCCACAGAAGTTATACACACACACACACACACACACACACACACACATATATAATTTTTATTTATTTATTTGAGAGAGGGAAAGAGGGAGAGGAGGAAGAGAGGGATAGTGGGAGAGAGGGAGGTAGGGTGAGAGAGGAGAAAGGGTGGGGGGAGAGGAGAGAATGGGCATGCCAGGGCTTCTAGCCACTGCAAATGAACTCCAGATGCATGCGCCACCTTGTGCATCTGGCTAACGTGGGTACCAGGGAATCAAACTGAGGTCCTTTGGCTTTGCAGGCAAGCATCTTAACCACTAAGCCATCTTTCCAGCCCTAGAAGTTATATTTTAAACCAAGTAAAAAATATATTAACCTTTAATGCTAGCATAGATTGACTTTGAAGTTTTTATTCATTTTAGTAACATCAATGAGCCTAAAATTATGTAGTAGAGTAAAAACTCACTGGTTTTATTCCTTGGCATTGTTAGATGAAAATCTATTTGTACCTAGTACCCGTTAGAAGGCAAACAGACAAATTCCAGACTCTGTTTGAATGCGTTCACATCTGCGCCAGTGGCTGCCTTCTAAACTCTGACAGCTCATGTCACAGCACTTATTACCCAATCTGGTTCTCCCACTGCGTAACACACAGAGCCAGTAATCCAGCAAAACACAGTCCATGCAGACATTTAATACGTTTAAGACATTTAATTCCTGCATATAATTTGGTCAGAATTTTATCTCAAGGAGATAGAAGCTATAAATACTAGCCAAACTTTAAAACTAACTCATATTTAGATACTGTCAAAACCACACAAATTCGAAACCTTTTTCTCAGCTACTGTTAAATTTTTGGAAGCAGACATGAAAGTAAGACACTAAGTTAGACATGGTGGTGATGCACGCCTGTAATCCCAGCACACAGCTGAGACGGGAGTATCCGGAATTCAAAGCCAAGCTGGGCCATATGTGGCCCTGCCTCAAAAAAGAAAGAAAGAAAGAAAGAAATCGTGCAGGAGAGATTGCTCAGTGGTAAAGGTGCTTGCTTGCAAAGCCTTATGGTCCAGGTTTGATTCCCCAGTACACATGTAAAGCCAGATGCACAATGTGGCACATGAACCTGGAGTTAATTTGCAGAGGCAAGAGGCCCTGCCACGTCCATCCTCACTCCCTGTCTCTCTAGTAAATAAAATATTTTAAAAAATCAAAACAAACAAAAACACAATAATCCTAGTTCACTAAACAGTGATGGCTACAAGAACAGGTTAGTGTCACATGTGGGATACATGTGGCAGCTCTGTGATGTATTCAGATGCTCTAGTACATGAATTCTCAGTATCCTTTGAGAACACAGTCAATTTGCAAAAATAACTGACACAACTGTTATTTAGAGCCCATTTGACCAACTCATTCTTGTTTCAGAATTCAGAGTTTATTTTTCTCATGAATGACAGCTGGCTTGTAGAAACATCTACCAAACCCAATGCTCATCATGCCTAACCCACCCTGGGGGACACTTCCTCTCAGCTGACGGCACCTTTCCCTGACATGGCCTCACTCCTCTCATGTGCAAGATGGTAACCGCATCCCGCCGAGTTTACAGAGAAGTCTGAAATCTAGAACATTCTTTCCAATCACACTGCCCTGTCATCCAGACCCTACATGATTCTGTACAACTGCAACTGCCTTCTGACCTGGTCACTGCCATAGCTGTCTGCTCCACCTCAGCACTGTCGTCAGAAGTACTTACTACCTTATCATATCATTATCACCTTTCTAATTTCAATATAAAATAAGCCCAACTTCACACACTCTTACTTCTCCAGCCTGGCTTACCAGTCTCTTTACTGATGAGTTACTATTCTTCACCTCTTTTCCTTCCTTTGGGTCTCTGAACACGCAATCCACTCTTCTTAGAATGCCCTTTCCACCTGCAGAACACTTACCTACCCTTAAGACCCAGCTCACGGGGCTGGGGAGGTGGCTCAGGGGGAGAAATGCTTGCCTTACAAGCCTGAGGACCTGAGCTTCACGCCTAGTAACCAGGTGAGTGCTGGACACGGTGGCATGCGCCTGTAACGCCAGCACTGAGGGCGAAGGGGCAGGTGGCTCCTGGAACTTAACTGGCTAGCTCCAGGCCAAGGAGAGAGCCGTTTCAAAAAGAGGCGGACAGTGTAACTCTCTGGTCTCCACACACGGGCACATACGCATGTGCATGAGCACCCACATATACACACACCTACACCCATACAAGAATACAAACACGCATGCATACCACACACATATACATCCAAAAAATGAAAAAAACAAAAAATAAATGCAAGCCTTCCTAAATCCCTAATGTGTGAGCTTTCCTTACTGTGCTTCTGCATGTCCACATACACAGTATTCATATATATATATATATATATATATATATATATATTTTTTTTTTGAGGTAGGGTCTCACTCTAGCTCAGGGTGACCTGGAATTCACTATGGAGTCTCAGGGTGGCCTCGAACTCATGGTGATCCTCCTACCTCTGCCTCCCGAGTGCTGGGATTAAAGGTGTGAGCCACCGTGCCTGGCTATAGTATTCATATTTACATGCCCATGACACTGAGCAAGTGCCCTGTGCTACTCCTACCACAACCAAATGCAGTGCCCAGAACACAGCAGGCATCTTACACACATTAATAGAAACTGAAACGTGCAACCTTAAATGTCATAACTAGCTAGTTATATACCTGCCGCAAAAGTGTACATGTTCTAATAACGGAAACTGGACCCTGACCTTGACATTTTAGGGACTCACAAGAATTAACAAAAGAAGTAATTTTTTTTTTTTTTCAAGGTAGGGTCACTCTAGCCCAGGCTGACCTGGAATTCACTCTGTAGTCTCAGGGTGGCCTTGAACTCATGGTGATCCTCCTACCTCTGCCTCTGGAGTGCTGGGATTAAAAGCGTGCACCACCACGCCCAGCTCAAGAAGTATGTTTTTAAGTAAAAAGGAAGTATTGGGCTGGAGGAAGAGCACAGTGGTTAATGGTTAAGGTAGTTGCCTACGAAGTCTAAGGACCCAGGTTTGATTCCCTCGTACCTACATAAGCCAGATGCACAAGGTAGCACATGTATCTGGAATCTGTGTGCAGTGCCAGGAAGCCCTGTTATGCCCATCTTGTTTTTCTATCTGCCTCTCTCTCTTTCTGTCAAACGAATGAATATATATATATATATATATATATATATATATACACACACATATATATATTTAAAGACAGTCTTACGTGGTCCTCGCTCCTGAGCTGCTTCACTGCAGAACTGATGACCTGAAGGTTGGGAAAGCGATTTGCCAACACGGTACATGGTTGTTCTTCAACATCAAATTCTTCCAGCACTTTAGAAACCTTTATTAAATCAAAGAGATTAAAAATGTCTATTTTAAGAAGATATTACAAGACTCTTGATGAAATACTGTCCCTCGATTTTGCACGTTACTATTTCACGCTCACAGAGCGAGAGGCGGTCAGCTGCACTGCTGTGCTCTGGATCCTTATGTCCTCCAGAGGCCCACACGCTCCCAGTCTGCTGGTCACTTCAAGAGGTGGGGCCTACCGGGGGGGACTTTAGGTCCCTTGAAGAGAGATTGGATCCCCGGTTCTGCCCATCACTTCTCAGCTGGCAGGGACTGGGCAGCTGTACACCATCGCACACTCCCTACCATGATGCTTGGCCTTGTCTCGGGCAAAAAAAAAAAAAAACAAAAAAAAACAAGGAGCCAACCCACCACGGACTGACAGCGCTGAAGCCGTGAGCTGAACAGTTGATTCGATCACGCACTGACCTGCAGCTGTGACAGAAAGCTAGGCAGCACATGCGTTACGCAATGAAATGAGGGTCAAGGCTCTGCACCTTTGAACTCAAGTATTTACTCTGCCACTCATCCTCACTGCAGCTGAACCAAACAGCTTATCGGTATGCTTATCCTCCTAGCTTTTCCCTTCCATGACTAGCTGAACGGGCTGCCATCTGGTCTTTGAGCTCCTTTCCTGTGCTTTAAAACCAGCACCTCGCTCTTTATCACCCAGCTGAGATTGTATTGTAGAACATTTTACCTCGATCCAATCTATTTACCTCTTTGTTACCACATACTTACCACCAATTATCCTTTCCACTCTTGAAACCAAACTCCCCGTCTGGTGTAAAGGACCCCAGAACCTCGTAGCCCTTTTCACTCTCAAACTTTCTGTTTTCAAGACACCTCTGTAGTCTCAAAAGTAACTGGCGAGTCCAAAGACCTTTTTATTTGTATGAACTAGACACGGGAGTATTTGCCACATTTTAAAATTAAGGTTGAGAAAAATTTTAAGAATTTAATAGAGTTAAAAGTAACAATAATACATCTAACAAAATGAACAGATATTTTCTTAATGAAAAATGTTTTCATATTTCGCACAACAATAAATTAAGTGAGAGAAATAGCACTGTTGCATATCCTTACAAACAGCTTTAAAGTTGGGATTATGAAAAGATAGCTTCTAATTTCCCTCTGCGTTCAAACCCTACATTTGGTTCTCATTTGGACTGTGGAAGTTTGTTGCTTTGGGTGATGTATATCAAGACAAGTAGGTTTTGTACTCACACAGCCTTTTCAGAAACTCTTACGATACACACACACACACACACACACAGTTTCCAGTGATTAGTTGCAAATGTAGAGTTTGAGATGATATCAAAGAATTTTTCATACTCTGATTTTTATTTATTTATTTTAAATTTCATGTATGCTGTGTTTTGAACGGATTGTGTACTATCATGCACTGGTACTTTTTGGATGTTATAAAATATCATTACAGAAGATCGTCTCATCACAAATGATGTGCCAGAGAGGGAGAAAGGAAGAAAAGGTCTACGAAACATCAAAAAATAAGTTTTGAGCCAGGCGTGGTGGCACACGCCTTTAATCCCAGCACTCGGGAGGCAGAGGTAGGAGGATCGCTTTGAGTTGAAGGCCATCCAGAGACTACATAGTGAATTCTAGGTCAGCCTGAGTTAGAGTGAAACCCTACCTTGAAAAACAAAAAAAAAGAAAGTTTTGAAAATGAAAATTTGGACATGGCGAATTATGCCTATAGTCTGAGTACTTGGGAGGTAGAGGCAGGAAGGTGAAGAGTTCAAGGCCATCCGTAGCTACATAGTGAGTTTGAGGCCAGCCTGCTTCTCTCTCTCTCTCCCCGCCTCTCTGTCTGTCACTCAGTAGAAACTGTTTATCAGTATTTACTGTGAAAGTAAATGAATTGAATTCTTCAAAAACAGACACAGAATGACTTTAGTTTAAACAAACAAGAGATAAGTCTATGCCACTTACAAGAGATGCAGTTTGCCTTAAAGACAGTCACAGAGTGAAAGGGAAACAGGAAACAGGGCTTTCACTCCAGGCAGGTGGAAGGCAAGAAGAGTAGCTGTACTTAAACAGATACACTCGAGTCAACCTCAGAATGAGACAAAAAGGCAATCATTGAGCCCATTTATTTTATTTTATTTATCTGATAGAGGGAGGCAGATAGAGAGAGGATGGGTGCACCAGGGCCTCCAGCCACTGCAAACTAACTCCAGACGCATGTGTCATTTTGTGCATCTGGCTTACATGGGTATTGGGGAATTAAATGTGGGTCATTAGGCTTCACAGGCAAACACCTTAACCACTAACCCATCTCTCCAGGTCAAAGGAGCTGATGTGTATGGATGACATTATGTATATACATATACACACATATATATATATATATATATATATGTATGTGTGTGTGTATATGTATACACACACACACACTCAATATTGACACATGTAAGTAGGTAAAGCAACAGCTGGTCTATTTTCATGGATCCCACACATGTGGAGTTAACTAACCAGAGAGAAAATATTGCAAAAAATAAAAACAAGAGTGTGTGACACAAGCATAGCTCCTCACACCCTTCATGGCTAGACAGTGACACATAGGAACGCATGGAACACTAGTCAGCATGGCAACAGGACAAAATCCTGCCACGTGGGACCACACAGATAAGCCCGGAGGACATTACGTCATGAGAATTAGCCAAGCATAACAAGGCAAGTACTGCATGATCTCGCTCGTGTATGGAGTATAAAACAGGTGAAGTTACAGATAAAGAGTGGTCAAAGGACACAAAACGTCAGTTAGAAAGAGGAATAAATCCAAAGACATCTATTGTAAATCATAATTTCAGTTAATAATAATAATATTCTGCATATCTAGAAATCGCTAAGAGAGTAGATGTTAAGTAAATGTTCTCATCACAGAACAAATGACAGTAGGTAATAATATGCTATACAGCTTGAGTTAGCCATCCACATTACATAAGTATTCTAAAACATGTTGCTCAATTGATGATTGCCAATTAGAAAGAGCGGGAAAATGCTACAATTACCATATTCATTATGCAAATCAGTTCAATCTTTCAAAGTAATACTAGGAAAGTTCTTACCTGCTTAAAATTTGTAACTGCTTTAATAACAGGAGAAGCTGTTACCAGGAGGATGTCTTCTGATGGGAAGTTCACAGCCAACTTGTTTTTAAAAAGAGACAGAAGAGATAATACATAACTTTAGTATTGCTTTAGAATGACGTAAGAGGGCATATTGCAATCTTAGTAATGTTACTGACCTACTACATTAAAAATTCACCATTTTCTTTTTAAAAGTTTCTAATATGCTTGCTCATATTTATCCAACACTGGTGAATAATGCTAAATTCTTATAAAGATAAAACAGAAATGTTTAAACTAAATTAATAAAGACTTCCTGAACAAAAGCAATATTATTTACTTTGTATACCAATTTATTAATTCAAATAATAAACTACCTCTCTATGTAGTAATTCTATTAAGTTCTATATATTTTAAAATATTGTTTTCATTTATATTCAATGGGATAAATTAAAGCAACTTTTCAGTATCAAACATTTGGAATCATAGCATAATTTTTCCCAAGCTCTGTGGCACACTGCTTTCTTCGGAATAGTATATATTCTGGGAATGCAAAGGCATTTTAATATTAGCTTAGCCAAGATTACAGACTGACTTGCTATAGCTATCACTACTCTCTTCCTCACTCCGAAACTGAAAGTCTTTGCTTATCTCACAGTCTGATTTCTCATCCTACCACCTTATATAATCCTGCTTCTCTTCCTAGCCTATCATAACACTAAGCATGTATAGGTCACGTACACACCCTTAGGACCTTTTTGTCTCCTCATTTGAACTTCGTATAATATTTGACAATATTATCACTCTCACCGTCTTTCTTTCCTTGGTATATCCTGTAATTTATCTCTCCTCTTTCTGTTTCTATTGCTAAATCCGGTTCTCAAATTTTCTTTATGCTACTGAAAATCATATTCAAGTTGGCTTTCTCGGCTCTGTTAGGGCATTAATCATTTTTTATGACACCAAACACATTATAGCTAATCATATTTCAAAAACTTTCATTTGGCCTGGCCTGGTGGTGCACGCCTTTAATCCCAGCACTCAGGAGGCAGAGATAGGAGGATTGCTGTGAGTTCGAGACCAGCCTGGGCTAGAGCAAGACCCTACTTCGAAAAACAAACAAAAAAAAACTTTCACTTGATCTCTTTACTCCACTCCTCAAAATCAACTATTTGCAAATCCTTGTTAAAACGCTAAGCATGACTCAGAAAACCCTTTATGAGCGAGGCTCTCTGCCAGTCTTCCCGCTGCCCTTTCTGATCATCTCCCACTAGCATCCTGTGTGTTCATATCCACTGCATGCAAACTGTTCTGGCCTCTCTTGCGTACACTGCTGTCTCCTTTCAGAATGTGTCTCTTTTTTCCTCTCAGTATCAAAGAATGAACTTTCACTCATTCCTTGACATTGAGAGAAAAGGATATCTTTTTATTTTTATTTTATTTGTTTTTCGATGTAGTGTCTCACTATAGCTCAGGCTGACCTGGCATTCACTATGTCGTCTCAGGGTGGCCTCGAACTCACCGCGATCCTCCTATCTCTGCCTCCCAAGTGCTGGGATTAAAGGCCTGTACCACCATGCCATGCACGGCTGGATTTTTTTTTTTTGAGACAAGTTTCTTCTTCCTTAATTCACTGCTTACCAGGCACTCGTAAAATACGTGAACACACTCATGAAGATGTATTTCCTTTCATCTTTCCCACTAGACTCACAGCCTGGGAAGGCAGAAACATGTTTTGCTTTTGTTTGAGAACTAAGTCCTTAATAATACAGCGTTTTGGATTGTGGGTTTACGACTTGACGAATAAAGGGAGAATGCACATTCAAAGATTAAAATTTTTTAATTTTTTTTTTTAAAGCACTTAAGTGCCTTTCGCTACATCTTACGACTTCAGTGATTGGTCCTATCGACAAAATCTCGTCCTTTTCGGAATACACGCACATGTGCGAAGTCACAGGTTCCACCTCCCTAATAATAATAATAATCAGAAAGAGCATCCTGCTCTAAGTGCACAGAATCCTCAGCCGAATGCTGCAGGTGAGCTCTGTTCTCTTGGCGAGTACAACACGGACGCGAGGGATGGGTTACGAACTAGCTGCAATCCACGACGGACTTGGGCACCTACGTGCAAACTGGGGCAGGATAAAAAGAGTGCCTGACGGGCTGGACAGATGGCGTAGCGGTTAAGGCATTTGGCTGCAAAGCCGAAGGACCCAGGTTCGATTCCCTCAGGACCCACGTAAGCCAGCTGCACAAGGGGGGGGGCGCAAGTGTCTGGAGTTCGACTGCAGTGACTGGGGCACCCATTCTCTCTCTCAAATAAATAAATGAATTAATTTTTTTAAAAATGTGCCTCAGTGGGCTGGAGAGATGGCTTAGCGGCTAAGCGCTTGCCTGTGAAGCCTAAGGACCCCGGTTCGAGGCTCAGTTCCCCAAGACCCACGTTAGCCAGATGCACAAAGGGGTGCACGCATCTGGAGTTCATTTACAGAAGCTGGAAGCTCTGGCGCGCCCATTCTCTCTCTCTCTCTCTTTCTGTCTCTCTGCCTCCTTCTCTCTGTCGCTCTCAAATAAATAAATAAACGAAAAAATTTAAAAAAAAATGTGCCTCAGTGCTCCGTCCAAACCCAAGTGTGCACGGGGTCCAAACCCAAGTGCGCACGGGATACGCGCGGTTAGTGCCAGCAACAAACGCGGGCCAAGCGCTGGGGGCGTGGCGGAGAGGGGACCGGAAGAGCGCCGGCGAGAGGGGTCCGGAGAGAAGCTACGCGCGCCCCGGGCTTCGGGTTCCGGGCAGGGGACGGGGGTGAGGAGGCCCGCGCCCACCCGTATACCTGCTCCGCGCACGTGACGCCCGCGATGCCGCCGCCCACCACCACGAACCTCCCCGTCGCCGCCTCCATGCTCTCCGACTCCCCCGCGGCTTCCCTCGACGCGACAGCAGCGCGTGCGGAGCGCAGCTTGCCCGGGGAGGAAACCGCCCCGCCGCCGAGGTCACTGCCAGGGCTTGAGCCGAAGACGCCGACCTACGGGTGCCTCCCGAGCTCAAACTTAGTCATCTCGCGCGTTGGCATAGAGCCTCGTTCTAAGAGTGGAGGCGGTGTCTCGTCTTTTCCAAGGCTCTGTGTTGCTGTCACTACCTCCGACTTTTTTTTTTTTTTTTGACAGAGGACAATTTTTTAAAGAATATATTTATTTATTTGAGAGAGAAAGAGGGAGAGCGAGATTGAGAGAGAATAGGTGCGCCAGGGCCTCCAGCCACTGCAAACGAACTCCAGATGCGTGCGCCCCCTTGTGCATCTGGCTAACGTGGGTCCTGGGGAATCGAACCAGGTACCTTTGGCTTTGCAGGTAAAGCAGGTAACTGCTAAGCCATCTCTCCCCTCCCCCTTTAAGGCACAGAATATAGGTTAAAGTTTTGTAGAAACAAGTTACATTTTTTTGTTGATGAAGAGAGTCGAAAATTCTGGAAACCAACTTGCTTGCTGCTCCCCACCACCAATGGAAGACATTTTATCCTTGGAAGCACATTCTTCACGACCAGACCATGCGGCGTTGTTGAATCGCTCCCTGACTCTTTTACAATTTTAAGTGCAGCTCCAGTGTCCTTTAATATAGAGGCTTGCCACCTCATCAGACAACGAAGTCCACAACCATCATTTCATTGTTAGCACCATTTTTTTTTTTGTGGTGTTCATTTGCAGAAATAGCAAAATTGCTTCAAGCTTTACAGTATTTATGATCTTTTAAAATGTTATTTTATTTTATTTTATTTATTTTTTGTTTTGTTTTTCGAGGTAGGATCTTGCTCTAGCCCAGGTTGATCTGGAACTCACTATGTAGCCTCAGGGTGGTCTCGAACTCACGGTGATCCTCCTACCTCTGCCTCCTGAGTGCTGGGATTAAAGTCATGAGCCTCGCCTGGCTCTAATTTTTGTTTTTGCTACTACCTTTGCAGTCTCTTAGTTTCCCTAGCAATTGTATTCAAATAGTAAGGCACTCTTTCTCTAATGACTCACGATTACACTGGAACTTATTGATTCCCATATAATTCCTTAAACTTGGGGAATAACAGTTTTGTATCATCAGGACAGCCTGCATATCTAATTGAAGATTTTTTTTTTATATATAGATACTCATGTTAGTCGTGGTAGTTTAATTTCCTGAATTAAGTGGTAAGCACTTCAATGAATGGTTCTGGCTCCTGGTTCTACTTTAGAGAAAACATCTCAAGGAGGAAATGCTACTTTTAGCTCATTTAGGTCTAATCTCCAGTTTATTTGCTTTATTCAATTTGAATCACCTTGTAACTCCCAACACATGCCATCTCTTTCCGCGTTACGCACGTGCGTATGTGCTTTCTTCACCTTCTCTGTAGCTCCTTATTGACCTTTTTGTTTCACCAGGGTACCACTCCTCAGCATCGTCATCTCATATCTCAATGAGGCGGATGTCCTGTCTCCATTCCAGTAGCATCTGGTCATCTCATGAATTTAGGCCCATCCAAATCACCTTCTACTCAAATCCAGAAGGCCCCCAGACATTCCTTAATACCAGGTGTTTTTCTTTCTCCTTTGTATTCCCAGTGTTCAGCTAGTGGTAGGTGTTCCACAAAATGTGCAGAATGGATGCTGGAGAGGGTTCACTGTTAAGGTGCTTGACAGCAAAGCCTAAAGCCCTCGGTTCGATTCCCCAGTACCTACGTAAAGCTGGATGTGCAATGTGACCTGTTCTGGAGATCATCTGCACAAGCTGGAGGCCTTGGCATGCCCATTCTCTCCCCCCCCCCCACTTTCTGTCTCTGTCTCTCTCTCTCTCCTTGCAAATAAATAAAAATATTAAAAATGCACAGAATGAATTCAGACAAAGGTGGAGCATGGAACAATCCCAATGTAATTCTATAAAGACTTTTAGGTCCATCTCTCAGGACTAAGACTCCTGGATATTATGACATCTCTTTCCGATTTTTAGAGGCCAGAGTGACTGGAACTCAAGTTCCCAGA
Source organism: Dipus sagitta (assembly GCA_036346955.1). Taxonomy (NCBI): domain Eukaryota; kingdom Metazoa; phylum Chordata; class Mammalia; order Rodentia; family Dipodidae; genus Dipus; species Dipus sagitta. Next base: position 4,655,016 of record CM070789.1, on the reverse strand, counting down.
GGAAATAGAGACATTGGTGAAGGTGGGAGAGAACTGAAACAGAAGAAAATTCTATTTTCAAATGCAAAGGCTACTGTGAGGAAAGCTCCTTTTCCCCCGCCTTGACAGTTGGCCTTTGTTGAGGCAGTGTGATGAAAGCTACCTGGTTCCTACACTAGCCCGAGAATCTAATTGTTACAGATAAAAAGGCTGATCACGTCTGTGATCCCAGTGTTCTAGAGGCTGAAGCACAAGGATTGCCTTGAGTTAAAGGCCACACTGGGCTACTTAGTGAATTTGAAAGCTACAGAGTGATGCATACACACACACACACACACACACACACACACACACACACACACACGAAAGAGAAGAGGTCAGGGAAGGAAGGAGGGAGTAAGCAAGTGGCTGCAGAGTTGATTCATTTGATAAAATACATGGGCTGGAGAGATGGCTTAGCGGTTAAGTGTTTGCCTGTGAAGCCTAAGGACCCTGGTTCGAGGCTTGATTCCCCAGGACCCACGTTAGCTAGATGCACAAGGGGGCGCATACATCTGGAGTTCATTTGCAGTGGCTAAAGGCCCTGGCGCGCCCATTCTCTCGCTCTCTCTCTCTCATTCTCTGCCTGTTGCTCTCAAATAAAGAAATAAGAAAATATTTAAAAAAACATAAATAAAGGTAACATCTATTAAAATATTTTTAAATCAGGTTCTCTTAAAAGTCATCTAACCCCACTAAAATGTCAAGTCAAAACCTAGATTCTGGGATGGAGAGATTCCTTAATGGTTAAGGCACTTGCCTGTAAAGCCAAAGGACCCATGTTTGACTACCCAGATCCCATGTAAGCCAGATGCACGAGGTGATGCATGTTCAAGGGCATGCATGCAACACAAGGTGGCACATTCACCTGTAGTTCAATTACAATAGCTGGAGGCCCTTGCACACCAGTTCTCTCTCTGTGTCATTAAAAAAACAAAAACAAAAACAGCTTCCAAGCTGGGCATAGTAGCACATGCTTTTAATCCCAACACTCAGAAGACAGAGGTGGGAGAAGCACCTTGAGACTGAGGCCAACCTGGGGCAACAGAGTGAATTCCAGATCAACCTGGACTAGAGTGAGACCCTACCTCAAATAAAATAAAATAAAATAATCCTAGCTCCCCATTCTTCTCGAACCTGATTTCAGAAATATCTAAAGAAAGAATGTTTAACTTCTTGAGATGCTTGATTGTAAACTTAGCAAAAAACATTGAAATTTCAAGGGACTGTAAATGGTGAACAGCTTTTAAGACAGACAATGTGGGGGTGCTGGTGGACATCTTGGGATCCTGAGCATAGATAACACCTCTGGGCAGATGGCCACTGATGCCAGGGTCTGAGAGCGATGAGTAACAGGGACCGAGCTGCCGCCGTGACTGGAGGCTTATCTACATATAATCACGAGGCAGAGGTGCTCATCTGCCGGGCCCAGTAGATGCCTTTCAGCTCGATGTTATTCATGCTCGGCAGCAGGTCCACAGCTCTGTGGTGAACATCGCGTGTATCGACTTCTTCCATGTTACACGGTCCAACGTCTGGCTAGCTGTTGTCACTGAGCAGAATGTCAGTGTTGTCATGGACCCTGGATTCCTCTAGAAGATAGGTGATGCAAGGGCTGCTTTGTTTTGGCAAGTGATCAAGTGATCGGTGAGGAAACATCAGGAACAACTTTTGCGCTCATCTATGAACTGCTGCTTGGTCTTTGGCTGCTCACGGGACCCAGAGTCGGGCACGCTGCAAACATTCATGACCCAGCAGGGCATCAAGAGTCAACGTTAGACAAAAGAACAGTCCTGGATCACCAGCTAACTGCATGGGCAGATCTCCTGCCAGCCGGAAGGCATTGAGTATCTCTCCAACAAGCTTTCGCTGCATGTTCTGTAGAATGGAAAGCTGTTTAATGTCCCCACAGGGCCATGTGCTGAATGCCCCTGTATCATGTTGGTTGATACCTGAGTGGTATACCTGAGTGCACGTTTGCGATAAATGACTTTATAATTTTTTAAAAATTATTTATTTATTTATGAGAAAGTGAGTGTGTGCATGTGTGTGTGTGTGTGTGTGTGTGTGTGTGTGAGATAGAGAGAGAGAGAGAGAGAAAAAGAAAGAGAAAGAATGGGCGTGCCAGGGCCTCTATCCACTGCAAATGAACTCCAGGTTATGGACCACCATGTGTGTCTGGCTTTACGTGGGTCCTGGGGAATCAAACCCGGGTCCTTCGGCTTTGCCGGCAAGCGCCTTAACTGCTGAGCCATCTCAGCAGTACGTAATTGTTTCTTTAAAAGACAGGCCATGTGGCCTCAGAGCGGTTGCCGGTCCTGCTATGCTGTGTGACCATCCAGTGAGACAGTCGTAGCAGGGAGGGGAGGCAGAGCCTCTTGGCTCCTCCTGGGACAGAACGAGTGGCCTGCCTCCCCATGTGATGTATTTGCGGGGAGGGCCTTGCTACTGTTGGGGTACGATGAAACTCTTGACTCTCTGAAAAGCTTTCTCTGGCACTGCTCAGCATGGAAAGAAAAGAGCACCTCGTCAATGCTGGGCTCGGTACAAGCTTGGGCTCAACACATGATGCTGTGGACGCGGCAGGGCCCACAGTGCCAGGCAAGGCTGTAAGTCCTGCTTCTGCTGACTTTCTCTGATGCCAGCACTGGCAAGCACCGGGGGCCTTCCCACAATCTCTCACTTGAGGACGCCCTTGGCTCCTTACTGCACTGTCATTGGCATGAGTGGGGCCACTGTTGTTTTCCCTGTGGTATTTAGCTAGCACAGAGAGGTTAATGTCTAAAAGTTTCCTGTCTGGCTAAGGTCCCCCTTTCCTGATTCTTTGGCTAAGGAGAACAAAGGTACTAGATTTTTTTTTTTTTTTTTTTTTTTTTTGCCTGTGCTCACTGGTGTCTCTAGGTTCCTGACGTGTGAAGCAAAGTCTTAGATATATGAGACAAAGAAAACAAAATCTGGCAAAACAAAGCAAGCCAGGAAATCAACCACTGTGTTGTTTTTTTAGGGTTCAAAAGTCCTTAGCCGACCTGGTGTTTGCTTCACCTTCCAGTTTTCCTTCAGTTATAACTTCTTATATATTAGTTGTGCTTAGTAGGAGAAAGAGGAGTTCCTTTACTTATCTTCGCAGAGAGAAATTTTTTCACTTAGTTTTTATGTACTACTGAATATTATTCTTTTTGTAAATCTGACATTTATTTATTTGCTTATGAGAGAGAGGAGAGAGAGAGAGAGAGAGAGAGAGAGAGAGAGAGAATGGGTGCACCAGGGCCTCCTGCCACTACAAAATGAATGCTAGATCTTCTTTGTGCATCTGGCTCTATGTGAGCACCGGGGATTTGAACCTGGGCCACCAGGCTTTGCAAGCAAGTGCTTTTAACTCCTGAGCCATCTCTCCAGCCCCTGATTTTTCTTCTTTTCCTCTTTCTTTCTGTCTTTCTTTCTTTCTTTCTTTCTTTCTTTCTTTCTTCCTTTCTTTCTTTCTTTCTTTTTTTTTTTTGAGGCAGTGTCTTGTTCTATCCCAGGCTGACCTGGAATTCACTATGTAGTCTCAAGGTAGCCTTGAACTCACAGTGATCTTCCCACCTCTGCCTTCCGAGTGTTGGGATTAAAGGCATGCACCTGGCTCCTGATTATTATTTTTAATCCTTTTAATCACGTGAAGAAATTAAGTTGTACTTAGCCTACAGGTCACACAACAGACTATAATTTAAACTTAACCTATATACCTCCAGTTTGCTAACTTTCCATTCTAGGCCAATGGAAGCCCTTATATCCCTTTGAAATTTTTACACAGTACTGGCCTATATTATGTGTCTCAAGTTTCTAAAATCCACAGTTTTAAAAAGTCTGGTCCTACATGTTATTTTTCCTGATCTTCACTCATCTGTGTAAGAGTTTAAGATGAAATTCCATTTATTGTTCTTAGCCTAAGGTGTCCTGTCTGAGAGCCCGCTCTTGTTCTAGAATGCCACAAATGGGTAGCTTCATAAGATCGTAAGACCTTGTCAACCTGCCGTCCTCTGTGGAGACTGATGGCATGAAGGAAAGCCCATTACCTTTCCAGAAGCCATGTGTCCTCCAATGGCCGCACAGCGCTCTCATCCAGTCTAATGCTGGAGGCAAAGGTTGAGTAATGTCTAATATTTACAAGTTAATTAATTATTCCTTATTTATTTATTTAGTTATTTACTTACTTACAAGGAGATAGATAGATAGATGGAGAGAGAGAGATAGAGAGGAGAGACAGACAGACAGAGGGAGAGTACGGATGCACCAGGGCTTCAGCCACTCCAAACAAATTCCAGATGCATGCGCCCCCTTGTGCATCTGGCTTACATGGGTCCTGGAAATCGAACCTGGGTCCCTTGGCTTTGCCAACAAGTGCCTTAATCGCTAAACCATCTCTCCGGCCCAGATTCTTCCTGACATTTTTATATGTATTCACATTCTGCTTTGCTGGTGACGTCTAACATGTACCAGTGTCCCCATGGTCCTTTCAAATGTCTTTGGAAACGTAGCATTTGCGATGGTTTCTGTTGACTGTCAACTTCACAGGATCGAGGATCACCCAGGAAATGAGGCAATATTTTGATGAGGTCAGTTGAGGCAGAGAGGCCCACCTTAACCAAGAGCGGAGCTGCTCCAGGGCAGAGGCTCCTGGACTGAAAAGGCGGGAAGAGCCACGTGGGCTCCAGCATTCGTCTCTTTCTGTTCCCTCCCTGCGGACCGTGACCATTGTCTCCAGCTCCTGCTCCCGTCCCTTCCCCACCATGATGGACTGTAACATTGGACTGCAAGCCAAAGTTAGCTCTCCCCTAAACTGATTTCGGTTGGGTATCTTAAATCCAGGGATAAGAAGAGGAATGAGCCGAGCGTGGTGGCGCACCCCTTTAATCCCAGCCCTCAGGAGGCAGAGGTAGAAGGATCGTCTTGAGTTTGAGGCCACCCTGAGAATACATAGTGAATTCCAGGTCAGCCTGAACTAGAGTGAGACCCTTCCTCAAAAAACAAACAAACAAACAAACAAACAAACAAACAAACAAAAACCAACCAACCAAACAAAAGAAGTAACTAATACAATGCCCACTTTCTTAAACTTAATTCTAATTTCTTTGCAATATTACTTCCTACATGTTTTTGTCATTGTGTGTCATTTCTACCATGTATGTTTTTTTTTGTTGTTTGTTTTGTTTGCTTTGGTTTGGTTTTCCGGGGTAGTCTCAATCTAGCTCAGGCTGACCTGGAACTCACTATGTAGTCTCAGGGTGGCCTCGAACTCTCTGCGATCCTCCTACATCAGCCTCCCGAGTGCTGGGACTAAAGGCGTGTGCCACTACACCTGGCCCATGTAGTTTTTAATTTATCTTACTGGTTTTAAATTTGCTTTTCACAAACTAAACACAAACACCCTCACCCTATGCCACCCAGAGGTTGTTTCAGGAGAACCATAGACTTGGGTGATCTTTGGGCATCATTTTCTTCATCTTGTTTGTAGGATAGATAACAAGCTCACTTTTTTCCCCCGTTACTAGACCCTGTCCATGAAAACGTGCCCGTGAGCACACACCCACACACACCCACACACACATCCATAGCCAACCCAACCTCATCGCCTAATTCCCTCATTCATGTGACTGCCAGGAACTTTCACGTGTGAGTCTCTTCCACGAGATACTGAGCACATTATATCTGCTTATTTAGTGGGCAACGTAGAATCTCTGGTGGACTCACTAGCAGATTGCAGGTGTGTATGCACACGAGTGTCTGAGTGCAGCAGTGTATGTGCTAAGACGATACTGAGAATTAAGAAATCGCCCTAGTTGTGAATACCTTCTTATTACTGGCAGAAAGCTCCTAACCAAAAGCAGCTTGTGTGTATGTGGGGAGCGGCGGGGGTGGGGGTGGGTGGGGGGGAGATTTATTTTAGCTTATAGGCTCAAGGGGAAACTCCATGGTGGTAAGAGGAAAAACCATGGAATGGGCAGAGGCTGGACATCACTTCCTGGCTAATTTCAGGTGGACAACAGCAACGGGAGAGTGTGCTAAACACTGGCAAAGGGAAGCCGGCTATAACACCCATAAACCCACTGCGAACTACACGCCTCCTCTAGGAGGCTCCAATTTCCACTGTCTGGGCACCTAGCATTCAGTACTCATAAGATTATGGGGACACCTGAGTCAAACCACTATAGTACTGAATATTGGTTCAAAACAAGAGTCAACAGTGATATCATAAAGCCCTCTTTGTTTTACTGTGGCTGCAGGAGGGACGGTAACTGAGGATGTATGTTTATCCAAAGAGGAGGCATTGTTCCTGATTTTTTTAAAATGAGGTTAGCTGATAGAAGCTGACCAAAAATAACAAAACAGAAGAACATTTTGTGTATGGCCAACTGGCGATTGTCGGTGTTTTAAAGCTACTGTCCCAATGCTTACTCAACCCATTTGTTATCCATTCAAATTATTTTTGTGTTTTGGGGGGCAAACTGGTCTCCATGTAAGGAGTGTAATTTTATTAAAAAGCTTAGGAGAATAATGAAGGTATTTAAAAACAACAACAACAACAACAATCTGGCATCCTAACTTCTGAGATTCCATTCCAAGGAGTTGTCACAGCATTTTCCAGCACTTTCTCTGCAGAAAGTGCCCTGGAAAACAGCCAGCAGTAACTCCCTTAGATATCTCCCAAATACAGCCTAATTCTGCACAGATCTCTCTCTAGCAGGACCACCGTGCTTATCCAGGTCACAGGCAATCTCTTGCCAGGACCCATGCAGGGTGCCCCTGGCCCTTCGCTCCACACTTCTTTCCCAAATGGCCCTTTCTCCATAGTGCTAGCGATTCCCATAAAACACACACTCAATCACGTCATTTTTCTGCTGTGCGCCCTCTGGGGACGTCTCATTTTCAAAGTAATACAAACCAGAGTTCTTATTGGCCACAGTACTGCGAGTTTTTTTTTTTTCTTTGTTTTGGTTTTTTGAGGTGGGGTTTCACTCTAGCCCAGGCTGACCTGGAAGTCACTATGGAGTCTCAGGGTGGCCTCGAACTCACGGCCATCCTCCTACCTCTGCCTCCCGAGTGCTGGGATTAAAGGCATGTGCCACCACGTCAGGCTCAGTACTGTGATTTATTTCATCCTTTTTCTCCTTGGTGAAAAAAATAAAACACAAAAACTTGCCTTTTGCCCCACCCCACCCCATCTTCTTTGTCAAACGCTCACGCTTACTTTTCTCTACACTAAAACTTTTCTGCATGTGCGTATGGGTGTGTAGTGTGTGTCAGTGAACGCATGTGTGCATGTGCATGTGTGTGTACTTGTGTGTGAGCATGTGTGTGGAGGCTAGAGGACAATCTTAGGTATCATCCTCAGGAAAGTGCACCATGTCCTTTTTACTTTATTTATTTATTTTTTCAGATAGAGTGAGTGTGAGAGAGAGACAGAGACAGAGAGCCAGGGGCTCAGCCACTGAAATCAAACTCCAGACGCTTGTGCCACCTAGTGGGCATGTGCAATATTGCACATTCCTCAGTTTGTGTGCCTGGTTAATGTGGGATCTGGAGAGTAGAACACTGGGCTTGGCAGGAAAACACCTTAAAGACTAAGTCATCTCTCCAGCCTTTTTTTGTTTTTGTTTTTGTTTTTAGAGATAGAGAGAGAGAGAGAGAGTCCATGTCTTTTTTAATTGAGTATTTTTTTTTGTTTATTTATTTATTTGAGAGCGACAGAGAGAAGGAGGCAGAGAGAGAGAGAGAGAGAGAGAGAGAGAGAGAGAGAATGGGCGCGCCAGAGCATCCAGCCTCTGTAAAGGAACTCCAGATGCGTGCGCCCCCTTGTGCATCTGGCTAACGTGGGTCCTGGGGAATCGAGCCTCGAACCGGGGTCCTTAGGCTTCACAGGCAAGCGCTTAACCGCTAAGCCATCTCTCCAGCCCCCCATGTCTTTTTGACACAGGGTCTTTCACTGCCCTGGAGTTCACCAATTAGGCTAACCTGGCTGGACAAGGAGCCCCATGAATCCTCCTGTCTCTCCATAATGCTGGGATTACAGGTGTGCCCACTATGTCCGGGATTTTTGCGTGAGTACTGGGTAGCAAACTCAGGTCCTCACACTTACAAAGCAGGCACTTTACCAACCGAGTTACCCCCGCAGCCCACCCGTGAGCTTTTTCACTTATGGTTCCACATACCTGGAATTATCCATCTCTACATATTTACGCATTTGATAGTCTTCAAGCCATGAATCTTTGGTACAGCATCATCTCAAGAGCCTTCCCAGAGAACCACGCAGCAGGCCCCTGGCCACTCAGCCTTCTCACTCTTACTTCCCTCACAGGACTCATGACTTAACGAAGTTGTTTTATTAGATAGTTTCGTAAAATCTTTGGGTGGTGACCTTGACAGAATGTAAAAGGGGAACAGAAATGGATGCAAAGAGGGCATAAGGGAGGGGATAGAAGTATTTTTTTTGGACACAGGCAATGTGATTAGAGTTTCTTTCTTTTTTTTAATACTTAAAATTTTTTTTTTTGTTTTTATTTATTTATTTGAGAGGACAGACAGAGAAAGGAAGAGGCAGATAGAGACACAGAGAGAGAATGGGCGCGCCAGGGCCTCCAGCCGCTGCAAACGAACTCCAGACGTGTGCCCCCCCTTGTGCATCTGGCTAACGTGGGTCCTGGGGAATTGAGCCTCGAACCGGGGTCCTTAGGCTTCACAGGCAAGCGCTTAACCGCTAAGCCATCTCTCCAGCCCCTAAAATACTTTTTCTCATTATTTATTTGCAAGAGGAGAGGGAGGGGGGATAGTGAGATGCTAGGACCTCCTGTCATTGCAATCAAATTCCAGATACGTGCACCCCATTCTGTGCATCTGGATTTGTGTGTGTGTACTGGGGAATCGAATGTGGGTCAGCAGGCCTTGCACGCAAGTGCCCTTAACTGCTGGGCCATCTCTCCAGCCTTACGGCTTCTTTTGAGAAAAGATGGTGTATATGAGAGCTGCCATCCTTTATTATTTTTCTGGAATATGGCTCTCCAAGGTTCTGAAGGTTCTAAGAGCTGTGACCACTAGGTGGCGCAAGTGTCTGGAGTTCGATTGCAGTGGCTGAGGCCCTGGCCGGCCAATTCCCTCTCTCTCTTTCTCTGTCTCTCTTTCCCTCTCTCTAAAAACAAATAAATAAATAAATAAAAATAGAGACTAGTTATCTTGCCCAAAGCTACAAGTATTTGTGGCTAGAATTGGGATGAGCAAATGCTTTTAAGTAACATCACCACATTTCCTCCTTTAAGGTGTCCATCCAACTACCATTTTCATTCAATCCTCAACGTCTCCTGGGCATGACTGCCTCACTGCCTGACACAAACCTTTCAGTAATCCAGCGAGAAAATTGTTGAATGAATAACCTGTACAATTTGGTTTTATTTCTCTCTCTGTGTGTGTGTGTGTGCATGTGTGTGTGCATATGTGTGTGCGGACATGTGTGCATGTGTTTGTATGCCAGAGAACAACCTTGCATGCTATCCCCCGAAATGTCCTTCATCTCTCACTGACCTGGAACTCACCAAGGAGGCTTGACTGGTTGACCAGAGAGCTCCAGGCGTCCACTGGTCTCTGCTTCCTCAGTGCTGAGATTATACCCTTGCTCACGTGATTGTATGGGAACCACACCTAGGATTTTTAAGAGGGTGCTGGGGATAGATACCAGGTTGTCATCCTTGCAGTGTGGGCACTTTACCCACTGAACCATCTCCCCAGCCCTTCAGTTTGGTTTTCTCATATCAATCTGCTATTCAAATCCATCCACTAGTAGCATCCTAGGAAATCTGCATCTATATCCACTCAATTTCATGTATATTTTTGTCAACAATAGCTTATCTTATGTTCTCTTGCTATACTGAAGTATGACCTTGTCCAATACATGCACGTCTGAATTTGTGAAGTGAATGCATTTTTTTCTTAATCACAGAAGAAAAGAACAACAGCAACAACAACAAATCCCAGAACCCTGAGAACCAGCAGTTGAGAGAGTGACAGAATGTTCTGTGGTCTTTGATAAGATGGTGCCGTTGCAGCCAAGGCCACTTAGGAGTTAACTTTACTAAACAAAACAAAACAAAGCAGTAAGGGGAGCCTGGACTCCAACTGGCCAGTCTTGGAACCTGTTTCCAAGATTATAACCTACTTTGTGCGGCTCTGAAGAGCCAAGGAAACTTTACCAAAGGATTAAAACTTACATAAACAAAGATCCCTTTATTCACATCTCTTGCTGCCTTGAGGACCAAGAGACTCCTGCTTCTATCCCAGCATGCTTCTCCTACTGATGACTTGATATGTGATTCTTAGAAACTTCCATGGCCTTCTGGAGTAGAAACCACAGTCAGTACAGAGGGTGGAGAATGCTGAGGTAAAGTCCGTCATCTATTTGGGTCACAGCGGGTCTCAATGTAATCACTTTTGCTTGGGAAAATGTAAAGTATATTGAATACTTAGTTGTGAATTCAGGGTCGTTTGGATTTGTTCTTTCATCATCTGGCCTGTCCTTCGCGGATACCTACAACAGGTCTATTTAGTGCAGAGTTTGTTTGGAATTACTGCCGCTTGTTCAAACGCATGCTGAGATGCAAACCTGGGGGGTCTAGTTATGCAGTTACAAGTGGTTTGGACTCCAAGCTGATTCTCAATGATGTCGTTTACTTGTCAATGGCCTGAAAGGGTTTTCCTTTTCAATCTGCTTCTACTACGTGTCTTTTAAATTTTTATCAAGCCTTTGTTTCTCCACATATCCCCTTCCCCTCCTGTTGAAATTCTAGAGGATTCGTTATATGGGATACATGTGACGGACACTTACTCACTGTGGGGTGGGGGGCGTCCACTCAAAATTCAAAATGGAGACATGACCGGTTTTTTGTTTTTGTTGTTTTTTTTTTTTTTTTCAAGGCAGGGTCTCGCTCTATCCCAGGCTGTCCTGGAATTCACTCTGTAGTCTCAGACTGGCCTTGAACTCACTCACAAAGATCCTCCTACCTCAGCCTCCTGAGTGCTGGGATTAAAGGCATGTGCCACCACGCCCGGTGACATTACCTTTTTAAAGAACAAGCATGAAAACACAAAAGCATGAAGTCAATTCATTATAGATCTTTCTTCACATACTGAACTTGTATAAACACATACAGTCACCGGTAATTATAAACATAGGTTCCCTCCTTTTATTCACAAGCACAGGTCATTATTATGAGAGTGACGTATTGCTATACTCACTGAAGCATCCCAGGAGTCTTTCTGTGTCAGCATATCTACTTCTGCCTCGTACCTGGTCCTTACGTGGCAATGCCTGTTTCTGTAAACTTAGATTTCTGAAAGTGCAATCTTTTTTTCTATAAGTGACCAGATACTATGATTTTTAACGTGCGAAGAAATCCCTTGTAGGAAAGTTACTAGAAAAGAATAAGGTATTTGACCACCAGTGTATAGGTGAGCCCACAGAAAGCCTGGCTTCATGGGAGTTTCCCTGGGGAAGTGAAGAAATGAATCCTCTGACAACAGGAGAGGAAGGACTGCACCTCTGAAACACATAGAGAGGTGAGAGGTAAGCCCCCTGTAATATGGGAGATGTCTAAACTGTGGGTGCATTTCACTGTGGCTTTATAAAAGTTTTAATGTCTGACTGAAACTGAAAATTGATTCCCTTAAGCTTGTTCATACCTACGTACACCTTGGCAAATTTTGAGCATTCTAAACACTCACACATCTTGGTCTGGGGAACACTGCTGTAGACAATTAATGAACTTGCAAAATGGATGAGCAAGAACGAGTTTGGGGCTGGAGAGATGACTTAGTGATTAAGGTGCTTGCCTGAGAAGCATAAGGATCCATGTGTGACTCCCCATATCCCAGGTAGGCCGGACACACAAGATTATGCATGTGCAAGGTTGAACATGCGCACAAGGCGGTGCATGCATCTGGAGTGTGATTACGGTGGCTGGAGGCTCTGGTGTGCCAGTTCTCTCTCTCTCTCTCTCTGTTGCTCCTGCTCTTGCTCTCTCTCATAAAAAAGGCCAGTCTGGGGGCTGGAGAGATTGCTTAGTGGTTAAGACATTTGCTTGCAAAGCCCAGGTACCCCAGTTCGATTCTCCAGGATCCACGTAAGCCAGATGCATGAGGGGGCGCATTCATCTGGAGTTTGTTTGCCGGGCTGGAGGCCCTGGTGTGTCCATTCTCTCTCTCTCTTTCTCTACCTCTTTCATATATATACCACATAAGCCTGATGCACAAGGGGGCGCATCTGGAGTTTGTTTGCAGTGGCTGGAGGCCCTGGTATGCCCATTCTCTCTCTCTGTCTCTCAGTCTCTCTCTTTCTCTCTTAAAAAAAAAAAGTTTTATGTCTATTCCCAACTCAAGTCCAATAAGCATGGGGACAGGGAAGAGGGATAAGATGGTACCAACACATGATGTATCCATACTAAGTATGTTCATAATAATAATAATAATAATTAAAAAGAAGTTTACTACATGCTTATGTGTATTCCCTGCAGTTTAAGACTGACTCATGCTTAAGCAATCTACAGACAAAGGTTATGTCTGGGGCTTGGGAGGTAGCTCAGTTGACTGAGTGCTTGCCTATCTTGTATGAAGCCCTGGGTTCCCTCCCCAGCACTGCATAAAAGGAAGCATAAAACCAGGTGGAGGGCTAGAGGAATGGCTCAGCGGTCAAGGTGCTTGCTTGTAAAGCCTGACTACCTGGGTTCGGTTCTCCAGTGCCCACCTAAAGCCAGATGCATAAAGTGGCACATATGTCTGGAGTTCGTTTGCAGTGGCAAGAGGCTCTGGTGCCCCCATATTCTCAATCTCTCTCTTTCTCTCCCCTTGCAAATAATTAAGTAAAAATTAAACAAAAACCAGGTGGAGGCAGGAGGATCAGTAATTCAACGTAATCTTGACATGGCCAGTTTGCAACCAACCTGGGCTACAGGAAACTTGTACTTTAAAAACAAAACAAGCCGGGCGTGATGGAGCACGCCTTTTAATCCCAGCACTCGAGAGGCAGAGGTAGGAGGATTGCCATGAGTTCGAGGCCACCCTGAGACTCCATAGTGAATTCCAGGACAGCCAGGGCTAGAGTGAGACCCTACCTCGAAAAAAAAAAAAAAAAATCCAAAAAGGCCGTGGCTGGATCCAACCCTCTGGTGAAATGAAAAGAAAACTCTGTTTAGAAGGGATCAAGGTACTAATTGTTGGGGCTTGGGGCTATCTTAGGTTTTCACTGAGTCATATGGTGTGGTCAACAGAAAGAGGTTATAAAGTGTGTGGTTCTCCGTTCTAGACTAGGGTTGGGTGACCAGCAGGAGATACGATTACCCTGAGGAGTGGCTGCAAAGAGAAAGAGCCAGGCTGAAATACTGGCTCCGGCCCAGCGGGCAGGGATGGCACGTCTTGTTTCATCAATTCCTCCCTTGCGACTTGCAGCGTTAGGAGACAGACAGGGCTGCTTTGTTTAACTGCAGAGGAGGAAATGAGGGTGAGGTGGAGAGGACCTGGGATGGAGAAGGCAGAAGCACCCTGGAATTTCTTTCCCACGTGGAAGCTTTGGGCTTGCTGCAGGAAGAGAGAAACAAAGGAAACGAGAGACATCAATCCAGGCCTGAGCCTTTTGTAGGAACTGAACGACGGCCACAGGCTTGTTTCTTTTTTAGAAAAAAAGCAACTGGGGCTGGAAAGCTGGCTTAGTGGTTAAAGGCACTTGCTTGCAAAGCCAAAGAACCCAGGATGGATTCCCCAGGACCCAAGTAAGCCAGACGCACAAAGTGGCACAAATGTCTGGAGTTCGTTCGCAGCGGCTAGAGGCTCTGGCATGCCCATTCTCTCTCTTTCTCTCTCTCAAATAAATAAATAAGTAAAAATAAAATATTAAGAAAAATTAAAGGTATTTTTTTATTAGAGAGAGAGATAGAGAGAGAGAAACAGAGTGACTCTGGGTGCCTTAGAGCCTCCTGCCAGTACAAATGAACCCCGGATGCACGGGCCACTTTGTGCACTCAGCTTTACGTGGACACTGGGGAATCCAGCTTGGGTCATCAGGGTCATCGGACTTTGCAAGTAAGTGCCTTTAACAGCTGAGCCATCTCCCTAACCCTAAAGGGTCTTTCTTAACTTTCCATACAGAGCGGTGTGGATGGCCTGTGTGAGATTTTCTTTAGCGTCAGAATGAGAACTGACTCTATAAATGAATTGTATAGGCAGTGGCGGAGGAGGTTAAGCATATATTTTTTTAGGTCACCACATAAATATCATTTCTCCACGGGGGCCACATTTGTAATCTATTTATTTTGTAAGCACAGCTTAGAGCATAAGTGTAGATTAGGTCAATTCCCGTTTTTTTTTTCTTTCAGTTTTCGAGGTAGGGTTTCGCTCAGCTCAGGCTGACCTGGAATTCACTATGGAGTCTCAGGGTGGCCTCGAACTCATGGCGATCCTCCTACCTCTGCCTCCCGAGTGCTGGGATTAAAGGCGTGCGCCACTACGCCCAGCACATTTCAAACTTTTAACTCTTATTGACAACTTCCACACATACATACAACGTTCCCTGATCAGAATCCCCTCCCACCACGCCGTCATCCGAGCACTTGGGAGGCAGGAGGATTGGCATGAGTTCAAATCCAGCTGGGGCTCGCCAGTGAATTCCAGCGGACATGGCTCAGTGATTAGAAGTGCTTATTTCACAGCGGGAAGCGGCTTTTGGACCAGCTGGTGTGGAATTTGCAGCGGCAAAACAAGAGGCACCCTGCCTTCCAAAAAAGTGGAAGTTGGGCTGGAGAGATGGCTCAGAAGTTAGGCATTTCTTGTAAACTCTGGTGGCCTGAATTAAATTGCCCAGTACTCATGTAAAGACAGATGAACAAAATGATGCATATGTCTGGAGTTCACTTGCAGAGGCAGGAAACCCTGGTGCACCCATACTCTCTATCTAACTCTTTCTTTCTCTCTCTCATAATAAATAAATAAATTTTTAAAATGGCAAAAGTTGAGAACTGACACCCCAAGGTTGTCCTCTGATCTCCACAAGTGTGTTGTGGCATGCATGGGCCTATAATATACACATACCTCATACATATATAAACATACACACACACATATTTATTTGAGAGAGAGAAAGAGAAGGCACAGATAGATATAGTGAGCATGGGTTGCCAGATCTTTTTGCCAATGCAAACAAACTCCAGATGCATGTGCCACTTCGTGCATCTGGTCTTATGTGGGTGCTGGGGAATCGAACCCTAGTCTGTCAGGCTTCGCAAGCAAGGGCCTTTAACAGCTGAGCCATCTCTCCAGCCCCATCCTATTTTTCTTTCTGTGTATGGCATAGACGGAGTTGAAGGTTCGTACCTCCCGTATGTTGAATGAAATAAGTCATTATGAATAACTGACGGCAGGGCTGGAGGGATGGCTCAGTGGTTAAGGCATTTGCCTGTGAAGCCAAAGGACCCAGGTTTGATTCCCCAGGACCCACGTTAGCCAGATGCATAAGGGGGCGCACGTCCCTGGAGTTCGTTTGCAATGGCTGGAGGCCCTGGCGTGCCCATTCTCTCTCTCTCTCTCCCTCCCTCTTTCTCTGTCAAATAAATAAAAAATAAAACATAAAAAAAATAACTGATGGCAGTTCAGGAACTCAGTGCCGTAAACATTTGTTGCATATGTGTGATCCACTATATCATGTTTGGTGTATGCATGTGTGTGTGTGCAGATGCACGCGCACTGTGGGCGTACAGAAGGCAGAGGGACGTCAGGAGCCCTTCTCTAATGCTCATCTGTCTGTGTGTTTCCTTCAGACGGGGCGTTTTTCTCAACCTGGAGGTCAGTGAGACCCAACAATTCTCAGTGCCACGCCCAACTTGTTATATAGGCTCTGTGGAGTCAAACTCCACGCTTACGTGGCAGATCTCTTAATTGCTGAGTCATCTTCCCAGCCCCTCAGCCCATATGTTGTTTTTTCTTGCTTTTTTTTTTTTTTCAAGGTTGGGTATCACTCTAGACCAGGCTCATTTGGAACTCACTCTGCAACCCCTAGGCTGGCCTTGAACTCGTGGTGATTCTCCTACCTTAGCTTCCCAAGTGCTGAGATTAGAAGTGTGTGACACCATGTCAATTTACATTTGCTGTTTTTAATATTTTGATTTGTTTGCAAGTAGAGGGAGATAGATAGAAGAGAGACAGAGAGAATGGGCTCACCAGGGCTTCCAGCTGCTAGAAACAAACTCCAGATGCTTGTGCCATTTTGGGCATATGGCTTTACATGGTACTGGGGAATCAAACCCAGGTCATTAGGCTTTGCAGGCAAGTGCCTTAACAGCTGAGCCATATCTCCAGCCCTACATTAAAAATATATGTTTTATTTATTTTAGAGACAAAGGGGGAGAGAGAGAGACAGAATGGGCACCCCAGGGCCCTCAGTCCCTGCAAACTAACTCCAGACACATGTGCCACCTTGTGTATCTGCCTTATGTGGGTACTGGGGAATTGAACCTGGGTCCTCTTAGGCTTTACAGGTAATGCCTTAACTGCTAAGCCAACTCTCCAGTCCCCTACATTTGTTTTTAACTGTGATCATGGGATGCCCCTGACGTGGAAGGCTTCTTATGTTACTAAGTCTTTCTATACAACTGTAGTGACACATAGTTTGGAAATACCATGTTCTGCACAAATATATTTTGTTTTCTACGTTGTAACCTTATCTATTTTTTTATTAACAACTTCCATGATTGTAAACAATATCCCATGGTAATGCCCACCCTCCCCCCACTTTCCCCTTTGAAACTCACTCTCCATCATATCCCCTCCCCCTCTCAATCAGTCTCTCTTTTATTTTGATGTCATGATCTTTTCCTCCTAGTATGATGGTCTTGTGTAGGTAGTGTCAGGCACTGTGAGGTCATGGACATCCAGGCCATTTCGTGTCTGGAGGAGCATGTTGTAAAGAGTCCTACGCTTCCTTTGGCTCTTACATTCTTTCTGCCACCTCTTCCACAATGGACCCTGAGCCTTGGAAGGTGTGATAGAGATATTGCAGTGCTGAGCACTCCTGTCACTTCTTCCCAGCACCATGATGCCTTCTGAGTTATCCCAAGGTCACTGCCATCTGAAAAGAGAAGGCTCTCTACCAAAAGTGAGAGTAGCATTAATATAAGGGTATGAACATTAAGAGAAGTGCTTCCTGGGAAGTTTAATGAGCATAGTATATACATTTAGCCAGACAGCAGCAGACATTACACACCTAGGGCTCATGACTACCTGCTGTTGTAGGTTTTCAGTATCAGGGATGTATTCCCTCCCATGGAGTGGGCCTCGAGTCCAATTAGAGGGCAGTTGGTTTCCACCATGACAGATGTGCCGCTATTGCACACATTGGCTCATTTGGCCTGGCTAAGTTTTTGATAGGCACAATCTGATTGCATCTACTTAATGAGACTATAGCATGGTGATCAAGTATGGCTGGATATACGCTATTTGCATTTGAACATGGAGAAACCACATATGAAGCAATGCTGTGAAAATCCCGCAGGAGTTCTCATTTCCTTGCGAATGTTTCTTCTTTGTTTTCCTGGTGTCACCAATGTCCCTGGTGGCTTCATGTGCTCCTACTCTTCAGTCTATCAATAACAGTGCTAAGGTGCATGCTGGATGGGGAGGCTGGTGTGGCTCTAATAAAACTCAGCAGGAACACAGATGTCAGGAATAGATACCTCCATGCGCATGACTTTGATTTTGCTGCAATGTCTCTTGCTATATTTACACAAGAAAAATAAATTACTTATATATGTAAGGAAGAGGTCAGGAATCAAACCATATTCCATTTTCCAGTCAGGACACCGACCACTTGCTAATCTTCAAACTAACGTTGGGCCTTAAGAAGCTGTGTGCAAAATTATGGTGACATTTGTGGATATTTTTAGCTTTGGTGGGTGAGCCTAACTTTTAAAATATGTTCCTAGAAAAGCCGAGGGGGAAAAGAGTAGCAGGTAGGTGGTGATAATACCCGTAGGCTTTCTGAGGCAGTGCTCCTGACAAAAAAACATTTAGTAAGGTGTAACCATAGTGATGGCGACTATTGTTTGGGTCAGCAAAAATTACGTCCTAATACCTTCATTTTGTCTGAGAAAAGAAGTGTACCTCATATACTGGTCACAGTGAGCAAACTCATTTGGGGTGGTAAAGCACTTGCATTATCCATTTCCAGTGATTCAGCTCTTGAAGCCAAATAGACCCACAGGGTGACATGTGCTAGGGATATGCGAGATTTAAATGACACCAAAGAGCCTTAGCTCATTATGTTTCTAATAGCCATATTGGGGCATTCATTGGATTATGATGTTGGTGCTGGTGTAGTACCAATGGTCTTTTCTTTTTTCAATTTTAATTTTTTATTTTATCTTTCAGAGAGAACTAGAGCAATATATGGAGAGAGACAGAGAGCCAGGAACTCAGCCACTACAATTGAACTCCAGGCACTGACGCCACCTAGTGGGCATGTGCGACCTTGTGGTTGCCTCAACTTGGTGCGTCAGGCTTACGTGGGATCTGGAGAGTTGAACATGGGTCCCTAGGCTTTGCAGGCCAGTGCCTTAACTGCTGAGCCATCTCTCCAGCCCCCAATGGTCTTTTCTACATTCAAATACATTCAAAACTGTCCCAAACATCTTGTTTTAGGGGCTTACTTTTTGTCTTTCTTTTTTTCCTCATAAATCAAGTTGGGATTGAACATGAAAGTGCTTGATTGACATACTTTTTTCAGTATTTCATGCTTCAGTCAATATCATATTATCCTAGAATTTTAGTTAATCATAATCACAAATAGGTGCTACATATTATCTTGTTTGTCAGCCTTACTAAATGTTTCTCCCAGTTAATATCTGGTCCTCACATTTCTTCATATATAAGACATACCTCATTAAATTCCTAACAGAAGCAAATTGAGGGAAGGCTTACTTTGGCTCATGATTAAAGGGATATATATATCTTTTTATTTATTTACTTTTCATATTTATTTTTTCATAAATTTATTTATTTGAAAGGAGGGAGAGAGAGAGGAGAATATGAATGAATAGGTGTGCCAGGGCTTCTTGCTGCCACAGATGAACTCCAGATTTATGCAGCACTTTGTGCATCTGGCTTTATGTGGGTATTGGGAAATCAAACCTGGCCTGCCAGGCTTTGCAAGTAAAGCCTTGGACGTGGTTTCAGCTGACAACTGTTTTCTCAGATTGTTCATCCTTGCCAATTAGTGTAGACACAGCATCATTAAAAGGAAATGAATTATAACAAAACTGAATCCAATTTTGTCATGTCCGTGTGAGTGCATGGGGGACGACGGTCTCTTGGCTCTCATGCAATATCACGCCAATTATTATGATTGTTGAATTTAGCGGCATCATAGTCACATGTTTGCAGAATAATTAGGGCTTTGTGACCATGAAGATGGATAGTGGTTATGAATTTAATTCTATAAATGTTCGATAGTTTTCATTTTCACCTTTATAATGTCTATTCATGGTGTTAAATTTAAGATTTTTTTTATATGCGTAATAAAATTTCTGACTACTTCAATTCTGTCCTTTAAGGATTTTAGGATTTCCTCCTCCTTCTCTGATCTACCTGCCACCCAGGTAAACTCTACCAGATGTGCTCAGTTCTGTATTGTCTGCTACTTCCTGTTCAGGATCTGTTCAGCCCTTAGGAATCATAACCTTTGTTCTGGAGAACAAAGAGAAAGTTCCCACGGGGAAGTGGTGGACTTTCAGAACCTGTATCTTATAGAGTTCTGTCAAAGATACGTAATTTTAGATGTGCTTGTGTAGCACAAACACCTTTGTGTCATTTAGTTATTGGAGCAGGGAAGTTATCTAGAGAAGCAAATCCTACTTAGGATATGGGGAAGTTTTTGCCAGTCTATTTCTCCTCTTGTTTGCCTTTGGGTATTTCTCCACATTGTTTGTACCTACTTATGTTACTACCTTTATCTTGGGTCCCTCACTCAAGTTTAAATCCTTTTAGTCACTAACAAAAGTGCCCACAGAATTGCCACACCATCCTCTTTGATTGGGCATAGTTTTCACAGGTAAAATAGCCATCACGGATGAACATCAGAGACATGCCAGCTACTTGGCATACTTTCCTTCTACTCTTTGGTAAAACTCAGTCAGGTGGGCATTGCTACTTTTGTTTCACAAAGGAGTGTGAGCAGCTACGCTTTTCAACCTCATGGCACTGTATCAAGTTGTTGTTATACTGAAGCCCAATATTCATTTATTTATTCATTATTAGCAGAACATGTTTATTCTGGGAAGGTAGATGGCTAAATTGCACCTGTAATCTCAGTGTTGGGGAGGTGGAGGCAGGAGGATGCCTGGGACTTGCTAGCTAGCTAGTCTAGCCAAATTGGTGACCTCTTGGTTCACTGAGAGACCCTTTCTCAAAAAATAAAGTGAAGAGTGATGGAGGAAGATACCTGATGTCGCCTTTGCACACCACACAGCCACACACACATGTATGTGAGCCCCAGCTTCCTACACAATAAAGAGGTGAAGAATTTGGCTGCCATTCTTGAATGAGCTGCTGTTACTAACCTCTACCCAGCACAGGTGTATTTCATGCCACTAGTATACACCCAGGTGGCCATGGAAACACTGTGGAATTTTCCTCTAACCTTGTTAATCAGTAATTTCTTTAGCAGTAAGAGAAATGTCACTCTATTACAGAGATTTCCTCGCCAGGTATGATGGGAGGCCCTTATTAAATAATTATCAGTAGGCAGTGACATTTGTCAGATGTCTAAAAACAGATAGTGATATTTCTAGACTTCTGTCACTCAACAGAACGATGACACCTAGACCCACCCACCACAAAGCAGTGGTAAATCTGGAATTTTTATCTCAGAATTTATGGAATTTAAAATGTTTAATTACGTAATGCAAATTTATTTTATTGGGAGCTGGGATTCATTTTCTAGTTTTAATAATTCAAATTCAAGCAAAAAAATCATAATTAATGTGCTCTGATATAATGAAGATACCAACCCATAATAATTTACCTATTATTTTGATTTACATGGCCAAACTTATCCAGAGTACAATGGCAGGTTATTTCTTCTTCCGTGTTTTCCTTTATGATGTGCTTAGACTGAACAATTGCAACACTGTCAATCAAAAAGATGCTGGAGTCGGGTGTGATGGTGGCACACGCCTTTAATCCCAGCACTTGGGAGGCAGAGGTAGGAGGATCACCATGAGTTCAAGGCCACCCTGAGACTACATAGTGAATTCCAGGTCAGCCTGGGCTAGAGTGAGAGCCTACCTCGAAACATGCACCCCCCCCCCAAAAAAAAAAGATGGTGGTGCTGAATGTCAAGTTGTTCTTAGAAGACAACTGCTAAGGGCTGGTGAGATGGCTCAGAGGGTAAGACTGATTACTGTACAAGCATGAGGACCTGAGTTTTATTCTCAGTACCCATGTAAAATGCTGTGCATGCCTGTAACCGTGGCACTTAGGAAGAGACAGGATTGCTGGGAATTCATTGGTCAGCCAATCAAATGCAGGACAGAGAGATCCAGGTTCAGTGACTCTGTCTCAGGGAAATGGTAGAGGAGTGCTTACCTATGGGACACGCACATCTGGATACACACATGCCTTCACCACACATGCACATACACACCCCCAAATAAGAAAAATATTAATAAGATATCTGTTAAGCTGCATGCCTGCACAGTATAAAAAACTAGATGGGGCTGTTCAAGTAGTTCCACATTCCCCAGAATGTGTATGTAGACTTAGGTTCCTTGATTGTATGTCAGGAAGTTTGTAGAATTAGAAAATTGTTTTAAATTTTTATCTCTGCGTTTATATACCTAGTGATGTTGAGGAAAGGTGTAACAGATATACAAGTGATACAGCAATAATATGACATGACAATACAGCATTCTAATATAAGTGAAGTGGTACCAACAAAATATATACATAGTTTTTGATCTAAATAAATTCCCTCAAAGTGAACTGAGGTTCAGTGGGTCAACAGACTGAATAGAGCCTTGATGGAAGATGCTTGATGAACTGTGTCAGACTTCAGTCATTGTGGCAAATATTTATGTAGTAGCCCTGTAAAAAAAAAAAAAAAAGAAAAAGAAAAAGAAAAAGAAAAAGAAAAGCACGTCTAAGTTATAATGGTTTAGAGTAAACATTTCCATGCCAAAATTGAGGAATAGGGGCATAGAAAGAAGGGCTGAAACCAAAGCAAGACCCAAACCTATAGGACAAACATCAAGTCCTGGCTGGAATCTAGGTCCCTATTGGCATGAAGTGAGTTGCACGCGCTTGGGCAGCCACATTTCTATGGTCTTGTGGGATGCTACCCACGTAGCCTTTCTTCTAGGCTAGCTCTGCTAACTGCCTGAGGTAGTCCCCAGCAGATGGTTAACAGTCAGGGCCTCCCCAGTGTTGTGGGGTCTACACTGCATCTCCAGTGTCCCAGGGCCAACACTGCATCTCCAGTGTCCTGGGGTCTACACTGCATCTCCAGTGCCCTAGGGTCTGCACTGCATCTCCAGTGTCCTGGGGTCTGCACTGCATCCCCAGTTTCCTGGGGTCTACAAGGCATCCCCAATGTCCTGGGGTCTACAAGGCATCTCCAGTGTCCTGGGGTCTACAAGGCATCCCCAGTGTCCTGGGGTCTACAAGGCATCTCCAGTGTCTTGGGGTCTACAAGACATCTCCAGTGTCCTGGGGTCTACAAGGCATCTCCAGTGTCCTGGTCTTTTTAAATTTCTTTTTATTTTTGAGAGAGAGAGAGAGACACACACACAGAGAGAGAGACAGAGAGAGAGAGAGACAGAGAGACAGAGAGACAGAGAGAGAGGGAGAATGGGCACACTAGGGCCTTTCAGTTGCTGTGAATGAACTGCAGGCATGAGGGCCCCCTTATGTACATTGTAACATTACATGCTTGTGTCACTGTGTGTGTAGCTACATGGGACCTGGAGATTGGAACAGGAATTCTTAGGCTTTGCAGGCAAGAACCTTAACTGCTAAGCCATCTCTTCAGCCCTGTCCTGGTCTTTTAATCTTCTTTCACAATCACCCATTAAGCTCTGCCTTCTAAATTTTATCTTGTAGTTTCTCCAAAATATCCCCCCAACCAGTTCCAAAGGCTTCTTGACAACACTGTCACAGCTGTGACTCTACCTCTCTTTATTGTGTTTGTCAGTTTCACATCACTGCAAAAAAAAAATGTCAGAGAAAAATATGTTAAAGGAGAGACCACTTTGGCTCCCAGTTTCAGAGGTTGTAGTCTGGAGTTTGCTGGCTCTGTTGTTTGTGGGCCTACGGTGAGCTGGAGTGTTCTAGTTTATGGAGAAACTAGACTGATATATTTGCTGTACGGAAGGAGGTAATAGCATGCATTTAAAAATACCTATGTTGAAAACTTATGTAGTGGGCTGGAGAGATGGCTTAGTGGTTGAGGCGTTTGTCTGCAAAGCCAAAGGACCCAGGTTCGATTCCCAAGGACCCACGTTAGCCAGATGCACAAGGTGGCGCATGTGTCTGGAGTTTGCTTGCAGCGGCTGAAGGCCCTGGTGTGCCCATTCTCTTTCTCTCTCTC
This sequence comes from Dipus sagitta, assembly GCA_036346955.1. Taxonomy (NCBI): domain Eukaryota; kingdom Metazoa; phylum Chordata; class Mammalia; order Rodentia; family Dipodidae; genus Dipus; species Dipus sagitta. The sequence goes on along the minus strand of CM070789.1, from coordinate 4,631,357 downwards.
TCAAATAAATAAATAAGAATTAAAAAAAGAGGGCTGGAGAGATGGCTTAGCGGTTAAGCGCTTGCCTGTGAAGCCTAAGGACTCCGGTTCGAGGCTCAATTCCCCAGGACTCACGTTAGCCAGATGCACAAGGGGGCGCTCGCGTCTGGAGTTCGTTTACAGAGGCTGGAAGCTCTGGCGTGCCCATTCTCTCTCTCTCTCCTCTGCCTCCTTCTCTCTGTCGCTGTCAAATAAATAAATAAACAAAAAAAAAAATTAAAAAAAGACCTCACGTAGTAAGGAATGTGCACTTGGAAAGTTTTATTTTTTACTCTGTATTTTTGGTTTTTTGAGACAAGCCCAGTAGACTGGCCTTTTTTTTTTTTTTTTTTTAATGTGAGAGAGCGATAGCAAGTGATTGAGAGAGAGAGAGGGAGAAAGAAAGAAGAAGAAAGAGAAATGGCATGCCAGGGCCTCTAGCCACTATGACTGCACTCCAGACCTTGCATGCCTCGCATGCTGTGTCCCCTTTGTGCATCTGGCTTATGTGGGACCCGGAGAGTTGAACGTGCATCCTTAGGTTTCACAGGCAAGCACCTTAGCCGCTCAGTCATCACTCCAGCCCTGGGAATGTATTTTTGTGTTAGCATGTCGTGTGGTGGGCAAACAAAGCCCTGGAGATGGGAGGACGGTTGGCAGACTATTGTATGAGTGGCTTTCAGTAAAAAGTGTCAAAGCTGCACCGTTAGTGGGGGAAAATGAGACACCATATTAGGAACACAGCGGCAGTCGAGTCCATGCGCTGTGATCACCGAGTTCATGTATGCATCAAGGAACTTCAGCAAGCAAGTAGAGATCATTCCTGGATTTTAAGGGTGAGGTGTAGAGGAAAGTTGTTTGTTATTATTAAATAAAATGAACATATCAGCTGGAGAAAGATGTAAGATTTGACTTGGGTTATTATATTATTACTGAGCTATGGGTTAAAATCATGAGATTTTATTTCCTGGCCTGTCTAAACAGATCCATTAGAAAGTTTTTCATGAAGTCCCTGAAGGACTCAGACACCCCATCAGAAACTACTGCAAATGAGCAAGGAGAAAGATGGGAATATTGCACAAGCCTTTTGTAAACAAAAATATTTATTTGCAAGAAGAGAGATAGATAGATAGATAGATAGATAGATAGATAGATAGATAGATGATAGATAGACAGACTGACCAAGACTTCCTGCTACCTTAAACAAACTCCAGTAACATGGGCCACTCTGTGCATCTGGCTTTACATGGGTATTGGGGAATTGAACCCGGGCCTTTAGATGCTGCAAGCAAGGGCCCTAACTACTTAGCAATCTCTCCAATCCCTCCCATAGGGTTTTTTTGTTTGTTTGTTTGTTTGTTTGTTTTTCGAGGTAGGGTTTCACTCTAGTCCAGGCCAACCTGGAATTCACTATGTAGTCTCAGGGTGGCTTCGAACTCACTATGATCCTCCTACCTCTGCCTCCTGAGTGCTGGGATTAAAGGTGTGCGCCACAACACCCAGCCCTCCCATAGGCTTTTTAACCCATGGGACAGGCTGGAAACGATCTGTGTTACTCTCGCTAGTGTCTCATTGGCCCATGGCACCCCGTGAGTGCTGAGAGTGTCTAAGGTGGATACGGTGACTATAAGATTAATCTATCTGTAGCACTGGGCACTGTGTCTCTGAAAAGGAGTGATCACAGGTGGGAAAAGACTACTTTGTCCTCTTTCATGTGAAAAGACCCACTCTGTATTTAGGAACTACATTTGGCAAAAGAATTGGGGACTTATAAGGCTTTTCTTTGTTTGCTTTTTTTCATTTTTGAGGTAGGGTCTCACTCTAGCTCAGGCTGACCTGGAGATCACTCTGTAGTCTCAGGGTGGCCTCGAACTCACAGCGATCCTCCTACCTCTGCCTCCCGAGTGCTGGGATTAAAGGCGTGTGCCACCACGCCCAGCTTCATAAGGCTTTTCTTAAGCAAAGGTATTTATTTTTTTTAATCTAAGTATAATATTGCTTGGTGATGATCTTCCAGAAATGGAGATGCAGGAGGCTCATTGCATAATCTCTCTTGCTGTGCCTACGAGACGTTACAAGGTTTATACAGGGATGGTTCTTAATACGTTCATTGTTTGCAACGTGATCGTACACAGATCGTTCGTGTTTCTAAATGTTTAACAAATACAATTTGTAGTGTGCATGTAGATGCTTGGATGTTTAACTCACTCTTAGTGAACCCACACATACCTGTGGCTTCAGGTACCATAGGCATGATGAGCAAGGTTGGGATAAATGTAGTTACTTACATTTTACTGTTGCTATCTCCAGCTACACTAATCTATACTTGCAATCATCTTCACCAAGAAATCGTGAGAAGCCAGGGGAATTATTCATGGCAGTGAATCATTCCTCACTTCATATTCTTAGATGCCTTACTGAGCTACAAATACCAATCTAGGGAAATAATGGAAAATTTGTTTAAATGTTTCACCTAGATAAATTGAATAAATGAATTTTAGAACAAAATCTGCCATTGATATCTGCTGATCACTTTAATACTCTTTTTCCTTCATGAATCTCCCCATCAGAATGATAAATTATACATTACCTGTTACACCCTCATAGCATGGAATGGGATATTGCCACATTACAATACAAAATTTTTCTGTTTTAGTTCTGCTAGTTATATACTACCAAATGTAATGTCCTTAAAATCATGTGCTCATTAAAATTTTCTTAACATAAAAGACAGATTGGAGGATGGAGAGATGGCTTCGCAGTTAAGGTGCTTGCCTGTGAAGCCTAAGGACCCGTGCTCAGTTCTCCAGATCCCACATAAGCCAGACGCACAAAGGTGAGGCAAGCACAAGGTTGCACATGCCCACCAGGTGGCACAAGCAGTCTGGAGTTTGATTGCAGTGGCTTAGGACCCTGGCATGTCAATTCTCTCCCTCTCTCTTTCTAAAATGAAAAATTAAAAATAAGACAGATTGGGAAGTTGAAGTAAATTATCAGGTTTTAAAAATTTATTTATTTATTTTTGTTTTTTTTTTTCAAGGTAGAGTCTTGCTTTAGTCAATGGCTGACCTGAAATTCATTATGTATCTCAGGGTGGCTTTGAACTCATGGAGATCCTCCTACCTCTGCCTCCCAAGTACTGTGATTAAAGGCGTGCGCCACCACAACTGGCTAATTATCAGGCTTAATACAAATATATATCTAAAATTTATAAGCCCAAACATAACTCTTATAATATATGTCAATTATATATTTATTATGTTATAAATAAAAGATATAGAGAGATGTGATATGCAACAAAGCTTTATTTAAGATACTAGGACACAATTTTAAACAATTAAGCTCAAGAGCTTGTAGCTTAGTTGTACTTATACAATTTGAAATGCTGGTGTGAGTACTTCACAAGAAAGATCAAGGGAGGAATATCGGAGAACTTCATATATTTATTTATTTGGATATGCACTTATAACATAAAATTCATCGTGTCTTTTTCTAACCCTCCACACCCATTAACAACAGCAACCAAAACTCCTATAATTTCATGATGAAAGGCATACTTTCTGTGGAAAAATTTTAATGATTGTGTGTGTGTGTCTATGTGTGTGTGTATGTGTGTGTGTGCGTGTGTGTATATGTGGGTGTATGTGTGTGTATATATGTGTGTGTGTGTATGTGTGTGTGTCTGTGTGTGTATGTGTGTGTATGCGTGTATGTGTGTGTGTATGTGTGTATGTGTGTGTATGTGTGTGTATGTGTGTGTGTGTGTGTATGTGTTGTGTATGTGTGTGTATGTGTGTATGTGTGTGTGTGTATGTGTGTATGTGTGTGTATGTGTTTGTGTATGTGTGTGTATGGTATGTGTGTGTGTGTGTATGTGTGTGTATGTGTGTTCGTATGTGTGTGTATGTGTGTATGTGTGTGTATGTGTGTTCGTATGTGTGTGTGTGTATGTGTGTGTATGTGTGTGTGTGTGTGTATGTGTCTGTGTGTGTATGTGTGTGTGTATGTGTGTGTGTATGTGTGTATGTGTGTGTATGTGTGTTCGTATGTGTGTGTATGTGTGTGTATGTGTGTGTGTGTATGTGTGTGTGTATGTGTGTGTATGTGTGTGTGTATGTGTGTGTCTGTATGTGTGTGTGTATGTGTGTGTGTGTGTATGTGTATGTGTGTGTGTGTGTGTGTGTGTGTAGAAGCCAGTGGTTAATATCAAGCATCTCCCTCTGTTGCTCTCTGTCATATTTATTGAACAGGATCTCTCACTTGAACCCAAAGCTTGTTGATTTGACTAGTGGGGCCAGTCTTGCCTCGGGGATCCTCAGCCTCTGCTTCCCATGTGTTGGGGTGACAGGTATGCACCCCCACACCTGGTGTTTGATGGGGAACAGAGGGTCTAAACTCAGGTCTTACATGGAGCCCTCTCCCTCACCTCTAAAAGTAAAATCCTGCCACGAAGTCTGATTCTCATTAAGAGTGAGATGCTCTTCTCTTCCTTTTTTTTTTCGGGGCGGGGGGTGCTCAAGGTAAGGTTTCGCTCTAGCCCAGGCTGACCTGGAATTCACTATGTCGTCTCAGGGTGGCCTTGAACTCATGGCGATCCTCCTACCTCTGCCTCCCTAGTGCTGGGATTAAAGGTGTGTACTACCACACCTGTTGTTCCCTATTTTCAATACAAACTGAATACCTTTTAGAAATTACATAATCTAGTATCATAGTAGTTTATGAATTAATGCTACCTCCAATGGTTTCCATTTTACAATCAAGGGGAAGCAGACAGACCAGGAAACTGATTTCCTTCAAGCATCACACTCGGACCTTCTAACAGAAATATCCAGTTAACTTAGCTAAGAAGACATGTTGCCACGTGTAGCCTAGTTCCCAGAAGTCTGTGGTTTTTAAAATGAAGACATGATTGACAGAACAGATACTCCTTTTGAAATACCCTGCATAAATAAACATATGACCAACACTTACACAGAATGAAGGGCACATGCACTTAAATGAAATGTCACTAAAGATAACACACAATGCAACCACCGGAGGCACAAATTGCTTTTGTATTTTAAATTAGCCTCTCAGTACCAGCAGATACAACAAAGAACAGAACTCTAAAAATATTTTGATTGGGCCAGATTTTAATATTGTTTTAATTATTAATTAGAAATATTAATATAATTAACTATTATTTAAATATTTTAAATAATTTATTCTGAAGTGAAATGGCATTTTATCTTAAAGTTTCAGAGGTCTAGTGCAAAAACAAAAATTACCTAAATGGGTACTTATAATGTCTGCTTTTGTAATACCCAAAATCAAAACTTTACTATGATTATGATTTGCCAAGTTTTAAACTACCCTTGTCTCCTTTATTTTTAAACTCAGCTCATAAAGCAAACATGACTTCTAAAAGTGTTTGTAACATACGCATGTGTAGTGAGAACGGTTCATTTTTGGAGACATTCTTTCATCCCATGAACTTAGTACTAACTTTAAAACAATTAACTTGACAACTTACACGTGCCGCTAACAAACATAGGCCATACAGTGGCACTTTCACGCTGCATATGAACAAGGCACGGTTGCACTATTCGGGAGATCACTAATGTTACATGTAAGACAATGAGATCTGTGGAAGCGTGTTGACCTCTAAAGGGGGAAGTAATTGAGCGGTTCCCTGGTTAAAACCTCCCCTGCATTCCTCTTGCCGTAGGTGTTGGATCCCACGTTGGTAGGTGGGAGAATCACTCCAAGGCTGTTGCTGGACCGAACCAGGAAGTTTGCCAGGCGTTGCGTCGCACAGGTGGCTGTGTTGCACTTCCGTTTGTCCGTGTGATGACTGGTTCCACTGAACAAACGTGAAATTCGGTCAGACACTTAGAGCCAGGGTTATTAGACACAGCTACTTCGCCCCAAACATCTCATACCGAGGGGCTGGAGAGATGGCTCAGCAGTTAAGGCATTTGCTTGCAAAGTCTAATGACGTTGGTTCAATTCCCCATCACCCATGTAAACCCAGATCACAAAATGGTGCATGCGTCTGGAGTTCATTTGCAGTGGCTGGAGGCCGTGGCATGCCCATTCTCTCTGTTTGTTTCTTCTCTATGTCTCTGTGCTTGCAAATAAATAAATTAATTAATGAAGACTAATATTTTTTAAAATCTCATTCTGAGGAAGGCTAAGAGGAATATTTTTCACAGAAGCAACTCTGTGTTTTGGTTGCAAATCTCTGTGTGGCGGACAGACGTTTTCCACACTTTAGACATGAGAGGGATCAGCTGTTGAGTGGCAACTTTCACAGCCAATGGTCCATCTCAGAGTATAACCTTTCCCTTGGAAGTTCACACACATTCTAAAACTTATTAATTGTCTTTGTATGATATGCTTCTAAATCATATTACCAGCTTTACTGCTTTATTTTCTGACATATGAAAAGGATTTAGAATGTATAATTTATACTTATGTTCACCTTGGAATATGTGGAAATTGAAAAACATTCCATGTTAAGATTCTTATTTTTTCTTTTTTGAGGTAAGGTCTCACTGTAGCCCAGGCTGACCTGGAATTCACTATGTAGTCTCAGGGTGGCCTTGAACGCACAGAGATCCTCCTACCTCTGCCTCCCAAGCACTGGGATTAAAGGCATGCACCACCATGCCCAGCTTTAAGATTCTTTTTTTTTTTAAAAATATTTTATTTATTTATTTGTAAGCAGAGAGAGCTAGAGAGAAGAGAGATGGAGAATGGATGCACCAGGGCCTCCAGCCACTGCAAATGGGCTCCAGATGCATGCACCACTTTGGGCATCTGGCTTTACGTGGGTACTGGGAATCAAACTCATGGTCATTAGGCTTTGTAGGCAAGCACCTTAACTGCTGAGCCATCTCTCTAGCCTGCATGTTAGGATTCTCCATCATAATTTGCCCAGTCCCTCCTCATGTAAATGAACCCTGGCAGGTTTTAGGGGTCGGGTCATGACAATCTACGGGACACTGCTCTCTTTTATTTATTTCACACATTTTTTCAAATGACTGCTGAGCTATTGCATTGTGAGAACACCATTCAAATTCCTATTTTACTTAGCAAATATGCACTAGATATCCCTTCACTACCTGAACCTGGTTAGCCTTCGAAACAGAAGTTATGGACATGCCTCTGGCCTAAGTAGCACATGAGTCTGAGTTCACTTACAGCAGCAAGAGGCCTTCTCTCTTTCTCTCTCTCTCAAATAAATAAGAAATTTAAAATATAAAATAACTTAACTTCCCATATCTTTCTGGACACAATGCAAGAAATATTTTTGTTAAGTTCCTTGAGATTATTGGCTCTGGAATATGAAGAGAAACGTGGGGTCAGTAGGCAATTCTGCAGTAGGTGACTTGAGGACATGGCACTGAGTGAGGTGGGCTCATCACAGAAAGGCAAACACTGCATGACATTATCAAAAATGTCACCAAAATTCATGACTCAGGGAGCGCAATGGTGTTTTCCAGGGATGACGAAAACCCCGATGAGTTACTAGGCAACGGGCAAAGTTTTGGTCAAGCAAGTGTGGAGAGCTGCTGGTTCTGGCGTGTGCAGCACACCACGCAATACACCGCATGCCAAAGAACCTGTCATGAGTGCAGAGCTCATGTTGCATGCTCCCGACACAGCAAAACAAAGCGCGGCAGGATAGGGAAGGAGAATGGCGGGTATAAAGGACCTGCTCATGTTGCCGTGAAGTCTCAAGAGGAATGAACTGATCGCCTCTTCAGGGCACGCCGAGGTCCCCGCACGAGTTCTCTCACCCGTATGAATTCCATCTATTTGGGCCCTAGACTTTTCAACAAGTTCAATGTTAAGGCCAAAATGATAAAACCAAAAGTAAAGGTTGGGGATGAAGCTCAGTGGGAGAGAGCTTGCCTAGCACGTTGAAGGCCTGGGTTCAATCCCTAGCACTGCCCCAAAGAACCTTTAGAACTAAACCCCAGAGGCTTTTTGTGTGAGTGGTATTAATAGTCAGCACATGTTTTTAGCCATCAGAAACAAGTGAATGAAAGATTAGTGATAATTCAGAAATCATTTTCTATGATTTTTTTAAATTTTAATTTATTTATTTGAGAGCAACAGACAGAGAGAGAAAGAGGGAGAGAGAGACAGAGAGAGAGAGAGAGAGAGAGAAGAAGAGAGGATGGGTGCACCAGGGCCTCCAGCCACTGCAAAAGAACTCCAGATGCGTGCACCCCCTTGTGCATCTGGCTAACATGGGTCCTGGGAAATCGAGCCTTGAACCAGGGTCCTTAGGCTTCACAGGCAAGCACTTAACCTCTAAGCCATCTCTCCAGCCCCATGTCTATGATTTTTAAAATTTTATTTAAATTTTAACCATTTAATCTCTTGACTTACTTAGTTTTAAGGCAACCTTGCTGTGTGGCCAAGGCTAACCTTGAACGCTCCGTGGCTTGGAACTTGTGATTCTCCAGGGTCTTCCAAATGCTGGGGTCCTAGGTGTGACCCAGCACAGCCGGTGTGCTTTGTGCGAATGTTTGAAAAGTCTGTTTATATCAAGTGCATACCTTTCTTTGTGCAGTCTTTTGTCTCTGTGGGTCGTCAGCTAAACAAATAAGCAACGTGGGAAAAGCTTATCTTGGCTCTTAGCTTTGGAGTCCAAGGTCACTCAGTGCTGTTGCTTTTGATCCTACGGTGAGGAAGTGTCTCCCAGTGGGTGGCCCTGTGATGAAGCAGGCTGCCTGCTTTATGGTAAGCCAAGACGCAAAGAGAAACAGGAAGAGGAAGAAGCTGGGCTTCCCAAATGTCTTTGAAGGGACAGCGCCTGCGATCTAAAGCGTCTCTCTTGGCCTCCTCACCCAGTTTATACCACCGCCTAACAGCACTGTGGGCTGGAGATCCAGCCTTTAGAACACGGGCCTCTGAAAGACACCTCTTGCACAAACTCCAGCAATGCGCTTTCAAAATGGTGTTCTAAATGGATATAGAATAGTGACACGGCTTATCTGATTTTTAGAAAAGCTACAGACATGTTTTAGTTTTCAACTCCATAAGAAACAAAGTATTGGTTTAAATTTTATTTATTTATTTGAGAGAGAGGAGGGGGGGGGGGAAGAGGCAGATAGAGAGAAAGAATGGGCATGCCAGGGCTTCTAGCCATTGCAAAGGAACTCCAGATGCATGCACCCCCTTGTGCATCTGACTTACAATGGGTCCTGGGGAATTGAACCAGGATCCTTAGGCTTCACAGGCAAATGCCTTAACTGCTAAGCCATCTCCTCAGCCCAAAACAAAGTATTTTTGAGATTTTTTTTTTTAGATACACATGAGGTGAAAGATAATAAGGGGCTGAAAAGTCAATACCTAGAAGCAAGTAGATCATACATAATTTGGGGTGAAATGTGATAGGTTTGTCTTCCTGTGTGCACTTTTTTTTTTTATGTTTTTTTTGTTTATTTTTATTTATTTATTTGAGAGCAACAAATAGAGAAAGAGGGGGGGGGAGAGAGAGAGAGAGAGAGAGAGAGAGAGAGAGAGAGAGAGAGAGAGAATGGGCACACCAGGGCTTCCAGACACTGCAAACGAACTCCAGAGCGTGCGCCCCCTTGTGCATCTGGTTAACATGGGTCCTGGGGAATTGAGCCTCGAACCGGGGTCCTTAGGCTTCACAGGCAAGCGCTTAACCGCTAAGCCATCTCTCCAGCCCCTGTGTGCACTTTCTAAGAGGCAGCATTACATTCTCTGTATCTTTGTGCTGAGGTACACTAAGTAGGAGTGTTTTAAAATTTCACGTGAAACTTTTAGTTTTTACTTTCCTACTGCCACATTTCTTCCTCACTACAGCAAAGTCTTCTGACAGCATCAGTGAACTGGGATTTATAAGTGCATAGTGACTAAGAAATTACTAGGTAAAGGAGTCAAACTTTGGGACTTGAGTGGGCTGTTTTTGAGGTGAGGTCTCAAGTTCAGGCTGAACTGCAACTTTCCATCTTCTCCTTTCCTCCCCAATTCTGGGATTACATCAGTGTGCTTCCAACCCATCTGGGACCTACTTTTTTTTTGGGGGGGGCGGTTGAGTCCATCTTATTGATACTTTCTGTTCAGCAACGTTTCTTTGAAAGTGTAATAGACATGCCCTGTGTGTTTTTCAAAAAGAAAAAAAGAAAAAAAAAACATGAAGGCTGGAGAGATGGCTAAGTGGCTAAAGCACTTGTCTGTGAAACCTCAGGACCCAGCTTCGATTCCCCAGAACCCACGTAAGGCGGACGCTTATGGTGATCTGCAATTTGTTTGCAGCAACTGGAGGCCCTGGTACATCCATTCTCCTATTTTCTCTCTCTCACTCTCAAATAACTAACTAACTAACTAACTAACTACATGATTTAATGCCTCAAGGAGCTTTTCCAGCTTTTTCCAAACACTGGACTTTATTCTGTTTTTAACTGATAGACTCCCTCCCTGAGGAACTTGGCACAAGTACCTTTAAACTAATAGACTTAAGGCAGTAGAGAAAATGATCAGGTTGGGGCTGCCCATCTGATCCAATACATGTGTCTGGCAGATGACAAGATCCCAGTGTAGAGCTCTCCACTCACTAAATGTGCCGTCATACTTTGAGAACTGATTAGAAGTTCAATCTCAGAATTTTAAATTATGCTAAATAAAATGCTATGCTATTTGGTTTTAAAATAGCCTCTTTCTTTCAAGAAAGGAATAGTACATTATTATTATTATTATTGTTATTGTTTGGTTTTTCGAGGTACGTTCTCACTCTAGCTCAGGCAGACCTAAAATTCACTTTGTAGTCTCAGGGTGGCCTCAAACTCCTGGCGATCCTCCTGCCTCTGCCTCCCGAGTACTGGGATTACAGCTGTGTGTCACCACGCCTGCCATTATATTTTCATAAGTGCAAATTTGCTTTCCTAAAGAAGACTTGTATGTAAATATACTGTCCACTGTCTTCAAGACTCCAGCCAAAAGAAGCAGCAGGGTGGAAAACGAAGTCCAAAGTGGTTAGTGAAAGACTTCACACTGATTTGTCTACCACAACATTCATATGTGGTGCTGTTTGTGTTCCTATAGTGAGCATCCAGTGTTTGGCTTCTAGGTAACTTTATTTTTTAAAATTTTTATTTGATTTATTTGAGAGAGGGATAGAAAGGGGGGGGGAGAGAGGGAAGGAGGGAGAGAGAGAGGGGGAAAGAGGGAGAGAAAGTGAAAGTGTCAGGGCCTTCAGCCACTGCAAACAAACTCCAGACATATGCCCCACCTTGTGCATACGGCTTACATAGGTCCTAGGAAATTGAACCTGGTTCCTTTGACTTCTTAGGCAAACACTTTAACCACTAATCCATCTCTCTCAGCCCATAACTTTATCTTTGATTACTGTTTTATTGTATGCTTGGTAGATAATTACAATAGCATGTAAAAATTCATTGGTAAAATGTGATCCTTTTGCCTCAATCATGAGTATAATGTCATGAAACTACTGCTTAGGGTAGCTGTTTACCCTGCCTCCATCTGACTTATGTATACAAGTTGCAAGAGTCTCGAATGAGCTGACTGAATTTTATAGCAAAATGACAGTGAATGGTAAATCTACATTAGTTTTATTTATTTATTTTTTTGAAGGAGTTTGCAATTTGTGATGTTTTCTATATAGGTTCATGAGCTTTTTTGAGGTTTGCAGACTATTGTTTAGGATGATAAATAATCCCATTTTTAGCAAAAATGTGCTGATTTCAGGAAGTATATTAAAAAGCCACTTAAAGGATATCTTGTAAATTTATATAGTAATAGCTCAAAGGAAAAGATTGTGAGCCTGGCATGAAAATAACTTGATAACAAGTACTGCTACTATTGTGTGTCTGGGGGGAGGTCATTTCATCAAAAGCAAACACCCATAAAGATATATTTGGTAAAGTCACTTAGTAAAGTTTTATATCTAATAAAGAGAAGATCAAGACATTGACAGACATACTAGGTAATACTGTGAAATTTCTTGTCATCATTCAATTGTTTGGCTTATTAGAAACTTCATGTCAATTTGAAAGTTATTTTTATCCACGGAAAAGCCAGTGAAAATTACATCTAGTTCTGAGAACATCCTGTAAGAGCAGATAAGTACTGAAATGACAGAGAACATTCTCTGGTGTTCTTTGTACAGCAGGGGCTGTGGAAATCTTCACACATTGCCACAGACCTCCGCCCAGTAAAAACACTACAAGGCAAACGTAGAGAGAAAATGAAGTGAATTCTAATGAGAAGAGCTCCGCTATGGCTTAAGTCACCCTCTTTTCAAAGGTAAATTTAATTCTCTATGTTCTTAGGGTAAATAGATTTGGTCTCCCAAGAATATCTGGAACAAAACTGAGTCAGGTACAAACTAATCTTTCTCATACGATGCATGTCAGATGCACAGATCTGAACTCAAGAATCTTAAAAAAAATGGAGAATTTGTTTTATGTGGTTTTCATTTTATGCTTTTAATTGCTGGTATTTTATCAGACATCCTTCAGACTACCTTAAATTTCCTTAAACGTTCATTTCATTTTCTCTGGTTACCTTTTTTGTGCTTCAAAACGAACCTTTCTCGGAGATCACCATGCTATTATTAATTTGCATTTTTAGTAGGTTAGAAGAAATAATCTCATGAAGAATAACTTCCTCATAATTCTGTTTTCTTTTTTTTCTTTTCTTTTTTTGGTTTTTCGAGGTAGGGTCTCACTCTAGCTCAGGCTGACCTGGAATTCACTATGGAGTCTCAGGGTGGCCTCGAACTCACGGCAATCCTCCTACCTCTGCCTCCCTAGTGCTGGGATTAAAGGCGTGCGCCACCACGCCCGGCATAATTCTGTTTTCTTGACAGAATAGCCAGTGGTGTAGGATGAACCCCATGACAGCAAACGACTTTTAACTAACTCTTAAATTTAATTTTTTACAAATTGTAATTTTCCCCTTCTTTCTTTCTATAACTTAAGTTTTCACAAAAAGTTTGCATACATCCAGAGCTCTTTAAGGGGGAAAAAAATCAATGTAAATATGCAATGAAATTCCCCCTGATCCTTATGAAAATTTCTTCAATTTCTTTGCCATCTTTTAGGTTTTTTTTTTTTTTTTCCTGCTTTATACCGTGGGTTTGCCCCATAAGTTCCAACAGCATGTTTCTAGATGAAACCGCAAGTAGCCATCAGAGATACCCAGTCAGCCACGGACCTTATTCCTTAGTGATCACAGGACTGGGTAGATTAAAGTACTACGTACAAGCATGACCTAGACAGAAGTCTAGTGGCACAAGGACTTAGTTCTGATGTTCCCACACTTTTCAAGGGAAGCAGGACCTTGGGGTCACTAACCTTTCCATGGGCGTTGCTTTGAGGTAGTTGAAGACCACGGAGAGAACCAGGAGCACAACCGGCAGCTTTGGGATGCACATTGTAGCTCGGGTCTTCTGAAGAGAATAACAGCGTGGGGGCTGGAGAGATGGCTTAGCGGTTAAGCGCTTGCCTGTGAAGCCTAAGGACCTCGGTTCGAGGCTCAATTCCCCAGGACCCACGTTAGCCAGATGCACAAGGGGGCGCACGCATCTGGAGTTGGTTTGCAGTGGCTGGAGGCCCTGGTGCACCCATTCTCTCTCTCTCTCTCTCTCTTTCCCTCACTTCCCCCCTCTCTCTCTCTCAATAAAATAAATCTTAAAAAATGAAAGAATAACAATATAGAAACCAAGACATTTTCTCACAGTTCTGATTGATGCAGTTTGAAATCTTGACCTGTTTTTTAATCAAAATTTGTTACTGCAAAAATTATTTCTGTTCATATAAACAGAAAAGTTTTATAAAAAGTTCATTCAAAAATTACATAGATTGCATTGTATACTCATTTTATAATCATTGAATTTAATTTTAGCTATTGTTAGCAAAAGCAAATACTTTGGAAAAAGTAAAAGGATTTTCTGAATTATCTGAAGTAAATGAATATCTGGTATTTTTCAAGAAAACTTTAGGAAAAGTCACAGCCTATTAAGAATATAATTTATAGGAATCTCACTTAGTTTTGCTGACATGCCCCTGTAATGCTATCCAGTATTTAAAATGCCTAAATAATCTGAAAATTTGTATTACAGTACGTTATTTCTCTGACCTTTCCTGGACATACATGATATGCTCAACACTATCTTGTGTTTCTTTTGCTCAGTAATACTTTCCTAGACACGTTCTTTACCTTTCCAAGTTTCAGTGCCAGCAAGACTGGGGAATACCTTTGACAGCAAGAAAGCTTCATGAACAAAAACCCATCCACTGCTTGCTAACTAGCAAGCCGGCTTTTATATACCTGGCCACCCAGCTCAGCTCTGACATCAGGCAGCTCGGAGAGATGGTCATTACTTTCCATCCCTGCACAGAGAAAGCGCTTCCTAGGCAGCCAAAGCAGGGGGGCTCATTACTGCATGAACACATCAGTCAATATTGACATAGCAGACACAGAGTGTCTTTCTGTAGTTAATGGCCTGTGATGTCCAGCAGCAGGTTTGAATTTTCCATTGCTGCAAAATAAAAATGAATTTTTCAAAAGTGAAGTATTGTAGTAAGATGAAGTGATGTATGTAAAGTGATTTATATGAATGAACTAAGAATAACAAAAAAATCTGCTTGTGCTCAAAGACCAAAGCTAGACACTGAGAGAGCACAACTAACTCACGTAACAGCTCGAGCTTAACTTCATGAACTTTCAGAAACGTTTTGAAATGTAAGGATAAGCACTATTTTTTTTTTTTTTTTTGAGGTAGGGTTTCACTCTAGCCCAGGCTGACCTGGAATTCACTATGGAGTCTCAGGGTGGCCTCGAACTCACGGCAATCCTCCTACCTCTGCCTCCCGAGTGCTGGGATTAAAGGCCTACGCCACCACGCCTGGCAGAACTATTTTAAAGAAGGACGTCAAAGGAAAAAGTCATTTACAAGGAAATGAGGAAGACTGAAGTCATCAAAACAGCAACTTTACATCTAAGGATTTAATTGTCAGTAGATCAACAGATACCTGATGATGGGTTGCATATAGGCACACAGCGTTTTGGTGACTTTTCCATCAGCTATGACGTAGAAAGATCACAATTATTTTAAAGACATATAGTTTATTCCCCCCTTAGCTTTGAGAGAAAATGAGTAATGTTTTGGCTTAGCAGAGCAATATCGCACTTGTTTTATTCAGATATTGTTTTATTCAGAAACAGATTCATTATTTTATTTTATATAAATTGTTCTTTCCTTTTTCCATCTCTGAATTATACTTGCTGATATTTACAATGACATAGTGTCACACACAGCTTCCACCAGTTAGCAAAATGTGCATGTTTGTGTAATTTGAAAAGGTAGATGCTCTCCAAGTAAAATAATTGCATGTATTGATCTAGTATACTTGTTTAATGCTTAGTAACACAATTTGAGAGTGTTTGCTAGAGATTTCAGGAGGAAATAAGCTTGTTTTTCATCCTCATTCTAATTATCCAGTGATTGCACAATTTTAATATTTCTGTGAAATTTACTCATATTCCAAAAGAAAGTTTGCAAAATAAAATAAAATGCTTTCCTGTAAGAAGATACCACATATAAAGAGTTGTAGATATTACTTTATAAATGATATGTAAACCCAGAGATCTTATTTTAATAATTTAATATTTATTTGCACATGTGTGTGTGTGTGTGTGTGTATGCACGCGTGCATGCATAGGGGCACACCAAGGTCTCTTGCTGCTGCAAGTGAATGCTGCAAATAAATCCTGATTTACATAGGTGGCCTGGGAATTGAACCCTGGCCTTCAGGCTTGGCAAGTAAGAGCCTTTAACCACTGAGCCATCTCTCCCAGCCCAGAGATATTATTGTAAAGTGTGAAACAGTTAGTTAGTGATCTATCCCAGACTAAAGCCGAGGTTCTCCTCACTGTCTAGTAACAAGGTGATAGTGAAGAAATTTTCCTTTTTATTTTATTTTTTCTCCTGAGCATGATTCTGAATTGATAGCAAGCCCATGACCATCCTGGAGAGTAGATACTTTATGCTAAACTATTTTTCTTTATTTTTGTTTATTTTAAATATTTATGTATGGGCTGGAGAGATGGCTTAGCTGTTAAGGGCGCTTGCCTGTGAAGCCTAAGGACCCAGGTTTGATTCTCCAGGTCCCATGTAAGCCAGATGCACAAGGTGGCTCATGCATTTGGAGTTTGTTTGTGGTGGCTAGAGGCCATGGTGTTCCCATTCTCTCTCTCTCTCACTCTGTCTCAAATAAAAATAAACAATAACCAATTTAGCTGGGCGTGGTGGTGCATGCCTTTAATCCCAGCACTAGGGAGGCAGAGGTAGGAGGATTGCCATGAGTTCGAGGCTACCCTGAGACTCCATAGTGAATTCCAGGTTAGCCTGGGCTAGAGTGAGACCCTACCTCGATAAACCAAAAATAAATAAATAAATAAATAAAAATAAAAAATAAAATAAATAATAAACAATAACCAACTTAAATATTTATTTATTTGAGTAGAGAGAGAAAGAATGGGCATGCTAACACTTCTTGCTACTGCTAAAAACCACAAAGCCATATGCATGGGTCCTGGGGAATCAAGCAGCCCAGGCCACCAGGCTTGCAGCAAGTGCTTTTAATCACAGATCACATCTCCAGCCCTGGTCTAGTTTCTTAGCAAGGAAAGAAAAAGGTTAGAAGACTTGTCAATACTAGAAGCAAGTAGATCATACATAATTTGGGGTGAAATGTGATAGGTTTGTCTTCCTGTGTGCACTTTCTTTTTTTTATGTTTTTTTTTGTTTATTTTTATTTATTTATTTGAGAGCAACAAATAGAGAAAGAGGGGGGGGAGAGAGAGAGAGAGAGAGAGAGAGAGAGAGAGAGAGAGAGAGAGAGAGAATGGGCACACCAGGGCTTCCAGACACTGCAAATGAACTCCAGAGCGTGCGCCCCCTTGTGCATCTGGTTAACATGGGTCCTGGGGAATTGAGCCTCGAACCGGGGTCCTTAGGCTTCACAGGCAAGCGCTTAACCGCTAAGCCATCTCTCCAGCCCCTGTGTGCACTTTCTAAGAGGCAGCATTACATTCTCTGTATCTTTGTGCTGAGGTACACTAAGTAGGAGTGTTTTAAAATTTCACGTGAAACTTTTAGTTTTTACTTTCCTACTGCCACATTTCTTCCTCACTACAGCAAAGTCTTCTGACAGCATCAGTGAACTGGGATTTATAAGTGCATAGTGACTAAGAAATTACTAGGTAAAGGAGTCAAACTTTGGGACTTGAGTGGGCTGTTTTTGAGGTGAGGTCTCAAGTTCAGGCTGAACTGCAACTTTCCATCTTCTCCTTTCCTCCCCAATTCTGGGATTACATCAGTGCGCTTCCAACCCATCTGGGACCTACTTTTTTTTTGGGGGGGGCGGTTGAGTCCATCTTATTGATACTTTCTGTTCAGCAACGTTTCTTTGAAAGTGTAATAGACATGCCCTGTGTGTTTTTCAAAAGAAAAAAAGAAAAAAAAAAACATGAAGGCTGGAGAGATGGCTAAGTGGCTAAAGCACTTGTCTGTGAAACCTCAGGACCCAGCTTCGATTCCCCAGAACCCACATAAGGCGGACGCTTATGGTGATCTGCAATTTGTTTGCAGCAACTGGAGGCCCTGGTACATCCATTCTCCTATTTTCTCTCTCTCACTCTCAAATAACTAACTAACTAACTAACTAACTACATGATTTAATGCCTCAAGGAGCTTTTCCAGCTTTTTCCAAACACTGGACTTTATTCTGTTTTTAACTGATAGACTCCCTCCCTGAGGAACTTGGCACAAGTACCTTTAAACTAATAGACTTAAGGCAGTAGAGAAGATGATCAGGTTGGGGCTGCCCATCTGATCCAATACATGTGTCTGGCAGATGACAAGATCCCAGTGTAGAGCTCTCCACTCACTAAATGTGCCGTCATACTTTGAGAACTGATTAGAAGTTCAATCTCAGAATTTTAAATTATGCTAAATAAAATGCTATGCTATTTGGTTTTAAAATAGCCTCTTTCTTTCAAGAAAGGAATAGTACATTATTATTATTATTATTGTTATTGTTTGGTTTTTCGAGGTACGTTCTCACTCTAGCTCAGGCAGACCTAAAATTCACTTTGTAGTCTCAGGGTGGCCTCAAACTCCTGGCGATCCTCCTGCCTCTGCCTCCCGAGTACTGGGATTACAGCTGTGTGTCACCACGCCTGCCATTATATTTTCATAAGTGCAAATTTGCTTTCCTAAAGAAGACTTGTATGTAAATATACTGTCCACTGTCTTCAAGACTCCAGCCAAAAGAAGCAGCAGGGTGGAAAACGAAGTCCAAAGTGGTTAGTGAAAGACTTCACACTGATTTGTCTACCACAACATTCATATGTGGTGCTGTTTGTGTTCCTATAGTGAGCATCCAGTGTTTGGCTTCTAGGTAACTTTATTTTTTAAAATTTTTATTTGATTTATTTGAGAGAGGGATAGAAAGGGGGGGGGGGAGAGAGGGAAGGAGGGAGAGAGAGAGGGGGAAAGAGGGAGAGAAAGTGAAAGTGTCAGGGCCTTCAGCCACTGCAAACAAACTCCAGACATATGCCCCACCTTGTGCATACGGCTTACATAGGTCCTAGGAAATTGAACCTGGTTCCTTTGACTTCTTAGGCAAACACTTTAACCACTAATCCATCTCTCTCAGCCCATAACTTTATCTTTGATTACTGTTTTATTGTATGCTTGGTAGATAATTACAATAGCATGTAAAAATTCATTGGTAAAATGTGATCCTTTTGCCTCAATCATGAGTATAATGTCATGAAACTATTGCTTAGGGTAGTTGTTTACCCTGCCTCCATCTGACTTATGTATACAAGTTGCAAGAGTCTCGAATGAGCTGACTGAATTTTATAGCAAAATGACAGTGAATGGTAAATCTACATTAGTTTTATTTATTTATTTTTTTGAAGGAGTTTGCAATTTGTGATGTTTTCTATATAGGTTCATGAGCTTTTTTGAGGTTTGCAGACTATTGTTTAGGATGATAAATAATCCCATTTTTAGCAAAAATGTGCTGATTTCAGGAAGTATATTAAAAAGTCACTTAAAGGATATCTTGTAAATTTATATAGTAATAGCTCAAAGGAAAAGATTGTGAGCCTGGCATGAAAATAACTTGATAACAAGTACTGCTACTATTGTGTGTCTGGGGGGAGGTCATTTCATCAAAAGCAAACACCCATAAAGATATATTTGGTAAAGTCACTTAGTAAAGTTTTATATCTAATAAAGAGAAGATCAAGACATTGACAGACATACTAGGTAATACTGTGAAATTTCTTGTCATCATTCAATTGTTTGGCTTATTAGAAACTTCATGTCAATTTGAAAGTTATTTTTATCCACGGAAAAGCCAGTGAAAATTACATCTAGTTCTGAGAACATCCTGTAAGAGCAGATAAGTACTGAAATGACAGAGAACATTCTCTGGTGTTCTTTGTACAGCAGGGGCTGTGGAAATCTTCACACATTGCCACAGACCTCCGCCCAGTAAAACACTACAAGGCAAACGTAGAGAGAAAATGAAGTGAATTCTAATGAGAAGAGCTCCGCTATGGCTTAAGTCACCCTCTTTTCAAAGGTAAATTTAATTCTCTATGTTCTTAGGGTAAATAGATTTGGTCTCCCAAGAATATCTGGAACAAAACTGAGTCAGGTACAAACTAATCTTTCTCATACGATGCATGTCAGATGCACAGATCTGAACTCAAGAATCTTAAAAAAAATGGAGAATTTGTTTTATGTGGTTTTCATTTTATGCTTTTAATTGCTGGTATTTTATCAGACATCCTTCAGACTACCTTAAATTTCCTTAAACGTTCATTTCATTTTCTCTGGTTACCTTTTTTGTGCTTCAAAACGAACCTTTCTCGGAGATCACCATGCTATTATTAATTTGCATTTTTAGTAGGTTAGAAGAAATAATCTCATGAAGAATAACTTCCTCATAATTCTGTTTTCTTTTTTTTTCTTTTCTTTTTTTGGTTTTTCGAGGTAGGGTCTCACTCTAGCTCAGGCTGACCTGGAATTCACTATGGAGTCTCAGGGTGGCCTCGAACTCACGGCAATCCTCCTACCTCTGCCTCCCTAGTGCTGGGATTAAAGGCGTGCGCCACCACGCCCGGCATAATTCTGTTTTCTTGACAGAATAGCCAGTGGTGTAGGATGAACCCCATGACAGCAAACGACTTTTAACTAACTCTTAAATTTAATTTTTTACAAATTGTAATTTTCCCCTTCTTTCTTTCTATAACTTAAATTTTCACAAAGAGTTGCAAAAGTTTGCATACATCCAGAGCTCTTTAAGGGGGAAAAAATCAATGTAAATATGCAATGAAATTCCCCCTGATCCTTATGAAAATTTCTTCAATTTCTTTATCTTTTAGGTTTTTTTTTTTTTTTTTTCCTGCTTTATACCGTGGGTTTGCCCCATAAGTTCCAACAGCATGTTTCTAGATGAAACCACAAGTAGCCATCAGAGATACCCAGTCAGCCACGGACCTTATTCCTTAGTGATCACAGGACTGGGTAGATTAAAGTACTACGTACAAGCATGACCTAGACAGAAGTCTAGTGGCACAAGGACTTAGTTCTGATGTTCCCACACTTTTCAAGGGAAGCAGGACCTTGGGGTCACTAACCTTTCCATGGGCGTTGCTTTGAGGTAGTTGAAGACCACGGAGAGAACCAGGAGCACAACCGGCAGCTTTGGGATGCACATTGTAGCTCGGGTCTTCTGAAGAGAATAACAGCGTGGGGGCTGGAGAGATGGCTTAGCGGTTAAGCGCTTGCCTGTGAAGCCTAAGGACCTCGGTTCGAGGTTCAATTCCCCAGGACCCACGTTAGCCAGATGCACAAGGTGGCGCGCATGCATCTGGAGTTGGTTTGCAGTGGCTGGAGGCCCTGGGGCACCCATTCTCTCTCTCTCCCTCTCTCCCTCCCTCTCTCTCTCTCCCTCTCTCTCTCAATAAAATAAATCTTAAAAAAATAAAAGAATAACAATATAGAAACCAAGACATTTTCTCACAGTTCTGATTGATGCAGTTTGAAATCTTGACCTGTTTTTTTAATCAAAATTTGTTACTGCAAAAATTATTTCTGTTCATATAAACAGACAAGTTTTATAAAAAGTTCATTCAAAAAATTACATAGATTGCATTGTATACTCATTTTATAATCATTGAATTTAATTTTAGCAAAAGCAAATACTTTGGCAAAAGTAAAAGGATTTTCTTAATTATCTGAAGTAAATGAATATGTGGTATTTTTCAAGATAACTTTAGGAAAAGTCACAGCCTATTAAGAATATAATTTATAGGAATCTCACTTAGTTTTGCTGACATGCCCCTGTAATGCTATCCAGTATTTAAAATGCCTAAATAATCTGAAAATTTGTATTACAGTACGTTATTTCTCTGACCTTTCCTGGACATACATGATATGCTCAACACTATCTTGTGTTTCTTTTGCTCAGTAATACTTTCCTAGACACGTTCTTTACCTTTCCAAGTTTCAGTGCCAGCAAGACTGGGGAATACCTTTGACAGCAAGAAAGCTTCATGAACAAAAACCCATCCACTGCTTGCTAACTAGCAAGCCGGCTTTTATATACCTGGCCACCCAGCTCAGCTCTGACATCAGGCAGCTCGGAGAGATGGTCATTACTTTCCATCCCTGCACAGAGAAAGCGCTTCCTAGGCAGCCAAAGCAGGGGGGCTCATTACTGCATGAACACATCAGTCAATATTGACATAGCAGACACAGAGTGTCTTTCTGTAGTTAATGGCCTGTGATGTCCAGCAGCAGGTTTGAATTTTCCATTGCTGCAAAATAAAAATGAATTTTTCAAAAGTGAAGTATTGTAGTAAGATGAAGTGATGTATGTAAAGTGATTTATATGAATGAACTAAGAATAACAAAAAAATCTGCTTGTGCTCAAAGACCAAAGCTAGACACTGAGAGAGCACAACTAACTCACGTAACAGCTCGAGCTTAACTTCATGAACTTTCAGAAACGTTTTGAAATGTAAGGATAAGCACTTTTTTTTTTTTTTGAGGTAGGGTTTCACTCTAGCCCAGGCTGACCTGGAATTCACTATGGAGTCTCAGGGTGGCCTCGAACTCACGGCAATCCTCCTACCTCTGCCTCCCGAGTGCTGGGATTAAAGGCCTACGCCACCACGCCTGGCAGAACTATTTTAAAGAAGGACGTCAAAGGAAAAAGTCATTTACAAGGAAATGAGGAAGACTGAAGTCATCAAAACAGCAACTTTACATCTAAGGATTTAATTGTCAGTAGATCAACAGATACCTGATGGGTTGCATATAGGTACACAGCGTTTTGGTGACTTTTCCATCAGCTATGACGTAGAAAGATCACAATTATTTTAAAGACATATAGTTTATTCCCCCCTTAGCTTTGAGAGAAAATGAGTAATGTTTTGGCTTAGCAGAGCAATATCGCACTTGTTTTATAAACAGATTCATTATTTTATTTTATATAAATTGTTCTTTCCTTTTTGCATCTCTGAATTATACTTGCTGATATTTACAATGACATAGTGTCACACACAGCTTCCACCAGTTAGCAAAATGTGCATGTTTGTGTAATTTGAAAAGGTAGATGCTCTCCAAGTAAAATAATTGCATGTATTGATCTAGTATACTTGTTTAATGCTTAGTAACACAATTTGAGAGTGTTTGCTAGAGATTTCAGGAGGAAATAAGCTTGTTTTTCATCCTCATTCTAATTATCCAGTGATTGCACAATTTTAATATTTCTGTGAAATTTACTCATATTCCAAAAGAAAGTTTGCAAAATAAAATAAAATGCTTTCCTGTAAGAAGATACCACATATAAAGAGTTGTAGATATTACTTTATAAATGATATGTAAACCCAGAGATCTTATTTTTAATAATTTAATATTTATTTGCACATGTGTGTGTGTGTGTGTGTGTATGCACGCGTGCATGCATAGGGGCACACCAAGGTCTCTTGCTGCTGCAAGTGAATGCTGCAAATAAATCCTGATTTACATAGGTGGCCTGGGAATTGAACCCTGGCCTTCAGACTTGGCAAGTAAGAGCCTTTAACCACTGAGCCACCTCTCCCAGCCCAGAGATATTATTGTAAAGTGTGAAACAGTTAGTTAGTGATCTATCCCAGACTAAAGCTGAGGTTCTCCTCACTGTCTAGTAATAAGGTGATAGTGAAGAAATTTTCCTTTTTATTTTTTATTTTTTCTCCTGAGCATGATTCTGAATTGATAGCAAGCCCATGACCATCCTGGAGAGTAGATACTTTATGCTAAACTATTTTTCTTTATTTTTGTTTATTTTAAATATTTATGTATGGGCTGGAGAGATGGCTTAGCTGTTAAGGCGCTTGCCTGTGAAGCCTAAGGACCCAGGTTTGATTCTCCAGGTCCCATGTAAGCCAGATGCACAAGGTGGCTCATGCATTTGGAGTTTGTTTGTGGTGGCTAGAGGCCATGGTGTTCCCATTCTCTCTCTCTCACTCTGTCTCAAATAAAAATAAACAATAACCAATTTAGCTGGGCGTGGTGGTGCATGCCTTTAATCCCAGCACTAGGGAGGCAGAGGTAGGAGGATTGCCATGAGTTCGAGGCTACCCTGAGACTCCATAGTGAATTCCAGGTTAGCCTGGGCTAGAGTGAGACCCTACCTCGATAAACCAAAAATAAATAAATAAATAAATAAAAAATAAAAAATAAAATAAATAATAAACAATAACCAACTTAAATATTTATTTATTTGAGTAGAGAGAGAAAGAATGGGCATGCTAGCACTTCTTGCTACTGCAAACAAAGCCCATATGCATGGGTCCTGGGGAATCAAGCCCAGGCCACCAGGCTTTGCAAGCAAGTGCTTTTAATCACAGATCAACTCTCCAGCCCTGGTCTAGTTTCTTTAGCAAGGAAAGAAAAAAGTAGAAAAGACTTGTAGATTAAAATAGGTACAGAAGACATCACTTGAACCAGCTGTATGTGTGAACTCATTTGATCCACTTAAAAAATATTTTTATTTATTTATTTGCCAGAAGAGAGAAATAGAGAGAAGAAAGACAGACAGAGAATGGGTATTCCAGGGCCTCCGACCACTGCAAACAACCCCATGTACCACTTTGTATATTTGGTTTTACACAGGTACAGGGAATCAAACCCTGGTTCTTTAGGCTTTTCAGGCAAGTGCCTTAACCACTGAGCAATCTCTCCACTCCCTGATCCAGTTTTTCCTTTTATTTTTTTATTATTGACAACTTCCATAATGATAGACAATAGGCCATGATAATTCCCTCCCCCTCACCTACCCCTTCACAACTCCATTCTCCATCATATCCCCTCCCCCTCTCAGTCAGTCTCTCTTTTATTTTGACATGATCATCTTTTCCTCCTATTATACTGGTCTTGTGTAGGTAGTGCCAGGCACTGTGAGTTCATGGATATCCAGGCCCTTTTGTGTCTGGAGGAGCACATTGTAAGAAGTCCTACCCTTCCTTTGGCTCTTACATTCTCCACGCAACCTCTTCCGCAATGGACCCTGAGTCTTGGAAGGTGTGATAGAGATGTTTCAGTGCTGAGCACTCCTCTTTCATTTCTTCTCAGCAATATGATAAACTATTTTTCTTTCTTCTTCCCCTTCCCTCCTTCCTTCCTTCCTTCCTTCTCTTCCCTTCCCTTCCTTTCCCTTTCTCTTTCCCTTCCCTTCCCTTCCCTTCCCTTCCCTTCCCTTCCCTTCCCTTCCCTTCCCTTCCCTTCCCTTCCCTTCCCTTCTCTCTCCTTCCCGTCTCCTTCCTTCCTTCCTTTCTCCTTTCTCCAAATATCTACCATCTATCTGTCACCTACCAATCACCACCTGTCTCTATGTCATCTATCTATGTAGTCTCAGGGTGGCTTTGAACTCATGGTAATCCTCCTACCTCTGTCTCCCTAATGCTGGGACTAAATGCATGTGCCATCATGCCCAGTATATATTATCTATCTATTATTTCTTCCATCCAAGATTAACCAGGCCTGATCCTGCTTAGCTTCCAAGATCAGATGAAATTATACACATTCAGGGTGCTATGGCCATAGACACATCTATCTGTGTATGTATGTATATATGTACCTACTATCTCTGTCTATCATCTATCTATCATGCATCTATCCATCCATCATCTCTTATTTATCTATCTATATCTATCATTTATCATCTATCTATCTATATCTATCAATCATCTATCTATCTATCTATCTATCTATCTATCTATCATCTATTTATCTAACAATCACTTCTTTTGGTCTGTATTTAGGATGACTTTAAAATACTATTGCCTACCACAGAAATTTGATTTTATGCCAAGTAACTTCTGTCTTAAGTAGATGTGATGAAATTAACTCACTCCAAACAGTCATTTCTTTACAATGCTAGACATTTCTTTATAACCACTGTGGTTGGGTTGTATCTAATTATGGAAAGGGATTTAAAGTGGTAATGTATATAGTCAAAGAAACTCTTATTAGGATTTGTTTGCTTAAATAGACGTTATAATAATTTAGGGGGAATACTCTGTGATTATGTTTTAGTATAGCTCAGAGACATAGCATATAATTAAAGCTGAAATCTAGATATTTTATAACCACTGTTAAAAAGTGTAATAATGTATGTCAAAAATTCCTTGAAAGATTAGAGGTTAGACTCTACATACAATTTGATGGGCTGATGAAATTGCCAGGCTCTCTCACATTCAAGCTCACGTGCATTCATTCCCCCACACAGTTCTCCTCCCAGCATTTGCAGGAAGTCAACTAACCCATGAACCAACCAAACAAGGAAACAGAACTATTATTTTAATGCATGCCAGCATAAATGGATTAGAGGTATTTAATTATACTGTACTTTTGGCTGTGGATAAAAGGCTTCATCTCTATACGTTCTGAACAAATATTTTTAGCTTCAGAGGTTCACAAAAGCTTTGCTTATAAAAATATGAAGAGCAAGCCGGGCATGGTGGCACTTGGGAGGCAGAGGTAGGAGGACCACTGTGAGTTCGAGGCCACCCTGAGACTACATAATAAATTCCAGGTCAGCCTGAGCTAGAGTAAGACTCTACCTTGAAAAACAAATATATATATATATATATAATATGTATAATATTATATAAAATATAATAAAATGTTATTATTATATAGTGTATAATATTATATATATATATAGCAAAAAATGTGTGTTCAAAAGTAGGCATTCTTCCTTTTGGAGGGCAGAAAGGACATGATAACTGGAGATGGCATGATTCGTTATTAACGTCTCTCCATGATCAGGACTTGCAACACCCTAATTGCTCCTATCTGAAAGAAAAAGCAAACGAAAATTAAAGAAAGGCATTCTTGATTGATGGCTGGTGTTTTTCAGGCACTGATCACACCGCCAGTAGCAGCAGCCCTCTTAATAGGATGATTCAAATACAGTGTTGAATTCAGGGTGTCTCTCAGTCAGATGACCCTTTTGAAAAGAGGATAAGGGATGAAAATTGGGTAATAATCCATTCACCTAAAAATAGGATGCAATTAACTGAGATTTTTTACTGACACTAAGAGCGGAGTCACCAAACTCAAGGCCTGCTGGGTTTCCATTGGCTCGGATCACTTAGAATTTGGCTTCACTGCGTCCATCCATCCTTCTTTAGTCTTCCCTTCTTTCGAATTTCCAGAAATGGGTTCCGTTTAGGGGTTGCTATTCTAGACTGAAATGACTTGTGAGATCCAATTTTAACCTGTCAATCTATGAAGTAAAACAGCAGCCATTCAGAGGTAGTTAATGAAAAGGTGGATGTAATTGGAAGCCTGTTACTTCTCCGAAAGCATACAGGATTTTAGAAGCATCTTGAGTGCTTTGGAACTGATTGTTCAAGATGTGTGTTCCAAGATTTTGTTTAGATCACTGACTGGAAAGCTTCCTTTTGAAGCCAAGACAAAAAATCTCCTCTTCAGATCAGGTCTTCCTGGGACCCACAATATTTCCTTCATCAGTTTTTGACATTTTACCGGTAATACTTATTTTAAAAAAATTGAAAGACCATCGAAAAAAATATGCAGGAAAACAAAGGTACAATGCTCCAGGAGGTTGTGTGCCCTCTGGTGAGCCGGGAGAGACTTCCCTTTACTAAGTCTGCAGTGGGTTGTGCAATATGTTGTGGGAAAGCCACACTGGTAATCGATGCCTCGTTGGTTTATGTTCCCAGACACACCAGTGACTTGTCACCCCTGTGGCACCACGTGCGCCTCCCACATTACGAAACACTTGGGCACGCCAAGTGGCTGTCTCTATTTCTTATTTTAAAAAATATTTCATTATTTATTTATTTAACAGAGAGAGAGAGAGAGAGAGAATGGGCGTGCCAAGGCCTCCAGCCACTGCGAAATGAACTCCAGATGTGTGCACCCTCTTGTGCATCTGGCTAACGTGGGTCCTGGGGAACCGAACCTGGGTCCTTTGGCTTTACAGGCAAACACCTTAACCGCTAAGCCATCCCTCCAGCCCTGTCTCTTATTTGTTAAGCTGCTCCACAGCAGGGAGTGTTGATTACTAACTTCTTATTTATCTACTGCTTGGTACAGGGTCTTGTACTTGTGCTTTGCACTTGGCATATAAGCAGTGTCTGCGGTTTCCCTAAACATTTCTTCATTAATAGCACAGATAACAATGGCCATCTTGTATAATGATTGTGACCGTTAAGGACAAGAAATGTAAAGCATTTCATACTGTGCCGGGGGCTTTTCCACGTATCGGTAGCAATTTATGAGGGAAAAATTTGAGGGCGGAGGAAAGGGCTCAGCAGTTAAAGGCGCCTCGTTGCCCTCGCCTGGGTTCGATACCCTAGTGCCTACATAAAGCCAGGTGCACAGTGACTTGTACTGAGATGGAACCTCAGATCTAGGGGTTTCAGCTTCGGCCAGCATAGTAGACCATTCCTTCTACCTCTTCCAGAAGAAGTTAGCCAATCTGGGCAAAAAGCATAGTGTAAAAAGTAGAGAAGAAATCTCACCTGGCATCAGCCTGAGGAACAGAGGGAAAGAGCAGGATGGTGCGTGTCAGACAGCAGAGTGATTAAAAGTTTTGTTTTCTAGCCCAGGCTGACCTGGAATTCACTATGTAGTCTCAGATTGGCCTCGAACCCATGGCAATCCTCCTACCTATGCCTCCTGAGTGAGTGCTGGGATTAAAGGGGTGCGCCACCATGCCCAGTGGGAGTGATTAAAAGTTTTAAGTGGGCTGGAGAGATGGCTTAGCCGTTAAGCGCTTGCCTGTGAAGCCTAAGGACCCCGGTTCAAGGCTCGACTCCCCAGGACCCAAGTTAGCCAGATGCACGAGGGGGTGCACGCGTCTGGAGTTCGTTTGCAGTGGCTGGAGGCCCTGGCGCGCCCATTCTCTCTCCCTCTCTTTATCTGCCTCTTTCTCTCTCTGTCTGTTGCTCTCAAATAAATAAATAAAAATAACAATAAAAAATGTTTTAAGCAAGTTCTCTTTGAAGTTGTTTCACTTTAAACAATCAGCTTTTCCCCCATTCAAGGTCCTGGCAGAAGGACATCTGTGTATCTTAAACACGCCTCCGGGGCTGGGAAGATGGCTCTGTGACTAAAGTGCTTGCTGCCCAAGCAGGAAGACCCGAGTTCAGATCCCCAGAACCCACGTAAATCATGGTGGTGTGTCCCTATATTTACAGCGCTGGCGAGGCAGAGACAGGTCATCCTGGCCAGGCAGTCTAGAAGAGATGGTGAGCTCTAGGTTCATCTAGAAAACACGTCCCTGAGCAAAAGGAGCAACTGTGCAAGACCTTCCACATCAACCTGCACACACGCACACACCGGGGCCCACACGTGTGCACACACGTGAGCCCACATACATACAAACATGTATACGTACATACACACAACACACATGCATGTGTGGCAAAGCACGAACATTTCTCTTCCAAAACACGGTCTTGGCAGGGTCTAGATGATGGCTTTTGCGCCGGTGTTTGAAGCAGTAGGGGTGGGGGAATTATCTCCTTCCTGCTGGTGGATGCACATTGACGAAGACCACGCACTGGGAGGGGACCTGCTATGCATGGGACTGTGGCCCTTGGAAGCACTGCTTCCTCATCTCCAGTCAACGAGAGCATGTGGAGACAGAGTCTTTCCCAGTGGTGCACAGCAGTCAGGCCTGGGGATACCTTCGCAAACGCTGCATAAACTGCCTGAGACTTTTTAGGGTTGGGCTCAAAGAGCAGGTCGAAGTCCGGTCATGGCTTTGGTGTCTATATCTAGGTGCTTAATGCTAGGGAAGTGGCTATGTGGCGGCCTTGCTTCTCGTTTTGTGCAACAATAGCAGATAATCGTTGTTCCACATGTTTTTTTTTTTTTTTTTTTTTTTTTGGTTTTTCGAGGTAGGGTCTCACTCTAGCCCAGGCTAACCTGGAATTCACTATGGAGTCTCAGGGTGGCCTCGAACTCACGGCGATCCTCCTACCTCTGCCTCCCGAGTGCTGGGATTAAAGGCGTGCGCCACCACGCCCGGCTCTCACATGTTTTTCTATTGAGAGCCTCTCAATACACAGTAATGGAGATGGAAATTGGAAATTGTGGTTTTTTTTTTTTTTTTGAGGCAAGCCCAACAGATGGGCCCCCTCCCTTCTTTTAATGAGAAAGAGAGAGAGAGAGAGAGAGAGAGAGAGAGAATTGGCACATCAGGGCATCCAGCCACTGCAATCGACTGTAGATGCGTGCACCCCCTTGTGCACACGTGTGATCTTGTGTGCTTGCATCACTGGGTGTCTGGCTTAGGTGGGACCTGGAGAGTTGAACATCAGTCCTTAGGCTTCGCAGGCAAGCACCTTAACAGTGAAGCCATCTCTCCATCCTGGAAGCTGTGCTTTTTAAATGAACCATGTATGCTATCAAAATGAATTCCTCTGAATTACAGCTCTACTTTTATCTGTATTGTATACTTGGCAAAAATGCATGTTACTTTCTTGCCACAATTTTGTACAAACTGGTGAATTCTTCAAAGATCAAAGTATTGGAAGCCATCATTGGAAGAGCCTGTTTGCTAAATTTGTGGGTCTATCAGAAATGTCATTAATTATTTTTTGAGTTGTTTTCTTTTAAGGTAGAGTCAGTCTCACTCTAGCCTAGGCTGACCTGGAATTCACTATGCAGCCTCAGGTTGGCCTTGAACTCACAGAGAACCTCCTGCCTCTGCCTCTCAAGTACTGGTATAAAAGGCATATGCCACTAAGCCCAGCTCCAGAAATATCATTTAAGGGATTATTCTGTATGAGCACATTGAATGATTATGTGATTTTGTATATTAGATTACTATGAATATGTAATTTATTGAAATATTAAGGAACCCATCAGGGAACATATTCCCTAGGAATATATTCTTAGTAAATGTATTTCTGCATAATTGTAATTGCCATCTTCACATATATTTTTCACAGGTAGAAGATGTTTAATTAGTTTATTATTCTCTACTCTGGCATAAAGCATGTTATATAACATAATATTTCTATGCTTGAGAATACATTTAAATACATGCTTTTATATATTTCTTAACTTTTAAAAGATCTTTATTTTTAATTTTTTTCTTCATTTATTTATTTATTATTATTTATTATTATTTGTTTATTTGAGAGCGACAGACACAGAGAAAGAGGCAGATAGAGAGAAAGAGGGAATGGGCACGCCAGGGCTTCCAGCCACTGCAAACGGGGAGCTCCAGACGTGTGCGCCCCCTTGTGCATCTGGCTAACGTGGGTCCTGGGGAATCGAGCCTCGAACCGGGGTCCTTAGGCTTCACAGGCAAGTGCTTAACTGCTAAGCCATCTCTCCAGCCCAGCTTTTTAAAATCTTCACCTTTATTTATTTCACCCTTGAACGCAAACAAAAGTATTAAGCAATAATCATGTCCCAGTTGCTTTCATTTATCATCTGTAATCATAGGTTGACTAAGAACACAAGAGCTGAGAAGAAAATCAATGTTGGCATTATGTGGGAATCAATTAAGTTCATGGAATTTGCAATAAAGGAATATTGTATATTTTACGATTATTTGTAAATACCAGTACAGTTTGTAACAAACCACCGTGTGTCAATGCGCACCATCTTTCCACGGAGGACAGGTCTGATGCCCTTCCTCACTCTTTGCTCTGTGAGTTTGGAAAGCCAGCGGCAACCTGTCTACGTCTACGTGTTTTCCTTTATACCTCATGGAAAAGAGTGGAGGGAGAATGTGGGGCAGCCGGTGATAGCTGCCATGATGGGCTAATTATCTTTCCTATGTGTGTGGTGGGCATACATGTTCTAAGTGTATTGGTGCGCATGCATATGTGTGTCCCTGTGTGTGAACGTGCACGTGTGTGCATATGCGTGAATGTATGTAGGCAAAAGGTCAGGGTTGTGTATATGCCTCAGCTCTTCTCTGCTCTAGTTTTTTTTTTTTTTTAAAAATACACACACACACACACACATATATATATATTAATTGACATCTTCTATACTTACAGACAACAAGCCATGATGGTATTTCCCTTCCCCCGTCCTCCACTTTTTTAACTTTTTTATTGACAAATTCCATAATTATAGACAATAAGCCTTGATAATTCCCTCCCCTCCCCCACTTTCTCCTTCACAAATCCACTCTCCATCATAGTCCCTCCCCCTGTCAATTAGTCCCTCTTTTATTTATTTTTAAATATTTTATTTATTTGAGAGGAAGAGACAAAGAAAGAGGCAGTTAGAGAGAGAGAGAGATAGGGAGAGAGAGAGAGAGAATGGGCACACCAGGGCTTCTAGCCACTGCAAACAAACTCCAGATGCATGTGCCACCTTGTGCATCTGGCTTATGTGGAACCTGGGGAATCAAACTTGGGTCCTTAGGCTTCACAGGCAAAGTGCCTTAACCACTCAGCCATCTCTCCAGCCCCTCTCTTTTATTTTGATGTCCTTGTCTTTTCTTCCTATTATGAGGGTCTTGTGTAGGTAGAACCAGGTGATGCTTTTATATATTCTATACACGTGTTAGATAATAGTCATATAAAAGACTAATATACCTCACATTTGAAAGCCTGAACATAATTGAAAATGTATTTGATAAGAATGTGTATTTTTTAAACATTTTAACATATATATTTAAATTACTGTAATAAAATAACATGAAGTGTTTGAGTACATTTTCAAGTTTGATAATGTTAGCAGGTTTGACATTTGATATATCGATATTGCTGATCTCGGGTTTTATTCTTTTACCAATCTATCTGTGGTGGTCTGTCACATCTTGGAATGGAAGAAATATATTTGAGTTTTATGATTTGTTTAGCTTTGCCTGCTTGGCTTCTGTATTGCTCTAATAGAAGGTAATTTAAAATTCAATATCATTTTTCACATGGTACCATGAATGCATGCCCTCACATTAATAATGACTCTGAATTCCTCAGGGCTGGCTGGCTACCTAGATAAACACAGCGTGACTACCATGGTCGCTGTCCCACGTGAAGGGTGACACTGAGGCCCTGCTGGAGATAAAGACCTGCTCTTTGGTTTTTTTTTTTGGTTTTCCGAGGTAGGGTCTCACTCTAGCTTAGGCTGACCTGGAATTCACTATGGAGTCTCAGGGTGGCCTCGAACTCTCGGCGATCCTCCTACCTCTGCCTCCCGAGTGCTGGGATTAAAGGCATGCGCCACCATGCCCGGCAAGACCTGCTCTTTGGTTCCAACACTGAGATTAGCCTGGGCTATAGAGTACTGTGGTCACATCATAAACACCGATCTATAGAATTATGATTCCATTTCATAAAACCTGAAGGAAGCAGGTTCTGTATGAATATGTGACCTTCTTGTATGCCTAATCATCATTTTCTGAGACATAAGGGGATTTGCACCTTGAAAAATCACCGGTTATGGAAAACCCTACAATTTTCCTTAGCAACACAAAAGACAAAAAAAAAAAAAAAAAAAAAATCCAAAAACAAACAAACAAAAAAATGCCCAATGGATAAAAGTCAAATCAAATTCCAAAAATACCCGTAGACTAAAATGCATCTTTGAGTTTCTATTGACTTTCATTTTTTTTGGGGGGGTTTGAGGTAGGGTGTCACTCTAGCTCAGGCTGACCTGGAATTCACTGTGTAGTCTGAGGGTGGCCTCGAACTCATGGCAATCCTCCTACCTCTGCCTCCCAAATGCTGGGATTAAAGGCGTGCACCACCATGCCCAGCTAATTTTTTTTTTTTAGTTTTTTGAGGTAGGGTCTCACTCTGACTCAGGCTAACCTGTAATTCACTATGTAGTCTCAGGGTGGCCTTGAACTCAGGGCGATCCTCCTATCTCTGCCTCCCAAGTACTGGGATTAAAGGTGTGTGCCACCACGCCAAGCTTCCAGCTCTTTGTTTTTGAATGATAAAAAGTATTCTCTTATGGAGTTTATGCGAGTAAATATTATTTAGGTTTATTTGAATATCAAGAGGGACAATTGTTCTTCCTGAGCCCTGACCTGAGGTAAATGCTAGCTAGTCCTGCATGCAGTAGACCTGCCATTCATCTGCTCATTTTGTTTCACTGTGAGTTTAATTTTCCATGATATTCGTTTGAGGAAGGAAGTACTGTAGTTTATGAAAGATCTTAAAAGACCTCCCAGATCAAACATATTTATCCGTTTGACTTGTACTGTGCTAAAATTCCTAGCATATATGAACCAGTCTCTTTTTAAAAAAATTATTTATTTATTTATTTGAGAGCGACAGAGAGAGAAACAGGCGAGAGAGAGACAGAGAGAGAGAGAGAGAGAGAGAGAGAGAGAGAGAGGGAATGGGCATGCATGTCAGGGCCTCCAGCCACTGCAAACGAACTCCAGATGCGTGCGCCCCCTTGTGCACCTGGCTAACGTGGGTCCTGGGGAATCGAGCCTCGAACCGGGGTCCTTTGGCTTCACAGGCAAGCGCTTAACCACTAAGCCATCTCTCCAGCCCCCCAGTCTCTTTTTAAAAACTAACATTTCATTTTTAATTTTTCACATTTTCATACATCTATTTTGATCTTATTCTCCCCAAACTACCCTTTACTATCCCCCTTCTCACTAATACTTTTTTTTTTCTCCATTAATCCACACCTTACTTTCATGCCTTCTCCCTTTTACCCAGTGCGTTACACTGGCATGGCTGGAAGCTGCTTAGTAGCGACTGTGCCACTGTTGAACCTGAGTCTCCATCTTCCAGTGGCCACTAGCTACTCTGGGAGGTCGCAGGTTCTCCCCCAGGGCCTCCGTCCTTCGCCATAGGCTTTTGGCCAGGTTTACAATACCAGCCATGGATTCCCATCGGTTACTCCCACTATACTCAAACTATTACTGCGCCAGCAGGCTTATCTTGCCTAGCCAGTTGACCACGGCTGAACACAGGGTTGGCAGGACTGTTCATGGATTTCCACCCCCAGAAACTTAATCGAATCCCTTCTGGCGCAAAGAAAGCTAACTGGCCCGGAGGAAGTGTCCAGCTCACTTCCAACTTGGATTCTCTGTGTTGTAACCATACGGGGTGGGGAGGGTGAGCCAAAAGTAATGGTATGTAAATAACCCATATGGAAACCTGCTTCTCCCACACGGGGGAGTGAATCTGCCTGCAGAAGTCTCAGGTTATTAATTAAAAATCCCAGTGCCAGGGATCAGATACTTCCTCAAGCATTGATGCTCAAGGAGGCTAGACAGACCCCTGAAATAATGTGGGTTTTTCACATTTCTCTTGGTTGCCCACCCAAACTAGATGGTAAGTTCTTGCCGAAGACACCACAGTACTTTCAATTAAAAAACAAACAAACAAACAACTAATGAAAAAGCTCTTATCTGCTTGGAGTCAAGTGTGGTGGCGCACACCTTTAATTCCAGCACTCAGGAGGCAGAGGTAGGAGGATGGCTGTGAATCTGAGGCCAGCCTGAGACTACAGAGTGAATTGCAGGTCAGCCTGGGCTAGCATGAGACCCGTACCTCAAAAAACAAATCATGTATGTGGATATATGTACATATACATGCTTGATAAGGGCATGCACAATTTAAAATGTAAAGTTAGTAATATATTAGTGTAAATTTATTAATTAGTTAATCTTTCTGACAAGGGAAGGGTAGAGCCTAGGGAAGGCAGTGGGTCATGAGGAGTCTAGTCTGAAACCTCTATTGTGCCAAGTACTGTGTTCGTTGTGAGTCTCTGAGATGGTGCATAAGGGGGTGCATCTTCTCTGCATTATTAGTTTTTTATTCTTATTGGAGCAAAGACTATATATAGTTCTGTCAGTATAAAAATCTCTCAAAGGCAGCACATATAATTTTTAACCCCTTGATCACTTACATTTAAAAAAGTGTTTATCACGGTTTTATACATACACACAAGGAGATAAGAGGTAGGAAGGAAGCTGCCACCTACCATTATTGAGAGGTATTGAGACATTTTGTTATCCATTCCTGCTGGTGAAAACAGTTCCACCAAATATATGCCATGAACTTCCTCCTCCCTTGTACAAACATGTGGATTGGGTGTCCCTCCCCACCCACCCCCCCCAAGAAGAAGGAAGATTAGTAATCCCCTTGTCAGAAGATGGCTTCCTTGGCAGGCGTCACCTTTGGAAGGAAGCCGATGAGACAGGTACAAGTCTCAGGAGGCGTGGAGGACGAGTGAAAGAGCAAATGTGGGGACATTCTCCATCTCTGCCTCGCGGGTGCCCTGTCACACGCAGGCGATGAAGACAAGGGCAGTGATTTGTCTCTCTGGGTCACAGATGTGCACGCACACGCATGTAATGTACCTATGGCTTTTCACAGAGCATCTAGGTGTGTTAGGCTGATTAGAGCTACGCAGTGTAATCTGATAAGCAATCAGATAGTGCATACTGACTATCTTGCTATGCATAAGTATTCCATCGATGGCTAATATACTCCTATACAAATTACACATACTTGCCAATCCTCCTTTATATTTAAAGCACATTTTTATATTTTATTTATATATTTACTAGAGAGAGAGAGAGAATGGGAGTGTCAGGCCTTCTAGCCACTGCAAACATACTCTAGTCACATGCACCACCTTGTGCACCTCGCTTTATGTGGGTACTGGGGATTCGAACCTGGGGGGCCATTAGGCTTTGAAGGCAAGCACCTTAACCACTAAGCCATCTCTCCTGCCCCAAATTATATTTTTATGGGAACCCCACAATACCCCACTATAGAGAAGTGCATCAGAATGTGCTATTTTAGAATTAGCTTACTTAAAATTCCATTAGGTAGGGTTAGAGAGATGGTTTAATGGTTAAGACACCTGCTGCGAAGCCTAAGGACCCATATTCGACTCTCCAGGTCCCACATAAGCAAGAAGCACAAGGTGACACAAGTGTATAAAATTGGCCAAGCACACAAGTTGGCCCTCACATCTGGAGTTCAATTGCAGTGGCTGGAGGCCCTGGCACACCAGTTCTTTCTCTCTCTCTCTCTCCCTCTCTTCAAAAAAAAAAAGGCCAGTTTTTGGGGCTTGCCTCAAAAAAAATATTGTGTAGACAAATACTACTGTGGTCCATTGAGAGGAAAGTGCTAACAGACTATCAAGAAATTCCTACTTAATTCTCTGCTTTGGACAGGCCCATGATCTTTCAAACAAAAGGTACCTGGGCAAATTATACTCATTTGCTT
Source organism: Dipus sagitta (assembly GCA_036346955.1). Taxonomy (NCBI): domain Eukaryota; kingdom Metazoa; phylum Chordata; class Mammalia; order Rodentia; family Dipodidae; genus Dipus; species Dipus sagitta. Next base: position 4,594,559 of record CM070789.1, on the reverse strand, counting down.
TTTTTTTTTTTTCCCTGACCAAGAACTCTTTTGCCATAGTGTGATGAGTTTGAAGACAGACTGACTGTCACGAACTCATGATTATGACCTGATGGGTAATGAAACTAAATGTTATCTAATTATATAAACCAGTGACTCATGAATCGTAATTAAAGGCCTTTTGCAAAAACTCAAGAAAAATGAAGCCTTTGAGCTGCAGCCAACCTGCACCTCGTTTCTTTCTTTGGTTCTGTTAGTCAAAACCCTTCCTGTAATGGATGTGATTTGCAAGGCACTCCAAGATGAAATGAACTCAGATGAGCTGCATTCAGTTCATATTAAACACATGTCTACCTACACTCATACCATCCTTCAGGGAGCTGATTTATAAGTTTCTTGGTGAACTTGAGATAACACTTTAACCGTTTGGGATACTGACTTGATTCCATACAACCTCGTGGTGAAGAGAACTGATAATAACGATCTACTGACTCGTGGCACAGACATCTAGCTTAAATATTATAAAGGCAAACCATTTGATAACTTGAATTTTCATTCAGCTTTCTGTTTAGTCAAGCACTGTTATTTATCTTGAACTTATTCACTACATTTTGGGGGAGGTACTGGTCCTTTGCCAACTCTTATTTCTCCTCCATATGCAGTAGTGTTGTCCCCAACTGGGTCACATACATGAATTCTTTGTGGTTGTATTTATGTTAACAAATACCCTTAATGGGAAGTTACTATATACTATAGAGCCTCTTTCTTTCTAAACAATTTTAGTCATTTGCACAGGTGTGGTTTGTGAGCATGCAGGGCCTCTTGTCTCTCCAAATGAACACCTGACTTATGTGCCACTTCCAGGTTCCAGATTATGGAGATGGCTTGTATGTATATACACACCATTTTTATGTTGTTATTATGAACAACATATTTCTTATGTATACATCATGTGCTGGTACCCCCTTTTCCCTCATCCCTGCCCCCATTCCATTGGGGACCCTCCTCAGTGGGGTTGCAGGTATTCCTCATGGGGTTGTGGGTTATGTGTTGTGGGAGCAGCAGTCAGTTATTTTTTTGGGGGGGAGGGAGGGCATAATGCCTCAACCTGTGGCTCTTACAATCTTTCCGCCTCCTCTTCCCCAAAATTCTTCTAATACTTTCTGAAGTTCACATCTCGCGGTTACCATACTCCCTGCTATACTTTGAACATGGTCTGCCTTCCTCAAAAACTTATGTGGAAACTTAATCTCCATTGTGAGATAGCAAGAGATGAGATTGGGTCAGACTCCTAAGAAATGATTAGGCTTCTGCCTTCACTGCACACATTAATTCAGTGACTTGATGAATAGACGGATGTGTTTTCGTTGGCTCTGTTATGAAAAGCCCCTTTAGCTATGTCTCGTAAGGAAACCTCTTCTCTTGCTATGCGATGTCTAGTGTGGCCAGCATTCTGCCAACAAGAAGGTCATTACTAAGTATGGGCTCTCAACCTTGGACCAAGACTGTAATCTCAAATCAGCCTCTTTACAACTTACCCAATGTGCAATGCTGTGTCCCTAACAGCAACTTGGACGTTAACCTTGATGATGCTAATTGTAACAATTGTACCCATTTACCTTGTGACATTTAAGTGCCGTGACATGGGCTCTAATGTATAAATTCCCCTTTGGGGGCTGGAGGGATGGATTAGCGGTGAAGACGTCTGCCTAAAAAGCCAAGGGACCAAAGGTTCGATTCCCCAGGACCCACGTTAGCCAGATGCACAAGGGGGTGCATGTGTCTGGAGTTCGTTTGCAGTGGCTGGAGGCCCTGGCGTGCTCATTCTTCTCTCTCACTCGCACTCTCTCTCTCTGTCAAATAAATAAATGAATAAAAAATAAAATAAATTCCCCCTTTGCTCACAGAAAGCCTTGCATCTCTTAATGTTGTCCGTGGCCTATGAAGGCCTGGAGTACCCAAGGATCCCAACATTGCTTACCAGTTATGGCGTACCCCTTGGGCTATCGTAGGAAGTACAAAGGCATGGTGTGGTGTCTGGCCTGGTTTGCTATCTCTACTAGAGCAGGCTGCCTTCTTTGAGTTTTTGATTTCCTGACCATCACTGCCACGAAAGTCCTAGAATGTTCATTTCCTTTAGTGTGGACTATCGCTTGCCTAAGTTTCTAAAAGGCATCGCAGAAACACGTTTGCTGAAGCGTTGCAAAATGTCATGCTTTGGTGGCCCTTTGTATGTAAGAAGTACATCGGGAATGGGAACAGGGGAAACGCAGGAGCAGTTTTAAAACACTGGCTTTGGGAATTTTTTTTTTTTTTAAACGGCAGGGATCGTCTGTAATCGCGTCTGATACGCATCATGAAACGCGCCTGAAGTAGGAGCGATTTTGAAAAGCAGTTTTGCTTAGCCTGGATAATTTTTACGTCCTGTTCAAACATGGGCTCTGCCTCTGGGCTTTTCCAGGTCAGTGATGCTTGCTGATACTTTCCATCAAAAGTCCACACATTTTGGCTGCTAACTGAGCTTATCGTCTTGAGAGACTGTTCCTCATGCCTTCCACCATGAAAATCCTGCATGCATGTTCCCTCTCAGAATAATGTTGCGTCTGTCTAATCTTTTAATCTCTCTCTCTCTCTCTCTTTTTGAGGTAGGGTTTCACTCTAGCCCAGGCTGACCTAGAATTTACTATGTACTCTCAGGGTGGTGTTGAACTCACCGTGATCCTCTTACCTCTGCCTCCCGAGTGCTAGGATTAAAGGCATGTGCCACCATGCCCAGCCTACTTCTTTAATCTCTTTAATCAATCAGTCATCACATATTATTATGTTATATCATTCCAGACATCACCTTCCCTGTGATTGCAGAGTCACTCTTTCCTCTTGCATCAAAGTTAACTTCAAGGTCTGGAACTTTCAACTCTGCACTTAGCAGGCTAGCCCATTGATGCCTGCGCTCCACGACCCTGCGGTTAAGTCCAAATAGCTGATTCCCAATTCTAGGCAGAGGCAGGCGTCTACTTATTCCCCCCCTTCTTTCCTTTTCTATTAAATACTTCTTACTTCTACTGTTACTTATGGGTTTCTTTAGGAATACCTGATACTTGTGTTCTCAGCCTAGCAGTTTATGATATTCGCCGATTCCCTTCTCTCTTTTCCATTTTCCTTCTGATTTTAATTTTCATGGTCACTGCCTTTAATTATATCTCCCATTCTACTTGGGCCTTCCATGATTCCTGTGGAGGTTTATAATGTCAATTTGACCTAGAATCACCCGTGAGGGATTTTGTAGATATGATAGCCTCTGTGAAGAAGTATGCTGAGTAGATTAAGTCAGGTGGGAAAAACCCATCTTAATGGTGGGCAGTACCAATCCAAAGGGCTGGGACCTGAACTGTATGAAGAGAAGAGAGCTGGCTGAGCACCAGCCTCCTTCACTCCTCTCTGCTTTCTCCCCGTGGCCTGAATGTGGCCAGCTCCTGTTACCACGCCCTCCTGCAAGCATGGACTAGAACCCACAACTAGAAACTGGTTTTTTTTTTTGGGGGGGGAGGGTCAGGTATTTTGTCTCAGCCCTGAGAAAGGTGACTAAGACACTGCTCCTGAATATTTTTATTTCTATAAGTAAATTTGCTTCTTCCAGTGATGGTGTGATGGTCACTCCACACGGTCTCTTTCTTCCCTTTACTTCAAAATTCTTCAAATATTAAAAAAAATTCTTCAGATATATACAATCATTTTCCTCTTGTCGACGTAGCTCACATATCCCTTTTAATATTAGGATGATGCACACAAGCCTATAAAGATTTGTAAAATTACATGCTGCTTATTTGACTAAAGGGTGGGGAAGACTTCCACAACACAACCTTCCACTTGATGTCTCTGGGGGAGAGTGTTTGACAGCTGTGTGTGGGGGGTGGGGGGTGTTGTAAGACAGGCATGGTTTCACAGAACCCAATCTGTAAGCTAGCTTTCTGGTAAAACAAATAGAAAACCACATCCAAGATCAAACAATATTACGTAAAACGCACAAAAGGACTTTTCCATTGCTACATCTTCGGGGGGGCAACAGTGGGCAAAGTGTTCAGAAGACACGCTATCAAATCCCAAGGCAATTGCACATACAGATAGGGGACATCCTTGGCTAAGAATTAAAAGGATTCTGTGAAGTCCAGTTTTATGTGAATGAACTATGAAGGCCATGAGTTTGGTGGTAGGTACAGGCCAAGGAGCATGGTGTTGTGTTGGGTTTGAAAGTCAGCTATGTCAGAGAAAAAAAATTAAAAAAATATTTATTCATTTGCAAAGAGAAAGAGAGAGAGAGAGAGAGAGAGAGAGAATGAATGAATAAATGTGGGTGTGCCAGGGCCTCTAGCCACTGCAAACGAACTCCATATGCATGTGCCACTTTGTGCATCTAGCTGTATGTGGGCACTGGGGAATAGAGCCTTAGGCTTTGCAGACAAGTACCTTAACTGCTGAGCCATCTCTCCAGCCCACATTTTTTTTGGCTTTAATTAATTAATTAATTAATTATTTTAATTTTCTCAATTTTTATTAATATTTTCCATGATTATAAAAAATATCCCATAGTATTACCCTCCCCCCTTTCCCCTTTGAAATTCCATTCTCCATTATATCCCCTCCCCATCTCAATCTTTCTACTTACATATATACAATACCAACCTAATAAAAGCCCTCTTCCCTTTCTTTCTCTTCCCTTTCTATCTCCTTTTTTAACTTACTGGCCTCTGCTACTGAGTTTTTTCCTTCTCGCACAGAAGCCCAATCCTCTGTAGCTAAGATCCACATATGAGGGAGAACGTGTGGCCCTACAACCTCCACACTTGTGCACAGTGTACTCTGATCGTAATTCCTTCCCACCGCCCTTCTTTTCCCTCTTCTTCTGTCCTTTATCTCCTGAAACTTAGCTTCGCTCCAACAAGTATCTCTTCTATTTTGATCTCTTTTACCTTTTCATCCGAGGCAGGACTTGTGTAGGTAGCATCAACCACTGCGAGGTCATAAACGCTACAACCACTTTGAGTTCTGAAGACAGACAGAGTCGCAGAGCCCCCCTGCTCATCATAGGCTCTCACGTTTTCCCCCATCTCTTCCACAGCGGACCCTAAGCCTTGGAGGGTGCGATCGAGATGTCTCATTTAGTGCTGAACACGCCCCTGTCACTGCTAAGCACTTTGATGAGTTTTGAGTTCCCCTAGTCATCACTGCCATCTGAAAAGAGAAGCTTCTCTAACCCCAAAAAAAAAAAAAAAAAAAAAAAAAAAAAAAAATGAGAGTAACATTAATATATGAGCATAGACATAAATATATAGAGGGCAATTGTTGGGTATAATATATTAATTTGGCTAAACATAGTAGAAGCCCCTAGCACTCCCAGCAATCAATCGGCGTTTGACTAGTTTCAGAATTAGGCATGCATCCTCTCCCACAGAGAGGGTCTCAAATTCAATTAGAGGGCAGCTGGTTACCTTCATAACAGACAGACCCCTATGGTGCTAGTGGGCATGGTTTTCCTGTCTTACTGCTTCTGTAGCTTGCAGGGTCGACTTCCGGTGGAGACTGTTGATGACTTTCCCCTGCGAGCAGGCAAGCGTCGCTCTTTCTTACACCACGACAGCCAGTCTGCGGAAAGAAGGCTTTCAGCTCGGTTCTACCTTGATTTGTCAGCTTCCCCCGCAACTGAAGCCTGTGGAAAAACCAAACCTTGGTGTGAGAAATCAGGATTCGAAATTATCTGAATTTGATAATGAAGAAGAAAGAACATTTTTTTTTTAATGGGAGAAAGATTATTTTCATATAGGTTGATCTGCATCACAAGAGATATTTACAGTTAGTAAGAAAGATTCTCTATGTAGGGCCATAGAAAAGGCATTTTCTCAGTTGACACAGGCTAGTGTTTTAACATTCACAATCATGTTGTCCATGAGAAATCCTTCTGTCATGATGTAAATATTTTGTATCTTAATATGGCTATGAACTACATTTTTTTTTTCCTTTTTCCTAAGGTGGAGTATCACTCTAGCCCAGGCTGACTTGGAACTCATTCTGGAGTCCCATGCTGGCCTTGAACAATAGCATTTCTATCTCCACCTCCCAAGTTGCTGAGATTAAAGGTGTGTGCCACCATGCCTAGTAGTATTTTTTCTTTCTTTTAAAAACATTTTTGTTTATTTGAGAGTGACAGACAGAGAGAGAAAGAGGCAGTGAGTGAGTGAGAGAGAGAGAGAGAGAGAGAGAGAGAGGGAGAGAGAGAGAATGGGTGTGCCAGGGCCTCCAGCCACTGCAAACGAACTCCAAGACGCATGCGCCTCCTTGTGCATCTGGCTAAAGTGGGCCCTGGGGAATTGAGCCTCGAACTGGGGTCCTCAGGCTTCACAGGCAAGGCACTTAACCGCCAAGCCATCTCTCCAGCCCGCTAGTAGTATTTTCAATTGAACCGTATACTTACAGTTTATAGCTACATATTTCACTATATGAAACTTTATTGGAAAAGCTACAAATAAATACTGAATTCTTGTTAGTGGGTTTGCTTTTCAAGATGGTGTGTATTAACCATTTGGAGAATTATCATCTACATGTCTTAGATTTGAGTAAACAAATAAATAAACAGATGTGTGGAGGATAATGAGAAATGGTTCTCATGGATTCAGGTGAGAATTACAAGCATGGAGAGAGGGGAGATTAGAATGTACTGTGTGGTATTGGCATGGGACTGGAGGCATCAGTATAAATTCCTTTGTATCACGGCTGGGTATATTTACCTACATCTATATTATCTGTCCTAATTTTTTTTTTTTTTTTTTTTTGGTTTTTCGAGGTAGGGTCTCACTCTAGCCCAAGCTGACCTGAAATTCACTATGGAGTCTCAGGGTGGCCTCGAACTCACGGCGATCCTCCTACCTCTGCCTCCCGAGTGCTGGGATTAAAGGCGTGCGCCACCACGCCCGGCTATCTATCCTAATTTTGTTGATAGATATACTTCTGATATGTTCATGTTTATCTATTTGTCTCTCCGAGTTTCTAAATATTATTCTATAGTCCCCAGTACCCATATAAAGACAGAGGCACAAAGGTCCACATGTGACTGAAGTTCACAAGGGTCGCCTGGAAACCAGTTTGTTCTTATTACTTTTTATTATTTGGTAATAGTATTCTAGCAACTGGGACATTCTTTTATTTATTTTTTTTCCATCTATATATTTTTTTCAAGGTAGGGTCTCACTCTAGCCCGGGCTGACCTGCAATTCACTATGTAATCTCAGGGTAGCCTCAAACTCACAGTGATCGTCCTACCTCCGTCTCCCGAGTGCTGAGATGAAAGGTGTGCACCACCACGCCCGGCTTTTTTTTTTTTTTTTTTTTTTTTTAAGGGCCCCTGGCCACTGCAAACAAACTCCAGCTGCATGCGCCACATTGTGCTTCAGGCTTTATGTAGGTGCCAGGGAGTTGAAGCTGGGTCCTTAGGCTTTGCAGGCAAGTGCCTTAAGTGCTGAGTGATCTCTCCAGCCTGGGAGATTATTTTCTTTAACTCTGATGGCTTTTCAAATATTTCATGCCTACTTATGCTTCAAGACACCTTACCTGAAGAACATATGTCAGCAAAATGAGTGCTCCTGATGAGCTCACGTTCAGATGTCTGGTATTCACCCCAAAGCTGAACATGCGATTGCAGCTACAGCTGGGTGGTTTAGTCATACCCAAGGCTGCCGCGCTGAAACAACAAAACCCCAGAGAAGTAGCTGTGCTGTCATGACAGCAATGTCTCATTACCTCAACAGATGAAATGGTACACCTGATTTATGAAAGATCAGGCTTTTTAAAAATCATAAACAAAATTTATTACTACTCATATAACTAGGTAAGTCCAAGAAAGAAAGCACATCTTTAAAGAAGCAACACACTTATAGAATATTGTCTCCTTTTATTCCTAGATCTGTAAGTTAGTAGGTCAGTCTTTGAACATAACTCACACTTTACAAATGTGATTACTATAGAGAAATACCAGATTGTTCTGAGAAAATTGGATTTAATCTTTAGTGAAAAATCCTTCGCGCCCTCTGGCTCCTGGATGGGAAGACTGCTGAGCCATTGAACAGTAATAGAACCAGCCTTCTTTTATTTTTAGTGGCTCTTTTACAAATGATTGTCAAATAAGATGAAATGTGCAATTCAACTTCCATCCCCAAGTGGAATCAGGGATTAGTTACGCCAGATTCCTGTAACTTAATCCTCTATGGGACTAAATCCTCTTAAATTTCATGGTCTTCTCTAACATGACACCAAGGACCTTCTCATTTTCCAATCAGCGGTATTAATGGAAGAAGTGATCCAGCCTGAAGGTGCAATGGGAGACAGCCCACCTAAGGAATTCGCACTTGTATTGAAATGTTAACCTGAAGTAATGCGAAATCTGTAAGAAGATAAACTTGAGGAACAAAATGGAAGTTTTTATACAAGTTAAGATTGTTTTTGTAATATTTTTATTTTTATTTATTTATTTGAGAGAGAGATACAGAAATAGGGAGAGAGAGAGAGAGAAAGAGAGCGAGCATGCCAGGCTCTCCAGCCATTGCAAATTGACTCCAAATGCATGCACCCCATTGGTTATCTGGCTTATGTATATCCTGGGGAGTCAAACCTGGGTCCTTTGGCTTTGCTGGCAAATGCCTTAACTGCTGAGCCATCTCTCCAGCCTGAGTTAAGATTGTTTATGTGTATATATGTCTCTCCATGTGAGTGTGTGTGTGTGTGTGTGTGAAGGTTAGGGCAAATCTGTGAGGTCAGAAAACAACCTGGGGTGTGAGTCCTCATCCTCCACCTTATTTGAGGCAGGGTCCCTTTGCTAAGTTCACCAGCATAGCTGCTCTGCAAAGATCTGGGGGGTTCATCTGTTTCTGTGCCCCTTCTTGTCACAGGGGCACTGGGATTATTGATACCTGCTACAGAATTTAGTGGGTTTTGGTGACTGAACTCAGGTAATCATGTCTGCCAGAAAAGCGCTGTCAGCGAGCTATCATTCAGTCTTTATGAAATTTATCTTATTATGCCTGATGTTAGGTACAAAGACAAATTTCTTGTTTCTTTTATATAATGTCACTTAGTATGTGGCATACACTTCTCATTTTTTTTTAACATTGTGAGAAAAAAAAAACATGATCTGCTCAGAAGTAAGTTCAGAGATCATACTATGTGGTCACCTTGAAAGGTAGCTTGGAGTTTATGGTGTGTGTTAACCTATTAAAATTAAAAAAGCTGCTGGGCATGGTGGCACACGCCTTTACTCCCAGCAGCACTCGGGAGGCAGAGGTAGGAGGATCGCTGTGAGTTCGAGGCCACCCTCAGACTCCATAGTGAATTCCAGGTCAGCCTTGGCCAAAGTGAGACCCTACCTCGAAAAACAAAAAAACAAAAAATTAAAAATGCCGTTTCCACGAGGCATGGAATTTTTATACTTACAGACTTAAAATAATTTTTTTTTTTTGCTGTTTTTGTTTTGATTTTTCTTTTGAGGCAGGGTCTCACTCTAGCCCAGGTTGACCTGGAACTCTGTAGTCAGGCTAACCTTGAACTCGTGGATATTCTACTCCCACCTCCTTGATGCACCCCAATGCCTGGCTTAAAAAGTTTTAAAACTTTTATAATATTAAGTTTTCTATGAAATTGAGAAAATATGAGTGGCGTTTTGCCTCTTTATTTCTCTCGGTATGAAATGTACATCAAGCTATGTTTCTTGCTATTATTATTTTTCCAAAAACTAACTGGCATTGTAATAATAGACCATAACGGGGGTACATAGTAAAAATTTCTAATACAAACATGAAATTTACTGGTCACATGGCAAGTCACCTCAGGGAAATTCATGATGCGATTTTCTTTTCACGCTCCTTGTGAGGTTATACATTAATGTCAGTGTTCCCCACAATGTCTCACGCTCCTTGTGAGGTTACATATTAATGAATGTCAGTGTTCCTAGTACTTTGCTCTTCAGCTAGCGTTCATTAGAAGAACAAACAAAAGAGCGTAGGACCACAAATAAAGACTCAAGATTACCTAATGACCCACAGCATGGTGCTAACGAGTGGTGTCCACCTGAGTGGCAAAAAACCGAGGTGAGTGATGCATATGCAGCCCAATTCACACTCCTCCCTGAGTGTCACCTGGTATTTCTTCAGGCCCCCAAACCGTGCCCTCGCAAATTGAAACTAGTATTTTATTTCCCCAACCTCCAAGCCAAAACCTGAATGATCCTATTTTGACATCGAAACGGTGTGGCCAGCTAGGGTTTTCTGATCAGTGACTCTAGGAGCCTCTAGGTGCCTTTAGCACCTTGGAGGCTCAGTTCTGGAAAGTGAGGGTGACTTTAGGCCAACTTACTGACCTCGACTGCACAGCACCCAAACAAAGGGAAAGAGGCTGTGGGCGAAAGCAAAGTAATTAGACAATAATTAGAAAATATAGTCAAGCTACGGCATTTACACAGCTCAGAAGTGTGTCATGTTCGTGGCAATGTTAAAAACGTAATTATAATGATAATGATCCACTGTATCTTTTTTTTGTTTTAAATTATTATCTGTTTATTTATGTGTGTGTTTGTAAGAGAGAAACAGAGATGGAGAGACAATGAGTGAGGATGGGCACCAGGCCCTTTCGCTGCTGCAAACAAACTCAAGACTCACGTGCCACGCAGTGTATCTGGCTTTATGTGGTGGGTACTGGAGAATCAAGCCCAGGCTGGCAGGCTTTGCAAGAAAGCATCTTTAACTGCTGAGCCATCTCTCAGCCCTCTGTTTACTTTTTCTTTTGTTTTAATGTTTTTTTTTTTTTGAGATAGGTTCTCCCTGTCTAGCGTAGAAATCACTATTTAAAATAAGCTTGCTTTGAACTTGTGATTCCCTTGCCTCTATCACTTTTTTTTGTTTGTTTGTTTCTTTTCGAGGTAGGGTTTCACTCTAGTCCAGGCTGACCTGGAATTCACTATGTAGTCTCAGGGTGGCCTTGAACTCATGAGATGATGACTCCTAGCTCTGCCTCTCGAGTGCTGGGGTTAAAGGCGTGTGCCACCACGCCTGGCTGCCTCTGTCACTTTTAACCAGAGTGAACAGAACAATCCTTGTGGAAAACTGTACAGTAAACACCGTGGGGAAGTTAAAACTAAATCCACTGCAATCCCATTTAGACACGACCTGTTTTAAGACTCTTGGCTTCCATCCTACACGCAGGCACATATGCCTGAAGAGGTAGTCTTCTGCTCGTGTCTGTGGTCTCCAGAAGAGAGAGGTCAAGTGACCTTGCGCAGCTCTTGACCTCTCTCTGCTTTAGCTTCCTTATCTTTAAAATCGGGCCAAGAGCGCTGGTGTCACCAAACCCTGTGAGAATCAAGTGCATTGACATCAAAGAAGCTTCTAGAGCAGTGCTTAGAGTCTACAAAGTATATGTAACGTTGATGTTTTATTTTCTCCCAGCATATATGGCCCTATAAAACAATGCACTGTCAATATTGGATTATACCCAGTATAGCTCTAATAAGTTTTTCCAGTCTAGCCTAAGTCCTTTAGGAAAATCTGCTTATTAATGCTCTTCCTGGGTGTCCGAGTCTTTGATGGAGTCCAGTAAACATCAGCTGTCTTCTCTCATCCTAACTGTAACTCAGCTGACATTTAAGACACATGGATACCATGCACGGAGTCCAACATGCGGCTCTGAGCACCAAGCAAGGCGATGGGTTCATTTCTGTTGACAAGCGAATTTCCTCATAGTAAATTTCCAGACAAGGCTTTCCATGTCTCCACTGGGTGATCTCAGCCTCTACTCTAAACGGAGTAGGACTACGGAGAGAGGGAAGATGTGCCATGGTTATGTGACTCCACCTACACAGAGGGAAGTAATAGGGACAAGCAACGATTATTATGATCTGTTACTCCTCTTCTCAGCGGAGCAAGGATGACCCTGGGGCTTTCTGGCTAGCTGGTCTAGCCAAAGTAAGACGTTCCAACTTCAGTGAGAGACCCTGTCTCAAAAACTAAGGTTGAGAGCTGTTGAGGAAGAATCCAAAGCTGATCTGTGTCCTCCAAATGCCAGGGCACACACGTATAACCATGCATGTATACACATTGACCACACACATAGACACATGCACAAAATAAAAATCAAGGCCAAAATGTCAAACAGGCTTTCAAATTTCTTGTACCTAATTTCAAAGCCCAATGCTACACCAAAAATACACCTACCCATGAACAGTTCCCATTAGCCTCTTCTTGCCTATATCACTCAAACTATTTGCATCATGGAATGATTGCCAGCATCTTTTGGTTTTTTATCTCCCCCAAAAGCTTCTCCAGACTCCTGAAAGCAAGTGCGTGCTCTTCATTTTTGTCTCGCTGGTACCTGCTACCACACTTGGAATTTAGTAAAGTCTTCTCTTTATTTATGAGAGAGAGAGAGGGAGGGAGGGAGAGATTGGGCGCACCAAGGCCTTCAGCCACTGCAAACGAACCCCAGAGGCATGCGCCACCTTGTGCGTCTGGCTTATGTGGGTCCTGGGGAATCGAACCTGGGTCCTTTTGCTTTGCAGGCAAATGCTTCAACTGCTAAGCCATCTCTCCAGCCCATATAAATTTAAAATTTTATTTATGAGGGAGAGAGAGAGAGAGAGAGAGAGAGAGAGAATAAGTAAAGTCTTAATAAATGAGTGGAATGAATGAGTAATGATACCTGACATTGACAGAGGACTGTTTTAGTCTAGCACCATGCTAGGGGCCTGGTGTGAATTTAGACATAAAAATTTCCATATTATAAATAAAAATAGACTAAGTGAGTTTACAAACAAGTCACAACTAATCTAAGAGTTAACCCAGGACATATTCCTATATCTGATATTCTATATATCTCTAGCTGTCTATATATAGGTTTTTTGGGTTGGGTTTCACTCTAGCCGAGGCTGACCTGGAAATCACTGTGTATTTCTAGGCTAGCCTTGAACTCATAGTGATCCTCCTATCGTTGCCTCCCAAGTGCTGGAATTAATGGCGTGTACCACCATGCCTGGCTGTCACCTTATATTAATGTAAGTGAAAAAATAAATAAGTAAGTGTTTTTTTTAAAGGCATGGGCTAGAGAGATGGCTTATGGGTTAAGGCACTTGCCTGCAAAGCCAAAGGACCCAGGTTCAATTCTCCAGGACCCATGTAAGTCAGACATACAAGGAGGCACATGCACCTAGAGTTCATTTGCAGTGGCTGGAGGCCCTGGTGCACCCATTCTCTCTATCTTTCTCAAGTAAGTAAATAAAATAAAACTTAAAAAAATTAAATGCCAACTGTTTTATTGAATTTTCAAGTATTTCTAGAGCTTTAGAAAGAAATAAAATCTTTTTCCTTTGTGAAAATGATGCCAATTATTTCCTTTCATTAAATTAAGTGATGATATATTTGGCTTGCACCTAAAACTATGCCTATGCAGATAAAAGGAAGGGGAGGGTTTAGGTAATTGAAGAAATTAAAATTCCTATTGTTCTCAGAGAAAACCCAGAAATGTCAGGAAGTAAGAAAAGTTCTTATTCATTTGTTTATTGATTTTTTTCGAGGTTTTCCTCTAGCCCAGGCTGACCTAGAATTCATTAAGTAGTCTCAGGTGGCCTTGAACTCATGGCGATCCAGCTACGTCTGACTCCCAAGTGCTGGGATGAAAGGCACACACCACCACACCCTGTGAATGGTTTTTATTCGGGAACTATAACAATGGTAGAGAAGACTTCAGCATAGAGATGGGTGCCATTCTGAGGATAGAACAGACCAGTGTGGGGACTTACAGGCATGGAGGGTGTGGGGTCAGTTGTTGACAAGTCACTTGAGGAAACTTCAGAGCTGTGGTGGGAGAGGTGGAGAAAGAATCTTGACAATTCTTGCTGAAGGCAGTGTCGTCAGATGTCACCCGGCCATGGGGAGGGGATGAAGAACATGATGAGTTATTGAGGCCATTAGCTATCAAAGACAAGGAGTTCTCTTTAATCCCGGTGGCAAGACTCTTGTTCCAAAGGGAAAATGCCAAATGCCAGAGTTTTAACACCCAGGCACCCTGGAGAGCTTACGGAGCCTGGCCACACTGGGTTAAAGAGTAAAGAGGGTGCAATCTTGCTAGCTCTCGTGTGGAAAAAAGTAAAATTAATTTCTCCCATATTTTTTAAATCATTCTCCAGAAATGGGATTCAATATCAATGGCACTTACAACCCCTCTCCTAAAGACAGGATTTAAGTTTCAAATTTTTTGTTCGGCCTCTCACCCTCGAGTTAGACAACACATATCCAAAGTCACAGGACCTGGGAATTTTTTTTTTTTTTTTTTCCTGCTAGCTTGTTGATGATTTTGTTTGTGTTGCATGAAAATCTTAACACTCTTAATGCCCTCATTAGGTTTTTCTTAGAATGATGCATCTTAGGTGCCCCTTCTGCATGTTCATTGTAAAATAATTAGTTACTTTTGTCAGGCTGATACGCAGAAGCCATTATGATTGTCTCATTTGATTTTTTTTTTTTTTTTTTGTTTTTGGAAATGAATCAGTAAAATAATCCACTAGGCATCAAACAAAAAAGTCATTGTTGATCTTACACGCATTTCCTTGGCACGTACTTGCTTGGTTTGGTATTGGTTGAAACTGTTTCAGCTGGATGCCACCCAAGAGGCTGTCCTGTTCTCCCAGAGCTACAGGCAATTCTGAAGATTTGCAACCAGGTGATTTTCGTAAGGTTTTGCTGCTGGCTTGAGTCTCTTTCTCCTGGAGAAAGGATCATCTCCCGTCTTCATGTATGTACGACTCGCATTAATTCCATAGAGTAGACTGAGGTCAAATGCAATGCATGTGGTGCTCCCCCAGCGGGCTTCCGGTCATCACAAATGACATCAGTATGGGGCCCGAATGACACTGGTAATTCACTCTGTGAGAAGGTGTGTTCTGTGATTCATGCCGGCCACGAAGGACTAGCAAGGAAGGTGTCCTAAGCCCGCAAGTAGGTTTGAGTAGCAGGAATGCAGGGTGGAAGTTCTGGAGATGGGCTGTAGACATGTGCATACACGGGCTTCCTAACCTTGCACCATATGTATAAGTTTGTTTGAGAGCAGAGTTTGCTGTGGAGCATTTTTTTGCTGATAGCAAGACAAACAAAACGAAAAGTTGTCCAATGGTGACCTGAGAGGGGTGGGTCTGAGGGACTGCACTCACGTTTGCATACCTGAGCTTCCCACGTTTCAAGTGAGGAGGGGGAAATGGCGACAGCTTCTTCCATCAGCCGTGATCGCGGGCGCAGGATCCTTGGGGGACACTGATTCTGGCAGCAGAAGTCACCATTGTGCTGTGCTCACAAAAGGAGACTGTTCTGGAGTTAGGGTCGTTCCTGAGTTAGGGTCATTCAAGTGCTCCACAGTGAAGGTCACATCGAGTATCAAATCTCACTGGTTTTGTTGAGTGAACAGATGAGATTTTTATTTTTCATTTTTTTTTCCACCACAGAAATGCTTAAAATGTAGCTGAGAAGATAAGATGCTTTCATGGTAAATGTTGGCAAATTAGAGAAAGGTTAGGCTTAATTTAATCACCTTGATTTTTTTTTTTTTTGCCCCCCAAGTGCTTAGCTTCACTTAACTATAGTCAAGACAGGGAAGGTTTTGGTCTATACAGCAAAACGTTTTGAAAGAAATCTTCAATGTATGTTGATAAAACCTACCTAGACAGTTACTTAGTTTCACAGGTCCTGGAAGGAACTACAGAATTCTGTAAGCAGTAATTTTCTGGCCCCCAACTCCAGCTTCTTTCGGCTATAATATGAAAAGCAGATACTTAGAAAAGTCATCTTTTAAGCCACTGCAAAGAAAGCAAAGACAATTTTGACATGGCCTCATTGTTTGAGAGATGATTCTATTGGACTCAGATAATTACAGGGAAGGATAAAGAAGGGTTGATGAGAGATTGGATAATAATACCAAAAAAAACCAAAAAAAAAAACAACAAAAAAAAAACCTGCTAAGGACAGTTGGGAGGCTCTTGGCTAAGCTATTTGAATGCACGATTAAATCCTAACAGTTTCTTCTCTATTGAAAATCATCTTAGTAGACATGTCAGCTTTACCAAAAGCAGTGTTATGCATTTGAACTACAAGGAAGAGTTCATTTTATGTGGAGCCTGCAACTGAGTTTGATGCATGACCATTCAAACTGGCCAAGAGAATCTCGACAGGTGTCATCCATAGCCTATGACGTTTTCCCACTACTTCTATCCCAAACAGGTTTTATTTCATGATATATACTTATGCTTGATTCGATTACAGTGAATTTTATTTAGAGGTCTGATCTTTCCTGGTGAAAGTATAAGGTCTGTTTTTTTTTTTTTACTTTATCTCTCTCTTTTTTTTTTTTTTTTGAGGTAGGGTCTCACTCTAGGCCAGGCTGACCAGGAATTCACTATATAGTCTCAGGCTGGCCTTAAACTCATGGCGATCCTCCTACCTCTGCCTCCCGAGTGCTAGGATTAATCACTGTGATTTTCCCAAGGGCTTAACTTCACTTACTAGAGTCAAGACAATCAAGTTTTTCTCTACGCAGCAAAACGTTTTGAAAGAAATCTTCAATGTATGGTGATGAAACCTACCTAGATAGTTACTTTGTTTCATAATTCTTGGAAGGAACTACAGAATTCTGTATGCAGTAATCTTCTGGTCCCAACTCCAGCTTCTTTTGGCTATAATATGAAAAACAGATATTTGGAACAGTCACATTTTAAGCCACTAAAAACAAAAACAAAACAAAAACAAACAAAACAAAAAAAAAAAAACAAAACAAAAGCGAAGACAATTTTGACTCGGAAACTGTAAGTCCTTAGCGGTCTGAGCCCAAACAACCTTCCCCAGGGCCTGAGACTTTTCTATCTGCTTTGCATTCTGTATAAGACAGCCCACTTTTCTTATTCAATCTTGGGTCACAGTGCTTCAAGCAGTGACTGACATACGGTAGGTGTCAAGAAACGTTTGTGGAAATTATGAGAGAGTGAATAAACAGAACCGAGCTCAAAAGCTCACGCATAATTGTTGGGTAGAGACTGGAATTCAACAAATCTGGTCAAATCATGTCTGTCTTTGGGTGTGCGTATGCACGCGTGCGTGCTTGTGTCCACAGGTGCAAGTTCATTTGTGTGTGTGTGTGTGCGTGTGTATGTGCGTGTGTGTGTGTGTGAAGGCCATAGGACAGTCACAGGTACTGTCCTTGGGGACCACTAGGTGCTGTTTACTTTCTCTGGGACAGGGTCATTTATCGGCCTGGAATCCACCCGCTAGGCTAGGCTGTCTGGCCAGGAAGCCCCAGAAATTTACTGTCTCTACCTCTGCAGTGCTGAAATCCTAGGCGTGCGCCCCCGTGCCTGGCCCCTGTGCGTGGGTGCCTGGCTTTGCCCTCGTGTCTTCATCCTTGCAAGGCGATCCCTTCTTTGCAAACTGAGCCACGTCTCCTGCCATATGCTACAAACTTTTTAAGACTTTTAGAAATGTGGTGCCATTCTGGGTTACTTGTTAAATAGACATTGTTCCGAGGGTTTTTAATAAGTTAGTGCTGGGAAGGTTGTTAACAAATCATTGCTGTTGAAGGAGATTTGCCAGGATAAATGTTAAAGTGAAGTACTTTGGCTTTGATCCAAAATAATCCTTCTTTCAAGATTCCAAGTGAAAGTTCAATAAGTGGCTAGTATACTTGAACAGAGGTCAGACCACGTATCCACTTTAGATACAAATATCTGTGCCTATGCATCATATATACATAGATATAGGTATGTGCCTAATATGTGTGTACATGTTTAACATGTATGCTCATATATGTTATGCATCTACCTATAGATCATGTATATCTTTTTTCCCCTAAACCTTACCTTTTTTTTTTTTTAAAAAAAAAAAAAAAACTTGGAATAGTTGGATTCTTTTCCAGATCACAGAATTATTTGTTGTTTCTCCTTAGGCTATGTCATGATTAAAATTCCATGTCTCCCCAGGTTCCTGTGAACCAACAGTGTCCCCGAAAGTGTTTCCCTTCTTGAGACTCCGGGGAAGCCTGGGAATGCCAAGAACCTGAAGAGAAAACCCGGCCAAATAGCCTCTTGTAGAATTGCTCAAGTGGATTTTTAGCACAAAAAAAGTAACGATACTTTTGTACTTAAAAATAGAAATTTTCAAGAGAGTTAAAGGAAATTACTGGGTTTTATTTGTTTTGGCACATCATGAAAAGCTTTATTTATTTATTTATTTATTTATTTTGGTTTTTCAAGGTAGGGTCTTCCTCTGCTCCAGGATGACCTGGAATTCACTATGTAGTCTCATCGCAATTCTCCTACCTCTGCCTCCCAAGTGCTGGGATTAAAGGCATGCGCCACCACGCCTGCTTGAAAAGCTTTATTTTACCACGGTTTTAGTTTATGGTCAGGAGGAACAAGTTTCGAGAATATCTTTAATTGCATTAAGGAATTACTATAGCTATTTGAAGCAACATTTTCTATAGCAATCCAACAGCTCAATCTTCTCTTTTACCACCATATTCAAGATCAGAATTAAAAAAAAAATTCTAGGTGTTTTTATAATATATGTAGATTCCAATTACGCTGTACAAATTTGGGACTGCTTTCAAAAGCATAGCCAGTTACCTTTAGTCACTGATAGAGGCACAGAAACGCACCTCAGAGTTCGTAATGAGTGACCTCGCAGGACTGCAGAAGTGTGCATCTGAAAGGGGTGTTTGCCTCTTTCTTAGTGAATGTACATCTGCTTACTCCAAGGCCCTAGGTAAAATGTTTACGTAGTAGGTAGGAAATTGAGAAACTTAAAAAGAACACATCTGGGGACTTTTCTTTTCTTTAAAATCTTTTTTGTTCATTTTTTATTTATTTATTTGAGAGCAACAGAGTAAGAGATAGACAGATAGATAGATAGATAGATAGATAGATACAGAGATAGAGAGAGAGAGAGAGAATGGGTGCGCCAGGGCCTCCAGCCACTGCAAACGAACTCCAGGCGTGTGCGCCCCCTTGTGCATCTGTCTAATGTGGGTCCTGGGGAATCAAGCCTCGAACCTGGGGTCCTTAGGCTTCACAGGCAAGCGCTTAACCACCAAGCCGTCTCTCCAGCCCATCTGGGGACTTTTCATAAAGGCTAATCATCAAAGGAATTCAAACACTAAAGAACATTGGGCTTATCTGATCTGGAGAAAGGAAAGGGAGGAGTTAGGAAAGAATTTTTAAAAATACTTACTTATTTGTAAAGGAGACGAGGGAGGGGGATGAATGGGTGCACCAGGTCTTCCAGCCACCGCAAACAAACTCCAGATGCATGCAGCATTTTGTATATCTGACTTTACGGGGTACTGGGAATTGAATCCAGGTCATTAGGCATTGCAGACAAGCACCTTAACTGTCGAGCCATCTTCTCAGACTCCTAGAAAAGAATTTTTGCCAGTACTCTGTGTGGATATGGCAGAGAGTGTCTGACTGGACTGGCAGTTAACATATCAGCTTAAAGAAAACAGAATGGCTGGGCGTGGTGGCGCATGCCTTTAATCCCAGCACTTGGGAGGCAGAGGTAGGAGGATTGCCATGAGTTCGAGGCCACCCTGAGACTCCATAGTGAATTCCAGGTCAGCCTGAGCTAGAGTGAGACCCTACCTCGAAAAACCAAAAAAAAAAAAAAAAAAAAAAAAAAAAGAAAACAGAATGAAGAATATATAGAAAACAGCACATTTAAGATTAACGAAGCAGATCTATTGCTGGGGGTTAACATCATGCCAGTAAGGGGTATGTATGGAGTGGGTTAGAAGTTTAACCTTCAGACCTCAATTAATAAATTAATAAATGTCTCTCTTTTTTTTTAAAACAAGGTAGAACCAGGCACATCAAGATTTCAAACATAAATATCTGGGAGCAATCAGAAGAGCAACATGGGAGAAGTGGAGAAAAGGGTTAAAACTCATAGAATAAGATGTTTTTCCAAGTTGAAGGTATGGAATGTTTTGATACATGCATATATATATATATATATATATATATATATATATATGTAAAATAAGTAGTTTAGTATTTGTTTAAAATGCAGTCCTTGTACATTGTTCATATTTGCATGAAACGGCCCAATATTAATTTTATACTATCTGATCTGCTGCTAATTTCTTGCCTTGAAGTTGGTTGTACAAGGGTATGGTCTAAGCAGGACTTATTCAGGCAATTTAATCAGAATGGTTTGGCCGCTCTTAAATGATAGGATTTAAAAGTCATGTAGGATTGCGTTATGTTGCGGCAAGGTTAATATTGTGAGGGAGGGCTGATCCCGTGCCCCTCCCTTTCGGGCTAGCACACAGAAGTGTGGGAGTCAAGGCTAGAGAACACTGGACAGGCTTGCCGTGTCGATTAGTATGCAAAGATGACGTCACAGTAAGCCAGGAAAACAAATAATTTTCTCAAACTTTGGCAACATAACACCCATTCTTTTATAAGAAAAATGCTTATTTTGTCAGCTGTTCTCCTATTTCCCACTATTTCAGAACTTTTATTTTACATAGCTCCAAAGGCATTTTTACATTCACAAAATCTGAACTTATTTTATGCCTTGGGATTTCAGTATTTTTCTGATTTGTACACATAGTTCTTCAAACTGATTTTCCTAATTAAGATACTGCCACCTATTTTTTCCCTATTGAAAGCTTATTTTCTCTTTATTCCTGTGTAGGGGTTATATTTGGGAGCATAAGATAACATTTAAGATGTAGACCTATTAAACTGTTTTTTCCCCCTATAAAATTCCATGTTAATTACTAAATGGGGAAAAATCCTCTTAAGTTATCCCTGCCTTGGATTCTCATGTTCTATAGTTGAGCCTAAGTCCTCCTGGCTCCTATCTGTTTTCACATGTTTATTTTCTGTGTGACTTTGGATAATTTACATAAACTGTACTTCACTTTTTTATCTGAAAAAAGGTAACAATAGTCCTACCTTTTAGTTAATTTATTTATTTTTGCGAGAGAGAGACAGAGAAAGAGGCAGGGTGGAGAGAATGGACATGCCAGGGCTTTTGGGCCACTCTGAACGAACTCCAGACATGTGCGCCCCCTTGTGCACATGGGTGACATTGCATGCTTGCATCACCGCATCTGGCTATGTGGGACCTAGAGTTTCCAACATGTGTTCTTAGTCTTTGCAGGCAAGCGCCTTAACTGCTAAGGCATCTCTCTGGTTCATAGTCCTACCCTTTATGATTAAAAAATAATTCTAGGGCTGGAGAGATGGCTTAGCGGTCAAGCACTTGCCTGTAAAGCCTAAGGATCCTGGTTTGAGGCTCCATTCCCCAGGACTCACTTAAGCCAGATGCACAAGGTGGCACATGTGTCCGGAGTTCGTTTGCAGTGGCTGGAGGCCCTAGGTGCACCCATTCTCTCTCTCTCTCTCTCTCTCTCTCTGCCTCTTTCTCTGTCTGTCGCTCTAAAATAAATAAATAAAAATAAAAAACAAAAAAATTAAAAAATAGTAATTCTAACTCCTCTTTCTATGTGTGTGACAATGTTGAATATTGTTATTAACAGCTATTGTTCTCCACAGCACTTGTGGAGAAGAGTCATCAGGTAGCAGTGTGAGCAATGGGTTTAAAATTTTATCATTTGTCACTTTGAGTTTAGTAAGGTTATATATTGATGTGAATGCTATGGGAAAACATTGCAACCCCAGCTGATTTAGGTGAAAATGAGAGACAATTGTTAAAAAATTCATTTGTTTTCTCTCCTTTCTTGAATTTAGAAATACTGTTCATTAAAACTTCCTCAGGAAGCATTACAGACTGTCCTTTAGAGCCAGATTCAAGTTCCAGAGCATTAATGTTAAAAGTTAGTATGATGGGGCTGGTGAAGATGGCTCACCAGTTAAACACACATGCTTCTAAAGCCCGATTCCTCACACCCACATAAAGCCAGACCCAAAGTGGTGCCAACATCTGGAGTTTGTTTGTAGTGGTAAGAGACCCCTGGCACACACACACACACACACACACACACACACACACACACAGACACACACAGAGAGAGAGAGAGAGAGAGAGAGAAGAGAGAGAGAAAGAGAAATTTTAAGTAAGCCTGAGTAGTTTTATTAACATAGAGCTTATTTGGCTTTGGATAATAATCATCCTGGCCACTGGTTTCTTTCACTTCATGTATATTACCAAATAATTCAAGGAACCCATCTAGAGAAAGAACCCTGGGATCACGACCCATCTAGTTTTCCTCTTAAAAGCATCAATGGGTAAAATATTTCTCCAAATTCAACTATTCTTCATTTGATGGACCTTGCTTCTAAATATGAAGCCTGAATTTTTCAAACTACGTGAAAATTACAGTCTCAGTAGTATCCTCTGAAGATTCATAGAAGGAAGAGTTTCTGAAAGGGGTATGTACTACTAAGAGACAAACAGACAGAAATGTAATTATACTTTCATGCAGCCATATTTTGAGTTTTGAGTTATGCTAATTGATATTAAAATCTCCCAATTTTTGTGTAATTTCTACTCAGATTTATCCAAATTAGCACAGGTACCTTTTGCCTTTGTTGTGTTGGATGTGGGTACTTATGCTGCTCTCAGACCCACATGTGATGGCAGTTATGCCACAGGGGTAGAGCCCTCATAATAGAATCAGTGCCCTTATAAAAGGGCACAGAGAAAGCATTTTGCTCTCTCCACCATGTAAGGGCACAAAAAACCAAAACCAGTAAGTACAGCCTCATAAGACATCAACTTTGCTAATGTCTTGATCTTGAAATTCCTAACCTCTAGTGCTTTGAGAATTTCCATTTTAATTTATTTATTTATTTATTTATTTATTTATTTATGATAGGGAGAGGGAGAGAGAGAGTGAGAATGGGTGCACCAGGGCCTCCAGTCACTACTAATGAACTCCAGACACATGCGCCACCATGTGCATCTGGCTCGTATGGGACCTGGAGAATCGAACCGGGGTCCTTAGGCTCCGCAGGCATGCACCTTTAACTGCTAAGCCATCTCTCCAGCTCCAGAAATTTCCATTTCTTATAAGCCACCAAGTGTACTGTATTTTATTATGCTATGTATCTTGGGAGAAACAGTAAGATATGCCATTGAGATCTTGGTGAAGTTTGACTTGGTCTCTAAAAATCAGGAGCTTATATTAACTGGAATTACTGAACATTTTTCTTTTTTAAAAAGTAGAACCATATGTTATCAACCTATTTCATTGTTTCGTTTGACAGCTAATTCAGCACCAAATTAGTGGTGGTGAGATGTGAAAGAGAAGGTGGAGGTGGCCAGGACTATGGCAAACCAAACATGACCGTAGTTGTCCAAGCTGAACTCTGTATGCATTTGGTAGATTTAAGCACGTGGGCAACAAGAGAGCAAGTGACATTGTCTAGAGGAAGCGTGCACAGTGGAAAGAACAGAGAGCAGAGGCTTGGAAGGGTTGGCCGAGGAAGAGACAACTGAGAAGAAAGATTCTCTCAGGGAGCTAGAGCCTCGGGTGTGTGCGGGAGGAGGGAAGTTCAGGAGAAAGAATAGTACCAAGTGGACTTAGGGGCCTTAAGTCCCTGAGTGAGAAGAACTTTCTGGGAATCAGAAAGTTGTCTGTGTCCTTTTAGGTAGCGACTTCCAAAGACATCAGGTGGTAGCCTCTGAGGATTGAATGGAAGGTTGGGCGATGTAGTATCAGTATTCTTCCAAGTTCGTACCCCG
The DNA here is from genome assembly GCA_036346955.1 of Dipus sagitta. Taxonomy (NCBI): domain Eukaryota; kingdom Metazoa; phylum Chordata; class Mammalia; order Rodentia; family Dipodidae; genus Dipus; species Dipus sagitta. Next base: position 4,570,806 of record CM070789.1, on the reverse strand, counting down.
AAGACTGAGAGAAGACGGAAGTGCTTTCAACATATTGTGAAGCTAGCAGATGGAGAGGCAGTATGGAATGTGAGGGTGGGGGGCAGTAAGTAATGGGCCAGGACCTCAAGAAGGGGAAGGATGGATTCCGGAGAATGGATGGAGGGATTGTACTGAACAGGACTCTTGGCTTAGAAACAGGAGAAAATTAGGGAGAAGACTGAGCTAGTGGTCAGTTTTCAGGGGAAGTTGTTGATATAACTTGCTGAACACATGGCTGGGTTGAAGACTGAGAACAAAGGATTGCAAAGAATGTATGAGGTGGCAGATCAATTGCCCGGGAGGCTACCATTCAAATAGATATAAATGGATTCATAGTTCATTAGTCTTGAAGTAGGGATTAACCTCTTCAACTATGCTATTAGCCAAATAAACCATATTTCTATTTTAAAGTCCTTAATAAAGGCTGCATTTTTCTTTATGATTTAACAAACCTATCAGAATATTATTTTTTTATATTTTAAATAAGACATAATGGCTCTGGTTATCACAGTGGTTATGTTTGTAAGGATGCCCTTGACATTGAAACACACCAACCTCACTGCTTTTATTTATTTATTTATTTATTTATTTATTATTTATTTATTTATTTATGAGAGAGGTAGAGAGAGCAGAAGAGACAGATAGAGAGAGAAAGAATGGGTACTCCAGGGCCTCTAGGCCCTGCAAACGAACTCCAGACCCATGTGTCACCTTGTGCATCTGGCTTACGTGGGTACTGGGGACTTGAACCTGGATCCTTAGGCTTTGCAGGCAAGTGCCTCATGCACTAGGCCATCTCTCCAGCCTCTAATCTCACTGCTTTCTGCATGGTATCAATATATAAGAAGTGTGGTTGTTTTGCCTCATGGAAATCTGTATTATGGCCATTGATTTATCATAATAAGCACGTGTTCCATCTAGAAGCATATTTATAACACAGTTCATGATTAACATACCCAATAATCTTACCAGCAGTCAGTAGTAAGATAACACAGTACAATTTGCACACTGTTTTATAACAGAAAGCACAAAAGTCCTTAGACCTGACATTGCATTTTCTATAAGCCTAGCAGCTGTACTGTGAGTTAAGTGAGACAAAAGAACCTCAAGCCAAAGCCGGGCGTGGTGGTGCACGCCTTTAACCCCAGCACTCGGGAGGCAGAGGTAGGAGGATCACCATGAGTTCGAGGCCACCCTGAGACTACATAGTGAATTCCAGGTCAGCCTGAACTAAAGTGAGACCCTACCTCGAAAAACCAAAAAAAAAAAAAAAAAAAAAAAAAAACCCAAAAAAACCAAAAAAAAAAAAAAAAAAAAAAAACCAAAAAAACCAAAAAAACCAAAAAACCAAAAAAACAAAAAACACAAACCTCAAGCCACACATCAGGCAAGTGAATTTATTACTCACAGTAAGGATGAAGGCAAGCATGTAAGACCTGTGATGAATCGATTCCCCAGAGGTCAGAAAAGCGCTCCCCCCCACCCACCAGAAGATGGAGTCTTCATCTGTACTTGGTGACCCAGAAGGACTGTGGCCTGGGTTTGTGTATCATGAGGGCCACTTGATTTGCTTCACTGAAGTGACACAGAATGTAGTAGTAGTTCTGAGAAGGAGGAGGAATAGTTCAGATGATTATTGCATTTATTCCAGTCACAGGAATGTAGTACATTATGCCCAAGATTTGTATTTTTTTTTAAAGATAACTAACTAAGTCCTGTGTTGGCCAAGTTCACCTAGGGACCCATGATCTCGCACAGAAAACTTGGGGAGCTTGCTACAGAAGTAACAAGTAACATCTTTGTGCAGTTTTATATTCCTTGTCCTCCTCAAAGTACTCACTTGGGCTATAATAACATTATAACACTGAATATCTTCTGGAACCCATAGCTATGCCAACATAGAATGACCGCATGGTTTTCTGTGGGAATAAACTCTGTTTTATATACAACAGGATGAGGCTGTAACTATCTACAAAATTCTCTACGACTAATCAGCTATTCCAACTTTGAGTTTCCAGAGAGAAAGCATACCTTAACAGATCAGAGAAAGAGACTGCATTGTAAAGTTTCTTGTAAGTTCTAAAGCTACTGACGTTGGGGCCAATCAGTCTTGTTGTCTGGGACATTTGTTAATAGATGGAAAATATATGATTTGAAAATAATTTTAAAATGTGTGTTTTTATTCCTAGATGTTTCTGATGGCGATAACGTGGGCATTTGTATCTAAAACTCTCTCTGGATCTTATATGAACTCTATGCTCACACAAATAGAGAGACAATTCAATATCCCGACGTCTCTTGTTGGATTTATTAATGGGAGCTTTGAGATTGGTAAACAGGCTGTTTGTTTTTTGTTACTTCATTTCTATATTGATTTATCTATGGAACTGGTTTGAACTTTATTCACTATGTTAGATCATTTCATCTGACTATGTTATATGTTTTCCCAGGCCAAAGACCTGGCCTACACTCAGTCTGTGCAAGAACTACCCACTTAAGTGTCTTCATGAGAACATCAAAACTTTGCCACACATCCCCACACTGCTTCCTCTGGATATCACCACACAACCTAACCCTGTTCCCCTTACCCTGTTCCCCTTCCCCCAGCTTCTTCGTTTCCTGGCAGGAAGGACTGACTCTTTAAAGTATTTACATTTAAGTCTATTTGATGATGTCAGCTACGAGATACTAAGATGTCTACATTTGCACTTTTGGAGGCATTGGGGGAGTCTGAGGGAATTTTCATTGTAAAGGAACAAGCGAATATTTTTCTTGAGCTTTTGTGTTTGTGAGGTTGGCAATTCTCCATCTTAGGCCATAAAGGCAGAAGAAATTGCCTTCCCCAGATACACTTAACCAAAACTAAAGTGACCCAGAAGGTGGATGCTTGATCCTGTTTCTAGGAGGTCAAGTTCCTTAGCTCTTCCTCTGTACCCTGGCAAGAACATTGGAACTAACTCCTTATAAAGTCCTTGCATACACTCAGCTCACATTCTGGTGGACCTGGCTACAATGACTGTGGTTTGTAGATTACACCAGATTCTATAGGGCAACGAAGACAGACTCTTGAAGATGGGTAAAGGTTTTGCAGTTGAAAAAACGAATGGGTGAAAGTAAAGAGCATTCCAATCGAAGAAGATACTAATAATATATGGTTTGCAATGTACTTAAATATTTTCATTTATTTATTTGTGGGGGGCAGATAGAAAGAATGGGAGCACAAGAGAGAGAGAATGGGAGCCCCAGGGCCTCCAGCCACTACAAATGAATTCCAGAAGCATGCGCTACCTTACGCATCTGGCTTACGTGGGTCCTGGGAAACAGAACCTGGGTTCTGAGGCTTCACAAATAAGCACCTTAACCACTAAGTCATCTCTCCAGCCCACAAAGTACTTACTTAAATGTTTGGTTATTTCAACTTGTGCGTGTGTGTGTGTGTGTGTGTGTGTGTGTGTGTATGTGTGTGTAGGGGGTGTATTGTAAACACTAGTGATTCAAACCAGGGTCTCTCACATGCTAGCCAGATAAACCAGCAAATTATCATTACTTGAATCAACATTCAAGAACAACTCTCTTGGCTGGCCAAGCTGAAAATAGAAATTGCTAGGACATGAACCTAGAAGTGAGCAGGCATGAGAAATGAGACTGGGGCTTGCTGTGGGGCACATCTGCCATCCTGCAGGTGAGGGGGCAGTCACTAGGATTGGGGTTACAGAGCATTCTGTGCTGTGCACCTTTATGACAGACTCATGCCATCATGTGGGAAAAGGGAAACCAATTTAATTGAAATAGAATTATCAAATGATTTGAACAACTTGTAGCATAGTAGTAGTTGTGCTTGTTTTAAAATTTTTATTTATTTATTTGAGAGAGAGATATACAGAAATAGGCAGGTAGAGAGAGAGAGAGAGAGAGAATGGGTGCGCCAAGGCCTCCAGCTACTGCAAATGAACTCCAGATGCGTGCGCCCCCTTGTGGCTTACGTGGGTCCTGGAGAGTCGACCCTGGGTCCTTTGGCTTTGCAGGCAGGTGCCTTAACCGCGAAGCCATCTCTCCAGCCCAGTTGTGCTTTTTTTTTTTTTCCAGGTGAGGTCTTGCTCTATCCCAGGCTGAGCTGGAATCCACTATGTAGTCTCAGGCTGGCCTCAGACTCATGGGAATCCTCCTGCCTCTGCCTCCCTAGTGTTGGGATTAAAGGTGGGCACCACCATACTTAGAAACGATTGGGCCTTTTACAACATAGTACATAATATCTAGCACAGATTTTCCAGTAAGTACTAGTATTACTTATATTTTGGGGTATCTTCAACAACAACAATGTCTTATGCAAATATGCGACTACTTTTGGTGACAGAATCCTCAATTTTGCCAACGCCAGTGTTGTCCACTTGTAACGTTAGCCGACACTCTGATACCTAGTCAACCATTTTTCCAAACAAGGATTAATAGGTTTTTTTAAAAATTTTTTTTGTTCATTTTTATTTAGTTATTTGAGAGTGACAGAGAGAGGAAGAGGCAGAGAGAGAGAAAGAGAGAGAATGGGCGCGCCAGGGCTTCCAGACACTGCAAACGAACTCCAGACGCGTGCGCCCTCTTGTGCATCTGGCTAACGTGGGTCCTGGAGAATCAAGCCTCGAACCGGGGTCCTTAGGCTTCACAGGCAAGCGCTTAACCGCTAAGCCATCTCTCCAGCCCAAGGATTAATAGTTTTTACTCTTGTCAAGTTCATGGATGTCTCTAACTGCTATACACAAAATCTTGAGAAGTTTGTGGATGGAATGTTAAGGACTTGTACTTAAGGTAGGAAATACTAACTGTTTCTACCACTTCTGGTATTTAATAAGTGACTTAAGGAGAATTCTGCAGACCCAGAATAGCTATAGAGAACAAGGAGAACTAATTGACTCAGGCCAGTGAACATATCTCATGTTCTCCAGGTGGCTTTCGCAAGCCGCCGCCTCCTCCTGGTCTCCACACCCCACCTCTCTTTCTGCATGCTCCCCTGGGGGGCTCATTTCACTAATACAGCAAGGTGATGTGAAATGCAAGGACAGGAGACTCTTCCTCTCTTTCCCCAAACACAGAAATCTCAGACATCCAGAGGCACTGCTTTATGTATGTTGAGCTCAATGATGGAAATTTTAGAAACGGAAACAGGCCAGTGTGGCCAACACAGATAGGGAGGTGGTGCACCGCCCCTCTAAACGAATGCGTAACCTGATAGCTCTCCTACACAGACAGACTAGAGGAAGCAAAGACTGGCTTCCAAATATTTAAGGCCACTTAGAGATTTACTATCTTGAAGGAAGAGGTTTTGGGTATTCTGATCTTGAGATCATCATACAAGTTTCCTTTATATGCAACATGAGCAGAGTAAACATTCTTTTCTTAGCCTACACACACACACACACACACACACACAATTTTTTCAGATAGGTTATAGCCTTGAATCCCTTCACTCCAGGTCTCCATTTCTCTGAGAACCTCCTCAGTAGGGTCTTTGGTGTTCATTGTGGGGCAGAGTAAACATTCTTTTTAAAAATTATTTTTATTTATTTTCAAGGGGAGAGAGGGAGGAAAGAGAGAGAATGGACATGCCAGGGCCTCGGGCCACTGCAAACAAAGTCCAAATGCATGCACCACTGTGTGCATCTGGCTTTATTGTGGGTACTGGGGAATCAATCCCTGATTGCTATGCACCTTAACTGCTAAGCCAGCTCTCCAGCTCAACATTCTTAACTGAAAATATAAGGTTACAACGTACTTACGTCTGCATTTGGTTCTTTCAACTGTGTGTGTGCGCGTGTATGTGTGTGTATAAATGGCTGGAATGCAAGGCCTCACGCATACCAGGTAGGCACTCTACCAATGAGCTATAGCCAGGCTTTTTTGTTCACTTTGTCTTTTTTTAAAAATTATTTTATTTATTTATTTATTTGAGAGAAAGGGAGAGAACAGGCATGCTAAGGGCTCCAGCCACTGCAGACAAACTCCAGGCACATACGCCCCTTGTGCATGTGGCTTACGTGGGTTCTGGGGAATCGAATCGGGTCCTTTGGCTTTGCAGGCAAATGCCTTAACCACTGCGCCATCTCTCCAGCCCCCACTTCGTCTTTTAAAGGCTGGTTTCACTAAGTTGCCCAGGTGACTCCTCCCGCCTCAGTCTCCCAAGCCACCGGGCTGACAGGTCTGTGTCACAAGGCCCGGCTGGCACACTCATCTCTTACCTCCAAGCTTACCAAGGGCGGATCCACCAGAACGGGGACTCCCAATAGCTTTCCTTGAACCCAAAGCTTCGTCCTAAGCTATGGGGATAAAACTTTTCTTTGACTTTTTAACTCTTAGGATCCAGGCTTTCTTAAGACTCCTCTTGGGACTGGGGGTGGGGGTGGGGGTGAGGCTCTTCTATTGCTTGCCTAAGTACATTACCTGACCTACGGGAACGGGCAATGAAAATGATTTTTCACTTTGTGTGTCTATCTGGATCTAACCTTGTTTCTCCTTTGGAACACTGGAAAAAGAGTGTTCTGCAGAGCAAGCTTGAGAGGAAAGGCTAGAGGTCACAGGTCACACAAAGGCTGATCTGTCCCATTTCCCAAGGCTAGATGATCACATGGGGCCTTTAACATCCTTCGGAACAGATTCACCCTTTAGATCAGGAGGTTTTTTTTCTTTCTTTCTTTAATTAAAACACCCTAGGCATCCAATCCCAGAATATTTAATGTTTGTTAAGCAACAAACGCTAATGTGTAAAAATGATTGGCAAGGATATTATTAAATATTTGAGACTGCCTATTGAAGTGACCACTCTCACTGTTTTCCCACAGGCAATCTTTTGTTGATTATATTTGTGAGTTATTTTGGAACTAAGCTGCATAGACCGATCATAATTGGTATCGGATGTGTGACTATGGGATTAGGGTGTTTCGTAATATCGCTACCTCACTTCCTCATGGATCGGTAAGTATTCCAGTCTTTGACCGTCTTTTAGGTTCAACTCTCACCTGCAGCAGATGAAGCGTGGGCCTTCCTCTCTGGGAAATCCTTTCCAAAGGCATAAAGCACCGAAACAGGAAGGGGAACAGGAAGAGGGCGGCTTATGTTTTCCTTGTCTGATTGGTGAATGTGGTGGCTTCACTTCCATTTATGGGCGCATGTTGTCAATTTGTGAACGAGGGATAGGGGACACCTTGCTCATGAAGCTAAGACTAGGGGGAGCCTTAGAAGCTCTCAAAATTTGAGCTGACTCCCTCTTCAGGACTCTTTCTACACTTTAAGGAGGTCTACACCTCGGCAATTGCAGGCCACCAAGGGATAGATGAGTTTTCCGGTTTGCGAGAAGAGCAAACCCTCTTAGCCCTGCCTTCCATTCGCTTCTATATCTCGTTTAATACTTTAGTGTCATGTAATATACAAAGCCATACTTATTATCTGTATGGCTATGAAAAGGTTTTCATCACGGTATCACACCTCTTCCCTCTGTTAGGACACTTTATTTTTTCTGGATTTAATAAGTACTTTATTATTATTATTTTCTTTCATTTGATTAGCTTTCTTTGTATCTCTACCTTACTAATTCCGAACCATCCGGTGGGGTAAATATCCCTGGCATAGGTCAGAGGGCTTTGTTTTTGTCTTGGAGATACTCTCCCTGCTGTCTGATATACTCCTTGCGCATTCTCAATTAGGGACACCCTAGACCAGTTGAATTTCTATTTCCCTGTAATTTTCCTTCATTATTTTCCTTAGGAACTTATTTTGCTTCTTCCCCTTTCTTCTTTCTCACCTCTCCTATCACCTTTCCTTCCCTCTCTTTATCTTTCTCCTCTCTTCTCCTTTCCTCTCCTCACCTCCCTTCTTCTCTCCCTCCATCCTGCCCTTTCTTTCTCTCCCTTTTGTTCCTATAAGAAGAGAAAGCTACATTCCATTATGCCGTCTGGTAATTCAGACTGTCTTGTGATGGGCATCGTTTTCCTTCTGTGGGAGTGAAGGAACACATGGAGGAACTATTGTCTGGATCCTCAGAAAGTGAGGTTTATGCTTCTTATGAACAGACCTCAGAGAATCCCAAGGTTAGGTCTTGTTTGGCTGTGTTGTTTTGTTTCCCTATAAAACCTTTATCTTCTTAATTATCCTTTCCTGAATTTCTTATTTTTCTTGGCTTTTGTTCTTTATTCTATCTACATTAATTATTTCTAGGAAATGACTAGTTAGAAATCACAGAATCAGATCATTTAAAAGTTATGTTGTCTATGTATAGAGGTTTGAAAGCTAATATTAAAGGCATTTGATGAGTGGCCAGGTCTTTTGACTTTTCTCTTCTCTTCTCTTCTCTTCTTTTCTCTTCTCTTCTCTTCTCTTCTCTTCTCTTCTCTTCTCTTCTCTTCTCTTCTCTTCTCTTCTCTTCTCTTCTCTCTCTCTCTCCTCTCCTCTCCTCTCCTCTCTTCTCTTCTTCTTCCTTCCTTATTTCCTTCCTTCCTTCCTTCCTTCCTTCCTTCCTTCCTTCCTTCCTTCCTTCCTTCCTTCCTTTTTCTTTCTTTCTTTCTCTCTCTCTCTTTTCAAAGCCTCATGTAGTTCAGGTTGGCCTTTGACTCTTCTATGTGTATTTCAAAGGAAGGCCTTGAACTCGGAGTCCTCCTGCCTCCACACCCCAAGGGCTGGGATGGGAGACTTACACAACCATGTCCAGTTAAGCCAGCACTGGGGATCCACCCTAGGGCTTCTTGTGTGCTAGGAAAGTCCTCTGTCAACTAAACCACATCCCTACCCCTGGTGACTGATTTCTGGCGACTAGGCCAACACAGAGGGAAAGGGAAAGACTTGTTTACAGGGTTTTAATGATGCCATTTCAGTGAATCCGGAGTCAATAATCTGCAAATGCTTGCATTGCCCTAATTCATTGTTTAAATCAATGTTTCCCTGTGTTAATACAGATATGAATATGAATCTACAGTGTCAGTTTCAAGCAACATGTCCTCAAACAGTTTCCTGTGTATGGAAAATCAAACCCAGGCTTTAAAACCAACCCAAGATCCAGCAGGTGTCTGCTTCATGTCATTGCTTTTTTCTGCTCAGTGAATGTTCCATAAACCACTTTTTAAATAAGGGCTGCATATGTGCTATTAGATTGATAAAAATGCATAAGATAAATGGACAAAAGATATTTTCTCTCTTCAGGAACTCTGGAGAAGTGTTGAAGATGGAAACAGGATGCTTCATGATATAGACCATTATTCTATTATGTTTTGATGTACATTAAGACTTCTTTGTTTCTTAACTGTTTATTTAAAATGAGTCAAATATATCCATCATAAGACTATTGTAGAGTTAATCCCACAGACGAGAGTGATTTAGAAAGATTTAAACTTGTGATTTGACCAATATGATTATGCAAATAAGAGACAGAGAAACAAACAATGCTCAAAAGATTTACATTGTAGGGCTGAAGGGATGGCTTAATGGTTAAGGCATTTGCCTGCAAAGCCAAAGGACCCAGGTTCAATTCCCCAGGACCCACATTAGCCAGATGCACAAGGGGGTTGCATGCATCTGGAGTTTGTTTGCAGTGGCTGGAGGCCCTGGCGGGCCCATTCATTCTCTCTCTCTCCCGTTCTCTGTCAAATAAATAAACAAATAAATAAGATTTACATTGTATAGCTGACATATATTAGGGAACATAAGTATGTATACCTAGTCTGGCATTGTTCTGTTGCCTTTCTGCTATTAGGAATTTGTCTTTTTGCCTCTGCTTTTCTCTTTCACAGACACTACTCTGTAGTTGAACAAAGTAATGATGCTTCTTTTAGATTCTTATGGGTCCAGACACCACAATGTCAGACTCTGCCACCCCCCCCATAGCAGTTACTTTTGCATCACGATGACCAAAATACCTGAGGGAAGAAATGCTACTTTAGGTCACCGTCAGAGGGTCTGAGTCAAGGTGGCTTAGCCGGATGGGCTTGGGCAGAAGTTCCTGCTTTCCATTCTTGGTGGACTGGAAGGAAAGAAAAGCAGATACAGGAGGAGGCAAGATATAATGCCCACACCTCCAATCAGATCACACTGCTAACATTCCATCACTCCCAATGATGTCACCACAAATCTGTCAAGGATTAATACACTGATTAGGCCAGAGTCCTCATGAATGTCTTAGACACAGCCAGAGTTGTGCTCTGAGACTATTGGTACCAATCACTGTTGACAGTGAGAACAAACAATCACGTGCTACAGGACCTTAACATATATGGAGAACACTTTCTCTGCTGACTTACTTCTTCACTGGTGGGGACATTTTTTTTTTTTTTTAGTTTGACTTTCTTTTTATTATTTATTTATTTATTTAGTTAGTTAGTTAGTTTTTCAAGGTAGGGTCTTGCTCCAGCCAAGGCTGACTCAAACTCATGGTAATCCTTCGGGACATGTTTTTTTTGTGTGTTGTATTCATGTCAGTGGGTACTGCCATCATCCCAAGGCTGGGGACTCACTGCTACTATGGAATCCATTGGTGCCGTAGCTGGAGAGTTCAAAAATAAGTTGCATCAGAAGCTGTAAGTCAAAGAAACATCTTCACCAAAGCAATGTCAGCAGTGACCTGTAGTCATTTCTTTTTAAAAAAATAATTGTACTTACTTATCTATTTGAGAGAGAGAGAGAGAAAGAGAGAGCGAGAGAAAGAGGCAGATGGATAGGTTAGAGAGGGGGAGAGAGAGAGAGAGAGAGAATGGCACACCAGGGCTTCCAGCCACTGCAAACAAACTCCAGATGCATGTGCCACCTTGTGCATCTAGCTTAAACAGGTCCTGGGGAATTGAACCTGGGTCTTTAGGCTTCGCAGGCAAGTGCCTTAGCTGCTAAGCCATGTCTCGCCCGTGTGCTGGTCATATTATACAGGGCATATTAAAACTGCTAAACTTGTAGATCTCCACTCGATGTTTTCAGCCCCTGATATTTTCAAATTTGCCTTGCGAAAGTCCTAGAATTCCGTGTTCTCTGGACACAAACCATCATGTTCATCATAGAATGAAAATCTGAATGCCCAGAAATAAAGAGCATGACATATTTTATTTTTGTATGTGTGTGGGTGGGGGAGGAGGTTAGGAGTGACTGAGACATAGACTTCATGGAAGAATCCTAGGTGACACTGTGCTTACAAACCTTACGTGTATGAGCAGCTTCTGGCCTGTTTATAGGAGGGGAGGGTACAACGTTCTTCACTTCCCTGAAACCAGTGGTGTCGCGGAATTTCCTTAGGCATTGACATGGCAACATGGATAAAAATCTTCAGAGATTTCTTTCAGAGATTTTTCCCTTTCAATCCCCACTGGCCCGCTATTTTTTTATTCTGCTAAGCATCTTCTTTACGGTTGGGGTACATTTGTTTAATTATTTGGAAGTTATATTCTATAACAGGACCTGCAAAGAAAAATGTGACCGATACCCAGATATACATGTAAGTGTCTATAAAATAATTGGAGCCATAGAGAATTCAAACTCCAGTCAAGCTCGTGTTGACATTGCATAAATAGAGCATGAACTACCTGGAGAGTTATGCATATGTGTGTGCATAGGGGAACGTGGTAGTATCATGGTACCTAACTTGGTGGCAAACTCATTCTCTAGGGGTGAAGAGAATCCCTATCTTTTAGCCTTTGCTAATTGGTATGGTGCAAATTCTCCCACCAAACTACCAATGGGTGGTTACTAAGCACTGTGCAGTCAGCTCTCTCGACAAAGTAGGAACTGCCTCGAACATGCAAGTTAGAATATTCCTAAATATTTTCTCTTCACTGCTAATAACCCACTGAAAAGTTGCTATGGGTATAGGACGTGAAAAGCTTATGGAAGTCTTTGAATTAACATTAACTGTCACTAACAATTAATTGTCAAAGCACTAATGGAATTTTGTTTTGTTTTAATGCAGAGTGTGTAAAAGAAGTGAAATCACTGATGTGGGTATACGTACTGGTAGGAAATATGATCCGTGGCATAGGCGAAACTCCCATCATGCCTTTGGGTATTTCCTACATAGAAGATTTTTCCAAACCTGAAAACTCTCCTTTATATATTGGTAAGCTTGAAACACTGCTTTAACCCTTTTTCCGAATAGTGAGTCCTCAGAGGGTAAAAACATCAATTACTGTTTGGACTCTGTGACTTCTAGAATGATGAACGGAATCCCTGGGCATAAGTTAGCTATAAATTGGTTGAATGGAGAAACCCTATGCTAATTCTAGACAAGCTACTTTATGAAACCTACTGTTTACTGCTGGATATGTCTCTGGTTCAGAGGCTCCTAGAGTTCTCTAGATTATTTCTGTGGTGTCATACTATAGCTAACCCATGAAGAGATGTACCAGCACTTTCTCAAAAGTGTTGTTTGGATTCAGTTTTTTTCTCTTTTTGCTACTTTTAAAATTTATTGATTTATTTGCAAGGAGAGAGAGAGAGAGGGAAGAGGAGAGGAGAGGAGAGGAGAGGAGAGGAGAGGAGAGGAGAGGAGAGGAGAGGAGAGGAGAGAATCGGCATGCCAGGGCCTCCAGCCCTTGCAAATGAAACAACAGCCTGCTCAGGGAACCAGCGCCTCTGGACATTCTGTGTTTTGAACCTCTCTTACTGTACTTTGTTGACTTTTAAATTCCCAATTAACATGAGAACCTTACTTGTTTGTGGCGGGGAGGGGGGAGAGAAGGAAGAGGGGGAAATGGGCAGGGTCCTTGCCACTGCAAGTGAACTCCAGATACATGTACCACTTTGTTCATCTGGCTTTGCGTGGGTACTGGGGACTTGAATGCTGGCCAGCAGGCTTTGCAAGCAAGTGCCTTTAACTGCTGAGCCGTCTCCCCAGCTCAGCAGTTTCTATCTCAGTGTTTACAGAAACGTTATGCATGCATGTGGCTGCACACCAGTGTTATTTTCCTTAACATTTGATAGTATGCAAATATCTAAGCTCTTTGGGGGTATAGCTCAGTAGTAGAGCAACTGTCTGGCATGAGCAAGGCCCTGGACCCTGCAACACAAAGGAAACTAAGATAAAAACAATGCAAGTTTTGGACTTTCTGTGTAACCAAACCCACTAGGGTGGTCATGAGATTGACCTTGTGTGTTTGTTGACTTCCAGGGTTTATCGAAACAGGAACAATCATCGGCCCTTTGATTGGACTTCTGTTGGGATCATTCTGCGCGAACATCTACGTAGACACCGGCTCCGTAAGCACAGGTAATTCCGTGTTAGCTGATTTTACGGGTCTAACCTACTTCATCAGAGGAATGCTATCAGTAATCGCCATTGCCTTATTTGACCCCCAGGCAGACTCTGTCCACTTTACAAAAGGCAGACCTAAGTGGAATAATTAGCAGTAGAACAAGATAAAATGCTCTGCCTGACTCAAAATCTCCTGTCCTCTCTACCACATTGCAGTCACAGTTTTGGGTTCAAAAGATTACATCAAATACAGGCTTCTCCTTTAAATATATATGCTTGAGAGAGAGAAAGACAGAGAGACAGAGAATGAGTATGGGCACGCCAGGGCCTCCTGCCACTACAAATGAACTCCAGACCCATGTGCCATGTTGTGCATCTAGCCTCATGTGGGTACCGAGGAATCAAAACCCTGCCAGCAAGCAGACTTTGTAAATAAGTGTCTTTAACTGCTGAGCCATCTCTCCAGTCCTAGATTTCTCTCCCAATGGAGAAATAACCGAGGAGAATGAAGCAGAGCTTTTACTTACCTAAACAGTGCCAATTTATGAATATGGCACAGATAATCATACGAAGTAATGTACTGCTGGACAATGTCATACCACCACGTGTTTCCAGATAATTTTTCAAAGACTTTTTAATAGACATATAATTATAATTCTATAACTATAAACAATAAATCATGAGCATTTCCTCCTCTCCCCACTTTCCCCTTCAAATCCACTGCTCCATCATATCCCCTCCCCCTCTCAACCAGTCTCTCTCTTATTTTGATGTCGTTATCTTTTCCTCCTCTTATGAGGGCCCTGTGTAGGTAGTACTAGGCATTGAGAGGTCATGGATATCCAGGACACTTTGTGTCTGGAAGACTGCGTTGCAAGCAATCCCACCCTCTCTTTGGCTCTTACATTCTTTCCTCCACCTCTTCTGCAATGGACCCTGAGCCTTGGAAGGTGTGATAGAGATGTTTCAGTGCTAAACACTCCCCTATTTCTTCTCAGCACTATGCTGTCTTTGGAGTCATCTCAGAGGTCACCGCCATCTGAAAAGAGTAGCTTCTCTAATCCCAGATAAAAATTTTAATAAACAAAAATATAAAAATTGCACATTTTAATAAGATACCATATGCTATTTTGACTCATGAATGCATCTGGTCAATTATAGCTATTTTCTCACATTTCTGTCATTCCCTTAAGACAAAAGGTTTCAAAATTCTTTCTACTGGATTTAAAAAATGTTTGGTATTTAATTCTTATGTGCAGCCCATCCACTGTGTACCAGCATGCCAGAGTGTCTTCTTTCTGTCTAACCTGAACTTGGTCCCATTGATCAATCCCAGACAAATTTTCTGAAGTTCTTTCATGAAGCCCAGCGTAGTGGCATATCCCTGTAATCCTAGTACTCAATAGGCTGAGGTAAGAGATCACAAGTTCAAGAGAAACTTGAGGTACAAAGCGAGATCCCCCTTTTTCTCCAAAAACAATAATAGTAACATAGGTGAATAATATACATGACTTATACTTGGATAACATCTAGGTATTCTTATGTTAATAATTTTCTTTTTATCTTTTTTCATTTGTGACACAGAAAGTGAGAGAGCAAGATAGGGAGAGAGAGAGAGAGAGAGAGAGAGAGAATTGGGGTGCCACAGCCTTATCCATGGCAAACAAATGCAGACATTTGTGCCACCTTGTGCGCATGCACCACCTGTGTGCAAACACCACTTTGTCCATCTGGCTTATGTGGGCCTCTGGGGAGTCGTACCAGCGTCCTTAGGCTCCACAGGCAATCGCCTTAACTGCTAAGCCATCTCTCCAGCCCAGAATTTTATAATTTTCTATAGTTCATGCAGAAGAGAATGATGCGAGCTAATAAACATGTCATATTTCCTTCCAGATGAGCTGACCATAATGCCCACCGACACGCGGTGGGTCGGTGCGTGGTGGTTCGGCTTTCTGATCTGTGCGGGAGTGAATGTCCTCACCGGCATCCCTTTTTTCTTTCTGCCTAAAACGCCTCCAAAGGAAGGACTGGAGGATCATGCCGATGTCATTAAAAATGACAAAGAGAAACAGAGAGAAGAGCTCAAAAAGGCAGAGTGTGGGATCACTAAAGGCGAGTTTGAAAGTCAAATATTCTCTTCTAGTCTGAATATCGATGCACCTGTAGCTTTGTCTAAAGTGACTGTTACCAATGGTCATCAGTTCATAGTGGCTAGTTAGTCTAATTCTTCCTGTCCTGCCTCTTCCAAATAAGTTTTGTCATCTAGAAGCTGAATTATCTTAGATTAGTCTTTATACAAACTTCCCAGTCAAGCTAGGCACTCACAAAACAAGTGTGTTTGGTCGCATCTACTTTCAAAAGTTTATTTTGACAGAAAATATAGGTTTAAAGCATGGTGGTGCCTGCCTGTAACCTCTGCATTTAGGAGGTAAAGTCAGGAGAATCAGAAGCTCAAGGCAATAAAAAAGTGAGCTTGAAGCTGGGCGTGGTGGTGCAAGCCTTTAATCCCAGCACTTGGGAGGCAGAGGTAGGAGGATCACTGTGAGTTCGAGGCCACCCTGACAGGACACAGTGAGTTCCAGGTCAGCCTGAGCTAGAGTGAAACCCTACCTCAGATAACAACAACAAAATAAGTGAGTCTGTGGCTAGCATGGGCTAGAAGAGACCATATGTGTGTGTGTGTGTGGTTAAGAACACTGATTATCAAACTTGCTACCCACTGATACCATATTGAGGTTTTTCAAAATTGTGGATGGTTGGAAATTCTGCAGGAGTCTTAAGGACTCTAACTTAATTGATGTGGGGTGTTGAATGTGCCATGTTCATCAATAGATTTTACCACTAGAGTTCATGTCTTTGCACTAAACTGGCCTCTACTTGCAAATGGTTTCTTTATTGATAGTTTACCCTCAAGTGAATTTTGGAGAATTTGTTAGGGATGGCAGGAGATAAGTAAATCAAGACAGGGAACATGAAGAACATGGAAAAAGAGAAGAGTGTCAAGTCAGAATTTGAGCCAAAATACTCTCCACCTATTTACTTGAGACGAGCCCGAATCTGGATCTTAGCTTTTTAGACAGGGAGAAATTTGGGTTAAATCACTTAAAGGTCCTTGGTACAGACCCAATGAATCAGCACTTTTTGGAGTATTTCTGTGCATTGGTAGTTCTAGCAAACTATAACCAGGTGTATCTAATGTGCATTTTGCTGTGAAATATTGGTAGAAATGCATAAAAAAGTAGATTTTTTTTCAACCTCATGCACTCCCACATGCATCTCCATTTTAAGTATTCACCGTAGAGATAGCAAGATATAAAAGCATACTTCATCAAGGTGATATTTTTTCCTTCTACATTTCAGAGAATAATAAGAACCTCCCAGTTAGATGATCCCCAGTGAAGAGATGGTATTAATAAAAAGACAATACTGCAGGCTAAGATAGAAATGGTGTGAACACCAACACTATTTTGGTCTCGTTTGTAGTTTTGCATGAAATACAATTGTTCTCTGATCCTATTTATTTATTTATTTATTTATTTATTTATTTTTGTTTCTCAGAGTAGGGTCTCCCTCTAGCTAAGGCTGATCTGGAACTCACTATGTAGTCACAAGGTGGCCTCGAACTCAGGTGACCCTCCTGCCTCTGCCTGGATTAAAGGTGTGTGCCACCACACCCAGTGTGCTCTGATTCTTAACCACTGCCTTGTATCATGAGTTTCCAGAAGCTGTGATAATATGTAATTTTATCTTCCAGGAAGTCAAGATTTAATAAGTGCATATGCATTATGGAACATATTTTGAGAAAATATTTTTAGGGCAACACCACTTACAAAATGCAACGCCATGTTAGTTTGAAGTTGTCATTCTTTCATTTCAGATTTTTTACCTTTCATGAAAAGTCTCGCATGCAATCCAATTTACATGCTTTTTATACTGATAAGCGTCATCCAGTTCAATGCGTTTGTGAATATGTTTTCTTTCTTGCCCAAATATCTGGAACAGCAATTTGGAAAATCAACCTCAGAAGCAATCTTCCTCATAGGTAGGCGGTTTTATTTCTTTAATAAAATACTCCCCCACTCATGGCATGGGGAATGATATGACAGGGATACTAGGAGACTTATAAATTGAAGGCATTTAGGATATTTTGCCTCTTGGAAATTTCCTCTTTCTACTCTTTCAGAAAGAGGTCTGAAGGGTCCTTTGGGTTTTCTCTCCTGTGAGAATTCAATTCATATTCATGGAAATCATAGAGAATGTGTACATAAGTCAATTTTCAGACATGCAGTTCACTAATTTAAAGGGGAACGGAGAGTTAAGTCATTCTGTTTCTGCGTTTTACCCCATTGTTTCTCTTGAACTTCAGGCTTGCGTCCCATGTTTTTCCTCATCCAGCTCCTTGGTCTTCCCCATGGTTTTAGGTAACTCTGAAGCCATATCTATCTTGCTTTTCCTGTTGCACAGTAATCCCAGTGAGCCTATCTTACTTACTTTGTGTGTTTTTTTTTTTTTCTGAAATCTTTTTTACCGGACTCTCACATGTTACCTGCATCCACATTACTTAGAGCACTCTAAGAGATCCAAATCCCAGGGACCCAACTTCAGACACATAGAATTTGATGTAATGGCCTCTGGAATTGATGACTGACAAGTTTCCCTAGGCCAAATGTTGGTATTGAGTGAATATAACATAGACCTGGTTTTCTCTTTTTCTTTCCTTTTTTTTTTGGTTGGGGGAGGAAATCTGAGTACTAAGACTGCTGGAGTTAATATATATATCCCATAGAATACAGAGTAATGAGTTAATAGACTATTAACCATCTTTGACTTGCTAGTTCTTTTTGTATTATTGACCATGATCTCTGTTGATAAAACATTTATCACCTAAGGCAATGAATGATAACCATAGTGTCTTAAAAGTCTACTTTGATATTATAGGACGTTTGAAAATCTCTTTGTAGATAAGTGAGGGGGGCATTAAATAGCTTCAAATAACTTAAGTCATTTATTATGTAAGCCATATTAGAAAAAGGTGCTATTTATTCCTGTGATTTTTTTCTTGTAAATGATATTTTACTTGCATTTATAGGTATTTATAACTTACCTCCAATATGCATCGGGTATTTACTTGGTGGTTTATTGATGAAGAACTTCAAGATTTCTGTTAAGAAAGCCGCCCACATAGCATGTTTCTTATCTGTGTTCGAGTACCTTTTGTATTTCTTGACTTTTCTGATGACGTGTGATAACTCTCCAGTCGCTGGCTTAACTACCTCTTATCAAGGGTATGTGTTCTGTAAGAAAGTCATGCTTTTTCAACAACTGCGAGTATGTTGGTTCAGTCACGGACCCATGGTTCTCCTGTATCTTCTGCTTGTCAAGCTGTACGCTTCTTAAAGAGGTTGAGAGACATATGCGTATCACCGAGTGACAGTTTATGATGCGGAAGTGTTTGTCATTGTGCAAGCCAGTGGGACTTTAAGGTACACGCAAAGAGCTACCTTTAGCTCTTCAGCTTATGCTGTGTACATGTCTACATTCCCATAGAGAGAGAAAATCAGAAGCTGCCTCTATGGGCTGCATAGCCTTTATCCGCCTCTGCAGTGGGCTAAACGTAGTACGATTGAATCCTAGCATGAAGCAATTAGCGTATACACTTGTATACTTCACTGGTATTGTTATGTCTGAAGTACTCAGTAGTCGCAAACTTTGTTTTTGAAGGCTATCTGGGTTATATGGAAAGCTTATTCATAGTGATATGAATTTTTCAAATTCACCTCAGGACATATTTATATAACGAAATCATCAGTTAAAATGACATGAAGCGTCCCCTAAAGGCTCCACCTCTCACCGTCATTACAGACGACGAAATTAGAGTCCTTTCAAATACAAAATCACACAGTAATTTTATCTACTTTAGGTGATGTGGGTCTTCCCAGCTCCTTTTAAGACAAGAATCTTATTTCCACTATAGATGAAGAAACCGAAACTCAGTGGCAAAGGGAACCTATGAGAAACTGCTTCCACAGCATCGAGATAGAGTTAGCCCACACCCATCTCCAGCCAGACTGGTTCCCACTGATCGAGTGGCAGAGTTAGGACTGGAACTCAGCTTCCCACACGAGTGCTCTTCAGTCCCATTGAAAGGCCTGGGCACTTGCGATAGAAGAATGCTGTAGTTACTCAAGCTGCTCTGTTTCTGAGCTCGAAGCATTTCTACATTATAAGCGGAACTTGCAGATCCCGCTGGCCAACCGTCTCATGATGTGGGCCAATCACAAAGGCCATCTTCATTTTTATTATTTATTTTTGTTCAATAGTACCTATAAAAATACCTTCATACAGGTTGGGACCCTACCCCGTTAATGCTTGCTTATCAACTATACTTTTGAAGTAATTGAAAAAGTACCTTTGTGATCATTGAAGATACCTGCTGTGCTAACAATACAGTCTAGGAGCCGTACATTGATGACTGACAATTTCTATTTGGGGGAGAAGAGGGAATGTAACTGGTGGGAGGGGGTGTGCTGGGATGAGGAGAAGAAAATAAAATATTCGAGTATTTTCTTCAGCATCCACAGCACGATTTTACATCATTTCAGAATGCAACACCCTTTACATGTGGGGAATCAGTCCCTTGCTGACTGTAATATTGGTTGCAACTGTGAGATGAAAACATGGGATCCTGTGTGCGGGGACGATGGCTTGTCATACATGTCTGCGTGTCTTGCCGGCTGTGAGAAGTCTGTGGGAACCGGAGTGCATATGGTAAGCACTAGCTCTTGTGAAGCTACAGTGCTAAGTAGCAAAATTTGTGCAGATCCCTATCTGTGTGAACAATTATATTGTCTTTAAGTCCACTTGATTACCATTTTCTTCACAGATATTAGGTACAGTCCTTGCACTATCTAAGCACTATCTTGTAATTCGTATTCAAAATACTTCAAGTAATTTAAAATCAAAAAAACTTGGGACAGAACTCTTTTCCCCATTTTTTTTTTTGAGAGAGAGAGAGAGAGAGAGAGAGAGAGAGAGAGAGAGTGAGTTACATATCCCAAGCTGGCCTTCAACTCACTATCTAGTAGAGGTAAACAGAAAACTTCTATTGAGATAAAGTTGGCAGTTTTTACTTCAAATATCCAACTAATTATTTTACCATATATATATATATTTTTTCTATATATGTATTATATATATGGGATTTTGTGTTTTCACATCACGGCAGGGTTCTTTGCATGTGTGTGTAATGTGGTGTGCTCTGTGTGTTTGTGCTACATACATGTGTATGTGCTCCTGTGGTGTTCTGTAAGCCTGTGATGGCTGGAGCAGAATGTGTGTCCTGCTCCATTGCTCTTCTGTTCATTTTTAATTAAGTAATTAATTTATAAGAGAGAGAGGGGATGAGCACGTCAGGGGTTCCAGCCACTGCGAAGGAACTCCAGATGCATGTGCCACCTTATACATCTGACTTACGTGGGTCCTGGGAAATTGAATCTAGTCCTTTGGCTTTGCAAACAAGCCCTTAACCACGAAGCCATTTCTCCAGCCGTCTTCTCCTCATTCTTACGTGAGCTGGAGTCTCTTACTGATCCTGAATCTTGCAGATTTTGTCACAGGCTTGAACAATTCTCTGGGTTTTTGCTCTTGCGCAAGCCTGAAGGCCTAGGGAGGAGACCTGACGAACCACTCCAGTTCAATCCCCAGGACCACATACACAACTGGATGTGGCCACACACATCTGGAACACCATCTTGTGGGGAGCAGAATCCAGAAAATATACTTGTTTCCTTAATTTTGCTGAGGCTCACACCCAGGGTCTCACATATGCTAGGCAAGTGTTCTACTCTGAATCACATCCATGGCCTGGCCATACTCCAATTGTGATCCAAGTGGCTAGGCAGAAAATACTTCAGGTCTATCTTCAAAATACTTCTTCCCTTAATAGGCTCACATGCTGGTTTTAATTTTTTGGACAGGCGTTCCAAAATTGCAGCTGCGTGGGAACGTCAGGAAACTCATCTGCAGTGCTTGGGCTGTGTGACAAAGGCCACGACTGCGCCATGATGTTGCAATACTTCTTAATCCTGTCCATGAGCAGCAGTTTCATTTACTCCTTAGCAGCCATACCTGGCTACATGATTCTCCTGAGGTACACGAATTACCTACCATACGTAGATGCCTGTCCAGTCATTTGTTAAATGTGGTGATGTGTAAAAAATCACGGCGTTTTAGACACATTTTCTCTTCCACAGACTCACTTATCTATTCCAAATTCTGTTGCGTTGACTTCATTTCTTTGCATTTACAAGGTGAACTCTCTATGGCCACTCTCCTTCCCCTACCGGTCGTACTGCTGTGACTTCACCCGCTCTCCTTCATCTACCTGTCCTACTGCTGTGACGTCACCCACTCTCCTTCATCTACCTGTCCTACTGCTGTGACGTCACCCACTCTCCTTCATCTACCTGTCCTACTGTTGTGACGTCGCCCACTCTCCTCCATCTACCTGCCCTAGTGATGTGACGTCACCCGTTCTCCTTCATCTACCTGTCCTACTGCTGTGACATCACCCACTCTCCTTCCTCTACCTGTCCTACTGCTGTGACGTCACCTTCTCTCCTTCATCTACCTGTCCTACTGCTGTGACATCACCCACTCTCCTCCATCTACCTGTCCTACTGCTGTGACGTCACCCGCTCTCCTCCATCTACCTGTCCTACTGCTGTGACGTCACCCGCTCTCCTCCATCTACCTGTCCTACTGCTGTGACATCACCTGCTCTCCTTCATCTACCTGTCCTACTACTGTGACGTCACCTTCTCTCCTTCATCTACCTGTCCTACTGCTGTGACATCACCCACTCTCCTTCCTCTACCTGTCCTACTGCTGTGACATCACCCGCTCTCCTTCATCTACCTGTCCTACTGCTGTGACATCACTCGCTCTCCTTCTTCTACCTGTCCTACTGCTGTGACGTCACCCGCTCTCCTTCTTCTACCTGTCCTACTGCTGTGACGTCACCTGCTCTCCTTCATCTACCTGTCCTACTGCTGTGACGTCACCCGTTCTCCTTCATCTACCTGTCCTACTGCTGTGACATCACCCACTCTCCTTCCCCTACCTGTCCTACTGCTGTGACGTCACCCGCTCTCCTCCATCTACCTGTCCTACTGCTGTGACGTCACCCGCTCTCCTTCCCCTACCTGCCCTAGTGATGTGACGTCACCTGCTCTCCTTCCTCTACCTGTCCTACTGCTGTGACGTCACCCACTCTCCTTCCCCTACCTGCCCTAGTGATGTGACGTCACCTGCTCTCCTTCATCTACCTGTCCTACTGCTGTGACATCACCCACTCTCCTTCCCCTACCTGCCCTAGTGATGTGACGTCACCCACTCTCCTCCATCTACCTGTCCTACTGCTGTGACGTCACCCACTCTCCTTCCCCTACCTGCCCTAGTGATGTGACGTCACCTGCTTTCCTTCATCTACCTGTCCTACTGCTGTGACGTCACCCACTCTCCTCCATCTACCTGCCCTACTGATGTGACGTCACCCGTTCTCCTTCATCTACCTGTCCTACTGCTGTGACGTCACCCGCTCTCCTCCATCTACCTGTCCTACTGCTGTGACATCACCCGCTCTCCTTCCTCTACCTGTCCTACTGCTGTGACATCACCCGCTCTCCTTCCTCTACCTGTCCTACTGCTGTGATGTCACCCGCTCTCCTTCCTCTACCTGTCCTACTGCTGTGACGTCACCCACTCTCCTTCCCCTACCTGTCCTACTGCTGTGACGTCACCTTCTCTCCTTCATCTACCTGTCCTACTGCTGTGACGTCACCCACTCTCCTTCATCTACCTGTCCTACTGCTGTGACGTCACCAACTCTCCTTCATCTACCTGTCCTACTGCTGTGACGTCACCCACTCTCCTTCATCTACCTGTCCTACTGCTGTGACGTCACCTTCTCTCCTTCATCTACCTGTCCTACTGCTGTGACTCACCCCTCTCCTCCACTACCTGTCCTACTGCTGTGACGTCACCCGCTCCCCTTCATCTACCTGTCCTACTGCTGTGACATCACCCACTGTCCTCCATCTACCTGTCCTACTGCTGTGACGTCACCTTCTCTCCTCCATCTACCTGCCCTACTGCTGTGACGTCACCCGCTCTCCTTCATCTACCTGTCCTACTGCTGTGACGTCACCCGCTCTCCTTCATCTACCTGTCCTACTGCTGTGACATCACCCGCTCTCCTCCATCTACCTGTCCTACTGCTGTGACGTCACCCGCTCTCCTCCATCTACCTGTCCTACTGCTGTGACGTCCACCTCACTCCTTCCCCTACCTGTCCTACTGCTGTGACAGTCACCCAGCTCTCCTTCCTCTACCTGTCCTACTGCTGTGATCATCACACACTCTCCTTCCCTACCTGTCCCTACTGCTGTGACGTCCACCCTCTCTCCTTCATCTACCTGTCCTACTGCTGTGACGTCACCCCTCTCCTCTCATCTACCTGTCCTACTGCTGTGACGTCACCCACTCTCCTTCCCCTACCTGTCCTACTGCTGTGACGTCACCCACTCTCCTTCCTCTACCTGTCCTACTGCTGTGACGTCACCTGCTTCTCCTTCATCTACCTGTCCTACTGCTGTGACAGTCACCCGCTCTCCTTCCATCTACCTGTCCTACTGCTGTGACATCACCCACTCTCCTTCATCTACCTGTCCTACTGCTGTGACGTCACCCGCTCTCCTTCCCCTACCTGTCCTACTGCTGTGACGTCACCCGCTCCCCTTCATCTACCTGTCCTACCGCTGTGACATCACCCGCTCTCCTTCCTCTACCTGTCCTACTGCTGTGATGTCACCCGCTCTCCTTCCCCTACCTGTCCTACTGCTGTGATGTCACCCGCTCCCCTTCATCTACCTGTCCTACCGCTGTGACATCACCCACTCTCCTCCATCTACCTGTCCTACTGCTGTGATTTCACTTGCTCTCCTTCTTCTACCTGTCCTACTGCTGTGACATCACCCGCTCTCCTCCATCTACCTGTCCTACTGCTGTGATTTCACTTGCTCTCCTTCATCTACCTGTCCACACACAAATACAATGTGCTGAGGCACACACACACACACACACACACAGAGGCCATCTTTGTCACTACCTTTC
Source organism: Dipus sagitta (assembly GCA_036346955.1). Lineage (NCBI taxonomy): Eukaryota > Metazoa > Chordata > Mammalia > Rodentia > Dipodidae > Dipus > Dipus sagitta. The sequence goes on along the minus strand of CM070789.1, from coordinate 4,546,412 downwards.
CTACATAATTTGAAATAGTCTTAGGGCTTTATTGCTGTTGCTGTGTGATACAGGCTTAAACAGTGGAATCTACAACTACTCCTGGCAACAGGAAGAGACCCAGATAGAAATGAATTAGTATAAAATATTTTCCTCTTTGCTAACTTTTTATAGACAGGGAATGAGTAAAGCGTGATACAAAAAATAAGTAAATAAAAATAAAAATAATGGCCAGAAATAGGGCTCTCAAACACCAAGGCCTGAGTGTGAAAGTCAAATTTTTAATGCCCAGAATTTATTATTGGCATAGAAGTTGTCCTCTTAAGAGACTATTGTAGTTTTGATATTTTCGTATTTCATGTGTTTATTTTATGTATTTATTTTTTCAGGTGTATCAAGTCTGAGGAGAAGTCTCTTGGTGTGGGAGTGCATGCTTTTTGCACAAGAATATTTGGTAGGAAGTTTCCCCATCATCACTGGTCAATATTAAGTGCTTATGAAATGAAATTATTCTCTCGCAATAAGATGCTAAAAACCATCTTAACACAGACTCCACTCTCACCTTAAAGGACATAAGACATAGTTTATTCTGGGGCCAAATATGAGCAACTCTGGTCCCGGAACACAGATTTAAGTTACCCAAATGCCATGTTCTCATGAAATAACAGCTTTATGAACTGTTTATAGTAACATAATAAAAGAAATTCATAAATTGAAGTACTCTTCAACTACATTTGTAGAAATATGAGGAAGGCAAGTTACAGCCAAACAGGAGATTGTCTCCTTTTTTTTTTTAAAGGCACCATTTGAAGTTTGTTATTATATCTTTCATCCATTAAAAGACATGAAAATAAAACAAACAGAAAACCCTTTGTTAAAGTTAAATGTACACAGTTAGCCCAAAGCACTTCAAAACACATACAAATTTCACAATAGTCAACTCAGTGAATAATTTTATACTTTATTATTACTTAATCCATTGTAACCTAGAAACTTCACAGCCACATAATTTGTGAAAATCAGATTGAGAGCATTTGATTTATAATATTTTACACTGTATGTGTTTTAAAAATATAGAAATAAAGCTGGGAGTGGTAGCACATGCCTTTAATCCCAGCACTCGAGAGGCAGAGGTAGGAGGATCATCATGAGTTAGAGGCCACTCTGAGACGACATAGGGAATTCCAGGTCATCTCTGAGCTAGAGTGAGCCCTACTTCGACAAAACAAAAATAAATAAATGAAATAAAATAAAATAAAAATAAAAACATAGAAATCAAAGTATCTTATTTTTGTCCTTGTTTACGATTTTTCTTTCTTCAACTGTAGCTGGCATTCCGGCGCCTATTTATTTTGGAGCTTTAGTAGACTCCACCTGCTTACACTGGGGAACTCTGAAATGTGGCAAGCAAGGAGCATGCAGAATATATGATTCAACCAACTTCAGGTAAAGATACATTTCTAGAACTGCCTTTGTAACAGTCTGCATTTAATGGCATTAGGCACAGCTAACCTTTTCTTTCCTTTCTCCTTCTCTCTCTCTCTCTCCCTCTCTCTTTTTCCTTCTTTTTTGGTATTTCAAGGTAGGGTCTCACTCTAGCCCAGGCTGACCTGGAATTCACTATATAGTCTCAGGGTGGCCTCGAACTCATGACGATCCTCTTACCTCTTCCTCCTGAGTGCTGGGATTAAAGGCGTGCGCCACCACGCCTGGCTATGTTTACCATTTTCTTTGCAAGGTGACAAGACTACATTTTCAGAACAAAAAGCTCATGATATAGCTTCATTCCTTACTTATGTACTAGAGTGGTACTTGCTTATATTTCTAAAGTGCTTGACAGATACTAGCACTGAAAGTTTCCTTAAAACACTCGGAAGGGACAAGGTAGCTGACTAGAGGAGTCAATGCCGTCGGTGCAGAGCTCTTTCTTGAGTGAGGGATCCTGGGAAAACCCTGGAAATCAACAGACAAAAATGAAAACTGCCTAAGATCCTGAGACCTGGGCAAACAGCGCAGTAGGAGGAAACAAAATCTCTCTGCATCTCTCACCGCCCCCCCCCCCCTCCGCAGTCAGAGAAGGGGGACTCTCACTCTGCAGAGACCCCAGCTCATGAGAGGGTGCCACCCATATTCAGACAGGGTCTTCTATCTTTGCTTAAAGATTACTGGAAACACCCTCCTCCTAGACACATGTGGAGGTCAGTTTCTATGTTGATCCCAAATCCAGTTAAGTTGACATTGAAGGTTAACCGTCACTGAAATGGAAAAACAAATAAAACAAAACAAAACAAAAAGAGAAGCTAAATCTTATCTTTCCAGATGGAAACTTTTAGACATTTGAGCAAACATTAGATTGAGCAAGTCAGCAGAGTAGCTTACGTAAAATGGACCTGAGGAATAATCGTCTGTTATGATCTTAAAGGAATTCAATATCTGCCAAGAGTGACAGACAGCTGGTACTCAGCAGCCGTCTGTCTACGACTCACTCTAGTCCGATTCTCTTCCATAGGCACATCTACCTTGGGTTGCCGGCTGCACTAAGAGGCGTGGGCTTCCTTCCAGCCTTCTTGATTCTGTTTCTTCTGAGGAACCGTCGCCTCCCCGGGGAAAACAGTCCTTCAGGAACTGAGCTTGCAGAGACGAAGGTCGCAGACAAGAAAGACCAGTGCAAGGATGCTCACGACGATGCGAAGGTTGTGAACAGCGAAGAATGGAAAACGAAAGTGTGACGTCTTCTCCCCTCAGCACGCCCCGAGCCGAGGACTGCACTGTGCACCTTCAGGCTTTGCAATCACTGGTGGTTCTGCAGGGAGTTCTTTCCCGCCTCGGAGAACCAAATACCTTTCAAACTGTCCTGTGCTGACGTCCATTTAATTCCACCCAATTTGTGTTTTGAAGTTGGTTTTCTTTTCCTTTCTTTCTTTTTTTTTGTAAGAAATGGAAATTCATCCTGTTATGTGACGTTGAAATAATTTATTCAAATTTATGACTTCCATGTGAAAGCTACCGACATCTTTTTTTTTTTCTGTTTAGAAATTAGTTTTTTTTTTTTGTTAATGCTCCTTATTCATTGATAGAGCTCTCATTAGTGTGCCGTATTTTGTTTTGAGTTTGCTGTTTTACATCCTATGCAGTTGCTTATTTGGTCATAGTCCTGACAAATGTAATCAAATTATTAAACATTATGTAGGAGAGATTGTCAGAACTTTTGTCTTCAACAATTCAAAGCTGGTGATGAAATGCTTTCATTAAAAAAAAAAAAGAGTGTGGGGCTGGAGGGATGGCTTAGTAGGTTAAGGCAGGTGTGGCCTGCAAAGCCAAAGGACCCAGGTTCGATTCCCCAGCACCCACGTTAGCCAGATGCACAAGGGGGTGCATGCGTCTGGAGTTCATTTGCAGTGGCTGGAGGCCCTGGTGTGCCCATTCTCTCTCCCTTTTTTTTTCTGTCAAATAAATTAATATATAACCATAAATTAAAAAAATTTTAAAGATGAGTGTGAAAATCAAAGTTGAAAACTATGAGAAAACCAGTCTTGGAGGCCATTTGTCACACTGGGACAGTTCAGCAGCACATCACTTACCTAGCATACATGAGGGCCTGGATTCAACCTTCAAAACAGAAATAAATAAATATCCACTGGTAGCATTGGATATTCTCAGAGCACTGCGTTCTAAGATTCAGGGGGACCTCCTCAGCCCAGTGTGTATACCATGTTTTAGGTTAGAACCTTAATAAGAAAAGACATGGATTTCCAAAATCGTCTTATAGTGAAGCTCACAGAGTGACTTCTATTATAAAATTGTTAGTAAAGGTATACAGATTAAAAACAATATTTTATTTTATTTATTTCTTTGAGAGAGGGAAAGGTGGGGGGGGGGAGAGAATGGACACACCATGGCTTCCAGCCACTGCAAACGAACTCCAGATTCATGCGCTACCTTGTGCATCTGGCTTACGCGGGTCCTGGGGAATTGAACCAAAGACCTTTGGCTTTGTAGACAAACGTCTTAACTATTTCTGATTATGTAGAGCTCTGGTTTAAGACAACAGAATGGACACACAGGTAATTTTTTCTGTCTATTCCTTATTTCTCTTTCCTTTGAACAAAAGTCAATATGCAAAAATGATGCAAATCTTTAATGATGAAGAAAATCAAGGAAGGAAAGGGAGAAGTGGGCATCACTACACAACGGTTATTTTATATGTGGTAAAACTGAGTGTGAGTTTCTGCCGGAACAGAAGAGTGCGTGACAGCTACAATCTCAAATGCTCTCAGAAGAAGCACGGGTGTAGATGGGGGAGGCAAGCTGCTAACCACACTGTGTCAAGTCAGCTTTCCATTACTGTGACCGACATCTGATGTCATCAGCCTTGAAAGATGAGAAGTCCATTTGACTCATTCTTTCAGAGGTCTCAGCTCGTGGTCACTTGCCCTGTTGTTGTAAGACTGGTCATGCCGTCGTACAGGCAGGACATAGAAGGAAACCGCTCATTTCATGTCGGCTGGCGGAGAGTGAGGGGCAGAAGGGGGCGGAAAGCTTGTAAGAGCCACAGGTTGAGACATCATGCCTAGAAGGGCATTCCCTCCCCTGACAACAACAACAACAACAAAAAGTGACTGTTGCTCCCACAACACATAAACCACACTCCCATGGGGAAATTCTGCAACCCCACTGAGGAGGGTACCCAATGGAATAGGGGCAGGGACAGGAGGGTAGCAACACATGAAGTATCCATATGAATATGTTTAATAATAATAATAATAGAAAAAAGAAAAAGAAACGAATAAATGGATAAAAAGAAAAAAAATACAATAGGAAGCAATCTGAGTAGGCAGAGGACGTATCAGCACCAAATATCAGCTGTAGATGTTGATTATCAGACAAGCGAAGGCTTTTTGTCTAATGTAGGAAACTTGAAGAATGTTTTAGAGCATTTAAACATTGGCAGATTTTATTGGTAAGACCTGGTATGTGGGCTGATATGTTCATGCTGATAATCTCACTTTCTGTGAGTTTCCTTTCGCCATCTGACCACCGTGGTGTTTTCCACTCTCATTCCTATCACATGCTACATCGCAGGCTGGATATAGGACACACACCTGCCGTCACTCAGGAGGTGGAGGTGGGAGGTTCTGGGGTTCAAGGTCAACCTAGGCTACCTACAACAAGCTACCAAAAGCAGAGGTTGGGAAGATGACTCAGTGGTTAAAGGGCTGCAACAGTGTGTGGACCTGAGTTCGGATCCATGGGGCCACACATAAAATGCCACACATGGTTATGCACACCTATAATCCCAGCCCTGGGAAAATAGAGTTAGGGAATGCCTGGGGCTCATGGGGTAGCTACTCTAGCTGAATCAGTCAGTTTGGTTCCACAGGTGACCCTGCCTCAAAAAAAAAAACCAGGGTGGAGAGCAACAGAGGAAGATGTCTGACATCAACATGCATGCACATGTGTTCCCATACACACACACACACATATAAACATGCATGCATGTCACACAGATATACACATGCCTAATGCTATAAATAAACGAAAACCAAAAGAAAGAAATAAAAGTCCTCCTTAAAAGTGTTGGGCTTGGGCTGGAGGGATGGCTTAGTGGTTATGGTGCTTTCCTGAGAAGCCTAAGGACCCGGGTTCAATTCCCCAGTACCCACGTAAGTCAGACAAACAAGGTGGCACATGCATCTAGAGTTTGTTTGCAGTGGCCTGGAGGCCCTGGGGTGTGTCCATTCTGTCTCTCTATCTGCCTCTCTCTCTCTCTCTCTCTCAAATGAATAAATAAATAAATAAATAAAATAAAGTGTTGGGGCTGCAAGGGGTAGCTCAGTGGTACAGAATGCGCTTAGAAAGCCTGGTGGTTGGTTCAGTTCTCACACCCAAATCAGAAACAACACGATGATTGGAACTGCACATGGGACACATCTGATGATATCACCTCTTCCTTTCCTTTTCTTTTTTTTTTTTTTTGCTTTTTGAGGAAGGGTCTTGCTCTAGCCCAGGCTGACTTGGAATTCACAACGTAGTCTCAGGGTGGCCTTGAACTCATGCAGATCCTCCTACCTCTGCCTCCTGAGTGCTGGGATTAAAGGCATGTGCCACCACACCCGGATCATCTCTTCCATTTTCACCAGGGTCTAAGCTTAACTTTATATGGGTACACTTTCAGTGACAGAATGCGGCATTGTGTCACATTTTATATGGGGACGGAGGACGTGAGCTGTGCACACTGGGTAGTGCTCGCATCACTCTGTGCTTTTGCTGAAATCACTTTTGTATAATCATTTCATCGGGTTAGTTTGGTTTCCATCTTGCAAGTTTAATCCATTCAGGTACTATTCAGGGACAGATTATCATGGTCCTTCTGCATGAACACAAAGCATTTTTTAAAAATAGTTTATTTAATTATTTGAGAGAGAGAAAGAGGCAGAGAGAGAGAGAGAGAGAGAGAGAGAGAGAGAGAATGGGTGCAACAGGGCCTCCAGCCACTGCAAACGAACTCCAGATGCATGCGCCCCCTTGTGCATCTGGCTAACGTGGGTCCTGGGGAATTGAACCGGGATCCTTTGGCTTTGCAGGCAAATGCCTTAACCACTAAGCCATCTCTCCAGCTCCCACAAAGCATTTTTATTCTGCCGTAGAATTTCTTAGACTGCATTTTATCCCACTGCATGTTTCACTCCCCACTTTTGTGGTCTCCTAAAGAACAGATTCTGGCTTGTAAATACCATCTAGCATGTGCATGTGCATGACAGTCAGAAGACTTCTCTTTGTCTCCAGTGTAAATCTTACTTTTTTTCTTTTAAAGAAAATTAACAATATGAATCTGCTCAAACACATGACTTTAATGGAGCTATTTTAAAATATTTATTTATTTATTTACAAGCAGAGAGAGAGAGAGAGAGAGAGAGAGAGAGAGAGAGAGAGAGGGAGAGAAATATACAGGGAGAGACAGGGAGGAAAAGAGAAAGAGGTCGTGAGAACTCCAGGGGTTCTGGCCTTGGGACTTGGACTTGCACCGGAGACTCCCTGGGGTCCCTCCTGTGGCCTCCAATGGACAGCACAACCATTGGCCTCTCTGGCTCTGAGGCCTCCAAGCTTGGGTTGAACCATGACCTTGGACTTGCTGGGATTCCAGTCTGGAAATGACCTCACTGTGACCCTTCAGCCTCCAGGGTTAATGAGTCCCTCTGTGTGTTGCTGCTGTCTGTCTCTGTCTCCTTTCCTCTCTTCATGTATTTCATACATATGGTGATCATCTGTTTATCATTACCTTCTTCTATCTCTATAACCAGTATAAACTATATCATGTCTACCATCCTGTAATCTATCTGTCTGTTATCATCCCCGTCATCATCATCATCATCTACCTTCTCTATCAGTATAATCAGTCTGTGTCTGTCTATTACTTTCTGTGAATCCCTCAGTTGTATGTCGTTTTGGCTTGTCTCCCTGTAGAAAGATCAGTGGTGTAACTGAGTGAAGATGAGCCACTCCCGCTCTCCTGGGGTTTATGACTAGTGCGAGAGACTGGTAGCAATCAAAGAGTCATAAATAAATGTGAAATTGCGTTGCAACGAACTTCCCTAAGCTGGGCATGGTGGCGCACGCTGCCTTTAATCCCAGCACTCAGGAGGCAGAGGTAGGAGGATTGCCGTGAGTTCAAGGCCAGCCTGAGACTACAGAGTGAATTCTAGGTCAGCCTGAGCTAGAGCGAGACCCTACCTTGAAAAACCAAAAAAAAAAAAAAAAAAAAAAAAAAGAAACTTCTCTAACCAAAAGTGAGACTAGCATTAATCAATGGGCACAAAAATGCACATTTAGAAGGCTATTTGATTGGCATAACATACCCACTTAGCCACAGAACAATGGTAGCTTCCCTGTAGGGTTTATGTCCTAAGCCATAGGCTTTTGGCTGTTTTCAGTGTGAGGCAGGAATTCCACTCCATAAAATGGTCCTCAAATCCCATCAGAGAACCGTTGGTTAACCCTCATAACTTATGTGCCACTCTTGCACCCGTGGGCACATCTTGCCTTGATAGTTGACTGTGTAGCTTTCAGGGCCCACTGCTTGTTAAGACTGTTGATTTCTTTTTTTCCATCACCAGCTAGCATAGAGCTTTCCAGCATTGGGGTATCTAGCCAATGGGCAGGTGGCTTCCAGCTCAGTTCCAAGTGGATTTCTCAGTCTCCTGCCATGTGGCACGCGTTATCTTCAGCAGTAGGCTTTACGATCGCGTTGTGGGGTGGGAAGGTTAACTAAGAACACTGGTAATAGTCTGTTGCTGGTCTCATGTGTCTTCCTGATCAATAACTCATGGGGGGGGGGGCGGTGACCTATTCCTGATGCTGAGATTTATCTGTCACAACTTAAGACTTTGGTAAAAAGCTTTCTCCACCACAACAAATCTGCTGCCCAAACTCTCTCTCTCTCTCTCTCTCCTCTCTTTTTGTTAAACTGTATTTTTAACATTATCTAACAAGGAAGTAGGTGTCTCTATGACTTATTTATAACGCCTTTAGTTTTGTGTGGCCCTGCTCCCCTTACTCCCCCCCTTCCTCCTGCCCCCACTGAGACATTTCTGCCCCCTGTATCCTGCCCCTCTACTTGCCTGCATACTAGATCCCACCCACTAATCCCCTTCCTATTCTTCTCCTTCCAGGCTACATTCTAGCTTCCGGGTCTCTACTACTGACTCTTGCTCTGGCTTTCAAACAAATCTAAAATCTTCAGAGGGAGGACTCACCTACGACAGAGAATATGCAACCTTAGTCTTTCTGAGACTGAGTTACCTCACAGTACAATTCCCCCCCCCCCTCAAATCATCCATTTTCCCCAAAATTTCAGTTTTTCTTTACAGCTGAATGAAACTCCATTGTGTATTTGTACCACATCTTCATTATCCGTTCACTAGTCAGTGGGCATCCAGGTGGTTCCATTTCCTAGCTAGTGTGAACAAAGCAGCAACAGGCATGATTGAGCATGTATCTTTATAGTAAAGTGTACCGTCCTTAGGGTATATACCCAAGAGAGGTATAGCTGGGTCATATGGCAGATCTAGTTTTAGTTTTTTGAGAAACCTGCATAGTAATTTCTATAGTGCCTCTAGTAGCCTCTTGCTGTCATTTTATTTATTTATTTATTTTTTTGGTTTTTCGAGGTAGGGTTTCACTCTAGCCCAGGCTGACCTGGAATTCACTATGGAGTCTTAGGGTGGCCTCGAACTCACGGCGATCCTCCTACCTCTGCCTCCCGAGTGCTGGGATTAAAGGCGTGCGCCACCACGCCCGGCTCATTTTATATTTTTGATGATAGCTATTCTGACAGGGGTGAGATGGAATCTCAGTTTTTTTTAAATTTTTTTTTTTTTGCTCATTTTTATTTATTTATTTGAGAGCAACAGACAGAGAGAAAGAGACAGAGAGAAGGAGGGAGAGAGAGGGAGGGAGGGAGAGAGAGAGGAGAGAGAGAGAGAGAGAAGAGAGAGAGAGAGAGAGAATGGGTGAACCAGGGTCTGTAGTCACTGCAAACAAACCCCAGATGCATGTGCCACCATGTGCATCTGGCTTAGGTGGGACTTGGAGAAACGAACCTGGGTCCTTTTGCTTTGCAGGCAAGCGTCTTAACCGCTAAGCCATCTCTCCAGCCCATCGAAGTTATTTTAATTTGCATTTCCCTGATGAGTAAAGATAGGGAACATTTTCAAGAATGATCTCTGACCCTTCGTATTTCCTTCTCAGATTACTCTGTTCGTCTGTTCCATGGCCAGTTTTGCTAATTGGGTTGTTTGGTTTCATCTATTGCTTGAACACTCGGTTCAGTGCTTGTTGTTTATTTGTGTTCAGTTGTGTTGTCTTGTCTCTGCTTTGTGGGGCTTGGAGTTCAGTCCTGGAGATACTCGGTACTGCTTCTTGGATATGGGTGGTCTCAATTCCCCTGAAGTCATGCTAGAAGTTACACCTTGGCTCTCAGCCCAAATGGGAGATCTTTGGTTCCCCCTACAGGCGGCGAAGAGGATTGCTGGAGGGACTCAATACTGGGACTCAGCTGGGGTCCTAGCTCCAGTGGCTGGTAGAGCTTACGCATGCGCTTAAGGGAAACCAGCTCCTAAGAGGCGTACAAACGCTGGACCTCAAGGACCCTGTCCCAGCTGGACCCTAGTCAAGCCAGCAGGTCCTGTGTACCACACAGGTCTCACTGTAGCCCAGGATGAACTGGAACACATTTTGTAGCCAAGGCTGCCTTCAAACTTTCGGTGATCTTCCTACTTCTGCCTCCTGAGTGCTGGCATTGAAGGGGTGAGCCACCACGCTCTCATGCCCCGCTTTAGAATGTAAGCTGTCATTCTGTGTCACTTTGCATGATGGATAGTTGGCACTAAATAGTTGTTAAATACCCAAGATGGTGCCTTTTTTTTTTTTGCCTTTGCAGCACTTAAAACAATACACCTTCACAATTCTTTCCCCTTTAGGGTGGGAAACACAAATCTAGACCCAAACGGCAATGGTACCATAATTTTCTACTTACTAAAAGACAGACCAAATGGCTGATCCTTCACCAGGCCCTTACAGGGAACACCTGAACCACAAGACACTGGAGAGGGTAGGATCAAGACTAACCTTAATCTTCTACATCTTCCCTCCCTCACTTCCTCTCTCTCTCTCTCTCTTTCTCTCGCATCTCTAACTCTTGTATATTAGTTATCTTTTTCCTCATTTTCTTAGTGGGCACTGACCTGTAACTCCCAGAACCAGCATGGGGCTATCATCCACAATGAGCTTTTGATCAGAGAGACCTACAAGGTTTCCTAAAAGACAGACAGATTTCTGTCAGAGTACTTGATGACCCACCAAAGGCTAGTGTTAAGACCCTACTGCTGAAGACACCTTATGTGATTGACATGCAAATTAGAATGGCATGGCTGGAAGTTGGAAGAGAGTCAGTCCCCAGACAGTCAGCGTGTCTAGTGCCAGAAGGTGCTACATGGGCGACTGGGGGAAAATAACCAATATCTGTCGAAGCAATGCATGGTCTAACCTACTTAGCAGCAAATAACTTGTTGTGATGCCCACACAAGTGCAGTGGTGGCACACAGCCATGGTGGGGAACCAACTGCTCTCAATTTGGCTAACTGATCCCCTCACTGGTATGGACCCATAGCTGGAGCTGGGAAACAAGTCAGAACCATATCCAAACATAAGCCCACTCTCCAATATCAAGCTACCATCAATTGTGGGCTACAAGAGGGCCTACACCTATTAAATTCTCTATAAAAAAAAGTAAGGGTTATCTCATTTGTCCTGGTGCTAACTTACTCTCCGTTGGAGAATCTGCTTCTCTTTTTCAGATAGATGTAGATCCTAAGGAGAGAGCCACCCCATCATACCTCAAAAGGGCCCCGGCTGAAACTAAGAAAAATTGGAGAAACAAGCAAGGGGGCTGTTTTCCTGATGAACAGGATACCAGCACAAGGGGGAAGGAGATCAACACAGAGAAAAATCAACTCCTACCAAATCAGAGAGCCAGAGCCTCAGAGGCCCTCAACACCTCATCACTGAAGCAGACCAAAAATGAACCCAACATGGCTCAGGGAAATTTTGCGGAAGAGGGGGCTGAAAGAATGTCAGAGCCACATGTTGGGTCATGATATGCAGAGACATTTAGCTTACCCATAACTGTGGGCTAACTCCACAATGCATGACCCGTATACCTCAACAAGGAGGGGCCAAGGGGAGGGGGTAGGTCACGGAGGAGGCTAATAATGGTACCAAACTGACTGTATTTGCTGAATACAAAACTAACTAATAAAGAAAAAAAAATAAACAATTCTTTCCCCTCTCTCTCTCTCTCTCTCTCTCTCTCTATATATATATATATATATATATATATATATATATATATAAATGAAACATATTACATCACATCTATCAATATATAACATAAGTCTGGAAAAAATGATGCCCCACTAACTTAGCATGTGTGGTTTTCCCCCAAATTTCTGCTTGTGTGATTAATAAATTGTTTTCAGTTCTACAGCCTGAAGGTAGGTTACTGTATATAACTTCCAGGCCAATTCCTTTGTTATCCTGTTTTCTGCAGAAGGTTCCTGCCACAGACGGAATTATTTCATAAAGGAGATATCCAATCTAGATCATAAAGATGATTTTAGTCAGAATTTTTGGAGAAGTTATGAAAAAATATATACTCAATCTGAATTTTTCACAGGTTATTCTAATGCAAACAAAATGTTTTAGCCAATGAGAACATAAAAACGTATAAACTTTAGCATTCAATACCCTAGCCCCATGCTAAAGATATAATATTTAAATATGTGGTCTGCATTCACTATCTTTCTTGACTTGCTTTTAGTGATATGAATTATCTTTTTTTTGTCCACCAAGACCAAGGAAATAAATGACCAAAAATCTCTGCAATAGTGATAGGTGATAAGTTACCTGGCACACACTTTATCTGGCATGTACTTCTCTTTGCCCAGTGAAATGACTCTGAGAGTGACGACGTCTTTTAAATGCTCTCAAAGGTCAGCTTTTTTTTAAAAAAAAAATCCATTTCCATGAATCGGTTAGAAGCACATTCGATATAGTATACTTTCTGATAATCACAGCTTGTAAATTTTCAATCTCTCTAATTCTTCAATATTTTACTTGCACAGGGGGAATAAACTATATGCATTGTTAAACACAATTTTAACAAGTCTGTGAAACAAGATTAACATGAATACCAGAGGACAAGGGCCATAAAAACCTTCCTTCAGGTGAAGCTTCAGGCTTGAGCAACATCAGCCACTCCATTTCTCTCCTCCTTGTCCCCTTCCATTCATTTTGTAGTCAATGGCTTCATTAGATGGTGATTACTTAAAGCAGTCCTTTCCCTGCTGGTGGATGCTAACCAGCTTTCTCACTTGAAATTTGCAGGGAGAGTATGTTAACCACAGACATGACCAGACCCCTCGCCATTCCCAGTCCTTCCCAATCCTTCTCATCTGTGGTTTGTTTCATTGTAAGTTTGCAGCCTTACTCACTCTCCATCATGGGGAGAATTGGGATTTCTTAGAAGAAGGACCAGGAGTTCATCATACGATGTTGTCTGGGAACATGGCGGCGGGAGTCTCTTTTCCGCCCTTCACATATGTGTCTCACTGTCTACTCTAGCAGGAGAAACACAATGACTGTTATTATTTACAGATTCCAAGTTTGCTTCTGTTGTTTTCCCCCCATCTTCCAGTGTCTTGGCATTTTTTCCTTCATATTTTCTCTTCATGGCGTAAATAAATACAATATATAAAACAAGCGAGGAAAACTTCAAAGCTGTGTTCAAGGTCAAGTAGGTCTTTCTATGAGAAGATGGGGGGAAAAAAGGAGATTATTATTTGACATCATATGGCATGACATACACTATTTCTCTGCAGAAGGCATACCTTAAAGAAAAAAAAAAGTAAAATTGTATACAAAAAAACCATAAAGAGAACAATCCTAGTGATTCTCTTCCCTGAGACTTAAGAGTTGGATTATTTTTAAAGATCTATGCAGGCAAACACATGCTCCATTCCAGCTGGCTGTAGTAACCTTTGCATGGAGGAAGAGAATCTGTTCCCCTTAAGCCATTCTGGTCCTACCTAAGGCAAAGAGACACTTCTCAGTCACAGCGAATGTGGAGCCATGATCCAGAGACTCAAGCCGGTGAAATGACCGCAAGTTCTCTCTAGGACTCTAGATTAGCATCTTCCCCTTACACCTTAGCCCACCACCATCAAAGCTAATTTACCATGGTTTCATTCATACAATAGTTTATGTCTCTCATGATAAAAGATCAGAAGTCATCCGAAAAGTAAAGAAAAAGTTGAAGAGAATGAGCCAGACTTAGGCATGTCCAGGAGGTCGGGATTATCGGGAAGGGAATTTGAAACAACTGTGATTAACCTGTAGTTACGGCTTATGCTGAAAACTCTACGGGATCTAGGTGCATTCAGACAGTGGGATATTATTCATGTTAAAAACACCGAACTATCAAGCCACGAAAAGAACTAGAGGAATTTTAAATGAACATGGCTAAGTTCGAGAGGCTAGTTTGAAAGAGATAAACATTAATGATTACAACTGCACAACTTTCAGGAAGAAGCTGTCGCTTGAAGGCAATTTTAAAGAAATCCTAAAAACTAAGACGTTTTCAGATTTCCTTCTTTTACTTAGAAATAAACTTTTTGTTTCCTAATCTTTATTTTGACATCTGTATGCATGTCCATGCATGTTCATATGTATGTAGCCTTCCATTATTTTACAAATATGAGGAAAGTCTCTATAGACGTTTGTGTACAGATTTCCTGTGAGGATATTTCTGATACATTTAGGTAAACAGTTAAGAGATTATAATTTATTGCAAACATGGTTTACTTTGTAAGAAGCTGCCAATCTGACTTCCAAAATGCTATACTATCTCATATACCCATCAGCAATGGAGGAGAATTTCTGCTGTGCTATATCCTGTGAGGATTTGGTGCTGGCTTTGTTGGTTTTGCACAGCTCCCTATATATTTAGCAAATTCTAATGTGCCTATATTACTAGTTATATTTTTTCCCCTCCAATTTATATTTTGTCATTGAATGTTGATTAACATAATTTTTTTTTTTTTGGTTTTTCAAGGTAGGGTCTCACTCTAGCCCAGGCTGAGCTGGAATTAGTCTCAGGGTGCCTCGAACTCACAGTGATCCTCCTACCTCTGCCTCCCAAGTGCTGGGATTATAGGCGTGCACCACCACGCTTGGCTTTGATTAACATAATTTTTATTATGCAGCGTTTTAAATATGTATATATTTTCCATTTTCTGTTACAGTTTTGGTGGTTTGGGTCATTCTCTCAAACACATTCCTGCTTCCTAGATAATTCAAAGAATTTTACCATGAGTTCTTTGAGTTCTTCTAATAGCTGCAATTTATAATGTATACACACACACACACACACACACACACACACACACACACACACACACATATATATACATATATATATTTGCTCTATAAAGTTTATCTAAGGTAACTTGTTCTTCCAGATTACCATCCAGCGGTCTATGTACCACTCACATAATTATCTCTCCCTTTGAGAAGAGCACTCAAACATTTTTCCTCTCTAATTAATATGACCAGATTCTCAGTTCGTCCATATTTGTCTTCTTTCAGAAGCCAGAGCCAACGATGCTTCTAGTATGAGCAGAGTTTTGGGAAACAGGCAGAAAGATTGTTAGAGCCACAGGTTGGGACATTACACACGGAGGTACTGCCTCTCCCCCATAACTGACTGCTGCTCCCACAATGCATGACCCACAGTCCCTTTTGGGATGGCCTGCATCCCCAGTGAGGAAGTCCCCTTCAGAAAAGGGGCAGGGAGGAGGGAAAGGATGGTACCAACATGTGTTGTTGACATACTAAGTATGCCTGTAACTAATAAAAATAAATTGAAAAAAAAAAAAACAATTGAGCAAAATGTCCAGCTCTTTTGCTTTTACCTATGTTGATTATTTTTTTTTTGTATGTGTATTGTGTGGGGTGTGGACACATCTATGCATGTGGAGGCCAGAGGAGGTGTCAAGTGTCTTACTCTAAAGCTGCTGTGCCTTATTTCCCTCAGCCAGTCTCACATTGAACTTGCAGCCTGCCACTTGTTGGCTAGACTGGCTGGGACAGTGAGCTCCAGGGAGCCCCTTCCTTGACTCAGCACTGGGGGTCACAAGCGTGTGTGGCCATGTTTGTGGGTGCTAGGGATCAAACTCAGGACCTCATGCTTGTGTGACAAGTGTTCTAACCCACTGAGCCATCCTGCCAGCCCCGGCTATGTGCTTCTGGACAAGTTACTGCTTATCTCTGAATCTTAATTTATTCACATTTAAGCATAAAGATATAAATATCATTCTTATAGTTTCTATGAGTATTAAGATAAGACTGCATGATGCAATACTGAGCAAAGTCAGTTGGAGGATTTAATTATTAATGTAGTAATACACTAAAAGCGATGTCCTTTAGGAATTAATACAGCCAAAAGGAAAGTCAGTTAATGAAATATATTTGTGACAACTTACCCAAATAGTTCAGAACTATATATTCTACAAGCCCCTCGTTTCCCACAGCTCGTGAAAGACCACTTGAGACACGTTTTGTCAATCAGAGCACCGTAATAGATCGGTGCGAGAATCCCGCCTGCAACACGGGGAGAAAAGCCGTCACTACCAGAAACAAGCTTCACCTGTAACCATGGGGCATTCTACACTGACTCATTCTGGAGACTGTAAAGGTTGAAAAGTATGACAGACTCGTTCATTGTTTAGGCCCAACTGTATTCAGGAGTTAATATTATTTGGGATCTCCAAAATGCCATCTAATAATAGCATAGACGTCATTATCTAGCCTCACTCTTCCAATACACGTAAGACACACAGGATGCTATAAACCTGCTCTTATAAAACAAAGCAGTCAAAACCTGATTAGAAAAAAAAGGGGATGTTGTTGGCAGAAACATTGGAGTCATGTTGAATCATACAAATTTCCTCTTTGGCAAAATGACATGGAACGGTGAGAGCAGAGTCATGAATTTATGGGGGATAGCTAAAGCACCCAGCACAGTTGCTTTGCCAGTTTTTTTCAACTCTGAAGAAAACCTAAAAGCGAATTTCTTTATTTTATTTTATTTTGATGTTTTGAGGTTGGGTCTCACTCTAGCCCAGGCTGACCTGGAATTCACTATGACATCTCAGGGTGGCCTCGAACTCACGGCGATCCTCCTACCTCTGCTTCCTGAGTGCTGGGATTAAAGGTGTGCGCCACCATGCCTGGCCTCTATATTTTTTTATTTTTATTTTATTTATTTATTGGAGAGAGAGAGAGAGAGGAAGAGGCAGAAGAGAGGGAGACAGAGAAAGAGAGAGAGAGAGAGTGAGAGAGAGAGAGAGAGTGAGAGCATGCCAAGGCCTTTAGCCACTGCAAACGAACTCCAGATACATCCGCCCCCTTGTGCATCTGGCTTCCATGGGTACTGGGAACTCGAACCTGGGTCCTTAGGCTTCACAGGCAAATGCCTTGATTGCTAAGCCATCTCTCCAACCCTAAGAATAGGTTTCTTACAGCAGTACTCCCTCCCCAGAGAAGCAAAGGCCCGGCGTCACAGACTACCCAGCTCCTGGGAAAGGTGCTGGCTTAGGCCTTAGACTGTCCCTTCTCTTTTCTTGGGGTCATCAGAGCCCACAACAAAGCATTTTCTGGCCACTGAGGTTTGTGGTTAAATACCCCTAGGTGGAGCCTACACACTAAATTTTGTTTCTGATTGTAATGCTACTTGAGTCTTCAATGGTTGGTTTCACCCAATTTATGGCACATAAATTTGTAGAATAGGGCTGGAGAGATGGCTTAGTGGTTAAGCGCTTGCCTGTGAAGCCTGAGGACCCCGGTTTGAGGCTCGACTCCCCAGGACCCACGTTAGCCAGATGCATAAGGGGGCGCATGCGTCTGGAGTTCGTTTGCAGTGGCTGGAAGCCCTGGTGCGCCCATTCTCTCTCCCTCTCTCTATCTGCCTCTTTCTCTCTCTGTCTGTCGCTAATAAATAAATAAAAATAACAAAAAAAATTTGTAGAATATACAAGGCTTCCCCGGGGAACACATGTTATCTATAACTGAAGTGCCCATCCGTTCTCACTACTATTTTTTTTTTTTTTTTTACCAATTCTGATATTATCTCAGTTCTATACATCAGTTCTCTGGCTAAATATCAAAGGGAAATGTTAGTAAAATCTATCCTTCAGAGTGTATTCATGATTTATTGATTTTGTTCTGTTTTTCTAATTTGATGCATGATTTTTTTTAAAGATTTTTGTCATGTAAGATGTGAAAGTCATTCACATCACACTTCTTATTGATTCCATTTTCTTTTTTCTTTTTCCAGAAATTAGAACTTTATTATAAACATTCCCAGATTAGAAACCAATTTTGTGTGAAGACTCTTTGAAACTTTTGGAACTATATTCAAGATAAGCTTACTATAATGTATTTCACTCTCCAATGCTTCAAGTTAAATCTATCAAAGGAAGTCTAAATTGCTTCATAGAAAAACCCGTGAGAATAATTAATATCTGACACAAAACTAAAACAAAACCAAACAAACCATAGATTCTGCAAAGTGTTAATCCTCCAATTTAAAACCAACAGTCTCCCAAGGGAAAATAATTCCATCACAGAAATTTGACAAAAAGCAAATTATATGTAAGAAAGATGTAATGATGAATGCAATTTTCATATTTTAATTAGTTTCAATTTTCTGAGAATGAGGACTCTCAGAGTTAACAAAACATCAGTATCAGAGGCCAATGCAGCTGTGGGGAAGTAGTACTTAGAATATGGCTGTGAAATTTACATGTTTCCTTCCAAAAATGGGATCACCCTTTGAGAAGAAATTCATCTTTCCTGGCTGAAGCTACTGGTGCGAACAAACCTACTGAATGTTTTATGTAATAAACTTGGTCCTGATTATTACTAAAATTAACAACTCTAGAGTAATTTATTCACTCAATAACATACTCTATTTAGAAAGTTGGTGCTTGGTGGATATTTTCCTCATAGAAGCATTTAGGTTTCCTTGGGCCATAGGGCATTTCTTAAATATCTTCTTTTTCTTTATTTATTAGAGAGAGAGAGAGAGAGAATGGGCACACTAGGACCTCCAGCCACTGCAAACAAACTCCAGACACATGCACCACCATGTGCATCTGGCTTACATGGTACCTGAAGATTCGAACCTGGGTCCTTAGGTTTCCCAGGCAAGCGCCTTAACTGCTAAGCCATCTCTCCAGCCCTGCCATAGAACGTTTCTAATTAGGATTACAAAATTCTCATTAGCAGTGTATTATATGCTATTGGAAGTTTTTCTTCTATTTCTTAAAAAAAATTATTTGGAGAGAGAGAGAGAGAGGGAGAGAGAGAGAGAAAGTGTGGTGCTCCAGGACCCCTTGCCTCAGCACATGAATTCCAGATGCATGCCCATTTCGCGGATCTGGCTTTATGTGGGTGCTGGGGAATTGAACTTGGACTGATTAGGCTTTGCAAATAAGCACCGCGAACTGCTGAATCATCTCTCCAGCACCCTTCCATCCTTAACGTCTCACTTCAGCCCTTCAAGAGGAGCGCCAGCACCCCACTGGACCTGGGGTGGATGACGTCAGCATGCACAGCTTTTAGACGCACAGAGATGCACAGAGATGAGCCCTGGAGAGCACCGGGTGGGATCCCACAGCGCTGCCTTCTCCACGTCATTCCTGTTACAAGTCCTCTTTCCCCCTTTGAGAATCCGAGACAGATACTCTCCTTACACACACTCCCTGGGCAGCTTCTCCACTGAGTAATGCTCATTTCCCTTGCTTGCAAAGATCCCAGGGACTCACCTTTTACCTCCATAGTTTCCCTCCTCTAGAGCCTCTGCCCCGGTCCCTAGGTGAGCCATTCTCCTCTTCCCTAGGCACAAACATTCCCTCTTTGTGAGTCTTAGAGGGATTCCTAGAAGTTGTTAAAGGGACAACAGGTATCTATCTGGGGGTAAAAGTAGCGAGTGGCAGTCAGAGTGAGAGCGCTTTCCTGAGTCTCTACTGCTTCCTCGTTTGCATATTTAGAGAGAGGCCTTTAACCTCTGGAGCCTAAGGGCATGCTCTTTGTCAACAAGAGTCATAAATTCCTTAGTTCGCTTTCCTTGAAAATGTTTTCTTAATCCAAGATACTGAACCTGGAGTGTTAGTTTTCCTTCCCCTTCGCTCCCAGGACCAGGCCGTGGGAAGCTGCGCAGGGCAAAAGCCCATTTCTCCTACTTTGTACAACTTCGTCTTGACCTAGTTCCCAGAACATAAGAGAGGCTTCAATTTGGAAGGAAGAGCCTCCCTGGAAGAAATAGCACCAAGTAAAATGGAAAACTCTAGCTCCTTCCAGGCTTTGGGTTTTAACGTGTAGGGCGAACATGACGAGTCCTTGGTCAGCCTTGACCTTGGAATCGGCAATCAAATTCCATCTTAGATCGCTTGGTTTTTATTTCCATTTAGTATAAAATAGAGATGATTCTTTTCTTTGGCATGAGTGTGCAGTCATGTGTGTGTGTGTGTGGGGGGGGTATGTGTCTGTATAGTGTGTGTGTGTGTGTGTGTGTGTGTGTGCATGTGACCCATATAATCTTGTTTGGACGTTAGAGGAGAATGTCCAATGTCTTCCTCTATTGCTCAACCATGCGTTCCTCTGAGACAGTCTCTCGCTGAACTTGGAGCTGCCGTTTTTGCTCTGTCAGATTGGGTAACAAGCGAGCCCCAGTGACTGTCCTGTCTCTGCCCACACAGGCCTGGGGTTACAGATGTGCCCGGCCATGCCCAGCCTTGACCCTCTCAGGTCCACATGCTTGAGTCATTTCCCCGGGGGGCCTAGAAATGACTCGTAGATGTTTCAAACTTTCTAAATAATTTGAAATCAATTGCATTCAGTTTTTGAGATTTGATATGTATTGTCATATACTGAATTTAGTATATTTGCCATACCTAGTGTTCGTATAACCAGGGAGTGGAAACCCATTGCAAGCGATTTTAATTCCGGTTGGACATTTCTGAAATAAGATAAAAACAAAATAAATAAATAAATAAACAGCTTTAAAGTACCAGTTGAGCTCATCATTGAAACATCAGTCTGTGTTATTTTGTTTATGATTGAATGAAAACTCACTAGTAAATGCTCATATCATATAAAGCTAACAGACTTGGCATTTTTATTTTATTATTTATTTATTTGACAGAGAAAGAGGGAGAAAGAGAGAGAGAGAGAGAGAGAATAGGTACACCAGAGCCTCCAGCCATTGCAAATGAACTCCAGACACATGTGCCCCCTTGTGCATCTGGCTAACATGGGTCCTGGAAAATTGAACCTGGGTCCTTTGGCTTTGTAGGGCAAATGCCTTAACTGCTAAGCCATCTCTCTAGCCCAAGATTCAGCATTTTTAAGAGGCAAATATCTGAGTAATAATAATTATTCTTTTATTTATTCATTGTGTTATGATTTCAAGAAAGCCTAACAGATGTTATAACTTTTCAAATTAAAAAAAATAACAATTGAGGCAGTGTCTCACTCTGTAGCCCAGGCTGGCCTCAAACTCATAGCAATTATCTTATCTTATGAGACCAGAAGGTCTCATAAGTGGCTGGGTCATGTCCCTCCTCTAAATGACCTCTGTCTGCCCTGATAAGGAAGTTTGTACACTGTCCCGATACACCATTTCCAAACCTCCTTGAGAAGTTTTATAGAGACTCACATATCAGCGCTCCTACCCTTTCCTGACAATTTAAGTTTTAGTTCAGTCATGTTTTTTTCTCCAAAATTATCTTTGCTACTATTTCTCCTTGTTTTAAATGCCCATGTTGACCATTCTCCCAGTACTGTGGCCTGTAAATTTCTTGACTGTTTCTTCCCAGAAATCTCACCTCTCTCTTCTACCTCACCGTCATACCAACCAGCACTTGGTTTCCCAGTTCTCAAGCTAGTGTACAGTGGTCCTCATAACTACCTCCACAGCTTGACTTCACTCCCTGCAGTACTCTATCTCCAAGCCGGAACCCCAGGGCCCCCTCAGGCCCTTGCCCCCTCTCTCATGCACCAACTTCATTCACCTCTTCACCCCTGTTCTCACATCATATCCTGCTGACATTTTTGATCCTCTCTTGTCCTTTATTGTGCTAGAAATGCTCCCCGTTTTCATTTGCCCTCTGCCTTTCCAGCACCTGAATGTGACCAGCTACATTGGCTCCCTTTAAACTCACAAGCATCAACATTCTGTGGGTTTCCCATGTGATCCAATTACACAGTATTGTACATCTTCCAAGTTTATTCCCCCCCCCCATCTTCAAGATTACCAGCTCACATTTCCTGCTCCTTCCCCCCCTCCAACCTTTCTCACTCAACTGATTGCCTTGCATTTTATTTTTTATTTATTTTTATTTAAGACACAGAGAGAGGGACAGAGAGAGAATGGGCATGCCAGGGCCTCCAGCCACTGCAAACGAACTCCAGATGCGTGTGCCACCATGTGCATCTGGTTTACGTGGGACCTGGAGAATTGAACCTGGGTCCTTAGGCTTCGCAGGCAAGGGCCTTAACGGTTAAGCCATCTCTCCAGCCCGAGCCTTGTGTTTTACTTGACGGAAAGTCATTCAGTATTCTTTCACCAGTAAAATGACAATTTCACTTGCCTTCCATCCACCAGATCACCTCCCCTTCTAGTACTCAGTAAAAGAAATTCGCCCCGGTAACGAACTAGGCTTTCTTTCTACTCTTGTTCTTTCTCCCGCTGCTTTTCCAAATAGCCTTTAGCCCTTGCCCTTTCGTGACTTATCCCTGTGAAGGCTAACAGTGACCAGCCTGTCATGAAATGTGATGGCCCTTCCTATTCCATAGCTCTGGTCTCTCTCAGCAACCCTGGATGCAATTGTTCACACTCCTCGACACTTTGTTCATCTGCTTTCTGGTGCCTTCCAGTGATTTTGCCTTCCAGTGATTTCTGCACCTCCGTTCCTGCACTGGATTCTCCCTCCCAAGACTCTGAGGTTCCAGTGCCTGGGTCTTGACCCTGACGTCTATTCTCAGAACTCAGTCTCAACAATGGTGAGCATTTTAAACACGTTCTGAATGTTGCTGATTCCAAAATGTACATGTCTGGCTCCAGTGTTTTTAACCATCTGGTTACACGTGTGATATTATTGCCCGATGTCTAATGAGCCTTTGTAATTTAGAAAGATGGAAGAGGTCCTTGCATCCCCAATCTTCCTAGTCCTAGTCTTTCCCTTGTTTGTCTTTTTCTTTTTCTGTAAAGCACCACTGGTCTCCTCTGGGACCACAGACCAGAATCTTGGGATTATTCCTAAATCCTGTCTTTCCAGTTCATCCTACTGGCTTTAACTTAAAAACCAAACAAAAAGACCAGGAACCAAATCACTTCATACTTCCTACATCATCCCATCTTGCAGATAATAGCGTAGCCTTCTATTTTCTCTGCTTCCATTCTTTGGAGACAAGGTCTGCGGCCCAGGCTGGTTTTGAATTTGCGGCCATCTTCCTGCCTCGGCTGGGGTTACGGGTGTGAGCCACCACCATCCTGGCTTCTTGGTTCCAGCCTCCTCTCCCTCAAAATTTCTCTTCACACAGCAGCTGGTGTGTAATCTTCTCATTAGGCAAGTCAGTGGTGAGATCCTAATGTGCAAACTTCTCTATGGGCCCCTGGGGGCACTTAGAGTCAAGTCTTGATTTTCCACCGTGAAGCACGTGGCCGATGATGCCTCTGTCACCGTCCTGTTGACTTCTCCCTTCACTTTTCTTGACCTCCTTCATGGTAGGACGTCACGGATCCTGCCCTTTTGTCTGGATCCCCCAGGCTCATCCACAGGGCCCGTTAGTGGTGGGGCTGCTGTCCACAGACCCGCTGCCTTCATCCCTGTCTCTTAGGCAGGGCTTCCAACGAATGCTGTGTGAACTGGCATCTTCCCTGGCCTTCCTTTTCTTATCTCCACACTGTGATTATAGTCCTTCTCGTATACTTTGCATCTTTTCTTCCTTGCTTGTTGTCTCTCCTCTCGTACCCACCCACTACCCACGCCCTCATCTGAAGCTCAGGGAAGCTAGAGCCGTGCCTGGCATGTACCATGAGCACGCTTGAAAGGATGAGCATCGTCATAACCGCAATCCCCGAGGAATCAGTTATTGACGGTGGTTTATAGTTCTACCCCACAGTCAGCCTCAGAAAGTTTCCTTTGATAAAAATCAAGTATCAGGGACAGGATCACTAAAAGTTTTCCATGAGTGCTAACATTCACTTCACTACTTTTTTTTTTTATTATTTTTTAAAGAGAACGGGATAGAGAGAGACAGAGAATTGGCGCACCAGGGCCTCAGCCACTGCAGTTGCACCCCCCCAGACGCTTGCGCCACCTAGTGGGCATGCACGGCCTTGCGCTTGCCTCACCTTCGTGCGTCTGGCTTATGTGGGATCCGGAGAGTCAAACATGGGTCCCTAGGCTGCACAGGCGAGCGCCTTAACCGCTGAGCCAACTCTCTAGCCCGTCTTCACTATTTTTTAAAAGAAGGCTAAAGGCTAACTGTCTTTAATAGATGGGTTCATAGCTTTTAATACTCTCTCATGATAGTAATACTATTGCAGGATAGCTAAATTAAGAGGCTAAAACCCACAAGAGACAAACCCATAGTGAGGTTTGATAGGATTTTCTATATCTTAGGAAGTCTTTAAATTGGTAAATAAGGAAAATGTAGTTTTTTTTCCCTAAGCTGACAGCATTTGATATGAGTTATATCCCAGGACTAAGCTTAATGTAGATTTTACAAGACTAGTGGTCATAGCAGAGCTTGAGTATTGATGCTACATCTTAACAAGAGCTAGTATCTCTTACCCCCTCCTTTTGACCTCTAGTGAAATATTAATTAGTTATGTTGGGTTTCAAGGTATAATTAAACAGTCACTTAGGTCACTGTACTTATATGTGCATAACTTTAAAGGTCTGTTTGCCAGGCTCCACATCTCTTCAGTTTTAGGAGTGAGTGATTAATTCCCCCAAAGACACCTGCTCGGTCCTCAGTTGAGTTCCCACCTCAAGTGTGCCCCGCGCCTCTCTGAGGTCCAGCCAGTGTGCTTGGTTTCAGCCTCCAAGCTGTTCTGCATCTGCCCAGCTTCAAGATTTTCCATGAAAACCCCTCCACGTGGCTACTTGATTTTTTTTGATCAAATGTCACTTCTTTTGAGATGTATCCGTGAAATTCTTCCAGTCCCTCACCTTGTTCTTAAATTGGATTTCTTTCTTTAAAAAATTCCATTTATTAGTAATCTTTTCTGTTGTCGTGTGGATTATTTTTCAGTAATACATGAATTTTTCAGCCAGCTTCTTGTGGCACTCTAAGATGCTTACTCAACGTGGGATATTCTTCATCTGGTATGGGATTTGTCTACTAAGAGGAGGGATAAGCTCTTTCCATTTGCTTTTTTTAATTTAATTTTTAAGTTTTTTGTCTATCGGGCCTTATGGAAGATGAAGCCTATGGAGTGATTGAAATCCTTTGGAATATCATTATTGACTCTGGTTTAAATGTGTCTGATGCCCAAGCAGCTTCTTTCAACCAGGTTAATAAATGATTCTCCCTGGCATGCCCGGAAGGAAGCAAAGGAACCCAAAGCAGTTCGTTTAGAATCATAGAAAGACTATTTTAAAATTGAGGTAATTATCGATAAGCCCGTGTCTTAAGAGTCTAGAATCTAGATCAATGGATAACCAGAGGTGAGATTCTTATTAATTACAGTATCGAACCTAAGGCAATACTGTCAAGAAGATATATTCTTGGATAGCTAAAATGTAACATGATGTAAACCTGGGTCCCAAGTATATTATGAGACAATGTACATCATTATATGTGTTTAGGGCCGGTATACACGACTAATACAAATGCTGTAGAAAGTTGTACTCACTTCACAAGCAGCAAGATGAATGAGGTACTTCCTATTGAAATAAAAAAAGAATTCAGGACTTGTACAGTTATATAAAAGTAATGTTTCTTTTTACAATCATTATCTCTTGGGCATTCACCCAAACGGGCTGAGTAATTGCCCGTCTTAGAAGCAGGTGGCTCCACACAGCTACATTCATAGAATACCTAAAAAAAAAAAAGAGTTTTGAAATATTACAGGATGTCTGGAAAATAGGGCAGGTTTATTTAAACATGTATTCCATTATATTTAAAGAAATTTCATCTATTCAAGCTAAAGTGTTTCAAGTTTTAACAGAATGTAAAACTAACAGTTGACAGACAAAATAGCTTCCCGAATTACTTTCTAGACAAGACAAAGTAATTTATTACTAACTTATTTGCAGCAGGGTCTCACTCTAGCCCAGGCTGACCTGAAACTATGCCATGTAGGCTGGACTTGAACTCAAGGCAATTCTCCCACCTCAGCCTCCAGAGTGCTGACATTAAAGGTGTGAGCCACCATGCCAAAAATCTAATTTTGACCTTATAAAAGGATCGAAATTAGTATTTGAAATGATTTAAGTGTTCAAGTAGATTTTTAAAACTTTTTAATTTAATTTTTTATTTGGGAGACAGAGAAAGAGAGAGAATGGGCATGCTGGGACCTCTGCAAATGAATTTCAGATGCATGCGCCACTTTGTGCATCTGGCTTATGTGGGTCCTGGGGATCGAACTGAGGTCCTTTGGCTTTGTAGGCAAGTGCCTTAGCCGCTAAGCCATCTCTCCAGCCTAGATTCTTTTTTAATATTCTGCTTCTATTCACCTTTGGTTTCTGTATTGCTTCCACCTACTCTCTTTAAAAGTCACCAATGTGTGTTAGGGGCATGCCGTAGGGAATGACTGTTCAGATAATGCAGAAATACAACAGTTTGTGAGGGATCAAAATCTGAAATAGAGGTTCTAGAATTCTATTTTGGCAAGTGAAAATAACATCCAATAGCATAATGACAGAAAATAAAAAAAATAAATGTAATGTTATTACAAGCAATGATAACACAATAGAATGGCCTGCCTAATAGTGCATAGAAAGAATAGATTTGGGAGTACACAAACTTGGAGATTTTAATCTGATGAGAGGTTTCTAAGCATAGGTAGCTGGAACAAATTATATTCAAGTTTCACTTTAAACTGAAGTTTAAGGAGAGTTTAATAAAAATTGCTGGAGGAACTGAGGAAGAATTTGAATCCAAACTTGTATTATTCTACCAAGCTTTCTTTTCTTAGCTTTTTTTTTTTCTCTTATAAATCTCATAGAAATAATATGGCAGGGCTGGCAAGGTGGCTCAATGGTTAAAGGTGTTTGCTTGCTTGCCAAGCCTGACGGCCCAATCTTGAGTCCCCAGTACACATAGAAAGCCAAACGCACAAAGTGTCACATGCATCTGGAGTTCATTTACAGTGGTGAGAGAATATGGTATGGCCATTTCCTTTCTGTCTCATTCTATCTTTCCATAAACTTGCAAATAAATTTTAAAAATATTTTAAATAAAGAAATAAAGTGGCAGAATCATTAACTAATGAAACACATGGGCCAATAAAACCAAACTTTGGTACAAAAATCCTTGTTTCAGAAGAGATGAGCTTATTACTGAGGGTTTAGTAAAAGACCTTCGCAGTAGCCTCAAAATGTTAGGGTCACTTCTAGTATTTAAAAGATGGTGTGACCACGGAAGATGGAACTCTCTTGAAGATTCTAACTGTTCCCGGGGCTTTCGCGTAGGCCGTATGGGGCTGTGAATTACACGTCGACCTCTCAAAGACAAGACATTAATCATGTCTTACCATGAATTACCATGAATATGAGATACAGACTTCTAAAGATGTGTGAGTTTATCTGTGTGTCAGCTTTAGAGAATCTGGGATGCTTTATTCTCCAAAGGTTGTTATGTTTTCCCATAGTACACGTTGTGGGGAATAATGGCAGAAGTTTAAAGACCGAATGCCTAAGGGTGTGGCCTAAAGCAATGGCCATGCCACGGCATGGTGGCGCAAGCAGGAATCGCAGCATTAGTGAAGTTGAAGCAGGAGGATCAGAAGTTCAAAGACAACATGGGCTACGTAGCAGGATCCTATGTAAAAAAAAAAAATAATAATCAAGGCTAACGGTAATGGTGAAAAATAGAAGCTAGCAGATAATCAACCTTGTGAGATGTGGAGAAGACTGGAGGTGTGGGCGGCACCATGAGTAATCCTCCAGTATTGGGAGTCCCCAGGGGTTGGTGATAACTCACAGCTTATGTAGAAAGGAATGTTTTGGAGGGAGTAGAGAAGGGCACTTTTTTCATGAGCTATGTCAGCAATGTGTAAGCAAGGAACTAAATTATCCTGGGTAGGAAGAATACTGAAAGACAAGCAGTAGGTAGTCAAGTGAGCATATAGTCACTACTACTTCCTGGAAAGTTAGAAGGCAAGTGAGCCTAAATTTAGAGTCATGAAAGTTGCTGGAGAGATGGCTTAGCAGTTAAGGCGCTTGCCTCCAAAGCCTAAGGACCCAGGTTCTATTACCCAGAACCCATGTAAGCCAGATGCACACAGTGGCACATGTGTCTGGAGGTCCTTTGTAGCAGCTAGAGGACCTGGTGTCCCCATTCTCTGTCTTTCTCTCTTTTCCTAGTAAGGAAAGCCAAAAAAAAAAAAAAAAAAAAAAGAAACAAATATAGAATCATGAATGTCTATAGACATAATCACACCTTGTGTAAATAGGGGTTTCCCCTTCCATCTTAGAGATAAAATAATCGCCACTTGATGAAAACTATATACTTCTATCAAATGAAAGGCTTCCTAGAAACCCTAAATATGTTCCTATTCTAAAAAAGGATAAAATGAAAAGCAAGGGACAGAATCAACTTGTGGGGTCAGAAGTAAGATTTTCTACACAACTGTATTTCCCTAACTTCACAGCCAACACAATGACAGGCAAACTGTGAATCTTTCTTATCACGTTGCTGAAGAACTTAGTTTATGGGAAGATTTGGCAAGTAAATGTTAAACCTCATCTGTAGTTTTGACTAAGGAGAGAAGAGCAAATCAATACTTACTGTACTATTGGGTGTTTTACTGCCCGTCAAATATTTGCACCCTGCTAGACAAGGTGAAATGTAAGTTATTCCATTGTCCCCACAGACTGGCTCCCATTCCTTCCCATCACAATCACAGCCTGAGTTGCAGTAGGAGAGGGGAACATCAGTATGAGGTGTCACCAGGTTGGTTCTGAAAACACACGATGGGGAGATGTCAGAGAGAAAGAGAGAGGAGGGACGAAGAACAGGGAAAGGGAGAAGAGAAAAGATGAGTGAAATTCAAGAGACCATCTCGATTTACTGAAGGGAATGTGATGGCATGGCACCACCTGATGGAGGATGTTCTAGGTTATTTCCATCTTTACCAACTTTACCAAACATAACTACAAAAAGTAAAACCCCAAAGAAAAGAAAGAAAGAAAGGAAAAAAGCAAGCAAGCAAGCAGAGAGAATGTGTACGACTCAAACAAAAGATCTCAGTGATTCATTTAAGATTTTTTTTTTTTTTTTCGAGGTAGGGTCTGGCTCTAGCTCAGGCTGACCTGGAACTCACTACGTAGTTTAAAAAGGTGGCCGCCAACTCACAGGGATCCTCCTACCTCTGCCTCCCTAGTGCTGGGACTACTTAAGAAATTTAATATTAGATAAATTATTTCATTTTTTTCTGAGATCTTTTTTTTTTTTCAGTAGGATAATGAGCATTAAGCTGAGGCTCCTTCCACCACAACGTAAAGGTCCTGTGAGTCTGTGAATTCTAACGTGACCCCATTTGGATTTAATAGTCTGCAGTTTAACTACATAAGAATCCACGTGACCCAGTCCGAATGTCTAAGGATCAATTTTGAAAAATCAAGGATAGAATCAGTTGAGACGAGAAAAGCTAGGCAAGTACACAGTTTTAATGTTTCTGTCATTTTCTGGGTGGAACCCAGGTATTTGGCATATGTAGCCATGCTGGGGTCGGGAATGGACAACACGCAAGGTGGAGTTCCCATGAGAGTGTTTCTCCTGGTGAAGGGTGATGGTCTCTTGCAGAATGCACTGTGTCCCCAACTGCCAGAACAGATGACGGATCTGGATTGAAAGATTGGCATCCATTGTAATAAGGAGAAAGCAGGAAGGAAATTCAGAATGAACATGGCAAGCCTCCTAGAATGGGAGAGTGTTTAGGCAAAACAAAAATAAAATCAGAAAGACATTGGAATATTTGAGAGTTAAGACTGACATCAGAGAGCACACAGAGTTGGAAAACCCAGCTGCCAACAGTAAATGACAAGGCAGGAGGAGGAGAGCAGCTGTGGTCAGAGGTGACAAGGCAGGAGGAGGAGAGCAGCTGTGGTCAGAGGTGACAAGGCAGGACGAGGAGAGCAGCTGTGATCAGAGGTGACAAGGCAGGAGGAGGAGAGCAGCTGTGGTCAGAGGTGAGGAGCAGGAGGAGGAGAGCAGCTGTGGTCAGAGGTGAAAAGGCAGGAGGAGGAGAGCAGCTGTGGTCAGAGGTGAAGGCAGGAGGAGGAGAGCAGCTGTGGTCAGAGGTGACAAGGCAGGAGGAGGAGAGCAGCTGTGGTCAGAGGTGATGAGCAGGAGGAGGAGAGCAGCTGTGGTCAGAGGTGACAAGGCAGGAGGAGGAGAGCAGCTGTGGTCAGAGGTGACAAGGCAGGAGGAGGAGAGCAGCTGTGATCAGAGGTGAAGGCAGGAGGAGGAGAGCAGCTGTGGTCAGAGGTGAGGAGCAGGAGGAGGAGAGCAGCTGTGGTCAGAGGTGAAGGCAGGAGGAGGAGAGCAGCTGTGATCGGAGGTGACAAGGCAGGAGGAGGAGAGCAGCTGTGGTCAGAGGTGAGGAGCAGGAGGAGGAGAGCAGCTGTGGTCAGAGGTGAAGGCAGGAGGAGGAGAGCAGCTGTGATCAGAGGTGACAAGGCAGGAGGAGGAGAGCAGCTGTGGACAGAGGTGAGGAGCAGGAGGAGGAGAGCAGCTGTGGTCAGAGGTGAGGAGCAGGAGGAGGAGAGCAGCTGTGATCAGAGGTGACAAGGCAGGAGGAGGAGAGCAGCTGTGGTCAGAGGTGAGGAGCAGGAGGAGGAGAGCAGGTGTGGTCAGAGATGAGGAGCAGGAGGAGGAGAGCAGCTGTGGTCAGAGGTGACAAGGCAGGAGGAGGAGAGCAGCTGTGATCAGAGGTGACAAGGCAGGAGGAGGAGAGCAGCTGTGATCAGAGGTGACAAGGCAGGAGGAGGAGAGCAGCTGTGGTCAGAGGTGACAAGGCAGGAGGAGGAGAGCAGCTGTGATCAGAGGTGATGAGGCAGGAGGAGGAGAGCAGCTGTGATCAGAGGTGACAAGGCAGGAGGAGGAGAGAAGCTGTGGTCAGAGGTGACAAAGCAGGAGGAGGAGAGAAGCTGTGGTCAGAGGTGAAGGCAGGAGGAGGAGAGCAGCTGTGGTCAGAGGTGATGAGGCAGGAGGAGGAGAGCAGCTGTGGTCAGAGGTGAGGAGGCAGGAGGAGGAGAACAGCTGTGGTCAGAGGTGACAAGGCAGGAGGAGGAGAGCAGCTGTGATCAGAGGTGATGAGGCAGGAGGAGGAGAGCAGCTGTGATCAGAGGTGACAAGGCAGGAGGAGGAGAGCAGCTGTGGTCAGAGGTGAGGAGGCAGAAGGAGGAGAGCAGCTGTGATCAGAGGTGACAAGGCAGGAGGAGGAGAGCAGCTGTGGTCAGAGGTGACAAGGCAGGAGGAGGAGAGCAGCTGTGATCAGAGGTGATGAGGCAGGAGGAGGAGAGCAGCTGTGATCAGAGGTGACAAGGCAGGAGGAGGAGAGCAGCTGTGGTCAGAGGTGACAAGGCAGGAGGAGGAGAGCAGCTGTGATCAGAGGTGATGAGGCAGGAGGAGGAGAGCAGCTGTGATCAGAGGTGACAAGGCAGGAGGAGGAGAGCAGCTGTGATCAGAGGTGACAAGGCAGGAGGAGGAGAGCAGCTGTGGTCAGAGCTGAAGGCAGGAGGAGGAGAGCAGCTGTGGTCAGAGGTGAGGAGGCAGCAGGAGGAGAGCAGCTGTGGTCAGAGGTGAAGGCAGGAGGAGGAGAGCAGCTGTGATCAGAGGTGAGAAGGCAGGAGGAGGAGAGCAGCTGTGGTCAGAGGTGACAAGGCAGGAGGAGGAGAGCAGCTGTGGTCAGAGGTGACAAGGCAGGAGGAGGAGAGCAGCTGTGATCAGAGGTGATGAGGCAGGAGGAGGAGAGCAGCTGTGATCAGAGGTGACAAGGCAGGAGGAGGAGAGCAGCTGTGGTCAGAGGTGACAGGCAGGAGGAGGAGAGCAGCTGTGATCAGAGGTGATGAGGCAGGAGGAGGAGAGCAGCTGTGGTCAGAGGTGACAAGGCAGGAGGAGGAGAGCAGCTGTGATCAGAGGTGACAAGGCAGGAGGAGGAGAGCAGCTGTGGTCAGAGGTGACAGAGGCAGGAGGAGGAGAGCAGCTGTGGTCAGAGGTGACAAGGCAGGAGGAGGAGAGCAGCTGTGGTCAGAGGTGACAAGGCAGGAGGAGGAGAGCAGCTGTGATCAGAGGTGACAAGGCAGGAGGAGGAGAGCAGCTCTGGTCAGAGGTGACAGGCAGGAGGAGGAGAGCAGCTGTGGTCAGAGGTGACAAGGCAGGAGGAGGAGAGCAGCTGTGGTCAGAGGTGACAAGGCAGGAGGAGGAGAGCAGCTGTGGTCAGAGGTGACAAGGCAGGAGGAGGAGAGCAGCTGTGGTCAGAGGTGACAAGGCAGGAGGAGGAGAGCAGCTGTGGTCAGAGGTGACAAGGCAGGAGGAGGAGAGCAGCTGTGGTCAGAGGTGAAGGCAGGAGGAGGAGAGCAGCTGTGATCAGAGGTGACAAGGCAGGAGGAGGAGAGCAGCTGTGGTCAGAGGTGACAAGGCAGGAGGAGGAGAGCAGCTGTGGTCAGAGGTGACAAGGCAGGAGGAGGAGAGCAGCTGTGGTCAGAGGTGAAAGGCAGGAGGAGGAGAGCAGCTGTGGATCAGAGGTGACAAGGCAGGAGGAGGAGAGCAGCTGTGATCAGAGGTGACAAGGCAGGAGGAGGAGAGCAGCTGTGATCAGAGGTGACAAGGCAGGAGGAGGAGAGCAGCTGTGGTCAGAGGTGAAGGCAGGAGGAGGAGAGCAGCTGTGGTCAGAGGTGACAAGGCAGGAGGAGGAGAGCAGCTGTGGTCAGAGGTGACAGGCAGGAGGAGGAGAGCAGCTGTGATCAGAGGTGAAGGCAGGAGGAGGAGAGCAGCTGTGATCAGAGGTGACAAGGCAGGAGGAGGAGAGCAGCTGTGATCAGAGGTGACAAGGCAGGAGGAGGAGAGCAGCTGTGGTCAGAGGTGACAAGGCAGGAGGAGGAGAGCAGCTGTGGTCAGAGGTGAGGAGCAGGAGGAGGAGAGCAGCTGTGGTCAGAGGTGAGGAGGCAGGAGGAGGAGAGCAGCTGTGGTCAGAGGTGACGAGGCAGGAGGAGGAGAGCAGCTGTGATCAGAGGTGAGGAGGCAGGAGGAGGAGAGCAGCTGTGATCAGAGGTGAGGAGGCAGGAGGAGGAGAGCAGCTGTGATCAGAGGTGAAGGCAGGAGGAGGAGAGCAGCTGTGGTCAGAGGTGAGAGGCAGGAGGAGGAGAGCAGCTGTGATCAGAGGTGACAAGGCAGGAGGAGAGCAGCTGTGGTCAGAGGTGACGAGGCAGGAGGAGGAGAGCAGCTGTGATCAGAGGTGAGGAAGGCAGGAGGAGGAGAGCAGCTGTGGTCAGAGGTGACAAGGCAGGAGGAGGAGAGCAGCTGTGGTCAGAGGTGAAGGCAGGAGGAGGAGAGCAGCTGTGATCAGAGGTGAGGAGGCAGGAGGAGGAGAGCAGCTGTGGTCAGAGGTGATGAGGCAGGAGGAGGAGAGCAGCTGTGATCAGAGGTGACAAGGCAGGAGGAGGAGAGCAGCTGTGGTCAGAGGTGACATAGCAGGAGGAGGAAAGCAGCTGTGATCAGAGGTGACAAGGCAGGAGGAGGAGAGCAGCTGTGGTCAGAGGTGAAGGCAGGAGGAGGAGAGCAGCCATGGAGCTGGGCTCAGAAGGACTTTGCTTTAGCAAGTGCACCTGACTACCTTGGGGATGTTGGAGTCTGTTGGTGCGCTTAGAGCATGCTCAACTGACATTATGTCGTGATGATGGGAAAGTTATGGTTCTCCCAGGGCAAATAGTAATACAAAGGATAGTAAAGTAGTTGTCCTTCCAGTGGGAACGGTTCCATAGCGGATTCAAATTTACAGAAAGTAAAGATTCAGTACAGTGACGGGAAGTATTACTTACAAAGGCAGTCATTAAACATCAGAATGATCAGCAGTAAATGGCCATGTTCTTTTTAGAATATCATTTTATATAACACTCATGGCCCATCCAAGATTATAGTGTAGTGAAACTTCCAAATTTGAGTCAGTGAAATAATGGTATAATACTGCTGGCCATGTAATCCGTATGTGTCTCCAAGCCTTACTTTTCAAATATATGAACTGGGGACAAAAATATCCATCACACACTATAAACACCCCATAAATGACATTGTTTTTATCAAAAAGGTTTCCTTAAGGGAATAAATACACAGTGCTTTTTGAGGCCTCAAAATTGCCCATTTTTGGAATTTGTAGATTATAATTTATGTCAAGTGAAGTGAAGTTCACTGAAAATCATTTTCTTCCATATTTTCTTCACATGGAATCTTTTCATGGGATAGTTAACATATTATGCAATTGATATTGTGATATATATGTATATATATATATAGGTATATATACAAACCCATCATAAGTTAAGGTTAGACCAGCAACTGATTTATTTTCACAGATCAGGGCAAAATATAATAGCTGAAAAACAAAGGACATTAAGGTAGTAAAAAATGCATATTTGCCAATTCCAACCAAGCTGAATTTGAATTTTTTGATGATATATCCTCCTAAAAACATTCCAGTTGCCATGGTAGGTAGGGTGATGACTCCTAGAAATTAGAGAAGAGAAAACATTGTAATTATATACATAAGGGTTTCCAGATCTGTTTCTTATATGGAACAGTGCATATCAACTTAATTTATTCAATTTTACTACTTGTTAAATATAGGTGGGCAGCCAAAATGGAGATGTTCGGGGGTTGGGGTGGGAGGGAAGGTTTCTTCTTGCCATGATAAGGTTCTAATTTTCTCAATAACAGAAGGCAATGACTGGGTTCATTTCCATTTGAACAGCTGGTTTCCATGAGGGACCCCCCCAAAACAACAGCAACAATAGTAACCCCCATCTGCTTAAAAGAGCTAACCTATCATCTAAAATCTTTTATACCTTTCCAGAGGAAGAGTTCCAGTCGCCCAAGAGCCCACTTCAACTTTGCTCACAATTTTAGAATAGGAAACATAAATCGACAGTACTTCCATGATCATCAAGATAGAAGAGTAAACAGATCTATATACAGTACTAAGATGCTTGATCCCTCCTATAACCTTTCTGTTTCATGGTTCTCTGACTGTCCTAAAGACAGACCTTTACTAAAGAATTCAGTGTAAGTTAAGGAGAGCCAAAACTTGCAAGTTTAACGAGATCATCACAGAGTTCTGGTTTAGAAATTCAATTACAAGGGATTAGTTCTGTTTGTATTCATGATCTCGTTACTTGCCACTAGATAAATTTTCATTTATCAAATATTTATTGACTATTCCCAGTGTTTCCATAACACTGGAATTGGGGGAAGAATGTTATGAGGAAACCTTCCCTGAACGAAAAAGTCGATATGCCATTTAAAAATAGATACTGTTTTAAAGAAATCACCTAAGGTATGGTATTTGCCTTGAATTGTGAAGATTTTTTATAATGTATTTAAAATGCTTCACATTTTGGAAATCTCAGTGTCCTGTATTTATATTAAGCTGGAATCCTAATTTCAAGGACCACAAGTCAGGAAATGATAATGACCACATTACAGAATGGGTTATCTTGGCATCTCAGGACTGAATTGCAAATTTCCATTCACATATAACTTAAAAAAAAAAACGGGATGCATCTCTGAAGGCCAAGTTGTGATCATATCATAAGACTGGCACTTTGAAGAATGTTGGGGACAGAATAAGTGGGAACTACTTACTGACATGTCAAACACATTCACAGCACGGCAGCACTTAGAATAAATACAGCGATTCAGTGGTACATCAACTACAAAGCAAATAGGCAAGCAGTATACATATCCTACCCAATAAGAAGTTAGCTTCAGATGCTGACTGGCCATACTGTTGCTCGACAAATTTGAACATGTAAGTGAAGGAAGCAATATAGCAGCTGAGCTGTAGCAATGTCAAAACCAAGTATATGACGTAGAGGTGGTTGGTTATGATGTTTTTCATGGACTGCAGGAAATCTTGAAATTATAAAAATAAGAAATATTACAATTAAGTCAAGTGTATCCCGATCTTTTTTTATATGTCATACAAGATTTTAAAATAATTGGCTTCAGAGATAGCTTAGTGTGAAGGCACTTTGCCTGCGAAGCCAAAAGACCTAGGTTTGATTCCCCAGGTCCCACGTTAGCCAGATGCACAAGGTGGCGCATAGTCTGGAGTTCATTTGCAATGGCTGGAGGCCCTGGCGCGCCCATTCTCATTTTCTCTCTCTCTTTCTGTCTGTTTCTCTCTCAAATAAATAAACAAAAATAAAATAAAAAAGACTTAAAATTACAAGCAGGTATAAGATATATGACTGAAAGTGACAGTGCTCTGAAATCTTGATGTGAACAGTTTTGTAAGTATATTGTATAAGTTTGAACAATTCATTTTTCTCCCACAGTAAGTCTTATATTTGTATAGTGTTAGGTAACTTTCTCCATTCAGTTAATATTTTATTGTTCTTTCTAATCTACCAACTATTACATACTTACTAAATTCATTTATTTTCTCATTCAATAAATGCTAGTTTTTTGTTTGTTTTGGTTTTTTTTTTAGAGGTAAGATCTCACTCTAGCCCAGGATGACTGGGAGCTCTGTATCTCCAGACTGACCTTGAACTCACAGCTATCCTCTTACCTCTGCCTCCCAAGTGCTGGGATTAAAGGTGTGTGCCACCATGCCTGGCTGATGCTTGGTTTTTATTGGGTATTAGGCAATATGGTGTGTCCACAAAACAAAAGTGAATCTTATGTGCAGTAAGATTCTTATTCTCTTATTCTTTTATTTGTCAGCACTTAATCATATGATTGTTCTGTTAATGATGTAACTTGTTAAGTAGAAATTTAAATTACAGCATAACCTGAAACCCGTAGACATAAGTATGCTGACGTTCAAAATTTTAAAGATCCATCTAGTCTGAGCTTTCAAAGGTGCATGACTTTTTGACAATAAAACAATACTCTAGCAAATGTATCATGATTCAAATCACATGTCTTCAGGTACAAGATGGAGAAGCAGGACACAATGATGTGTCTGAAGTGACATTAAGATGGGCATGATAACAGAATCACCACCTCTGTCCCTGTGTCACAAACTTTGTGATCTAGGATTGTAACCCCCAGGCTAATCTGCTGTGACCGAATTGGAGTGTGGAAGGAAGCACAGAGTTAACCAGCGTGGAGTATCAGAGTTCCAAACAGGCTAACTGAGAGAGCAAGCTGCAGGCTTCGGCTGGAATAGGTCTTGCTCTTAAATCTTTTTTTTTTTTTTTTTTTTTTGGTTCATTATTTATTTATTTATTTCAGAGCTACAAACAGAGCGAGAAAGGCAGGTAGAGAGAGAGAGAGAGAGAATGGGCGCGCCAGGGCCTCCAGCCACTGCAAACAAACTCCAGACGCGTGTGCCCCCTTGTGCATCTGGCTAACGTGGGTCCTGGGGAATCAAGCCTCGAACCGGGGTCCTTAGGCTTCACAGGCAAGTGCTTAACTGCTAAGCCATCTCTCCAGGGCCCGCTCTTTAGATCTTTAACAATTTCCATTTCCCATTAGCTCTGGTCTGAATAAAAAATTCTGCCTAATGTTAATGGAGAGATAGTTTCATCTGTTTAGAATAAGACAAAAATAGAATGAGGGCAGAAGGCACAAAGAGAAGAAAAGAAAAAAAAAAAAACAAACAAACAGAAGAGGTGAGGGCATTTCCAGCAGGGATAGGCACAAGGACTCCTCTAGAAAGGCTCTTCACTAAATGACATGACTCTTGAGGTAAAGAAATGGACCACGTAAACTCATTGTCAGTGAAGCTTTGAGGCAGAGGGACTTAGATGCCATCTACTCTGACCAGTCACAGTCCTCTCTGTATCCTTACTAGCTAGATCAATATGTAATTCAATGGACATTACACCAACTGCCTCAGAAAGTAGGGGCTCTGTTCTGGGCAGTTCTCATTGGCTGCGTATTCATTTGGGCAGTTAACTGAAATTGTCATTTCTTTCTTTCTAAACAATTAGTCTTACTTATACTCAAGAACATATACAAAACCCACTGCTCTTTATTCTGGTTGTGTGGTCTTGGTTATTTTTTTTCTACAAACAGGATCACAGCTCAGCTCCTCTGTAGTGCCCAGGGCACGCAAATCCCGTGGGTAATACAGCAGATGCTTATAACCATCCGATTCTTACAGCTTCGCTCTTGTTTCTTTGTTTGTTTTAGATACCCAGTGGAACCAGTTCTTTTAGGGCTAGACAGTCCATATGGTATAGTAGAAATGCAGCAAATTCAAAATGAAAAATTTGTTTGTTTGCTTATATATTTATTTGTTTATTACATATTTATTTTTATGTATATTATTTATTTATATAGGAAATGTCTCTCAGAGTAGCGATGACCTTGGTCTCCTGACCCCATTGTCTCCATCTCTCAACTGCTGGGATTACGGGGTGTGCGCACCACCAGGCCTGATTGAACATTTTTTAACATGTTCTTTTTTGAGGTTCATATTAATTTCCAAAAAAAAAAAAAAAAACCCTTGGGGGCAGGGAATATAGTTCAGTGTAAAATGTTTGCCTAGCATGCACAAAATGTTTGGTTCAATCCTCAGCACCAGAAATAAAAACTGAACAACACGAACAGGAAATACAGTGGTGCTTGGACTCTCGGGAAACAGGCCCCGATTTCTCCATTTCCTCCATCCTCGGTGAGGATGGATTCTCCAGCCACGGCCTCCTTGACGTGAAATTTAACAGTCTCCTTCAGCAGCCAGTATGAGCCCCAGCACGCTGATGCTCTGGGGTTACAGAGGTAGAGAAAACAGCATTAAATGGCTGAGAAAGAATTGACAAAAGGAAGAATTGGAAAACACTTGGGAATTTGTCCTCTCATTTCAATGTCAACTTGAAAAGGTGGAGAAGGGCTTGTGCAGGGGCACTGAGCATGGCTTTTGTTGTTTCTGACAGAGGATTGATCTTTCTCTCTTTTATACCTCAGGCGAGCCTTGAACTTGTGATTCTCTTGCCTCACCCTCCTGAGTGTTGCAATTACAGGCATGTGCTACCACAGGTGGTCTTGATTCCTCTTTTATTTTACCAATACTCTCCAATCTTTTTTAATCCCATTTTTCAATTTAAAAAAAATTTTTTTTCCTTTTAGTGTGGAATACAAAGTAATTGCCAGGTGTGGTGGTACATACCTTTAATCCCAGCACTTGGGAGGCAGAGGTAGGAGGATTGCATGAATTTGAGGCTGGCCTAAGACTACATAGTGAATTCCAGGTCAGCATGGGCTACAGTGAGACCCTACCTGGAAAAAAAAAAC
Source organism: Dipus sagitta (assembly GCA_036346955.1). Taxonomy (NCBI): domain Eukaryota; kingdom Metazoa; phylum Chordata; class Mammalia; order Rodentia; family Dipodidae; genus Dipus; species Dipus sagitta. The sequence goes on along the minus strand of CM070789.1, from coordinate 4,507,118 downwards.
AACAACTATAAAAAGAATATATCTTCTTTTATTCCACTCTTCTGTTGCCTTCCACTGTCCCTTCCTCATCACTGTCCTCAAATCTTAAAACTGCTGTCACACAGCTCCCATTTTTCTCACATTCTTGTCTGGTTCTTTTTATATATATATATATATATATATATATATATATATATATATATATATATATGTAGCATCCAACTGCACATTTTTTTTAGTATTTTTTGTTCATTATTTATTTATTTATTTGAGAGTGACAGAGAGAGAGAGAGAGAGAGAGAGAGAGGCAGATAGAGAGAGAGAGAGAGAGAGAGAATGGGCACGCCAGGGCCTCCAGCCACTTCAAACGAACTCCAGATGCGTGCGCCCCCTTGTGCATCTGGCTAACGTGGGTCCTGGGGAATCGAGCCTTGGACCAGGGTCCTTAGACTTCACAGGCAAGTGCTTAAACGCTAAGCCATCTCTCCAGCCCTCTTGTCTGGTTCTTGATTGATCATTCTCTTGACTTCTTGGTGGCTTTCTACCAACCCCCAGAACTGGTATTTTAAAGACAGCACACTATCTAATACTGAAGGATTTTACGTCAAATCATGGACTATAGGGATTTTAGGTGCTATACTGCTTGTGCCTTTTGAATATTTTGGCAAGTGGTATTTTTTTCCTTATACAATTTACCAGGAAAAAAATAACCTTAGTCTAATTACCTAGAAATAAATCTTTCCTAAATTACTTCTCTTTACCTAAGGATAGTTGACTTTAACCTGACTATAGCACTTGTAGTGATTTATTGCAATTTTCTCTCTCTATTTCTTGATATCAAGAAAGTTTATGGAAATAATTGAAAGTTCCTGGAAAGCATAAATTCTTGGAAATGAAAATTCTTGTAGATTCTTCGAAAATTCAAAGTATCAAGTAGGTTCTTAGAAAGAATTATAAATTCTTGAAAAATTCTATCACCAGGGCCCGATACTCTGTATTCAGTGAATGAATGTTAATGGATGACGTGTGGCAGAAACATGGCCTATACTACATACCTTTGAAGTGAGGAGGTATGGGCATTGCTCAGTGGCACAGCAGTTACTGAGCATGGGTGAGGACCAGGGCTTGATTCCCCAATAGCATAAAAGTTTAAAAAGCCTGAGGTGGATATTTCTTTGGTTTCTGAGGAATGTATTTTCCAGTGAGTGCTTATTTGTATCCATGTTAAAGTCCTCCCACCTGTTGCTCTTCACTTTCTTACATACTCAGGAAATGATTTTTTAAAATATTTTATTTTTTAATTTATTTATTTGGCAGAGAAAGAGGGAGGGAGAGGGAGAGGGAGAGAGAGAGAGAGGCAGAGAGAGAGAATGGGCACGCCAGGGCCTCCAGCCACTGCAAACGAACTCCAGATACATGCACCCTCTTGTGCATCTGGCTAACATGGGTCCTGGGGAATTGAACCAGGGTCCTTTGGCTTTGCAGGCAAATGCCTTAACCACTAAGCAATCCCTTCAGGCCTCAGGAAATGATTTTTATAGGAGTTTTAGAAAAAATATTCTGCAAAGTTTAGTTCATGAGAGAGCTAACACCCAAATTGGATGTATGTTATTACTTTGAATTTTTTTTTTTTTTTTTTGGTTTTTCAAGGTAGGGTCTTACTCTAGCCCAGGCTAACATGGAATTCTCTATGTAGTTTCAGGGTGGCCTCAAACTCACAGCAATGCTCCTATCTCTGCCTCCCAAGTGCTGGGATTAAAGGCCTTCACAACCACGCCTGGCTCTTTTTTTTCTTTCTTTTTTTTTTTTTTTGAGAGAGACAGAGAGAGAGAGAGAATTGGCACACCAAGTCCTCAGTCACTGCAATCTAACTCCAGATGCCTGCGCCACCTAGTGGGCATGTGCAATCTTGCACTTGCCTCACCTTTGTGGGTCTGGCTTACGTGGCATCTGGAGAATAGAACATGGGTCCTTAGGCTTTGCAAGCAAGTACCTTAACCACTAAGCCATGTCTCCAGCCCTGTAATATTCCCCCGGGGAACAGCAAATCCATGCTACGAGTGAGACACTTACCAGTCATATGAATAGCAGAAGCATGTTGCCCATGCTTGACCAAATTAGCTATTTGATCCTTTTCTTCATTTGTTTGGAGCACTTGCAGAGAGTTTGAAGCTTTTCTTTCCTTCTGCGGTTCATATGGATTTTTGGGTAGAAAAAAGAATGGTATGGAAGAAATAAGACATAACAGTCCAGACACAAGGAAACTAAGCCACCAAGCACCGACCCAGCGAGAGTCCTTAGGAGTTATTCGAATACTGCCTAGAAGAAATAATTAGAAGAAGCCAGTCAAAAATGATTTGAGATACAGAGAGGACTGGAGATATTGATAAAGATATTTCATCACCCATTCCCAACATGTACTTTCTTCTCTCACTTTATCAACATAGAAGATGATACTCTGGCTTCTCCTCAGACCATGTAAACCTTTCACCTTTTAGAAGGTGAGATGAGCCCTTTGAGGACATCCGGTAATCTTTGTTGTCTCAGAATCAGTCACCGCATTGTTGACAGAGCCTATAGTAGTGCACACTTTGTGGCTTTTCTGGTGAGAGGATTGCCAAGCTTATCAACAATGAACATTCAACCCTGCAAATGACTTGAGGACTATTCAGGAGAAAAGAACTTCCACTATCAACTGGAAAACATCCACGTGCTGAGTTCAACAAGACGGTATCAATGAAACTTAAATTGGATTTGAAGAAACTTTCCCAGTCAGTAAAATGGTTTCTCCCAAGGAAAGCTAGCTTTCTGCTGGCTAGCCCTTCATAGTGCTGCAGAGGCCTATGTGAGCTGCCCGGGGGGCAATGGTCAAAAACAATGCGAATAAGCAGGAGACTCTGAAAGCTACAAACTCAATCAGCAAAGAAATGTGCACACACCTGAACAATAAGTGGCACATAGGCTATGGGAGTGATCAGCTGCGCTCTGATCGGGTATGAGGACCACTCAGTGGAGAGAACTCAGACCTGGTGTTGAGAACCAAGTCAGAATCCCATGGATAGGAATGGCATACACTTTTGAGGAAAGCTCCACCATCTTTTTTTTTTTTTTTTTTTTTTTTTTGACTGAGAAGAGAGAGTATGCTGATCAAAGTCTTTTCAATTAAAAAAAAAATATTTATTCATTTATTTTTTATTATTGACAAGTTCCATAATTTTAGGCAGTAAACCATGATAATTCCCTGCCCCCCCACTCTCCTCTTCACAACTGCCCTCTCCATTGTATTCCCTCCCCCTCTCAATCAGTCTTCCTTTTATTTTGACATCATCATCTTTTCCTCCTAGTTTGAGGGTCTTGTGAATTTTTTATTTTTTTTTATCCATGCTGCCCAGACTCTTGCTTGGAGAATCTGCTTTTTACAGGTAGCAGCAAATATCAGAAAGACCCAAGATCCACCAGTATGGTAAGAAAAGAAAGCCAAGTGCTTAGCGCGATATGAATCATCTCTATCACACCCGCCAGGGTGCAGGAGACATTCCAAAGGAAGTGGCGATTTAAACCTGAGTGCTGCTCTCACTGCTGGGCTGACAACCTCCTCCAGGGAGAAGGCAGGAGACAGCAAAGAGACTCAAAATCATCACAGCAGAAATTCAGAGGGTGCAGAGAGCTCAACACTCAGGGACATTTACGCCTGCCAAGGCTCAGTGAACATTGTGGAGGAGAGGCCGGAAGGAGTGTAAGAGCCACAAGCTGGGAACAGTTTCCTGAGGCATCGTCCCTCCAACAGAGACTGACGGGTGCATTCATGACCACAGAGAATGCCAACAAGCCCGCTGAGGAAGGGCCCTCAGTAGAACGGGAGTGAGGAGAGGGAACCTAAGAGTATAACTGATGGGAATGTGGCCAGACACACCATGGCCCTATAGTAAAGTTCACCATTAATAAAAAAGAAATTAAATAAGAAGGCTTTTCCCCACTCTGACATGCACTCACGGCTTTTTTTTTTTTAAGAATGGCTTTGCAGTTCTTTTTATTTTGTATTATTTATTTATTTGAGAGGGATAGAGAGAGCAAGAGGCAGAGAGAGAGAAAGGGAGAGAGCGGGCACACCAGGGCCTCCAGCCACTGCAAACAAACCCCAGACGCATGTGCCACCTTGTGCATCTGGCTTATGTGGGTTCTGGGCAATTGAGCCTGGGTCCTTAGGCTTTGCAGGTGGGAGCCTTAACCACCAAGCCATTTCTCCAGACCCCACTCACAGCTTTTTCTTTTTGACATTGCAGAGAATGAAACTGAAAAAATATATATATACACAGTAAAAATCTGAGCTTGTAAGGAAACCAGAGAGGCTGGGGAGATGGCTTAGTAGGGAAAGCACTTGGAGCACAAACGTGAGGGCCAGAGTTTGATGCCAGTGCCCAAGATGATGATGGTGGGGGGATATGCTGGCCTGCCTGTAATGCCAGCATCAGAGAGGCAGAGACAAGGATTGCTTGGGGCAAGCTGTCTAGCTAGACTAGGTGAATTGGAGTGAATTGGTGAGCTCTGGGTTTAAGTGAGAGATGTGGCCTTAGTACTCAGAGCGATCAAGAAAGATGCTTTATGTCAACCTCTGGCTTCCACATCCATGTGTATGCAAACACTGCATCATGCACCTGCACACATATGAAAACACACATACATGCACCCCACAGTGCTCCCATACATGTGAACATGTGTGCACACATGTGAGCACACCACACACATGAACATGTGCGCACATGTGCACTACACAGACTCCTGCACCTACACGAACACACGTACACACACATACCCAGCACACATGCACAAAAGGAAGTCAGAAAAGTTGGACTCTAAATGTTAGGCATAACTTAACCATTTTATTTCACTTCGATTTTCCTTTAAGGTGCTGTAAGCGTGGCATGTCAGTGCTGCTATCCACTGACACCACTCTGAACAAATGGTCAGCAGGCTAGCCACAGCGTGGCTCAGGAAAATTCACGGAATAGGGGGTGGAAAGATTGTTAGAGCCACACGTTGGGACATGACGCACAGAGACATTGCCTCCTCCCCGTAACTGATGGTTAACCGCGCAACGCAAGACCCACAGTCCCCAACGAGGAGGGTCCCTGCGGAGGGGGGAGGACAGGGAGGAGGCTGACGATGGTACCAACATGGCTGTATACACACCGTGTACGTAACTAATAAAAAAGAAAAGGAAACAAATGTCGATAATATAAAATCAAATGAAAAAAAAAGAAAGAAAAAAAGAAACATATCCATTCATCAGGCAATACAATTCACAAATACTGGGTGTGTGTCACCTGACCAGTCATTAAGCAAGAGATGCGCTCCTCAGAACATGCAACCTGCAAAGCCTGAATCCTCAGTTAGCAAAAGAAACCTCAGAGGACCTCAGGGGACCTCAGGGGACCTGGTACAGAACCACTGCTCAACAAGACCACAGGCAGACGGCTTACTGGAAAGCGCGCCCTATCGCTTATAAAAAAACAAGGAATTAATATCAATCCTTCTCAAATTCTTCCTGAGACTGGAAGAGAAGAAACACCTGAACTGCCCCCAGCAGTGCCACCTGGCAGGACAGTGTGGGTCAGGTGTCTGGAAGGATCTCTTGTGCTTCCTTTGTCTGGTCGTACTTACTCAGATCGACGAAGCCAACATCCACGTATATTTTCGCAAACAGAGATGACATGGTAAAGCCGAGGATCGGACCAATCATTGCCACGGAACTCAAAGTACCTGGAAGCAATGCAGACCTTTCTCATCAAATTCCGAGAACACGCAGTTTCTAACCCACAAGCTTCAAAAAGAGACATCGCTCCAGATATTTTCCCAGGTAAAGAATTAACTTAGGTCAAAGGCAGACCCAGAGAAATTAAGCAGCCAGTTTAGGATTTTCTGTATATTACCTAAGTACATAGATGATTGTCCGTTTTTAGCAAAATCGTCAATATAAGAAACTCCCAGTGGCACTATAGGCGTTTCTCCTACTCCACGGAGCATGTTACCCATCAGCACATAGATCCACATAAATGACTTGGGTTCCTTCTCACAATCTGTGTAGACAAGAGAGGTTTAAAAAGCATGGATTCAAGCCGGGCGTGGTGGCACATGCCTTTAATCCCAGCACTCGGGAGGCAGAGGTAGGAGGATTGCTGTGAGTTCGAGGCCACCCTGAGACTCCATAGTGAATTCCAGGTCAGCCTGGGCTAGAGCGATACCCTACCTCGAAAAACCAAAAAAAAAAAAAAAAAAAAAAAAAAAGCATGGATTCCAGCATTGCTATTAGGAATTCAGCTATTCAAACCATTCATTGTTTCTGGGTTGTTGGGTTTATTTGTTGCTCTGCTTTTCTTTTTGTTGTTACTTGTTTTTTTTTTTTCTAATATTAAGTGATTCACACTCAGTTTGCAATGCTTGAAAATGCCAAAAAAACCACAAATAAAGCTAAAATTATCTGAAACCCTATTTATGATGTTCGTTATACATTTTCCACATTTTTGGTGCATAGAACAATGTGCATAATATTCATCATGTACATTATAGATGGAAATACCCAGGTTGTATTGTAATCCGCTTCCCAGTCAATACTGTTATGATAATTCTCCTATCTGTTTTGACTATGTTATCTTTCATGCCAGGATTTTAACAACCTCACCTTGTCTCAGAATTTATTTAATCAATCTATAGCTTTTAAAATATTTTTATTTATTATTTGCTAGGAGAGAGAAAGAGAGAGAGAGAGAGAGATACAGATAGAGAGAATTGACACACCAAGGCCTCCAGCTGCCGCAAACAAACTCCATATGCAGTACCACTTTGTGCATTTGGCTTTATGTGGGTACTGAAGAATCAAACCAAGGTCATTAGGCTTTGCAGGCAAGCACCTTAACCACTGAGCTATTTCTCCAGCCCACCAACCTAATATTTTTAATTGCAAAATATTCTAAAGCTTCCATTCCTTCACATAGGATGTGTTGACAATAATTGCATGTAAGTCTTACTGATTTTTTTTTAAGATTAATCAATGACAATAGAATGACAATTAACTAGGCAAGTATATTTTTTGTCCAATATATATTGGACAATATTCCAGAAACAGTTATAAATTTATATAGTCCTAACACTACTAAACATTTTAAAACTTTTTATTGACAATTTCCATAATTATAGACAATAAACCATGATAATTCCCTTTCCTCCCCTTTTCCCTTCACAAATTCACTCCCTATCATATCCCATCCCCCTCCCAATTAATCTCTCTTTTATTTTTTTTCTGTTTTTTATTAGTTAGGTACACTCTCCTTTATTCTGATGACATAATTTTTTCCCCCCTCCTATTAGGAGGGTCTTGTCAACAGTACTAAACTTTTAAAGTTCAATTGAACTTCACTGGGTGTGGTGGCACATATCTCATCCCAGCACTCTGGAGGCTGAGGTAGGAAGGATCACTATGAGTTTGAGGCCAGCCTGAGACTAATTCCAGGCCAGTCTGGGCTAGAGCGAGACTCTACCTCATAAAACCAGTAAACAAATAATGATTCAACTTCTTTTCCTTCTTCTACCTCATTTCTTTTACTTTTAATCCCTTCATGTCCAACAGGTAGAAAAATTTCAGGTGTTATATAATTTGTCATTACAATTTATGACTTGTGTCAGAACAGTAAGGAGTCCTTAATTAAGGGCATAATTTACATTTTTCATAGAGCAAGTTTTCATTGTTCATATATTTAGGCTACTTCCTGCTGCTTACCTGCTTAATTTGTTCATTTGTTTTGTTTGGTTGTTGAGATAGCTATGTGGCCAGGTCAGACTCAAACTTATTATCCTGCCACGTCGGCCTTCCGAAGGCTGGCATTAGACGCCACCACAACTGGCTTCTGCTGCTGTTTTTTTGATGTATACTCTCTTTGCCATCTTCTTACTAAAAGGGTGCTTTTATCTCATTCTTATCAACTTACCTATTTCTCACTACTCCCCAAAGTTCTTTCTATATAGTATATATAAACACTACAATGATGTGTATATGTCAAGCTCAAATGTTTCTCCTATTTGTTTTATTTTTTATTTGATTTTATTTTTTTGGTTTTTCGAGGTAGGGTCTCACTCTAGCCCAGGCTGACCTGGAATTCACTATGGAGTCTCAGGGTGGCCTCGAACCCACGGCGATCCTCCTACCTCTGCCTCCCGAGTGCTGGGATTAAAGGCGTGCGCCACCACGCCCGGTTCCTATTTGTTTTAAATCAATTTTGCTAATATACTTTATTATTTTTATAAATGTAATTGCACTTGATGACCCACCAAAGGTTAGTGGTAAGACCCTGCTGCTGAAGACACCCTATGTGGTTGACACGTAACATGGAGTGACATGGCTGGAAGCTAGAAGAGAGTCAGTCCCCAGACAGTCACCACGTCTTGTGCCAGAAGGTGCTACATGGGCGACTGGGGGAAAATGATCAATATCTGTCCAAGCAACTCATGGTCTAACCTACTTAGCAGCAAATAACCTGTCGTGATGCTCACACAAGTGCAATAGTGGCGCACAGCCATGGTGGGAAACCAACTGCTCTTGATTTGTCTAACTGATCCACTCAGTGGAAAGGGACCCATAGCTGGAGCTGGGAAACAAGTCAGAACCATATCCAAACATGAGCCCGCTCTCCATTACCAAGCTACCACCAATCGTGGGCAATAAGAGGGCCTACACCTATTAAATTCTCTATTAAAAAAATAAGGGTTATCCCATTTGTCTGGTGCTAACTTTACTCTCTGTTGGAGAATCTGCTTCTCTTTTTCAGATAGACGCAGATCGTAAGGAGAAAACCACCCCATCATACCTCAAAAGGGCCCCAGCTGAAACTAAGAATAATTGGGGAAACAAGAAAGGGTGCTGTTTTCTTGGTGAACCAGGTACCAGCACAAGGGTGAAGGAGATCGACACAGAGAAAAACCAACTCCTACCAAATCAGATATCCAGAGACACAGAGGCTCCCAACACCTCATCACTGAAGCAGACCAAAAATGAACTCAACATGGCTCGGGGAAATTTTGCAGAAGAGGGGGTGGAAAGAATGTCAGAGCCACATGTTGGGTCATGATATGCAGAGACATTTCCTCCTACCCATAACTGTGGGCTAACTCCACAATGCGCGACCCATATACCTCAACAAGGAGAGGTCAGGGGGAGGGGGTAGGACATGGATGAGCCTAACAATGGTACCAACTTTGTATTCACTGAGTAGAAAACTAATTAATAAACAAATGAATAAATTAAAAAATAAATGTAATTGCATTTATAAATTTTAGAATATTGCTTGCCGTCACTGTTAATCCTTACCTTTCCCCTCTATCTCAAGTGATGTTCCGGTGAGTAAAGAAGTGTGGTTAGCGGCGCAGGTCAAGGTTGAGTTCTCTAATGAGCTAGTCAGGCTTTCTGTGGAGTACCTGTAACTGTAGGAACATTGCTAGATTTAAAATGCTGCTCATCTGGGCTGGAGAGATGGCTCAGCGGTTAAGCGCTTGCCTGTGAAGCCTAAGGACCCCGGTTCGAGGCTCGATTCCCCAGGATCCACGTTAGCCAGATGCACAAGGGGGCGCACGCATCTGGAGTTCGTTTACAGAGGCTGGAAGCTCTGGCGTGCCCATTCTCTCTCTCTCTCTCTCTCTCTCTCTCTCTCTCTCTCTCTGCCTCCTTCTCTCTGTCACTCTCAAATAAATAAATAAACAAAAAAAATTAAAAATTTTTAAAATGTTGCTCATCTACAGAGTATTTTTACTTTTCTCAGCACCACAGAGGGATTTCCCCTTTAATTGTACCTCTCTTCTTCAAATTACCAGAATCCTCTGTCGATTTTTCCAGAATGCATTAAGGAGGAAGAGTGTGTGACAGTGAAATGGAAATGCCCAGGAAGAAAAGTCAGTCGTTTCCATGTGGTAGTTTCCCCTTTTAGTTTTTGTCAACTGCTAATGTATCTATTCCTCCTTTGGAATTATCGTCAAAGAATGGTCATGGTCTAAACTGTCTGATTATTTATGGAGATATTTAACAGACTTTAGTGTTTTGCAAATCAATATATATATATACATATATATACATATATATATATATATATATATATATATATATATATATATATAGCATAAGGTATAGCATAAGTAAGGTAGGCACTTACTATCCCATGAAGAAATGTGGCAACGCAGTCAGAATACTTCCAACGCCCATAACGAAACAACCAATTCCAATCATCTTTGGTCTGTGTAATTTGGATCCGAAGTAACTTACAAATACAATAACAAGCAAATTTCCTAGGAAGAGACAAACATTATATCAATTTGATTCATTAGACCAAATAACTGAGTCCAATTTTGTTTCCATTAGAAAGGAAGAACTCAGAATGGTATAAAGTGAGCACACAGTATCTGGTACTTTTCCCTCAATTTGACTCCTACGGTGAAACTCACCCACAATAAAAAAAAATAATCACTGGAAAGTTTTATAAGATGGATAACATGTGTAATTTTATATTATTGACCCCTTATTTTTAGAGACAATTTTGATGCTTATCAATATTTACATCACTTTACTGTCAAATGTCTTTGTAACCCTTCTTATATGTATCAAAGCTCATAGTGAACAATGACTTCTTATTTGTAAAAGAAGACCTATGGTTTTTTTTTTTTTTTTGCATCTATGTATAAGGTAGAAAGAAAATGTTTCTGACTTGTTGGAAACACATTAATCGACTCACTTATTCATTCCTAGCATTCTTTAAATTCTTAATATGTACTTGTCATGGCATTTGAAGTCAGCAATGTTATAATTAAACTATGTTCCATACCAGTAAGGAAAACATGGCATTAACAAAAACAGATAGCTGGGGAGGTGACTGGCAACGAGAGGTCAGGAAGGGAAGGATTACATTAACTGGGAATGTCAGTAAAGTTTTCAGGAAGAACGATCATTTGAGATTTATTGTTGATTATAGTATATGTAGCTTAAAGATGTGATAAACAAGATTTCCAAACAAAGGGAGCCATGGTTAAGAAGGCACACGTAGACCAACCAACAGATGCTAACCAAGATTTACTGGACATCCGACAGAGACAAGGCAAGACAGAAAAGCACCACAATGAGTCAGCAGATTACACCCAAAGTCACACTTAAGTTGTGGGTTAGGTGGAAAGAAAGCCACAACATCCCGAGGGAGTAGCTCTAGAGGTACAAGAACCTGTCACATCCACAAAATCAGAACTGGAAGGTTAAATGGAAAAGATAACGATACGTTACTGTTGTTGATTTAAAAAAAAAATAGAAAACTGTGCAAATTTCACTCCGACGGGATGGAAGACAGTAGTTAGGGAGAGCCTAAAGCTAAGGAGCCTGAAGTAAAAGGAGCAAATCTGTTGTGGGCGGGCCAGCAGCCCACTGGACGGACAGTTGGCTGACCCCTCTCTGTGCGCCATGGTCTTCAGCAGAAAGCTGTCCACTAGCACTTTGACACGTGGCCGTGCTGTCCCCTGGCAGCCTGGATGCTTTGAACGCTCGGTGGTGCTCTCTCTGGGCAAGCTTTCTTTTTTTCTTTCTTTTTTTTTTTCCAGTTGTGAGGAATGCTGCACCCACAATTGCTATGGAAGCAACAAGCCCTGCTTCAGAAGCTCTGCTCCAGTCACGACCAATCACCTCTAGCAACTTCGACTGGTCCTGGGGGACTTTGCGGCAGTCATTACGAGCAAGTAGGAACTCCAGGCGACCGTGTCCAGTTATATGCCTATTTAGGACCGTAGAAAGGGCGTCTCCTCAATGAACCGGCCGAAAGCTTGTGCTCTGTGTTGGCTTATGCGATGCTTGTGGTTGGTGGGACGAGAAGCCATGCCTGTCTTCTGGCTATATCACAATCTTCTTGGGTATCTCTGGCAGTGTTCTCTCCAGGGCATCACCCTCTCCTTTACACTGCAGCACTCCACCCCAATAATGGTTCCTCTCTGATTTTTTTTTTCAAGGTAGGTTTTCACTCTAGCTCAAGCTGACCTGGAACTCACTATGTAGTCTCAGGGTGGCTTCGAACTCATGGCGACCCTCCTACCTCTACCTCCCAAGGGCTGGGATTAACGGTGTGCGCCACCACGCTGGGCTCAGATGGCCTTTTATTGCCTGTTTGTGGTCTTTCTCCTATAGGTTGAGCAGGCTGAGCTCATAGAGCACACACGCCTGGTAGCTGAGAAGAAGCAGAGACCTCAGGGACTAGAAAGGACTTGACACATGCGAAGAAGGGGAGAGGCTGTGGCAGAGCTGACCGGAAGCTCTGTAGACTCCAGCCAAGGGAAGGGGCATGGGCGACATAGCTCAGGGTGATGATCTGAGGATCGTGAGGCTGTAGAACTCCTTGCCCAATGCTGGGCTTCCAGTGCCCACAGCTCAGAGCAAGAAGCTTCTACACTAAGCCTACAGAGTCTATAGCATTTGGAGCTTGGAGCAAGAAAAAGCTAAGAACTATTTCCATGGCTCTTAAAGCCTGAAGGTTCCAACTGAAGTTGGGAGTTATAAGCATCCAGGTTAGTGGGTCCAGGCTATAAGCTTCTCACAGTCAAGAACTTGGGGCCACCAGCGTCAAGGGAAGTGGTCCTTGATTGACCGTTTCCATCTGGTTGTAGCTAAACAAACGCCATCCAACCACGGATGGCAATTTAATATGATAGTAAAATAAACCCACTTCCAAATAAGCAGGGACATGCATTCAGTTCTCTCTGGAAAAAATGACTAGTTGTTGAGAAGGAAATCTCCAAAGGGGAAAGACAACACACAGAGCCACAGGTTGCAGAATCAGGGTCGACAAAGAAACCATCAGGCAGGATAAATAGTTGTTGCTCGATTGCTTCAAAGATGGACAGACGTATTACAAATAATTCTTCAATCAAAGAGACATGCAGTGAATTAAAATGGAAACTATTCACATGCTGATTTAAAAAATTTGAGATGCTTCCATCAATCAGAAGGGAGGAAGAAGAGTGGATGAGATGGAAGGTGTCATGTCCTTTGAGACAAAAAAAAAAAAAAAATTCATGATTCACTAGGAAAAGTTAGACTGGCCTTCCTTTATAGGATTATCTTCAAAATACCCAGTGCTGTATGTATTGAGTAAGGTTTAAAAATGCACAACCAACTTTTAGGAAATATTTACAATCTATATAACACCATAACTTTGTGATTCCTCCAGATGATTCAAAAGCAAATAGGAAACGGAGAAGGAACAGAGGTGATGAGCTGCCAAATCATGAGAGAAAAAGCACATCATAACTTTAGCAATTGTATAAAACTTTTCTATTATTGGAGAAAGCAATAAAATTAAATGAAGACAACAGAGTAACATTTTCAGTGTTGTTCAACAAAAATATTTTTTTTTCACAAAAATATTTCTAACTCCAGAGAGATGGAGAGTTGAAATCCAACATATATTCCTCAAAGTTGTTCCTTGCTCCTTAAATCACACATATTATTGTCCTTGGTCAACATCTCTTCGTACTTGGGCGTTTCATTTTTTAAAAAAAATTTAAATTATTTTATTCATTTCTGACACATTCATATCTGCACATAATGTACTTTTATCTTTTCTCCCCACTGCCCTCTCTTATGTCCCTTCTCCTCCTACTGACATCCCCCTTTCCTCCAAAAATCCATATCTTATTCACATGTCTTTAAAAAAACCTACAGAGTTAAAGTAAGGTTGCTTGCGTGATCATGGGAGGTTATGTACTATGGAATGGGCAGCTGACTATTGGCTCCGGCATGGATGAATGTAACTCGCCACCTGCCAGTGACCACTAGCTATTCCGAGAGTCATGGGGTCTTATGCACGCTTCACCACCCATGATGAGGAGACTGACAGGTTCAGTCCTTTGCAGGAAACCACAGCTGCTGTGAACCCATGAAGGTAACGGACATCTTGGAGGCCCCTCTTCCCGTCCTCCTGCTCTGACATTCTTTCTGCCTCCTCTTCTGCAAGGTTCCAGAGCCTTGAGGGGGGGGGGGTTGGGGATTAGAGGCTGAGCATACAGTAGTCACTAACTCTCAGCAAGTTTGCGTGCTAGGGCACCTTGACGAGGAAAGGTAAAAAGTGTCACAAGTGTTAGTCTGAGAGCACTGAGTTCATATAAAGTCAGCCCTTCATCCTTAATGTCTGCATAATGAGGGGGTGAACATTTTGTTGTGACTTGTAGGAGACTAGCCATATCAAACTCCTTACTCCCGGACCAATACCACCCTACCACATGTGTGATAACAACAACAAAGTGTTTCAGATATTCCAAATTTGCCAGGGAAGAATTTTCAGTATCAAACACGCCAGCACGGTGCTTTATCTCTGCAAGTCTGCTTATCAAAATGGAAATAAAACTTACCCATTTCAAAGCCTCCATCAATTAAACCAGCCATGGAAGAAGAAATGTCAAATCTCCTTTCAATTTGAGTGATGGAACTTTTCATAATGATTCCACCTAAGGCCTTACAAATGTAGCTGAGTGACAGAGCTGCCAAAAACATCTAAGGAAAAGCAGAATAAAAAGAGAGAAATGGTTAGTAAAAAAAAAGTATATAATGTTTATACAGACCATGAATTAAAATAGTTTTTCTTATTCACTTAAACATACTTTTATGATGGAAAGCATACCTAATTTTCCTCTGTAGCAACTGGAACTTCCCAGCCCTTTGAATGTCATAATCAATACGTAGGCAAGGCGTTATTTTCTAACTTATGAGAGCAATAAAGTTCACATTGTTGTTTTAGGTCAATGTCATAAACTGTGTTATAAGAGACCAGAAACTCTTCCGGGTGGTCAGCATCTGAAGCTATTTATTGATTCCAAGTGCACAGCGGATGCCAATTGCAGTGAGTGGCCGCGAGGGCATTTTGAAAATGACCCTCCAAAGGAAGCAGAGTCCAGAGAATTGCCCAACCTTGCGAAAAGCCAGCTGTGGAATCAGTAAGAGACTTTGGCTCAAACAAGAACAAGTGGAAGAGCAATGGGGGGGTAGGACACTTGACGTTTTGTTCCGGTTACCTCAGGAGCACATGTGGCACTGCCAGGGCACGCACATGTGAATACAACACACACATCACATTACATACACACAAGCAAAAACCCCCATATATATATATATATATATATATATATATATATATATATATATATATATATGTAATAAACCGGAAAACACACACGCACAAAGATACTGTTCAGCATCACTAGTCACCAGGGAAATGTGAGCCGATTTTACAATGAGATATTACCTTCCATTGGCATAGCAATCACCATAGCTGGGGAGGAAGGGGGCTGACTCAGCAGGGAGAGAACTTGCTGCATAAGCGTGAGGACCTCTGGAGCCAGAGATGACCACGTGTGATACCCCAGAACCCATGTAAAAGCCAGCAATGCATAACAGTAATCCGAATCTATGGAGGGGGCGGTGCAGAGACTGGAGAAGCCCTGGGGTCCACTCACTGAGGCAGCTCGGGCTGAAGGAGAAGACCCCATCTCAAGGAAATGACACGTGGATGAGCTGCAAGGGATGAACAGCCAGTGTTTATCTATGGCCTCTGCCAGTGCATCAGCACATACACACCCACACACAGGCACATACACACCCATACACGGGAATATACACACCCACACACCAGCACACACACACCCACACACGGGCACATACACACCCCCACACACCAGCACATACACACCCACACACCAGCACATACACACCCACACACACCAGCACATACACACCCACACACCAGCACATACACACCCACACACCCAACCACCAACACATACACAATCACACACCAGCTCACACACACCCACACACCAACACATACACATCCAAACACCAGCATATACACACCCACACACCAGCACATACACACCCACACACCAGCACATACACACCCATACACCAGCACACACACACCCATACACCAGCACATACACACCCACACACCAGCACACACACACCCATACACCAGCACATACACACCCATACACCAGCACACACACACCCATACACCAGCACACACACACCCAAACACCAGCACATACACACCCACACACCAGTACATACACACCCACACACCAGCACATACACACCCATACACCAGCACACACACCCATACACCAGCACATACACACCCACACACCAGCACACACACACCCAACCACCAGCACATACACACCCACACACCAGCACACACACCCATACACCAACACATACACATCCAAACACCAGCATATACACACCCACACACCAGCACATACACTCCCACACAGCAGCACATACACACCCACACACCAGCACATACACACCCATACACCAACACATACACATCCACACTCCATCACATCCACAATCACACACCAGCAGATACACATCATCCACACACCAGCACATACACATCCACACACCAACACATACATATCCACACGCCAGCACATACACACCCACACACCAGCACATACACAGCCATACACCAGCACATACACACCCACACACCAGCACATACACACCCACACACCAGCACATACACACCCATACACCAGCACATACACACCCACACACCAGCACATGTGTATGTAAGTGTGCTTCGTGTGCCCCGCAGGTCATTGTCATATTCTGCTCAGTTTCCCCCATCCCTGCTTTTCGTCTGTTCTCTGAGACTAAATAACTTCCTTTGCTGATTTCCCATGGACTGGTTCTCCCTTCCGCTTGCTCAGATCTGTAATGAGCCTGTTTTCTCGGGGTCACCTCACACTGCTCAACAAATTGTCTTGAGTGCATGCTCTGTTTATCTGTAGGCAGGCTAAAGCAAACACTCATAACAGTCTAAGCACAGTGAGGGGGATGCAGGAGTTTATACCGTGAATGTGCTGTCTGCAGGCTTGCTGCTAACCCAGCGAAATTAGTGTGGAAAAGGGGCGGAGATGGAATTTCAACTTCCCAGCCACTGTTAAGTTGTCAGACTTAATTCAATATTCACCTAGAGGCCAGGGTGTGGTGGCACCTGCCTTTAATCCCAGCACTTGGGAGGCAGAGATAGGCCGTGAGTTCAAGGCCACCCTGAGACTACATAGTGAATTCCACGTCAGCCTGGACTGGAGTGAAGAAACCCTACCTTGAAAAACAACCACAACAACAAAAAAGGAGTACTTTGTAGAGTTCTGGTAAATTAGGTTCTGCCAGTCAGTTTCTACTGGCTTTTCCACATGTCGGTGAAAGGGCGGGTACATTAAACCTGTCTACTCCACCATTTTTTTTCTGATATTAACTGCTTAAAACTGTTTTAATTAATCTTGATCATATCATAGTGAAATGATTGCCATTAAATTGCCAAAAATAGGAGGAAAGGTTGGTGTGGTGCCGTTGCTATGTGGTGGCTGAGCCCTGAAGAATGTGTCGGTGTCTAGAAGCTGCGAAGGGAAAGAGGGACAGGCTGTCCACTCTGGATGGACCCCGCCCTGCTGGCCCCTTGACCTTAGCCCCTGTCACTCATCCTTCATGTCACATCCAGTGTCATCAGAGTTGTAAAGGCTTCGGTGGCAATAAGAAATAGGAAATCGACACATTTCCCTAAGCGCACCTGGCGGTTTTTTTTATCTCACACTGTAGTGATCATGACTTCGAGTCATGTTTCTCTCCAAAGCACTCCTGCATGAGGAGGCTGTTAACACCCAGTCACCGGGGCTTCCGGGCACTGGGTTTCTTACTCAGATCAGTGAGTTTGAGGTCTTCAAGACTATGGTATCTGAGGTTCCTTCTTTGCTTTGTTCTCTTTTTCCATGAAGATTGTCCTTTTTCTCAATATAAAGCACCACATTTCATCATTTTAGAAATTCTGATTCTGAGTATGTATAGGTAATAATAGATGTTTTGTCTGTTTTTGTTCCTTTTGTTGTTGTTGTTTATTTTGGAGAGAGAGACAGAGAGGGAGAGAGAGACAGAGGGAGAGAGAGAGAGAGAATTGGCACACCAGGGCCTCAGCCACTGCAATTGAATTCCAGACAATTGCACCACCTAGTGGGCATGTGTGATGTTGCGCTTGCTTCACCTTTGTGCGTCTGGCTAACATGGGATCTGGAGCATTGAACATGGGTCCTTAGGCTTCACAGGCAAGCGCCTTAACCACTAAGCCATCTCTCCAGCCCTGTTGTTGTTGTTTTTGAGGTAGGGCCTTGCTCTAGCACAGGCTGGCCTAGAATTCACTATGGAGTCTCAGGGTGGCCTTGAACTCACAGCAGTCCTCCTACCTCTGCCTCCTGAGTGCTGGGATTAAAGGCATGTGCCATGGTGCCTGGCTTCCTTTTTTTTTTTTATTTTCTGTTTTTGTTTGGGCATTTGCTTGCTAGTTTTGTTGGTTTGCACCATTATTTGCTTGGGTTTTTTTTGTTGTTATTGTCGCTGTTTTGAGATGAGATATTGTTAATCTGTCTAGGCTGGCTTTCAACTCAGTATTCTCTCATATGAGCCTCTCAAGGGTTTGGGATTACAGGCCTGTGCTGGCAGACCCTATATATGTAGGTAATAGTTTCCTAGGACTGCTATCAGTTGTTTTATTGGTATTAATATTTGCCTCATATGCCACATTTATTTTGTGTGTGTGCATGTATATGTGTAAGGAGTATGCATGTGTATAGGTCTGTTCGCACGTGTGTGGGTCACAAGTGTGTGTATGTGCACGTGTGTGTGTGAGTGTGAAGGCTGGACATTTACACTGGGTGTCTTCCTCAATCGTTTACCCCACTTACTCTTGGAGGCAGGATCCCTCAACTGAACCTAAACTCGCTGATTTGAGTAGTCTAAGCAGCCAGCTTGCCCTGAGGATCTCTGCCTCCTGAGTGTTGGTATTATAAGACGGGCCACCATGCCTGCCTGGCATTCACATGGGTGCTAGGGATCTAAATTCAGGTCCACCTGCTTGTGTATCATGAGCTTTAGCCACTGAGCCCTTAACTTCTTCTTCTTTTTTTTTAAACAAGAGTTCTATATTTCTCTATAATTTTACTCATGGTATCCCTTTATATTTGACATTTTTTTCCTGACCTTGGGAGATTTTATTTCTTTTTTATTTGGTAAAGCTGACTGAAAGATCTGACATTACTTTTCCAAACTGATTTTCTTAAAGTTCTGAAAATGTATTATGTGAGCTGGGCGTGGTGGCGCACGCCTTTAATCCCAGCACTTGGGAGGCAGAGGTAGGAGGATCACCATGAGTTCGAGGCCACCCTGAGACTACATAGTGAGACCCTACCTCAACAAGCAAAAAGAACAAGAGTGACAACAAAAAGAAAATGTATTATGTGTTGTCATTTCCCTTGGCCATGATGATGGCAGATGATTAACACTTTTATAGAATTTTGTCTCCCCTTCTTCACATAAGATGTTTATCAAATATGAAATTTACTTCATCCTCGTAATATTTTGAGGCAAATTGCATTTTCATCATTTTTTTTGTTTTGGGACAGGGCATCACCATGTTGCCCATTGCCCTGGAAGTTCAGGTTTCAAGGGGACCCTCTCGTGTCAGCCTTTTGAATAGCTGGGATCTCAGGCATGTGCTACGGAGCCCATCACTACTTTTTCCTCTTTAAAATGATGGTGCTTTGTGTCTTAGTTTTTATTACTATTATTTTTATTTACTTGAGAGTGACAGACAGGGAGAGAAAGAGGCAGAGAGAGAGAGAGAAAATGGGTGCGCCAGGGCCTCCAGACACTGCAAACGAACTCCAGATGCATGCGCCATCTTGTGCATCTGGCTTACGTGGGTCCTGGGGAATTGAGCCTTGAACCGGGGTCATTAGGCTTCACAGGTAAGCACTTAATCGCTAAGCCATCTCTCCATCCCGTGTCTTAGTTTTTGATGTTGTGCAATTTTATAATAAAGTGCATCCTACCAGAATCACCGATGCAGCCAGACTATGCACTTCATGAAAACAAATATACTTTCAGTTTCTTTATTTTTATAGTCTTAAATGATGTACGGTTACATTTGCATACAACGTTAACATGTACATGCTTTTAAAAGTATAGTTCCCAATTTCCTTTTCTTCTTTCTTTCTGTTTCTCTCTCTCCCTCTCTTACTCTTCAGCCCTCTGAGTATTTTTCCCCTGAATTAACTAGATAATGTAATAGTCTCCCCACATGATTCTCAATATTCTTTTTTTTTTTTTTTTTGAGGTAGGGTCTCACTCTAGCCCAGGCTGATCTGGAATTCATGGTGTCATCTCAGCATGGCCTTGAATTCACAGTGACCCTCCTACTTCTGCCTCCCAAGTGCTGGGATTAAAGGTGTGCATCACTATGTCTGGCTTGATTCTTAATATTATGATTGTGTCAATCATACATTCACATTCCTTGTACACATTCATGCTCATGGTGATCTAGTAATCCACTGTGATGAATTCTAAGAGAAAAACACAGCTTGAATGTACAATGTCATTCCATCACTTTTCATAATGTTCATTATGCTCCTTCTGCCCAGAGAATACAAGACTTAAGTCAGAGAAATAATGGTAAAATGCCATCCTCAGAACTTAGCAAAAATTGTTCCTCAATGTCTCTTAATCATGTATTTCCCCACATTTCTCCAAGAACTAATAATTATACTAATTCTAATGCCATGTTCTTATTATAGCATGACTTTTGATGGCTTAACTAACTACATTTTTATTCCAGATACTATAAGAGGTGTTCATTGATTGAAGAAGAAGAAGCAGAGAAAAATTCTTATATAAATATTAACCACAAAATCACAAACTGACAAAATAAGAGAGAACACCATTTCATGCAATCAAGAGATGTTTTTTAAACCAGGGAGAAGTATAACCCAGTGTAAGTCTCATCCTATCTAAGACAAGCCTTCGGAAGTCCAGAAAAAGGTTTTCTATCATCCATGATTTAAGTCTTAAAGGAAACATTAGCTCAAGATGAAACAGTGGCTCAGAGAGTGAAAGTTCTCCGAATCATGAAGAAGGGAGGAGAGGGAAAGCCTTATAAATAGAGGAGTGGAAAGCTGGGGGTGAAATGGTCTAAGCAAGGTCAGAAGAGGGGTGTGGAGGAGGAGAGGGTGTTGGAGGAGGCCTAATAAAAATTAACCCACAAACCTACTTCTTTGTTAGCTAACTAAGAAAACATATAAGTTAAAAGAATGAACCAGGCATGGTGGCACATGCCTTTATTCCCAGCACTTGGGAGGCAGAGGTAGAATTGCCATGAGTTCAAAGTGCTCCTAAGATTACACAGTGAATTCCTGGGCTAAAGCAGGGTAGACCCTACCTTGAAAAACCATAAAAAAATAATGGAGAAAGTTTGGGCAGAAATACCTCATGGGGTGAATAATACTGAGCCCAGAAGGTACAGTTTGTTACAGAAAAAATTTATTGATGGGACAGGATATCTCTCAGTGGGTTGCTCATCAGGGAGTCTCCCGAGGCCCCTCCTCCCAAAACAATACAGGATAGCCAAGGCTCTTGGCTGACCAGTAGAGTTAGATAGTAATACTCTATTGCTGACGACTCCACATGTTTGGGCTTCAGGACACTGAGCAATCAAACTACAGCAGAGCTGGAAGCCTTCTCTCTGCTGATTGGAAGTCTCAGTACTAGAAAAGCACTAATAGCTTTCTGGGGGAGAAAAGTCATCAGTGGTCTTAGTCAGGACTAGACACTGCAAACTACAGTACGAGCCAACTATTAAGCATTTGCCTGTGAAGCCTAAGGACCCAGGCTCGATTCCCCAGGACCCACGTAAGCAAGATGCACAAGGGGGCGCATGCATCTGGAATTCATTTGCAGTGGCTGGAAGCCCTGACGCACCCATTCTCTATCTGCCTCTCTCTCTCTCAAATCAATAAATAATAAAATAATTATTTTTAAAAAGCCTATGGCTGGGAAGGACATAAGCCCTTCAGGGGAAGCTATTACTCTTGCTTGGCTGTCTGGATATATTATGCCCACCAAATGGCCCCCTAAATATTCATGATTATACCCATATATTAGTGTTGCTTCCACTTTTGGTTAGAGAAATTTCGCTTTTCAGATGATGGTGATTATAAGCTCATCAAAGTGCTGTGAAAATGTGGCGGCTGAGTATTCAGCACTACGTGAGACATCTCTATCTCACCTGACAATGGTTCAAAGACTCTAGCAGAAGAAGTGGTGGAAAGAATGCAAGAGATGAAGGGCAAGGAGGACTGCTTTGAAATCCAGACACCAAGTGGTTTTTATACTTATGACTGTTTTCATATTTATGACTGTTGTTACCTGCAAAAGACCTGCTTAATATTGGGCCCATCA
This sequence comes from Dipus sagitta, assembly GCA_036346955.1. Lineage (NCBI taxonomy): Eukaryota > Metazoa > Chordata > Mammalia > Rodentia > Dipodidae > Dipus > Dipus sagitta. Next base: position 4,484,785 of record CM070789.1, on the reverse strand, counting down.
CTAGGTTGTTGTAGAGGATGTAAGATGCCAAAAAAAAAAAAAAAAAGGACATTAAAATAGAAGAGGTGGCACGCTTTTAATCCCAGCACTCAGGAGGCAGAGGTAGGAGAATCACCGTGAGTTCGAGGCCATCCTGAGACTACATAGTGAATTCCATGTCAGCCTGGGCTAGAGCAAGACCCGTACCTCAAAAAACCAAAAAAAAAAAAAAAAAAAAAAAAAAAAAAAATTAAAAAATTAAAAAATAACAAAATACAATAAAATAGAACAATAGTAGGAAAGAAGAGGGGTTCAGTGGAAGGGGGTCAAAAATTTTATGGGAAGAGATTGGGTAACTTTTTAAAACAAAGTTTTTTTTTATTTTAATATGAAATTGAAGCACAATGCTTCAGCAAGCATGCCATTTTTAGAAAAAAATTTAAAAAGTAACAAATAAAAGTTAAAGACGGAAATTTAAAATTTTCATGTTAAAATTCTAAGTTGGTTCAACAAAGAAGAGAGGGGTAATGAACCTAAACTCTATGGGCGCAATGGATCTCTCCCATATCCTGGTTGCCCTAAGGATATAAAGTAACTCTATATTGTTAGATTGATCATACCTTGACTCCCTTATCCTCATTACAACCCTGTGGAATGATAGCTAATAACCACATTCTTAGTGTAGAACTTAACTATAGAGAAAGAATGACATGACTTTCAAGAACCTTGCAAAATCATAAACAAAAACCCAAAAGCCAAAATCTTCAATGAAAAAAATTTTTTTTGGAAGACTAAAACAACAAGAAGAATAGATAATATTTTTATTACGACATTTTAAATAGGGGTAAAATTATTCACAGTCAGAGCTGGGGAGGTGGCTCAGTGAGTCAAGGTGCTTACTTGCAAAGCCTGCTGGCCCAGGTTCGAATCCTCGACACCTGTGTCAAGCTGAGAAACCCTGGTGCAACCACACATCCATACCTACTCACGTGCAAACAGATAAAAGTTAAAAATACATTCACAGTCATTCAGTTAAACATACTGGCAGAAAAGAAAAGAAAAAGACTGCTACTGAGTTAAGAGGCAAAGTCTATATTTACCTGCAATTGAGGCAGGAATTATTTATCATGGCAAGAGATTTGGACTTGAAGGCAGAGGGCAGTTCCAAGATCCCATGATGTTACATGTGCAGTTTTGATTAACTTGCTTGCCTTAAATAAGCTTTAACTGGTCTGCCCAACAAATTCTCATGGAGCAATTGCAATAGGGTACCTGCTCTGCTAAGGTTTGGAGTCAAGGGAAGTGCAGAGAATGGAGAGAATGAGATCAAAGAAGGCTGGAAATGCCGGGAGAGCGAATAGTCTCAAGGAACAGTGAGCTGTAGACAAATAAAAGGCAGTGTGACATTCACTGAGCATATAGTCGCCATATGTTTATCACATTATGAAGCACACAGGGGAAAAAAGTAGTTAATGCTGTCTGCACAGGTTGAAGTTTATCGATGCCGTCATTGAGAATTGAGCCAACTTGGACTGCAGAGATTGCTCAGTGGTTAAGGCACTGGCTTGCAAAGCCTAATGACCTGGGTTTGATTCCCTAGTACCCAGGTAAAGCCAGATGCACAAAGCGACTCAGGCATCTGGAGTTCATTTGCAGCAGCTAGAGGCCCTGGCACGACCATTCTCTCTCTCTCTCGCTCTCTATTCTCTTTTCTCTGTCTCTGCTTGCAAATAAATAAAAATATTTTACAAAAAGAATCACGCTAACTTCAGAGGGCAAAGGATATTTATGCACTAAAGCAGAAATGCAACATTAAAAGAAAAACCCCCAAGTATTAGAAGACCACAGATCCTTTGAAAAGCAAGAAGAATATCTTCGTAGGCAAAGCATGAAGATGCAAATATGACCAACCTTTGGGGCGAAGGCTGTGTAAATGTGTAACATAAAAAGATGCAATGGCCGGGCGTGGTGGTGCACACCTTTAATCCCAGCACTAGGGAGGCAGAGGTAGGAGGATCGCCGAGGTCACCCTGAAACTACGTAGTGAATTCCAGGTTAGCCTGGTCTACAGCAAGACTCTACCTCGGAAACCAAAAATAAAAAAATAAATAAGATAAAGATACAATGTGAACAGGAGAGGTGGAGCAGTGGTTACGTGTGCTTCTTGCAAGCATGAGGGACTGTAGGGGCCTGAGAGAGCCCCCGTGAGAATCTCTATAGCTCATGTAGTGGATAGCTGGGCATGGCCACACATGTCTATAACTCCAGCCCTGTGCAAGCAAAGACTGAATTGCTGTGGCTCAGGAACGGAGGCCTTGATAACCATTAAGTGACTCTGTCACAAGGAAAAATAGACGTGTGAGTGATTGAGGGGGACGTATGATATTTGATATTCTTCTCCAGCTGCTCCTGTCCAGCACTCAAGGCACATAGGTATGCATACCTCACACACACACACACACACACACACACACACACACACACACACAAACACACTCACACACCCCACTACCACCTGGCTCAGCTCTGCCTAGTCTCTTTAGTTGTGAGAGAAGGTGGCAGAAGAGTTAATGACAGTGCGATGTGACGTGGAAAGGACTCAACCGGTATCGTGGACTCAGAACATAGGAGCCAAGAAATGCGGGCAGCGTGGAGAAGCTGGATAAGGCGAAGAAATAAGATGTGTTGCAAACTTCACAGAGAGGAATATGGTTTCATCAGAGCACTGAAGTCACCTTGTGGTGGCCCAGGTCAGACCCCGAGCTTGTGGGACACTGACTGTCAGAACCATCAAGTAATAAATTGTGCTGCTTTAAGCCATCAAGCGCACATATGTATGTATACCTTGCACTCCTCTAGATGTGTGGCTTAATTGCGTGAAATGGTGTTAGATGGTATAAAAAACAAAACAAGACGAAAACATCAAGATGGATGAAGAGGTGTGGATAAGGCTAATCACAGGGATGGTCAGGGATGAGGTATGAGTGAGAGGAAGACATGAGACATTCGTATGAAGGTTTCGCAAGAACAAAGAGCAATTGCAAACACGTCAGACGAATTGGTGTGCGTTTGAGAGAGCAAAACAATCAAGGTGATTGGAGAGGAGAGCTGCAGCCAATGGAGGCGAAGGGAGAACATTCACTTTTTCCCTATTATGGTTTGGAGTAACGATGCGATCCTTCTGTGCTGTTAAGTGGGATTTTTACTATAATACAGAAACATAAGAAATCTGAACAGCAGAGATAATAAGCAGAAGGGGCAACATATAATCTGCCAGGTTCTGTGTAATCTAGCTATGTCACGTAAAAGATCGAGCAAAGTGGGCTGGAGAGATGGCTTAGTGGTTAAGGCGTTTGCCTGTGAAGCTTAAGGACCACAGTTCGATTCTCCAGGACCCATGTAAGCCAGATGCACAAGGGGGTGCATGTATCTGGAGTTTGTTTACAGTGGCTGGAGGCCCTGGCACGCCCATTCTCTCTCTTTCTCCTACACTCTCTACCTCTTTCTCTGTCACATAAATGAATAAATAAATGAATAAATAAAGAAATAAAAAGATTGAGCAAAGGGTGTCAGAATTAAAGCACTTTGTTATTTCAATGTTGATTATGATCCAGTTTGCTTCATGCGTATCTACTGCTGAGATACATGTGCAGCTATGGGCGTGTGGGTATGCATATGGATTTCAACAAGTGTAAAAACTTGGGCTGGAGAGATTGCTTAGCGATTAAGGTGCTTGCCCACGAAGCCTAAGGACCCAGGTTTGATTCCCCAGTACCCACAGAAACCAGATGCACAAAATGGTACATGTGTCTGAAGTTTATTTGCAGTGGCTGGAGGTCCTGATGAGCCCATTCTCTCTGTCTCTCACTCATTCACATAAATAAAAACAAATAACATATTAAAAAAAAAAACCTTGATGGCTAGCTATTGCATGATTTGATATTAAGGTGAGTTTTAGGTGCATGTAAAAAGGTCAGTAAGTAATCCACTTATAATTATATATATAAATATATATACATTATATATATAATATATATATTATAAATGTATAATATATATAATATATATTATAATATATAATAAATATATTATAATTATATATAATTTTTGCTTACCATTGCACCGTGAAAGTACTAACTAACATGAAAGTGATGGTACATTACAGTATAAAATAGAGAAGATGGGGCATGGGATAAGACGGTCTCATTTCTGACCTTGCCCTACCACTTAGGGCTTTGACACCTATGGGAAGTCACTTTTTGTGTGCATATGAATTTGTTTTTCTCTTCTATAAATGGGGATGGTGGAGTTAACACTACAGGGTTGATGAAATTGTGATAAGAAGTCCAGCACGAGAAACAAATCCCTGGACCACATAGCAAATGCTCAGTAAATGTTAGTCACGACTATTGTCATTGCTCTTCATAGCATCTCGGTTGGGCTGCGAGGCCTGCTGTTTACCCACGTGGCAAGCTCCTAGCCTTCAGCCACTTCCGGAGGAATCACTTTGCTAATTACGATTAAATTGTATAGACCAATACCTTTTTGTTGTAACTCTCTGTGGTGGTTTGATTCAGGTGTCCCCCATAAACTTAGGTGTTCTGAATGCTAGGTTCCTAGCTGATGGAGATTTGGGAATTAACGCCCCTGGAGGCAGCGTATTGTTGGGGGCGGGCTTATGGGTGTCCCCTTGCCAGTGTTTGGCACACTCTCCTGTTGCTATTGTCCATCTTATGTTGGCCAGGGGGTGATGTCCACCCTCTGATCATGCCATTGTCTTCCCTGCCATCGTGGAGCTTCCCCTCGAGTCTGGAAGCCAAAATAAACCTCTTTTCCCCAGAAGCCGCTCTTGGTTGGGTGGTTTCTACCAGCAATGTGAACCTGACTGCAACACTCTCCTTCTGCTTAAACATTATTCAAGCATTTCATCAGAACAGACTTTACCAGACTAGGTGTCTAAAAAACAAATACACCTCATGTTTCCTGAACAAAGTTAAAAGGGAAAATCCTTACAACAACAACAACAGCAGCATCTATTTACGTGGATAAAATACAACCTCAACTATGTAAGGAGCTTAAAATATTGGCAAAAGGTGACTGATTTCATGATTTCCTGAAAACCTCTGTGAGGGTTTTATGGGACTTGCCTTGAGTTCAAGGCTTTTTAGTTTGCAGGGTAGGTGACTTCGGGCAACGTTCTCAAGTTCGCCGAGTCTCAGTTCCCTCATGTCACACTGTGCTTGAAGAATACGTTTTCCTGTTCACGAATGCGCAAACATCATTCACTATGCACACTTCTGTGAGAACCAAGGGCAGACTTATTATTTTTTACTATTTCTCAGATGAAAAAATAAGTAGCTTTACTCAGTCATTCGCTAGGTCACTGTGCCAGGTCTTTTCATGGCAAATTCCTTTCTCAACAGATGATCCCTTAAGTTATCAAATAAAACTTGCTGAGAAAAGAATATTTAAGTATGCTTATTTATAAGTTATGCTGTATCTTATCATTTGCCCCAACTGCACAATTGCTCATGAAACATTAAATCTGGATTTACAGATTACTTTTAAGCATATTTTTACGCATTACACAACATCTTCTTTACTTTACTTCTGCATTCATAGTTTTCGCTTCAGGAACATAAGAACGGCATCACATATTTCTGTTATTAAGTATAAAGGAACACTTAAGCATCTTAAAGACATTTAAATCAAGATATAGATCATCTTGCTTGTATCTTACTAGCTGCTTTGATTAAAAGCTTTAATTTGAAGTGCAATGTTCTTTTAAACAACTGGCTTCATTTTCTACAAATAAAAATGATTTGTTTTCTTATCTTAGTTTCGAAACATTATCCTCCTTCTACCTTGAATCCATCACAATGTTTGGTTTTCTGTTTTCCTGAAGATGGGATCTTCTCATTTTTGGTTAAATATTGACTTTGATCCATGGTTGAAGGGCAATGTGGTGGAGATGTTTTCAGCTCCTGCTGATGCTCTGCTCGATCACCTACCCAAGGAAAAGGTAATTAGGTTCACTTTTAAAATATACAATTTAGCAATAAAACACTAAGTCAACACCAACCAGCCAACCACTAGTACTTACGAAGTTCTTACTGTGTCCCAACTAGTACGCGAGATAAGTGCTTAGGCCAAAATTGGGAAAGAAAGGATACGAAGTTCTAGACTTAGGAAAATTATAAGTTAGTTAAGGAGATAAATTAATAGAAAGAAATTTGACATGACATTTGTTTAAATGAAATATATTCTAAATAAGCAAAACCATTAAATTATAGAAATTATGACTTCTATATCTTTCCAAGCATCCTGATCACAAGATTCATGAAAGTAAAATATAAGTTTAATTTATCTTTGTGAGGGTTTTTTTTTTTTTTTTTGGTTTTGGTTTTCCGAGGTAGGGTCTTACTCTAGCTCAGACTGACCTGGAATTCACTATGGAGTCTCAGGGTGGCCTCGAACTCACGGTGATCCTCCTACCTCTGCCTCCTGAGTGCTGGGATTAAAGGTGTGTGCCACCACACCAGGCTTATCTTTGTGAGTTTTAAAGGACATAGAAGATATGAATAAGTAGAAAAAAATCAGGTAAGTTGAATGGCATGAGGTGGGTTCATAGAGTGATTACCTTTAGAGACGGCTTCAAAAAGCAGAGAGACTTTGGATTTTCTTAAAAGCACATTGTATGCTTAAAGTACCTCTCAGAGAGACTGGCTATGTTTCGACTTACTTTTTTAAAAAATGTTTTCTTTATTTTAAGCAGAAAGAGACAGAGAAGAGAGAGAGAGAGAGAGAGAGAGAGAGAGAGAGAGAGAGAGAGGCGAGAGAGAGAATGGGCGTGCCAGGGCCTCCAACCACCCCAAATGAATTCCAGATGCATGTGCCACTTTGTGCATATGTTTGAGTACTGGGGAATAGAACTCAGTTCGTTAAGCTTTGAGGCGAATGCCTCAATTGCTGAGCCATCTCCCTAACCCTGACTTATCTTATGTTTTTCATTTATTTTCCCAAAGACAATACAGTTAAAAATACAAACGACACAGAATACATAGATTGTTTTTCCTTTCAACTTTGTCTCCTTGGATTGACAAGCATGATATAAACTGTTAACTAAACACATAGCATTTTCTTTTGTAGCACAAATGGTAGCATATTGTCCATGTTTTTACCCTGCTGTATATATTTAACTTTGTCTTAATACTGGGTTTCTATGTTTTTATTATGCTTACAGCTAACTAGCTCCAGGATGATAAGCAGTTGGTTGGTTAATTACTTCCTCTAAGAAATTATGTTAATTTCTCATTTTATTTCATTTACTACACTGTCACAGCTGTAGGAAAAAAAATGACTACAAGTGTTTGAGTATCAAAGAATAAGAAATTTATCTTAAAAGTTAAATCTCGCTGGGCATGGTGGCACACGCCTTTAATCCCAGCTCTCAAGAGGCAGAGGTGGGAGGATCACCGAGAGTTCGAGGCCACCCTGAGACTCTATAAGTGAATTCCAGGTCAGCCTGGGCTAGAGTAAGACCCTACCTCGAAAAACAAACAAAACAACAACAACAACAAAAAAGGGCTGGAGAGATGGCTTAGCGGTTAAGCGCTTGCCTGTGAAGCCTAAGGACCCCGGTTCGAGGCTGGATTCCCCAGGACCCACGTTAGCCAGATGCACAAGGGGGCGCAAGCATCTGGAGTTCGTTTACAGAGGCTGGAAGCCCTGGCGCGCCCATTCTCTGTCTCTCTGTGTCTCTGCCTCCTTCTCTCTATTGCTCTCAAATAAATAAATAAACAACAACAAAAAGATTTAAAAAGAAAGTTAAATCTCTGTGGCGGTTTGAATGTAAAACACTCTCCCATGTAGCCTCAAGTATTTGTGATTTTCTCCTGTGCTGGCGAAGCTTTGTGAGGTGGAGCCTTGCTGGAGGAAGTGTTGGCAGGTGGATCTTGGGGGCTGACTGGTCCAGCCCTGCTGGGTGTCCAGAGCTGACTCACTTGGATGACTTCCTTCCTGCTGCCTCGTGTGGAGATGTGAAGTCCCAGCTTTGCCTTCTCTACCATAATGAAACTCCCCTCAGAACTACGAGCCTGAAATAACAACTCCCCTTCTATAAGCTGCTTCTGGCTGGGTGTTTTATCACACTAACAAGGAAGTAGATTAAGGGCTGGAGAGATGGCTTAGCAGGTTAAGCGCTTGCCTGTGAAGCCTAAGGACCCCGGCTCGAGGCTCGATTCCCCAGGACCCAGGTAAGCCAGATGCACAAGATGGTGCATGCCTCTGGAGTTCATTTGCAGTGGCTGGAGGCCCTGGTGCGCCCATTCTCTCTCTATCTATCTGCATCTTTCTCTCTCGGTCTGTCTGTCGCTCTCAAATAAATAAATAAAAATAAACAAAAAAAATTTTTAAAAAAGAAAGTAGATTAAATTGACATGACATGTGAGATCATTGCTATGGTGAATCTGACTGAGGTTTTGGTCTTTTGAAATGGGTTTGTGGAAGGGCTGTGGAGGGATTTGGAACGATGGACTAGAGAGGCCTTACAGTGCTGTATGCAGAGCTTGACGGGCCATTGTGCTGACAGTTTGACCACAAGGTAGAAAGAAGTGTGAGCCATGAAGGCTCAGCTTATGAGATTTCAGAAGAGAAAACAGAAAAAAAGACTTGTCAGAACTGAGACAGAGTCTGGCTGAGTTCTTGTCCATGTCCTGGAAATTTGAGCAGAGTGAAATTTAGATGTAATGGACTAGTGCATTTGTCAGAAGAAAGTATAGAACAGAAAGATATAAAAAAAAAAAGTAAAGTTGACTCAGAAAGAATGTGAGCAAGCTTAAAGTTACAGGCACAGAGACTGATTTCAGGCCACTGAAGCCACAATTGTTAAAGAACAATTGCACTTAGGGTGTAACGTCAGCTGCTGTCAGCTAAATGCATACGTTCTGCTCACCAAATGGCCTGGTAAGCACTTCTCTTAACGTTCATACCCATATGTTAATTCTACTCTCACTTTTTGTTAGAGAAGCTTCTCTTTTCAGATGGCAGTGACCTCTGCAGTGACTCAAAGGCACCATAGTGTTCAGATGAAGTGACAGAGGAGTGCTCAGCACTGAAATATCTCTATCACACTTCCAAGGCTCAGGGTCCATTAGGGGAAGAGGTGGTAGGAGGAATGTAAGAGCCAAAGGAAGGGTAGGACTCCTTACAATGCGCTCCTCCAGACACAAAATGGCCTGGATGCCCATGACCTTGCAGTTCCTGGCACTACCTGCAGAAGACCAGTATTATAGGAGGAAAAGATAATGACATCAAAATAAAAGAGAGACTTGATTGAGGGAGAAGGGGATATGATGGAGAGTGGAGTTGTGAAAGGGAAAGTGGGGGGGGGGAGAATTATGATTTATTGTCTATAACTGTAGAAATTGTCAATAATTTTACAAAATGGGGGAAAAATCCAGGCATGGTGGTGCACACCTTTAATCCTAGCACTTGGGAGGCAGAGGTAGGAGGGTCCATGAGTTCATGGACACCTGAGACTACATAGTGAATTCCAGGTCAGCCTGGGCCAGACTGAGACCCTACCTTGAAAACCCAAACCAAAACAAAACAGCAAGAAAAAAGATCAGTTGGGCTAATTGTTCCGCATTGGGACAATTGGAATGATGTCCTGAGGTCAAAATCTAAGCTATGTAAGGCTCAAACTAGTAAAGAATGCACATTCTTTTTTTAAAAAAAAATCTTTAAAAAATGATTTATTTGAGAGAGAGAAAAAGAGTGAGAAAGGAGAGAGAGAGAGAGAGAGAGAGAGAGAGAGAGAGAGAGAGAGAAATGGGCACTCCAGGGTCTCTAGTCACTGCAAACAAACTCCAGATGCATGCGCCACCATGTGCTTATGTGGTTCTGGGGAATCGAACTCAGGTCCTTTGGCTTTGTAGGCCATCACCTTCACCACTCAGTTATCTCTCCAGTCCAAGAATGCACATTGTTTTGAAAGGAGAGGTCCTGGAAAGAGTATCCTGCTCCTCAAAGTCAGGTTTTATTCTCCCCCCGGGTTTATAAATTTGGCCATATCACCCCCCTGGTACCTGGCTTTAGAAGCATGAGGAATTCAGGAAACAACAGGCTCATTGGGAGAAACCACAGGCACTGAGGCCACGTGAAGCAGGGCCATGGACATATAGAAGCATATATATAATTTTTGACAATGCACTACTATGCAGTGGATTATCACTCTTTATGTTTGTTGTATTCTATAAAGTTGCTGGGCACACAGAATCAGCAAATGGCAAAACATTGATTTAGGGGGGAAAAACAGATTCTTTGCCAGCTCTATTCACAACCTTTCCAACACTCCTACCTGGCTTAAAACTTCTAATGCTTGATTGGTCTCATATGGGATCTTGTCTCTCCTGAATGCATATTATATTTATGTATATGTCAGCCCGGAATCATACCGTTTTAAACACAAGGCACAGTTGACGTTTGGGCATCTTCCACAACCCGAGGCAAGCTTGTTTTCTAGTTTCCTTTTCCAATCTACCCACAATTACTTTGACAGATGAACGACTGTTCTAAGAAGAAAACTCTCTCCTTCTCCTCAGTGTTCCCAGTTACCTGCCCCGAAATAACCCCTCCTGCACTGGGCGTTCCAGTGAGACAGTGAGGCCCCACGCACACTGCAGATTCCTCTGCATTCCCCCTCCCTTTGCAGAAAAGCCAGAACAGTGCATCTCTTTCCTAAAACTTGGGGGGAAATTAACAGCAAACGAGTCAGGAAGAAAGGAGCCTTATTCTCCATTTCTTACAGAAATTAAGCAGCAACCTACAACTACAACGAAGAAGTTACAGTGTCGGCAGAGGCTTGAGTAAGAGGCCTGCTTTCTCCTGTACCTTGGAATTTGGAACCTGAATTGGGGGCACGGGACATATTTTTCCCCCTCTGGATGTATTTTTTTTTTTCTTGGTTGTAAAAGGCCAAGGTAAATAATTGGGACATAGAATGTTTATAGATGACCACAGGCATTTTAAGGTGTTCCAGCAATGTCCCCTGAAGACACCACCAGGTCAGTCTTCCTGGTTAGACTGGATTGAGGTGGGGGCAGATGTTTTTCAGCATCCACTTAGTGCCTCGCTCTTACTACCCGGGGCTCACAGGAAAGCAGGGCAGGAACGGAGGCTGAGTGAGGATGAAAAGGGAAGGCCCAGCTCTGACACAGACCTTGTCCACCCCACCTCACCCTGACAGTCACACTTTTAATGCAAAAGCAGCCATCTTGGCCACTCGCAGCCCTGGGACTACACCAGGAACTATGCTGACCAGCATTTTCTTTATTTCATTCAATTGGAGGTAAGATTATCAGGGACATCTGTCCGTTTTCCTTCCTCCTAAGTCATCCGTTAGATGTGTGCTGTAGAAATCAAAGGTGGATAAGTGACTTGGAGACACATTCTATGTCTCCATCTTTAGCAAGTAACTCCCCACTTGCCATTACCCGGTTTGGATGAGATCAAAGAAATCAAAGAGAGAGAGAGAGAGAGAGAGAGAGAGAGAGAGTCAACTCTAATTCTTCTATGTAAGTGGGTGAAAATAATTGTCTGTAGAGGAATTTGAAGAGGTGGCTTGAGGTCCAGTTATGCAAAGCTTAAGTTCTGCGTGCCTAGAAAGTATTAAAAACAGATTTACAGACTTTTGTTTTAAATGAATACACCCAGTGGCTTCCTATAATTTAAGACTATGTATGACTGAATCATCTCCATTTCAAGAAAGGATTGTTGACAGGTTCTGAAGATTTGAAACAAATGGATACAGGAGACATAAGGGATTAAATATGTGGCATGACTACAAAAATATTTTTCAGCCGGGCGTAGTGGTGCACACCTTTAATCCCAGCACTCGGGAGGCAGAGGTCGGAGGATCGCTGTGAGTTCGAGGCCACCCTGAGACTACATAGTGAATTCCGGGTCAGCCTGGACCAGAGTGAGGCCCTACCTCAAAAAACCAAAATAAAATAAAATAAAATAAAAATTCTTTGCATTTGCAAAATAGTCACATAGAAGAAATAATGAAATTCAAGAGTTTCAAAGGTTCTTACCTGAATTTAGAATCCCACAGCAGCTGGAACATGTCCAACTTTTATTTGTGGTGCAAGTCCCTCTTTAAATAGCTGGTTGGCTTTTTTTTTTTTTCTTTTAGTCCAATGATGATTAACTATCTTTTCAGGTCATTGTCCTAGGCAAATAGGAGAAAAAAAAATGGTCTACCTAGAAATTCACTCTAGTTTTGTGTTTCTCAAAATTGTATTAAACATTTTTCAGAATTTCTACATTATTTTATATTAAGGTTAAAATATGAAGCTTTATTTCTAGAAATGGCTTGTATTGTTTTTAGTCAATTGAGTTCGTTGTATGATTTTTTTTTTTTTTTTGCCTTTAGGAATAGAAATGTAACATATCTTCCAATTCTTCCCAATAAAAAAGAATCCACTACAATTAAAAAAAAAAGTGTCTCCAGGTTACACCAGAACTCAAAATAGAAGATACATATATGATGATTGGTACCTGGATAGAGCTCTAATATAAAGTGATTGAATAATGGACATCCCCATGAATTTGCAAAGTACCTACTCATGAGAGGTTTTTCCAATTCCTTATATCAAACCTAAGTAGAAAATGGCCACTCAGTTGTAAGGCCTTTTATGATTTATTTATTTATTTATTTATTTATTATTTGTTTTTTTGAGGTAAGGTTTCACTCTAGCCGAGGCTGACCTGGAATTCACTATGTAATCTCAGGGTGATCTTGAACTCACAGTGATCCTTCTACCTCTGCCTCCTGAGTGCTGGGATTAAGGTGTGAGCCACCACACTGGGCTGATTTTTTTTTGTTTTTACTTTTTAAATTTAATTTATTTTAATTAAAAAATTTTTTTTTTTTACAGAGATAATGGTGCACCAGGGCCTCAGCCACTGCAATCAAACGCCAGATGCTTGCGCCACCTAGTGGGCACATGCGACTTTACACTTGCCTCACCTTTGTGTATCTGGCTAAGGTGAGATCTAGAAAGCGATTGAATTGAACATGGGTCCTTAGTTTTCACAGGCAAGTGCCTTAACTGCTAAACCATCTCTCCATCCCTGATTTTATTTTATTTTTTTACAGGAATAAGGTTTAATGAATTCAACAACTCAAACACTTTGCCTAGTCCAACTCAAACCTGGGGCTCTGTTTCAAGAACACCATCGGCAATTAGAGCATTCTCCCCAGTGTGTGTGTGTGTGTGTGTGTGTGTGTGTGTGTGTGTGCAAAGAATATTACCCGTGATCATGCTTGCATAGCAATCATCAGTACATCTGTAATAATATGTATGTAATCTCTATGTCTCAGTATCTGATACATTGTTTCATTGGTTCTACTCCTTGCTAATTTGTAGACTATATGGGTCATGGGAGGGACCAGACTGTGGAGGGGGAGAGTGATCAGAAGGTAAACTAGGAGCTGATAAAATTGTCTCCACCTACTCCTCTGCCAGTTCCTAAACTCCTGTGGGTCTTTGGGATCTTGATTAAAGTAGCATCCAGGCCCTACACATCCATACATGACATTCTGACAGGCCAGAGACAGACTGACTGTCTTTCTTTCCTCGCTGTCTCTTCCTTTCTCTCCTTTCTTTTCTCCCCCCTCTCTTCTTCCCTCCCTCCCTCTCTCCCTCTTTTCCTCTCTCTATCTCTCTCTTTCTTTTTTCTTTTTTTCAAAGTAGGGTCTCATTCTAGCCCAGTCTGACCTGGAATTCACTCTGTAGTCTCAGGGTGGTCTCGAACTCACGGCTATCCTCCTACCTCTGCCTCCTGAGTGCTGGGATTAAAGGCTAAAGTGCCACCACACCTGGCTCCCTTCTTTCCTTTCTTATTAACAAAATCTTGCTATATATCCCAGGCAGGCCCTGAACCTGCAATCTTGCTTCAGCCTCCCATGTGCTAGGATTTCAGACATGCACCACTGTTCCCAGCAAGATCACTGGAAATCAGCAACGTAGGTACACAGACCGAACCAACCAGATGAACTCAGAATCATACAGATGAATCACCAGAATGCTTCCAGATACTAAAGAGTGTTTTCCTAGGTTCCTTTCGTGATGATTCTTAAATCAGCTAGACTGCTCTTCTGGAAAACAGGAGAGGTCAGAGGAGCCGCTGACACCGGCCTCTCAAAATCGATAGCTTGCCGGCAGCCGCTGATCAACAGAATTGCAAAATTTCTTTCAAGTCCATTAATATTTATTTCAGATTATCAGCAGAGTTTGGATGAAATGGCATGCCCTTTGGTGAGCTCTGATAGCAATCCACCTCCACTGCTTGGTAATGGTCTGAACTTGATGAATTCTCCCACTCTGGAGACTCCCTCATCCGTCAGGTGACCAGTCAGCATCTGGAGGAAGGATCTGGTCTTTTTCACCTGGCTGCCTGTGCTGTTGGCAGATGAATTCTTTTTGCCTGGATTTCCCCACTCTTCACTCGTACGTGCTTGTACCCTGTTCAGCTGTCCTTGGTGGACGTTGGACCCAAGTTTCATCAGCCTTCCAACGTGGACTGAAGACCAGTAGCTCTCCAGGAGTCCTCCAGGAATTTAGTTCCTGGAATAAGCCAGCTGAGGCGTCCAGCCGCATGAGACGTTCAAACCTGTGGACAGCTCTTGTTGGACTCCGTAAGCTAATTCCATAAATCCTCCTTCGATACCGATCCGTTCTATCAGTTATGTTCCTCTAGAGAACCCTGACTGGCTCATTCTAGAGTCAGAGCCTAATTACATTCACGGTATCTCCCTTGTAGGTAATAAGGGTTTTTTTTTTTTTTCCTTTTTCCTTTTCCTTTTTCTTCTTTTTCTTTTTCTGTTTCTTTTTCTTTCTTTCTTTCTTTCTTTTTTTTTTTTTTTTAAGGTAGGGTCTTGCTCTAGTGCAGGCTGACCTGGAATTCACTATGTAGTCTCAGGGTGGCCTTGAAATCACAGTGATCCTCCTACCTCTGCCTCCCAAGTGCTGGGATTAAAGGTGTGCCACCACGCCTGGCATTTTCCAGGGACATTGGGGATTCAAACTCAGGTCTAGGACAAACACTTTACCCACTGCTGGTATCTTCCCAGACCTGCCAGTATTTTATTTAAGAGAGAGTGGGAGGGAGGGAGAGAGAGAAAGAGAAGGAAAGAGAGGGAGAGAGAATTGGCATGCCAGGGCCTCAGCCATCCACTGCAATTGAACTCCAGTCTCTTGTGCCACCAAGTGGGCATGTGCAGACCTTGCATTTGCCTCACTTTAAAAAAATATTTTTATTTATTTGAGGGAGAAAGAGGGAGACACACACACACACACACACACACACACACACAGAGAGAGAGAGAGAGAGAGAGAGAGAGAATTGGGATGCCAGGACCTCAGCCACTGAAATTGAACTCTAGAGGCTTATGCCACTTAATGGGCACGTGTGACCTTGCACTTGCCTCACTTAATTTTTTTTATTAGTAATGGACATATTTAGTATGTAAACAACACATGTTGGTACCATCATTTTCCTCCTCCCTGTCCCTTTTCTGAAGAGGCCTTCCTCGTTGGAGATGCAAGTCAACACCATGGCGATTGTGGGTCATGCATTATGGATGGATGGGGGGAAGAGTCAATGTCTCTCTAAATTTTTCTAAATATTTTATTTTTATTTATTAGAGAGAGAGAGAGAGGGAGAGAGAGAGAAAAAACGGGCACACCAGGGCCTCCAGCCACTGTAAAGGAGCTCCAAATGCATGGGCCACCTTGTGCATCTGGTTTACATGGGTCCTGGGGAATCGAACCTGGGTCCTTTGGCATCGCAGGCAAATGCCTTAACTGCTAAGCCATCTCCCCAGTCCTTGCCTCACTTTTGTGCATCTGACTTAGGTGGGATCTGGAGAGTCCAACATGGGTCCTTAGGCTTCACAGGCAACCACTAAGCCATCTCTCCAGCCCCAGTATTTTTTTCTTTATTAATTAGTTTTGTATTCAGCAAATACAGTCAGTTTGGTACCATTATTAGGCTCATCTGTGACCTGCCCCCTCTCCTTGGCGTCTCTTGTTGAGGCATATGCAGCCCCAGTATTTTTTAACATTTATTTATTTGACAGAAATGAGTGGAAATGAGAGAGAGAGAGAGAGAGAATATGAGCACGCCAGGGCCTCCAGCAACTGCAAACAAGCTCCAGATGCATGCACCACCTTGTGCATTTGGCTTATGTGGGACCTGGGGAATCAAACCTGGGTCCTTAGGCTTCACAGGCAAGCGCCTGTAACTGCTAAGCCATCTCTGCAGCCCCTGTTTATATATATAATCATTTCCAATCAGGTCTTAAGAGAAAGCTTTCAGGGGCAGAGTGAATGTGCCATTGCCTGCCCAGCACACAACACTCGCAGGCTGCTTCCTAGAGTGGTGGGAACCCTGGGACTCCCGCCACTGGTGTTCAAAGCTCTCACATGGAAGGGGCTAAACTGCTGTGGCATTCATCTCTTATGCTGGTCACCGTGGCAAGAGGGAAGAGGGTCCCTGACCACTGTCCCAATCCCCATGGTGACCGCACATTCTGTCTCTGTCCCTCATCTCCCCCATGGCCAGTCGTAAAAGTCCCCTCACCTACGGCCTCTTCTCAGAACTTGTGCTGGTTTGACTCAGGTGTCCCCCATCCACTCAGGTGTTCTGAATGCTAGGTCCCCAGCTGATGGAGATTTGGGAATTAGCGCCTCCTGGAGGCAGTGCATTGTTGGGAGCAGGCTTATGGGTTTTACAGCCAGTGCCCCCTTGCCAGTGTTTGGCACACTCTCCTGTTGCTGTTGTCCACCTGATGTTGGCCAGGGGCTGATGTCCACGTTCTGCTCATGCCATCGTTTTCCCCTGCCATCGTGGAGCTTCCCCCTCGAGACTCTAAGCCAAAATAAACCTCGTTATTTTCCCACAAGCTGCTCTTGGTTGTGTGATTTCTTCCAGCAATGCGAGCCTGACTGCGGTAGAACTTTTCGACATGGCTCTTTTGCTAGTGTCTCAGCTTGGGCTTCTCCTGAGACCCCGCCTCCCCTCGTCCGTGGCGTCTGGCCCCCTCTGTATTGCTTCAGACCAGAGACACCGTTCTCCTGGCCTGTTTCCCTCTGCTCTCCTCTGTTCACTTCCCTGTGCCTCCCTTCCCTTTGCAGTCCTTTACCTTTGAGTCTCTTACGAAGACGTGCCATCTGTCCCTTGTTGGAATCTCATACTAACATTTACGTCATACTTCAGTTGTATTCACCTCACGACAATTTTAATTCAATTTGTTTGAATGTACACGTGTGCAAATACAGATTACATCGTAATTATTGGTGATTTGAATGGTCATCTTTTTGGGGGGATTTATGAAAGAGATCTATTTGGTTAAATATGCTACGATAGTTTATTTTTATTTTTTTAATTTTTTTGTTGTTCATTTTTATTTATTTATTTGAGAGTGGCAGACAGAGAAAGAGGCAGATAGAGAGAGAGAGAGAGAGAGAGAGAGAGAATGGGCACGCCAGGGCCTCCAGCCACTGCAAACGAACTCCAGATGCGTGTGCCCCCTTGTGCATCTAGCTAACGTGGGTCCTGGGGAATGGAGCCTCGAACCGGGGTCCTTAGGCTTCACAGGCAAGCGCTTAACCGCTAAAGCCATCTCTCCAGCCCCATAGTTAGTTTATTTTTAAAATTATTTTCATTTCTTAAAATACAATGTTGATTAAAACAATTCTATTAAGTATGCACTTACTGATACTCTCAGAGTTATATACATTAATAAAACATAGTATCTCAATGAGTTCTCATTACAGAAAGGTGAAAGCAAAGAACCATAGGAAAAATATTCAGTCTGTGAACATATTCCAATGACTTTTTTATTTTTTATTTTTTAAGATCAGATTTGTTTGGAGGAAAAAAAATACCCACAACCCAAAGGATGGGATTTTACATCTCAAGACATCACCCAACTAATGTCTACAGATTACAAATCATTTTCATAGAAGATATTTTTGTACAAATTTTACATGTTCAGGAGGGGGACATAAGTCAACCCCTGTTTTTATTTTAACAGAGGAGCAAAGAAGGCGAGTGGGATAAAACAATTTTTTTAAAATTATTTTTAGATGCAACTAGTTGGAAGGAAAATAGACATGAAGAGGGCCAACTACCTTTTCGTTGTCTACAACCAGTGTTTTTTAAAACATATTTTATTCATTTATTTGAGAGAGAGAAAAAGAGAGAGAGAGAATGGACACACCAGGGCCTCCAGCCACTGCAGACAAACTCCAGATGCATGCGCCCCCTTGTGCATCTGGCTTACGAGGTTACTGGAGAATCAAACTGGATCCTTTGGCTTTGCAGGCAAATGCCTTAACTGCTAAGCCATCTCTCCAGCCCAACCAGTGGTTTAAAAAAAACAAAACAAAACAAAACCCATTCAACCGTGGTTCTCTCTCTCTAAAAGCCCACTTCCTAAGTGCTAGTCAATCAGGTCCACTATTCCAATGACTTTCCACTCAAAAGTCTTTTTCTTTCGTTTAGAAAATCTTAATGCACTAGCTTCTGGGTTTTCCAACTTTCTCTTCTCCAGCGATCTTAGCCGTTACTACCTCCTGAGGGCATAAACCGTGCAGCTCTCTGTAAGGTCAGTATCAAGCACTGGATCCCCCAGCACCTGGGCTCAGAAATGCTTCCTTGACTGCGATCTACAAGCTACTCACTGACGCTGTCAAATAGTTCACCGTTCCTTCTCCCTCAGGTGCTCATTTTCCGTAATTCTTAGCCCACCCCGCCCATTTCTCCACAGAGAGGAATGCAACTAACAACAGCAGCAAATACCAAACCTCTGCACTATACAGACTTGAAATTTAAACCACGAAGCTCAAACGTGCTTTCCTGCTCTCTTCCAGCCCACGCTGCTTTGCTGAGCCACTGTTTTCTATTGGACTTCTGTTTTCAAGGTCCTAAAAGATTCTTCACAAAGGAGCTGACGTCCTATCTTCAACTCAGAAACAAACACAAAAGACCCAAGAAGTCACCTGTAAAGGCCTGGTGATTGTTCAGCTCCCCAGCCAGCAGATGGAAGCAGACACCCGTCTTTAGAGATGCTCGCTTGGCACGGACCACGTATCTGAGCGCTGAGACAGTCTGGCACTTTGCATCAAAGGAAAAAAAAAAAATCTCATTCTTCAGGAATCTGGAACAAGCTCTTTCTTGGGGCAGTATTTATGTGGCCGCTAAGCCCTCCTTAAAGCTGATTAAGGGCCTTCATAAATTTAACTCATGTTCAGGAGTTCACAACAATTTCCCATGTAACATTAAGATAGGAGCAGTATACTTTAGTAAAGGGAAAGTTGTCCCCTGAATAAAATTAACATTAGTTACATATTTACTTATTTATTTTGTGTGGGACGGGGTCTCACTGTATAGAATAGAGTGTTTTCAAACTCATATTCCTTCTGCTTGTACCTCCTAAGGGCTAGAATTACAGATGTAGTCCATCATGCCTGGCCGGAATAGGCTTTTGAAAATGATTGTATGTATATATTACGTATGCATTTGTTTATTTATTTACTGACAGAGTGATGCAGAGAGAGAGAGAGAGAGAGAGAGAAAGAGAAAAAGAAGGAATGTGGCAGGATATTTTGCCATTGCAAACAAACTCCAGACACATGTGCAACCTTGTGCATCTGGCTTTACGTGGGTACTGGGGGATTGAACCTGGGTGCTTGGGCTTTGTAGGCAAGTGCCTTAACTGCTGAGCCATCTCTCCAACCCCTGAACACTTTATTTATTTATTTATCATGGGAGAGAGAGGCAGAGAGACAGAGAGAGAGAGAAAGAAAGACCGAGAGAGAGGGAGGGAGGGAGAGAATGGACATGCTAGGGCCTCCAACCACTGCAAATGAATTTTAGAAGCATGTGCCACCTTATGCATCTGGCTTATATGGGTACTGGGGAATCAAACCTGGGTTATTAGGCTTCATAGGCAAGTGCCTTAGCCACTAAGCCATCTGGGACAGGGACTGGAGGTCCCTGAACAGGTTTTATTTTATTTTATTTTATTTTATTTTATTTTAGAGAAAGAGGCAAAGAGAGAAAGAGAGAGAGAGAGAAAATGGGCATGCCAGGGCCTCCAGCCACTCAGATGAACTCCAGATGCGTGCACCATCTTGTGCATCTGGCTTATGTGGGTCCTGGGGAATCAAACCTGGGTCCTTTGGCTTCTCAGGCAAGTGCCTTAACTGCTAAGCCATTTCTCCGGCTCTGAACATGTTGTTAATGCTAATAATATTCAGCATATAATAGAGATTTTCATGGAGAGATGAACTCTTTGTTGTCTTATCCTCCTCCAGAGAGAGTCCCTCTATCTTGTTTTGCTTAGATAAGACCCATGAGCTGCCCTGGGCCAGAGACATGTCCATAGTTTCTGTTTCAAAGGCCAACCGGGTACAGGTAGTGAAGGGATTTCTAGTGTGTATCTGCTAAGTAAAACAGGAATTTGAATGGTGTTCTCACAATGCAATAGTTCAGCATCCATTTGGGAAAATGTGTGAAATAAATAAAAGAGAGCTAAAGGGCAGCAAAGAAAGTGTCCCGTAGATTGTTGTGACCCAGTCCCTGAAACCTGCCAGGGTTCATTTACATGAGGAGGGACTGTGCAAATTATGACGGAGAATCCTAACATTGGATGTCTTGGATTGTCTAAATGGGCTCGAGATATAACCAAAACTGTCCTAACAAAACAGTTCTAGACGGAATGCTGACTGCAGTCAGAGGAGAAGGTGGAGTAATGACAGAAGTCCAGTCTGTGTGCTTTACCTGGGGAGGAAGTGGCCACAAGACAAGGCTGGCAGGGGGCAAAGTCCAACGTGGATGGGGGACCACGGCAAGGGCGGGAAGCCAGCACCCTAGTGTCACCCCAGCAGGGGGAGGTAGGGAGTAATGCGTGCTGAGGGTTCAGCCAGCTCTCTCCTTTCATAACTGCCCACAGGTATGGGGGTCCTTCCACCTCAATTAATCTGATCTAATTATGGGGGGTCCTTCCACCTCAATTAATCTGATCTAGTTATGGGGGGTCCTTCCACCTCAATTAATCTGATCTAGTTATGGGGGTCCTTCCACCTCAATTAATCTGATCCGGTTATGGGGGGTTCTTCCACCTCAATTAATCTGATCCAGTTATGGGGGGTCCTTCCACCTCAATTAATCTGATCCGGTTATGGGGGGGGTCCTTCCACCTCAATTAATCTGACCTAGTTATGGGGGGTCCTTCCACCTCAATTAATCTGATCTAGTTATGGGGGTCCTTCCACCTCAATTAATCTGACCTAGTTATGGGGGGTCCTTCCACCTCAATTAATCTGACCTAGTTATGGGGGGTCCTTCCACCTCAATTAATCTGACCTAGTTATGGGGGGTCCTTCCACCTCAATTAATCTGATCTAGTTATGGGGGTCCTTCCATCTCAATTAATCTGATCTAGTTATGGGGGTCCTTCCACCTCAATTAATCTGATCTAGTTATGGGGGTCCTTCCACCTCAATTAATCTGATCCAGTTATGGGGGGTTCTTCTACCTCAATTAATCTGATCTAGTTTTGGGGGTCCTTCCACCTCAATTAATCTGATCTAGGTATGGGGGGGTCCTTTCACCTCAATTAATCTGATCCAGGTATGGGGCGGGGTCCTTCCACCTCAATTAATGTGATCCAGGTATGGGGGGTCCTTCCACCTCAATTAATCTGATCCAGTTATGGGGGTCCTTTTACCTCAATTAATGTGATCCAGGTATGGGGGGTCCTTCCACCTCAATTAATCTGATCCAGTTATGGGGGTTTTTCCACCTCAATTAATCTGATCCAGTTATGGGGGTCCTTCCACCTCAATTAATCTGATCTAGTTATAGGGGGTCCTTCCACCTCAATTAATCTGATCTGGTTATGGGGGGTCCTTCACCTCAATTAATCTGATCTAGTTATGGGGGGTCCTTCCACCTCAATTAATCTGATCCAGTTATGGGGGGGGGTCCTTCCACCTCAATTAATCTGATCTAGAAAGACTCCTTCATACATGGGTTAGATGGAGTCTTTTCTGTAGGTCATCATTGCGTAGTAATTTTCGTTCAGAATTTTACATTAAATTATTTGAGTGTATACAGACATAACATTTAAAATCTGTACATATATTATTTTGATGTATTAAGAATGATAAATATTGCTGATTTAAATTTTATTTATGCACATACTTGAGGGACAGAAATGTCCGGGAAAGTAATTGTTAAATAATGATATGTAACTTTTTAAATAAATAACAAGATTTTTAATGTGTGTTTTCCTCAAAATTAAAAAAAAAAATCCTTTAGAGACATGACCAGAGAGATTTGGTCTATGGCGATTCGAAATCCTTTCAAATTGAGAACCAGAGATTAACCATCGCAAGGGGACATCAGAGGCTGAAAAAGACCAGGAGGCGAATTATTTTCCCAGATCCTGCTAGCGATTTGTCTTCAACACAGTAGGATGGATCTCAGGCTTGTCACCTCTAGAAGTGTAAGAGAATAAGTCTGTATCGTGTTAAACCACTAAATTTGTGGTGTATTATACAGCAAAAAAAAAAAAAAAAAATAGGAAAATAATAATTCCTCGGTACCTCCCTTCCTCTGCTGGCCGCTGCATGCCAACCTCTTCTACAGACTGTCCAGAACGGCATGCGTATCAAGATCCCTGAGCATTAAACACCCACTGTCTTCTGAGGTTCAGGTCTGTGGAGAGGGTTCCTGGGCTCTACCCAGAATTCAAACCTACTGAGTTGGTTCCAGGAGCTTATGCATCTAGCCCACCCAGTAAGCTGCAGTTTGCTCTGTTGACAACTGTTTTAACTTCCTTCCTCTCATGATTGTAACTTCCTACGTTGTGTGTGCGTGCACGCGTGCGCGTGCAGGTGAGGTTAGAGAAGAACTTTGTTGACCGTTCCTCAGATGCCACCCATGTTCTGTTTTTCTTTTGACATAGAGTTTCTCACTGCCCTGGAGCTTGCCCGCTAGATTAGACAGCAACCCCGGGGGACCTGCCTCTCTCTGCTTCTCCAGCACTGGCATTGCAAGAAGGGGCCATGCCTGTTTTTGCAACTCACTATTCTGTCTGCTGAAGTTTACGTACCTGAGAGTGCATCCTGTGGAAGTTGGATTCAGGTGTCCCCCATAAACCTAGGTGTTCTCTAGGTTCCTAGTGGACTGAGATTTGGGAATTAATGCCTCCTGGAGGCAGTGTACTGTTGGGGGCGGGCATATGGGAGTTACAGCCAGTTTCCTCTTGCCAGTGTTTGGCACACTCTCCTGTTCCTGTTGTCCACCTGATATTGGCAAGGAGGTGAGGTCCACCCTCTGATCATGCCATCACTTTACCTGCCATCATGGAGTTTCCCCTCGAGCCTGTACGCCAAAATAAACCCCTTTCCCCCACAAGCTGCTCTTGGTGGGGTGATTTCTGCCAGCAATACAAACCTGATTGCAACACATCCCAAAGACATTGATTTATTTACTTTTATAATACATAATTTATTTATTTCAGACACACACACACACACACACACACCAAGAGAGAGAGAGGCAGAGAGAGAAAATGCACTTGGAGAGATGTCCTAGCAGTTAAGATGCCTGTTGACAAAACCAAAGGACCCAGGTTCAATTCCACAGTACCCACGTAAGTCAGATGTCCAAAGTGGTGCATGCATCTGTTTACAATGGTTAGAGGCCCTGACATATCCTTCTCTCTCTCTCTCAAATAAATAAATACAAACTCTGGACTATTGATCATAGCGCCATTGAGCCAACTTTTTTTCTAAGAAGTTGAGACTTTTTTTTTTAATACTGTGTTAGATTTAGACTTTGTTAAACTGGGTTTGATGACAGATAGTTGGAATCCAACTGGAACAGGTTTTAAGGTGCTCCTTGGATGCATAATGGAGTAGAAACCAACCCGTGCTTTCTGAGTTTCTTCATCAAACACAAAAGTTGCATATATAAGAAAGTTATATATATATATATTATATATTACATATATATTATATATATATTGCAATATGATCTGGTTGCTGTTCTGCTCACACCTGATCCTTGTGGCGATCAAGTTTGATGAATCCCCTTGGATAAGCAGTAGTAAACAGAGTTCCTGAGCTCTATCCCAGAAAGTGGTCCCTTGTGTATGTAAGTATATTGTTCATATGCACGAACCCACACCTATATGAATCTACGTGTGAACTCCAGGTGTGCCCCTGATGTCTCTGTCTTCTTACAATCAGTTCCCGAGTGAAATGGCATGAGTGGAAAGTCAGTAATAGTGTGTTCTTGAGGTAATAAGAAGATGTTTGGCCAACTTCATGGCATTTTTTCCATACCCCCTTCTGTGTAGGATTTAGGTATTAAGAAATTACTTTTGGGCTGGAGAGGTGGCTTAGTGGTTAAGACGCTTCCCTGTGAAGCCTAAGAATCCATGTTCAACTCTCCAGATCCCACGTTAGCCAGACGCACAAAGGTGAGGCAAGCGCAAGGTTGCACATGCCCACGAGGTGGTGTGAGTGTCTGGAGTTCGATTGCAGTGGCTGAGGCTCTGGCGCGCCAACTCTCCCTCCCTCTCTCTCTCTTCCTCTGTCATTCTTTTGCTTTCTCTCTCTCATAAAAAGTTACAAAAAAATTGCTTTTGACCATTAAATCCATGTTTGCAAATCCCTCTGAAAGCTTCCTATAAGAGACTGCCAAGATCTACCTTTTTTTAACCTTCTTACCAAACAGGTATTTCCAGAGTCACTTTAAATTTTTGCTTATTTATTTTCAAGAAGAGAAAGATGGGGAGAAGAGAGAGAGAGAGAATGGGCATGCCAAGGCCTCCAGCCTCTGCAAATGAGCTCCAGATGCATGTGCCACTCTCCGTTTTCTGATTCAGGCAAGATCAAAGAGAAAAGGGAGTTGATGCTTACCATTCCATGACGTTGATGAAAATTATTGCAGCCCATTTAAAGAAGGAGCCATGAAGTTCATTGATTTTCTGACTTCAAGTTCTGTTTGTCTACAAAGTATTTTAGATTTACAAATTCCGTTTTTAAAGTATACATCTATGACTTGTATAATGTAAGGCTGTGTAAACCTCAGATAAATCTAGTTCCAGAAGGGATAGTTGACAGGTTTTGAGGGTTTGGAGCATAGGTGAATATATAAATATAAGATAGAAGGCACAAAATCTGTCATATGTTCCATGACCACAAAGATATTTATATGCTTTATTTATTGAAAGTGACAGACAGAGACAGGAAGAGGCAGAGAGAGAGAGAGAGAGAGAGAGAGAATGGGCGCTCCAGGGCATCCAGTCACTACAAATGAACTCCAGATGCGTGCGCCCCCTTGTGCATCTGGCTAACGTGGCTGCTAGGGAATTGAGCCTCGAACCTGTCCTTAGGCTTCACAGGCAAGCGCTTAACCGCTAAGCCATCTCTCCAGCCCATTTATATGCTTTAAAAAATACTTACATAGAAGAAAGATGAAGTTGCATGGTCTGAAGAGTTCCTACCTGAACTTAGAATCCCACAGCTCCTGCAGCATGTTTGGCCTTTATTTGCTGCGCAATCCCTTCTTTAGTTTTTGCTCCTATTAGTTCAGTGAACATTATCTGTTTTGTCCTAGGCCAATAGATTTAAATTGTCTCATTAGAAATTAACTACACACTCCTGATCTTCAAGATTGTATTGATTTTTTTGGTTACTTAATTTTCTTTTTAAAAATACTTTATTATTTATTTGACAGAGAAAGAGGGAGGGAGGGAGGGAGGGAGAGAGAGAGAGAGAGAGAGAGAGAGAGAGAGAGAGAGAATGGGCATGCCAGGGCCTCCAGCCACTACAAACAAACTCCAGATGCATTCACCCCCTTGTGTATCTGGCTAACGTGGGTCCTGGGTAATCTAACCTGGGTCTTTTGGCTTTGCAGGCCAATACCTTAACTGCTAAGCCATCCCTCCAGCCTTTAATTTTCTTTTTTTTTTAATTGAAGACTTTAATTCATGAACGTATTGAACATTGGTCACAGTCCCATCAGATGATGCTCTTCCCCGTCCCCCATCCCACTGAGGGCGCTCCTCGGTGGGGATATTGGTAATCGCTGTGGAGAAAGGAAGGGTGTGGGGAAATAGGAACCCCCAGCCACTGCTGGTGGGAGCGCAAGGTTGTACAGGCACTATAGAAATCAGCATGGAGGTTCCTCAAAAATCCAGAATGATGTCTACCATTTGACCCAGCTGTACCGCTCCTGCGTGGATGCTCTCAAGATTCTCCTAGAGAGATTCTTGTCCAGCTGTGTTCGCTGCTGCTCTATTCCTAATAGCTAGGGAATGGAATCAACTCAGATTCCCATTCACTAATGAATGGGTAATGAAGGTGTGGTACATATGCACAAATGGAATTCTACTCAGCAGTAAGGAAAGATGAAATTACGAAATCTGCAGAAAAGCAGATCGACCTGGAAAACTTAAACGAAGTGAGATTACCCAGACTCGGAAATACAAACACATGTTCTCTCTCAGACACTGATCCTACTATGAATAGTTTGTATTAATTTTATTAAGAATTTATATTTTATCTTGCGTTAGTGTTAGAACTCTAAGCTTTATTTCTGGGAGAGACTTGCATTGTTTTATTCCACTGAATTGGTTGCATGAAATTGTTTCTCCTTAGGAATATACACTCAGCATGTAATCCAAGGCTCTGAAAACACTTCCCAATAGAGAATAACTCAATGCCATTAAAACAATAAACATATCTTCACGTTGCGCTACTACTCAGGAGTAAGATGTGCAGCATTGCTTGGTCCATGGGTAAGGTTCTGACACCGTGGGGATAGTTGCTGGATTCCCCACATGGCATAGTAAACTTTCAGTTAATTACAAGCTGCTCTGTATGGAAAAAAAACATACAGTCAACACTGCTTTGCATAATACATTTCTTACATCACTTCTTCAGGAAAAAATTTCCAAATGCTTTCCTAGAATCCATCTGCATGCTAAAGATGAAAAGAACTTGACCCAGTTCAATATTGGCTTTGTTGTTGAGTAAAGATGGGGTTCAGTCAAAAATTAATAATTCATTTTTTCATACTAGGGCTTGTACTAGTGCCTCACACACTCTGGGCATGCATTATACCACTTAACTATATCTCCATCCAACAAACTAGATAATGCAGTATTTTGTAATAGTTTTTATTTCCTTACTTATTTGACACACAGAGAGAGAGAGAGAGAGCGAATGGGTGCACCAGGGCTTCCAGCCGCTGTAAACGACCTCCAGACACATGCGCCCCCTTGTGCAACTGGCTAATGTGGGCCCTGGGGAATTGAACCTGAGTCCTTTGGCTCTGCAGGCAAATGCCTTAACCATAAAGCTATCCCTCCAGCCTGATAATTCAGTATTTTAACTCTATCCTGCCCCAGGCACTGGCAAGCCGGGAGACTATAACCTATCAGGTAACCTGTCTAAAATGTATACTGCGCCTTTTCCAGAAAACGTTTGCTAATTCCTTCCCTCAACGATTTTTATCACTTTCTAGCTTGCCCACATCCCAATGGCAGGACCCACACTGAAACTTATAATACCTGCTTAAGGTAAAAACACATCAATTATTTGTTTCCTAAACCAACATGGATCCTGGGTCTTTTTTAAATTCACTGATCAACCTACATCAACTTTTCTGTGTAAGGACTTCCTTCTTCCTCAGCTAATATCCTTAAGACATTATGTCCAGGAGTGAGATATCTACTTTATAGGTATTCAGATATTTTCAAATGCTATATATAGGGTTGGGGAGATGGTTCATCAGTGAAAGGTGCTAACTTGCAAAGCCTGCCAGCCTGGGTCTGAATTCAGAAGAGATGGATGGTGAGGGAAAAGGCTGGAAGGGTACGGTCAGAACAGGGGGAAGGGTTCAAGACAGAATTAAAAAGAAACATTTCTTTCTTTCCTTCTTTCTTTCTTTCTTTCTTCTTTCTTTCTTTCTTTCTTTCTTTCTTTCTTTCTTTCTTTCTTTCTTTCTTTCAGAGTGACAGATAGAGAAAGAAAGAGGCAGATAGAGGGAGAGAGAGAGAGAAAGCATGGGTGCACCAGGGCCTCCAGCCCCTGCAAACGAACTCCAGACGCGTACGCCCCCTTGTGTATGTGGTTAACATGGGTCCTGGGGAATCGAGCCTCGAACCAGGGTTCTTAGGCTTCACAGGCAAGCACTTAACCGCTAAGCCATCTCTCCAGCCCTCAAGAGAGAATTTTATTGCATAAGCCAAGAGAGCCATTGATAGAAAGTGTTTAAAAGCTGAAAAGTACTGAGTGCTAAAAAAAAAAAAATGAAGGCTAAATTAAATATATCGAAGTGGACACTTTGCTATGTGGAAATGCGATGAGTGTATGGTGAACCGAGTGCAGTGTGAGGCGATGTGTGTTGTATCCAGGGGAATAGCCTGGACTGACTATTGTAAATCAGGTCACATAGGAAGCTGAACTCATAGAAGGGCTAAGGGGACATTTCCTCTGAATGGAAAACAATCTTGTGAGACGTAGAAGGCTCAGAAAGGTGAGAAGCTGTCAAGATTCACAAGAACCCTCCAGAAGGGTATAAAACACACAGCTCTCAGGGGGAGAGTGCCCTTTGGTAAGGCAGCCCGTCGCAAGTCAGGTAGGCAGCTCCGAGCACATGGTTTTCTTGACTCATGACCCGTCCAGGCTCCTGTTAGTGACTCCAATCCACTTACCGGTTCACTAACCTAGCTATGGGAAGAATTGGTTCTGTGGTTCATGACTGCTGTCCTGTCTGGGGTGAATGGACATTTATTCCCATCTCATTGGCAAAAAAAAAGTCACTCAATACATGTGAGCCCACATTCCAGGGTCTGCGATTTGGGGGAAATCAGGTAACCTCTCTGAACCTTGGTGTCTTCCTCATGCATAACACGGAAAAGTATTGTATACTGTCCAAATCATCAAATGAGAAGTAACAGTAAAAGGAGTGATCCCTGTACGTGTATGTAACTACTAATATTCCATAGAAATGTCTTCAAAACCTGATTAGAATAGAACTAGAGAGCTAAAATAGTAACTAGGGGGAGCTCTAAGACCAAGAGATGTGTGTGTGTGTGTTTCCTCCTTTCTCTCTCTCTTTCTGTCTTTCTTTCTTTCTTTCTTTCTTTCTTTCTTTCTTTCTTTCTTTCTTTCTTTCTTTCTTTCTTCCTTTCTTCCTTTCTTCCTTTCTTCCTTTCTTCCTTTCTTCCTTTCTTCCTTTCTATCTTTCTTTTTGGTTTCTCGAGATAGGGTCTCGCTCTGGCTCAGGCTGACCTGGAATTCACTCTGTAGTCTCAAGGCTGGCCTTGAACTCACGGCGATCGTCCTACCTCTGCCTCCCGAGTGCTGGGATTAAAAGTGTGCGCCACCACGCCCAGCTCTCTTTTCTTTCTTTTGCCTTTATTTAGTTATTTTTCTTTTTTCATGTTTAATGACTGGAGAGACAGGAACTTACTGCCTGCTGGGAGTACAGCACCAGAGGCAGACAATTAGAGAAGAACTTTATTCCAGACTCAGGGCTTCTTACAACCTTTGTGTGTACTTGCATGTTGGAAAGAGAGAGAGGGGTGGCACTTGCTGGTAGAAGAAATAATGCAGTAATGGGGGTAGGGTATCACCTCAGGATAGTCGCGGGCATCTGAGAAGAGTTCCTACAAACTACAGAATGCCTGGATGAAGAGGAAAAACATAATCAGGGAGCCCATGTTCTGAGTGCAATCAGATTCCTTGGAGATGTGTGGCAGGTGGTACCCAAGCTTTATGCCAACTCCTGGGGGATCCATGGAAAAAAAAACCTCCATCTAAAAATGTACAAATTACGAAGTGCACAGCAATAAACTCTCATCCCAAGGTGAACTGTGGAAAACATGTACTTTCAAAACGCACCGGCTTCTGGCAGGTTATTTTCTTTGGGTGTGTTTGTGAATAAATCCAAACAGATGCACACATTAGCCTCCTGAATGTCTGTCTGTCTTGCAATTGGAATCTTTCACTAATTGGGGTCTTGTGAAGCATGGAGTCTGTTCCAATCACATCGGCCTTAGGCACGAAATAAATCAATGCCTGAATTTTCAAAAGGTGGACCCAATCCAAGCCAGACCTAGCCCAGGGCACCGTGGAACTGAAGATGGGGTTGTACCCATATCAGGGGCGGAATTTCTGCTAGAAAAATGCAGAGTTTATTAACGGGGTGGGCAACCTCAGCAGTACAGTGTAATTCGTTGTAAATGGCACCCCAAGACAGCTCTTCTGTAAAGATTCACTCAGATAAAACTCTGGGGTAAAAACTTTGTTAGCTTCTTTATGTGACATTTAGTTAAACATTCCTATGGGTGAACTGACACTTTTTTTCTCTCTCACTTTTTAAAATTATTTTGTTTTTATGAGTTATGGACTTTACTATGGGGACAAATTGTGTGTTGGTCCCATTTCCCCTTGTGTTATCCTCTTATATCACCTCTGCCCCCCCCCAATCCACTGAAGGCCCTCGGTGGGGTTATTCACATTCACCACGAAGCGAAGCCGATGAATGCAGCAGGCAGCCTCTGGAGGGACAGGCAGTGCCTCAGGATATTCCTTCACACTCTGCGGCTCTTACAACCTTTCAGCTTCCTCTTCCACAATGTTTCCCAAGCCTTGGTGGGTGTGTTGCAAGTCTACTTTAGTGGTGAGTTCTTTACAGCCTCTGGGTTTCTGCTTTGGTGAGTTTTGAGTGTCCTTGGTGTCTATCGTCATCTCCCTGGAGCTGGTTGTCAGACCAGCACAGAGAGCAGCTCTCATGTTTAAAAAATACTTTATTTATTTGCTTGCAAGCAGAGAGAGAGAGAGAGAGAGAGAGAGAGAGAGAGAGAGAGAGAGAGAGAGATTGAGAGAGAGAGAGAGAGAGAGAGAGAGAGAGAGAATGCGTAATCCAGGCCTCCAGCTGATGCAAACGAACTCCAGATGCATGTGCCACTTTGTGCATCTGGCTTTACGTGGATACTTGGAAACTGAACCAGGGTCACCAGGCTCTGCAGGCAAGAGCCGTAACAGCTAAGCCTTCTCTCCAGCCCTTAGATCTCTGTTTAACGGGGAGGAAGACTTCCTCAGCGTCAGATTTTGTTTCTGTTGTTCCTGCTTTTCTCATGCCTGGATGTTTTATTTATTCAGTTACCTGGTTTCTCCTGCCCAGGCTCTTTGCAATGGGAATGACTGTTCCCTGGCACTTTGTGGATTCTTGAGGGAATAGAAACGAATCGCAAAAACATGGGTACCAAGAGTGATAACCTCTATTAATAAAAAAATAAATAAGTGAAGCTATGTGCGGCAGAAAGGGATAGCACATGCTACATGAGTGTTGCCAGGGAAACGTTCCAAAATGCTGAACAAAGGTGGCGTGTGAGGTCAAGCCTCAGCGCATAAAACGTTCCACCCACTGAGTGCCAAGACTCCCCACGTGTGTCGGAGGACCAGAGAGGAGACCCAGTTAGAGGGCAGTGAGTGTGGGGGTGCTGAGTACGGAAGGGGTAGCTGGGCTCAGTGCATTTAAGGCCAAAGGTGACCTGAGTATACGCGTAACGACAAAATTTTTAGGTTGTGCCCACACGAGTGCTTTAGTTACAAGTTAGCAAGGTTCTCAGAACCACTGTTTATCCAAAGTTAGTGAACCTTAAACTTGGCCTGGCTTGGTGGAACAATCACAGGGCAGGGCATCCAGGAAACTAGTTAATAATCGCAGACAGCTCATCAGTACCTTGATTTTTTTTTTTTTTTTTTTTTGGTCTATGAGAGGTCAGCTCATCCCTGTGGCCCACCCAGGTCCCCCTACACGAGAGGTACTAGTGCCTGAGGCCTTTCCTATGTAGACATTCTGGTCACTGTGACGCAGGCATTTCACATCCTTTAGTTGAGCTTGCTGCAGTTCGTAGGTTCTTCATAGGGTGTAAGCCGGTGGGCGCTTTCTATTCATGAGACAACTCTCTTAATGAGCCCAGGAAAAGGGACTAAAAGCATAAAGCCGGTGTGGTGGCTCAGGTCTGTAACTCCAGTTCCCAGTAGGCTGAGCGAGGAGAATTGCAGCGAATTCCAGGTCTGCGTGGGCTATGCAGTGAGTTCCAGGCCAACTTTGGCTACAGAGTGAAACCCTCTCTCCAAATAAATAAATGAATTAATTAATTGAAGGAAGAGAAAAGCACTGGCAAGTTAACTCTGATGTTTGTGATTGATGACTATTGTCTACTTGGTATGATCTAGAATCATGGAGGAGACACAGCTCCAGGAGTATCTGTAAGGAGGCAGTTTCTAGACTGGGTTGGGATGGGAAAACTCCCTAACTGTGGGCAGCGCTGTGTCAAGACCTGGCTCCTAGCCTGTATATAGAGGAGAAAGTGCACTGAGTTCCAGCATTCACCCCTCACTTATTCCTGACTATGGATGCCAGGAGGTCATGCCTTCTCCACCCCCATGGAATGAACCTTCAATAAGCCTTTTCTTCCCTAAGTTGATACCGGTCAGGTATTTTGTTACAGCAACGAGAAAAGATTGCCCTTACAGTGGCTAAGTAGCTGGAAAGGATGGGACAGACTTATATGCCATACAGTCCCTGGGGGCCGACACCGTGGAAAAGAAGACTCAAGAATGAAAGGTGAAGTTTCAAAGATGTGTAGTGGCTAGCCAGGCCCCTGCTGAAGACCTGTGGAGCCAGTTAGAAATGCACAATCCGGGGCTGGAGAGATGGCTCGAAGGTTAAGGCACTTGCCTTCAAAGCCAAAGGACCCAGGTTTGATTCCCCAGGACCCACATAGAGCCAGATGCACAAAGTGGCGCATGTATCTGGAGTTTGTTTGCGGTGGCTGGAGGCCCTGGTGTACCCACTCTCTCTGTCTGTCTCTCTTCTCTCTATCTCTGTGCTTGAAAATAAATAAATAAAGAAAGAAATGTAGGCTCTTTGATTCTACCTCTCAAGTGCTAAGTGAGAACTGTATTTTTAAATTAAATTAATTTTTTTAAAATTAAGACATATTTTTGTATGGATACAGCATCTGTTGGCCCCATCTTTTCCCTTCTCCTTGACCCCATTCTCCTGGGGGCCCTCTGTGGAGAGATTGCTGGTATTTCCCATGGAGTTGTGGGTAATGAGTTGTGGGAGCAGCAGTCAGTTACTGGTGGGGTGGGGAAGGAGGCAACATCTCTCTGGGTATGGCAACCCAACCTTTGGCTCTTACAATCTTTCTGCCCCCTCTTCTGCAAAATTCCCTGAGCCTTGGTGGAAAAAAAAAAAAAAAAAAAGAAGGCACCGTCCAGACAGAAATATCATCAGCAGCAGCCACAGCACATTCAGGAAGATCCACATAGACTGTCAGAGACCAGATCCTGTGAGGTGAGTAGTGAGTTCACTAAGTAGTCACAGGGTGGCCTTGAACTCACGGCGATCCTCCTACCTCTGTCTCCCGAGTGAGTGCTGGGATTAAAGGTGTGTGCCACCACACCCGGCTGGCTTGCCAGGCTTTCCACGTAAACACTTTTAACTGAGCCATCTCACCAGCCCCAGAGTAGACATATTTTGAAAGGAAAATCACACCCTGAAACCCTTTTGATTAAAACTTTATTTGCTTGCGGAATTTCCGCACGTTGAGAAACATGGCTTTCCAGTCAGCGTTTTTCTAAAGTCGTGTCTCCTTGCCTGGCCAGTACTCGGGCTGCAGCAAATGATCACTCGTAGCACAACCCTCCTTCCGGAATCTTGTAGAGACCACTGTGCTTTCCCTCTTTATTCTGAAGCCTCCGTGTTTTGAAACGGAGGTTTTCTTCAAGATGAACAGAACTGCAATACTTAGGAGAATAGATCCAGTGCCCAGGATCACAGTTAGTCCCAGATATATGTATCTAGAAGAGCAGAGAAGTGTGGTCATAATTAGGGCAGCTACCTCATGTGAAATAACATGTAAAAGAAGTCAGCAGTGTCAGCCTGGACTGTGATGGCCCTCGTGAAGCGAGCAGATTTAGAATAGAATGGTGGCCATGGGCATCGGTAGGCTGACTGAACAAGCAGTTTGCTAATATAAAACAATGTCTTAGTGACTCTGTTACTATGTTACAAACATCTTTGGTACTTAAAATGAATCATAAAATGATTTCCATCTCCTCTGTCCATGTGGCCACGGGGCCACATCCGCGTTGTCTGGGGCAGTCCCCGTGCAGGCTGGTGTTGTCCCAGTACAATGCTATTAGGGGTTTCTTTCACGGCTCAAAGTGTCCAGATTTGGGTGAGAATTTGTGCTGTGACCCTATGCTCAGAGCTTTCCCAAATGCTTTCTAAGGACAAGCTGCAGGAAGCAGATAGAAGAAGGAACCGGGGCTCTGATTTGAGAATAAATCAGACATTTAGTTCACTTTCTTCTGTGAGTTCCGCACTCTGTCAAGCAGATGCCAGAACATGGAAGGATGGGCTTAATGTCTGATTCCGGTCACCTGCTAAATACTCTCATGCTACTGGAATGACATTGTCTCCACATTAAAGTCTTAGCAAATGTCCAAATTATACTCACAGATTGGGCCTCACTCGCAGACCAGAAAAACAACGTTTCACACATTACATCAAAGCCTTTTAAAATCAAACAAACTTATTGGATATGGTAAGCCAAATTCACATCCAATTTAGATGGTTGAGCCAAAAGTTTATTTCTCTGTCTTTAAAAAAAAAAAAAAACTCAGCTGGCAAGTCTTTGAAAAAAAAAAAAAGCATTGTTCTTTTAAGGCATTGGAGTGTTGCTTTTAGCAATGGGGACTAAATGTTTGATGAACTGAACTGAACGGCACCGTAGTGAGAAAACTGTACTTTCCGCCCCCAGACACACTCGCCCGCACAGAGAAAACCTTTTACTTTTATGCATTTCAAGTACCGGAATAATTGAACATCAGCTTGGCAGTAAGAGCCGGACGGATTGAGAGCCAAATCCAGCTCTCGCCCAAGGGATTATATCTGACGTCAATGGTACAGTTTGGCTCAGTTTGAAAAAGAATAGAATTAAACCCAAAATGTGACCTAAATTGAAATGCCTCTGAGTTTCAGGGAATTACTTAGCCATTGGTGTGCATGAACTTTCCAAATGCTACTCTATCCTTGAATTTTTCGTCATATGCATACATATATTTCATTATATACATGTGTGTATTATGTATTATGTATGCATGTATGCATGCATGTATGTATAATGTACACACATGTGTGTTCTGTGAGACCAGGTCTAACTCTGTAGATTGGGATAGCCTGGAACTCACTATGTAGCCCAGGTTGTCTTTGAACTTGTGATTTTCCTTCCTCAGCACCCCAAGTTCAGGGACTACAGATATGAGCTTCGACACCGGGCCCATTTTCATTATATTAAAAAAAATGATTAGTTAAGAGAGGACAAATTAGAAAAAAACAGTGCAAATGGATAATAGCCCAGATATAGGAAAATGCCATAGTGAAGCCCATTATTTTGTATGTAAATTATGAAGAGTAATTTAAAATAATTGGCCATTTCAAATGGGAGTCCATGTTAGGAATGGGGAGGAAAAAAAAAAAAAAAAAAAAAAAAAAAACCTCTAGCCAAATAATCCAGTGATAGGATTCTTCTATGGAGCAGCACGTAGTCTTGGGCTGATTTACCTCACAAACAGAAATCACAGGACCAACTGTGGGTCTCAGAGGCATTGTAGGAAACAGGGCTGGGGAGCACTGCGGCCCTGGGAGGCGCGCCGAGCGGTACCTGAAAGCGTTGGAGTCATATAGCCTGCAGGATCCGCGGCTCCCGCATCCTTTAACGCCCCACTTGAGGCAGGAAGTGTCAATCAGAACTCCAAAATACACCGGAGCTGGGATTCCTGCTGCGAGCAACACACATCGTTGGTACTAAAACATACCTGTGCAGTGTTAGTTATGAATCATTAGTCACCTTGAGCCTGGGAATTACAGTTTGGGAGATCATTCAGAGCCATCTTTATTTGCTGGAGTCCCAAACCTCCTACTTTGGTTCCTCTCTTCAGAAGCTCCTGACTCTGCAGCAACTTCAGTTTGTTTACCTCTAGCGGCCTCTCGCCCAGAAGCTTTACACTTGTCATGAGTGAAGCCTCCTCCTAAGACCTGTCCCTGTACCAGCAGCCACTATGTTGCTATGGTTACAAGGTGGGCATCATCCTGGATCCCTTCGCACACATTTAACACATAGGGAGCCAGGCCAAGTCTGTTTCTTATGCCTGTTCTTTCTGCCACTACTTCCCCCCTAATTTAAAGCCACAGCCACAAGGACTTATTTGGGCTGGAGGGATGGCTTAGCAGTTAAGGCGTTAGCCTGCAAAGCCAAAGGACCCAGGTTTGAATCCCCAGGACCCACGTTAGCCAGCTGCACAAGGGGTTGCATGCATCTGGAGTTTTTTTGCAGTGGCTGGAGGCCCTGGTGCACCCATTCTCTCACTCTCCCTCTTTCTCTGTCAAATAAATAAATAAATAAAACATTAAATCCACAGCCAGGGGCTGGAGACATGGCTTAGCATTTAAGGCACTTGCCTGCAAAGCCTAAGAATGCCTGCTCGAATCTCCAGGTCCCACATAAGCCAGACACACAGTAATGCAGGCATGCAATGTCACACATGTGCACAAGGGTGACATGTGTCTGAAGTTCATCTGCATTGGCTGAAGGTCTTGGCACACCCATTCTCTCTCTTTCTCTCAAAATAAATAAATAAGCATAAAGCCAAAGCTAGTCTATGGATCTAATTCAGTGGTAAAGCATTTGTCTAGCATACACGAGGCCCTGAATTCAATTTACTGTGCTGCTTAAATACTTAAAAAAAGGCAATATAAAATTTATGATTCCTTTAATCCCAGCTCTCGGGAGGCAGAGGTAAGAGAATTGCCATGAGTTCGAGGTCACCCTGAGACTACATAGTGAGTTCCGGGTCAGCCTGGGCTAGAGGGAGACCCTACCTCGAAAAACAAAGTGAAACAAAATCATGATCCTCCTGTTCTTTCACCTCTTTTCTTAACCTTCTCAAATAATTTATTATATTACTTATTTATTTACAAGAAAGAGAAAGAAAGATGGAAGGAGGAGAGAAGGGTGGTAGAGAGAGAGAGAAAGAAAGAGAGATGGAGAGAGAAATGGGCATGCCAAAGCCTCTTGCCACTGCAAATGAACTCCAGATGCACGTGCCACTTTGTGCATCTGGTTTTACACGGATATTGGGGAATCATATTTGGGTTGTCAGGCTTTGCAAGCAAGCATTTTTAACCACCGAGTCATCTCTACAGCCCCATCTCCACCTATTTCCTATGCAAATAAAACAGATAATTGCCCAAGACCTCTATTCCGAGTCAAGAGTAGTCAACCAGGCATTCTACATTTCTGGTCTTATTAGAGGCAAAGTTCAATGGTCTTTTTACGCCAGACTTTAGCTTTACTGAATTGCTTTCAAAGCTTAAAATGCTCTGCCCTGTTTCCAAAGGGTTGTATGTGAAACGCTTTCTTCTCTCTAATGCACACTTGGCCCCTGTACCTCAGTTCAGATGATTTCTTGCAGAAAAGGGCTAATCCAGTGACCTAAACTGATCGATTCCTTGTGTTCATGACCCCAAAGCACTTGCTTGCCTTTTCAAAACCTTCAATGCTTTCAGAACAGCTTGTAGCTAATTGTCCTTCCTGTTATACTGAGAGCTACATGTGCGCAGGAAGCATGCCTCTCATATCCATGCTAGAAACTCTCAGAGTCTCTCAGCACATGTTTACTGAGCATATAGTTCTTCCCATGCAGAAAAGATAAACCCTCCTGTTCAAGTGACAGCAAGGTATTTTGAGAGGATTTCACTGTGCTTACAACTTCCTTTATGTTTTATGTGTTTCAAAGTGCTGGTACATTAACATCTGTTACTTAGTCTTTGTAGATACTGTTTTTTTCTATATCAATGAGCGGCCAATATTTGCAAAGACAAGAATTTCATGTAAAACTGCAGGCTTCTGAGTTTTCTCAAAAGCTCTATTATCTGGCAGGCATGAAAACTGCTGGCTGGCCTTAAACAGCAGCTGTCCTCACCCCCTCACCAGCCTCCTTCCATGTGGAGTTGACCCTCTGAGCTTTCTCCCCTCCTCTTTCAAAGGTTTTTTTTTTTGTTGTTGTTATTTGTATTTATTTATTTGAGAGCATCAGACAGTGAGAGAAAGAGGCAGAGAAAGAGAGAGAGAGAGAGAGAGAGAGAGAAAGAGAGAGAGAGAGAGAACGGACACATCAGGGCCTCCAGCCACTGCAAACAAACTCCAGTCGCATGCACCAACTTGTGCATCTGGCTTACACGGATACTGGGAATCCAGCCTAGAACCGGGATCTGTAGGCTTCAAAGGCAAGCGCTTAACTGCTAAACTGTCTCTCCAGCCCTCTCCCCTCCTCTTCTTCATCTTCATCATCTGCCTAGAATGTTCTTGGCGTCTGAGTTAGTTACTTTGCTCACCACTCTGACCACACCTGGCAGAAGCAACTTAAGTGGGGAAGGATTTATTTCGGTTCATGGTCTGGGGTGTTAGCACCCGGCATGGCTGGAAGGCATGGTAGAGGCGTGGCCCATGGCATTGGGATCACGCTGCAGCTAAGCTTGTAAGACGGATGGACCAGGAGGCAGAGAGAACTTGAGTGGATGTGGGGGGCAGGATATAATAATCAAGGCCTGCTTCTCCTAGTGACCTACTTTCCCCAGACAAGGATTAAGTTTCCACACCCCCCCCCACCCAAAACAGCGCCATCAACTGGGGACAAAAAAGTTCAAACACATGAGCCCTCTGGGGATATTTCATAGTCAAACCATAACACATGTTTATGAAGAATTTGGTACTCTAACTAAATTATTTTTTAAACTATCTAAGTATGGCACCACCAAGATGAAGAGATCATCCTCTTGATCTCTGATATCAAAGAGAAAATATTTGGAAATGTTCTCCCCTTAAAGGTCTTACCTAAGTTTTACACTTACGAACTAATCTATTCGTCTCAGAATCGTAATAGTCACTTCCACTTTAGGAAAAACCTTGTGCCAAACAGAACAGTGCCATCATCTGTCAGTATCGTATTACGGATTTCTTAGTGATGTCAAAAGACTTATAACGGCAACCACTGGGGGACACGCGTCACAAGAGAGCAAACCTAAGATTGCCAGCGATGCGGGAGAGATTGAAGTCACTTGTTTCCTGATGTGAGGGATTACCACACAGTGCCACCCACCATTTCCGCTTGTAAAAATTTACAGACTGTTTGTCAAACAACAACAACAAACAGTCAGGGAAATGCAAATGGAAAGATATCCCTCAAAACAAATGCATTCACCCATTGAAAAAAATAATGATTGTCAGAGACAAAAATAAATAAATAAATGAATGTGGGGTCTGGGGTGTGGCTCAATGGGTAAAGGTGCTTGACCGCGAAGCCTGATGTCCCAGGTTCAAGTTCCCAGAAAGCTCCTAAAGCCACATGCACAAAGGCGGCACATATATCTGGAGATTGTTCACAGTGGCAGGAAGCCCTGACATACCCACTTCCTGTCTCTCATTCATATTCTCTCTTTCTCCTTGCAAGTAAATAAATAAAAATACTTCTAAAAATTGGAAAAAAAAAAAACAATCAATGCCATGTGTGGTCCTTGACTTACTCTGGATCAAAAGGGGGAAATGAATAGAAGACATTGTTATTGTCACAGTGAAAGAAATGTGAGTGAGGAATACATAGCAGATGTTGCACGCTATTAGTGTTATGTTTCTTCCCAGTGACACTGGCATTGTGGCTGTATAGCGTGAAGCATTTGCTCTGGTTGGATAAAAGCCAAGGTCTTAAGGAGTGCAGTGCAGAGATGTCCACTGTGATGCTGAAATGGTTTAGCATGAATATTATGCACACACATGTACGTGTAAGTAGAAATGCTGAGAGGAACAGAGGAAAAATATTTGTCTTTTTGCTTATACTTACCAAGAACTCTTACTGCTAAGGTGTATATACCCAGGGCAAAAGACTTCAGCTGTGGTTGAATGCACCTAAAATCAATAAAAGCACTATTACATATATATGTATACATACTCCTAGCAAGTAGAGATGCTGGTGACAACCTGGTTAGCACACGTGACCTCATGTTCTGGTAACAAACGTCACATCTGGCTAGCTCACCAGTGTGCTAGGATAGGGATGGAAAGATGTGTAAAAGCCTCAGTCTGTGACCTGCAGTGTGTCAGTAGGTATATAGTTAATATTTCTCTGAGGTAAGCCATCCCTACTTACTTAAGTGATATTGGGTACAGTGAAATCATAGGCTCAATCAGCAAAACAGGATCACAAGAACTTGAAGCAACAATTATATGAACAAGCTGTAACTTGTCTGGGTGGCTTT
The DNA here is from genome assembly GCA_036346955.1 of Dipus sagitta. Classification (NCBI taxonomy): domain Eukaryota; kingdom Metazoa; phylum Chordata; class Mammalia; order Rodentia; family Dipodidae; genus Dipus; species Dipus sagitta. The sequence continues at coordinate 4,444,306 of CM070789.1, read as the reverse complement.
AATCTAAAAGCACAGGGGCACATTGATCAGCATTCATATGACCATGGTAGCATGATGCCATTATTGCCAAGCAGTGGAGAACTGAATTGACCCAAAAGGCACAAGAACAGCTAAAGTTACAACAGCAACACTACTGTGATTGTATCACTTTAAAGGATCACTCTATAGATTTAATATCAACAATCATGATAATATAACTAGTGGTTAATAGCCATACTCAGTACTTCCTATCTATTGTATCAGTTTCTGCTTTATAAAGATGAGCAACCTGTTCTGTGGTTAAGGCACTTGCCTGCAAAGCCTAAGGACCTGAGTTTGATTCCCTAGTACTCACGTAAAGCCAGACGCACAAGAGGGCACACGTGTCTGGAGTTCTTTGAAGTGCTAGAGGCCCTGGCAAGCCCACTGTCTCTCGCTCTCTATCTGACTCTTTCTCTCTCTCAAATAAATAAAATAAAAATAAAAATAAACTCTCAAAGATGAGCATTGTGTTTTCTACTCTTTCAATTCGAGAGACCCTTCTGATACTCCCCATGTACCAGGGTCATGAAGGGACTTATGGTTAGGCAAATGCTGGTCATAGCAGTGAGTAGGCTGATTCCTGATTCTTTCCTTGTCTCGAGTGATGACTTGGCGCCTCTGCCTGGTTCAGCACGTGGTACAGAAGTGTCTGCAATGGTTTGAGAAGGCCAGGGCAAAGGGGGCCCATGCTCCACTCGCAAACCCAACCATCTCATGTTCTCCATAAGCCATGTGGAGAAAAGAAATTTGTTCATGGTAAGTCAGATTTTCTGTTTTTGTTTTTTTGTTGTTTTTTTTCTAATCAATTTCCACAGTGAAAACCAGGAAATTAAAAAATGTATGTTACAATTATGATTAGCCTCGGTGTAGAAAAACTTTTCGTATTCACCCTCGGACATGAGGGACATGAGAAACACTCAGTTCACATCGTGAAAGAATGATTCCCAGAAATTTTGACTTTCCATGTTTAGCAATTGAATCCACTTTATAACATTTTTGGTTGTTTTGTTAAACTGTACCAAAGAATTTTGCAAAGTTAATATTCACCTAGAAAGAAAATATCATCACCAACAGCCCTAGTTATTAGTATTTAAAAATTGAAATTCTTACACATTTTTATAGAGATCTATGAGAGGAAAATGAAAAAACACATTCAAGCAAAATTTTGTTAGAAGAGAATGAAAGGCTTTAGGAAAGAATTGTGTAATATTCTGACTGTGAAAGATCTTTTAAAGTGCTATGGATTTGACTCAGGTGTCTCCAACTTTGTTAGCATGTAAGAGGCTCCGTAATTTATCTCCAGGATGCCCCCACCTTCCAGAAGTTCTATTCTTATCATTTTAATTGGGTTACACTGATTATTTAATCACTGCTATTTAGGTCTCATAAATTATGTTTGAAAGAGTGACACAAAATTTATAGTTGTGACGTTTTTAAATGGAAACACGTTTAATATGCCATTAATCAATGCTTAGTTCCTATTCAAATTATTCACATTTTTCCTTGTCAATTTAACAATATGCAAGGGTAGCTGGGCGTGGTGGTGCACGCCTTTAATCCCAGCACTCTGGAGGCAGAGGTAGGAGGATTGCCATGAGTTTGAGGCCATCCTGAGACTCCATAGTGAATTCCAGGTCAGCCTGGGCTAGAGTGAAACCCTACCTCGAAAAACAAAACGAAACAAAACAAATTATATACATGTGTGTGTGTGTGTGTGTGCAAGGGTGGCATCATTTTTAAAGTTGTTTTAAGGTTTTGATATATGAACGTGTTTTTAACCACTGACACGATTTTCACACATAAGGATCCTCAACTTGACTCCAGAAACATGAAATCAACCTTGGAAAATTCCAGTCTTGACAAGACTATGCAGAAATCACAATGATAAATTGAATACAACACCTTGTGAGTCTGAAAAGTATTTTTTTTTTTTTACAAAATGCTTATATATATGTTTTTAAAAACATTTTATTTACAAAATGCTTATCTAGAACACATTTTGTCTGTCAGTTGATGTGTTCACCAACTTTGGAAGCACCACACTATTTACCGATGACTCCTGTGACATAGATACAGGTATTGTTTTACTGGGCCAGCAGTTTTCAAGCACTTTAAACTTAAAAAAAAAAAAAAAATCTCTATTCAGCTACAGTTTTCTATAAAGACCTAAAGAAGGAGCACAGAACCGTGAAGCATGGTCTGGGAGAGATTTTGGGAAAATGCTGTAAGGAATGGTGACGATTCCACAGACAAGGGTTTAAGTCGCACCTTAAGTTAAAATTGGTGTGAAGAGAGTTGACACTCACCTCAGCAGCAGTATGTAGCCCGGAATGCCACCTAGGGATAAAGCGTATGACGTGATGACCGAAAGGACAAGGAAATACAGGAACGTTTCGGGACATCCATCATCTTTTTGACATCTGCCCACCAAGCCTGACCCATTTCCTGGTTTGGAGGCGGAAATTCCCACACAAGTGCAGTTATAAAACATCTGGGGAAAAACAAAAACAATGAAGAAAAGACCAATGACTGAGCTAACATTTAAATTAACTTAAAACATTTACTGAAAAACTTTATAGCATAACATACATGTGTTGTAATGAATCATGGGGTATTTTTTTTCGTTATCAAATATATCGAATAAAAATCTATTCAAGCAGCAGCCGCAAATAAATAAAAGAAAACTAATTAAAAAAATGGTGGTCAGATTCCATCACTCTACTTAAACCCCTAGTTAGTGTTGATGATATGTCTGTACAAGGAGGTGCTAGTATTGATGATGTATCTGTATGAGGAGGTGCTAGTATTGATGACGTATCTGCACGAGGAGGTGCTAGTATTGATGATGTATCTGTACGAGGAGGTGCTAGTATTGATGATGTATCTGTACGAGGAGGTGCTAGTATTGATGATGTATCTGCACGAGGAGGTGCTAGTATTGATGATGTATCTGTATGAGGAGGTGCTAGTATTGATGACGTATCTGTACGAGGAGGTGCTAGTATTGATGATGTATTTGTACGAGGAGGTGTTAGTATTGATGATGTATCTGTACGAGGAGGTGTTAGTATTGATGATGTATCTGTACGAGGAGGTGCTAGTATTGATGATGTATCTGTACGAGGAGGTGCTAGTATTGATGATGTATCTGTATGAGGAGGTGTTAGTATTGATGATGCATCTGCACGAGGAGGTGCTAGTATTGATGATGTATCTGCATGAGGAGGTGCTAGTATTGATGATGTATCTGCACGAGGAGGTGCTAGTATTGATGATGTATCTGCACGAGGAGGTGCTAGTATTGATGATGTATCTGTACGAGGAGGTGCTAGTATTGATGATGTATCTGTATGAGGAGGTGCTAGTATTGATGATGTATCTGTATGATGAGGTGCTAGTATTGATGATGTATCTGTATGATGAGGTGCTAGTATTGATGATGTATCTGTACAAGGAGGTGCTAGTATTGATGATGTATCTGTATGATGAGGTGCTAGTATTGATGATGTATCTGTATGAGGAGGTGTTAGTATTGATGATGTATCTGCATGAGGAGGTGCTAGTATTGATGATGTATCTGCACGAGGAGGTGCTAGTATTGATGATGTATCTGCACGAGGAGGTGCTAGTATTGATGATGTATCTGTACAAGGAGGTGCTAGTATTGATGATGTATCTGTATGAGGAGGTGCTAGTATTGATGATGTATCTGTATGAGGAGGTGCTAGTATTGATGATGTATCTGTATGATGAGGTGCTAGTATTGATGATGTATCTGTACAAGGAGGTGCTAGTATTGATGATGTATCTGTATGATGAGGTGCTAGTATTGATGATGTATCTGTACAAGGAGGTGCTAGTATTGATGATGTATCTGTACGAGGAGGTGCTAGTATTGATGATGTATCTGTACGAGGAGGTGCTAGTATTGATGATGTATCTGCACGAGGAGGTGCTAGTATTGATGATGTATCTGTACGATGAGGTGCTAGTATTGATGATGTATCTGTACGAGGAGGTGCTAGTATTGATGATGTATCTGTACGAGGAGGTGCTAGTATTGATGATGTATCTGTACGAGGAGGTGCTAGTATTGATGATGTATCTGTATGAGGAGGTGCTAGTATTGATGATGTATCTGTACGAGGAGGTGCTAGTATTGATGATGTATCTGTAGAAGGAGGTGCTAGTATTGATGATGTATCTGTACGAGGAGGTGCTAGTATTGATGATGTATCTGTACGAGGAGGTGCTAGTATTGATGATGTATCTGTACGAGGAGGTGCTAGTATTGATGATGTATCTGTATGAGGAGGTGCTAGTATTGATGATGTATCTGTACGAGGAGGTGCTAGTATTGATGATGTATCTGTAGAAGGAGGTGCTAGTATTGATGATGTATCTGTACGAGGAGGTGCTAGTATTGATGATGTATCTGTACGAGGAGGTGCTAGTATTGATGATGTATCTGTACGAGGAGGTGCTGGTATTGATGATGTATCTGTATGAGGAGGTGCTAGTATTGATGATGTATCTGTACGAGGAGGTGCTAGTATTGATGATGTATCTGTACAAGGAGGTGCTAGTATTGATGATGTATCTGTACGAGGAGGTGCTAGTATTGATGATGTATCTGTACAAGGAGGTGCTAGTATTGATGATGTATCTGTACGAGGAGGTGCTAGTATTGATGGTGTATCTGTATGATGAGGTGCTAGTATTGATGATGTATCTGTACGAGGAGGTGCTAGTATTGATGATGTATCTGTACGAGGAGGTGCTTATCCTACATTCACCTCACTGGTCAGTGGCCTCCCCACAGTCTCTGTTCTGGCTACAGATATTGCTATTGAAAGGACAATTTCACAGGCCCATCTTGTCCCTAAACATGGCAAGGTTACTTCAGTCTTGCTACAACCTCTTCTTGGATGCTTTTCTTCCATATAAGAACCTCATTTCAGTCTGCCCAGTGGTTTCATTAGAGAGAAACTTCACAACCCCCCATTCTGAACAACACCCCATCTGACCACTCTCTCACCTTCACTCATTTTTTTCCACTGTGCCTATTACTACCTATCAAGATATTATTTATTTCTCAACTCTATTTAGTTCAAAGTGCTTATTTGTTTCAGAACTATACTTCCCTACTAGAATGTAATCTCTATGAAGGCAGTTAGGTTCATCTGTGTCATCAATATACATCTAGAGCGTAAGTTTATCCTGATTTTAAGTATTTAATAAAAATTTGTTAAGTAGGAACTCTTAGAGGATAAGACAGAATTTATATTGGTACTGGCAAAAAACCTTTATGTATAAAAATTAACCATATCTTGACCAATGAGAAATAATTTTTATAATTCGCTAGCTTGTTTCTTTGAAATTCACTTATGAAATAAAACTTCATAGTATTTACTATATATGCAATATACATGACAAGTTGTTTTCATCACTGAAATGTGAATTTTTAGATAAAGAGTGAAATAAAGTTGGCACCTTTGTTTTTCTAGAAAAAGTAGTATATATATATATAAACAATATATATATATATTGTTTGTTTGTGCTGATGAAACAGCTTGCTATGGTGGTGCCTGCCTTTAATCTATTCCCAGCACTGGGGAGGCTGAGGTAGGAGGATCACTGTGAGTTTGAGGTCACCCTGAGACCTCATGATAAATTCTAAGTCAGCCTGGGCTTGAGCAAGACACTACCTCAAAAAAAAAAATGATGAAACAATTTGTATCTTGATCACGTTTATTTATTTATTTTTGTAATTTGTTATATGTTTTGTTTTGAGTCAGTGTCTTTTTATGTAGCCTGGGCTGGCCTTACACATGCTTATTCATAAATAGTTGATAAGTATATTTAAGTATATGCGTGGCTTAATTTCCATCCTTCTGGCACTGCCAAATGAAAGCAGATGTCATCAGCCACAAGCAGAATGTAGTCTGGCACAGTGTATGGAAGACTCGGTGTTTGGAAACGAAATGTAAATGTGTGACATCCGTCAATAATGAAAGGACATATATGTCCTCAGGACATAGGACTAGGGCCCTCATATGAAGACACACTGTTATAGTTAAATCATGAAATGTCCCCCACAGGCTCGTGTACTGTGGGCTGAGTTTCTATCTGGTGGAACTGTCAGAAATGACTAGATCATGTGGGCTCTGACTTAACAGCTTAATAATCTCTCGATGGACTCACGATATAATGGCATTCTTGGAAGATGGTGGGATGTAGGAGGTGGGGCCTCACTGGAGGGAGTAGGTCACTAAGGAAGTGGCCTCAAAGATGTGGCTTGTCTCCTCAGCCTTCTTCACTCTTTGCTTTCAGTCCAACAGGAGGTTGACAACCTCTGTCACTCCACCCACCCCCAACAGAGCTCTAATCAAGGCCTCACTTCAGACCCAGAAACACAAAGACGAATGGACTTCAATCTCTGAAACCTTTACTGTCTAACTTGTTTCTATCAGACAGTTGCCACAGTGACAAAAAGTTAGTCAACAGACGCTACCTGCCCCCTCTGATCTCTTGCCCCACGAGGACAGACACTTGGCCATCTGCAAACCAGAAAATCAGCCCTCCCCATGTACTAGGTTCTTGGGGGCCTTCATGTGGACTTCTCAGCTTCCAGAACCATGGAAAATAAATGTTTGTAGTGTGAGCCCCCGAGACTTGGACCTTGAAGCAGCTTCCTGCCAGGGTGTCTAGCTCAGCTGCACTCTAATAGAAACTCTCCACTGCAGCCCACATCTTCATTATCACACAAATTGACTTAGTTCATCGAGCAGAACTACCCCCAGAGCTATCGACCTCTTTATAATCAGATCCTGGGCTCCTGCGTCTACTCACAGATACAGACTTCTTAATATCGGCCTCTATTTGATCAGCGCCTAAAACATCCAAGGATCACCTGTTCTTGTGTCAGCAGACACGGAGGCCAAAGCAGATCTTATGATGCGATGCTATGAGCTGGACTTCCTTATTTGGGGCTAATGCCTCTTACAATAAAATGAGAGAAATAGAGTAAACACTTGCAGGTGTTGTCCCATCTGATTCATGACTATAATTCCTACCTTACTTCTTTCAATTTCGGATCCATTAGGAGTCATTATAAATTTACTCTTTTCACACGAAGGAATGAGGGAAAGGCAGGGCTTCTATGCAGTAATCTGTGTTAAGCTCCCAGCGGAGCTGTGTTCTTTTATATAGTAACCATGGTAATTGACTAATGGGCATGTTCCTTAAGGGAGGGAGGAGATGCCTTACAAGGTTTTTCCCACTCCGGTTGGAGGTTTGGCACCCAGCGAAACAAGCTGATGCATACGTGATTCCATTTTCACCACATACGGGCTCCCACGTCGTCTCTGAACATTTGCATCTTGAGTTGCAATCTGAAAAGAGAGCTCGTTCGTGATAAGAGACAGGTTTGGTTCTGAAAAGAAATATAACAGTATATAATATTACCTCTTAGTAAGCAGGACCTGAATACAGATTTGAAACCAATGTCCTTAGGATCGTAATCCCCAATGTGATTGCCAATGACATTTGCCTCACGGAAATGCATTTGTCAGAACTGACAGGATCTACTTGTTAAGTATGAATCAGCTATGAAATGACTTCTCTTTACAATGTTCTTAAGCGGTTTACAAATTCATACCACGCCCACTTCTTAGCATCTGGCTTTGATCAGTCCCCTCTTTTAGAATCTAACATATTTCTGTGCACCAGCATAGGTATGTAGTTGCAGGCAGAGGAATGAACTTTTATAGAAACTTACGGCATTACGTCATATGTGTGGACTAATATTTTTCCCTAATTTTGTATAAACATAAGTTAAATGGACATTGCTAACAATGCAATGAGAGGAAAAAGTAGGTAAGCAGTTAACACACTTTCAACATTTATAGAGGCTTCATACCTACTTGTGTATATCTTGTAAATAAGACACTTTGACATTATGTATCCCTTCTCTCTTATATCATCTTAATATATGAAGTGCTTCCACAGCCTATAGCATCCTTGCTTGCACAGTCCCATGGTATTTTAATGAATTATCAATTAGTTATTCATAAAGTTTTGTTGAAAACCTCCTACACACTAGCTTTGAGATTATGGAAGATAGTTCTAAGTGTTAATGAAATAATATTTGTCCTCAAGGCACTGACTTTCTTGAGCAGTTATTTTACAGCACTTTAATGTTGTTTCTCTTCCTCTCTTTCGTTCTTTTTCATTCTCCCTTGTTCTCCTGTTTATCTCCTCTAGAATTCCCTCACTCTCAGTTTTCCTTCCTGTGTGAGTTCCTCATCCTTCCTCTGTTCATCTTGAGCAGCATGCATCACTTTCTGTTCTCTTCACGTGGTGTTTGCACAACAGGATGCCATTTCTACCTGCTCCATATATTATGTCTATTGGACATTTGCAATTCAGTTTCCTTCCTCATTTTTATGTTAGTTTTAGTGTATTTCCCCTGCCAATTTTGTTGTACAGAGCTATTTGAGATGTCTTAATGAACAGGGAGTGTAATGGCATATACTCAGTGGGAGCAGGATCTATTATTAGAGGTCAGGATCTAATATTAGAGGTCAGGATTTAATGGCTTTATTCATTCTTACAGCATTGACATCAAGTACAATCCCTAGCACTCAGTAGGGTAAGAAAAAAAGATTTGTTGGAAGTGAATTATAAAATAAAAATTATTTTTGGCTTTAAATTTTTGAGATAGGGTTTCAATATGTAGTCTAGGCTGGCCTTGAATTCATAGCCCTTCCGTCTCCAGTTCCACAGTATTGGTATTACAGATATGCGCCACCTCACTCAGCAATAATGGTGTTTTAGTAATGGTAGAAAAAGAACCAGTCGTTTTGACCCCTGCTTCTGCGAGGCATTTCCTGTGATGATTGCAACTGTAATTTATTCAGAGATATAATTATATTCAATCTATTAAAACTACTGTGGGGCTGGAGAGATGACTTAGTGGTTAAGGCTCATGCCTGCGAAGCCTAAGGACCCCAGTTCGATTCTCCAGGTCCCACATAAACCAGATTGCACATGGTGGCACATGGAGTTCGTTTGCAGCAGCTAGAGGCCCTGGCATGCCCATTCTGTGTCTCTCTCTCTCTCTTCCCCACCCTCTCTCTGTCTCTAATAAATAAAAATAAACCTTTAAAACAAAACACACAAACAAAAAAAACTGCTGTGGGTTGGCTTTTTCAAAGGTCATTCCAAACAGAATAATAGAGCATTTAACTGGACCTTCTGGAAAGTCCTCCAGGAGTATCTAATCCCATTTGCAATGAAGCATCATCTGCTCACTAGACAATTGACAGCATCTGAAGCAATAATAATGAGTCTTTGAAAGGCCAGAATCAAACTCTGCGGATACTGGAAGGCTGAGCTGACCCAAGGCTGGAGGGACAACAGTATCTGGGACACTGGAGACCAGCACCTCAATGGACAAATCAAGGTCAGGTCCAAACCAGGCACATGGAACTTGCTCAAACTCACACCGTTGTCAGTGACCAACTTGGGAGCAGAAACCCCTGAGGCCTGGATTCTAAGTTCCTATCTCACATCAGGGTAGGTCTTGTTGCTGCAGAAGGAAGAATTCAACCATTTTTGTATTTAAAGCTTGTAGGCAGCCTCTCAAGTGTCCAGAATCAAATAGCTTCTTCATACAAAGCAACATGGGGCAGTCCTTGGGGAACATTTTGTATCTTATAAAGATAATTATTTTCTGTTACTGAGAGAATATTTAATTTGCCATCTAGGGTAGACATTAATTGCATTTATGTTTTATGGAGGGCGTGTTTGACAGCAGAGCTGAGACTTAGAAGTTTAATTATAAAAAGTGCTTCAATAAGGATGTCAGAACATTGATACTCAAATGAGATTTTCTTACAAAAGAATTATAATGATAGCTGAGAGATTTTACTCAGTTATATTGCCATTTGTTTTTTTTTAAACAACTTTTTAAAAAAAATTTATTTATTTGCAAGGAGAGAGAGAGAGAGAATGAATATGGGTGAGCCAGGTTATCTAGCTGCTGCAAACAAACTCCAGATGCGTGTGCCACTTTGTGCATCTGGCTTTATGTGGGTACTGGGGAATTGAACCTGGGTCCTTAGGCTTTGCAGACAAGTGCCTTAACCATTAGGCATTCTCTCCAGCCCAATATACTGCCATTTCTTTTGGCTACTTCCAATAGCAAGGCTATTTTCAAAGGTTAAATCTTTGCTATTGTTGAAGAATTTCTAAAAAAAAAAATGTGGCAAACAATGTTGAAAGCAGAGTTTTAGAATGCTTTAAACAATGATAATATAATTGTAGTTCAGCTTCCGTCTCTCAAGGTGACTCCCTTGAAGAGGTTAGTACTCAGTGAATATATTACCTTTTATTTTTTAAAAATTCATCTTTTATTGTATAAGCCTACTTTTAATGTGAACCTCAAAAGTTTGCAGCTGTTGTGCAAGCGTTTGCATGATGTGGAAAGCACACTAGACTCTTAGTCACGCCTGTGTTCAAGGTCAGGGTCGACCTTTGAGAGACATTTCTTCTGGGGATGAAAACTGACTTTTCCAAACTCATTTCTCCTCCAAGAAGGATAACAGAACTCACATAGGCGTATGAAGGATGTGTTGGAAAATAAAGGCTGTCATGTCTGTAAATTATTATTTGACCATGCCTACCTCTGATGAGGATCAAGGGGCCAGGCAAAGAGGACAGACAGCTTGTATAATCTCTGTAGAATCTTCTTGCAATTCATATTTACACCTAACATTCTTCCCTTCTTTTATGTTTAGTGCATGTTCCCGTGCGAATGCAGGGGACCAGATGCCACAGGGCATAGGTGCAGATCAGAGGACAACTTGAAGGTCGTCCCTCACCTTCTACTTCATTTAAGGCAGAGCTTCTTGCCCTGGATTTAAACTATGCTGTTCTTTTCTGCAAGAGCCATGACTTCTAGGAGATTCTACTGTCTTGTGCCTTACTGTCGGCCTCAGTGTGCTGGATGACAGAATGCTGTCACGCCTGCAAGAGCCTTACATGTCTCTAGGGATTGAACCCGAGTATTTTAGCTGGAGCAGCAAGCAGTTTACCCACTGAGCTGTCTGCCCAGTCCACAGCTTACATGCTTTTTGAAAAATATTTTATTTATTTATTTGTAAGAAGAGAGAGAGAGAGAGAGAGAGACAGAATGGGCACACCAGGGCCTTCAGGCACTGCAAACAAACTCCAGATGCATGCACCACTTTGTGCATTTGACTTTACATGAGTACTGGACAATTGAATCCTAGTCATTAGGCTTTGCAGGCAAGTGCCTTAACCACTGATCCTTCTTTCCAGTCCAACAATTAATATTCTTTTTTCAAAAAAATTTTTAATTTATTTTTATTAGATGTGGACATCTTTAGTATGTAAACAACACATGTTGGTAGCATCCTTTCCCTCACCCCTGCCCCTTTTCTGAAGAGGTCTTCTTCATGGGAGATGCAGGTCAGCCCCATGGGGACTGTGGCTCAAGCATTGTGGTGGTGGTGGGGGGCAGCAGTCAGTTATGGGGGCGAGGCAATGTCTCTGTGCAAAATGTCCCAACCTGTGGCTCTAACAATCTTTCCACCACCTCTTCTGCAAATTCCCCGAGAAAATGTTGGGTGCATTTTGAACAACCAGCATTCTTATTGCACACTTCCAACTGCCATGAAGGAGGTAGGAGACTCTTGTTCACTTTTACAACATTACTATAAACTCCCAGATGCCCACTAAGTGTAGATTTTGGATGGCACAAATTATAGCTTGTGTTTACTAACCAGCAGAGAAAAAAAAAGTCAGTGAAGGTTAGAATATAGAAACAAGACAAAGAGGCTTCGGAGGGAGAGTGAAAAGGGAGCTAGAGAGCAAACAGGACCCAGGAGCTGAGAGAAACGGGCGCTAGAAGCCCAGTGATGCGATCACCAAGGCTGACCGGAAGGATGTATTAGGGAGGCCATCAATAACGAAAACCAATCACACCATTCTCCAGACCCAGGCCATGACAGTCAAGACAGCTGGGGCTGGACAGTGAATTTCTCCTAATCCTTCCTGTGGTCTCTGTGCAGCGGAGGTGATGGAGAGTGGCCTGGAGACCCCGCTGGTCATCCAGTGGTCCAAAAGGAAGAATACAAGGTTTTCCCCGAATGGGTTTCTACTTTGTGTCAGGCTCACGATAATCACACTCACGGACATTATCTTACTTAGGCCACGTAAACTCTTGAAGTTTTCTACTCTAACCATGGGAAAATTGTACCTGGGCTTAGACCATAGCACGTCTCTTCCCTGTGGACAGTTAGAAGCAAGACTCAAGGTCCATATTTCCACTGTCTCATTTGTCAGTTAGTTCTCTAGTGTAAGATGTGGATTTAATGTTTTTTTTTTTTTTTTAATTTCTGTAAGGCATTCAAATTCAAGAACAAAGGAAATGACAAATTAGTTGACAATAACAGATTTCAAGTTTTAAGTCTTGTCAGCTATTCCCTAATAAAGTAATCTCCTTTCCATAGTTACACGTCTTAAAAATTAAATCTCTTACTGGAAATTATTATCAATAATTAATTGAAGCAAACAAGCCACCATCTGCAAGTAGATGAATGAGGGAATTTACCCTTGGTAGGAGACAGTCAATCCAGCCACATCTGAATTCTCACAGCCCAGAGCAAACAGGGAAAGGAACAGGAGGTAGCCAACAACTGATGATCCCAGGTAGAGTTTTGAAGCTCCACACAGACCAAGTCTGAATTTTTTCATAACAATTCCTCCGGAAAGTACCCCAAGAGCAACTGCGGGGATGTTGATGAGCCCTGAGAAATAATGACATTCTGTGACTTCCTAAAAGAAACCTGAGTGCACTTACACACACTTTCTGGGTGATTACACAAAAACCTGTCAGTCCTTGCAGATATAGCATTAGGCGATCTGGTCACTTTAACTTACAGAAATATTCAGTTATCGGCTAAAGAGAGTTGTGAGTGAGGGGCCTGCTCATAGACACAACTGCACTCAGGGTTCTTGCCACAGGGTTTCAACTCCATCAATACCGAGTAAATCAATGCAGTAGTGGGTTCCTGGTCCAAACCCAGTGTTAACAACTCCAGGGATGTGGCAGCTAGATGGCCAATTAATGTTCTTGCAAATTGCACTTGAAGGCTGGAGAGATGGCTTAGCGGTTAAGCGCTTGCCTGTGAAGCCTAAGGACCCCGGTTCGAGGCTCAATTCCCCAGGACTCACGTTAGCCAGATGCACAAGGGGGTGCACATGTCTGGAGTTCATTTGCAGTGGCTGGAGGCCCTGGTGCGCCCATTCTCTCTCTCTCTGTCTGCCTCTTTCTCTCTCTGTCACTCTCAAATAAATAAATAAAAATAAATTTAAAAAAATTTTTAAAAAAGAATATTGCACTTGAAAGCAGGGGAGATGGCTCCATTGGTAAAGGGCTTGTCACACAAGCGAAGAGACCCGTGTTCAGTACCCCAGCACCTACATAAAGCAAGGCATGGCAGTGTGCACCTGTCCTAGCCCTGGGGATGTGGGGGCAGGAGAATCCCTGGGACTAACTGATTAGCTAGTCTGGCCAAATCAGTAAGCTACAGATTCAGTGAGAGAACTTATCTCAGAAAATAAGGTAGAGAGCAATTGATGAAGACACCAGACATCCACCTCTGGCCTACACAGACACACACAGACACACACACACACACACACATACATATACACACATATGAATAGGCATATAAAAATCATACCATGAATACAACTATTATACTTAATAATAGGCACAAAGAATAAGGGTTTTTTTTTTTTTTTTTTTAAGTCATCGTTTCTGGATCAGGTACAATTGGATTTTGTTGACCCAGCTTCCTGGTTTGGTAATCTTCCTATCAACAATAAAGTCCTATGCTTATTTTTTGCTAATAATGTGGAAGTCTTTCAGCTGAGCCGACAGTGTGTTATGTATTACTTTACTCTTCATTACGCCTTCACAGGAGGGATATGATAATCCTTGCTTCAGAGATCAGCTCCTTCACGATCGTGGTCAGTAGCAGGCAAAACCAGATTTGAATGCAGGGCGTCTGAAGTCAAGTTCTTTGCTCCCCCCTTCTAAGCTACATTAGTTAGCTCTTCTTCAAGGGCATTGGGATATAGGATCACGGGTGAAGAGATGTACAAACCCACTAGTCATAAAGTAAGTGTGAGTTAAAACTAGCACCAGAAAAAAGTCACACAGAGTGATAGACAGTGTGCATTCAGGGACTCACTTGCCTTGGTGTAGACCTCAGTTTGGCTGTCTAGAAGGTGTGCAATTACAGACAATTTTTGCAAAGGCCTTTGATTCTATTTGCTCATCTTATGAGATATTCCTGGCCTAAAATGCTTGGGACTGGTGTGCCTTTGGATTTTTTTTTTTTCAGTTTGGAATGGTTATACATAGATAATGAGATGTCTTTGGGATGGGGCCCAGGTGTAAATACCACATTACCTATACACAACCTGAAGCTAATTTTTTAAAAAATTTTTAAATTTTATTTTAGAGAGACAGAAAAAGAGAGGGAGAAATAGAATTGACATGCCAGAGCCTCAGCCACTACAACCAGACTCCGGATGCTTGCGTCACCTAGTGGGCATGTGCGACCTTGTGCTTGCCTCACCTTTGTGTGTCTGGCTTTCATGGGATCCAGGGTCAAACATGGGTCCTTAGGCTTTGCAGGCAAGCGCCTTAACCACTAAGCCATCTCTCCAGCTCCTAAAGCCAATTTCGTGCATGTTTTGGTTTCACCTTGGTCACTTAAGATCAAGTGTGGAATTTTTCATGTGCGACATTGTGTCAGTATTTTGGATTTAAGATTCTAGGATGTAAGATGTGAGATATTCAACCTGTAACAGTGTGTTGTGGTTATACAATGCTGTTCATGGAAGATTCATAGCACAACATCTGGCATAAAAATTGTTAACTAGTTTCTATCAAAATAATTGGGGGTGCAGTGGATCCCCTAAGTTGAAAAAGACTTTTTGGTTTAAGGGCCAGGCCCTTAAACCCAGCTATCAAGGGCCCAGCAGTAATAATCTCCTAACACAATACATGCTAGCTTAGATTCTAAGATTTCTTCAAGAGCCATGAGCCTTCCTCCTGGAACCAAATACACATGAAGAATTCTTGTTACAGAGCAGGACCGCAGACTAACTAAATATTTTACCTTACTAGAAATTTTACTTATTTTTTTTTTCACTTCATCTAAAACATCCCAAATTACCTCTGGTTAAAAATTAGAGCAATTAGGGGCTGGTGAGAGGGCTGAGTGGATAAAATGATTGCTATGCCAGCATGCCAGCCGTGGTTCAAATCCCCGGCACCCCCATAAAAGCTGGGTGGGTAGACAAAGCAGCCTGCCAATAACCACAGCCCTCGGAAGGTAGAGAAGAAGATCTGCTGGGGCAGGTTTCTCTGCCAGACTAGATGAATTCGTGAGCTCCGGCTTCAAATGTGCAAGGTAGAGCATGATTAAGAAAGACGCCATCAGGCTGGAGAGATGGCTGAGCGGTTAAGTGCTTGCCTGTGAAGCCTAAGGACCCCGGTTCGAGGCTCAATTCTCCAGGACCCACGTTAGCCAGATGCACAAGGGGGTGCATGTGTCTGGAGTTTGTTTGCAGTGGCTGGAAGCCCTGGCGCGTCCATTCTCTCTCTCTCTTTCTCTATCTGCCTCTTTCTCTCTCTGTCACTCTCAAATAAATAAATAAATAAATGAACAAAAAAATTTTTTTTTAAAAAGAAAGATGCCATCGTTGACTTCATACATCCATATGCACCTGCACATACATGCAAACACACACACACACACACACACACACACACACACACACACACACAGATACACACGCCAAAGAATTGGAGTGATCTAGTGTCACTAAGAGTGAACAAGCCTCAGGATCTGAGAGAATTCCTACGGGGAGCACGATGTGCAGGCTAGCATACCGATCACAAAGTTGGCCTTGGAGGACGACTGGCCATACTGCTGCTCAATGTACTTTGGCTTGTAGGTGACCATGCCAAACAGAGAGTTGAACTGAACGGTGCTTGCGCACAAATACAAGACGTACACTGGATTTCCAAGAAGGTTCTTCAGCGACGGAAGGAAGTCTGTAAGATAAAAACAATACAGAGCCAGGGCATGGTGGCGCACGCCTTTAATCCCAGCACTTGGGAGGCAGAGGTAGGAGGATCGCCGTGAGTTCGAGGCCACCCTGAGACTACATACTGAATTCCAGGTCAGCATGGGCTAGAATGAGACCCTACCTTGGAAAACAAACAAACAAACAAAAAAAAAAAAAAAAAAACATGGAACCAAGGCAGTGTCATGCGCATTAGAAGAGGCATCCTGCATGTCTGTAACCTGGCCAGGTTCAAATCCAGGCATGGGCCCTATAGCTGGATGATGCTAGAATTGTCAACCAGATAGGAAGATTCCTCTAGCTGAAACAAGCCAACAAGGCAGATGAGAATATATTTGTCACCATCACACTAGGGAACGTGGAACTGGCCTGCTAGGACATCCCGTTTGGGCATCCAAACTTATGTCACAACCATAGGGAAAGGGCTAGTGACATTGCTCAGAGGCGCTTGCCTGCCAAACCTAACAACACGGGTTCGTTTGCCCCAGTGCCCACGTCAAGCCAGATGCACCAAGTGGCACATGTATCTGGCGTTGGTTTACCATGGCTGGAGGCTCTGGTGCACTCATTCTCTCTGTCTCTCTTCTATATCTCTCTGCTTATGAATAAATAAAAAAGAAAAATATTTTTTTTAAAGAAAGAAATATAAAGTTATTCCCATTTAATTGAGTGGACTTTGGTGTCCAGGGGACTTCTGTTGCTCTCCCTCTCTCTCTCTCTTTATGATGATGCAGAGAACCATGTTCGAGAAGCTCAGAGTTTCTAAATGTGAATACAAAATTGCTTGAAAGGAAAGAGAAGGGCAGGAACCGCCCCGGGTGGAAAGAGTAGCAGGATTAAGTGGGAGAGAGGAGAGAGAGTAGAGACACAGGCAAGGAAGGTTATCAGGACACTTGTCATCTGATTCGCTCACTCATTTAGTAAGAAAGCCAACTTTTTCATCTCCAATCTGCTTCTTCAAGGTTTTCTTAATCTTTCTTTTAAACACGGAGGGGTAAACAGCATGGAATTGTTCATGAAATCACCAACGCCTCAAGAGGGAAGCTGAAAACAGTTCAAAATCAAAGAGAACCCAACTAACCTCTGGCCATTTCCACCAGCTTTGCCTTTTCTCCGTGGGGCGTCTGGTAGTTTACAGGAGTATCTATAATGAACTTGGATTTCTCAGAAGAAGCACTGGAGTCTTCCTTGCTTTGGGGTCTTGGCAGAGCTTTGGGCAGACACCAGAAAGGCACAGCTGCAATAAGACTTAAGACTCCTGCTATCAGGTAACCAAGCCACCAGGCCCCGACCCACTGGGGATCCTGTGGGGTGATGGTTATATGATCTGAAAGACAGAAGAGCATACGGTGTTGAGACGAGGTGCTGCTGAAGAAACCGCCAAGAGCTCCACCACGTCATTAGAAAATACTCGTACCAGGGGTTAAAGAGAAGGCTTGGTGCTCAAGGCGTTTGCCTGCAAAGCCAAAGGACCTCAGTTCGATTCCCCAGGACCCACGTGAGCCAGATGCGCAAGGTGGCATATGCGTCTGGAGTTCATTTGCGGTGGCTGGAGTCCCATTCTCTCTCTCTCTCTCTCTCTCTTTCTGTCTGCCTCTTTTCCTCTCTCACTTTCTCAAATAAATAAATAAATAAAATTTAAAAACTACTCACAAAAGGCATTTTTTTTCTGTTTATTTTTGCATGTATATGTGTGTTGTGGATATGCATGTGCATATGAATGTTCCTACGCTTGTGAGTGCACTGGTGTGCCAGTGTGTGTGTGTGTGTGTATACAAGAGGAGACCTGAAGTCAATGTTGGGTGTTTGGCTCAATTACTCTCTACTGGCAGGACCTCTCACTGAACCCAGAGCCCAGTTCTGCCACTACTGTTCCTGGCCATCTTTCCCTGGGATCTGCCTGTTTCCATCTTCCCAGAGGACGTTTCTGACGAGTGGGTTTCTTCCCGCTATTGCGACTTATGGAGCCCATGCCTTGCAAGTGTGCTCTCTGCTGGGAGAGGGTGTCCTGACAGGGACGGGCCAGCTCGACGGAAGTGTCAGGAGAACCTGACACCCCCCCACTCAGCTGCCCCACGTGCAGGTCACTGTCATCTGATTTACGTAGTGAATACCTAAGGTGCTCAGGGACAAAAATCAGCAGAACGCTACTTACTGCTCAGTGGTTCAGAGCTATTCTAGTCTGAAGCAAGATTTCTATACGCAACTGAGATTTCATTCTTCCTCGTAAAAGTGTAATTTTCATTCCACTCTTCACTTGCCTCCAAAGAAAGTTTGAAGTTTGATTTCCTAAGTCAATTTGAGTGGGGATTTTTGTTTTGCTTTGTTTTGTTTTTCTAGGTAGGGTTTTGCTCTAGCCCAGGCTGACCTGGAATTCACTATGTAGTCTCAGGGTGGCCTCAAACTCACGGTGATCCTCCTACCTCTGTCTCCTGAGTGCTGGGATTAAAGGCTTGTGCCACCATGCCCGGCTGAGAGGGGATTTTTTAAAGCTTTTTATTGACACTGTCATAAATATAGACAATATACCATGATCACAATGGCCTCCCACCACTCTTGCTTTTTCCTCCTCCCAAATCCCCACACCACTGAATGTCTTTTTCTTTCCGACTAGTCTCTTTTCTATTTTGATGTCACCATTTTTCCCCCTCCTGTTAGGCAGGTCTTTTGAGGACACGAATATCAAGGCCACTTTGTGTCTGGAGGACAGCAGTCCTCCCTGAGTGGGGACTTTGGGTCCATTTGTTGTTGTTTTGTTTTCCGGGTAAGAACCCACCGCCTTGCACTTCAGAAGACAAGAAGGTCAACCCACGCCTGTGTACAGAGAGGGTCAAAGGCCACTGAATCAGGCTGGGTAGCAACGCTGTGGGTTCATGACTACAGCTCAAATACTTCCTCCTGACAGCTTCCCCCCGTCAATCATCTCACTTGCATGACCTCATCTTTATAATGCATTTTGTACCCCTGCATCTGGGGTAGAGTAAATGTGAGAGGATAAAGGAGACAGGGAAGAGTTGAGAGAAGAGAGAGAGAGAGAAGAGGAGAAAGCAAGGGGGATGAGAGGAGCAAGAGAAGGGACAGGAGGAGAGAAGAGAGAAGCTTGTTGCCTCAGGCTTCCAGTCCTAGTGGCTTCTGGCACGTTTTCAGGTGTATTATCAATTGATGGAACTTTAATAAATGTTGGCACACCCAAAACCAACAAGAAACAGCAAGTAGCCACAGTTTCCAGTTTGAACTTATGCTGGAATACATTAGAGCTGGCCAACCACAAATGGAAAAGAATCCATTTTCATAACAGACCCCGGGTCATCCGGAACTAATGACCACCTAGTGCTCATATTCCATTCATTAATGTTTGCAATGATTTTATCAATACGTGTTCTAGGGATATTTTCATTTTATGAAAAAGTACCACCCTGGCATTTTTTATAAAAACATAATCTGATATTTTTCACACTGTCCCTATTAAAATTTATAGAAACTAAAATAAACGAATAAATAAAAATAAACCTACTTACCTAGGTTCACAAAGCCAATATCAACATACAATTTGGCACATAAGGAGCCTAACAGGAAGCCAAAAATGGGTCCTATAATTGCAACCGTCTGTATACACCCTGCAGCAAAAAAAAAAAAGAAGGAAAGAAAAGAAGAAAGAGAAAGAAAAGAAAGCTACCATTTATTTTTCTTTTGATAAGCTAATAAAATTTTAGAACAAGAACTGTCAATTTGGCCCAATTAATAATTGCAAAATACTTCAGTTTCTCATTTGCATGCATTTATCAAAGTTTTAGTTACACTAAATGGGGAACAAATCCTTCACTGTTGTTGGAGAAGGAATGCTTTTTTTTAAAACACATTAACCAACTCCTTAAAAAGTATTAGCAAGACTTTGAAAAAAGTGAATTTCCAAACATGGGGCAAACTTTAGCTTGGATGAGTCTTAAAAATTAGAACGAAAGTCAGGTGTGGTGGCACATGTCTGTGATCTCAGTTCTTGAGAGACGAGGCAGAAGGCAAGGGGCAACGTGAGACCCTACCTCAAAAAGAAACCAAAAAGAAAGATGGGACTATAGTAATTCTGATAGTCTTTCAAACCAATTTAGTTCAACTGAAGGTGTCTGCTTGGGCATGAAAATCAATTTCTTCCACCTTAGTGAGAGGTGCGTTCATTGAGACAGAGCTTCCGTGGGAGCATTCTGAGAGTAAGGGCCTGCAAGGATTTCTGGAAGGAACCAGCAGAGCCAGACCTCGGGGCGGGAAAGTGCTTTCTGACAGTGAGCTTATCCCACTCCAGACAGTCTATGAAACCCGAAGCGCAGAGGGCAACTTCCACAAGCTCCTGTGTCAGGCAGTGGAGCTCCGGGCCCTATTCTGCTAATCTAGTACTGTTTCCCTAGTGCATTAGATCATTCTGATTTCTGAGTATTTGGTAACATAGATCCTAGGGGTGCACTTCAGAAACGCGTTCGCTGAGTCCAAGAGTGGGGGATGCGTTGGCAAACCTTCCATGCCCAAATGGAATAGAGTGGGAGGGAGGAAACCTGACATGCTGCTGTCCCCATTGAGTGAGGCGGGCGGGCGTTACCAATGTAGAGAGCCGTATTGTCCTCGCTGGCAAAGTCATCCAGGTAGGCGATGCCCAGTGGCTGCACGGGCGTTTCTCCCAATCCTCGAAGAAGATTTCCCAGGAACACGTAAACCCACATGGACGAGCTCGCGGCCCCTTCACATTCTTGACAGGAAAGAAAACGAGAGCCCTGAAACTAGACGGCTACCAGAGGCAAGTGTTCGTTCTGTGCTTGTACAAGTTGTGCTCAAATTGAATTAGGTTACAAAAGCGACACCTGTGATACTTCTAATTTGATAAGAACCTGGACAAATTTGGGGAAATGTTGTGTGACTTTGAGCTCTTATGTAGATAAATCCCCCTTCTCCCTGTCCCTTTTACGTGTGTGCGCACATGTATGTACATGTCGTGATGCATATGCGGAAGTCAGGGGACAACTTCAGTCCTTAGATTCCACCTTGTCTGAGGCAAGGTCTCTCAGTGGTCATCACTTTGTTTTCCAGGCTAGCTGGCCCACAATCGTCCAGAATATCTTCCTGTCTCCACCTTTCTTCATGACATAGGTGTAATGGAATTATAGAGGTCAGACACAGCATCTGACATTTTTACATTTTTTAAAAAATTTTATTTATTTATTTGCAAGCAGAGAGAGATAGAGAGAAGAGAGACAGAGAGAATGGGCGTGCCAGGGCCTCCAGCCCCACTCCCTCCCTCTTTCTCTGTCAAATAAATAAATAAATAAAATTTTTTAAAAAAGAATATGAATATACAATGGGCCCATTGTGATTTCTTGTATGGACAAATACTGTGGTAAAAAGTGTCTTTGGTGTCTAAGAAAGATGACATGTGACCACCACCATCAAGAGCTCTCCTGCTACAACTGTCCCTATTTATTACGCAAGCTCCTAGAATGTAAGCAGACTTCACTGAAGATGATGGAGGTGAGGGACAAACTGAGATTAAGTCTTCAACTTTCGGTTGAAAAGAGGGCTGAACAAGAAATTAGACATCCAGAGAAAATTGCGCTTCTTTCTTATGTGAGTATTAGGCTAAAATACTGATTTGTTAAGCTAATTTTATTGGATTTTGAAGCCCATCTTTGGAACCACTGGCAGATCTTCCGAATCATCAGCAATTACTATTCTTTTGCGTAAAATTTGATTATCAGTATATTTTATTAGGACCTAATTTTACTGTTTATATTCTAGGAATTTTTATAGTATTTTAATACCATCTCATGTGATACATCTTTTGAGAACAAAAATCATACAGATTTTTTTTTTTGTCCAGACTATCACATATAGAAAGGTTAAAAAGCAAACTTACTTAGTCAAAACAAACATTAAAAAAAAAAAAACCCAACAATCATCTTACCTTCATTTATTCTGTTTGGCGAATTTTCCGTGACAGGCATTGGTAGATCACGGCTTGCATCTAGGTAACATGGAGAGATGCTGAGAGTAGAATTGGGGGAAGGCAGATATTTCTCATATCCGTACCTGTATGAAAAGAAAGCAAATACGTTTTTCATGGCAGACTCATCAACGCCAGGATAACAGCATTCTGTTTGTGCATTACGCCTCACGAGGGCATGAGGTTGGGCGTCCACCTCCTCTGAGTCAGAAAAAACAAAGCAATCTCTAGTTTGTTGTGCAGGCCCCAGAAGATGTGCTGCATGGGACATCAGAAGATGTGCTCCATGGGACCTCAGAAGATGTGCTCCATGGGACCTTAGAAGATGTGCTGCACAGGACCTCAGACGATGTGCCCTATGGGACCTCAGAAGATGTGCCCCATGGGACCTCAGAAGATGTGCTGCATGGGACCTCAGAAGATGTGCTGCACGGTACCTCAGAAGATGTGCCCCATGGGACCTCAGGAGATGTGCTGTACGGGACCTCAGAAGGTGTGCTCCATGGGACCCCAGAAGAGGTGCTGCATGGGACCTCAGAAGATGTGCTCCATGGGACCTCAGAAGAGGTGCTGCACGGGACCCCAGAAAATGTGCTGCACCGGACCTCAGAAGATGTGCTCCATGGGACCTCAGAAGATGTGCTATACGGGACCTCAGAAGATGTGCTGTATAGGACCTCAGAAGATGTGCTGCATGGGACCCCAGAAGAGGTGCTGCATGGGACCCCAGAAGTTGTGCTGCATGGGACCTCAGAAGATGCGCTGCATGGGACCCTGGAAGATGTGCTGCATGGGACCCCAGAAGATGTGCTACATGGGACCCCAGAGATGGACTCCATGGGACCCCAGAAGATATGCTGCATAGGACCCCAGAAATGTATTCAATGGGACCCCAGAAGATGTGCTGCATAGGTTTTGTACCATTCTTGGGTGTATCAATGATCCAGTAAAGAAATGGAAAGTGGGAAACCTTCATAGAGGCACATTAAATAGAAAGCAATGACTACCCACCAACTCCTCAGTTGTTTCAAGAGTATGTAACACTCGGCAGAATCAAGAGTATCTCTCTCTCTCTCTCTCTTTTTTTTTTTTTCTTGGTTTTTTCGAGGCAGGGTCTCACTCTAGCCCAGACTGACCTGGAATTCACTATGTAGTCTCAGGGCGGCCTTGAACCCATGGTGATCCTCCTACCTCTGCCTCCAGAGTGCTGGGATTAAAGATGTGCGCCACCACGCCTGGCTAAGAGTATCTCTAAGTCAGAGAAATATCAACCATGTCATAGCTTGTGGCCAGTAGAACATTTGAGTTATAAATTAGCATAACTATTGCAAGGTTGATTCTTCCCGTGGGTAATGATCCACAGGCTTTTGGAGCCACTTGGGCACAGAGAATTCTGCAACCTTCTCTACAGGTTACTTATCTGGCTCCAGGCTGGTCAGGCTACTCCCCACTTCTCTCTGATGGCCCCTGGGCTGAAGAGCAGATGGTGAGTGTTGGGCCCAACCCCTCCCCCACAATTTCATTACAGTCCTCCCCTGGTCAAGTTCTCTGTTCCATCTGCACTCTCAGAGGGGAAAGACCACACCCCAATACAATTTAAGTAAAGGGGGGGTTGGAAAGAGGACTCAGTGGTTAAAGGCAGTTGATTGTAAACCTCACCTGACTTCTGGCCCAGGTTCAATTCCCCAGCATCTACATGAAACTGGAGCAAAGACCCTGTCACGCCCAATGTGGTGCTTTGACTCAGGTGTCCCCCATAAACTTAGGTGTTCTGAATGCTAGGTTCCCAGCTGGTGGAGATTTGGGAATTAACACCTCCTGGAGGCAGTGTATTGTTGGGGGTGGGCTTATGGGTATTATACCCAGCGTCCCCTTGCCAGTGTTTGGCACACTTGCCTGTCCCTGTTGCCCACCGTATGTTGGCCAGGGGGTGATGTCCACCCTCTGCTCATGCCGTTGTTTTCCCTGCCATCATAGAACTTCCCTATCAAGCCTGTAAGCCAGAAATAAACCTCTTTTTCCCACAATCTGCTCTGGGTTGGGTGATTTCTACCAGCAATGTGAACCTGACTGCAACAGTAAAGTTGGTACCGAGAGTGGGGTTGCTGCTAGACACCTGACTGTGTGGCTTTGGCCTTTTGGAGCTGCTTTTCAAGAGGAATGTGGAAGGATTTGAAATCTTGGCCTAAGAGATGCCTTGCAGTGCTGTAAGTACAGCTTGATGGACTATTCTGGTCAGAGTTGAAAGACCTGAATGCAGTAAGAACTATGGACTGTGAGGTTTGGCTTATGAGGGTGAGAAAGAGCTTTGCCTGGGCTGGGCTAGCAGTTTGTGTGAGAAGCTTGGTGTTATGGCTGTATCCTGAGAAGTTGTGCAGCGTTGATTTGTGTAGAAATGGGCTGGTGTGAGCAGAGGGATATGGCACAGAAAAGAAATGAAATCTCTGGGCCGAAACTGCTGCCTGTTCACCTGCAAATTGTTTGAGAGATTACAACCTTTGAGACTGGGCCAGCTGACCTGCACTGAGACAACAGGAAGAATGTAGACTCTTTTGAAGGGGCGTGAGTGCTCAAGGAGTGTCCTGTTCTTCAAAGTCTGCTTTATTCCCCCCTGAACTAACAAATTGGCACCCCACCTGGTATTATGGACTATAAGAAATGCAAGAAAGAGGGTCATTGAGTTTTCAACACGGTCTTGTGTTTTGGAAATGGCCATGGGAAGTGTGAAGCAGGTTTGCTGGATGCCTGCATGGAGATCCACCCCATGGGGCCATGAGGATGAATCGTGGGTTGCAGTGGAGACCCAGTGGAGATGCCGGGACCATGAGATATCTGCTAAGGAAAGCTGCCGGCCCCAATGAAATTTTCCAGGACTGTGAGTAGCCTAGCTGGAGGGGTGGAATTGAATACCAGAGACTTGTTGCTGGTTAGATTTATCAGACTTGGAGATTTGTCACTGGCTAGAGTTGTTGGACTTGGAGTTACAAAGTTTGATGTTTGCCCTGGTTGTTTTAAGTCTTGTATTGGCTGAATATTTCTTTGCTATGTCCAATGCCATCTTTTGCAGTGTGAATGTTTATTCTGTGCCATTATGGGTTTTGGGGGTACTTTTTGGTATTATATCTCAGATAAAAGAGCTTGGACTATGAGGATTTATGAATATAACTGGAATTGATAAAAACTATGGGGACTAGTTTTTTTTGGGGGGGGGTTGAGGTAGGGTCTCACTCTAGCTCAGGCTGACCTGGAATTCACTACGTAGTCTCAGGGTGGCCTTGAATTCCTGATGATCCTCCTACCTCTGCCTCCTGAGTACTGGGATTAAAGGCATGTGCCACCATGCCTGGCTATGGGGACTTTTAAGTTGGACTGAATGCATTGTAATTTATATCATGAATGGATATCAGTTTATGGGGGCCAGGGGCAGAATGTGGTGGTTTGATTCAGGTGTCTCCAATAAACTTAGGTGTTCTGAATGCTAGGTTCCCAGCTGATGGAGATTTGGGAATTAAAGCCTCCTGGAGGCAGTCTATTATTGAGGGAGGGTTTATGGGTATTATAGCCAGTATCCACTTGCCAGTGTTTGGCACATTCTCCTGTCCCTGTTGCCCACCTTATGTTGGCCAAGGGGTGATGTCCACCCTCTGCTCATGCCATCGTTTTCCCTGCCATCATAGAACTTCCCTATCAAGCCTGTAAGCCAAAAATAAATCTGTTTTTCCCACAAGCTGCTCTTGGTTAGGTGATTTCTACCAGCAATGTGAACCTGACTGCAACATTCATACATGCACACTTATAAATAAATAATAAATTAATGGATTTAAAAATTTATTATTATTATTAGTTTTTTGAGGTAAGGTCTCACTCTAGCCCAGACTGACCTGGAATTCACTATGTTGCCTCAGGGTGACCTTGAACTCATGGTGGTCCTCCTACCTCTGCCTCCTGAGTGCTGGGATTAAAAGCATGTGCCACCATGCCCAGCTCTAGATATTTTTTTTAAAAAAGTTAACACTCCTCTATTCTGATCCTCACTTTGTATAAACAATATGTAACTGAAGGCTTATAACCATTGTAATGCAATTGAAATTTTAATGTCAAAACGTATTCATTCAGCACAAAAAGAAAAAAATGGATTGAGCTATTAAAATATTCAGTTGATAAGCAGATTTATCTGTTTTATGTATGGCTTCTCAATGAATCCATTACTGTGTTTTTCCTGGTCCTTCTCATTTACAATTGACATTATGAGCTAGGTATTATCTTAATACCCATTTTGAAGATGCAGAAACTGAAGTCTAGAAATATTAAATAACAAGCTCTTACATTCATTATCTGTAGTACTTGATCACGACCCATTCAACACCCATTCTGATACCCAAATAATATGCTAGTTTGCTTTTATGTAACTATTTTGCCTCCAGGGTTGAATCAAAGCATTTGACTCAAAGTAGATTTGTCAACTTGCTTTTCAATCTTGTTGATATCCACAGGCAGTCACATTACAAAGTCTTTGATAGGGTATTGCCACGAGCGAAGCCACAAAATGCTTCTGAAATGTTCTCCAGAGAGCTCGTAAGAAGCGTGCAGTGGACTGGAGAGATGGCTCAGCAGTGAGGAACACTTCCTATGCAAATGTTAGGGCCTGCCTGGGCTGGCCTGGGGGACCACTGGAGTTTGAGCTGCAGAATCGGCATGCCCAGCTGGGTAGAACGGTGACCTGGGCATCTCCAGAGCTCACAGCAAGCGAACAACAACAAAGGAAGACAGTAAGCTCCTGGATCAGTAAGACAGTCTGGCTCAAATCTGAATAGATGGAAGAGCCATGAAGTGAGGAAGACGCCAGTACTCTGCCCCGCCCACTGCAAACAGGGGGCCCCGCCCATGGGCAAGTGCATGGGACACCACACAGACAAACACATGCACATGTTACACATCGTACACACACGCACACAAGTGCGTGTGCAAAATAACAAGATGCAGAGGAAAGTGGCTCCATTGGTAAAGTGCGTGTTGTGCACCCATGAGGACCTGGGTTTGATCCCCAAATCCCTTGTAAAAAGGCTGAGCATAGTGGCACACACATGTAATCCCAGCACTGGGGAGCTAGACACAGCCAGATGCCTGGGGTTCATTGGCTAACCAGTCTCTTCTACTTGGAAAGTTCCAGGCCAATGTAAGACCCTTTCTCAATAATAATAATAATAATAATAATAAATAATAATAATAAAAATGGTGGATGGTGCCTTAGAAATGACGTCCGAGGTTGTCCTTTGGCTTGCACATGGAGACAGACAGACACACACACACACTCACTCACTCACATATACAGACTGGAGTAAGGTGTTAAATTGCCATGACTTAATCACCAAGTTAAATAATGAATTGTCGTTATAAGAACTAGGCATGGGGGTCCAAGCCTGTAATCCTAGCCCTCAGGAGCTAAGGTAGGAAGAGCATGAGTTCAAGGCCAACCTGGGCTACACAGTGAGTATCAGACCAACCACAGTTACATAGCAAGGCCTCATCTGATAAAAAAAAAAAAAAAAAAAAAAAAAAAAAAAAACAAGAACCAGCGAGCAGGGAAGGATGCCACCGTGGGGTGTAGGCGGGTAAAGAAGAATGGGGAATACTTACTTCTCCATGAAGAACTGAGGCATTGCAATGAGCAATGTTCCAACTCCCATGACAAGGCACCCTGCTCCAATGATTTTTGGCCTGTGAAGTTTGGCTCCGAAGTAGCTAACAAATGTTATAACTAAAAGGTTCCCTTTGGGGAGAGAATAAGGCATCCACAGTTAGGTCAGAGAACTCCGAACACAGACAAGAGCGCGCGGCTAGATGCACAAAGGCAGGTCGCTGACTCAGCAACATCTCCTTTTAACTAAACAGTATGTCTGACAATCCATCATTTATTCCTCTTTACTTTGAGCTGAGATGGCTGTTGAAATTATCTTCACTTTCGTTCCTTTATGGACAAAATAATCTTTTGTCCAAATGTTTCAATGACCATCCCTTCTGTTTCGTTTTATGCCATCTAATCATTCATCATTTTAATGTATTCTATCAGTCGAATTGTCAAAGGCTTCCTTTAGTGGTCCTCTTAAGTTATCCTCAGTGAGGGGCTCAGGGGGGCAGGTAGCTCAACGGTAAGTGCTTGTCTTACCACCAGAGGGAGGGATCTGAAT
The DNA here is from genome assembly GCA_036346955.1 of Dipus sagitta. NCBI lineage: Eukaryota > Metazoa > Chordata > Mammalia > Rodentia > Dipodidae > Dipus > Dipus sagitta. Next base: position 4,415,917 of record CM070789.1, on the reverse strand, counting down.
TCGAACCCAGTGCCCCGTGAACATGGTGGTATGTACTTGGGATCCCAGTGCTGGGGAGGTAGAAACAGATGAACCACTGGGGCTGACTGGTCCAACTGGCGAGTTTTGGGCCAGTGGGAGATCCTCTCTCAAAAAGAAGTAAATGACATCTAAAGAACAGCACCCAAGCTTGTCCTCGGGACTCTGTGTGTGTACATGGACCCCACACAGGAACATGCATACTACATGCTTTCCATGCCACACGCACATGAACATGCATACAGGATGCACTGCACACCGCACACATGAACGTGCATATGATATGCACTGTACGCCACACACACGCACACTAATGTGCACACAACATGCCCTGCATACCACACACTCATGAGTGTGCATACAACATGCATTGCATGCCACCCACACATGAACGTGCATACAATGCGCATTGCACGCCACACACGCACACAGACACGCACACAACATGCACTGTACACACACACACACACACAGACACGAACATGCACACAACATGCTCTGCACACCACACACTCATGATCATGCATACAACATGCACTACATGCTACACACATACACAAAACAATGATAAAGTGTAGAGCTTGCTGGTAGGCTTTTATTTAATTTATTATGAAAGAAAGAGAGAGAGAGAGAAGGGGTATGCTAGGGTATCTCTACCCACAGCAAATGAACTCCAAATGCATGCACCACTATGTGGCATCTGGGTTACATGGGTACTGGGGAATCGAACCTGGGAACCTGAGTCCTTAGGCTTCTCAGGAAAGTGTCTTATCCACTAAGCTATCTCTCCAGCACCCCCCCCGGGGGGGTCAGGAATTTTGTCTTAAGTGTTCTCTCACGAAATGTGGTGAAAGTTCTGTGTTGAGCATGGTGATTTCTGATTGAACATATTTTTAAGGAGATTTCTCATGCTTTGTTGTGTGGAATAACGTTTGAAAGGGGGTGGTGAAAAATGGAAATGTGTTAAATTGCGCTGGCACATCCAAATAGCTTCATTCCACGGAGCTCAGTGAGGCATTTGTGTCGAGAGCTCAAGTAACTCGATGGGGGCAGCAATAGGAACCCTTGATCAACACTGTTTAGGGCCTTACATTTTTATGGAGCCTTAGAGTTTTAGCTCCTTTTTGTTTGGGATATTTAGTTTACAGGCGCCTCAGTGCTAGATAAAGAAACGAACACTGCTCCAGCAACTGACTGCAGTGGCTGATGGGTGGCCTTGCTTTGAAGTTGTTCTTGATGTTTCTAATTTCCCAGCAAGAAGTGCGTGTTTCCTCCCATCTGCAAGCAATCATCTAATTTACTACTGTTTAGTCACACTGCCAGCTTGAGTCAATTGGAAAATGAGCAGTAAATTTTATAGCCTCAAGGATCATAATAAGGACAGTAAGAAAAATAGCTCAAACACTAGGTCTGAGCTTTATGGCTCCAGGAAGAATTAAGCTCTTCATAATTTTCATATTTTTTTTAAAAAAAATTAAGCATAAGAAATCCCGTCTGACATCTAAGCAGTTAAGAAACACTTTGCATCACATCATGCTCACAAATGTATCTATATATTTGCTAACATGCCCAGGTAAGTACACGGAAATAAGATGCAAGCTGACTTCCGGTCTATGGGCAGTCTCTTGCGCCCTTCCTCATCTGCTCTTCATTAAAATTTGATAAGGGGCTCAGGTTTGTAGGATGTTTCTGTATTGCCTTAAAGGATAAGGTCGAGTATATAACACCCATTCGCCATCTGGGGCTTCTGTAGAAATCTCTGCTTGCTTCACTTAATAAGTTCTAAGTTCTCAGGTGATATACTTGAAAAACACATGGTGACTTATAATATTTTGAAAAAATTGAATTGGAATCAAAATTCTTTCACACCTCCCATCAGTAGCCTCTGTAAAGACAACACGCTCAGAGACCTTAACAAATGGTTCACGAAACCTCAACAGATTATCCCAGTTTTTCTCTCTTTCTGTGGACATGCATCCAATCTTTAAGCATTAGGCAAAAAAAAAAAAAAAGAACAAGCCACTGAAGCCATCTTATAAGATCTATGAAACCAAAGCTGGGAGAGAACAATGTAAGAAAAGACATTGCTTATTGAGTAGAAACTTTGTATAGACACATCCTGTGTTGGTACCATCATTTCCCTCCTTTCTACCCCCATTCCACTGTCGGCCCTCCTCCCTGGAATGCTGGTACTCACCATGGGGTTGTAGGTTTGGAGTTGTGAGAGCAGCAATTAGTCACTGGGGGGCGGGGTGATGTCTCTGTATATTCCCTCCCACCCTGAGACCATTCGACATCAAGCTTAACCGAGGATGCACAAATTATAAACAAACTGGATAGTATACAAAAACTACTGTGGCCTGTCCACACACAGTTTATTCTAAGAGTATCATGAAATAAGAAACAATAAAAGGTATTATTATTCCAAATAAAATGATTAAGATCGAGGGACTAAGGACATCACTGAGGAGGGGGCGTGGACAAAGGCAGGAAAACTAAGTTAGGACTCAGACAGATTGCCTGTAAATAAATCTATGGGGCATAGGTAAAACTAAGGAAAATGTGATGCTTTAGGTAAGGGTTTCCATGGAAGTAAAAAAAACAAAAACAAAAAACAACTTTAAGTCATTTTAAAGCATGTACCCAAGCAACCTCTAACCTTAGAATAGTCTGGGAAAATTAATGACTATTTGAAGTTAGAGTCCTTTTGTTTGTTCTAGGAGAATTTAGTATCCTCTATCATATAAGTAGATTAATAGATGCATCATTGGAGCTCAAGTGTCCTTTATCAAATACGGATCTATATTCTCAATCTCTCTCTCTTTAACTTATGTTTATTTGTTTGAGAGAAAGAGAGGGGGGAAGATAGAGAGTGAGAGAGAATGGGTGTGCCAGGGCATCCAGCCACTTCAAACGAACTCCAGGTGCATGTGCCACCTTGTGCATCTGGCTTATCTGAGTCCTGGGGAACTACACCTGGGTCCTTTGGCTTTGCAGGGCAAGTGTTTAAACCGCTAAGCCATCTCTAGTCCTCTCTTGCTCTTTCTCTCTCACCATATAACCCAAGAACACAACCAATGTATTCCTTGACATGTCATTTTATCACCGTATCAGGTCCAGTATCTAAGTTATCTTCACTCACTGTGCGCCATCTTCCTCTTTGCATTTGTTTCTTCCTGTGGTGCAGTTCGTTACCTTGACTTTGACTTTCTAATGTCCTTCAGGGCCAGCCATAAGTCAGGTGTCATGATGGTCCATCAGAGATGACTACTTAGGACGCTGACGTGATCAGACGTCCGTTTCAGAACCTGCACTGTGCATTGGCCAGCAGCACATCAGCACCACCTGGGAGCTTATCAGCATCCCAGACTCAGATCCACTCCCCGCAGATTCACTAGCATTTTCTAGTGACAAGTAGGAACATTAATGTTGAGTGGCACTGATTCAGAAATCTCATTCTGATAGGAAACCAGAAGGTAGATTTGGGAAACAAAACCCGGGAAGTAGACACTTACTGAGATCAACATTACAAACTCAACAGAACAATTGTTGAGGAGCTGTGCTGGGGGAGGACCTGACTCAGTAGTTGAAAACACTTGCTTGCAAGCCTGTTGACATTGATACTCCCTAGCGTTTATGTAAATCCAGATGCAAAGTGGTGCACGTATCTATAATCCCAAGGCACCTATGACAATGGGAGAAGGAACCAGGAAAATCTAGAAGCTTCCAAGTACAAGCAAAATGAGAGAGACTGTCTCAAAAGAAGCTAGGCGAGGGAAATCACCCCTCCCCCAAGGTTGTCATCTGACCTCCACACTCACGTTATGTCACATGCATCCCAACCTCTCCCACTCCACACACACCATACACATGCATATATCTGCAAATAAATAAACAAATGCTTTTAAAGATTGTTGAAGTTGTAAAGAATATTCTTTCAGGGGGGTTGGAAAGATGGCTTAGTAGTTAAGCACACGCCTGTGAAGCCTAAGGAACATCGCTTGATTGCCCAGGACCCACGTAAGCCAGATGCACAAGGTAGCGCGTGCGTCTGGAGTTTGTTTGCAGTGGCTGGAAGCCCTGGTGCGCCCATTCTCTCTCTTTCTCTTTCTCTCTGCTTCTTTCTCTCTCTGTTTGTCTCTCTGAAATAAATAAATTCAATAAACAAACTTTTGTTTTTTAAAGTTCTGGGCTGGAGGGATGGCTTAGGGGTTAAGGCATTTGCCTGCAAAGCCAAAGGACCCAGGTTCGATTCCCCAGGACCCACGTTAGCCAGATGCACAAGGGGGCACACGCATCTGAAGTTCGTTTGCAGTGGCTGGAGGCCCTGGCGTGCCCAGTCTCTCTCTCTCTCCCTCCCTTCCTCCCTCCCTCCCTCCCTCTTTCTCTGTCAAATAAATAAACAAAAATAAAATATTAAAAAAAAGTTTTCTCACTCTTCTTCATTCTTTCACTCTTCTGCAAAGTTCATTAAGTAAAGTTGAAGTTGAAACAACCAAGCTATTTCTCTGCAATCTCCTTGGACCCTGAATGGTATTAAGGACTATAGAGAGATATTTTCATTTGCTTTGAAAATGAATCAAATGCTTCTCATTTTGTCTATCCACAGAGCAGACTCATGGAGTGCACTCTAAACTATGACAAATAGTAATCGAAATGATTTGACCTTTTCTTTTTGTGTGTATAGTATGTGTGGAGGCCAGAGGTTGATGCTAGGGATCTTCCTTAATCACCATCCACCTGATTTATTGAGACTTGAGACGGGAGCCTCTCACCTAAACCTGGAGCTTGCCAGTACCATTAGTCTAGCTAGGGATTGGGTAACTTGTCTGTGTTTCCCAAGCACTAGGATTACAGAGCACCCCCACCCCCTACACACACACACACACACACCACACACACGCATGCTCAGCATTTATGTGTGGACTGGGATCTCAACGCAGGTCCTCACACTTGTATAGCAAGCACTTTATCCCCAACAGCATAAATAGATTTTTGCAAAGAGGATTTTATGGTTTGGGTCCCAGTAGACAACAAAGTGGAGAGGAGACGCTTTTAAGCATACTTAAGAGGAGCCAGGGTTTAAAACTAACGCCAGGCACCTGTGGTACGTACCAATCTCAAAACTGCCGTCAATGACTCCCACGAGGGAGGAAGAGATGTCAAACCTTCGCTCTATCTGAGTGATGGTGCTCTTCAGGTAGCCTTCTGCCAATGCCTTGGAGAAGTAAACGAAAGACAGGGCGCTCAGGAACACCTGGCAAATATGGAAGATCACACACTTAGTCTGACTGCTGTGGGGCAGTTTAGAAATCTGCCAAGCGAAGAGATGAGACAAAAGGCCAGTGAACCCCAGCGTATGATTCCAAGTGTGTTACTGATAACTTTCAGCTCTGTGAGGCGGAGAATCTCAGCCAGACCCAACGTCCTATGTAGAAGGCTCCGAATTTTAAATTCTCTTTGAAATTGAAGTGCATGCTGATTTTCATGCGAAATGTATGAAACTTTTGGAAAGGGGGCTGGTTTTAAAAACACCAGTGTATGGTGTAGCCAGAAGAAGGAGCCATTGGTATTAGGTAAGAAAATAAAACAACTAAAAATCAGAACCCAAGCACGTGACCTCATCACAAGTCTAACAGTGGGAACTGAACCACTCTTGTCTGTAGCTGTGTGCTTTAAGTTCATGGTCACTGAAATGAGTCTCAGGTTCTTTCTCAGTAAATTATTATCCAGCTTGTGTATTTTATTTTTCTTTCCAAATCCCTACAATGATGTATTAGTTTTATTTAAAAATTTAAAAAAATTATTTACTTATTTGCAAGCAGAGAGAGACAAAGAGAGACAGATGGGGAGAAAATGGACACGCTAGGGCCTCCAGCCACTGCAAACAAACTCCAGACGCACATGCCCCTTATGCATCTGGCTTATGTGGGTCCTGGAGAATCGAACCTGGGTCATTTGGCTTCGCAGGCAAATGCCTTTACCACCAAGCCATCTCTCCAGCCACCCCCCGCCCATTTTTTTTTGAGACAGAATCTCTTATATCCCAGGCTGGACTCAAACTGACTTTGTTGCTGAATATGACCTTGAACTGATCCTCCTGTTGCATCCTCCCCACTGCTGGGATCCCAAGTGCCTTATGCATTTTAATAGATGCTGACATGTGATGCAGCATGGATGAATATCCAGGTTAATAGTTATTAAAAGAAGACATCATTTTTTACTAAATGAATATAATTTCACCTAAAGAGTTTTGTGTTATATGTACCTGCCCTTTTCTCTAGAACAATGAAACCAAATTTTTTTTTCACAAATTGGGAAAAATATAGATGTTTCATACATTAAGAGCCCATGCTTAATATAATATATGGTACATGGTAGGAGTTTTAAAAATATTTTATTTATTTTTTTTGTAAGCAGTTAGGGAGGGAGGGAGGGAGGGAGGGACAGAGGGAAGAAGGGGGGTGGTGGGAGAAAGAGAGAGAAAGGGTCAGAGTGAGAGAGAATAGGTGTGCCATGACCTCTCAGAACTATAAACAAACTACAGATGAATGCACCACTTTGTACTTCTGGCTTTACGTGGGAACTGGGGAATCAAACCTAGGCAATCTGTTTTATTTTTTTGCAAGCAAGTGTCTCTAACCATTGAGCACTCTTTCCAGCCTATGCTTAATGCACATTACTTTCTAGTCTCTCTCCTTTTTCTTTTAGATGGGTCCTTAACATGAGCCCAGGAAGTTAATTTAACCTGCGTGGTCAGGCAAGATCATCACCAGCACTTGGGAAGGTGTGGTCTTAGCAAATTGCATTTCCGAAGGGAAAGTGATTTCTACCTCCAACTTCATTGCATCTGGAAGGGAGGCGGAAGGTGTCCACAACACCTAGTTCCTTGTTTCTCTACCTTTAGCTCACCGCAGCAAGGCTGGGATTCCTCTGAGGACGGGTATTCCATCTTAAAGGAAGGTCTTCTGGCAGGTCGCACTGAGTTTTTTCGGAACAATTGGATATTTTCTTTGGATGTATGGTCCATTATGAAAATGTCCCTTACTCTGGTCTGTCAAAGTTGATTTTAAAAGGATGAAAAGGGATTAATTAAATCTACACGATTTAAGGATATTTGTATCTCAAAGGAGACTACAGTACTATAGACAGAATTTAAAGTTACTCCTGATACCACAGTGAATTGCAAAAATTTTAAATTAAAATAAGACAGGATATCTGATCAATTTAATCCTTTTACTGGAAATGTGTAGCTAGCATTCTTTCTCAGTCCCTCCACATTCAGCCTCGTTATAGCAAAGAATAAATTTAAATGTTGCTTTCGGAATAAATAACGAGGCAGAATTTTGTTAACTTTGTGGTCTTGCCAGATTAAACTAGGAACAACCAGGCAAGGAGGAAGAGAAATCCAACCACTAGAATATTGATGCATTTAATGAACTCTTCAAAGCCTTAAAGCTACCTTCTTAGCAGAATAAACAGAAGAGGTTGACACCCTTCCCAGATCCCTAAAGCACCCAGCAATTCCTTCAGCACCCAAAGAAAGGCTTGAAATGTTGCAAAAATAAAAAAATGAAGCATTCCAACTTGTGTATCACTATAGCTTAACAAGTAGGGAAGGTGAGTGATGTGTGTCTCAGACTAAGACTGGCTTCAGATAAAAGCACAGATGTGGGCTTGCCTCGGAGAAACAAAGATGGACTTCCTACCCATGATTAATTTCCCACCCACCCCTCACTGTTTTGTCCTGAACAAGCTTGTGGAGGTAGCATCACTTTCCAAACCTATCTCCCCCCCTTCAGATCAATATTTATATATCTTCTATCGCTACTACTGACTGAAAAGCTAATCACTGTCAAAATCGAAAATCATTTGGTTTAGCCCAATGATGACGTGACAACATGTAACGAGATCTTCCGTGTCCTCATGACATTAAGTAAATGACACCCAGAGTAGTTTTATATATTGTGGTAGAAATGTACGCTTGTTCTGAATATGTGTATATGATCTAACTGTTATGTTATGCTTCTTTGGGGTTTATTAAACCCTCATTTGAATTCTTACATAATACCTCAAAGTGAAAATTATAATTGAGTAATGGTAACATGATTCATTTATAAATATGAAATTAACAACAGAGACCTCAACTATTTAAAAACAGATTCTAGTCCTCACTAAAGCTGTGTTATAGAAGGTGGGGCACAGACTTGCTTTACCAAAAAAAAAGAAGTTATTATCCATGATTTATTTGGTCCCATAAAAGTGCATATTTTTAATTTTTAAAAACAGGAAAAGAGAGTATAACAAAGAAAATTAAAGCAAAACATTTAAAACAGAAGACTACACTTTGATAGCTCTAATAGAGTCAGAAGCTAAAGGAACCAGGCAGGAATATTAAGTCCTGGAGGCCCGGTGCTTCTGACAAACAGCATCAAACAACCAGTGATGTCAGTGTCCGCCAAACCCATGGCAACTCTTCTCACCGAACCACAGACGCAAATGGAGAGTAATGTACAGAAGTGACCATATGACACAGACCTAAATTCATTACAGAGCTGATTTTAAAACCCATGCTACAAAACAGTGAATAGGAAAAATAATGCATTATATGTAAAAGAAATGCACGTGGTCACATTTGCATGGGAACAGGCCTTGGCAACTTTAACATGAATACCTTATATCTAGTTAGTGGTTCAGATGATTAGTTTTCAAATGTCAGGCCTGTGTAGATTCTTTAATTTTTCTACAATAAAAATGTGTTTCTCATACAAAAAGGTATTTTAAAATGAAATATATAAAATAGCCTGAGACACCACGTTACTCCCATCCCTGCAGAGACTGACTGGGGCCTCTTGGTTCTCACAAGTATAACCAATAACCCCATTGAAGACTCGGAGCTGAGTTGGCATAGGGGAGAGGGAGGGTCTATGTGTGCAGCCTTTTTATATAAAAAAATCAACAAATAAAAAAATCACCACATAATGTATAAAGCAGAAGGTTTTAATGTAAGAAGGAATAATAATAAATTTATAGTTTAAAATGTAATCCTTTTCCAAAAATTATGTTATATAAATTCACATTGGCATACTGTCTTAGGATATTTGGGACATATTTCCTATTAGTCATGATTACACCAGTAACCAGAAAATGCCAGTAAGAAATGTTTGATAACAAATTTCATTTGAACTGAATGTATCTTTAAAAGATCTAAAGGGTTAATACTAGAATGTTCATGTTAAATTTTTTAAAAATGAGCCGGGCGTGGTGGCGCATGCCTTTAATCCCAGCACTCGGGAGGCAGAGGTAGGAGGATTGCTGAGAGTTCGAGGCCACCCTGAGACTACATAGTTAATTCCAGGTCAGCCTGGACCAGAATGAGACCCTACCTCAAAAAAACAAAAAAAAATTTTTTTTTAAATGCTAGAATAATATTTAACTATTTGAGACATTATAGCACACCGAGTCCTCTTGTATCTGGAGGTTTTGATACAATTCTCACTGTAACTAGAAGTAATAAGAGAATTACATGTTGATATTGTGTGAGGTCAAAGTAACAGCAAGCTTTGCTCTTACAATGTTGACACACTGCATATTTTTGCTGAAAACAAACCTCACCTTGATGGCTAATACACACATCAGCATAACTATACACTGACACAATAAAACTGTTTATGAGGTCAAATAAGCTATGTCTAATAACAGTTTTTATAAACCAAGCCCCTGGCCCACCCTCTAAAATTCTACTCTTTTCCCATTCCAAATAATGACTAAAGGGATCTCCTCGGCTTTTAAATTGTTTGAGTCTCTGATGTTCACTCCAAAGAGGTTACAGCTTGAGAGCCACAGGCTTCCAATGCTTTGCAAAGAGAGGCGAGGTGCACAGGGATATGAAGGGACAAGACCCCCCTTCTCTTCGTGTGGGTTTGTGTTAGTACAGCCAGATCAGACTAGAAGGATGGGCACGCTTTCTTTACAGTTCTCGGGCCACCCGAGTAGACATCTCCAGAAAAGACAGATGGCACAAAGTTTTCATCCAACGCCCACAGTGTGTGTGTAACTTATTCCGGAGGCTAAGGAAAAACGAGCCAAGTGCCTTTTCATCATTTTAGTTTGAAACAAAAAGGGACGGCTTCTCTGTCCCACATGGGCTTGAGAATCCATCTCCCACTCTTTATGGTTGGAATACAGGTGTCCGAGGAGGGTGGAACGTGGATCACCCTGACAGGCTAAAAGCCCTGTGCTCTGGACCAATGACCAAAGGCAGAGACTCTCCAAGGGCTACAAGAGAAGGCCAGGAAGTCATTCCCATCCCTCTCTCTCATAGCTATCTGCAGGAGTCAAACCTGTGCACCAGCCGGGCTTCCAGACTCTTGTACCCCTCTTTCAAAAGGTTAAAAAAAAAAAGCAAAACAAAAACAGAAACAAAAGCCCTTCATGGTCCTCGATGAGGAGCTTGTGTTTAGAAAGTTAATCCACTGCCTCTACCAGCAAATGGTTACTAGTGTCAGATTCAGGTTTAATAAGTAGTTTTATGCCAGGTGATATATACCATCCTTAAACAACCTGCCAAGTTCAACTTCATCAGTCCCGTTTTTATCAAGTGATTTAGACAAGTGAAGCAATTTGTCAAAGACCTACCCAATTAATAAGCATCCAAATCAAAATCTGAACCCAGATTTGGGTTTATCTGTGTTCTTTAAGCAATCTCCACTACTGTCTCACCTACCAAAGAAACCCATGCAGTAAATAAGAGAAGCTATCAACCACTATTGAAAGTGCCACAGACAGACCGGAAGTTGTCGAGCAATCAATGGTCAGTTACCAACGTCACTGGGAGAACTAAGTGTCACGCTCATCATCTTCAAAAGAAGTGAAGTGGATCTTACCTGGAGGTGCAGACCACAGGCAGCCAGTTCCTGTCCTGTCCAACAAAATGAGGCTGGACCACAGAGCTCAGACTGAAAAGAGGAGATCGTGGCAAATTCCACAGTTCCGAGTAGTTCTGGCAGACCAAGAGAGTCTGAGTAGATACAGACAGAAAAGATGAAGGGAAAGAAAAGACAAGTAGAGAGTCTCTCCCCTGGGCAATCTCTCTCTCTTTCCGTCTTCCCAGCTGGCCTCTTTTTCTCTGGCATTCCCAGAGATTTGGCCACGCTTGGCAAGGCCACTGACATGCATCTCAGCTCCCAGGGCACAGAAAGAGCCGCTGCAGGTTTTGAGCCATTTCTTTGCAATTTGCTGCAAGTTTAAGGACACACGTGATAAAGCTTTCTTTATGGGAGAGAGTGGAAAAAAAAAAAAAGAATAGAATAGACCACTTGTGATTTTTACTTGCTGATTCCCAGAAAACACGGCTCCACAGGGGACAGAGGGTGAGAAAAGAGAAGCCAGAGGAGGGACAGAAGTTTGTAACAGATCCCTCCACTTCCTTCCATGCTGTTTTTAAGCCAGCCATCCCTTGGGGAAATCACTGAGACATCCTTGTGTTTGGCTTGTTTGTCTGTTTGTGTTTATTTAAAAAAACAAAGCAGTTTCATAAAGGAAATCACCTTGGGTTCAGTCACAGGATGGTTTCATTTTCCACTGGGATTCTAGAATCCCTGAGACCAAGCTCTGCAGGCTCCCTCTGGAAGGAGTCTGTTCTCAAAGAAACACCATCAATTGCTCCCATCAACAATCTCTATGAGCCTTGGAAATAGAGAAAAAAAAAAAAAAACCAAAAAACAAAGATAACTGAATTTTTTAACATTTAATTATTTATTCTACCTAATCCTAAGGAGAGAGAACCCCGTACGCTGAGAAGTTCTAAAATCCTCAGGAGTTATTTTTCCAAGAAATGATTTTAGAAGATTCTGAGCAGTATTAGCTTGTACTTGGTTTCCACCAATAAGTGAGTTTTCCTTCAGGATTATCCAGGGCTCAACGTCTCTTGAAGGGCAGTGGGTCACTTCATCTTAATTTCTTCCTCTATGGTAGCAAAACAGATGTTCTTTAAAGGATGGAGGGGTGCAGAGATAGCTCTGTAAATACCGTGTTGTCTCACAAGAATGAGGGGCCGAGTTCTAGCCCCAGAGCGCATGGAATGATGTCAGGCATGGTGCTGGGTGCTTCTGTCGCAGCACTGCATAGGTGTGTGTGTGTGTGACAGAGGGGTCGCGGGAGATAGGTGAATTTCTGGGGCTTGCTGGCCGGCCACTTTGGTGAGATCAAAACCAATGAAAGGGCTTGTCTCAAAGCAAGAAAACAAACAATCAAGAAAACAAAGAAGCGTAAGGTGGACAGTGTTCCTGAGGAATCATACTTGAGGTTGTCCTCCGGTCTCCATGTTAAATAAATACTCTTATATCAGAACACGCATATATAACAAGTGCATACACAAGCACATTACAAAAAAAAGTGTAAAAGAATCTTTAGCAATGCGTTAAGGATTAAGTTACACCATTTACATAGCAAACATAAGTAAAAAATAAAGAAATAAAACAAAAAAATGTGCTAAGTGACCAGAAAATGCCATGATTACTGATGTAGTTTTATCCAGTGGAGATCAGGATGATTAATCCACGTTTTCACCAGCACCTTTTACTACAAAAGAATCAAAAAAAAAAAAAAAAAAAAGGTAAGGGGCTGGAGAGGTTGCCCAGTGGTTAAAGCACTTGCCTGCAAAACCTAAAGACCTGAGTTTGATCCCCCAGGACCCATGTAAGCCAGATGCACAAAGTGGCACATGCATCTGGAGTTCATTTGCAATGGCTAGAGGCCCTGGCATGCCCATTCTCTCTCTGGCCTTGCAAATAAATAAACAAACATATTTTTTTTTAAAAAAAAGAGGCAAGGGAAATAAAGCTTTTTCTTAAATTTTATAAAGAAGCAACAGGTGTCTAGCCTCTTTGGGACCAAGTATCTTGTTTTAAAGTCACACCAGGCTTTGCCACTAGAAAGCATGACCAGACATTGTAATGACAGTTGGATTTCCCAGTGTGTCCACAGATGACCATTAGTACATGAAAGAGCAGAGGCACCAGCTCCTCAGCAGACAGGACGCAGCTCAGCGAGCACTGTTTGCCGAGCATACATAAAACCCTGCACCCAATAAACCAGGCACGTACTTGCGATCCTGGCACTTTGGAAGTGAATACAGGAGTATCAGAAATTCATCATCACCCTCGGGTGCACAGTGAGTGCTAGGATCCTCTACTCCCTGCCTTATCAAATAGTCAGCCAAGATTTAATTCTTTTTTTTTTTAATTTATTTATTTGTGAGCGACAGACAATGAGAAAGAGGCAGAGAGAGAGATACAGAGAGAATGGGCGCGCCAGGGCCTCCAGCCACTGCAAATGAACTCCAGACGTGTGCGCCCTCTTGTACATCTGGCTAACGTGGGTCCTGGGGAGTTGAGCCTCGAACCGGGGTCCTTAGGCTTCACAGGCAAGGGCTTAACCGCTAAGCCATCTCTCCAGCCCAGATTTAATTCTTTATGTGAAACTAAAAGGCATATCCGTGTCCTAAGCATGTAACTTTGCCTTCCACCTCCATCAATGGCAAAACTACGTGTATATCAAAAATTTGTTGTAAAATAAGTTTCTTTATGACTTGTCAGTAAATGTTTGATGTGTGTGCCTGTTTTATATACCTATCTACCTGGGGTCATGGAAAGATTTTTCTAGGCATGAAAGGGTCACTGGTGGAAAAAAAATTGACAATAGAAGGTAATGGGGAGGAGATAATGATCAAAATACATTTTATACATGTATAAAATTGTTAGTTAAAAAAATGGGAAGTCTTGGGCTGGAGAGATGGCTTAGCAGTTAAGCTCTTGCCTGTGAAGCCTAAGGATCCCGGTTCGAGGCTCAATTCTCCAGGACCCACGTTAGCCAGATGCACAAGGGGGCGCACGCGTCTGGAGTTCGTTTGCAGTGGCTGGAGGCCCTGGTGTGCCCATTCTCTCTCTCTCTCTCTCTCTATCTATCTCTATCTCTCTATCTGACTCTTTCTCTCTCTGTCACTCTCAAATAAATAAATAAAAACGAACAAAAAAAATTTTTTTAAATAAAAATAAAAATAAAATGGGAAGTCTTGCTTCAAATCAGCGGTAGACAGGAGTCACCTTGTTCCTATCATAAATCTGCCACAGTGGTGAGTGTATAAATATAAGGCACATATATAAATGGGTGTTTCTTCAGGCTGCAGGACAAGGTACCAGGAAGTGGGTGACTTCGCAGGACTACACTTTTGTACTTTTATTTTTTCATGTGGGTGCACACGACCAGGCTCCTCTGATGTTTGCAGGGAAGAATCCTTCCTGGCCTGTGCTTGCTGGTATTTGTTGAGAATTGTTGGCATTCTGCCCCTCTCTTATCACATGTCCCTTGTGTCCCCTGGGTTTCTGCCCTCTGTTCTCAAAACACTACTGAGATCTTTTGGATTCTCAACTTAGTTCCATCTGTTAGGAATGAAGTTCCTTGGAATCTGCAAGATCACCTGCACGGGTAACAGGGGTTTAGAACCCAAGCTTATGCTGGAAGGAGGCACTCACAGTTCGACCCCACTGCAGGCTCTCACCCACCACCACCCCCATCTCGGCTGAGTAGCTTCAAGCCGTTGTTTCGCCATCGCTTTCTGTGTATGCTTAGTTCCCCTGTCCCTCCTTCTGCTTCTTGTTCTTGACAAACTGCAAGGGCTGAATCCAAGTTCCTGTCTATTCCGTGCTTATATCCATGCCATCTGAAAAGGAGAGAAACTCACTCATATGCCCTCCAAGCTTATTTCGTATTTATCACCACTAATCACACACTGGACAGTAGAAGCTTTGTTAGCAGATACCTTTTAATGACCCAATCATTTCCCCTCTTGCCTAAATAACTTCACAAATCTTCACCCTGGGCCCCCTCCCTTCCACACACTTTTGCTAATGGCCTTGTTTAGGGAATTCACTGGTGAGACAGAAAAAAAAAAAGAAAGAAAGAAAGAAAAGAAAGAAGAAATGACCAGGAGAAACATGGCAGTCTGCCATTGCCCCAGACGTAGGATATTCATGTTATCCGGGCGCCTCCTCCCCGAGCCTGTTGGGGAACGCCCCTGCTTCTTTCCAATCTCAAGCTGGAGCTCATGCTCCTTTTTAAAAATTAATTTCTGGGCTGGAGAGATGGCTTAGCGGTTAAGCGCTTGCCTGTGAAGCCTGAGGACCCCGGTTCAAGGCTCGACTCCCCAGGACCCACGTTAGCCAGATGCACAAGAGGGCGCAATCGTCTGGAGTTTGTTTACAGTGGCTGGAGGCCCTGGCGCACCCATTCTCTCTGTCTTTCTCTCTCTGTCTGTCGCTCTCAAATAAATAAATAAAAATAATTAAAAATAAATAAAAATTAATTTCTAAAGTTAATTAAATGGAATTCATTCACTACCAACTTCAGTCATTTTTGACCTCCATCATAACTATTTTCCTCAATAACAGGGAAGACATTCATTGAAGAAATCTAGTGGTCAATTCATAGAAGCCATTTTCATTGTCTATGAACAGAATTGTATACCAACCTCATATTCCTCTTTTGAGGTCACTGTCCATTCCATGTGTTTTCCTCATTCTCTCAGACTCCACTTGACCTGTTTTAGGTTTTGCTGTGGTGAAATACAGAACCTCATTCCTTTAGGCTGACATGCCTTAGTGTTCTTGTTTTTACTGGGTACCTCCGGTTTCTATTATGTTTACTATTCAATGTGAAAGCTTTCGTAGGGAATTTCCTCTCCTCCAACCGCAGTCTTCCCTGCCAAGATTTTTATATCAGAAACTGCATTTCAGCCTTGATAACCTGGGCTCCATCATTTCTTCTCCGATGGCTCAGTAACATGAGAGAACAAGCTAGCCTAATGGTTTTAGCTCCAGGGTCAGGAAACCAATGTACCTAGTGGTGACCCCAACTGTCATATCGGGGAGGGCGGAGGACAGGGGCCAGCAAGAGGGTGGCAGGAAGCTGGGAGAGGACGCACGGGGAGGGAAATAGTAACCAACTATAGTGATTGTACATGCATGAAAAATTTCTAATAAATCCCATTTCTTTGTATTCTAACCCAGAACAAAGTTTTCAGAGGTAATGGCTGAAATAAGAATGATGGGAGCTACAACACCGACGGAAGCAATTTGTACTTCTGCCTAATTCCAACGCCTGTATATTTTGGCCCTAGAACACACACACACACACACACACACACACACACACACACAGCAGGGTGAGCTGAGGGAGGTTAAAGGATATGTGTTTGATTCCATTAGACCACTCCCCCAGTTTCTCGGGGGGGGGGGGCATTCTAACTGGAGTTTTCAATATAGCTCTGTGAAATGGAAAATGTGAAATTTCTACTTTTCCCATCGCCATCGCTGGCTTTTGTACATGAACAACTGATCGCTTCAAAGGCAAAAGGGAATGGCATTTCTTCATTGTGAGTGTGTGTGCGCCCGTGTGCTCTGGGGAGTGCGTGGCTGTCAGCCTCAAGTGTCAGCTGTTGCCTTCGTTCTTGTTTGAAGCAGGGACCCTCAGTCACCACTGTGGCTGCCAGAAGGGATGACATGCGAGCTTCTTCCTCTGCCTCCCATCTCCCCACCTGTACCCTGAGATCCCAGGAGCCCACCGCTGTGCCCAGCTACCCCGAAACCCAGGCCCGCCCTCGATCATAGGAACTAAAAAACATATTGTCAGATTCCTACACATATCCTTAAAGTCACTGACACTAAAATAAGGGGATTTCAGCAGCTGAGGAGACGTCTCAGCGGTTAAAAGCATTCGGTGCGCAAGCCGGACCACCTGAGTTTGCATCCCCGGAGCCCACACAGCAGCGCGCATGTCCGTAGTCCCGGTGCACCTGCGGTAGCGGGAAGTGGGGGATCCCAGAGCTCAGTGGGCAGCTAGCCTGGTATCCCCAGAGGCGAGCCGCGGCGGGAGACCCTCTCTCAATCAAGGTGGAAGGCAAGGGATCACGCCAGGAGCAGCACAGGAGCTGAGAGCAGTCCCAGGCACAGCCAGTAAGGAAAGCGGGGCCTGGGCTGTACCCCTGAAGGAGGTGCGCTCTGCCCAAAACCCCGGATGAGCCTGGAAGCAGACTTGGCCCTGGCACCTTCGGAAAGTCCTTGGGGCTGGTAAGACGCCTCGATTTGTTTTTGTGAGAGACCCAAACTTGAGAATATATAGCCCGGCAGAGCTGGATGGTCTGTCCCAGTCACAGAGCTGCGACAAATTTGCATACTTTGAAGTCACCAAGAATGTTACAATTTATCATGGTGGATACAAAGAGCCAATGCACAGCATCGTTTTGCTTACTTTATAATCTCCAAAAGATCAAACCCAAGTCTTGCATGAATATTTTTTAAAAAAATTTATTTTGAGGCAAGCTCAACAGACTGGCCTTTTTCTTTAATGCTAGACGCGGGGTGGGGGGAGGGGAGGGGGTGAAGATTGGCCCAGGGCCTGAGCCACTGTGATTGAACTCCAGACCTTGAGCACATATGCGACCTTGTGCACTTGCATCACCTTGTGCATCTGGCTTATGTGGGACCTGGAGAGTCGAACATAGGTCCTTAGGCTTTGAAGTCAAGCTCCTTAACCACCGAGCCATCTCTCAAGCCCTCTTGCATGAATTTATGGCTGGCAAAACCCCGTCAAATAGGAGGCATCAGAAAGGAGTTATCTCACGAAACCCTGCCTCCCCCATGCAGCTTTTTTTCTGGTCCTAGGTCCCCCAGAAGACTCCAGACAGCATGGGCATATTTCCATAGACGTGCACCCAGGGCTCCTTTATAAAGTCATGGATGATGTCAGGGAGAATTCTCAAGACTTAGCTTATCTGCAGCTCTGAAGAAAGCACGATTGAAGTGTATGTGTGTCATAACGAGCAGAAAGTTTAAGAAAGCTTAAGGGCTCATCGTACTGCTTTTCAAAAGGCTGCCCCCCACATCTCATGTAGCACACCATGGAGATCAGCAAGGTTATAGGGGTGATCTGCAGGGCTGATGGGCTGGGGCTACACTCATCTCTGAGGCTAAGTGACTGTTATTTTTTTTTTTCCTCTGGCTTGATTATTAACCTTCTCAACATCACCCTTGATGCCGCAAACTTTAACATTCCATTACGTCAGACCACTTTTCTCATTGTAGGAAAAGAGATTTCTTAATCTCCTTTAGGCTGGACTCTCTCTCTCTCTCTCTCCCCCAGGCCCTTTCTCTTTCCTCCGAGGACCACAGGGACAGAGGCAAAATGCACAATTCAAGAAACTCCATCTTGTCCTGTCATGCTATGGAAAATTGGAAGTGTATGTGTGCGTGCGTGTGTGTGTGTGTGTGTGTGTGTGTGTGTGCGCGTGCGCGCATACATGCAGAGAGTGAATGAGAGGAAATGTATATACAGAGAGTGTATATTTGCCTAAGATAAAGAACTATAAGTGAGAATTGTGTTGTTCTTTTTAGAGAGAGGTTAGTTTGGGGTGAGAGAAAAGGAATTATTAAAAAGACATAGGACTAGGGATGGGAGAGATGGCTTGCTTAGTGGTTAAGGCACTTGTCTGTGAAGCCCAGCGACACAGGTTCAATTCCCCAGTACCCAAATAAGCCAGATGCACAAGATGGTGCATGCGTCTGGAGTTCCTTTGCAGTGGCTGGAGGCCCTGGTGCACCAATTCTGTGCCCCCCCCGTCTCTGCCTCTTTTTCTCTCTCAAATAAATAAATATAAAAAGATGTTAAAAAAAAACAGATCTAGAAGTTGAGGTGTCTCACAGGTAATGGAGAAATCATTGCATGAAGATTGAAACATGAATTGAGTGAAAAATCACAGTTTGCATTTGTTTCAGAGGACTTTGTGTGAATTAAGTGATATATGTTGAGTATTTTTAATCGTTCATACCATTCTATTTCCAGACATATAGAGCAGACCCAATTCTGAGTTCGTCTCATTAAAAACTTTATGTTGTGTGTCCCTAATTTTTATTGAATAAATCATGAGGTTTGTAGCATAAATGGAAGCACTGTCTGTTTTATAAGATTTTGTAGCCAAATGTATGACACGTGGGTATCTTGGTTTGATGCTATTTGGTAAGAGAAAAGATACTGCCTAATGGCAGAAAGTTAGGTAATAAGTAATGTGGTTAAGAATTCATTAGCAACAAGGACTGGGGATGTAGCTCAGTGGGTAGAGTGACTTCTAAGCATGCAAGAAGCCCTGATTTTGATACCCTGGTGCACTGATATATGCCTGTAACCCCAGCACTCAGGAGGTAGAGGCAGGAGGATGAGAAATTCAATGTCATCTTCAGCTATATATTGAACTCAAGGTTAACCTGAGCTACATAATGTCTTGTCTCAGAAAAAAAAATTCATTTCATCAACAATAGGTAGGAAGATGTTACCGCAGGAATACGAGTCCCCAAAGGATCCCTGGAAAGTGTAAAAAAGTCCATGGATGTCTCACTATAGAGCCGACTGGGTGCTAAAAACCCATGTATTTGGATACAAGAAGATAGGCTGTCTCGTGAAGTGTGGAGGAGTTGGGTTGCACAAACAATCACATCAAACGTAATACCACAGACTTATTTTTATATTATACATCATCTTCACATTATAGCATCCACATTGATCATCATATATAAAAACCAAGAGGCACTTCCAATGGTTCTGGCAAAAGAGAGTATCAACATAGTGTCTAAGCTAAGAAATAATAAAGTAAATACAATTTATCTATTTTTTTTCTGTACATATTCTACATTTTACAAAACTTTTACCAGCTATTACTATGTTGCTTAACAAATACTTGTGATAAGATGATACTAAATAGTGCCACATACATATGAAGTGCAAAATAAAGGTGGAAGGACCAAATTTATTTCAACTGCAAAATGATTGTTTAAGTACAATGCTTCACATCTACATTTCTAAACAATAAATTTGGAAAAGTTACTAATTAGTGGGCATAATCAAGTTTGTTGAGACTGGTAAGAAAAGCCTTGTTAAAAATTGTCATATACAAATGATGTCTACTCAAGCATCACTTTAGTCAGCAGTTATTTGAAAATATTGCTTTTTTTTTAAGGAACACTAAGTTGATCCCATACTCTCTGGTTTAAAATATTATACATGGTCAAATGCTTAGAGAATTAGAGAATTGTCCAATGTCATTTTTTTTTCAAGAAGAGATAAAGACAGATCAAAACAACTGGTTTACCAGGAATAAGAACAC
Source organism: Dipus sagitta (assembly GCA_036346955.1). Classification (NCBI taxonomy): domain Eukaryota; kingdom Metazoa; phylum Chordata; class Mammalia; order Rodentia; family Dipodidae; genus Dipus; species Dipus sagitta. The sequence goes on along the minus strand of CM070789.1, from coordinate 4,395,687 downwards.
ATTTTACATGAAAAAAAAATCAAGTTAATGTTGCCAACCCAAATCAAAAAACACTGTGGACTCAGATTAATATTTTTTAGTTGTGTGTGCAAATATCATTACAGAAAGACAAAGAACATATCGTTTCCATTGTTTGGTATTGAGAACTTTGCAATATTTATAAAAGCACCAATTTTTCAGTTTGTTATTTGCATGATAAAAATCTCTAGGAAGAAATATGAGGGGCTGTGTGGATTCAGTCCTATTTATTTCCAGTGCTTGTCAACTGACAGATTTAAACATGTTGGTGCAAAAATGGTGTGTATTCTTCTGTGAGAATATATTAAGACATAAACTGACACTCATTGATGAAAAGAAAATTGTTAAGCAAACAAACTATGTTTAAAAATGCCATGCAAATATTTTACACAGAGTATTAAAAATTAGTGACTTTTAAACAAGTGAATAAATATATATTAAAAGTCAAGCTATCAAAACCCCAAGAACATAGAATATTAATATGTCTGGGTTATTTTTAATGATAGCAACACGATATTACTGGAGTATGCTCATATATAGCCAAAAATGAAATGTCTGACACGACGTAGGTTTTCTGAGTCATAAAAGTAATCCATGAAAAAAATTGAAAGTGAGGTGACAGGAAGTTCTATCCGACAATAGGTTATATGCACAGAGGAAACATTTTGAAACAGTTATTCTTAATTTCACATTTTGCTACCTGTAGGGAATTACTAGAAGCCACATCCTCAGCAACCGTTTTCAAGCTGTGAAGGGTAATTCACATTCCGAAATGTGTAAGTGCTCATTACATTAAAGGAATTCAAGGGTGAAGTGGGGAGCTGTTAGTTTTGTGGCTGTACTCCACAGTGACTAATAACTAAATTGGTTTATAACAAAGATGGAGAGTATCGGGGGATGTGCTTCAAGGCTGATGTAGTGTTTACACCCAGTCCTCAAGCCTGCCTTTCTTGCTTCTTAGTCATGAAAACAGAGGAATGACTTTGAACTTGACATTAAAAGCATATCACTTTTCTTATTATAACTGAGGAGGATTACTGATTTTTTTTTGTCCAATAATTCTGAATTAGGGAAGTAAAAACCGATGAGAAGTCACACTTTCATCCTATGAGTATGATTTTGGGCTTTGTTTTCGTTTCTAAGAATGAAAATCTAAAATGAAATTTGAAGCATTAAAGCTTTAAAAATACTTTTCTGTTGTTTTCCTATTGATGAATTTCATATTCCAACCTACCATTTGGTCATGCATGACAGATGGATAAAGTGGATGTGATTCATCAGAGAGGCAGTGTGTGATAAGTCAAGATTAATATTTAATTCTCCTTAGCATTGAGGAATTTGGGTTTTTATCTGTATTACAATTTAATACCAAAAATCTACAGTGGTGATCAACAATTTTATACACCCTCAGGGACGAGACACTGCTAGGTAATATATTCTCTAGCATGGAGATAACTCCTAAGAAATTAGACTGTAATTCAGACATTTAAATGCTTGGGAATAAACACATTTTTTATTTGTGTTGTGTGCTCACTGGACCCATTATAAAGCATTTTCCTCACAAAGTACTAAAAAAGTAACTAAATATTTCAATTTTCATTTCTATGATATTAATTGTGGTTATATCAAAATACTCAGTGCCTCAGACCCACAAAACATCACGTCATGGGTTTTACTTCAATCTAGCAAAATAATTTAAAGTAGCTTTGCTTCAAGAAGACAAATCAAATTGAAATATTTCTAACAGAACTTACATATGCAGAGTCAACATTACCTTCTATTTTCATGATTAAAGAACCACTTCTTGATGCAAAGGGAGGAAACATGCTTAGATACAAATATGCTTAACATTCCTTATCAAGAAGGAGAAGGTTCCACTTTTCTTCTGTGTGTCCCAACTCTACAGGAAAGCAAACTCCAGGCATTCCAATGCATGGTAACCTAAGCAGTTTTAGAAATATGACATGAAGGAAAGCTACCTGCCTTTAAATAGGACACATGGACACTTTTAGAACCTCTGCCTACGTTACAAGCCAATTTTGTTTCCCATCTACACATAGTCCCATAGACATATTTTCATGCCTGCATTAACATGATTCAGGGAATGAATACTTTTTGAACCAGAACACTGACTTCCACCAGGCAAATAAGGCTGCAATGTCATTTTTGTGTCTGCAAACATGTTTGGCATATGCACACACAAAAGGTCAAATATTTTTTGATGCTGCTTTAACCTAATGATGGGATAATTTGCTAGTGTGGTCATAAAGACCCGGCTTTAGGTAAGGCAGAAGGCAACATTAGGTCAGATAGAAACAGCGTTATTTTAAAAAGCACAATGGATTAGGTGCCTAATATTCATGCTGCATAATATGTACTAAAATCCATGTCATTTAACGGTGTGCTGTCCCCTGGGTATGAATCACACATATGCTTCCTCAAAAACTCAAGTAGAACTATCAAATGATGGTTTGTGCTTCAGTTAATTCAGAGCCAACAGCTTAATTAATTAATTGATTTCCAATAAGAATGTGAAGATTTTCTGTAGAAACAAATTGATAAGCTACGAACATAGGACTTTATCTGATTAGGAATTTCAAGAATAATTTTGGAATCCTTTCTGCCTGAAATGACTTGGTTTTGCATGTTAAATCTTGAACTTGCTTGAACAGATTTTAAAGATACACTGATGATATTTACATATTCATAGTATTGCTTTATGGAGAAGTCACAGGAGAAATGAAAGATCTAGAAGGATGCTCATAAAATATACTGCCAAAACTGAATTTGGTTTCCACCAAGTACTTCATGGTTTTTCCTTTACATTACCCGAGGCTGAACTGTTAGCATCTGAAATTTTGTTGCTATTTTTCTTCTACAATTATGAAGGGATTCGTTGAAAAATCAGGAGCATTTCAATATAATTCAATCTGTGGGAATTCAAGGGGCACTCATTTATTAAAGCCTTAAGCCAGTATGGAAAGTCAGTTTCATTCTGAATACCATAACAATCAGGACAGGCATTCAGTGGAAACTAAGGTTAGGAAGAAGGGAAATATGTCCCTTATCTGAGTGATGGGGAAGTAGAGAGCCCCATGGTGTGCAGTAAGCACCAAGACTGTCTCCCCAAGTGGAATATATATGATTTTTGGATAGTTCACTTGTCACTAGTCAGGAGTTGTTGCCCACACAAATACTTCACTTTCGTCAAGGAGTCATTTCAAACTTTAAACTTTATTTACAATGATAATTTTCATGTTTTTATTATTTAGAAAATAATTTATTATTTTTTTTCCATCACTTAAACAAAGATCAGGCCTGAGTCTCATGCCTTTTGCACAGCTTTGACCTTCAAGAAAGTTCTCTGGGGAAGAAAGGCAGAGGACACTGGGAAATGTCAAGTACATACATCTAATAAACAGCCTGTGTGATAGTCAGTTGCTTTTCTTTCGTATTACTGTGGGTTCCAATGGGTAGGATTTGGCATTCATCCAAAATAGAACAGACAGAACTGGTATTGTGTTTGTAGAACCTAGATTCTTTCCTAAATGGAATATGAGGACATTCCCTCAGATGGCAGACGAGGGCCAGTAGAGATGTATTCCTATACAGAGCCTCTGAGTTCATCTTTTATTGAGAACAAAACCAGGTCTCATAAAAATGACAATATATATATATTTTTTTACAGTTAGGTAAAAACAAACAAACAACAAAAAAAAAAGTGGTGCTTTCACCAAGGAGATAATATTCAAAAGGTCAGCTTCAATCACTGGAAAGACATTCTGTTAGCATGTTGACAATGACCCTGAAGACATACGCAATATGCCTAAGTGTCTGCTTCACAGAGAGAAACTGGGACCGATCTCTTCTACCATCAACACGCCGTGGCTGTCTACACAAGAATCCGTCTCCTAAGTGGGTAGAAACCCCTTCATTGAAAGACCTGAGTTGATCGAATGGCACCTCTAAAGGCTCATGTGAAACTGTAGGAAATGGCAACACAGACATCGCACCACAAAAAGTGATGAACTCAGAAGTGGCAAGTGAGCAAAGAAACACTGCTGTCACCCTGGAAGGGGAGAGCGCCACTTGCGGGGGGAAAAAATGTTTTTATATGTCTTTCAACATCCTTTGAGATGAGGTGGGCATGAAGGTTAGACACTAGACATTCGGTAGTTCTCCATTCCTGTATTTTAGTTGACTTCTAGCTTTCATATGCTATTTGTTTTCTAAGGGGGAAAAAAAAATCACTTATACGTGTGGGTGGATGAACACAATTCTGGATAAAGAGATTCTGAACGCTCTGATCACTAATATTCTTATGATTTCATGTAACTTTAAAATGAAAGAAACAAGACCAGAGCCAGGCAGTTTGCTGAGGCCTTTGCAATGACACCAGGCTGGCCCCCACGGGGACTCTGAGCTTCAATAAAACTGTCAGGACACGTTGCACATTCACGATGGCTCTGTCATTGACTTGCTCCACACCTAGCCTTTCCATCCATTTATATTTATTGTAGAGACATATATCCATTTGGAGAAGGGGATGCATTTAAGTATATACAAAGAGTAAATGAGCATAAATGCTCTTTTCTTTTTTTTTTAATTGCCAGGGAAGGACAACAGTTCACTTCACTGAGAGGAGGTACTTGCCTTACAGTAGACTTTACAAACAGGGACGCATGGGCAACACAGAGAAAACGGAACGAATTCAGGAAGTGCAGGATACGGATGACCTGGAGTTGATTCAGGCAAAGACTGAAATATGTGTGACTGAAAGGGCTTAGGCAGATCAGCGTCCACGTGATCCTCTTCCGAGTTCCCTACCCATTTGATTACCTGCCTTGAAATCACATTTTATTTTTAATTATCTTTGTCAGCTTTGAAAAACAACAACAACAAAAAAAGTGCCATGGGTTTTTCTAAAATTCATGCTTTGGAAGGGAGGGATACAAAGGAATCTTTCATGTAAACAATCTTTTTCTAGGATTTCTGAGTAAGGAAAAGCATTTTGGAAAGCCAAGAGATCGTGATGACAAGCAGGTTTGTGAACACAGGCCTGAGAGGTTGGGTTGTAGCCAGAAGAGTCAGAGGAAAATGAACACCCACTGTAACAATTTGGTATTGGTTGAAAAAGCCTCTCATCTTGGAGATAAAGACTCCAGATGCATTCAGTTAGCAGTTGTTACTCCTGAAAACATATTCATCATATCATCCTTATCTAATGGCAAGAAGAAAAAGAGTTAACGGTATCAGGTCGTCATTGAAACTAGAATGGGGTAGATGATTGCTCATAGACTTCTATGCAAACAAACCATCAACCCTGTTACTGGGCTTGGAGATAGCTACAATGTATAAAAATGGTGATTAAAATATAACCTTATAAAATGTTTCCCTTTTTTTGTTTTAAAAAAGAGTTAACTATCTACAGAGAACAAAAAAAAATCTTTATATTTACATCAAGGTAACTATTCATGACATATATAATAGTATGCAATAAAATATCGAAAGTGTGTATCAACTTTTTAAATAGAAGTTTGGCTCACAGCATAAACAAGTGTAGATAAACACACAAACCAAAAACAGAACAAAACGAAACAAAACAAAAAAAAAACCCCGAAAACTAGCTTTCGACAATGGCCTATCTCCAAACGATCCGTCTATAATCTTTCCTGCCAAAAGAATGGACCACGTGGCACATGGAAGCTGCACTTTCAACAGTGTGTGGAATAAATACCACCAAAACAGGGGGATCGGAGTGAACTTCCCTCAAAGCCAACCTTTAACCCTTTAACACGGGTCAGACTTTCCTGACGTCAATATTGATTCCCTAAATTGACTTTTTTTTTTTTTTCCACATCTTGTCACAAAGTCCGCAGAGGGTTTCTGTTTCTTTTCTTCCTCCTACTATTACCCATTTTGCAGCAAATTAAAAAGACTTAGGATACGGCACTGTGAAAAGGACTTCCTTTCCTGGTATCCTTTAAGATTTCTTCATGACAAGAGCTGATTCCAGCCTTTTTTTTTTTTTTTTTTTTTTTTTTTTTTTTTTTTTTTTGGTGCTCATTTATAAAGAATGTCATCCCTTACATGGTGTTTGAATCTCAGGAGAGTGACATACATGCTTACAAACAGCTCCTGTGCACCCGTTAGGCCAGTCGACTGCAAGCCACAACCTTGCACGCGGGAGCCTCCAAGTGCTGCACAGTAGTAGTTCCCATCACGTGGCCCATCCATGCCCTCCCTCTGCAAAGGGACCTGCGTGGAAGCTCAGTGGAGGAGGGCATGCGCAATGGCTCTCTCTCACACCTGTGCGATCACATATACTGAGTCATCTGCTATAGCTGCACAAGCTCCAAAACCACAACCACCTCTCTCTATGCATGCGCGTGTGCATACGCGCACACACACACACCCCGGAGTTGGCAGGATGTACCAGGATTCAAACAATGCTCTAGAACCTTCATTCCTTAGTACAGAGAGCGAAAGCCTCTTAGTTCATAACCTGCATTTGCTGGCAGTGCAGCTTCCCGGCTAAGCTTTCCCTTGCGTTGTGTTATTCTTCGTGATTCGTTGTCACAGTGACCGTTATATATCTTAATATGAATGTTACTAACTGTAGAGCCAGTCACTCTGGCTTGCAGTGTTACATGTGTGTGCGTGAATGTTTTACATGAATCTATGTGGGAGCTTATATACACACACATACACACACACACACACACACAGACACACACATATATATTTCCTTCTTTTAGAAAATCCTTAGAAGCTGGTGTTGCAAAGTGAATGCTTCTTTGAGCAAGTCTTCAGCCTTGTACCTCACTGTAAAAACAAACACACAGAATGAAAGGAATCTCACAATGCCATAGCCGTTTGCCCATCTTCTCGTAGTTCTACAGTGTTGTGTCTAAGTGTTGTGCTGGCTTGAAAAGAGTCTATGAGAAGTCCTTCTGTCGGGAAACTCAGCTCCACCCAGGGTCACAGGCTCTGCTCTGGGGCCAGGAGCTCCTCTGCTCTGCTCTTCCCCTTCTCCTCCTCCTCCTCCGTGATGGCCTGGATCTGCTCGGAGGCGTGCTGCGGCGGGGCCTGGTCTAGGGACTGGTTTCCTACGGCCCCCGACCGCTGCTCCCGTTCAATGACCTCCTTCCACATCTTGTGGTTCTGCAGGAGGTGTTCAGTTATTTGACAGTAGACTTTCCTCCTCTTGAAAGTTTTCTTTCCTTAAAGACAAACAAACAATACTAAATTAAATGGTCTGCTGAGTATATGCGAATTATTTTCATGGTTTTAATGGAGTACCAAATGGATATTTGTATATATATATATATATATATATGTATGTATATATATATGTATGTATGTATATATATGTATGTATGTATATATATATATGTATGTATATACATACACACACATGAGTATACACATACACACACATACACACACACACATACATATTTATCAACTTTGCATATACCTGCTAACAATGCGGTTTCCAAAAATGGCGAAATAAAAAGAAAATGACAGTACCTATTAAAATATTACTGAGAGACAACTGTGAGCCGTGTTTCATATTTAGACATGTCCACGTCAGCTTCTGATTGTATCTTCTTTTCCCTTCTACTGCATTCAGGCTCTTGAGTCTGGCTCACCCAACTCCCTGCAATACCTCCTCTCCTTACATCTTCCTTTGTCCCTCAACTCAACTCACAGGAGTCTACAGACTGGTTTCTCTAAAAGAACTTGTTGATTTTACTCTTTTGCTTTGCATGAATTAAACAGAGTAATTTTAAGTTCCATTCCAAGATTTCTGCAGGTTCTCCTCTGTGCATCCTGGCCTCTGTCTATGCTTGTCTGATTTTTCTCTATACAATGAACTCTTCTACTTCCTTCACGTACTGGCCAACCTTCTGAAATGCTTGTTCAAACCACGAAAAGTGTTGATGTAAGGAGCAATGAGATTTCACTGGATTCCTCATCTAGAAAATAATCTTTGTGTTTTCAGATTTTCACGTTGTTCATTATGCCTTCCAAAGCAGATACGGTTTCTTCTTTTACCCCTTCCTTATTATACGCTCTTCTTCTAGTACCTGTGTATCCCCAGTTATTTGTGGGGAAGTCTCCTCTCTTCCTTCAATTATGCAGCAAAGGTGGTTGTGGCTGCAAGGTTGAATGCTCTCCCACAGGCTCATGTATTTGTAGACCTGATCTCCAGCTGGTGGCCCTGTTAGGGAAGGGTGAGGAATCCAGAGGCTGACACTCATTGGAGGAAGGAGATCCTGGGGGTGGGATGGAGGTCTCTGAGGTCCCCTCTCTGTCTACTCTCTCTCCTTCCTGACTATGTGACCAGTTCTCCTGCCGCCATCCCTCTCTTCCATCTCTGCCGTGATGGATGTACATCTAGCTTATGTGGGTTCTGGGAAATTGAACCTGTGTCCTTGGGTTTTACAGGCAAGCTCCTTAGCTGCTAAGCCATCTTTCCAGCCCAATTAAAAAAAAAAAAAAGCATTTTACAGAAAAGGACATCAAATGACTTTGAACTATTTTTGAGCCATATCGATACATGAAAATGATAAACTGTACAAAATGATGGGAATAACAGTGCAGGCACAGAAGTATAAGAAAGGAGTTTGTTTGAAAAGATAATTATTAGCCGGGTGTGGTGGTGCACGCCTTTAATCCCAGCATGTGGGAGGCGGAGGTAGGAGGATCTCCAAGAGTTCGAGTACACCCTGAGACTACATAGTGAATTCCAGGTCAGCTTGAGCCAGAGTAAGACCCTACTTCGAAAAACAAAAACAAAAAACAAACAAACAAGCGAAAGATAATTATATACTGTCTTTGTCATTTATTCATGTCATAGACACATCAACCAAAATGACACAGACCAACAGGTAAGCACTTTTCTGTTTGCTGAAATGCTATTGAAACAAAGACTGATGAGACTAGGTTTGCTTAAAGGAGTGTGCAGTCTGCTGGACAGTACAACCAGGGTGCAGAAAGCGAATACATGATTTGCTTTGGTACACACATACGCTTGTGACCAAGGCACCTTTACCATTGTTCTTAGCTTGACTAAATTTTATAACACGTAACCGCCACCCGCCCCCTGCAGACTATAGAACCCCAATTGCCCTCTTCTTAGAACATTCACTGAAGAATGTAACTGGAAATCCTTTCTTTGTCCCCTTGCAATATAGATAAAATTCAGCCTGGAAGCCATCCTCTCAGGCAACATCATAATCAAAAAAGATAGTGCCAGCACAGTATTGCTGATTTAAAAAATGCAGCGTGGGGCTACAGAGATGGCTTAGTGGCTAAGGCATCTGCCTGCAAAGCCAGAGGATCCTGGTTCGACTCTCCAGGACCCACGTATGCCAGATGCACAAGGGGGCGTACACATCTGGAATTTGTTTACAGTGGCAGGAGGTCCTGGCGTGCCCATTCTCTCTCTCTGCTTCTTTCTTCCTCTCTAAATAAATAAAAAATATATTTAAAAAAATGCAATGTGGCACACCAGACCCCTAGAATATCTGAGGTTCTTAAGTGACTTTACCACAGTAGAATTGAAATAATGATGATAATGATAAGGTGGATAATGAGGGAGGGAGGGAAGGAGGGAGATAAAAACTGAACGAGAATGAACATGTAGGAAGGGGACGAGGGGAGGACAGGGTGAATCAGACCAGCAAAGGAATAACTTCACAAACTAAGACACCTCTTGGCTTGGACCACAATATACCCCATACCTATCCATGTCCCTAGCAACCCGCTGACAGTGTGGGAGCCCCAGTGTGCTTAATGTACATACACGCTGATGCAAAAAACGCAGTAAGTCTCTCCTCCCAGTGACTGTTAGCAAATCCCCTTTTATGGTCAGTTTCTATGCAAATATGTTCCAAGGCATATCTGGGATCAGGAGACAGGGAGCCATGTGACCTGGACTGGTTTTGGGTGCATATGCGAGAAGGCAAACTGTGCACTTTTAGAGGGAATCCCTTACTTGGTATCTTTATGCCAGTGCCTAATTGGGCATTGCATTGAGTAAAACCAGAGGTATCATGGGAAGATACATGTGCCTTAGAGAAAAAGCTTATCTAACCCAAAGCTGTCAGTCAAACCAGAGAATCACCCAAACCACAGCCTTTTGAACAAGCTCCTCCTCCTTCCAGACACCATAGAAAGCGCCCCTCCCCTGAGACAATACCCAGGGTCCTCGGGTAATCTCTCACTCAGGGACCGGATGCACTCTTTATAGTACAGCTTTGCTCTTAATAAAGTTCCTTGCTGTTGTATTTCCCGTGTGTGTGTGTGTGTGTGTGTGTGTGTGTCTGTGTGTTTTCCGGTTCTTTGAACGAGGAACTGAAACCCTGGAAACACCTAGAGACTTCTGGTAACAAAGGGGGAGGGGAGGAGAGATGAGGGCGGAGGAGGGGAGAGAAGAGGAGGGGAAGGACAAAGGAGGAAGGACTAGGGGAACCAGAAGAAAACAAGGAAGTAGTCAGGGGTCCAGGTGGAGGGAAGGAAGGAAAGACTGTTCTCTGTCTTTGTGGTAGGGAAGAGCGCCTAACTTCGCTCCAGTTAACACAGAGATGGCCCTTCATTAACCATCTCTTCTCCAAGGTCCTAAGGCCCTCAGCCAGCATATTTTATTCTGCTATTCTTTAGTTTTTAAGATAGGATCTCATTATCCATCTATCTATCATTATCTACCATCTATCTTCTATTTATCTATTCTATTTATCTATCATCTATCCATCTATCTGTTTATCTATCTATCTCCATCAACCTGCCTATCTCTCTTATCTAAAATGTAAAACAGTTATACTGAATATTCTTTTGTGTTTATTGACTTTCTATTAAAGTTCACGGACATTCTAGTTCTGGATGTGGTGGGGCAGGTCTGTAACCCCAGTATTCAGGAGGCAGAGGCAAGAGGATGCCGTAAGTACCAGACCAACCTGGGTGACAGTGTGGGACCCTGCCTTAAAAACAGAGTTTGTTGCATTCTATTAAGGCCAATAAAATGTAACTTCAGTTTTTAGAAGCAAGTTAAAAATCATTCTAACAAAGCCACCTACTCGCCCATTCCTACTTTGATTTTGTGGTAATGAAGCAGAAAGCCATTTCTGTTGAGAAACTTGAAAACGTGCACACACTTTCTAACTTTATCTTTTGAATTGTGAAAGTCACAGATGATCACTGGGTGAAGGACAGATCTGAACCACAGTGATAGGAAAACCCCCCGCTGCTCAAGTATTGATCATTTATGGTAAGGAAGCTCACAAAAGCTCCATTTTAAAAATTTATTTTCTTTCTCTTTTTCCTTTCAGGCAGGGCAGGCCCCCGGAGAACAGCTGTTCTGTTACTAATACCGTTAAACGTTAGCAGTAAACCTCTGTGGAATTATGCTGAGTAAGGTGACGTAGGAGAAAGTTTGTACCAAATAAATGTGCGTAGATGAGAATCTGCAGGTGGTCTGAAGCCGGGGTGCGTGGGAGCCAAATTATTCAGCTCTGGAACCTTTTGAAAGGAGAACAAAGAGTCCTTATTGCCCTGATTCCAAGTACAGCTCAGTGCTTCATTAGAAACCTCTTAGCTGGCCCTAGGAATCCTTCAGATTTAATTATGAGGTGGGCTAAAAGCCCTCTCCCTAGGACACCACACTGCAACGTTTTATTCTGTGTTTCCTGGGAAACATCCAACTTTTATAAACTCCAGCACTTACCGGTGCATAATTAATACTTTTTTTTTTTTCTGAACTTAAGTATTCAGGTTAAGTCAAGGTAACCACCTGAGCCAACATGAACTCGGAAATGAATATTATGAAGAACCAAAATTCATAGCTAAGGAAGCTGTGTGCCTTCTCTACACGCCCTGGAGGTCCTACTGGGATGTTTGAACCCTGTGCTCGTCTTTGTGAAAGGAGGCTAAGTCGAAGTTCATAATGCTGTGCGGCCAAAGCCTTAGATCTGCTAATACGACTGCATAAACATCTAGCGGGCCATGCAGAGGAACACTTTCTAGAGCAAATTTCTAAAACAATGCTATCAAATTGCCGTGGATGGAATGTTTTAAAAGTCCAGTGTAAGGCAACTAGTTAGCCACTGAAAGCCACATGTAAACACACTCCTTAGACTTCTCATGGATGCTCCAACGTGCTTGATAAAAACAGGGAGGTCAGGAGACCATGTGAGAATCTGAGACCAGCCTGGTAACTCAGCCCTTTGGACAGAAAGGTTGCACAGCATTTGCAGCTCAAGCTGAGGCAGACAGGTTGAGCCTGATAAATAACGTCCTGACTGACCCGGGTTCCTTTAACTCCAAATGCCAAGACAGAGAGAGCGGGGGGCGGGGGCATTGTTGAGGTCAAGCAGCAATGCATCGGGGATCCTGGGGACAAAGATCTTTTGAAGGGGTTCCATGACAGACACCTTCCAATTATATCCAAAAAGGCAACTAACTATCTTCTCTTTCATAAGGCAACAGGCCATTTGACTGAGATGAAAACCAAGTAAAAGAGAATGCTAGTGCATGCATAAATAACTCTGGAATCTCATGTCTTGGTCTCTAGCTCCAGATGGAGTTCGTGGTGGGCTTCTGTCATCCCTGTGTGCCTATGGCCAGAAGAAAGGTAGAGAGAGAGAGGGGGGGGGGAGAGAGAGAAGAGAGAGAACAGAGAGAAGAGAAGAGAAGAGAAGAGAAGAGAAGGGAAGAGAAGGGAAGAGAAGGGAAGAGAAGAGAAGGGAAGAGAAGGGAAGAGAAGAGAGAAGTTCCTGGAAGCTCATGAACAGAGCAGTGAACAACAAGAGATCCTGCTTCAAATGAGTTGGAAGGCAAGGACTCACCTGAAAGTTGTCCTCTGACCTCTATATGCACGCTGTGTGTGGTACATTCATGCCATAACTGTCATATGCTCACACCCCAAATATACATACATACACACACACACACACACACACACACACACACACACGAGAAAACATACTGTGTTCTCATGAGCACAGGAATGTGTGCAATATCATTTCAAGGGTAAGTGGCGTTATTACTTCTATTATCATTCACTACTTTTTTCATGTTAAGAGACAAAGAAGGGCTGGAGAGATGGCTTAGCGGTTAAGGCATTTGCCTGCAAAGCCAAATGACCCTGGTTCGATTCTCCAGGACCCCACGTAAGCCAGATGCACATGGTGGCACATGCGTCTGAAGTTTGTTTGCAGTGGCTGGAGGCCCTGGTGTGCCCATTCTCTCTCTCAATCTCTCTCGGACTCTCTCAAAGAAATTAAAAAGAGTACACTTAAAGGCATGAAGAAGAACAATGTTTTTATAAGCAGGTAAGTTAAATGGATTAGGTCAGCCATGGATATACTAAAAGCCTGTTACCAGATGAGGTCAGCGTCACTGTCACTATGCATACTACCCTGGTCCAAAGTCAGCCAGCTCCCAACTGTCTTCTGTGACACCCTTGCTTCCACCCCAACCCCAAGAATGCTCTCATCATAGCAGCTGACGCAATCCAGTTACAATGGAAATTGAGCACACACACTGTTGTGTTAAAACCATTAATGGGGCTGGAGAGATGGCTTAACGGTTAAAGCATTTGCCTGCAAAGCCAAAGGACCCCAGTTCGATTCCCCAGGACCCACGTAAGCCAGATGCACAAGGGGGCACATGCTTCTAGAGTTCGTTTGCAGTGGCTGGAGGCCCTGGTGAGCCCATTCTCTCTCTCTAAATAAATAAATAAATAAATACATAAATGAAAATTACAAAAAATATTTTAAAAACCCCATTAATACAGGTTAAGGCATGTAAAGCCTAAGGACCCAGGTTTGATTCCTCAGAACCCACATAAGCCAGATGCATAAGGCGGCACATGCATCTGGAGTTCATTTACACTGGCTGGAGGCCCTGGTGTGCCCATTTTCTCTCTCTATCTGCCTCTTCCTCTCTCTCTCTCTCCTTCTATCTCAAATAAACAAATAAAAATAAAAATCATTATTGATTCTTAAAAACCATACTGTAACCTATGGTGTTCTACCTTCAACCCCAACACCATCTAGCTCCACGTTTCTGTTCTGTTGTTCTCTTGCCCCTCCTTCCAACACCCCTGCATACCTCAGCCAATGCCCACCTTAGGTCATTTCCTTAGAATCCCAATTTCACATAGATTCCTATGAAGCAACTGCCTCATTACATTAAAATACATATTTTATGGTTTCCCAATTCAAGGATATCTTCCATAAAATTTAAAAATCACTCTAACATATTTCATATCTCCTAAAAAACAAAAAAGAAAACTTAGTATCAGTACCTATGGTACTACAGATACACGGGCTTGTCTCAGTGCCTGATGACCTCTTTGGAGGGTAAGAGAAAAGACTGACTTTTCGTTTTGTTTATGTTCTATCTTTAGTACCAAGAACAGGGCACTTGCACAAGTATTGTTGACTGAATGATGAAAGAACACTGCTCTCTTATCTGGTTCACAAGGAATGCCAATGATTGGTCTATATGGTAGCGGAGATGAGGTGTTTCAACTCTTTCCTTTGTTTCATGACAGCTTTGCATGTATATGACATTGTTAAAAATTCCGTACTCTGGATGTTTTATTATTACGATCGGCAGAAAAGAGAGCTACCTAGAATTAAACCCAGCAGAGAACGATTAGACTTGAACTATTTAATTTGTGATAAGTGTAAAATCCATTTGAACATAAGTTAAAAAAAATCCTAGGAAAAGAACATTAGAACTATATTTTATGACTTACTTGGAGACTCATTATTTTCACAGGTTTCTTCCTCGTGTGACGCCACTGCCTCCTCTTCCTCCTCCTCCAGGTCATCAGTGTCTCCGGACTCTTCGCTGTCATCCACCCATTTTCCTGGCATGAGACCCGCGGAGTCATAGGAATGGCACAGAGGACCCACAATGTGTGAGATGAAGGATTCCTGAAGGTTGGCCAGCTGAGGAGCAGAGCGGTCCATGAAGGGGCTTATGGGTAAACCAAGGCTGGCCTCTTCATCACCCTAGAAATAGGGATTTGGTAGGAACAGTTAGCTAGAAAAGAGAATAACAAAAGAATCTAAAACCTAAGAAAAGTCTCCCTTCATCTGGCATCTAAAATGTGCAAAATAAAGCCGGGCGTGGTGGCGCACGCCTTTAATCCCAGCACTCGGGAGGCAGAGGTAGGAGGATCGCCGTGAGTTCGAGGCCACCCTGAGACTCCATAGTGAATTCCAGGTCAGCCTGGGCTAGAGTGAAACCCTACCTCGAAAAACCAAAAAATAAAAAATAAAATAAAATAAATAAAATAAAAAAAATGTGCAAAATAGCTAACCCCAGATATCGTTTAAGTTTTGTCATCTGTGATCATTTGATATTGATATGATTACTGATATTTTATATTATTATTTTGACATTCTTATTGATTAGTTTAATAGTGCTACTATAAATGTTTTTATGTTTAGAATTGCTTCAAATTTTTCTAGCAAAAATAATGAGTCATAAACAAGAGGTTAACTACAAAGTTTAAAGAAGGAAATATGTCAAATATCAACAATAGTGCCCTCTAAGCATTTGAATAGTAAAGTGGAATTTTCTTTTCTTTCATATTTTTCTGCAGTTCACTATTTTAGTATTGACTGTGAATTAGGGCCATCCTCAGGAAACACAATGCATTATTTTTAAAAAAGGGTAAACTTTTTATTCTATATATAAATATTGAATATAATGACTATAAAAGTTTATTCTAATCCACATTTAAGTGCAAGTATAAGGTACCCCATCCTGTTTGGGGACACTTTTTAGACTGTAGATGTTTTTTCTCTAACATTAACTTGAATTCTGCCTCCCAATAATTTCTATAGACTTTTACAGTTAGTCCCATCTCCCCTTTCCTTTGAAACAGGGTTTCATTCAGTATTTCAATTTGATTCTGCCTCAGCCTTCTGGATGTAGTGATTAGAGGCATGTGCTACAATGTACAGCTTATTCAGATCATTAAAAAAAATTATTTTAGAGAGAAAGAGAGAGAATTGGCATGCCAGGGCCTCAGCCAGTGCAATCAAGCTCCAGACGCTTGTGCCACCTAGTGGGCATGTATGACCTTGCGCTTGCCTCACCTTTGTGCATCTGGCTTACATGGGATCTGGATAATTGAACATGGGTCCTTAGGCTTTGTAGGCAAGTGCCTGAACCGATAAACCATCTCCCCAGCCCACATCATTTTTTTTTTTTTTAGGGAATGGAAAAGGATTTATCATTTATTTTGTTGTTTATGTTTGCTATAGTATGTGTATTATGCATGGTATACACATGTGGCAATGTGTGTAGGGGGCGGAGGAGGACGTGGGGTACATTTTGCAGTCAATCTTCTGTCACTGAGCCTAGAGCTGCTGCTGTTATCAGAAAGACTGGTTAACTAAAGAACTCTAGCAAATTTCTTTCTGTGACCCTCGTGCCAGCTCAGTTCCGTGTTACAAGCATGCGTGGCCATGCCTGGCTTCTTACATGGGTGTGCAGAAGTCAATTCCTCATGCCTGCACAGCCATCTTGCTAGCCCCCGAAGCTAAGCCTTTTTATGAACCAGTTCTGTGTTTAGGACTCTTTCTCTAATGTGCCAAAGAAACATCACGGTACACCTATTCTTAAATGTGTATGTCCACCTTTTAAATATCCAGTGACAGGCATCCTGTCATCTCTAGTTTCCTCAAGGGTAAACTTTTTCACTTTTTTTTTTTTAATTATTTCTCATGTCCTTTTATTTCATCAATTCCCGTTCTTCATAAAAAGAATAGTTCACACGGTGGCCTTGAAGTCGTGGTGATCCTCCTGAGTGCTGGGATTAAAGGCGTGTGCCGCCACACCCAGCTGCATGCAGATAATTTTATCTTAAGGGTTTAATGAATTTAAGTTGAGGCCAATTTTAACATGTCATCTTTAAATCCCTCATAAAAATGGCTAGTGTGTATCTGATACAAGTATGGATGTGAAATACTTGTTTTCCATATTTTTCATATTTTCATATTTTTACAGTTTTTTTTGGAAGTGTTGATGAACCAGTTGGGACATGCAACTTGGGATAGAGTGATCAGCGAAGCTATTCACCTGTTCATAAAATTCACTGACGATGCCTTCTGTCCACTGAAGGTGGAGCTCTTTACATTTAGCAGGCCCATTGATGTCAGCCAACTTTATACACATTTGACACACCAGTAGACGATCATTTTCGTTGGTCCAATCTATTCCAACGTCATCATTTGCCTGTTTGAGTGATAATGTTAGTTTTTTATTTTTTGTCTCAATGAAAGCAAAAATTGAATGAAAGAGAATAAAAGACTACTGCCCTTTTGCTAAGTAGAGATCAGACTATCAAACATTAGGACTTCAGACAGTTAAAATATTATTGGGTTACATAAACCAAAATAGCTTAACAGAAAGTAAAATAATGAATGATAGCTAACGTATTAATTATGAAATTTACATGAAAGCCTACCTAAAGTTAACATACGTTATCAATTTCTATTAAAATAATATAAGTACATAAGAGAGATTCTGATTATCTAGAATATTTGAGCATTTATATTTGATACATGAAATTCTTCTTCAAGCTTTTGATATCTACTATTGTCAGATAACATATATAAATAACTATGCCATACAGATGGTTGTGCATTAAATCAAACAGAAGCCATAGGGATAGTAAATATTTATCCCTCTATAGAATCAAGTCAGATAGATAGATACATACATACATACACACACACATATATATGTATCTATCTATATATCCCATTTACTTAGAAGTCTAGATTTATAATAATGCCTAAATGTTGCTTTTTAAAAAGAACATGTTACTATATTTCATCTTAACCACTGGCATAAGAGAGCTGATGGCAAATGAATTCTTTTTTACACTTTGGTTCTAAAACATCCTTTAAGGTGGTCGTAAAGTGAAGCCCGGTAGAGGTCTATTTACCTTCGCATTAAATTTGGCTACAAAGTCGAAGTGCTTCTTCAAATCGGTGGCCAGAATTGCTTCGATCACTAGGAAACGGAAGTGCTTAAATTCCACGTGGTCGAGGTTAACTAGGAAGTTGTATTCCGGCCGGGACATGAAGAGGTTCCAGGCCGCGGCTGCGTGATGGTTCTCCAGTACCGAGCGGTCATTATACAGCACGGCCTGGGGAAGCAGCAGGACACTGGTGAGTGAGAAGCTGAAGCTTCAAGTATGAAAAGGAAGTTTTGAAAATGAGAATTACGCAGTGCTTTTAAATGACTTGGCCCATGTGGTGGCTGCTGGGCCGTTACTGCTGTATCTTTACCTGCTGATGACTCACCTGGGTTGAAGTTCCTTTTCTGTAGCATACCTTACTTTCCGTAACACTTTTTTTTTGTGTGTGTGTGTGTGCAAATTACTGCAATTGTGCAAACCTACCATAATACAGTTACTCTTTCTTAACCATTTTCCTTTGGGTTTCTTTGTAAGGCACAAAAATTACATGTAAACATGCACATATATGTGCACACACCAGTTTGGTTCCTTTCTGCATCAGGCTTAATAAAATTACTTTCTAGTTTTATGCATGACTACTGAAGAGGAATAGAATCCCTGAGAAGGTTATAATCCAAACACTTCTTCCTGACTCTCATCCATGGAAAAATAACCCCCTTTATCTAATAACTAAAGATATCTATCTATCTACCTACCATTTATCTACATATGTTTTTAATAACACCAAAAGAAGATGCAAGAAAAATAAAGAGAAAAGCTGTTTACAAAAACGTTTGAAGTCAAGTATTGAGAGAGAACATGGGGCCAAGATTTAAGGGCAAACAGGGAAACCATGCATATGAACACCAATCCTGTGATAAAGACACTTATAAATACTTGTAAAGTAAAATGCAAGGGTTGAGAAACATAACAAAATCTGAACGGGGGGGGGGGGGGGAGGACTGGAGAGATGGCTTAGTGGTTAAGGTGCTTGCCTGCAAAGCCAAAGGACCTCGGTTCGATTCCCCAGGACCCATGTAAGCCAGATGCACAAGGTGACGCACACATCTGGAGTTTGTTTGTAGTGGCTGGAGGCCTTGGCACGCCCATTCTTTCTCTCTCTCCCCCAAATACATAAAATATACTAAAAAAAATATGAACAGGGCCTGTGGAGATGGCTCAGTTGGTGAAGTACTCACTTTATAACATGAGGACCTAACTTCAATCCCTAGAACCCACATGCAAAAAAGCTTGGCCTTGTGGGGGATGCTTGTAATCCCAGAACTGGTATGTCAGAGACAGGGGGATCTCTGAGGCTTGTTGGCCAGCCAGTCTGTACTTGGCAATCTGCAGGCCAGTGAGAGTCCTTGTCTCAGAAAAAGTGGATGGCAACTCAGGAATGTCACGGGAGGCTGTCCTCTGCCCCCCCCCCACATGATCACATATGTGTGCATACAAGGACACCCATACAGATAGGAACACACACACACACACACACACACACACACACACACAAGAAGAAATTCTGAGCAGTAATTTTTATTCCAGAACATCTCTATCCTAAATGATTTCTCCTCATGGAGGTCGGAGCAAGCTCATTCACCTGAGGTGCACTTGTGGCCACCAGGAAAGCATTGGTCCTTCCGGGGTGGTCATAGTCGTGCATGGCAGCAGCCACATACAAGGCCATCAACTCTAAGGCAGGGATGTTCCCGGACAGGCATCCGTACTTGTCATCTGGCCCGTGATACATTTTTGAAAACACATATCCCATGTGTCCATGCGTAAGTCCGCTGTCAGAATCTAAGCGGAGAATGGGACAGGGGCACAAAAACACTGATAGCATTCTTTTTTGATTTATATTAAGAAAAAGAAAGGAAGAACATTTGAGCCCCTGTCTTTGACAAGGAAGTACAAATGTAGTTCATACACACCCGAGTCACTTGCTGACCCATGATCATTAATCACAGTTGAGAGGCCTGGAATTGGTTGCGTCGTGAGATACCAAACGGCATGCAAGACGTCTGTGGCATGGATTCTGTTGTGATCTGTAAGCAAAAAGGGACTCACGTCAACTGGTGGTGAGCTCTGGGGTCTGAGGCCTAAGAGTGCCATCTACTGGATAAACAGCTTACGCCTAACAATTTAACATTCCAGGGAAGGCCAGCCCAATTTGCTAGGACAGACCTTTGATTATATCCAAAAAATTATATCTTTGATTATAACCAAAAAACAAAACAAAACAAAACAAAACAAAACAAAACAAAACAAAACAAAACAAAACAAAACAAAACAAAGCACACACACACACACACAAAATAAAACAAAACACAGCATTCTGTTATGCATGGAGATATCTGAAGTGGGAAAATCTGTGTCCCAACTCTAGCAAAAATCCTACGCCCAAGGGAAGTCACTGTGTGAGGTTCATGAGGCTCGCTCACGTTCCGGCCCATTTCCAGGCTCCTGCCCAGCACACACACACACACGCTACAGTGAAGTGGAACGAGGAAGCCACGGCCAGCCAGGCCAGGGCCGTGACCTCCACTACCCGATCCTTCTTCTCTGACAAGTGACACCCACGTATATCCGGTGCATGGAACGTGGTGCTGGGCTTCTGCAGCAATCAGAGACCACTGTGCCTGCTCAGATCAACACTGCAGGATTTACAGGAAGGTTAAGTTCACAGCGGGGGTGGGGTGTGTGTGTGTGGTGGGGGGACTCAAAGCCAATATCAATTATGTCCAGAAATGCTATTTGGGGGATATATTTCTAGGAAATACCTAAAGAGACAAGTAAAAATCTCTACTTTGTAGAGAATTGAGCTATTTGGAAGGGCGTGACCATCAGGAAGGCCCAAACCCACCAGCTGTTTTTATCATTATCGGGGTGTGGGTGTGGGATCGTCTGTGTGCATTGTTCAGCACCTCATGGACCAGAATCAAATGCCTGGTGGGCACTAGGCTCACCTTTTTCTAACGAAATTCTTCCCTTTTTTTTTTTTCTCCATGTGTACCTGCACCTAGACAATCCTACATCAACTGACTTGCTTTATCATAAATGTAAAGAATTTCACACATCTTCTAATTAACCATTTTGTTCTGTTCTGGTCTAAATGTGAGACGTCCCCCGTACATTCATGGGTTTGAACCCACCCTTGCTTCACAAGATGGTGGTGCTGATCGGGGAGGGGGTGGCATCTTGAGGAAAATTCACCTGCAGTGGAAAAAGTGGGCCATGGAGTGGGGGCGGGGGGTCTTGATTGATAGCCCCATCCTACTTCCTGTTTGTTCTCTTCTTCTTCTTTTTTTTAATTTTTTTATTTTTTTTGGTTTTCTGAGGTAGGATCTCACTCTAGCTTAGATTGACCTGGAATTCACCATGTAGTCTCAGGGTAGCCTCGAACTCACAGCGATCCTCCTACCTCTGCCTCCCGAGTGCTGGGATTAAAGGCGTGTGCCACCATGCCCGGCTTGTTTTCTTTTTTTGTACCTGCTTCCAGCTTCCTTCTCCCATTGGTATGCCCTCCCCCCTTGCATGATGAACCCCCTCCAACTCAGCTGAAAGCAAACCCCATCTTCCTTAACTTGCAGTTACGCAGTTGTACCAATTAGGACTTCGTTTGCTTTATTCCTCCGGGACAATTGTACTCTTTAA
Organism: Dipus sagitta; assembly: GCA_036346955.1. NCBI lineage: Eukaryota > Metazoa > Chordata > Mammalia > Rodentia > Dipodidae > Dipus > Dipus sagitta. Next base: position 4,374,017 of record CM070789.1, on the reverse strand, counting down.
CCACATATCTATATTTATTTTTCTATACTTATTTTCTATATTTATTGTCTCATCGACTCCTGCTTCATAAAATTCCCTTCTTCTTCAATCCTTTTTTTTTTTCACTTTTACATCCAGTCTAATCGATAATCAAGATGCCAATGACAAACTTAAGTTTTATGCTTTTCTTTCCTTTTTCTCTTGAAAATTTTGAAAGGTGACCCATGACCAAAATTTAGTTTCTGACATGTGATTGCCTTGTCGTATTAAAGCTAACCCAACTTTAATTTTCCTTTCTTCTGCAGCTTTTAAAAATTAATTATGGATTCACCTAAACAGAGCCATTAGAAACAACATTCTTTGGGAGTAAATGTTAAAATAGCATTTAGACACACAGCAAATTTATGTGTATGTTAGTTACAAGTGATGATACATAAAACTTTACACGTGCAGCCATTGCAAGAATACAGCATTATGATTTGAAAATGATCATGGTTCAAGCTGAAGCTTTCCTGAGATAAATAATAATAATGATAAAGTCCTTTATGGAAATACATAGGAGCCTTAATATAACATACAGGGTTAGTATAACGAACTCTTTTCATATGCAGTGAACAATTCACTGTTTTACAAAAAAAAAAATCATTCATATACTACACAGTAAGAAAACATGAAATAATCAACTTTAGAATCTGGAAGCTTTGTTTTTTACTTGAATACCGGCCACCTCTCCCTGTCACTTGATGACACCCCCACAAACAGCCATTCATTCTAATAATCATATGTTGCAGCTGCTGTGTCTATGGGGTGCAGTCTCAAGGTGAGTTCAAAGAAACTCAGCTAGAGATGATTTAGCACTAAACCGCCCTTGGAGATAAAACGTTAAGTCGGTAACTTCGTCGGGTGACTAGCTGCACACCAGTGTTTTCAGTGGCTTCCTTTCCATAAAAGCTTATTTATGTAACTCTGCAGCCTTTGAGAAATCACTGACACTTATGTCAGTCCCTGGCATCCCACCAGGCTGAGCCCTGGGAAAATCATATTAAAGAAAGCAGGGTTTATCTTGAGGTCTTTCTGAACAACCTCTTTTTCATAGCTCTCTTCCAACTTCCACAGCCTCGGCGGCCAGACTTTCCCGAAGGGCCAGCTACTCTTAAACCCTTCTTTCCCCTGTCCCAACTGTCCTATTTTGTCAACATTTTGGTCCCATAATCTATAGCACTTCTCACTGGCACACTGAGTTCTTCACTCTCCTGTCACAGATGACACCCCGTGACTTTTCATCATTTTATCACTGTAGATAATATTTTGAAAAACAACATGGCCACTAAATTAACATGTTAACCCTTGATAGAGATATTTACAGGTTATCTCTTATCCAAATACAAACGTTTCTATCTCACATTAGCTCTTCTTTGGTGTTGTTCGAGAAAGAGTTTTCCTCTGCAATCTAGGCTGGCCTTGATTTCCCTATATAGCTTAAGATGACTCTGAACTTCTGATCTTCCTGCTTCCACCTCCCCAGTGCTGGGGTTATAGGCGTGTGTCACCCAGGGCATTGTACATGCTAGGCAAACGCTCTTCAAAGTGAACAACACCCTAGCAGACAGCCTTGTCTTCTGGATGGAAAACTGAGGCTAGCGGAGGTTAACAGGCTAACAGGTCTCACGTAGCGGTTCCTCAGGGAGGGCAGCGTGCCAACGGCAGCCACCATCACACACCAGTGCCACACGGGGTATCTACAACACGTGCTTCCTTGCCAGCCACTAGCGATTCAATGTCCCGCTACCCTGCCCAGGTTTGCCAAGCATCAGAAGTTCCGTTTCACTAACCGCTTATACTTACAAGGAATGTCCCTGTATCCAATCTCCAAAGCATGAAAATAATTCATAAATTCCCTGACTGGGATTTTAAAAGCTTCAAAGAGGCCCATGTCTTCAAAAAGCCTATATGACACCTGGAAAGGAAAAGAAAGGAAACCTTACCAAAACGTCGCTCAGTGTGTTATAGAGGCGAGGGAGCAAAAGTGGAAAAGCACCCAGGCTGTCGCCCTTACTCCAGGCAGAGGCACTTACTAAGAGGACGAAACACACTGGAGACTTCTGCATGGCCACATAATCTTTACTGAACGATCAATACTACACATACATCCCGCAGACATCCACGAAACCAATACCACTCAACAAAGACCCAAAAGACACCAACAGCCGTGTAGCAAGGTGTTAAGACGACTGGATACTGAAAAGTCAAAAATGATAACCAGTAAGGTGGGCGCAGTGGCTCCCAGCAGTAACCCTAGTAGTAGGGTGTCAGAGGCAGGAGGACTCCAGTGAATTTGAGGTCAGCCTGGACTACAGAGTGAAATCTTGTCCCACCATGCTCGCCTCTTCCCCCCAAAAAGGAAGAAAGAGAAAATGACATATTAACATGTTAACTGTACAGTAAATAAGTAGTGAATAAAAAAAATGAGAGAATGATTTAATTTTGAGAAATTTCATTTAATTAAGATAGCGGGGGGCTGTAGAGATGGCTTCGCGGTTAAGGTGCTTGCCTGTAAAGCCAAAGGATCCAGGTTCAACTTCCCAGGACCCACATAAGCCAGGTGCACATGGGGCACATTAATCTGGAGTTTGTTTGCAGTGGCTGGAGACCCTAGCATGCCCATTCTCTCTGTCTCTTTCCTCTCTCTCTATCTCTCTCTCTGCTTGAAAAAAAAATTAAATAAAGATCCAAACAGCAGAGTTTGGAGATATGGCTCAACGGTTAAGGCAGTTGTCTGAAAAGCCTAATGGCCCAGGTTCAATTGCCCAGTGCCCATGTTAAGCCAGATGCACAAAGTAACACATGCATCTAGAATTTGTTTGCAGTGGCAGGAGGCCCCTGGCATGCCTGTGTTCATTCTCTCCCTTCCTCTCCCTCTCTCTCTCTCTCTCTTATCTCCCACCCTCTTTTCTCCTTGCAAATAAATAAATAAATAAAATATTTAAAAAGCAGGATCTTTCTATGTAATGAAGGGCTCAGAGCTGTGCCTTGGTGAAGGATGAGGAGAGAGGATAGAATTATGGGAAAAAGGAAAAGAGCTGTTTTGAGTGAACTATCTAGAGGAAGGTTTGATAAGAGAGAGAGACTAGCTGTGACAGGTACAGACAGAAGGGCCAGCTCTTTTTTTTAATTAGTTTTTCTCTTTCTCCTGCAAATATCTACATCCCCTGAAATCACTTCCACAGTTCTAATGACTCACATCAAGTAAACAGCTTTGGACATAATTGTCATTTCTGCAAATGATGGAGAAAGAAAGTACATGATAAGGGGCAGAGGAGAGCGGTGTGGAGAGAATGGTTATTTCTGTGGTGACATAAAGAAACATCTGGAAAGAGCTGCCTTTTTTCATGTCTCCACGGGACCTGCAGTGCTGTTTACCACACGGAAACTGTCACAACCTGTCCGCCTGTGTGTGTTAGCAGCCTGATTTCTTAAGAGTCTCATGAATTTTTTTTTTTTTTCTAAAATGTCAATATAAGATTTTTTTTCTCAAATTTATAACTTTTCTTGGGCTGGATAGATGGGTCAGTAGCTAAACGTGCTTGCTTATAAAGTCTGTTGGTCTGGGTTTGATTCCCAAGAACCCACAATAAAGTCAGGTACCTAAAGTGGTGCATGCATCTGGAGTTCCTTTGCAGTGGCAAAAGGCCCTGGCATCTCTCTCTCTCTCGTTCTCTTTCTCCCTGCCTCCCTCCCCCTCTCTCAAATATGTAAATAAAAACAAATAGTTATAACTTTTCTTATTGACCTTAAATCTATTCAAATTCACTGATGTCCTTTTTAATAATTATATTGTAAGCTATTTCTTCTTTTCATCATTCTCTCTACTATTATGTAAGCCTCACTTGAATTCTTATTCACAACACTATGGGATTTAACAATACATGCCTCTTTAGTAACATGCATAATGCTATATAATATATATATAAGTAGTAATAATATAGTAATGGGTAGGGGTTGTGCACATACACATGGAATTATCCTAATGTGCTGACATATAATAATTACTCACAGATAATTAATTCTCAGAGTACCTTATGAGATAGGTACTGTGTATTTATTGCTGATATCTGAAAGCAAAGGATGTTAGGCACAGAGAGGCTGAATGAACGAACTCTGGACGCATGAGCCACCTTCTGCATCTGGCTCTATGTGGGTGCTGGGGAATTGAATCTTGGTCCTTTTGCTTGGCAGGCAAGCATCTTAACTGCTAATGCACCTCTCTGGTTCCACAATGAAGTTTCTTTTTGTTTGTTTATTTTTTTAACAAGAACATTTACTTATTATGTCTTTCAACTTTCCATGCAGGAAATTTGACCGAATGGAAAGATGACGGATCACTGTTAATTTTTCAGCATGAATAACAAATAACACTACACGGGGGGCATGGGAGGTTTAAAGTTGATCAGCTTTGTACGAGATGGTTTTTGTATCCTATGCCCCTCTTTTTTTTTGTAGTGATTAAATCCAGAGCTCTCTGCATGTTAAGCACACACATTGCCAGTGATCTGCCTTCCCTCCTGTGCCGAGGACTTAAGAGTCATGCTACCGACAGACACTAGACAGACGTGGGATAATTAGCAAATCCCACGTTAGCAGGGCCCACCACTGTGTCTTTCCTATGCCCACATCGTAAGTGACACATCACGACAGGACCCAGTGACGTGTTCCCCACTCACAAAGCACTGAACCTCTGCAGCCTCCTTTGCTTTGCTAAGGAGAATCTGAGGGAATGTCCTTTGACTTTCCACGTGTGAAAATCCTGCACTTTTCTTATGCAAGAGGCCTCTTCTTTAGTGAGGCATCAGGACAGGGTGGAAGGAGGGGACCCATGCCACTCTGACCCCCACACATATACCATGTCAAATGTGAGCTCACACCCACAAACATACGCTGCTAATAATAGCGATAACTGATATGACAAAATTACAATATTTTATAACTTATCATAGAATACTAATTAACATTAATAACAGTTATTAGTAACTATAATTATATAATGTCCCAATTGTGGAATCTGACATTGTCTCCACTCGAAGCTCCAGCTTCTTTCTTTATTTCACCTCCATGGAATCTAGAGAATGTTCCTTTCTCTACATACCACGGGAGTGTCAAGAACAGAACCTTTAGGAACCAGTGAGTTATTTCATTCTATATTTGAAGTCACGCACAGGAATGTTTTTCTTACCTGACTAAGAATACGGCCGCATTTTCTCCCTATGTTTTCCACTAAGTCAAAGATTGGAAAGTTCCAGGTGTTTAGCTGTTCCATGATCGAGTCCAGATTCTCCATGACGAGAGGCTCAGGAGCAAGAACTGGCTTGTCCTGGGGCGGAGACAGAAGCATTTGACCCGCATGCAGTTTTTCTACAGAGCCATGCACTGCTTTGGTGAATACAATGAACAACTGTGGTTATCGACTGAAAACTCCATGGTGATTCTAAAAGCAAAGTAAAATAAGACACCAGCCCCAGAGGAAAGGGGCCTGCATCTCGTGAAGCTCAGCCTGCATCTTGCATTGCTAGGTGCCTGCCTGCTCCTGGTTCAAAGATTCTCCAAACACACCATTTTTTTTAAAGATAGATAGATAGATAGATAGATAGATAGATAGATAGATAGATAGAGAATGAATTGGTACGCCAGGGCCTCAGCCACTGCAATCGAATGCCAGGCACTTGCGCCACCTAGTGGGCATGTGCGACCTTGCACTTGTCTCACCTTTGTGTGTCTGGTTTACGTGGGATATAGAGAGTCGAACATGGGTCCTTAGGCTTTGCAGGCAAGCGCCTTAACCCGTACACGATCTCTCCAGCCCAGATTTTGTTTCTACAGAACTTAATATAACTAACTGTGGGGCTCTTGCAAGGTTCTTCGATACAGCTTTGAGGTCTTCATAAAGCACAGTGAAGCTATCCCTCAACTGATCACTGTCTATACTTAAGCAAAGTTTTGTTTGCAAAGGGTCCTGGCTTATATTACACTCCCAACAGATATCCGGTCATAGAGACTGCTTCACTACCCTTGCTATGACTGAAAACTGACTGACTGTACACATGGATGCTTCAAACCAAAATGATTCTTGTAGTCAGGAACTTAATGTCATTCAACTGAGTTAGTGTTTACTGAAAATCATTTGTTACAACTGGGCTCAAAGAGCAGTTGTCTTGTAAATATATTTACACTTTCTGATGCAAAAAAAAATTAAAAAAAAAACAAAGAAAATGAAGATAAAAAGCATGGAAATTATTTTACCCGAAAACTGGTCTGACAGGTATGAGTTGTTGAAAACAGTAAAAGAAGGATGGGCACGGGGTGGCACACATCCTTAATCCCAGCAAATTGGGAGACAGAGGTAGAAGGATTGTGGTGAGTTTGAGGCCACCCTGAGACTACTGAGTAAATTCCAGGTCAGCCTGGCCTAGAGCAAAACCCTACCTCAACCCCCCGCCCTCAAAAAATACAAAAGTAAAGAATAAATTCTGACAGCAGCAAATGATGCTTACATGCAAGTTCACTGCTGTCTGGCACTGGCCTCTCAAAGTAACCTAATCATTGAACTGCACACCTACAGGGTCTTTCCATGGATGTCTGACACTTGCAAGGTATTTGACACTTACAAAAAATATTTTAATGTATTGTAAAAGTCAATATGAACCTGGTTTAAATAAATACTAGCTCCTTTTGTAAATCAAGAAAGTGGTAATGAAGCCGGGCGTGGTGGCGCACGCCTTTAATCCCAGCACTCGGGAGGCAGAGGTAGGAGGATCGCCTGTGAGTTCGAGGCCACCCTGAGACTCCATAGTGAATTCCAGGTCAGCCTGGGTTAGAGTGAGACCCTACCTCGAAAAACAAAACAAAACAAAACAAAAAAAACAAAAAAAAGAAAGTGGTAATGAGAACAACAACAACAACAACAAAAACCAAACAAAACAGAAGATGCTGTGAGAAAATCTCCTCTCTCTATTACACACACAAAAATAAACACCATTCGTTTAATATTATTAACACTCATATTATTAGCCTCATTTCATTGATAGTTTATCCTATCCATGTTTATTTACAGTTGCGTGCTGAAGTTAAGACATATCTGTCACCACGTATAAAGAGAAAAACTGGCTTTCATTATCCAATGAAAGGACTATGAAGACATTAATGCCCTTGGACAGAGGGGTAAGTTGTAATGGTTCAACCACATAGGGCTACAATACCTGAGGATCTAAACGGATTTACATGTAAATCTAGTTATTTCTAAGCCAGTCTCTACAATAGAAGTCACGTTCTTAAGTAAGTGAATGAGGTCAGTGACATGGGGCTACCAGGAAGAGCATGGCCTCAGGATTATAGGTGCCGCAAGGGGACGCTTTCCTCAGTGGCTCTCTCGGGCACTCTGCCTCGTCTTCATTCTGCACAATGTCACTGCTGTCACTGTTGTTATTAGTTTCGTAATCAGAGGTAACGTGGGCAGTGTCATCTGCAATTGAAAGAGAACAGCCTGATATGAAACCTGCAATGGGGAAAGAGATTGCAAGTAAGTGAAATTTCCCAAAGCTTATCACCACAAGATACATGCAGTGTTTAGGAAAATAGTGCCTTTGTGGGCATATACATAGAATCGTAGGGAAGGTAAAACACACTTCTGTAAGTCGCCTGTGCTTGTGTGTGTGGAGGCTTAATTTAATCTTTATAGTAGTCTTCGTGGCAGGCACTATTATTCTGATTATTTTGAAAGTATGTTTTGCAGCAACTAAGATATAGAGAGTTAAATTGTGTGTAAGGAGGGAATGGAATCAGAAGGTGAATGTGGCCACGATGCCTATGCACTTCCTCATGATACAACTTCAAGAGAAACTATGTGAAAGTTTACCATGACAATCAAGGTCACGTCGTAGCACATGGCATAATGATCCCAAGGGCATGCACTGAGATGGATGACCGTCCAACAAAGAAATGAGACGAGGCAGCATTTATATATAGTTCCACACATTATACAAAACTGGCCGCTGATTTTTATCTAATATGCACTTGCGTGCAGATGTATAGGGATGTTCTGGGTAGTTTTGTATCAACACTTGCCCATAAATTAAATCTAGATAGTAGGGGTAGAAATGATTTTAATTCTCTTTCCTGTCTTTTAAGACCTCTCAATTGAAAACAAACAAACAACAAATAAACAGCAGGATGAGACAAAATTTTGATCAGGGATAAAATAAAATGAAGTCATTTCTAGTTTGAGCCACAGAGTCTCAAATGTTGAATTACCTGTTCTGCTTGGTGTTCGAGTGGCCGAGCCACTTCTCTCCAAGGGCCCATCAGCAGGACTCCCTTGGGAATACGGTCTGCCACAGCTGTGAAACATTGGAAAACCCGTAAGCACAATTGTCTCTTTTATAAAAAAAAAAAAGACACATAAAATCCTAGGCACACTTTTCCATGTCTGTTAGCAACTTTCAGTCTTTCACTGGGGTAACCAGACACCCGAGTAGAACAACCCTAGGAAGGAAGGATTCACGTTGGCTCACGGTTTTGGAGGGTTCAGTCCATGGACAACTGGCTACACTGCCCTGGGCCTGAGGTGAGGCAATACCAAAGCATGGCCAGCGTGTGGCAGAGAAAACTGTTCACCTCAAGTGAGAAAGGGACTAGGAGGGAGCCATACCCTACAAGGGCATGTCCCCCAAGACCTTACTTCCTCAGTTAGACCTTACCTCCCAGTTTCCACCACCTTCAACAGTCCAGTCAAATTACGGCTCCATCAATGGACCAGTCACCACCCAGGAGGCCTACCTCCTGAACACCTCATTGGATAGCAACCCTTCAACACAGCAGTTGGAAGGAGGTCATATCCAAACCATAGCAACAGCTAAAATAAAATCTTACTGTCTTGTACCTATCTGTTTAGTGAAGAAATTTGCTTTTCTTTAGATGTGAATGCTGAAAGGCAGTCTAATACTGCTTTGGGTGTGTGTGTGTGTGTGTGTGTGTGTGTGTGTGTGTGTGCGTGTGCGCACATGTACACACACATGCACTTGAGTGTACATAGGCTTTGTACATATAGCACAAGGGCTTAACGCTTGACTCGACTCCCATTCTCCTTCTCCATGTTTACTACCTTTCAGGAGAAAGTGCTGGCAAAATGATGTTACATTATTTGAAGAACATTTGGATAAATGCCATTTATTGATGAAGGTGATTCTGAAGGCATAGGTACACATTTGGCTACATTATCTTCCTAAATGGAATACCTTTGTACCATTCAAGTACCTTATGAATACATTTATTCCTTGGAGCTAGTGTATTTTATTTGCAAACAGACCTTTATTAAAAGACAAAACAAGTTAAAGCAGATAGCATGTTAATTTTACTTTTTCTAAAACATAAAGATTTTTTTTCTTTTTCTGATTGGCTAGTCACCTGCTAAAGGTCAAAGATGATGAATGGAGGAGAAGATATCGGTGAGGAGCAGATGTATGCCAGAGACACCTAACACTGTTTGAGAAAAATGAGCCAACAAGGGAGTGTGGTCAACCAAGGAAATCAGAGGCTTCTGAAAGTTGAGAGATGTCCCTTAAGAGAAGCGAGAGGACAATGTAGGAGTTTTAAAGTTTTCCTCAATAGTTTGACTGTTTTATAAGTTACTGAATAAATCCTCACAATGGCCTGGAAGAGTTCCAGACTCTCTTTAATCTTGTTAAGATAGTTCATGATGAGATTTTAATTCCTCATCTTGGAACTGGATTCTCTGCATCTGTCTATTATTATAAAAGATCTTACATTTTTTTTTTTTTTGGCACTGGATCACCCATTCTCACATGAAAAGAAATGAGTGATAGTTCATTGTTTAATATCTAACTGCCTCATTTTTTTTTCTAAATTGTGCTAGCCTATGCAGTAGAAAGCAGCATGATTCAACCACAGTCTATGTTCATACTCAATTTACTTTGCAACCCTCAAATATGAACAGAAAACATTATACAGGAATTATTTCTAATGTTGAAAGACAATCATCTTGCTCGGGAAATCACAAGAAAACCAAAGAAAATAAGAAGGTACCTGCTAACTTTTGGGGTTACCTTATTAGCTGAGAGATGGTAGAAGGTGGTTTTAAGACTTTGAAGGTTTTTCATTGCAAAAAAAAAAAAAAAAAAATCATACCTAAAAGGACTATTTAAATGAGCAGTTCAAATGTAGCAGCTCTTGTGCCAAAAAGACAGCTTGTTGCAAAGACATTACAACAGCCAAGAGACTGGTGTTCAATGCCAAACCCTCCAAGTTCAGCAGGGGAAACCACAATAATTAGTAGTGTGTTTTTGGAGCATTCTGTGCCTTCATGGGTGGCTGCCTTGAAGGGAATAATAAAACCTGGTTTGAATTATAGTTTATAAAGCCCAAACAAATAAAACACACACTACTGGATTTATAAACATCACCGAACAAGTAGACAGTGAAATCCCCTTGTTTTTCTCTGAAACCTCTTCTATAAAACCCTATTACATTCTTAATGCTAAGAATGGGGGCCCCCCCTCAGAAAATAGAGGGTGAAAAGCTGCAGGAGTGGTAGGTCTTTTCAGAACATCTCCCAGTCGTCTTTCATATGCTTATTTCCCACAGGCCTCTCTTTCTGGAGTCGGAGAGCTCTCTGGAAAAGCTGGATACAGATGTTCTCAGCCCCAGTTCCTCTGTGGGCTACGTCTTGGCCCAGGGAGCGGAGCACAGAACATCACTCCCTGAGCGTGTCTGGCTAACATCGTATGCACACACAATTACGTGGTGTTAACCTAAAGCAATGGGCTCTGGGGTCCAATAATTTTAGAAAACATGAAAAAAAAATCAAGGAATACTCTTTTAACACAACTTCTCAGCTTTTGATAAAGTGAGTGTGTTGTGGAATGCTTCCTAGATATCTTACTATGCAACCTGCAGTTTTTTTTTGTGGGGGGGGGGGCTTTAGATAAATGACCTACATCAATTATTTTACTTTAAAAGCTTGTATAGAAAGGAGAGTAGAGTTTTTTTTTGTTTTTAGAATAATCTGTTAGAATAATTTTTAACTCTGTCCCTGGCCAAACAAAGAAAGTTGATAATTTCATTTAAAAATATTTGTGAAGAGAAAGGAAGTCAAAGTAAGGTTAAGAAATAAGTGACATGCATTTAACTTGCAGCATTATAGTTTGGATAGGAAGTACTTCCCCCAAAGGCTATGTGTTGTAGACTTGGTCTCCATTCTGTGGTACTATTAGGAGTTGAAGGAACCTTTAAATGAGGTCTCATGGAGAAGTGAGGTCATTACGGGGCCTTCCAAGGGGACACTGAAACCCTCACTTAGGTCTTTGTTTCTGAGACACCATGAGGCCAGACAGAGGTTTCCTCTGTTATAGGTGTCCTTCCCTGATGCAATGCCTCACAACGGGGCCAAAATCAACCATCAAGTATGTAGCAGTTATCTTTTCCTTGCCGGGACAAAATGCCTGACCAGAGAAGCAGTTTGTGGAAGGGAAGAGTTTATTTCTGGCTTGCAGTTCAAGAGGAAGTTTCCTGATGGTAGGGAAAGCATGGCCCAAGCTGACAGCTGGGCATCACATCTCTACAGCCACAGGGAGGAGGGCGAGTGACCTGAGAGCACCCAGAGGGCCCGGACTTCCTAATCAACCTCAAGTTCTGTCTTCAGGGACACACGTCCTCCAGCAGAGCCTCCACCTCCCAAAGGCTCCACCAGGGAGGATAAAGTGTGAGGTTTCATCACAGACAAGCGAGGCCGTGGCACTTTACACGTGAATCATCACAGTGAGTCCTCTAGACCGTGAGCAAATCAAACCTTCCCTTCTTTACCTCAGGTACTTTCTCTCAGGGAAAGCAAGACACTGGAATTTATGGACATTGTCCTTGACAACGAAATGTCAATATCCACTGCTAGTTGTCAACCTGAACATATTGATAAAATGCACATCTGTGAACCAATATCTCACACTAGAAAAGCAACATGCTACACATTTATCAAAATGCTTATGCTCACTAACCTTAGAAAAGAAATTGCATTTTGTTCAAGGCACTGTCGTGATTATTGTTAAAGCACTTTTCTACTTAAAAGCATTTAATGCTTTAAGATTAAGTACCCAAGATGAAGAGATTTCTGGAGACTAGAAAAATGTGTTAATCAGTAATCAGTTATTTCCTAGTTAGTGACAATGTTGGCAGAATAGTTACTTGAGACACATTAAGTCCAGTTTCCCCATCCTTTGTAAGAAGTAACACTATGTAATTCAATTTCTTTTTCTTCTTTTCTTCCTCCCTTCCTGGCCTTTCTTCTCCTAACCCCCTCCTACATTCTGTCCCCTTCCTTCTCACTGCATCTTTCCCTCTCCCCCCTTCCATCCTCCCTTCTTTATTTCTTTTGAGATATGGTTTTCCTATATATCTCAGGCTTGTCTTGAACCTTCTATGTAGCCAAAGCTGGCTTTGAACTCACAGAAACTCTCTTGCCTCAGCCTCCTGGTGTTGGGTATACAAGCATGTGTCAACCATGACCAACATACCTTTCTGTTTCACCATTATAAAATAGCAACATCAACTGCTTAAATTGCACTCAGAGAACTATTTGAATTTAGTCATAAGATGACCTGTACTATTTGCACATTAAAAATTAAATATTTTTTTTATGAGAGAGAGAGAGAGAGAGAATGGGCATACCAGAACTTCTATCCACTGCAAATGAACTCCAGATGCATGTGCCACCTCGTGCATCTGGCTTTACGTGGGTACTGGGGAATCAAACCTTGGTCTTTTGGCTTTGCTGGCAAATGCCTTTAAGCCCTAAGCCATCTCTCCAGTCCTATTTATACATTTTTAAAGTGTTAAAATTATAGAAACATACATTTTAGGTAAGATATCTTTAAAATCAATATAAAATCCACACAGGAGACCCAATTTAAGAATTTCCAACAAAAATGTCTGGTTATATCATTACATATATGTGTAAATTATATATCTTCTGGTAGTTACTAGTCAAAATATACAACTAATAACTTTGTAGCATCTTCAAAGATTAGCTATGCAGACAGTATGGAGAATAAATTTCCTATTCACATAATGCCATGAAAAATTAAGTCTCTATTATAACACCAGTTATGTTACTGTACTTTCTTCTTACCGATATAAAACTCTTACCTGCTACATACAACAGATGGAGGCAGGATCTGAGGGGACAGGTCCGGGGCACTTTGAGTGTACGTTAAGGCCCTGTGAGAACCCGGGCCCTGCTTGGAAGTTGTGTTGGCAAGTTCTGGAAACTGCACTGAAGAAACTTTGCTGACGGGACTGCTGGCTGGCGTTCCTCGGAGAGGTGAGGAGGAGGGCGAGGAAAGAGGTGAAACTTTAGCTAGGGCACCTGAGAGAGAATGAGAGTTATTGTCACTAGAAAACGTTTCAGAAATGCAAACATGCGACTTCAGCCCACCTCCTCCACCCCGGTACACTCAGTAACCACCAAGTGCACATCCAGGCCATGGAGCTTCTCTCCTTGGCATGCCACCATCTGGAGACAGCGTGTGTGGTTGGGATGTCTCCGTGGCATGAAAATGTGACTAATGAATCATCACGAATAGTCGGCGGCCATGCTGGCACATTCAGCTAGAGCCTTGGTGTCCTGGAGTCACTTCAGGACAGAGGGACATTATTTTCTCTTGTCTCTTGTCATCCTGACCAGAATGGAGCAGTTAAAAATTCCTAATGTGACTGGCAAGTTGTGAGCAGGGACAGAATTTACTATTGTTTTGAACATCCAGTAGTGCCAAGAGCACAGGATGGCAGGTGTGTGAGGCTTAAAAAAATGCGCAAATTTTAGAAAGGTAAATTTTGGGCACGCAATTAGCCTTTTAAGCCATTAGCAGTTTTCAGTGAAACAGTACATTTTTATGTGAGAGAGCCTATAATAAAAATAATTTTTAAAGATATTTTTATTTATTTGAACAAGAGAGAAAGAGATAGAGAATGGGAGTGCCAGGGCCTCCAACCACTGTAAACGAACTCCAGAAGCATGCACCACCTTGTGCATCTGGCTTACGTGGGGACTGGGGAATCAAACATGGATCCTTAGGCTTCACAGGGCTAACTGCTAAGCAATCTCTTCAGCCCAACAAAAATAATTTTAAAGAAGACATATAAACATCCATCAGCTATTGGTGTTTTCTCTTGAGAATGATCTGTTCATTTTATTAGCCCATTTTTTTTTGATCGGGAAATTTGTTTTGATTTTTTGGTGTCTAATTTTTATAGTTCCTTATATAGTCTTGGAATCAGCCTAGTTGTCCATCAACTGATGATTAGATAATGAAAATGTTGTACATAGGCACAATGGAATTTTATTCAGCTGCAAAAAAGATGAAATTGTAAAATTTTCATGAAAATGAATGGAGCTGGAAAAGATCATTTTCAATGAGGTCACTGGAAAGACAAAAATTATATGCTTTTCCTCGCTTATGAAGATCCTACCTTTAAATGTTTATATGCATGCAAGTATGGGGAGGTGAGAAAAGTCTAGTCTATGAAGCTAGAAGTCTATGAAGGCAGGGGAAGATGGGTGGAGAGAAAGGAAGCCAAAGGTCACATGTGACAGGAAAATGGAAAGGTGACTATGGGGGGAGATTACAAGGGGATGAGGGGGAGGTAAGGGGAGAAAGGGGACGAAAAAAGTATAAAAATGTCGTAATGAAATTTAATTATATGTCTATAGGCTAAAAATATTTTTTAAAGCAAGCATTTATGCAAGCAATGTGGTTTATTTCAGTTAAAACAATATACCTAAGGCTTAAATTTCAAATGCAGGTACTTGGGTCAAACCCTCTGAGTTCCTCTAATTGGTAAGAATTATACAGGAAACTGGCTCAGATTTTCAGCACTGATTCGGTAAGACAAGAGCACTGTCTGTCTTTTGTTTTTTTTTAATTGTGTGGTATGGGCACACATGTGTATGTGCAGGTGTGCATGAGTGTGTGGAGGCCAGAGGGCCATCTTGGTTGTGGTTCATCAGGTATACCAGCCATCTCCTCAGAGACAGTCGCTTTCACTGGCTTGGGGGAACATCCATTAGGCTAGACTGGTTGATCTGTGGACCCAGGGATTCGCCTGTCACCACCTCCCCAGTGGTCAAATTATAGGTATTCACCCCCATGGGCAGCATTTTTATGTGGGTACTGAGCATCCAAACTCAGGTCTTCATGCTTGACTAAACGACGTCCCAAGCCCAGGTGATGTCTGTTGAGGTCATCGTCTGAGACAGAGAGCAAACCGTCTGTGTAAATGTGAAACAAATCCAGGCAAGCAACTGACAAAT
This sequence comes from Dipus sagitta, assembly GCA_036346955.1. Taxonomy (NCBI): domain Eukaryota; kingdom Metazoa; phylum Chordata; class Mammalia; order Rodentia; family Dipodidae; genus Dipus; species Dipus sagitta. The sequence continues at coordinate 4,358,671 of CM070789.1, read as the reverse complement.
GACAACTGCTGACTGGGCTTCATGATTTTACAGCCGATCCCCTACTCTGGGGCAATTGAAATAAGATCACCCCAAGTTCTTCCCTACTGCTCCCCACCCAGGGGAAATATACAGCCGTCCACCTCCCAGCCTCAGCTGACGCGCGTGGTTAGCTGGCATTGGGCTCACAGCAGCTTCCGTCCAAGGTCCAGTTCCCTCAAAAGTCAATCTGTCACACCCCCAAGGTTGTTGGCTCCCCTGGAAGGAGTATTCAGCGTGCTGAAGGGGTTTCAATCGCTTTTTATATTTCCTGTCGGTGGTGATATTTCTTCTGTTCAGTTTCCTAAGAGGAGAAATCCCATCTTTCTTGGCTTATGCGTGGAGCGTAGCTGCCGCCCTCCCAGGCCTTTGCTGAACACTTCTGTTGGTTCCCGATCAAGACATCTACCCCTCACCTTTGGATGCGACAAATGAACCCGCCGAGACCCAGAATATTTTAAAACTCTGCCAGTGTCACAGGGTTACTAAGTGGGAATAAAATCTGCAGCGACCCCTTTCTTCTCTAGGATGGAGTCCATGCTTCCGTTGGAGTGTGTCCGAAGTGAACAGAAGCCTGAGACCATCAGGGAGTGCTTATAAACCGCCCTCTCTAGTGTGCCTGGGGCTTTTCTTCTTATTTCTGTCTACATTTAAAACTCTGGCTGTTATATGAAAAATACTGATAGACCTTCACATTGCACAGTTCACTAAGCCAAAGGCATTTAAGTTCAAATTAAAAATTTCAACCAATGCTGGAATGAGCAATGAGTGGCAATGAGTGGATTGTAAGTGTGCTGTGACATATTAATGGTTATAATTTTAAATGAAAAAGGAAATGCTTCAGTCGGAAGATCTAGAATAGTCTACGGCCATACCACCCTGAATGTGCCTGATGTTGTCTAGAAACTCTAGAATCAAGTTATTATAGTATCTCGAACATTTGGTAGATCTTCTTGCTATTAATTTATAAAACAAATCAAGTTTTTCACTGAGCACTATAGTCACCTCCCATTTCTCCACCAGCCATGAAACACCGTCATATTTACAAATATTTTGACATATATGTGTGTATGTGTGTGTGTGCTTATTTGAAAAAAAAATGGTTGGAAAGGGTTGATCTAATTTAGACTTCTTGGAGAATAAGACAGAGATGCCAGATGAGAAAAGCTGTGTGACATTTAAGGAGCTAAATCCCGGTATACAAAGCTACCCAGATGTTTACACTGGGTATTTTAGTGATATAATCCTTTAACAAATATTTATGGTGTGCCATGTTTTCCTGTACTGATGAAACCTCCCTGCTTTGGGAGGAGACAGAAACGGCCAAATAAAAGTCAACAAAGAATCCCAAATGAAAGGCCACGGAATTTCAGGTGATGTAAAGAAAAGTGACGGACAGCAACCGAAAAGGACTGAAAGGCATTTCGAAGACATAGCCTGGGAAACCTCTGTGGTGCTAAAGTCTAAACAGAGGTTTGATAAAATAAGGATGCCATTCAGAAAAGCGTCCAGGGAAGGAAAGAGTATTATGGAAAGAGGAAGTCACAGGATGCCTGCTAGGAAGCTCACCTCAGAGAAAGAGGAGGGAAAAGGGGAGCACAGAGAAGAAAGGGGGGCCTGGCCATCTCTACCCGGGGCTTTGAAGACCTGTAGCAAAGCATGTTCATCGTTCTGTGTTTGAAGAAAGAAAAGGAAACTCTTGGAACTTGGGAAATTGCTTCTCAGGATCACAGGCAGGAGCTGTCACACGCTGCTGCTGAAGCATGAGGACCCGAGTTCAGATCCCCAGTACCCATGTAGTAATGCCAGGAGTGGTGGCATGCATCTGTAACCCCAGTGCTGTGGAAATCTACACAGGAGGGTACCTGAGACGTGCTGACTAGCTAGTGCAGCTAACTCAGTGAGCTCTAGGCACAGTGAAAGACCTGTCTCAGAAAAGCAAGGTAGCAGGCATGGTGGTGCACACCTTTGATCCCAGCACTCGGGAGGCCGAGGTAGGAGGATCGCCGTGAGTTCAAGGCCACCCTGAGAGTAATTCCAGGTCAGCTTGGGCTAGAGTGATACCAAGATACCCAACGTATGTCTGTAGCCTCTACACTCATGTGCCCTCACATCCATATGAGCATACATACACATATGGGACACACACACACACACACACACACAAATAAAGTGAAACTCTTCATTAGCATTCCTTTATGTTAATTTTATAGTTTTTTTTTTTTTTAAGGAACAGAACTATAGTTCAAAAATCCTTGGGAGTATTTCTCCACTCCTATCTTTGATAGAAAAATATTTTCTGAAGGGAATTTATGACAACAGTAACCCCCCGCCCCACCCCATGGCCATGGCTGCATTTTAGTAGCTGCAAGCTGATAGCTTTACAGACATGCAGCTCACTCTTAAATACACATTTTAAAATCCATACAGCCATGACGGTTCTTGGAACTTAGGGATTCAACTATATTTAAACCAATAAGCAGACTTTAAGACTCCTAGGATGAAATTTTAAATAAACCTGTGACAGGGGAAAAGCACTTTCACTTTTATGGTGCTTTCCTCTACATATTTTGAACACGTTTAACAAGCATGGGTCTTGGCAGCAATCCTCGGCAGCAGGAAATCTGTGTGTGTGTGTGTGTGTGTGTGTGTGAATAACTTTATTAAAAAGTTTTAAAAGACCCAAAGAACAGGATTGTGACACAAAGAACACACATATTTACACACATCACTCTCCACATGCGGTGGGCGTGGGAATGAATGCAGATAAAGGCTGAGTGTTCCCGCCTTACCCAAAATGCTTGAAAATAGACACATTTCAAATTTTTGACTTCTGTGATTTTTTTGACTATTCGCATAGACTTGACTAGTTGGGCATCTCTAACTCCCAAACTAGAAATCCTGAGTGTTATGATTTAGAATTTCAAAGTAGGGATTTTTCAATCCCATAAGCACCAAATATTCTTGCGTTCTTAGGAAGGAGCAATTAAATGATGTTAGATAAAGATGGTTGTCCAAGAAAATGAGGAAAATAACCTTCTTGGCAAGATACTGTAGGGATGGAGAGATGGCTTAGCAGTTAAGGCAATTGCCTGTGAAGCCTAAGAACTCATGTTCTAATCTCCAGGTCCCATGTAAGCCAGACACACAGTGGTGCAAGCACACAATGTCACACATGTGCACAAGGGGTTACATGTGTCTGTCTGGAGTTCATTTGCAGTGGCCGAAAGCCCTGGTGTTCCCGTTCTCCTCCCCTCTCAAAATGCATAAAAATAAAAAATAGATACTGTAAGGTCTTTAAGATCAATCATCTCTGAACTTTAGAGGGATGATGGGTGTCATTTCAAAGTTTTAATCTGATTTTACATTGTGCACACACATGTGTGCATGAGCATACACACACACACACACACGAATAGCTGAGGCACACACATATTTGTTCAAATATATTCATCCTCATTCAAAGAGACCCTACAAAGAAAAGCTCATGAAATATAAATCTTTGATGATTCAAGTTGTCTTCATACTTAATGCTTAAATTAAAATTTTTTGAAAATTAAAAAATATTATTTTAGGGCTGGAGAGATGGCTTAGTGGTTAAGACACATGCCTAAGAACCCAGGTTCGATTCTTCAGGTCCCACAAAAGCCAGATGCACATGGTGGAACACGCGTCTGGAGTTGGTTTGCAGTGGCTAGAGGCCCTGGTGTGCCCATTCTCCCCCTCCCCGTCTCTAATAAATAAATAAATAAAAATAAAATCCTTAAAAAATATTACTTTAAGGGTGTGTGTGGATGGCCCAGTGGTTAAAAGCACTTACTCCTCAAGCCTGCGGAAGGGAGTTTGGATCCCTAGCACCCACTCAAAGGCAGACACAGGAGTGGTAGACAAGTCTGTAGCACAGAATGCCTATGGCAATAAGAGGCAGAGTCAAGAGGATCTCAAAGCTCATAAGCCTTTCTTGATTAGTCCTTCCCAGGGACACACAAGAGAGATCTTGTCTCAAACAAGATGGAAGGAGAGGACCTTCCTCTGACTTCCACACACACTGTGGCATGGCCATGCTCATCCCCCTACACAAATAATAAAAATAGGAATAAAAATAAAATAAAGACATAAACACAGTAAGAAAGAAATGGGCAGAAAATACAAAACAGACAAAAATATTAGTAAGCATAGAAGAAGAAAAACTGGAAATACAACTTAACAAAAGCCTAAATGTGGGCTGGAGATGTGGCTCAGCGGTTATGGCACTTGCCTGCAAAGCCCGAGAACTCAGGTTCAATTCCCCAGTACCCACGTCTATCCAGATGAACAAGGTGGCACTTACATTTGGGGTTTGTTTGCAGTGGCTAGAGGCCCTGGCATGTCCATTCTTTCTCTCTCACTCTTCCTCTCTCCCTCTCTTTCAAATAAATAAATAAAATATTTATGTTATATATTATTATTATGTATTATGTTATATTTATGTTAGTAATCAAACCTTGAACTCCCTGTTTTCAAAAACAAGAGAAAGTGCATATCAGTTAGGGGGAGAAGATGAGCACCGCAGGGGAATTCTTTAAGCAAATCTGTCTGCTTTCGACTCCACAGCTCTCTGAATAAGAAAATAACCAGCTTCTCTGAGGAATGCATTCACATTTTTCTAGCCATAGGAAAATGGTCAGGACTAATACTGACCTAAGGGGCAGAAAGAGAATAAAATAATAATGAACTAAGGAACTAACTAAATAAATGAAAACAATCACCAATGCCATAATGTTCAGTTTTTCTCTCATCGCAGTTTTCATAGGAAAACTGCTTAATAGGCTTAGACACACCTGTGCTGGCTGTAATCGACGGTGATACTTACAGGATATCAGCAGAGAGCTACCGCGAAAGCTGTGACTATGAGTTAGGGGGATTTGGAAAGCAGAATCATAGCTCCTGGTGGCCAGTGACTCACACCAGAGGAGCAGGACTGAGACATGCAAATTGTATTTAAATCTCCCATTCTTGTTTTCCTCAAGGACTCCTGTGCCATCTCATTCATCCGTCTTCCATTAGTCACTGCTTGTTGTTCAGCTATTTCAAACCAACGCTGATGGATGGCACCGGAGGACACACTGTTTACTTGATTTGTGTGGAGAACAGATTCATTAGTCCCTTCTGGAAACGGGTCATTTATCTCCAGTGTGCCCACTCTGCGCGTAGTGATTGCTGGCTCCCCACCCCACTGCCCGGGGTTCTTGCAATCCTCATCCACTTCTCCCCACACTGCACCGGATCCCACTTGGCTGTCTTCTCTTCGCTTTCCCCAGCTTCTTTGCAGGTATTGGAAAGCCGGCAGGTGGCAGTCGGTTGCGTGAAGCATAGCACACCTGCTTTGCTTCTCCACCCAGGCATGACCTCGGTGCAAGGAAATGAGGAGGGGCTGTCCTGACAGTCCAGATGATGACGAGGAGAGAGAGAGAGCACGAGAGCGCTAGAATCTAACTTCAGTGGATTCTTGATGTTTTTCTATATATCGGCAGGCTTTCAATGATCTGTTTAATTGAATTCAGCATGCACCGGATGTAAATGATATCACCAACATTTGGCTCTGCTGTGACAGCAATCTACAAGCATCTTGGGATGAAATCCCCTCCAAAGCAATCACAATAGAGCTACCTCATGCACTTAACTGGAACAATGAAGGCAACCTTGCTATGCCTAGTATTTTGATTTCTACTATTGTAGCGCTGAGAGACTGGGCTCTGGATGAGCTTAGAACTCTCCAAGCCAGGGGCTCTGAAAGAACTCCCCAAGCCACCCAGCCAGTGGCTTTCAAGTTGTGTGTGACCAGCAAAGAATTGAAAATCGTAGACAAGAAAAAGTGTAAAGTATGCAAGATTTATTTTAAGAGAGAGAGAGTAGAAATAGCAGAGAAGAAAAGCAGAAAACCTTACAATCGAAGAGGGTTTTTTTTTTCCCCCCTTCCTGACTCTCATGGGTCTTGAGAGGGGAAAATCCAGGAAATTCCCGTGGCAACTGAGATCAGGAGTTTTATAAATTAGGCAATCGATTTTGTTGCCATGGTCAAATGAATATGAAGAGCACTGACTAATTGGTGGGCCCAGGAGGAGAGGTAAACACAGCAAGGGTCTGCCAGAGGGCAAGGGCGGGACAATGGAGATGGGGACAGAAGCCATGGAAACCTTAAGGAGCTAGCCTGCCCATTGTTATGGGTAATAAGGTATGCAGCTGGGGCCAGGGTGGTTGCTTTGAGGGCACCTGTGTAAAAGAGAAGTTAAAAGAAGACAAGGACATTTTGCTAGCATCTTAACCTCCGCATTAGCAGAGGAAGGAGAATTGGATAAAAAAAAGAAGATGAGATAGGGGTGCTGACTTACTGTCTCTCACCCTTAGCAGGTCAAAAGGTAGACAGAGCACCAATTAGATCAGTCTTGAAGAGCCCGTCGTGGGATGTAAAAATTTGGAACCATGGGAAGAGACACGTACTTAGGAGGGAGAGATGATGATAATGGTTCTTTCCTCACTGCTATGGCCTTTTTTTTTTTTTTAATGCTGTCATCGTTTTCTTCCAACGTGTAAAATGTAAGAGCACGTGACATATTATAACATTTTAACATTGGGATATGTCAACCTTTTGAGAGATGTGGAAGACTGTTTTCAGCACACTGCTGGTCATGGCTACAGAGCTCCGAGCGTGCATGAACGTGGCCTGGTAACACTTCACAGCTGCTAGGTGGAGATGCATCCCTTCAGTCAGCATCTGTGCAGATGCTCGCAGGGAGACGATGACTCCAACAGTCCAAGCGACGCTTTGACGCCCCTTTAAGGTTAGTGGGCACGAGAGCCTGGGTTTAATGCCCAGAACCCACGTAAAACTCCAGGAGTGGTGGCACAAGCTTGGCATCCCATCGCAAGTGAGGAGGAGACAAGGGGGACTTGAGGTGCTCACTGACCAGTCAGGCTAGCCTAAGTGGGGTTCTCCAGGACAACCAGTACAATGAGCAGGTGGACAGCATTTTTAAGGATGACACCTGAGGCTGCCCCCTCCTGCACATATGTGTGCAGACACCTCAATACATGTGTACTTACACACAGACACACCAAACGAGAATCTCAGTTAATAAGGCGGGTTGCTCAAATTTACTTCCTGTATTTTGTCTGAGTCCCAGATGACTTTTCTTATTACCAAGTTAATCTGCCGTGGGGCAATCCCATTAAATATTAGCATGCACTACCCTGCACTGAATGCTCTTAGGGAAACAGTTCTATCTCTCAGGTCATTAATGACGTCTAGGTTACAAAGCTTAAGGAACACCTCCCAAGCACAGGAGACCACAATAGTTGTTGGAAAACCAGATTTCCTTTAAATGTTTCTTTCAGTAGCGGAATTCCAATAAATTCCCATCTTTTGGAGGAAGTATTCTTTTTTTAAAAAACAAACAAACAAACACTGAATATGGAATAGTAGAGATTTAAAGAAGGTGAGGGTTATTGAGGATACTGACCAAAGTGGGTACTGAAAAGATGAGGTAAGAAATCACAACACGGGCTGGAGAGATGGCTTAGCGGTTAAGCGCTTGCCTGTGAAGCCTAAGGACCCCGGTTCGAGGCTCAATTCCCCAGGACCCATGTTAGCCAGATGCACAAGGGGGCGCACACGTCTGGAGTTCATTTGCAGTGGCTGGAGGCCCTGGCGCACCCATTCTCTCTCTCTCTCTCTCTCTCTCTCTCTCTCTGTCTGTTGCTCTCAAATAAATAAATAAAAATAAACAAAAAAATTAAAAAAAAAAAAGAAATCACAACAGGAGCTCAGCCTACAACCACACGTCTTCAGGTTAGCAGCTTACATTCCAAGGTGGTCTCTGAGGTATTAGTGCAATAGGAACACCCTCCCCGCGGTCTTCGTACAGACCCTGCTGTTTTAAGGGCTTCTGGTTGTGACACACTCATTTGAAATAAACCCATGTTCTGTAAGAACACGTAGAAAAGCCGAGGGGAGGAAGGGAGAGAAGTTGGTGGGGGGGCCAAGGGAAGGAGGAACTGTGAAGGCAAACCCCCCAGTTTGAGGAATTAGGTTCCAAAACGAAGAGATTCTTGGAAGGCAGGTCATCACTTCACACAGCAGGAGGTTGGGACCCCAAGCAGAGTACACTGCTAATGGGGAGACAGTCAGCAGAGCTTTCAGCAATGTCGTAAGGTGGGTGACATAGCAGCTGGGGTTTGGGACTACCATGGCAGCCAGGGCTTGCATGCCCAGTATATATCAATGACAGCCAGAACCAAAAGTCACTGGAAACCCCAAGAAAGCTTTCTATCATTCTGAGAAGCCAAAATGTGAAGTTGAGCTGGAGAGATGGCTTAGTGGTTAAGGTGCTTGCCTGTGGAGCCCAAGGACCCAGGTTCGATTCCCACAGACCTCCCCCTCAGCTTTTCTACATATTCTTAGAGAAACATGGGTTTATTTCAAATGAAATATCAAATGAAGTATCATAATCAGGAGCAGAAGTCCTTAAAACAGATGCATAAGGTGGCACATGCTTCTAAGATTTGTTTGCAGTGGCTAGAGGCCCTGGTGTGTCCATTCTCTCCCCCTCTATATAAAATGAATAAGTATATATATATGTAAAAAATGTGAAGTTGGTTCTTTCAAGAAAGGAGAAGCGAGAGGAACACCACAGACTCTCAGCTGGGACGCTAGGATAAAGGAAATTCAGAATTGAATCAAACTTTATCCAAGGTCTTAAAAATGTTTGTTTATTTATTTATTTATTTGAGAGTGAGTTAGAGAAAGAGGCATATATAGAGAGAGGAAGGAAAAGGATGGGCACACCAGGGCCTGCAGCCACTGCAAATGAACTCCAGATGCATGTGCTACCCTGTGCATCTGGCTTATGTGGGCTACTGAGGAATCAAACCCAGGTCTTTAGGCTTCACAGGCAAGTGCCTTAACCACTAAGCCATCTCTCCAGCCTCTATATCACGACTTTTTTTTGTGGTTTGTTGTTATTTGAGATAGGGTCTTACAATACAACCTAGGCTGTTCCTGAACTCATGGTCTTCCAGCCCCAGTCTCCTCAATGCCGGGGTCCCATGGGCTTGCCACCACACCCAATTTATATGTCCTTCTGGTTTTGAGTGAAGGCAGACTCTGACTAAGTGAGGCAATCTTCCTCCAAACCCCTTCACTTTGCCAGCTAAAACTATATTGTTAACTTCAATATCTAGTTCATTAGCTCACATGAAATTCTGATGTGCTTCAAAATGAACTTGTCTAACAGACCTGAAAAGGAAAATTTGAATGCGTCACATGATGCTCCCAGAGGCTGACCTTCAAACGGTGACTCTAATTTCCCATTTCCCCAATAATTTCAAAATTGGAAATTTGGTATGGAAGTCGGGCAAGAATCTCTTGTCATCATATAACCTGGAACGTTAAATTAGAAATCTCTTATCTTCCAATCCAAACCTTTTTAGGAGAGTTTAAGCAAAGACGTGTGAGGGTGAGGCTGCCTCTGAGTACTTCTTCCTGTAAGAACTTGTTCCCCCGTGACTGTCGGTTCAAAGCCCGCTCCCCAGGGTACACTTGCCTGGTCTGCTTTGCGTTTTTGACTTGACGTGGTTGGCGGCGGAGACGGCGTAGGAGGACGTGAAGGACTTGCTCTTGATGAGCGTCATCATCATTGGGTTATTCCAAGAGTCAGGGTTACCAGCACTGGGCAGACGAGAAGAATAACTGGGGGTTAGTCATCGGAACCTGCAAGAACCCAGTCATTATTTCCACAGCACAATCTGCCCATCTGAGCATTCGGCTCCAGGTCGCTGACAGCCCGCTTTACTTCCTAATGACGGAACTTCAGTTACTCATGAGCAAACCGGTCTGAAGGAGGAAAGCTGACTGTCCAGCTCAATCTGATTGAGAGACTGAGACACTGTCCTACCTCAGCATTTATGTTCCTCATAGATTTTCAAACACAAGGTGACAAATTAACGGGGTTGAGATGCAGATATCCTTACTTGAGTGATAGTGACATCATACTTACTTCAATACCCCCTGCCCCCCATCTAGTAAGTATGTATTGTTCTTGGTGAATATAGACTTAAGTTCAAAATTGCATAAAGTCACTCAGAGACAGTGACAGTGCTCCCCTGCAGCATTTACTTAGGAAGGAAAATGTCTGCAGCAGAACTGCACCCTCCAGTGCTGGCCCGGATGTGCCAATGACACGGTCAATGCTAAACACAGTCAGGGGTGACATTGATTGGGAGAAAGATAATGGACATTGTTCATTCAGGCAATGCAATTATCAGAATGCATTTGTTCAGTCTAGGTCGCTCCCTGTGAGTCAATCTTGAATTAATAAACATTTATATAGGCTAGAGAATGTAACATAAGCCATGTAATTAATGGGATGTGACTTTTGGAGGTATTCCAAGACAAAATTTCTCTTTTATTTTTTGAATTCTTTTTGTTTATTTTTATTTATTTATTTGAGAGCGACAGACAGAGAGAGAAAGAGGCAGAGAGAGAGAGAGAGAGAGAGAGAGAGAGAGAATGGGGACACCAGGGCCTCCAACCGCTGCAAACGAACTCTAGACGCGTGCACCCCCTTGTGCATCTGGCTAACGTGGGTCCTGGGGAATTGAGCCTCGAACTGGGATCCTTAGGCTTCATAGGCAAGCGCTTAACCGCTAAGCCATCTCTCCAGAACCAAGACCAAATTTCTATGCACATATTGCTCCACACCTTACGAATTTAATTGGAAGTATGATCCACCCTCGCTGGGAGAGAAAGAATTTAGGAAGCTATGTTCACAAACTTGACCATCCCAAGGGAAAAGTACTTGGTCTGTGTTTTGCTAGATCTTGTGCCCTTTCAAGCATTTGGTACAGGGTAAATTCTATACTTTGCATGAGTATAAATGGACAATTTGATTGTCTTCTAATTTAAAAGTTACACTGTAAACTGAATATGTTTGATCTGTCCAGTGGATCGCTGTAAGTAAAGCTGAAACGAAGGCACGATGAGGTCACGGATGTATGGAGATTATCACGTAACCTGTACAATTAATGAGGATAATTTGGGAATGTTCTATAGCCAGTGTGGCTCCCCTCTGTGCAAGCAACTTAGCATGCCTAGCTTAGAAGCTGGGTGTTAAATCCCAACCAATGGGTATGCTCTATGGACTAAATACACCTTTAAAGGAGTGCACCAACACTCTCGCATGTATAAGGAGAGAAAGTTGAGCCCAACATTCGCTTCTGCCTATTTTCTCTGATTCTCAGTAAATCGGGCAATGAGTAAATCCTGTAACTTGCATTCTCTCTCTCTCTCTCTCATTCTCTTCCCCATCCCTTCACCTCTCCCTCCTTCCCTCTCCCTTTTTCTTATTTTTGAAGAGATTTTTCATCAACTTTTGACCAAGATGTTTTAAAACATCATCTTTTCTACTTACTTCTAATAGCAACTTCCGACAAATATCCTAAAAGATTGCTCGTAATCTTGAAATTTTCTTTTTTTTTTTTTTTAGATTTTTGTAAATTTTTTGACGACAGAAAAAGACAGATGAAGAGAGCATAAGCACATGGGCACTTGCTAAGGGTCCTGAATCGAGGAAATCAGTTCCTCTTAAGAAGTTCACAAATGCTTGGAACTTTGTGAATAAGATCAAAGAAGATTCTGGATCTTCGATAACGAACTGAACTACTTCCCTGTGGTGTTTTACTTTGTTGGACTGAGTAACTGGTAAGATTTACCATGAAGAAATGATAGAATATATATGTAGCTGATTTTTTTTCATTATTAGTATATTATCTATGTACTGAACAAGTTACTACTCTTTTGTGTAATCTTTTAAGTATTTTTAATATTACTCTTTTATGTAATCTTTTAATAATAACATCATTTTAATATTCCTAAATGATGTCTTATGAAGGACTACTGTCAAAAATGTCTGTTACTGCTTTTTTTTTTTACCTCAAATATGATCATTTAAAACGTGTTCATTTTGAAGTTTTTGAAGTACAAACTTTAGAATTGATACCTAAATAAGCAGGATTTAATGAAGTCGAGATATATAAAATCTTTTTTTTTTTTTGGTTTTTCCAGGTATGGTCCTCGCTCTAGCCCAGGCTGACCTGGAATTCACTATGTAGTTTCAGGGAGGCCTTGAACTCTTGGCAATCCTTCCACCTCTGCCTCCCGAGTGCTGGGATTAAAGGCGTGCGCCTCTGCGCCTGGCTTTTTTTTTTTTTTTTTTTGAGATATATAAAATCTTACCAATATCTATCCCATTTAACTACAGTGTAGACTAGCAATCTATTCATAAAATATAGTGAACAAATAGGTATCACATAAGTACATTTGAGTTTATGGGCTGCTGGTATGTATGGCTTCGTGAGATCCTCACAATGTTTTCAGTTTTTCATTGACCCTTGTCTCCTAGGCTCCGCTTACACCTTAGGGACAGCCCCGACTTTGCACTCTGGGAAGGAAAGGGCCCACAGAAAACCTTGCATTCTTCCTTCACTGTGACATAGCACAGAAAAAGTGTCTATGTGTCTGAGGGAAGAGCTCAACCATGTTCAGCCAAAGCACCTTTTACACTTGCGACTCCCTCCCACAACCATTCCATCCTAAACCCTAAAATGCCCCCCACCTACGGCACTATTGGGAGGTGCTGGGCTTTGAATAGTGAGGCCTTAGAGGGAGGTACTTCACTGAGAAGGTACCTTTGAAGAAGGCACTGGGACGCTGGGCCTCGGCTTTGCCCTTCTTAGTCCTCCTGGGACCCCTTTCTTCTTCCTGGCTCTCATGAGGTAAGTCACACACTCCTGTTACAACACAATGTGACTCCAAAAATCCAAACCAATGGGATCATGCAATCATAGGGGAAATCCTTTGAAAAAATGAGCCCCAATGTACGTTTTCTTTGTATTATCTTAGTTTTTTTTTTTTTTTTTAACAAGGATGGAAAGCTAACACAATAACTCTGGAAAATTAGATTTAATATATTAAAGCCTAAGGCTCAGGGAATGGATCAGTGGTAGAGCATGTGTCTAGTATCCTGAGGCCCTGGGTTTGTTTTCCAATAAAATACACACACACACACACACACACACACACACACACACAGAGAGAGAGAGAGAGAGAGAGAGAGAGAGAGAGAGAATAGAGAGAGAGAAATAGACATACAGAGAGAGATTGTGTGTGTCAAAACACTTGGATATACCCAGGTATTCTGAAGAAGACACCTACTTTTTGAATTGCAATTCTGCAGGTAAAAGAGCTGGTCTAGTAGGCCAGGGAGATGTGATCTAATGATCATTTTCAAATGTCAGCCAGGATACTTTGGATTTCATGTTCTCAGGACGGGTCTCATTGGAAGTAAAATGTAGGTTACCTCCTTCTGGACCTCAGCCTTTTCCATTCAAGGTCACAGGAGTGGGGAGCCAGCCTAATCCCTCTTAGAATTTCCATTCAAGGTCATAGGAGTGGGGAGCCAGCCTAATCCCTCTTAGAATTTCCATTCAAGGTCATAGGAGTGGGGAGCCAGCCTAATCCCTCTTAGAATTAACATTCAAGGTCACTTGAGAGAATTTAAGCCTGATTATCAGAGATCCATCCCAACAGTGTTCTACATTTCAACCAAATACAGTTTGCCCTTTCAAAGTCGTCCTCTGCACTACACTCAAGGATTGGGCGCCTTTATAACTCCTCTTTAGCAAGCTTCTTAAGAGATTTTAAGCGTGGTGGCGCACGCCTTTAATCCCAGCACTTGGGAGGCAGAGGTAGGAGGATCGCCCTGAGTTTGAGGCCACCCTGAGACTCCATAGTGAATTCCAGGTCAGCCTGGGCTAGAGTGAGACACTACCTCCTAAAAGAGAGAGAGAGAGAGACGTTAAGCCAGCAGGAGTGATGTGTCCGACCTGGGTGACGGGGCTTCGTGTAGCTTGATGCTGGCGCTACGGTCCCTCCGCACTGGGGCAGGTTCCAAGGTGGGAAGACCTGTAGCAGAAGTGGTGGTTGTCCAAGTGGATGAAACGCGTCTCAACAAGCCTGGGGGTAAGTTTCTTCTCAGGCGCTAGGAAGGAAAGGTGATATATTTTTTTAAAACCACTCACATTTTACATAATTACTTTTATATAACATAATAGAAAGAACTGAGCTCACTGGAAGTGAATATAGATATTGGTTGAATATCATGTACTGAAAATCTGGGTGCTCAGAAATTCAATAAACGCCTCTTTGGCCAAAACCTATGAATATTATAAAATTAATATTTTTGAGGGGCCTTCATTTCAATGCTTTTGCAAATATGTGATTACAGGAGTGAGGATCAGTTACCTCTGGGATAATTTTACAGCTACATTAGTTCAACAGAATCCACACACTGAGCACATACTGTACTCATTAGTAGAAGTTTTCGGGTTTTTTTTTTTTTCCACAAAAATCATTTGTTTGGAGCATGGATTAATTTACATCATCTTGCACAATAGGCTGTAGCCTCAAGGACGGCTGGATTATTTTTACCATTTTGACTTACAAGTGATGGGAGCAAAGTGTGAGAAGAGACGGCATGGAAAGCACACCTCTCTTAGGGTAACTACGGTTTAGTTATCAGGCAGCAGTAACACCCTCAGCACACCTCTCTTAGGGTAACTACGGTTTAGTTATCAGGCAGCAGTAACACCCTCAGCACACCTCTCTTAGGGTAACTACGGTTTAGTTATCAGGCAGCAGTAACACCCTCAGTATCAACTTCTCTCTATCAGAGGCTCCACTGACCGACCTGCCATCTCATCCTGCATCATTCTCCTCTAGTCACATCCTACGTGGGATAGGGTGTCCTCAACATTGAGGCAAGGGACTGGGCTCAGCACAGTGAGGACCAGCACCCAGACAGAACCTGAGAATAAAGGAAAGAGACACAGAGGACACTCAACTCCTACCAAACCAGAGATCCAGAGACACAGAGGATACTCAACTCCTACCAAACCAGAGATCCAGAGACATAGAGGAGACTCACCTCCTACCAAACCAGAGATCCAGAGACACAGAGGACACTCACCTCCTACCAAACCAGAGACCCAGAGACACAGAGGACACTCAACTCCTACCAAACCAGAGACCCAGAGACACAGAGGACACTCAACTCCTACCAAACCAGAGATCCAGAGACACAGAGGACACTCACCTCCTACCAAACCAGAGATCCAGAGACACAGAGGACACTCACCTCCTACCAAACCAGAGATCCAGAGACACAGAGGACACTCACCTCCTACCAAACCAGAGATCCAGAGACACGGAGGACACTCACCTCCTACCAAACCCGAGAACCGGAGACACGGAGGACACTCAACTCCTACCAAACCAGAGATCCGGAGACACGGAGGACACTCACCTCCTACCAAACCAGAGACCCAGAGACACAGAGGACACTCAACTCCTACCAAACCAGAGATCCAGAGACACAGAGGACACTCAACTCCTACCAAACCAGAGATCCGGAGACACGGAGGACACTCACCTCCTACCAAACCAGAGATCCAGAGACACAGAGGACACTCAACTCCTACCAAACCAGAGATCCAGAGACACAGAGGACACTCACCTCCTACCAAACCAGAGACACAGAGACACAGAGGACACTCACCTTCTACCAAGAGACACAGAGGACACTCAACTCCTACCAAACCACGAGATCCAGAGACACAGAGGACACTCACTTCCTACAAAACAAGAGATCACAGAGACAGAGAGGACACTCACTTCCTACCAAACCAGAGATCCAGAGACACAGAGGACAACTCTCCTCCTACCAAACCAGAGACCCAGAGACACAGGAGGGACACTCACCTCCTACCCAAACCAGGAGACCCAGAGACACAGAGGACACTCACCTCCTACCAAACCAGAGACCCAGAGACACAGAGGACACTCACCTCCTACCAAGTCAGAGATCTGGAGACACAGAGGACACTCACCTCTTACCAAACCAGAGATCCAGAGACACAGAGGACACTCACCTCCTACCAAACCAGAGATCCAGAGACACAGAGGACACTCACTCCCTACCCAAAACCAGAGATCCAGAGACACAGAGGACACTCACCTCCTACCAAACCAGGATCCAGAGACACAGAGGACACTCAACCTCCTACCAAACCAGAGATCAGAGACACAGAGGACACTCACCTCCTACCAAAACCAGAGATCCAGAGACACAGAGGACACTCACCTCCTACCAAACCAGAGATCCAGAGACACAGAGGGCACTCAACTCCTACCAAACCAGAGATCCAGAGACACAGAGGCTCCCAAGACCTCATACTGAAGTAGATCTAAAATGAACCCAACATGGCTCACGGAAATTCGCAGAAGAGGGGGTAGAAAGACTGCTAAGAGCCACAAGTTGGGACATTATGCACAGAGACACTGCCTTTTACCCATAAGTGATGGCTAACTCCACAATTCGCAACCCACATTCCCTAACGAGGAGGGTCCCTGTGGAGGGGGGAGGACAGGGAGGAGGCTAATGATGGTACCAACATGGCTGTGTACACACTGTGTATATAACTAATAATAATAAAAAAAGATGAAAAAAAAGAATTGTCCTGATACAACTTGCATAATAATCCCAATCAGTAGAACTTCTATCTACTTCAATTTAGTGCTAATTGCTAGAATTTATGGCTATGATGTGCAGACAAAGACACAACCTGCCTCCTCTGAGGATGATTAAGAAGTGTTTGAGAAGTGGCACCTTGGATTTTATATGGCATCTCAGATTGTAGAAATAACTCATAGGGAGGCTGAGGCAGGAGAAGTGAGAGTTCGAGGCCAGCTTGAACGTCATGGTAGAACTTTGTCTCATTCAGAAGAAAGAATTGCTCTGACAGTCCCTGATGTCTGTTGTCTTTTAAAAACCTGAATGTGTATTAGACGATAGTTCATCAGGCAGAGGAAGGTCTAACCACTGCTATAGGTTGGAGATCCTATGGGACCCCTTACTCTATTTCTTTATTGTCACATCATGTTTGGGTGTATCTTACTCATAAAGTGCCAATTTCAAGGAAACTATATAAATGCCCAGTTGACAAAGTTTCTGTGGGGATCACATTCCTGAGTGAAGAGGTTCCCAAGCAGAAGCCCGGATGTTGCTGAGCTCAGCATGCTAGCTTTGTGAGTCGTAACCATTCTGCTTCCGCCAGAGGCCACGGGAATTCTCACTTCTCAAGTCTTTGATACAACTTTTTGTGTGTATTCATGCATTATATATACACACATATATAATATATATTATACATATATATACATATATGTATATATGTATACCTATATACATATAGATATATATACATACATATATATATATATATATGGTATATATGCATGCTGTGTATATGTGTGGTTTGGTGCATGCAAGTATGTCAGTATGGACACATGTGTGTGCACCTATGTGTGGAGGCCAGAGGACAACCTTGGATTTTATCCTCAGAAATACCATCTAATTTTTCATTTTACTTTGTTTTAAACATTTTTATTTATTTATTTATTTATTTATTTATTTATTTATTTAAGCGGGGGAGAGGAAAAGGCAGATAGAGAGATAGAGAGAATGGGTGTGCCAGGGCCTTTAGCCACTGCAAACAAACTCCAGATGCATACACTGCCTTGTGTATCTGGCTTACGTGGGTACTGGGGGAATCAAACCTGGATCCCTTGGATTTGCAAGCGAGCACTTCAAGCACTAAGCACCCTTCTTTCGTTTTTCTTTTTTCTCTCCCTTTTTTTTTTTTTTTTTTTTTTTCGAGGTAGGGTCTCATTTTAGCCAGTCTGACCTGGAATTCATTCTGTATTCTCAGGGTAGCCTCGAATTTACGGCAATCCTCCTACCTCTGCCTCCCGAGTATTGGGGTTAAAGGTATGTGCCACCACGCTCAACTCTTTCTCTTTTTTTTTTTTTTTTTTTTTTTTTGAGACACACACACGGTCTCTCATAGGCTGCCTACATAGTCAGACGCAGGCCTGCACCTGACTCTGCATACTCAGTGTTAGGATCACAGGCACGAGCAGCTACCCTTGGTGTCCTGCACGGGTGCCAGAGATCAAAGAAAAGGTCTTCTAACTGAGCTGCCTTCTCTAGCCAGTGTGACTTATTTTTAACAAAAGTTAAGGTCTACACTGGGCTCAGGATCCCCCCCTCTTAAAATTTGCCTGTGAAAACATCCTTATACAGGTTGAGCATCCCTTTTCCAAAATGCTTGGGGCCACAGTGCAGATTTGTTTTCCATGTGGATATTTGCATAGACACCAGTTTAAACACTCTCAATCCAGAGATATAATACTTCAATATAAAAATCATAAGCATTTTGCCAGTGCTCAAAATATTCTGGATTTTGGAGCACTCTGAAATCTTAGGTATACAACTCATATGTAAACAGAAGGAATTGGGCTGGAGAGGCTGGAGTGGCTAAGGCAACTTGCTTGCCTGCAAACCCTAACAACCCAGGTTTGATTCCCCAGTACCTATGTAAAGCCTGATTCACAAGGTAGCATGTATGTCTGAAGTTCATTTATAGAGGCTAGAATCCCTGGTATACCTATTTTCTCACTCTCTCTCAAATAAAGAAATAGGGCTGGAGAGATGGCTTAGTGTTTAAAGCATTTGCCTACAAAGCCTAAGGATCCCAGTTCGATCCTCCAGGTCCCACGTAAGCCAGATGCTCTTGGTGGCACATGCATCTGGAGTTCATTTACAGTGGTTAGAGGCCCCGGTGTGCCCATTCTCTCCCTCTCTCTCTGTCTCTCATAAATTTAAAAAAAAACTCACATAAATAAATAAAATATTTTTAGCAAAGAAGGAATTATACCTTCTTTGTTACACATAAGATTTGTATTTATACAAATTAATAAAGCTATATTTTACTTTAATCATCTACAATGAACTAAATATGTTCTAAATTTGAAACTTGCGTCTTGTTTTCTTGAGGCAGAATCTCAGGCTGGCCTTGAATTTGCTATGTAGCTGAGAATGATGTCAGTCCTCCCCTGATGCTGATCCGCTCTCTCTACCTCCCAAGAGCTGGGATTACAGGGGCATACCACCATGCTGGGTTTGAAGTTGAAACTTGTTTGAGAAATCCATAAATGTACTTTGAAGGATGTCATACAAAGAGATGAAAAAACAAAGTAAATTTCAGTTCTAGAAGGTAATGGACTTTAAACAGAATTCACAAGGTATGGAATGAGGATTTTCTTTTTATCTGGAGGGGTGGGATTTTCTTTTCTTTTCTTTTTTCTTTTTCCTACAATAGCTTCATGATCTAGAATACAGACTGGAGGCTTAAGAAGAAGCAGCATGAAAGCTGGCATGGTGAGGACTCAGGAGTCCGAGGCAGGAGGATTACTGCAAATTTGACAAATTAACTGCAGTACACAATAATTACCAGGTCTGCCAGGGGTATGTAGCAAGACCCCGTTTCAAAACTAAACAAAACAACTGCAAGAAAGAAATACGGAAAGGTAAATTTTCTATGTAGTGAAAGCTATCAAATATAAAGTCAGAAGTGTTTTTAAAGCTTTTAGGACTTGGTCACCGTGACACTGGTGGGAACCTGCAAGTGACAGGAGGGAAGGCTATGAGGCAATGGAAAGGAAAGAGAAGCCATCGCGGGGACATGCGGTCAGTGCTTACCTTGGGAATGGCTAGCTTGTCCTTCTCAGAGCTCTCTTCGGAATCCGAGCAGGTGTAGTTCTCACTGAGGGAGATGGTGGGGTTCACTCTGGGCTTGTGGATAGCCTGGAACGTGAGCTGGGTGCTAAGCAGATTGCTCACGGCCCTCAAGGAGGTGCACACATTCGGGGGCAGAGAAGGGTCGGCCAGGAGGTCGGTGATGAGGCCGTGGGCTTCGCCCATCACAGCAATGTCCACAGTGATGCTGGTTCCTGAAGACTGAGACACAAACCAAGAGAAGTGTATGTAAGAAAAGTGTCTGCTTCAGCGGTGAGGTCTTAGTTGCCTCTGGGTCTCTGGGTCTCTGCTTTGGTAGGAGTTGAGTGTTCTCTGTGTCTCTCTCCTTCACCACTGTGCAGATACCAGGTTCACCAAGAAAGCAGCGCTCTTGCTCATTTCCCCAATCACTCTTCACTAGAGCAGACCTAAAATGAACCCAACATGGCTCAGGGAAATTTGCGGAACAGGGGGCGGAAAGAATGTTAGAGCCACACGTTGGCACAGAGACATTGCGTCTTCCCCATAACTGATGCCTAACCCCACAATGCACGACCCATAGTCTCCAATGAGGAGGTTCCCTGCGTAGGGGGAAAGACAGGAAGGAGGCTAACGTTGGTACCAACATGGCTGTATACACACTGTACATAACTAATAATAATTTAAAAACAGGTCTGAGTCTGGCAGAACAGAGAGTGAAGCTTCTCCCTCTCTTTCTGTCTCTCTCTTTCTGTGTGTGTGTGTGTGTGTGTGTGTGTGTGTATACATTCATGTGCATGAGAGCATATGTGGGCACCATTGTGCATTTGCACATAGAGGCCAGAGGGCAAGCTCAGGTGTCAGCCTCCAGAATACCATCTATCCTTTGAGACAGCCTCTCTCATTGGCCTGAGCCTTGCCCATCAGGCTAGATAGGCTGGGTAGTGAGTCTCAGGCTCCTGTCTCTGCCTCCCAGTGCTGAGATCACAAGCACGAGCCACCGTGTCGGGCACTGGCTGTTGGGGATCGAACTCGGGTCCTCCTGGCTTAGCAAGCACTGTACTGACCGATTAAGCCATCTCCCAGGTCTGAACCTGGGCTTCACGAGTGACAGACAAACGTCGCTGTCGCATGTGGTGATGCACGGCCATTCCCTCAGCACTCGGGTGGCTGAGGCAGAAAGAGCAGGAGCTCCAGGCCAGCCTGAGACACAGTGAGACCTTATCCCTCCTTTTCCCTCAAACAAAAAGTGAAAACAAATAATGAAATTTTCTGATGTCAGGAGTTATCTTGATATTGCAAATTTGCTAAAATTTTTTATCTTTTGTATATTTGTTATGGGGTGCATAGATTTAAAAAATTATTTTAGAGTATTTTAATAATCCACAAACATTTAACAACTGTTATTTTTAAATTTTTATTTGTTTATTATTTGAGAGAGAGAGAGAGAGAGAGAGAAGAGAGAATGGGCGTGCCAGGGCCTCTAGCCACTGTAACCAAACTCTAGATACACAAGCCACCTTGTGCATATGGCTTACGTGAGTCCTGGGGAATCAAACCTGGGTGTTTTGGCTTTGCAGACAGACACCTTAACCACTAAGCCATCTCTCCAGTCCACAGAAGTTATACAAATTCATGAGGTATCATGTAATGTTACAATACATATGCACATTGTTTAGTGTTACAATTAGCATGGCTATCTCCTGGAAAAAAAATTTTTTTCTCTTCTCTACCGTGAAAGCATTCAAAATCCTTCCTTCTAGCTTTGTGAAACCCATACCACATTGTTGTATACGTGGTCACCCTACTGTGAGATAGCCCACTATGGCTTCTTTCTCTTATCTAGCTCCAGCACAGTTTTCAATGCTAGCATATAGGAGAGAGTGGGTATATCTGAAAAGATCAAATTAGGCCCAAGAGCAGCTCAGTGACCACGTACTTGTATAACACATTCTGGGTCTGACCCACCCAAATACCACAAAAAGCCAAGCAAATAAAACAGACTGAAGTAGATTGAAACGCTGGTTTTTGAAAGGCAAGAACTTTCAGAGAGTTTAAGAAAATAAAGTTAGATCAAGTACTCCTTGAACATGATTTAGAAATTTCCCATGGAAAGTAATATTACCATACTATAGATCTTGACTTTAATACAGTTTTAATGTGACACGTGAGCTGGGTATGTGGTAGCTATTCAACTAATAATAGAGGGCAGACATAAAAAGGCTTCAAATTTGTACTGTGTCTCAACTCTGTGTTGATTTCTGTCCTGGAATTCCTGTGAATATCTGTTATATTATGCCAAAGTTCCCGTAATAACAGAGACATTACTCTGTAATAACTGAAGAAATAAAATACGAAATAAAAAAGAGGGCAAGATGGGCTGGAGAGATGGTTTAGCGGTTAAGTGCTTGGCTGTGAAGCCTAAGGACCCCGGTTCGAGGCTCGATTCCCCAGGACCCACATTAGCCAGATGCACAAGGGGGCACATGTATCTGGAGTTCGTCTGCAGTGGCTGGAGGCCCTGGCGCGCCCATTCTCTCTCTCTGCCTCTTTCTCTCTCTGTCTGTCACACTCAAATAAAAATAAACAAAAAAATTAAAAAAAAAAAAAAGAGGGCAAGAGTGCTCCCACTCAGCTGGTCAGGAGAGAAAACAGGGAGGGAGAATTGGGGCGGAGAGAAGTCAAGGCTAAGGGGCAAGACGAAGGCTACAGAGAGTAGTCGAGGACCATCCACCCTGACAGGTGATGGCAGGAGGAAACAAAAGAGCCCACAGGAATGTAAACTTCTCCGCATGGTGATTAGTGAGTTAAATTCTGGGTCTAGGGTATTTAGACTCAAGCCTGTATTATAAACCTCCCACTCTCTCGCTGCAGCACCTCTGTCAAATTGCTAAAATCTCCATGCTGTGATTTCATCCATCGCTTCATTCAATAGGTGTAAATATAGCGCCAGACACAGGCGTGGTGGTATGGGCCCCTAATCACCGCACTTGAGTGTGGGGTGGAGGCAGGAGGATTAGGAACTATTGTGAGTTCAAGGACAACCCTGACTACATGAGGCTCAGCATAAAAAAAAATAAAATAGTGTCAAAATCAGAAGATAATTAAAAGAAATAAATGAATAAATATACGAAGCAATACTGTGCTAGCAATCACAAGTCTTTAGTCACGGGCATGTCTAAATAATAATTACAGATAGTAATAATAGCTCTGATCTTTTTCCATTGAAAGATACTAGGAGTTTGTTGAATTATTAGGAGGAGAAAAGAGTTTAATCATTGTCTCACACCATATGTAAATGCCACCGAGAGGAAAAATTTAAATGTGTAAGTATGTAAGATGAAAAGAGAGGGTGAAGGGCGATTTTATAATCTTGTAAATATAAACTTTAAAAATATGCATTCATAATCTGGAGACACAAAGATCAAAGCATATCCATGAAAACACACCACAAGCAATGGAAGAAATCTGTGGGAACACATTTGTGACCGAGAAGAAAAAAAGAAAAAACCAAAGAACAGCTTCTAGGGGCTAGGATGACTGTTCAGTGGTTAAAGACATTTGCTTAAAGCATTTTGGCCCAGATTCAGTCCCCCAGACACCCACATAAAGCTGGATGGGCATTCATTTGCAGTGGCAAGAGACTCTGGCACTCCTCTACACACTTACTCAAATAATAACTAACTAACTAACTAATTTTTAACAAGAACTTCTAAAATATTAATGAAAGGAAAAATTTTTTTAAAGGGAATGAAAAAACAATTCCAATAAAATGAAATAAACACACACACGTATGTGCACATGCACATGCACATTCACGCACACACACACACACCAGCCAAAGTGTATAGCACACCCGTCATCTCAACATGTAGGAGGTACAAACAGGAGGATCAGAAATTCCAGGTCCTCCTATGTATCCAGTTTTAGGCCAGCCTGGGCTACATGAGATGCTCCCTGTCTCAAAGACAGACAGACAACTTGCCATTCTAGTAACTGACATACAATTTGACAGGACCAATTTGCACAGTAACTAAAAGATAGATAGTGCCAAACATGTAGAATCGTTTAAAGAAATGAACAGTGAGTCAAAAACAATCTAGTACTTTTTGGAAGGAGAATGTGCTGTGTATTATTTTATAGTCTGAATGTACATATCCTAGGATACAGCAAAACAACAAAGACGTCTCCTCTAAAGAAATACTTGTGCTCATATGTAAACTATTAAAAAAACAAAACAAAACAAAAAACAAGGACCCAAAGGGAACAAGAGTGATTTTGTAACAACAACCAAAGAATGTATGGAGGGACTGAAAAACATTGAATAAAATTATGTTGCAGAGTGCTGATGGAGAAAATATCTTTGTAATTAGAAAAATATAATTATGAAAACAACTGACATCCCTAAGCTAGTTGGTCTTCTAATGACTAAGTATTGGAGACATCATTTTCTAAAGGTACCAGAGAAAATAGGTGTGCTATTTACCACCAGAATAACAACAATAACAATGGCAATGAAAATCACAGTGACAATTACCACAAGCCTATAGGGCACCAGGCTTTATACTATTATTTTCTTCATTTTTATTAGTCATAAACATCTTGCCAAAATCAGAAATTAAAAAAAAAAAGTAATACTAAGCTGCAAACACATACACTTGGATTCCACAACTCAAGTAGCAATAATAAATAGTGAAATTTTCATTTTATATTCCTAAACTACCTATAATTTCTGTTTTCCCTACTCATAGACCCAAGAACCTACTACAAGCCAATGTGGAAACTTAACTATAATATTAATAGCTTTAGGATATATAATTATTCATGTGTCCTATAAATACATTAATATTTGAAAACATTCATAAAATGTCACTGAACTGGGTTAGCACCTCTTTTTTGATCTTCTCAAAAGGTTATTCCTAAAAGTGTTTTCTACCATAATAATAAACGATGCATCACATCGCCTCTATGAAAATTTGAGATTATAAGTCAATTTTTATTTTCAAGAAATAAAATTTAAAGGTCTTCTAACAAATTGCCCATTTATAATCTAATAATAAAGAGTACTTTTAAAATAAACATTGTCCACGGTCTATGAATCTAAAGAAAACGTGTAACATATCCATTAAGATTAAATTTTTAGAAAATAAATTATTGATGAGAAGAAACAATCTTTTTTGTAATTCTGTAACTTTATCTATTTTAATAGATAATTGTATTTTTTGTCAAAGTAAGTGATGTATTTCCTACATACTCAGAGAAAACAAACATTAAAATTTTAGAAGTACTTTTAAAATAAGAACAGAATTGGCATTGCTAGTATGTCATAAGAACTTAGAAAACAGATACATTATATTTTTCAGTGTTACTACGATGCACTTTTTTGTAATATTAAGTTATGTCGGGTTAGGGAGATGGCTCTGTGGTTAAAGGCACTCGCTCTATAAGCCTGTCAGCCCATATCTGATCCCCAGCATCCATGTAAAGTTGGCACAAAGTGGCTCATGTGTCTGCAATCCCAGTGTGCCTAGAGGTGGTGGGCTCAGAAGAACCCAGAAGTAACAAATCAGTCAGTCAGGTCTCCTCAGTGGCTAAACAACAAGGAGACCCTGTGTCAAACTAGGTGGAAATAGCAGATCCCACCTCGAGGTTCTTCTCTGACCGTGTGTGACCCCTGCACACAAATTAATACGAAACATTGTTGTTGTTAAGTGATGGATCTCATTAGGACATTTTAATAATATGGAATTGACTTTTTAAAATGTTTTATTTATCAATTCGAGGAAGAGGGGGTCAGATAGAGAGAAAGAGAGAATGGGCATGCCAGGGCCTCTAGCCACTGCAAATGAACTCCAGATTCACGCGCCGCCTTGTGCATCTGGCTTTATGTGGGCGCTGGGAAATCAAAACTGGTTCCTTTGGCTTTGCTGGGAAGCACCTTAACTGCTAGGCTGCCTCTTCAGCCCAAATATGGCATAGATTTTTCACAAAGGTCCTTAAGTGAAGACAAAAGCCAGCCAGATTGGAATGGGTTAAGGCCCCCAATATGAATGCTTTTATTTAGCAAAAAAAAAGATCGTTACTATTCTTGTCACACCCTTCCTTCATTGGGCTTCTGCTTAAAGATCAGAATTGTGCAAGAGTTAAAAAAGAGGTTGATTGTATATAAGAGGCTATCATTATCTTTTCAGCTTAAATAACTAAAGGCTTCACTGAAGTGTGAAGTATAAAACTAACAATCAAGTAGGTTTGTCATAAACTTGCCAAGACTGACCGCACATGAGATGCCAAAAGGTGGAAAGACAGCTACCACTGCAGTAGCCCAGAGGCAAACTATAGAGATACCAGTACATCCAGGGAACCACCTTAAAAAATCTCTGACAAGGGGAGCTGCAGCGGTTGGTAGAGTTTTGTTTTCTTGTAATTATACAGAAAGTAGGAAAAGATTGGGTGACTCACAAACAAAGGTATTTTCTCTCCTTTTCAAATTTTAAAATGATGATAAGATATCTAAGTATAGCAGGAATAATCATGTATTTCATTTGGCTAGAAGAAACTTTTGGTAGTGATAATAAACACTGAATGCCCAGTTTATGTTAAGGCCACTTTAAAGGAAAGTCTTAAACTAACAATCCGAAATCATCTTCAAGTGCAGTAATGAGCTACCCCTCAGCTCCAAGCCACAGTAGAGTTTTGTTAAGGTACACATAATCAAACAAATCTTTTCCTTTTGAGAAAGAAACTTCCAAGCAACATAAAACATTCCTCTCCGCAGTTTCTCCTTAGAATGGAAATATTTATATTTAACATTTAAGAAAATGCAAGCGCAATTCCAGAGACACCATTTAAAAGGCAATGAAATTTGGATTACCACCTTTAAATAGAAAACCTGGAATTTAAGTGTGAGAAACAGTGGAGGAAAGGAGATATATATATATATATATGTCAAACCAGAGAGCACAATTTTGCCTGGTGCATCCGTTACCCATTTATAAGCCTCTCCCTTTCTCTCTTTATCTCCATCTTACTTGCTTCACTATCTCCAGCTGTGCTCACTAATGGTGCTTACTAAAGCTGGCTTCACACATGGGAAAGGCCACGTGACAGTATAATCTGACCTATTTCCAAGTTACTTTTCTCATCTTGAAAAGGCCGAGTGCTACGGTTTGAATGATGAATGTCTCTCACAGGCTCATGTATTTGAACAATTGGACCCCAGAAGCGGTGCTTTCTTTCTTTTTTTTTTTTTCGAAGAGGGTGTCTCACTCTCGCCCAGGCTGCCCTGGCATTCACTATGTCTTCTGAGGGTGGTCTCGAACTCACGGCGATCCTCCTACCTCTGCCTCCACAGTGCTGGGATTAAAGGCGTGCGCTGCCACAGCCAGTTTCAGTGGTGCTTGCTGAAGACTCTGGAATGTTTGGAAGGCCTCGCTGGAGGAAGCTGGTCTTTGGGGTGGGAGTGGATCTTAGGTGTTAGAGGTGGGCCTCACTTCTGGATCTCTGTCTCTCTCCTCCTTCTAAATTGCCAAACACAATGTGACCAGTCACCGCCCAGCCTCACTGCCACACCTTCCCCAGCACAGCGGACTGTGCCTTCTCAAAGCAGGAGCTGTCCTTAGTTAATTCTTCTCCGCTTAAGGGTCTTCTTCTGGGCATCACACAGTGACCTAAACCTCGCCAACGAACTTCAAAGGCAACAAATATCATTCACTCTGGGAAAACGACCAATTACTTTCTATATCTGTATCAGTTGCTTTTTCGTTGTTGTGAACAGCCAGCCAGCCAGCCAGGAAACGGGTTTGATTTCCATCCTGACCAGAGAGGGAAGCTCAGTTACCCTAGCACAGGAAGAGCTGACTCCCCTTCCCCATAAGCACCACTAGCTGGGGATCAAGTGTTCAAACACAGGAGCCTTAGGAGGCATTTACATGCAAACTAACGACCTCTTACTGATTAGAAATTTCGTATTGCAGCTGGGTGTGGTGGCGCACGCCTTTAATCCCAGCACTCGGGAGGCAGAGGTAGGAGGATCGCTGTGAAGTTTGAGGCCACCCTGAGACTCCATAGTGAATTCCAGGTCAGCCTGGGCTAGAGTGAGACCCTACCTCAAAAAAACCAAAAAAAAAAAAAAAAAAAAAAAAAAAAAAAGAAATTTCGTATTGCAAAAGGTTATAAAGTTCTACATCTTTAAGTAATATGCAAGATTATTTGTTGCAGGCCTCCTGTCTAAGTATTCAGATCAGAGAATTTCCTAAAAGGGGGGGGGATAGGGATTAAAAGACTTAGAGAAGGGCTGTGGAAACAATTCTGGTGAAGAAACAGAAGCTAGTATACATCACTGAACTTACAGACAGGAAAGGACCAAGGAGAACTAGGAAAGGGCATAGAAACTGTAATCTCAGCAGAAATTAGTTGCTTAAAATGATCAGGGAGACTATCTAGCACGGGAAGAGTGGAGATAAGGCATTCAATCCTTGACAAACCCCCTTTGAGGTGGCATCAGTATGGTCAAAGACTAAAATTGATAATTTCATGAAACAGGCTGATGGCACCCCTTCCCAGGGGCAGGATATATAGTAATTCTCAAATCTTCCTACTCATTTAAGGTGTCATTTGGTTTGGAAACTAATTTCAACTAGAGGAGAAGGGTTAGAGGCAGCCAGAAAGCCTTTCTTTAGAAGTCTACATGA
The DNA here is from genome assembly GCA_036346955.1 of Dipus sagitta. Lineage (NCBI taxonomy): Eukaryota > Metazoa > Chordata > Mammalia > Rodentia > Dipodidae > Dipus > Dipus sagitta. Next base: position 4,330,254 of record CM070789.1, on the reverse strand, counting down.
AACTCAAAGATACTATGTGCATGCCAAAATACTAGAATTGAGATACTATTTCAAAAACCTAGTTGAGATATGAAGAGATGGATTAGCAGTTTGTTTGCCTGTGAAGCCAAAGGACCCAGGTTTGATTCCCCAGGACCCACATAAGCCAGATGTACAAGGAGGTGCATACATCTGGAGTCGGTTTGCAGTGTCTAGAGGCCCTGGTGTGCCCATTCTCTTATCTGCCTCTTTTGCTCTCTCTCTCTCTCTGCCAAATAAATACAATAAATAAATAAATTTGAAAAACCTAGTTGAAATACTCTATGCTATATGTATATATGTATATAGTGTTCCCTTACACGTTCATAAACCCCGTTCTCTCAAATAGTCAACTTGCGCTTTGACCAAGGGTCAGTCTTTTTAATATTATTTATTTCATTATTGCCCAAGGGTCAGTTTTGTTTGTGCCTGAATCTGTTTAGACCAATGGATTACATGTGGCCTTGTACATTTCATATGCTGATAAGCTATCTACAAACCAATGAAAGATGAATGTAAATGGAATCTGTTTCCTCAAACACTAAGGTGAACTGGTTCAGATCAGTTATGGAGAATAGACAGACTACATAACGGTGAGGTCCTGGAGCACATTTCCACTGTTCAAGGAAGTGTAGACGTAACCTCGAGGGTTTCCGAAGAAAGTCACACACCTGAGCACTTTCTGTTACGAATGCCGTCAAACCCCAACTCCTTTCCACTATGAACAAAGTGAAATTGACAACCTTAACACTCAAGCAGGCTGGCCATGTGCCTATGAAAAGTAACTTGGAACTGCAAACCATTATAATTGACACATTCTCAAAGGAGAAGTATGCTTGACTCCTCATTAAAACATGCCTGCATGCGGACTGAAGAGATGGCTTAGCGGTTAAGGTGTTTGCCTACAAAGCCAAAGGACCCAGGTTCGATTCCCCAGGACCTACGTAAGCCAGATTCACAAGGGGGCAGCACGTATCTGGAGTTCGCTTGCAGTGGCTGGAGGCCCTGGCACGCCCATTCTTTCTCTCTCTCTCCCTCTTTCTCTCTCTGTCTGTCGCTCTCAAATAAATTGAAAAAATAAACATGCGTGCACACATGCCTACTCCTTACACATTAGGTGAAAATACATAACTGTAGCAATGGAAATTTCATGACAATTTCTTTTGACTTTATGCTTTAAAAACTTTTAAAATTTCCCCAACTCCCAGTCTTACTTACATCTGTTAGCAAAGTTTCACTGTATTTTTTTTTAACCGAACTTTTCCATTCAGTTAAAACAAGACATAGGAACATAGACAGCTATGACAAGCTCTTCACTACCATTCCTGGACCAGGAGGTAGATAGTCAAGCTTGCTTATGAATTAGCATATTGGGAGTAAAAAGATTCAAGTATATGTTTCATTTATTTATTTGTGTGTGTGTGTGTGCGAGAGAGAGAGAGAGAGAGAGAGGAAGTACTCCAGGGCCTCCAGCCACTGCAAACAAACTCCAGACACATGCACCACCCTGTGCATCTGGCTTAAGTGGGCTCTGGGGAGTCAAACCTAGGTCTTTAAGCTTAGCAGGCAAGCACCTTAATTGCTAAGACATCCTCCAGCTCCAAGTATATATTTTCATAACATGTATATTTAAGGTTGTGTGTGTGAGGGAGTTGTAAAACAAAGTTATCAAGAGTGGGAAGAAAAGAAAGTTTTATTCATTCATTGTATGGAATCATTAGGAGCAATGGGTCTAAAGTCAGGCTGCTTGTGGTCAAATTTATGATCTTGCATCATTTCTAGAAATCTATGTATCTCTTCACCTCTTGCTTCCTCTTTCTCTAAAACCATTATTCCTTGTTGGGATTTAAATGACATCTTATGTACAAAGAACCTTGATGACTTCTTAGTCTAAAATACACATTTGATGAACATTACATATCACCATTGTTACTGAAAATGACAGAATATTCCAAGCAAAGAATATTGCACATTATATATTTGTCTCCTATATTTTGTCAGTATTTCTTTATAAATGAAGATAAATATAGAGATATGATTTTTTTTTCTACCAACCAAACTAAAACAATAAAAACAAAGACAAGGCTGGAGAGATGGCTAAGAAGTGAAGTGTGCTTCTTGTGTGAGCATGAGATCCTGAGCGGGTAGGAAACTGCCCCAGCTTGAATCTCCAGAACCCCCGGAAACAGTTGGCCATGCCCTTGTGTGCCTGTATCCGCAGTCCTTTGCAGGGGAACAGAGACAGGCAACTGATTGCACTCACGAAAGGCAGCAAGCTTCGTTATCAGCAGTAGACTCTGGCTCAAACAAGAATGGATAAAAAGGGATGGAGCAAGAAAAAGACGCTTTCTTACAAAGCCCAGTGGCATGGGTTCCGTTCCCCAGCACCCATGCAAGGCCAGATGCATGAAGTGGTGCATGTGCCTGCAGTTCATTTGCAGTGGCACTGGGCCATAGCATGCCTATTCTCTCTGTCTGTCTGTCTGTCTGTCTCTCTCTCTCTGCTTGCAAATAAATAAATAAAAATACTTTTAAAAATGGATGTAGAATGATGGAGTTGATGTTCTTCTCCAGATACACATCTCCACACACATTACGTCACATACACACCAGCAAAAAAAGAAACAAAAATTTATTTTTTTCACTTCTTAATTCTAGGTAAATATGGTAATAAACCCAAATGTCCCATAATACGTTTGAGGTTAATTTTAGGCTCTTAAGAAGGAATTGTACCAAAGCCTTGCTTGTTAACACGGTTGATTGCCCTGGTTTGATTTACAACACAGTCTGTGACAAGAATTCTAAGGGCAGGAATCTGAGCCCCATTGTTGGAAGTCATTTTTTTCTTTCTTTCTATTTAGTCTTCCTGGGAGACGCCCTGGGAGGCAAACGCAGCATGGGAAGAGCATCCTGAGGGTGGAAAGGGAGTGGGATGATGACAGCAACAGCGTAATAGATGCCACATAACAAGGAAAGGGGCCCTGGGATTTTCTTATCCATCCTTGGTCCTGGGAAAAGATGCCTGGTGGGTTTGGGAACGCTGTAACTTTCTACATCTTTATAGCACAGTGTTTCACTCCAGCCCCTGCGAATCCCTCCCTGAGAAGTGAACTGTGATTCTAAGGAAGAATGTTTTAGTCTTTAAGGTACTAAATGACTTTAGAAGATGAGTTGGGCTCAATAATAATAATAATAATAATAATAAAAACATAATAATCTCTGGGATATTATGGACTCTGACCTCAGAGCTAGCGAAGCTGCATATGTGTTTATGCTTTTATAGGGCCCATTTATAATTTTAGACTTGAAATTGGTTGGGAAATTTTCAAAAAATGAAATCATGTGAAATTTTCGCAGCAACCCACTGTAGGCTGAACCTTGGCGAAAGGCCATCCTAAGGGAACAGATGTTTGCTTATTTTAATTTCCTGGCATGGAGTAGGAGTTTACATTTGAAGTTTCTCCTTAAGATAGCATGTACACATGTACAATAGGAAGAAAACAGAGATGGTCCCTTACCAAATGGCATGTCCCATCGGAGATGACAGACACAGCGAGTGTCAGCAGTTCCTGGAATTCGCAACTCCTCTTTTGATATTCAGAGAACGTTCCCATTAATCACATGGGCTGTGGTGCATGGCTTCAGGTCCACGTACACTTCCCCATCAACCCATCTGCAAATAACCCTTACCTTTGTAAAATGTTCTTGCCTTATATTTCCTGATTCCCTTCCATAGACTACTAAGTTTACCTTCCTCAAAATTAACAACTATTAGAGTACATCTTTTTGTCCTTTATAAAATAAAACACAATTACTGAATAAGTTACTCTAGTATGTATCTGCATCTTTTGAAAACATAACATTAGGTGTCTTTGATCTTCAGACTAGCTCTCCCTCCTCCTCCTAGTTAGAAGAAAGGAGGTGACTGGCACAGATACGAGGTATTCCTATAATAAGCTGTCTATGTGACTTCTAAAACCTCAAGGAAGGCTTGTGTAATATAAATTGCTGTGGGAAAATATATGAAAAACCCAGTATTTTAACTAGTGAAAGATACAATAAGCAAATAGAATTTAAATGTATTCTCTGATGTGAGTTCAGACATTATAGAAAGAACTAAGGAGTTAGGAAGAGGCGTGGATTCTGAGAGCTGATGGATGTGAGGTAGTCTCTGTCCATTAAGTTTTATGAATTGCTATTAATCTTGAATTGGAGGCTTCGGTTCATTTAGCCTTAAGACCATGTCACTGAACAATAGATGGCACTATTGTGCCTCCTAAAGCTTCTAATTGCTTGACCATCTTGGTTGGGATGACCCCTGCTTGCTCATTAACAAGCACAGTTCCATTTCTTTTAGTCACAGAAAAAGTAAAAAAAAAAAAACTATAAATAGGAAAATTTCCATGAGACCAATGATAAAAATTAATAAAAACAAAACTGTGTTATATTCCTCACTATCACTGTTAAAGGAAAGCTATAATCACATAAATGCTCTGTCTAAATTACAAACGTTTCATCTGTTATCACTTCTTATTATTATTGTTACTATAATATTTTGGCAGTTCTTCAGACTGAGCCTGGGGTCTTATGCATGCTAGGCAAGCACTCTTAACAGTAAGCCACAGCCCAGCCTCATCTTTCCTTACTTTACAGGCATATTAGAAACATGACCCATTTCTGTACATCATTTAATTTTTTCCCACATGCAATTTCCTACTGTGTTAAAGTATTCATAACACAGAAAAAAAGAAAACCACCGCAATGTGTATTTGAACGTACAATTGTGTGAAACTTCATTGACATTGTTTTATTCTCACTGTGCGAACCCTGAGCTCCCTCCCCTGCCTCATATGCAGTAGGCTTCATCAGTGCTCCAGATATACACCGTTACTCTTTTTGGAGTGTCTTCCCTGGCTGATTTAGCACAATCTACTACTCATCTCCAGGCTACTGTCTGTTGAGAGAGTCCTTTATTTCATGCGCCTCAGACACCAAAACCATCAACAAGCATGCTGAAAATGACCGGAGCTGTCACTTCTGAGAAGCCAGGCGTCTGGGACGACTTCGCCCATGTGTGCACAGGCTCCCGTGTGTGGCACCTGTTGCGCTCCTCAAGGCAATTTCTGTGGTGTGATCACGTGATGAAGACCTTGAGGCCTTGACAGCTAGATAGTCTTCATCCACCAGTTCAAACCTGGAGCCTATAGTAGTAACTACAAACACTATTAATATTAGAACAAGAAGTATTTGAGATGATGCTACAATGGGTAAGAGGCATATTATCTCTCAAAGAGAAGTACATGCCACCTCCCCAGTTCTCTATGTAAAGGAAATAGAAAAGTACAAATTACACAGGATTCTGATCTGGTTCCCAATTGCAGATATGGGTTCCTGTACACTGAGTGGACCTCTTAGCCAATCAGCAAGCTTTGGTTACCCACTGAGACTGTGCACCACACTTGCACTGGCTTAGTCTCCTGTCAGGGCGTTTGCTCCTGAGTAGCTGAGACCTCTGGTTGCTCAGACCATGTTGGCCATTCCCCCCCCCCCCACCCAGTAGTTCATGTAGCTCTTTCCAGCACCAGACAGGCTCACTGTCTGGGGACTGGCTCTCTTCTGGATTCCAGCCAGGTCTCTCCATGCTCTGTGTCAACAGCATATGGAGTCTTCAGCAATAGGGTCTTACCTTTTTTCTCAGGCAGGTCATCAAGTGTGGAGTGTCCCCAGTGGAATGGGGGCAGGGATAAGGGAAAAGAGGGTACCAACACATTATGTATCCAGACAAAATATGTCTAGTAATAATAATAATGATGAAGAAGGGCTGGAGAGATGGCTTAGCGGTTATGCGCTTGCCTGTGAAGCCTAAGGACCCTGGTTTGAGGCTGGATTCCCCAGGACCCATGTTAGCCGGATGCACAAGGGGGCGCATGCATCTGGAGTTCGTTTGCAGTGGCTGGAGGCCCTGCGCCCCTTCTCTCTCTCTGTCTCTCTCTCTCTCTGTCTGTAGTTCTCAAATAAATTAAATAAACAAAAAAATTAAAAAACAATAATAATGAAGAAAAAAATTCATAGACATTTTTTAAAAGTAAAAATTATAGTATTTAACATATTCCCTTACATCACTGCATATTTTTTTCTGGAAGTCAACTTAACCTGATGAATCTTACACAATTTCATGTTTGAGACTCACACTTGTTTGTTATTGTTGGGAAGTGGAAGCCAAGAGTGAAGTCGATTCTGAACAGCCTTGTTCTAGAAGAAGCAGTGAGTTGTCATGCAAAAGTAACAGTACGGATAAAGTAACTACAGTTTTACCCCCACCAATCTGGTAAATATATGAAAAAAAGTAGTCAAAGGATGAGAGTATATGCATGGGTATCAGGCCTTGTGGTCATTTTGCACACAAACAAAAAAATGGCCATGCTGAACAGAGTCACTATTTCATTCAGACCTCTCTTAAAAACAAGTCCTTGTTCAAAGATTGAGAGCTGAGAGAAGACTGGTGAGTTCCTCATACACTACTAACAGCTGCTCAGCATTTCTTCCAATGTCCCAAAGATGCTCAAAGCTTCAAAACGGAAGTCTGGTCTCTCTAGATCCTTTTGCTGGAGTCAGGATGGGAGAACCCACAGCTCCCTCACTCTGGTGCACTCTAACGCCCGTTTCTTGGTAACTGTTTTAAGGTCAGATCAGCTAATGTGTGAATAAATTTTGCACATAAAGATCTGCATAAAATATGAACATTTTGTAATACCTTTTAAAAAATCTCTATTTATTTATTTGAGATAGAGAGAAAGAAAAAAGAGGCTGACAGATATAGAGAACGAGAATGGGCATGCCAGGGCCTTCCGCCACTGCAAATGAACTCCAGACACATGCACCACCTTATGCATCTGGCTTATGTGGGTCCTGAGGAGTCGAACCGGGGTCCTTTGGCTTTGCAGGCAAACGCCTTAACCACTAAGCCATCTCTCCAGCCCCTGTAATACCTTTTAACTTTCCAAACCATAACTCCTAGTTCTAAAAGAGTTACTGTAAAGGTAATGACTTTCAGATTTTGAAACTAGCACACCAAAAGTTCAGTAAAATGTGCTTCAATTTACTGATGTCCTATCTGCCACGTGACTAATCGCAGCACAAACTGCCCGCCGGCATTCTGAGTACCGCTCCTAGCTACGGTCACCCACTCACCTTTGAAACCAGAGGGGATCTTTGCCAATTGCTTACATGCTTTTCTTGTCCTAATTAATCTTTGCTGGCTTAGCTTCTCTTTATCAGCAGGTTAAACGTCATCAGGATTTCATGGTAGCCTCCCTTCGTTCCCATCTTCTTTGAAAACGTCAAATTAGGTTCTTCTCCAAAGATATCATGGCTAAGATTTCTCTACCAAGGGCTAGGGAGATGGCTCAGTTGGTAAAGGGTTTGTTGCACAAGCATGAGCATCTGGGTTTGATCCCCAGCACCTATGTAAGGAGCTGGGTGCTGCATTATGTACCCCTTTTACCAGCACTGAGGCAACAGAGGCAAGAGGATCCCTGGACTAGCTGGCTAGCTAATCTTGATGAATTGGAGTGAGATGCAGATTCAATGAGAGGCTTTCTTTAAAAACATAAAAATAAGGTGGAAAGTAACTGGAGATTTGACCAATGCTGACTTCCAGCCTGAGCTTGTATGCACGTACGTACACACACATACACCATACACACAAGTACATAAACAAAAAAAATAAGGACTGGAGAGATTTCTTAGTGGTTAAGGTACTTTCCTGCAAAGCCCAAGGACGCAGGTGCAATTTCCCAACCCACGTAAGCCAGATGCACAAGGTGGCCCATGCGGCTAGAGTCCATTTGCAGTGGCTGCAGGCTCTGGTGTGCGCCCTCGGCCCCCCCGTCTCTCTCTCTCTCTCTCTCTCTTTCTCAAATAAATAAATAAATAATAAAATACTTTTGTACATATAACATTTTATTCCTCTACTAGGAAAAGAAACGTTTGTTGGGTGTGGTGGCTCACACCTGTAAGTTTAGCATGTGGGAGGCTGAGGCAGGTGGATTGCTGGGAGTTTGAGCCAGCTACTGAGTGAATTCCAGGCCAACATAAGCTACAATGTGAGACGCTGCTTCAAGAAAACAGAGTAGGGGAGGGAAGAAAGGAAGGAAGAAGGGAAGGAAGGACAGAGGGAAGAAGGGGAAGGGAGGGAAGGAAAAGGAAGGGAAATAAGGAAGTTTAGTTCTTTCTTCCTTCCTAATTTTCATATTCAAGACAAATCTTCCATATCATTTGTCCCTGAAAGTAAAAAAAAAAAAAAAAGAAAATTATGGCCTTTTTTGGAGCCATCTGTAGCTAATAGGAAGGCATTTGTCTTCATTTTACTCTTAGGTGGTAAGGAAAATAAAATTATATAATGTTTCTGTCTACAAGTCTGAGTTAATTACTTCAGTTTAAGAAACTGGTTTTAGTTATAATCTTATTATATTCAGAATGTTATGAGACAATTAAAAATATGATTAACCTATAGTCAGAAGACCACAGTGACTCACAAGATCGTTAACAGACTAAAGTGGGGCAGCCTTAATGTTTTGTAGGGAAGCATTTCAAAATGACCCTCTACTCCACATGTTAGTGACAAAAGAAAATTAGGCAAGTAAATAAGTCATTTGGTCAAAGTGGTGAGTCACTGAGGACTGATGTCATGGGCTCATCTCCTCAAGGGCATAATTATTAGTGTGGTCAATGCTTCCACACACCCTGGTTATAGCAGTGATGGCTGACTGGAGAAATACAAAGAAGCAACAATTTCTAGTGAGTCAGCCCAGGTTCTTGAAGACAAAAGAGCGACATAAAACAGTGGAAATTACTTAATTAAAATATGTCATAACACGAATAAGCCAAGCTTGGTAAAACCAATGTAATGGTTGGAGAGATTGTTCAGTGGTTGGGACACTTGCCAGCAAAGCCAAAGGACCCAGGATCAATTCCCCAGTACCCACATAAAGCCAGATGCACAAGGTGGCACATGCATCTGGAGCTCATTTGCAGTGGCTAGTGGCCCTGGCATGCCCATTCTCTCTCTCTCTCTCTCTCTCTTTCTGTCTCTATCTGCCTCTTTCCCTCTCTCTCTTACATTAATAAATAAATAATATTAAAAAAAAAAACCAATGTAACAGACACGATGAATCCTTTCGGTTGCTAGATTTTGTGGCAAATTCAACACTATAAAATTTAGTATAGAGGAAGGGCTAACTAAACAACCCCAGATGGTTTTCTTGCTAATTTCAGTATTTCTTTCAAATAATGGCAATGTATATTATTTTTATCATCAGTTATGCTCTACATTGGCTCAACGGACAGCGATGGCTTGCTTTCCACCCATCAGTTAGTGGTTATCTGTGCTTTCTGGATCCACTGATGGCTTCAACTGCCATCTTATGGTCAGTAGTAACATTTCTACATCAAGGTGGATACATCCCAAGGCATTCAGAAATGCTTTCTGGTCCTGAGCTTTCTTCAGAGTTTGTAGCCCAGAGGCATCATTTCTATGGTCTCTGTGATCATTTCAACCCTCCAACCAGGGCTTCAGTTAGGAATGTGTAATCTGGGCTGGAGAGATGGCTTAGTGGTTAATAGCATTTGCCTGCAAAGCCAAAGGACTCAAGTTTGATTTCCCTAGGACCCACGTAAGCCAGAGGTACAAGGTGGTGCATGCGTTTGGAGTTCATGTGCAGTGGCTAGAGGCCCTGGTATGCCCATTCTCTCTCTCTCTCTTTCTCAAATAAATTTAAAAAAAAAGTAAAAAGAATGTGTAATGCAAGTCAATGTGACATGAGAGAGACTTCTTACTACTGGAAAAGAAGATCATGTCCCCTCAGAAAGAAACACGTTCTAGTAGTAGCTACGGCGGGACGAACGTGAGGATGTGTAGCAGATACTGTACCCAGGTGGCACCACAGAGAATAAAGACTCTGTGTCCTGCTCATGTTACTAAGCTCACCTGAAAGACACGGACATCTCCTTACTGCTTGTTCCAGTATGAAAACCCTAATACAAAATCAGTTGTGTTTCCTGTTGTCTTTATGAAATGTTTACACACCCAATAGCTAAGTAGGTGAATAAAACAGTGGGTCAGGATAGTAGTCTGGGTTAATCATTACAGTTTAAGAAACTGGTTTTGGGCTGGAGAGATGGCTTAGTGGTTAAGCGCTTGCCTGTGAAGCCTAAGGACCCCGGTTCGAGGCTCAGTTCTCCAAGACCCACGTTAGCCAGATGCACAAGGGGGCACACGTGTCTGGAGTTCGTTTGCAGTGGCTGGAAGCCCTGGTGTGCCCATTCTCTCTCTCTCCCTCCCTCCCTCCCTCTGTCCTTCTCTCTGTCTGATAAATAAATTTTTAAAAAATAAAAAAAAAAGAAACTGGTTTTGGCCTGGAGAGATGGCTTAGTGGTTTAAGGCGCTTGCGTGCAAAGCCTATCAACCTGGGTTCAATTCTCCAGTACCCACATAAAGCCAGATGCACAACATGGTGTATACATCTGAGTTCCTTTGCAGTGGCTGGAGGCCCTGGCACACCCATTCTCATTCTCTCTCTCTCCCTCTCAGTACTTGCAAATAAATAAATAAAAATGTTTTATTTTTAAAAAGAAACTGGTTTCACCTACAACTTTATTAAATTCAGAATATTGAGAGACATGAAAATAAGATCAACATAGAGTCTTGCGACTCTCACTGCCCACTGAAAGTTAGGAAGCTGAGAAGGGGCTAGATACAGAACATTATCTGAGACATGAATTTAGCACTCTATAAATTTCTAAGTTTAGATAAAACCATACATAGATAAGACTAAGTATGTTCTTGGAGATAAGGCTATTCATTGAAAAAATATGTTTTGAGTCTCTGAACTTTTAATCTCATATTTTCAATACAGACAGTATATTTGTTATTTGGCATAAGTTTCATCTTCTGTGCTCTCTGCTTTCTTCCTCTGTCCTTCCTCTCACCCTAAGACTTATAACCAATTCCCTGGTAACAAAATTGTTTGTTGGCCCCAAAAGTGCTATCCATTTTTTTTTTTTTAATTGAAACTCTTAGACTTTGGAAAGTCCTTGAATGAGAGCTCGCCTTTCACAAATTATCCATCAATTGTCATGAATATCTTCACGAAACTATCTAGTGACAACATTCCTGGCCCTGCCATTCATTAGCACCATGCACCACTGAGGACTGGCTGACCTGTCTGACCCTCTGGCCTACTAGCTCTTTTCTGTCTCTCTCTCTCTGGGAACAGACTCAGTGTTGCTGGCTGGTCCCCTCCTTGGCCTGATTCCTGTATTTTTTTCTCACTTGCATAATGCTCCCTTCCCTCCTAGTTCTCACTTGTTGCCCTAAGGAATGCCCCGACACCGTAGCTCCCAAATTGCCCATTCCTCACAAAGTCTGCATAGCAACACGTGACAGGTAAACTGCGGCTCTCTCACAGTCAGCTTTTCCAAAGAGACCAAACCCCTCCATCTGTCATAATCTTTCTCTCCCGTACTTCCTACTTTGGTAAACAATAAACCTCTTACCTAAACTTGTCATCCTTGACTCTTGACTCCAGTTTGTTTAGTTTTGTTTTCTTTCATTTACTTGGTTCCTTCTTACTTTCCTTCCTTCTTCCCTTCCTTCCTCCCTCCCTCCCTTCTTTCTTTGGAGTTCCAATGTGAAAATGGTCCCTTGGACTCTCAAATCCCTTCACCCCTGCCTGAAGCCATCTCTCATTTTTTCACATACAGACCACTAAAGCTTTAAAAAAATTTTTTTCCCAGCTTCTTCTGGTCGCAAACTCAGTTTGTCCCAGTGTGGTGGCTTGAATGCCCCCGATAGCCTGTTGTGTTTGCGATTAAATCTCATACTTGACCCCCAGCTGGTGGAGCCTTTGGGAGGCAGAAGACTTATGGAGGAGACAGACGTGTCACTGGAGAGTGGGCTTGGGATCTGAACGTCCAGCCCCACTGGCCAGTGCTAGCCAGCTCCCTCTTGCTGACTTCTCTGCTAATATGTGAAGATGTGAACCAGCTTCCGGCTCTTGCCAGATTTTTCCCACCACTGCGAAGCTCCCCTCAAAACTATATGACAGGAATAAACCCTTTCCTTGCATGAGCTGCTTATGGTCAGGTCTGTTTTTATTCTCCCCCCACCAACAATAACTCAGTACAGAAATACAAATACACTGCTTTTCTGTTTAATGGTTCTTCGAAGTTGTTGAATAAGACTGAATTTTTTTGAGTGACTTTAAGCACATGAGCCTTTAATAGCTCCTTGGTTTTAGCCCCAAACATCCTACTAATATATCAAGTTCAGTGTGTTGCGGATGGATATCATACCTTCCCCCACAGGATCACGCGTTTGAACACTCGGCTCTTCAGCTGGTGATGCCTTTTGGAAGGTTGTGGGACCCCCTGGGAGGTAGAACCTCACTAGAGCAAGAGTGTCACTGCCCTTGATGTTTTCTAGCCTGCCCCCACTTCCTGCTGGCTCTCTTCTTCCTAGTTATTTTCACAGTGCCAACCGTTGCCTCACACTCCAACCATGCCTTTCATGCCATCATGGCCAGTGTCCCATGACACTGTAAGCCAGGTAACCCTTGTTACCTTAAGTTGTGTCTTGTCAGGTATTTGGTCATAGCCCCGAGAAGCAACTGCTACACCTGGCTTATACCTAGCATTTTATTTCTTTCTCAACTTGGTGTTAATGATCAAAATCCAACTTGAGGCTGGGTGTGGTGGTGCACACCTTTAAAATCACAGCTCTGGGGCTATAGAATGAGTTCTGGTTCAGCCTGCGATACAGTGAGACCCTACCTTGAATAAAACAGCTAACAAAAAGAACAGGCTTGAACACAGAAAAACATCTTAGCCTCATACGTAAGCAGTCCACATTAATCATTTCAGCCTTCAGGTTCCCTGTGACCTGTACTGTCATAGTGTGTTATTGCTAATTGTTGGTGACTAAATTCCTTGCCAGATTGTGAAGGTATGAACAAAAACATCGGGTTTTTTTTTCATGTTTTGTAACCTCAGTGCTCAACATACTGTAAAACGCACAAAGCATATATATATATTTTAAACGAATGGGTTCTAACTGCCTTCTAACACAATACGCTATTTGTACAAATGGTTCTCAAAAGTTTAGAGAATCTCATTTTTTTTTTTTTTTTGTAGTGCTGGGAACTGAATCAATTATTCTTGTATTTAAACAGGAGCCCCTTCCAGTCCTCACAACTTCCTACTAAGTCTCTTGTTATTTAAGCCTGCAATAAATTCTCTGACGTCAGCAATGAGCAGAGATTCCAGGAGCGGAGACCCAAGCGCATTGTTGGAGAAAGGAGAGACGGGCGCACCGTCGTCCGTGTGACCTAAGCTTTGCTGGGACAAAAACTTGACGGAAAGCAGATGATGGGAGTAAAGTGTTTCTTTTAGCCTACAGTCTCAAGGGGAAGCTCCGCAATGGCAGGGACAGGATGGTGGGATCGAGGCTGGGCCTTTCTGTGACAGCAAGTGGAAGATAGCAGCAAGAGAGTTAACTGGGTTCTGGCAGGGGGGGGGCTGCGCTACAACACACCCAAGCCCTCTCCCGACAATACACCTCATCCAACAAGGATCCACCTCCAAACTGCCACCACTTGGAGACCAAGTATCTGACATGTGTGCACGCTTTTGTGCACGCGCGCGTGCGCACACACGCAGACACACACTTCCTGTGGATGGCCTTAATATTCACTAATCCGTCCCTATTCATTGCAGTCCTTGTGTTGATTGCTACTCAGCCATGGGGACACACTTCACTGGAAGTGGCTTTCATTGTAGCAGCGACGGACCTAAATCATGGGGAAATTCTAGGACAAAGGGAGGAAAATGAGTGAATAGATTCTGATTCATTGTAAACCCTGCGGTTTGATGTTGTAGTGTGTTTCATATATATATATTTAATTTGAGAGAAAGAGAGAGGAAGAGACAGAGGGAAAGAGAGAGAGAATGGGCACACCAGGGTCTTTGGCTGTTGCATACAAACACCAGATGCATGCACCACCTTGTGCATCTGGCTTACGTTGGTCCCAGGGAATCAAACCCAGGCTCTCTGGCTTTGAAGGCAAGTGACTTAACTGCTAAGCCATCTCTCCAACCCAGTTTTTTTTTTTAATTTTTTAAATAGAATGACTGAATACAATAAACATATGTCTCTTATTTAGTACAGACAGATCACTGGTACTGCAAAACATGGTAATTCTAGAGATCCAGTCAAGCTCTTTGCTCCTTAAAGATAAGTATTTTGGGGCTTCTTACTATGATCCTAATGGAGGAATTTTATGTACTCCTAAAAGATAATATTATTTTTTTTTTCTTCAGGTTTGGGAAGTTGAGAAAATCCTTAAGCCAAAAATAGTGTCTTTAAATAAAAAAATAAACAAAAATTTAAACATGTACTTTTCTGCAATGTAGCCCCCCTAAAGTTGTGTCTCCTTGCCTTTCTGCTAGGGAGACACATTGGAATTTGTGCTGAGAATTGTAGGTGTTATTGAAAACTCTGCTTTAAAAAAGATGTGCCAGCCATAAAGAATTTATTGTGCTATATACATATTTCTAACCAGTACCAGTCAGAGATATTAGATATGAACAGCTAGAGCAGGGAGGCTTTCTTTAATGAAACTTTAATGCTCCTAACTGGTTGGCACATAAAACTTGACATTGAGAAGGATACATTAATCTCACTGCAAGATAACAGCAAGCATTAAAATTATTTAATTCTCTTTACTTTGGGTTTATGCTAGCAAAGCAAACTCTGAGCTCAGTGTCTCCCCCTCAGCTCATTAATCTGCCCAGGCCCGTTTTCTCAGGGACTGTTACTGCTCCACAAGGGTATTTTTTTCTCTTCCTTTATTTCAACATTCTTCCTTTCATCTCCTCACCCCTATTAGCTACCGGCCAATTCCTGTAAGAAAACTTCTGTAAAAACAAGTAGGATTGAAAATATAAGAGTGAACAGATTTTTATAGCAAAACAGCCGTGTTTTCTCTTTCCAACTATAGCCCGATCCACTCAGCCAGGATTCTACCACAGCCCAAGGTTAGTAGTTATTACCAATGTTGTTTATTTATTTGAGAGAGGGAATGGGGGAGGGGGAGAGAGAGAGGGAGAGAGAGAGGAGAGAGAGAATGGGAGCACCAGGGCCTCCATCCACTGCAGAGGAACTCCAGATGCATGCACCACCTTGTGCATCTGGCTTAAGTGGGTCCTGGAGAGTCGAACTGGGATTCTTTGGCTTTGCATGCAAACACCTTAACCGCTAAGCCATCCCTCCAGCCCCCAGTGTTTTTAATTACAAAATTCAAGCTACATATTTTCCAGTTTCTGTACTACGAGATTTCTTCATGGTCAAGTATAGGCGACATTCTTTTCCAGCAAACTCCCTCTGACCTCTGCTCCCGTGATATCGCGTCTGGCTAGCGTTTTCCTCTTCTCTTTAAACATGCTTTCTCTCTTGTCCCTCTTCCCCCATTCTCCAACACTACCTCTGAGTCCACTGTTCTCATTCCTTGGATTCCTTCTCTGTTTACTCTCATAGAATCTATACTACTTCCGGCTGGCAACCTTTAAACTACAACCTCCACCAAACTTCTTCCTAGAGCCTCACATTGGATGGGCCGTGTGGTTCCTCCAGGCTGCGCTTGGGAGGATGGATTAGGAAGGTGCCTCGTGCAGCTTTGGTCTCGTCCTCTGTGTCTCCACCTTTAAGTGCCCAAACTCGGAAGAGGATTCAGAGAGTGAAACCAGACTGAATGAACGCTGTCACAGGGAGGGCGAGGACCCAGAAGAGGGAATCAGAAAGAGGGACAATCACCTGCCTGCTCCATCAGCACCAGAATGCAGTGACTGATCCAGGCTCATATAAGCAGATCTGTCGCTTCCCGACCCAGGTGTGCTGACGTCTTCCTGAACCCAGACCAATCAGCGCGCTCTCTCTCTTCAGGCTCACCTGCATCTAAGGGTAAAGCCCACCATAATAAGAACATAAACAGATGCTGACCAGGTGGGCAGGTCTCTTTTTTTTTTTTTGGCCTTTCGCCTATTCTGAACTTCTAGGTCCCTGCTCTGGCAAGGGCCCCTCATCTTAGTGCTGTGGGAATGAGACGGGGAGAGGGCCTTCCACGTGGCAGGAGCTCTCTGTACTGTCTCTTCTTTCCATTTCTTTTCTTTTTTAAAATATATTTTATTTATTTATTTGAGAGAGAAACAGGGAGAGAGAGAGAATGGGCTTGCCAGGCCCTCCAGAGACTGCAGATGATCTCCAGATGCATGTGCCCCATTATGATCTTGCTTTTGTGGGTTTTTGGAGAATCGAACCTGGATCCCTTGGCTTGCAAGCAAATGCTGTAAATGCTAAGCCATCTCTCCAATCCGTCTTCTTTCCATTTCTTTTTTTGTTGTTGTTCATTTTATTTATTTATTTATTTGAGAGAGAGATACAGAGAGAGATTGGGGGAGAGAGAGAGAGAGAATGGGCGTGCCAGGGCCTCCAGCCACTGCAAACGAACTCCAGACATGTGTGCCCCCCTTGTGCATCTGGCTAACGTGGGTCCTAGGGAATGGAGCCTCGAACCGGGGTCCTTAGCCTTCACAGGCAAGCTTAACCACTAAGCCATCTCTCCAGCCCCCATTTCTTAATCTAATCAAATTTATCCAAGCCTTACCCCCAGGTCTATGGATTCTAATTCTTTAAATTCATAGGACAAGGATCCGGGGTACCCTAAATTTATCGGGTCATTAGCATATTGATGTTTTGGCAAGGAACTCCCAAACTCCAGTTACAACAGTTTAGAAACTTGTCTGTGATGGAGCCTCCGTGGCATAATAAGAAAGAACTGCATTTCTAATTTCATTTATAGGAGCACACAGCACGCAGACCACTGCTCCGGGTACGCCCAGCGTGCAAGTCAGTGGCTTGAACAGTCATGGAGTGTGCTGACACACACAACAGCGTTCGCTTTGTCACGGCAGAGATAGCATTACTTCCACTGTAATCATCTTGAACTACCGACATTGGTGTGAGACTGAAGCTAGGCAGTACATACGAGAACACTTAAGACTTTCTACACTCCAGACCCCTAGTGCTTTGCTTGATGCTGTTTATTTCAACAAAATCCAAAGCACTACTGCCACAGAAAACATGTTCCTGGGATGTGTCTCCTGTCATGGACGCCGGGCAAGGGCTGGGAGGAAAACAGTCACGATGTGTCCGTCATGAAAGAGAGGAGTTACAGTAGCAGCGATTAAGAACCTTTGCTGGAATAAATATTTTCCATTATTTTGTAGTTTCAAATCATTTCTGGGAATCAATTTGTCCAAGTAACTGTCCCAGAAATAGGTATGTTATAAACACACACACACACACACACACACACAAACAAAACCAAACACACTTGATAACCAAGTGACATAAAAGCCCGACAAATTCCAGACATGAAAATATAATAAAACATGAAAATTTCTGGCACTGGGAAAGAACAAGATTTGAGGAAAATGGGTCAGACTGGCCTGGGAGAGTGACCAGGGTCAATTTCTAAGAGTAGCTCCCACCATTCAAAGTTCCATCTTTTTTCTTCTGTGTATGGGTTACTATATTTTCTAAAATGTCCATTTTTATTTTAATTTATTTGAGAGAGAGAGAAAGAGAGAGAGAGATTGAGAGAGAGAAAGGAAGAGGCAGAGACAGCGAGAGAGAATAGAAAGAGAAAATGATTGCACTAGGGCCTCTAGCTACTGCAAACAAACTCCAGATGAATGTGTCACCTTGTGCATCTGGCTTACGTGGATACTGGGGAATTGAATCTGGGCCCTTAGGCTTTGTAGGCAAGTGCCTTAACTGCTAAGCTATCTCTCTAGTCCTAAAAGGTCCATTTTTTAAAAAAAAATTTATTTATTTGAGAGAGAGAGAATGGGTGTGCCAGTGCCTCCGTCCAGTGCAAATGAACTTGCCGTGTGCACCCCCTTGTGCATCTGGCTTATGTGGGTCCTGGGGACTCAGGATTCGAACCTGGATCCTATGGCTTTGTAGGCAAGCGCCTTGACTGCTAAGCCATTTCTCCAACCCTGAACTTGGGCCTTCATGCTTGCATGACAAGTGCTCCTATCCACCGAGCCATCTCCGGAGCCAGAGAAGTGCTGTTTATAAGCGTGGCTCCTATCTGTTGCCCACGAGGCACTTTGCAGCCCCGGGGTCAGGTCACAGCAGCTTTGGTCCCTGTGCCCACTCCTGCCACCTTTGACCCCTCAGGTGCCGCTCAGTGAGCATCGTGGGCTGTTGGGATCCACAAGGGACATTCTGGACAGAATGTGTTTTCTGAATGATTTCATTTTAGTCCTAATTGGAGCTGAGTGGTTCACGGTCCTGTGAAGCGGACAGTTCACCGTGCCTTTCTCTGAGCATGTGCCCCTTATCAGAGCCACTTAAGGTAACGACATCCTACACAAGGGCCCTCTGGATCAGGGAAGGCACAGGGCCCTCATTACTGCCACAGTCAGGGAGAGCTTCAGTCTGCTTGTGGGAGTGCAAATGAACGAAGGCTCATGTGACAGCCGCAATAAAAGGCTCCTGTCTTTTTGCAAAGCATTCAAATGCCATCTGGTAATTTCGTTGACGTCAGCAGGCTCAGAAAAACAACTGCCCCCACTGCGTTCTTCATCATCCTCCCACCCCTCCCTGGCAGAGAGCTCCAACTCCTAGTTATGGGAAGGGCGGGGGCAGAAGAGCCTTGGGAAAAGATTTTCTGTCTTTCTTGTCTGCTCCGTTTTTAAGACACCACTTTAGCACAAGAGCCCCAGTGGTGTTTGGCCCTAACTCTCCCAAATTCAGCTAGGGTTGTACAGATCATCACATGAGAAATAAATTGTAATGCCTTTTTGATAAAAAAAAAAAAGTGTGCGAGGATTAGAAGTACATGGTTTGTAAGAGAATAGGTGTTGCAAGAACACAGTCTAACTTCTAATCCAACACACTCGCTCTTTTACAGAACAGTCTGTCAGGTCTAAGCCAGCCCAGGGCAAGTCTGCAGCTCCAAGCTGCCGAGGTTGGCTTAGAACTTGCAAAGTTGAAGATTGTTATCTGAGGTTTATATTTGTAAGGGAGAAGCTGAATAATCATAGTATATAGCATCGCTAAAATACTTAGAAAAAGCAAGCAATATGGTGGCTGTCAACTAAGATGTAATCAATGTTGGATAAGAGACTTCATGATAATTGTTATTTTTTTTTTTTTTTTGAGGTAGGGTCTCACTCTAGCCCAGGCTGACCTGGAATTCACTATGTAGTCTCAGGATGGCCTTTGAACTCATGGCAATCCTCCTACCTCTGTCTCCCAGAGTGCTGGGACTAAAGGCGTGAGCCACCACACCACCCGGCGATAATTGTTATTTTTTGAAAGGCCATTGTTGTCGAATGAAAACAAAGATGGAAAGTACAGTTGTAAAATGACTCTGGCTTCTACAAAAATAAAGGTGAAACTAGTCTTTTTGTACAAAAAAAAAAAAAGAGTAAAAGAGTTTAAAATGACCTCATCCAAAGATGATTAAATGGAGTGCACCTGAATATAATACATATGATAGACAGATAGATAGTTTGAAGAGACCTATCATAAATTAGGGAGGAGGCTAATGATGAAACAACACAATCATGGCTTTCTTAGGTGCATTATTATAAGGCTTTGCCTTATCACTTCCAAAGAAACCCAAACATTGTAATACTAAAAAATCCCTGTAAACACTTATTTCCCATTTATCCTTTGCCTGGAATATTTGTTTACCATGAAAGTTATGTGACCGTTTAAAGTCCTGTTGTAACTATGTCCCCAACCTTTCTTCAGCAGCTCTGACTTCATACAGGTTCGATTCTCCTCTAACCCCCAGGAGGGAGGAGCAGGGTCGGCGTCATTAGCAGACAGTGCTACGGCAGTAAAGGCACGGCGGATTGGTGCATTGAGACACAGCAGCGGGGGAGCGTCCAGTTTGAAGGCTTGCTCCCCTCAGGGGTACAGGGGGTGGTGACAAGCCTACACTGTGACTGTTAAGACCGAGCACACTTCAGCATTTGCAGAAGTGAGACACCTGAGGTTCCTTCTTTTCCGCAGTGTGCCCTGCACCCCCGTGCCTTTGTACCACGTTGCTCCCTGGATGGAGATGGGAGTCCGTGCGTTTCTTCCTGTGCTCCCCCCCAAACCACTCAAGGAGGCCATGGCTAGTTTGCTTTGCAAATGGGACCCATTTCAGTGTCTGCATCTGCCCGCACCTGTCTGTGCTCACAAGGGTCTTTGAATGCCATGAAGCACACGTTGTACAATTCATCTGCATGTCCTTAGAGCTTAGCCAGGTGTGAAGTGCTGCACACACGTCTGTGGAAGAAATGAAAGGCAGGAAGGAGCGAAGGCAACAGTAGAGCAACAGAAATTAAAAAAAAAAAAAAAAGGCTCAGCCTGTGGTCAAAACTGATCGATCATTGTTAGAGCACAGAAGGGGCGTGGGGGGATCTCCAAAGATCGTATGTTACAGCGGAAGCGTGAGAGAGCTACTGAACATATCCCATATGTCCAGTAGCATGCTAGACGTTTTCACATAGATTCCCATTCATAACAACAAAAATCCAGCCAGTGAAAATTACTGTCGCTCGGACACAATGGCTTCGTGCCTCAGTTGGCAAATGGTGGAGACGGAATGGAAAGCATGTTGGTTAACACGCAGCATTCAGTAGCTCACATCGTCGTCGTTTGGCTGGGGTGGGCGAATCGGAGGACGGAGAAAGAACATGACAGCACAGTGCCCAAGTCGAGGTAAGTCTTGACAATGCCAAGATTAAGCATATTAACACGCAAGGCAAAACCTCAACAAGGTATGACCAGCTCTGGCCTACGTTAAGCTTATGTTCCAGAACTTCACGGGTCTCTCCGCATTCCCGGGCACAGAAGTTCATTAGCTGATACCGAGGCAAGGCCTTCACTGAGCTATAAACAGAGGGGGCACTTCAAAAACACCTGTCACTTGGTAACTGCAGTTTTTTACGAGCTGTGTGCGTTGGTTTAGAGATGGAGTCTGTGACATCACCAGGCAGCAGAAAATGTCAATTTGAAGCAGGAGAAAGAGCATTCTATTAATAGCTTTGTACCCTCAAGCTTTTAATAAACTGAAAGGTCTAACATCTTTAGGTGATATCAGATATAATAAAGAATATTTGGAGTGCCTTAGTCATCCCAGCTACCTTCAAATAAATACTGTTTTGCTTGTGAGATAGCAGACAAGTCAAGAGGAGAGACTTTAAGACTCCAGGAAAGCAGAAAAGAGCCAAGGGCATAAAAAGTTAAAAATCATCAGAAAAAGAGATGACATTCAGTATTTTAATGGCATAATTGAGTTAGGTCCATTCTAGAGAATTCGACTTAGCTTGTTGGAACTAGTTTGAATTTGAATCAGTGTAAAACATCCCATATTCAGTCACTCTTTTCTGAGTTAATCTTGAGGGTTGTAAGTAAGTGAGAAACAGTGACTCTGGCTCATCAGATTTGTAGTCACTCTTAGAAAAATGCAAGGATGTTTTAGTCAAGAGTTTCATATTTTGTAGTAGGCTAAGAATACAGGTTTCTCTCAGGGAGCCATTGATATGTGAAAATTCTTTCCAGGTAGAGGATCAGTTCTGATATTGGAGCGATGCGCCTAATGGAGATGAAAACTTTCAAGACCCAACAGACTTTAGCAGATCAGTTTCCCACTGGGGTGACTTTGTGTCTTATGCCCTGTGGGTCAACGTGAGGTTCTGACTGGTACCATGAACTTATTTGCAGAGGACCATGGATAATTCTGTCATCCAGTGATCCTATAATTCTACACATTTTTTTTTTTATCAAAAGTTTATAATTAGGGCTGGAAGGATAGCTTAGCAGTTAAGACGTTTGCCTCAAAGCCAAAGAACCCAGGTTCAATTCCCAGGACCCACGTTAGCCAGATGCACCAGGGGGCACACACATCTGGAGTTCATTTGCGATGGCTGGAGGCCCTCACACGTCCCATATTCTCTCTCTCTCTCTCTCCCCCTCCCTCTTTCTCTGTCAAATTAATAAATAAAAACAAAACAAAAAAGTCTATAACTACTCAGCAAAATGCACACAGATTTGGGTTGATCAAGTTTCATTCTACTACTGTGTGTGTGTGTGTTCTAAGAGTTAATACTTCAGAGTATCAACAAATAAAAATAAAAGCATTCCCGGACTTGCAAAATTAGGGATCCCATCTTTGGCAGGGGACAATCCCATGTGGGTGACCTTGTCGCAGAGAGAAACCAGTCTTTCCTCAGATCCTTCATGGCAGTGAGGAGTTCACATAGCATGGGCTAATCTGAAGACCATGGTCATTCCAAGGCTCTCCTTCAACCTGACTCAAGCAAGTCCAGCCTCCTCCAGTCAGCTGCTGGTTTGCCTCACCCATCAATGCTCTTTTATCCTTCATAGCTCTCTGAGGAGATCATGCAGCTCTCCTGGTCTACCTTGCACAGGCAACAAAAATCCCACTGTTTGGTATATTAGTGGTTCCTTTAAAATAATTAATATCAATAAATATAAAAGTATAAAATTAATAGTAAAGAAATAATTCAATTTATAGAACGTATGGAGTCTACCTCGTGTCTATGCACTTTATGTTGACTTCATGTCACCCTCAAGTCACTCTGAGAAGAAGGTACTAAGCTTATATGTATTTTGCCCATGAGCTCATAGAATTTAAGCAGCTTGCCTAAGGTCCCACATGGAGTGAGTGATGGGAGTTGGATATGATCCCTGGCAGCCTCGAGATACTACAGCCTATGCCCTTAACCACTGACCTCCACAATGTCTTGGTATTAAAATTCAGGTTGAAGAGATCTCTGCCAATCCTCTCATTCCCAACAGAGCCACCGGAGGGAGTTAATGCAACCCAAGTAAAGCTCTGTCCCAAGGGGACAGCCTAGAAATAATTTGAAAAAATCATATAGCCACACTCGTAGTATTTAAATTCAAAGCATGCGTTTGTTGGAGCAGTAGGAACGGTGGAGGACTTAATGGACTTTAAAATCAAGTTTATAGTGTAAATAACACACGGAATGGGGCGAGGCATGGGCTAAGGGGAACGTTCCACAACCTGAATTTGGAGGAAGAACTAACTGACCAAGATTCTAGTTGGGTTTAAATACGGGTGACTGGGCAGGTTTGGACATGTTATGAATGAAAGCAGGTTTGCAGAAAATGACCGGAAAGGGAAAGAGGACTAGGGAGGAATGCTGGAGATAGAAGAAAGCAGGGGTATGAAACAAGAACAGATAAGGTTTATTTATTTTTGTTGTTGTTGTTTGTTTTGTTTTTTTCTTTTTAGGTTACCTTTTTTATTTTCCTCTCCACATATAAAGACTGTGGGGGAATATTATTTCAAATGCAACTTTTTAGGCTCTTACCTCTGTGTTACACCATGAGCTCCCTACCCACATATGTTTCTGAGTGTAGCTGGGGATCACATCAGAATCCACGTGGATGCACGAAACGGACACAGAGAAGCAAGATGAAACAAACAACACATATCAGGCTTATTACTATAAATATCAGTGTGACCATGCAATGAGCCTTGTTTTAGCTTCCAACCTGGACCAAATGGGGATAAACCATTCTTAGGATAATTCTATATTTATAACAGCATAAGTCTGTCACAACAATACTTTATGATACTGTTTAATTACTAATAACTTAGATTATTATGTTATTATAAAAATGATGAAAGTAACATGAAAATAATTTTAAATTATTATTATTATTTATTGACAACTGCCATAACTGTAAACAATATCCCATGGTAATTCCCTCCCTCCTCCCACTTTCCCCTTTGAAACTCTACTCTCCATCATATCCCCTCCCCCTCTCAATCAGTCTGTTTTATTTTGATGTCATGATCTTTTCCTCCTCTTATGATGGTCTTGTGTAGGTAGTGTCAGGCACTGTGAGGTCATGGATATCCAGGCCATTTTGTGTCTGGAGGAGCATGTTGTAAGGAGTCCTACCCTTCCTTTGGCTCTTACATTCTTTCCGCCTCCTCTTTTGCAATGGTGCCATGAACTTATTTGTACAGGACCTTTGGTAATTCTGAGCCTTGGAAGGTGGGATAGAGATATTTCAGTGCTGAGCACGCCTCTGTCACTTCTTTTCAACACCATGGTGCTCTCTGAGTCATCCCAAGGTCACCACCATCTGATAAAATCCATGAATGTATGCATGTATGTATGTATGTATGCATGCATGTATGTATGTATGTGATATGGTGTGTGTGTGAGCCCCATGAGCGTGCAGGCACAGGTCAGAAGAAAACAAGCGCCCTCTTCATCCACTCTTCTCTAAGTTCCTTGAGACGAGATCTTTCCCTGAAGCTGACACAGGAGCACTAGCAATTCTGTAGTCCCTGACACCATCGCAGGATGGGCTTACAGGTGCGCAGGGATGTCCATATAGGGCTTTATACATGGGTGCTGGAGAGCAAACTCAGGCCATCTTAGGACCTCTATTTACTCTTTCTCACTGAGCCATTGCCCCAGCCCTAAAATCCTCTTTTTTTTTTTTTTTTAGTCAATGGTTATAGAAAGATATTTTCACACAGGTCTTCATTTGGGATGAAATATCTTTTGGGCATCCTTGGAAGACTTTGGAGCATTAAACAGAGACTTGCTAAGAGTCTGAAAATCAAAAATCTCCCAACTAAATGATCCAAGTACACATTTGGGATGTTGAGATTTTTTTAAAAAAATATTTTATTATTTTATTTTTTATCATGTTAGTCAATAAAGATGTTTCAAATTTTAAAGTACTGGAATCTCAATTTTAAGATTCTAGTATTCTACAGTTCCTGTACAAAATTTACATTTGCAAATTTGTGTGCAGGCATACACATTTGATTCCAAAGGTAGAGAAGCTACGAGCTGTAGTCTGTTGGTCTATTTCTTTTAGAAAATATTTTATGTATTTATGAGAAAGGGAGAGAGAATGGGAACGCCAGGGCCTCTAGCCACTGCAAACAAACTCCAGATGCATGTGTCACCTTGTGTGTCTGCCGTTAGGCAGGGACTGGGGAACTGAACCCGGGTTGTTAGGCTTTGCAGGCAAGCGCTTTAAGTGCTGAGCCATCTCTCCAGCCTCTGTCCATCCGTCTGGTCAGTGTTGAAATGGCTTTGTGGCAAAGTCTAACCAATGGAGTAGAGGCAGTTAATGAGGCAGGAAATGGATTCGACTCTAAGCTATCAAGGATGGTTCTGCCTCCCATTCCTTCCAGCTTCCTTACACCATGACTTGTTCTCACTACTACAGCCCCTTTGTTGCTTATTATTAGATAATAATTATTAGATACTATAGATAATTATTAGATAATTCTGCAGCAAGACAAACAAAACAAGAAAAATGCACACAAGAAAAATGCACACAACAAAACCAGCTTTACTTTCAATTCATAAAAATGTGCTAATTTTGATCAATAAATATTTCACTTGGCATTAAGTTTTTACCTGCCATCCAAACTACACTTAACACATTTGTTGAGGTGAGGAAGCCGCCCGGTTCACCTTTGTTCTGCTGCTAATTTTGCCCTACACTCTAAGCGCTTTTCGTGTTTTTAAAGGAAATTTAGAAAGAGCAGTCTTCTGCTATTTTCCCCAAATTAGTTCATTGCGAGGAAGGTTGTTTGAAGATCTCAGTAATGAACAAACCTCGAAGCTATAATTTTCTTGATAGAGAAACCCTCCATTTCCTTCTCAAGGCGGAACGAGGCCGTGTTGCTGCTTGTCCCGTTCACTATTCACGCTTCGGAACTCGCTTTTATGCGCCGCAGCAGCGCTGGAAATGTGTAAGCAGTGGATTCAAGAGGTTAATTTACACCAGTAGCTGCCGCTGTGAGGAAATGCCTGCACAGTTGCCTATTAGTCAAGGAAACGATATACGAATGCGTAGTCAAGGAGCAGGGGCATCATTTTAATACTAGACTGAGCATTCATGCCTCTCACTTAGCACGTCCTCTTGCTCTTGGTGACACACACACACACACAAACATAAACCGCAAAACATAATTTGCCTAGCTCCATGATCAACAGAAAAAGCAACAGAAAAGAATCAGTAGGCCCAAGCTTGTCAAAATACACACACTCCGGCTGGAGAGATGGCTTAGCAGTTAAGCGCTTGCCTGTGAAGCCTGAGGACCCCAGTTTGAGGCTTGATTCCCCAGGACCCATGTTAGCCAGATGCACAAGGGGGCGCACACGTCTGGAGTTCGTTTGCAGTGGCTGGAAGCCCTGGTGTGCCCATTCTCTCTCTTTATCTATCTGCCTCTTTTTCTCTCTGTCTGTCACTCTCAAATTAAAAAAAAAAAAAAAGAAAACACTCACTGGTTCACTGATAGCCATGATCCCAGTTCTAAATGGACTAACTGCTTTTGGACCTTGGGACATTTTTAATATTACCAGTGTGGCCACAGACTTGAATGTTGAAATAGTCTTTTTACTTTTTTCACTGCCCCATCTCAATCAACTTCTATTCTTCTTTCAAAGCCACTAACTTCTATGAAATCATCCCTGAAGACTTTGTGCTGATTTCCTACTCTTCTCCACCCACTACAGTCAACAGAAAGTCAAGAAAACATTAAATTCTGTGTGCTCTTCCCTCTTTAAAATCCAAGTGTTAAGTTTTAAGAAAAGGAGTCACATCCTCTAGCCCTACAGGAGTACTCAGGAAGTCCCCCTCCCTCCTCACAATCCTCCATCCAAATCATGACATGTGGGAATCCCCAAGGCTCCAAGAAGTAGCTTATAATAAGATAAAGATGGACCCATTGTGTGTGTTACTCCGACAGAATGACCAAGACTGGCTGGGTTATAGAGGATGAAAAAACAAGCTCGAAGAATCTCCAGCCTGTTACAGGCCTTTAAATTTAACGACCCATGGCAGAACGTCTTAACAGCAAGCATGAGAAAGAGAGAAGGCAAGAGGCCAGGGACTTCCTCCCACCGTAAGTGACCCACTCTCACGATTGCAGCACTAACCCATTTGTGATGGCAGGGCCCGTGACCTCCTGACTCTTAGAGGCCCTGGCTGTCAGCACTGTGGTGCTGGAAGGTAAGTTCCCACCACGTGAGCTTTGGAGGACACAGCTGCACTGATACTTCTCTGGTAATACACATTTTAATCAGCTATCTTTTGATTTTCTGTTTGTTAGGCTTTAATCTAATGTACATGGTCTTATTGCCACATTCCCAGCACTAGGCTGCCTCTTAAAGCTTTCCTAATTTCCTTTGGGAATCAGCTCTGGGTTTACCTTTTCAGTCGGCGATTTTCCTCCCATCGGAAGGCTTTGCCCGCATCCCCCTGCTTCTGAGTTCTCAGCTCTTTATCTGCACTGGAGAAGGAGCCCAGGAGCCTTACTTTGATCTTTAACAAAATTACCTAAGGTAGGGTCTGAATCACTGCATACACCATCCACTGAATGAAAGGAAGGCATTCAGGACTGGACGTCTAGTCCAGAGGCAGAGTGTGTACTTAGCACGCATGGGACCCTGGTTGTGATCCTCAGCACCACAAAACAAAAGGAAAAATAGTCAGTGAAAAGATAGCCACTCAGAAAGTAGCACTAAGTAAATGAGTAAAGAAGCAGATGCATTAGGACCCGAAGGCGGGTGGTGAGCAGTTGCCATTAGTGGCTGGAAAGAGACGAAACACGTGTTAGTTCTGTCACACAGTGTGATGGCTAATATTCGTTATCAATTTGACTGGATTTAGATTCACCATGGAAACATATCTCTGGATTGGGTATAATTTCCACAAATGTTTAACCAGAAAGACCCACCCTGAATGTGGGCAGCACGATCCAATGGGTAGGGGGTCCCAGATTGTATAAAAAGGAGAAAGTGAGTTGATCACCATTATTCAGTAGAAGCAACGTGACCAAGTGCCTCATACTGATGCCAACATACCATCCCTTCTGTGGCAGACAGCTTCAGGTTCACTGGGATGAAACTCCAGCCCAGGCACAGTTATGGAGGAAGGGATATTGATTGAAGCTTACAGATCCAGGGGAAGTTCCGTAATGGCAGAAGAAGCTGGCCTGCCTTCACAGGTCCAAGCAGAGAGAGATTTAGCACAAGCCTAAAAGCCAAAAGCCACACAGCACAGCACAGCACACTTCAGGAACCCCAGCTAGGCACGCTTTGCATATCTTTAGATTGAAATCTGAAACCCACCACCACACCTTAAGATCCGCCCAGTGACACCGCCTCCAGCCAGGTGGCTACAGATGCAAACTACAAACTAATAAAACGCTGAATAGATTGGGGGCCATCTATTCAAACTACCACATTCTATAATAAGCCTCTGTCCTCAAACCATGAGCCAAAATAAGCCTTTCCTTCCTTCAGTTGCTTCCTGTCAGGTATTTGGCCACAGCAAGAAGTAACAAATACACATGGTATCCTGGAAGGTAGATGATGATGGAACTGATGAACTTGCGACTCTACCAGACACTGGGAACATCAGGTGAAGATAATATGCTGGTCACTGTGGGATGCCTTGCACAAAGTTTGACAAGTGAGCTCAGCAAAGACTTACGTATAAGGAAAAAGAAAAGCCAAGAGGGGAGAAGAACGAACTGGGGAGGGCTCTGGATTAAAAGTGCCACAGTTACAACTCACTCTTGGTAAGGGTTATTGAAGAGCAAGGTAATCACATCCATCAAAGAACCTCTGATGGATGAACATGTCTAGAAAAGAATCAAATTAAGAGTTATAATACTCAATACATCCTCCACACTGGATAAAGTAATTCAGGGAAAAGACATCGAAGACGTTTTTCTCATACAATATCTGTCAGACTGTATGAAAAATGCTTCACAGCCTCAAATTAGCAACATTTAACTTGGGAGAAGCATAGGCCAAAATAGAAGAGAAACGCGCAATCAATCTAAGAATCAGCCAGAAGAGAACTGTACATGTAGTTAGTTTACAAACAATACGGAATCAATTTTTAAAATGGGCTGTGCTTTTCAGAGGATCGTACCACCAAAAGTACCAGTGTTGAACACTTAATCCAATCCTTTCATTCCTAAAGGTCGGTAGATAGCAAGTGATCAAGTAAAGCTATTGAGCCCCCACCCCCCACCCCAGTCGAGCAGAGTTCCTAATTCTCACTTTAAGAGTGCCCAGCAGGAGAAGCAGACCAGAGAGTCTGAGGATGCAGCTGGAGGGGGATAGGGGTTGCAGGCAAATAATGAACTAGGACCTTCTCCCAGAAGGCAAAACCAAGGTCTGATAAACATGTATCTGACTTCAGGATAAGACATTCTGGACCAGCTTGTCCATAAGACTTTGGTAATGCTTTAAATTACTCATGCTGTGTGACTTCTTATTTTCTCCTTTCCAAAGGACAGTGATTATTATGATGGCCCTATATGTCATGCACACATCATGGAGCACGCGTATGAGCACACAGGCGTGGACACAGGTGTTTATGATAGCTATTATTATATAGTTATTATAGCTAGGGGGAGGGTGAGAACACGGATAAGCCACCTGCTTGAGCGAGTTAGCCACCTTCCGGTTTGCTAGAACAAAATACCTGACACAACGAGTTTCAGGGTGAAAGGATTTGTTTCAGCCTTACGGTCTGAGTTACAGTCTGTCGTGGTGGAGAAGGCATCGCAGCAGGAGTGTGGGGCCACTGGTCACATTTACCCACTGTTGCAGTCAGGGTCACACTGCTGGCAGAAATCACCTTTCAAGAAAATCAGCTTTCAAGAAAAAAAAATAAAGGATTTATTTTGGCTTGAAGACTGGAGGGGAAGCTCCATGATGGCAAGGGAAAACAATGGCATGATCAGAGGATGGACATCACCCCCTGGCCAGTGTCAGGTGGACAACAGCAACAGGAGAGTGTGCCAAACACTGGCAAGGGGAAATTGGCTACAATACCCATAAGCCCGCCCCCCAGGAGGTGTTACTTCCCAAATCTCCATCAGCTGGGAAACTAGCGTCAGAACACCTAAGTTTATTGGGGACACCTGAATCAGACCACCACTGCCACAGAGAGAAAATTGACAGCAAAGATTGGTGGTGCTCAGCCGGATCTCTCCTTTTTTTATAATCCAGGCCCCAGTCCATGAAATGGTGCCACTGACAATCAAGGTGAGTCTTTCCACCTTAATTAACCTAATAATGATAAATCTCTCAAAGACAAACACAGAGGCCAACTTGAGCAATGTAATCTCTCATAGGTGATTCTAAGTCTTGTCAAATTGACAATCAATATAAACCATCACACTACCCCTTTCATTTAATGGTTTATGGAATCCACATTGAAATCTGATGGAGAAATTACTGCACAACCTTTCATGGTACTGGCTGAACTGTGGTTTCATATGTTGAAGTCCCAGTGCCCAGTACCTCAGAATATGACTTTACTTGAAGACAGCATCTTGTACATATTTTTATATATTTGCAAGCAGAGAGAGAAAGTAGAGGAAAAGAGAGAGAGAGAGAATGGGCATGCCAGGGCTTCCTGGTACTACAAGCGAACTCCATATGCATGCACCACTTTGTGTGTCTGGCTTTATGTAGGAACTGGGGAATCAAACCCTGGCTGCTAGGTTTTGTTTTGCAAACAAGTACCTTTAACCATTAAGCCATATTTCCATCCCTGGAGCAAGAATTTTCAGAGTTATGAGGTTAGCAGGAGCCGTGATCCAATATAACCGGTAGCCTAAAATGAGAAATTTTTCAGCAAAGCCCACACAGAGGATACCAAGTGAAGATGAAGGCAGAAGTCAGGGCGAGGCTTCCACAGGCCCATGAGCACCAAAGGTCACCAGAAAATCATAAGAAAAAACAGGACAACACATGGAACATATTGTTTCTTGTAGCCTTAGAAGGTTCCAGGTGGCATACTGATCTTGGGCTTGTAGGCCCTCAACAGAGAGACTAAAGTATCTGCCATGTAAGCTAATCAAATTATGGTTGTCACAGCGACTTTCTTTTTTGAGGCCAGCCCAACAGACTAGCCTTTTTTATGTGTGTGAGAGAGAATTGGCACACCATGGCCTCCAGCCACTGTAATCGAACTCTAGACGTGTGTGTGTATGTGTGTGCCTGTGTTTCCTTAGAGCATCCGGCTTACATGGGATCCAGAGAATCAAACATGGGTACCTAGGCTTTGCAGGCAAATGCCTTAACCACTGAGCAATCTCCCCAGTCTGGACGTAACTTTTTGATTGTCTCTCTGAATAAAGGAAATAAGGACTATTATGGTTTGCAGGTTAAGTGTCTCTCTTAAAGGCTCTTGTGTTTGGACACTTGGCCTTCAGCTGGTGGTGCTGTTTTGGGAGGCTGTAGAAACTGTGATAGATGGGGCCTTGAGGCCTATAGCCCAGCCCTATTTCCTGTCCTGGCTCTGCTTCCTGATCCACGGAGATGTGTGCAAGCAGCCGCAAGCTCCTGGCCACCCTGGCATCTGCCATCACACTTACCCACCACAAGGAACTGTATGTCATTAAGAGACAAATCTTTTAACCCTTCAACTGCTTATCAGACATTTGGTCACAACAACATGAAATGTGAGTAATACATTTATATATACATGGTATATTATTCTCATTCTGGGGAAAATCAGCTTTAAGTGGTGGGATGATCATTGGTGACCCCTTTTTTTTTTGCAAATATACTTCTTTTTTTTTACTTTGCAGAAGAAGCTTTATTTATTTATGCAATGACAGTATATAATAGGAACATAGCCTACATTTAACATTAGTCTTCCTTTTTGTAAAGGTTCAGGACTTTTGTCTCCTTTCAGCATTACTTTTAAATACTCTGCTTTACCAAATAGCAGACAGCTAAGTTTATTCCCTTACTTCTCCTTGAGGTCATACTGGGACAACTACAATTGACTTTTCAGAATTTAGGAATCATGTGTAGCAGTAAACAGCCAATTGAAATGTGAAGCGGTACTGTAAGATTGTAATACCACAAAAAAAAAAAAAAGTAGGACAGCGATTCTGATAAAGTATGATTTTCAGGATACTCCTTAATGTTGATGTATAAAAGCCTTCTTAGCAATCTTAAATAGCTTCTGCCCTTCAGATCCGGGACAAAAATTACCAACCCAGGGCCCTTCTTTCTGAGCACATGTGAGAACAATTGACCAACTCCTCTGTGACTTGGTGGGTTCGTCCCCCACATGTCATGGCGAGCACATTACCAGGATGGAGTACTTAGCTAACCATGTTAGGAACCAGAGTTCCCCTCTCTCCCACTGTGAGGAACCCAGCCTTCAGGTCTCCTCCACCTTCTCTGTTCTGGAGGGAGGATGGTTCAAGACACAGCCCCCAGCCAAGAGCATTACAGGCGGTTCACGGTGAAGCAAGAAATAAATTTCATGATTTGGGGAGATGGCATCTGGTCTAACACTGCAGTGCCCCTTGTCAATTCTGACCTTGAGTTAAAAATAACGATCGTAAGGAACACAACTGATTTATGAAGCCTTCCTTGGGGAGCGCAGTAGATGAACTCTTGCCTTCTACTTCCTTGAAGTCGTGTGAAATTCCCAGCGATAAAGTGAGACCTAATGCATAAATAATCTCTAGGAATTTCTTCTGACTCCATGAACCCTAAGCTATTCATTCCCCATCCCCCCACCCCCCACCCCAAACCAAGTTCTGAGATGTGTGGGATTCCTGCAGGATGGTCCTCTCACTGTGGCAAAAATATCAAGCCTACATTTTGTTTGTACAAATTGCTTCTAAAGCCACATTTCTATTTTTTTGTCCCTCTTTGCAAGACTCTTCCTTCAATTGCCTTTACATTTTCACCAGCGTTCTCTTAAGTATACCAAAAAAAAAAAAAAAAAAAAAATCAAAAGTAATTTGCCTGGCATTTTGCTAAGGAAAACAATTGCACATTTCTAGTCAAATTCCATTTCTTTGCAGTGTAGCACAACCATGAAATTTTGAAGCAAGAAGGCATGATTAGGGGTGAGCCAGCCTGAATTCATTATTCCGGTTAGATGAACAAAGCTGGAATATAAAGATGCTATTTTGATGGCACATGTAGCTACTTAGGGGCTACGCCAGTTATGATCCAAATTTCACCTCCTGATTTCTAGTTATGGTTAAATTACACAAAAGTACACATTAGAGATTAAATTGAGTCGGTACTAGTAAAAAAAAAAAAAAAAGTAGAGGGTTTATATGTAGAAAACTTTCCTAACTTAATGTTCTGTGGTAAACTTCCCTTCCATTTCTTCTTTTGTCTTTCTTATTTTTTAAATTTTTAAAAGATTTTTTTCTTATTATTTATTTATTTGAGAGAAACAGGGAGAGATAAAGAGGCAGATGGAGAGAAAGAGAGAATGGGCACACCAAGGCCTCTAGCCACTGCAAATGAACTCCAGATACATGCGCCACTTTGAGCATGTGGCTCACATAGGTCCTGGAGAATCGAACCTGGGTCCTTAGGCTTCATAGGCAAGCGCTTTAACTGCTAGGCCACCTGTCCAGCCATCTTTCTAATTTTTTTTTTTAAATTGAAACAGAGGCTCATGTATCCCTGGCTGGCCTCCAGCTTGCTATGCAGCTCTCTTCTGCCCCTACCTCACATGTGCCATGTACCACCACCTGTGGTGTATGTGGTGCTGGAGATGGAACCCAGGGCTTTGGGCATGCTTGGCAGAGACTCTAAGCACTTAAGCACATACCCATCCCCCCCCCCCATGGCGACCCTTTGCCTATTAGCTGAGTTGATAAGTAAGCAGGACAAACAAGCATGCCATGTGGGCCTCACCTAACCCTTGATTTTGTTAACACTTGTGCTACACATGGTCGTGTGTGTTGACATCAGTGCTCCATCTTGACGGCAACATACACCAGGCTCCCACGAAGCTCCAGTTTCATGCCTACCCATGGGGCTTTGCTCTGGTTACCCTCTTACAATTGCAAAACTGTTCTGCTAGCCCTTGCTCGGGTGGTCCCTGGGAGGCTTGATCAGGGCTATTTCTAGTTCCTTGAGACCAGGTTGAGATGTCACACATTCCTCTTTTAACTTCCTTCTGGTACTGAGCTGCAGGGTCCCCATCACTGTTTCTAAAGGGCTTTGTCTGGTTTTAAAACTACATTGCTAGGGGACTGGAGAGATGGCTTAGCAGTTCAGGCAATTGCTTGTGAAGCCTAAGGACTGAGTTTCAACTCTCCAGTACCTATACATAAGCCTATACATATGCACAAGGTGGCACATGCATCTGGAGTTCGTTTGCAGTGGCTAGAGGCCCTGGAGTGCACCCATTTTCTCTCTCTGTATCTCTATCTGCCTCTCTCTCTCTCTTTCTATCTCTCTATCCAATAAATAAATAAATAAATAAATTTTTAAAAATTAAAAATACATTGCTAGATATATTACTAGTCTGGCTCTCAAAAATCCATAAATCAGGGCTGGAGAGATGGCTTAGTGGTTAAGTGCTTGCCTATGAAGCCTAAGGACCCTGGTTCGAGGCTCAATTCCCAAGGACTCACGTTAGCCAGATGTACAAGGGGGTGCATGTGTCTGGAGTTCGTTTATAGAGGCTGGAAGCTCTGGCACGCCCATTCTCTCTCTCTCTCTCTCTCTCTCTCCCTCCTTCTCTCTGTCACTCTCAAATAAATAAACAAAAATTTTTTTAAATTCATAAATCATATGTGAAATTGCATCTTGGACTGAGGTAATTTCTAAATGACACTATCTCAATGGACTCTAAATTGAATCCATATGCCTCTCTGAATTGACCATAGTTACTGAATTGATCCTGAGGCTAGTTGCTCCAGTTAGAGTACATCTTTACCTGTTCTCATGTCTATCTGTATGTCTGTCCCTCTTTCTCTCATATACTTGTGCAAAGTATTTAGATACAAGGCACCCTCTTTTTGATAGACACAACTGTAAACAAAGCATGCATGAGTTCAGTCTATTTGCAGAGGTACATCATGACACATGATGGTAAATACAGGCTTTGGGAGTTGATAATGGGGATGTGTTGTGAGAGGACAGCTGAATTTGGAGGAGCTCTTGGAAATCATGGCATGCCACAACTTTCCATCAAAGCTCTATGACACTTGGCCCCGCCCACAGTTGCCCATATTATTTCCGTAGCCTCCCGGCTCGTCTCTTGCTTCATCTGTTACCTTTGAGCTCCCTGTCCCCTGGATGCTTCTACCAGGGTATCTTTGAAAAGTTTCAATCCATCCATCTTCTGTTCGTGTGTGCTGCTATCAGAATGATCACCCTAAGTTGTAGATCGAGTTGTGTTATTTCCCAACCCAAAGGCTTCCAAAAGCTGTAGCAAGGTGTCAAACAAAATCTTAAAAGATGTGGCCAACAAGCATTGGAACACACCTCACCAGTACTGTAGGCTGTTTCACTCAACTCTGATGCTACTCAGTCTGGACTTCATCTACTCTGCCTTTGTCTGGAAAAACAAAAAAAAATCTCCCAAGCCCCTGCCCAGGCTGACTGCTCACCAGTTTTCAATAGTCAACTTAACTGCACCCTTCTGTCTGCCAGACCTTCTCAAACTAGCTTGTCTAAATACCCTAAGTTCTCATATGCTCCATCTCAGAAGATGCAGTCAATACAGTGCCAACCACGCAGAATGGTCCTATCTCAGAGGATGCATTCAACACAGTACCAAGTGCACTGCATAGGAAGTGTCTCATTTATCAACTCAAGACCACTGCAGGTCCTGTCACCAACACAAAACCAGATCTGAATGTAAGACTTCATGAAGGCATGATGTGGGTATTTTTCAAATATGCAAGATTCATGCTTAATTAATCTTAAACATATAGCCTACAACCACACTGGAAAATTGCTTTCTGCACAAACACAAAATTACTGATAGTAAAAAAAAAAACGCAAATAACTAACAGTAATCTATTTGGGACTCAAAAGTTCGAAGACCTGAAACTAAAGACAGGAAAGCACTCATCCAATTTTAATTTTAATAACATCCTTTCCTCTCACTTGTTTGCATAATTCCATTTTACACTTTTAGGTGGATGAATCATTTTTTTTTTTGCTTGCGTATGAGTGTGTGCACACATTGATATGTGTGTGGGGCTCACATACAAGTAAATGTGCATACTTGTGTGTGTGTGTGTACATATTTATGTGTGTGGCTGTGGAGACCAGACGACAACACCAGGCACCTTTCTTAGTCCAGCCCACCTTGTTTGTTAGGATAGCGTCTCTTGCCAAACCTAGAGCTCACTGATTAGGCTAGACTAGCTAGCCAGCAAACTCCAAGGATTCTCCTGACTCCACCTCCCTAGCATAGGATTACAAGGGCTTGCCACCATGCCTGGCTTTTTACATTGGGGGTCTGAACTCAGGTCTTCATGCTTACATTGTGAGTACTTTAACAACAGTAATTTCCCCAGCCATTGAATCTTATTTTCTAAAAATTGGACACATTCAATCTAAAAAAGGAAAGAAAGAAAGAAAGAAAGAAAGAAAGAAAGAAAGAAAGAAAGAAAGAAAGAAAGAAATTGTCAAGGAATGTTGATACCAGTGTGTGCCTAAGGAAGGGTATGTAACATTCTTACTATAAAGTATCTTTATGTTACTGACAAGAAAATTGTCTTCCACTTGACAAATTATACTTCTGTGAGTTTCCAAAACTTAAGCAGGCTATAAACTTCATTTCCAGTGGTAAGTGACTGCTCCATGCTGAGAGTCAGTTCAATTTCTCTGAGTGTTGCTAGAAGATTTTAGTCTTTTCACATTATGTAAGACAAAGGCAATCCTCTTTCCTGTTTTCCAGATATCTTAATGATTCTGCCAATGTATCCGTCCCTCTGTTTTTGATTAGTTTGTATACAGTACTGTATTTCAGGATGTTAAAATCTTTATTTTGGTCGATTTTATGTTGTTTATTTCCTGCTAATGAACATTTCAGAAATTCAACCCCCAAATTATAACATATGAAAGAGCATTTGCAATTCACTTGGCATTTAAGACTGATTTTGTTGTATTTTTTAGTTTTCTTCAGAAAGGTAAGATTGGCCGGGCATGGTGGCGCATACCTTTAATCCCAGCACTCGGGAGGCAGAGGTAGGAGGATCGCCATGAGTTCAAGGCCACCCTGAGACTATACAGTGAATTCCAGGTCAGCCTGGGCTACAGTGAAACCCTACCTCAAAAAACAAACAAACAAACAAACAAAAAAAAAAACAAGCAAAACCAGAAAGGTAAGATAGCACATTTAAAAAAAATTAATACTCTGTGAAATTTAAATATTTTCTATTTATATTTTTTTCTCAGCACTAGTCTTCTATTATAAAGCTTTCAATTAATACATGACAATAGTTTTTTAGGTTAAAATTATTTGACTTGTGAGAATATCCAAATAGTCAGCTTTCTATTTATTTAAATTTTTTGATACAGGGTCTCATGTGTTCTAGGCTGGCCTCACACCAACTATATATCTGAGGATTGCCTTGAACTCTTGTTCCTTTCAAGCTCTTATATTATACATGTATACTACTATGTCCAACTGATTTGTTTCTTTTTTTTCTGCATGTGGGTTATACATTAAAATTTTAAAAATTGACCTTCTTTTCGAAGGTCATGCATACAAGAAAGTAAAGGAAGTTATGAGATTATAATAGATTTAAATTCATTTGCCAAATTGAACAAGCATTTAGGCCTTTAAACAGGTAAGAAGATGAGGAGGTTGGAGATGTAGGTCTGTGATAGAGCTTGTCTAGCATTCAAGAGACCATTGATCTACCACTAGCACCACAAGACTGGATGGATAGGATGGATGGATGGATGGATGGATGGATGGATGGATGGATGGATGGATGGATAAGGCAGATGGCTGGACAGGCAATTGAAAGACAGGCTGTCCCAGTGAAAATTACAAAAACAAACATAAGAGAACCTTGTGACATAATTTAAACTAAAATAGAAGAGAGCTGTTTTTCACATGGGGCCTGTGGATAACCCTAAAGTAGATGACAGAGTAATATGTTATATACGAAATTGTATGATAAGAATACTAAGACACTAGATTCCCAAACACTCCCATCAATGAGGCTATATTATCAGTTGATAAAGGGGATGGTTTTGGAGTTGCCCAGTTGATAGCTAACAGAAAAACCAACTTGTAAAGCTAGCATAATTTCACCTGTCTGATTAAATTAAAATTTATCTTTATGTAACTGCCTGTTTAATCAGAGTTCAATTTCCCCTCCTACTGTTGTTGAGAACTTAACAGCTTGGTCATAATTAATTTTACAATTAAAACTTAAGAATCTGTTCTAATGAAAAACCATAAATAGCTATCAAATGGTCTAAATTTTACTTACATTAGCAAATTCCTCGATATCTAGTTAAAACTATCAATTAAAAACAAAATTCACTTTTAGCAAAATTTTGTTTTGCAAAATATGGGATGCTATTAGCGTTCCCACTGAAACCCTCACTGCAGTGGCAGGCATTCTAGCTCAAGAAGAATTTCATCTTGCTCATGTGAGCGGCAATAAACAATATGCAGAATGACATTTATAGAACCTTGGAAGGAAGATTTCGCTGTCTGTAGCTTGGTTATGAAGCCATTTCCTGTATATCACAAGAATCCACGCAGCGGTGCGTTCCTGATGAGAATTCAGTAGGATAGACAAATCCCCCTTTGCTGAGAGAGCGAGACAAGACTGGGTTTGCTGTCTTCAGCGGACAAGGATAAAAAAGAAAACGCCACCAGCTGATAGAACAGGGATGTTTAGGCAGACAATCTGTGTCAGCTGCTGCTCTGGTATACTAGCAAAAGATGCTCTAGGGGACAAGATAGGAGAGAAAACCTGGGCCTGTTCATGCAGCGCAGCATGCTGACGGGGGAGCAGGTAAAGGTGGGGCTGGGGAGGTAGCAGCAGAAGCAAGATGATAACAACGGCATGTGGACACCACCCTTCAAGAGCGTTGAGCCAGTCATGGTGGCACACACCTATATAGAGTCCCAGTACTCAGAAGGCTGAGGCAGGAGGATTCCAAAGTGTTCAAGGCCAACCTGAGCTCCAGAATGAGATTCTGTCTCAAAATACCAAAATCAAGTGTTTATTCCACATAATGGTATTTTTGAAGATACATTTTAAGTTTAATTGAATTTATTTGAGAGACATAAAGAGGCAGATAGAGAGAGAATGGGGGGGGAGAGAGAGAGAGAGAGAGAGAGAGAGAATGAGAATGTGTGTGCCAGGGCCTCCAGCCATTTCAAATGAACTCCAGACATATGTGCCACCTTGTGCATCTGGCTTACGTGGGCACTGGGGAATCAAAACTGGGTCCTTAGGCTTCACAGGCAAGTGCCATTAACTTCCAAGCCATCTCTCCAGCCCTATATAACCTTATTTAATGCCACCCAGTGTTCCATGTCTACAGACACATTTGCAAAGTAGATTTGACTTCATTTTCCAGATGAGAAAAGCATAACTTTCAAAGGTTGAATATCTCACTTAGGGTCACATTCATACTTAATAGTGGCTCTGGGATTTTTGACTACTTCGTTGCAATTTACTTAGAAGCACAGGACTATATCATGTGCAGTTTTGTGAAATTCCAGGAAAGCTTAATTCTAACCTCCTGCTTTCACAGATGTTTAGCTTTAAGATGAGGTCTAGTATATTTTATGGTAGCAGACTGCTACTAGTTAAGTTCAAAGAGGCCACGCTTTTCCAGGTAATTCAGAGGTAATTTCTACCCCATCATAAATAACCTGGCCTACTTAACAGCCCATTGCACTCATGGCGAGGTAACAAGGGTGACAGTTGAGGAACACAGTATGTGCATAATAAATCTCACTTAGGTAAGACAGGCCTGGCAGCAGAAACTGCAATGGTATATTTCTGTTGGCTAAAATCAGCATTTTTGTAGGCAAAATAATTCCAAAATGTTTGCTCCCTACACATCTCTAAGATGGTCTGCAAAATGTACTCCTAAAGAATTGATCTGGATACTGCCAACTGTGTTCTTTCTCATTAGGCTTATATCCATCAACAGATGAATGAATAATGAAAACGTGGCTACCTGTATAGAATGGGATTTTATCCAGCAGTAAAGAAAAGCAAAATTATGAATTGTTTTAGGAAAATGGATGAACCTGGTAAGAATTTTATTAAGTGAGGTGACCCAAACTCAGAAAGCCCCAAACCACGTTTTCTCTCATATGTGATTCCTAACTTGTGATATCCATATGTATGTATATAAAGAGGGGGTGATGGCTGGAATTTAAAAGGCCAGAATGGTTACCAAGAGTGCACAGTAAGAGATGATAAGGAAGGGGGTATGGAACACATGTGACATGTAAACAGAAAGGGACAGGATGTCAGTGGGGAGAGGGAGAGGGAGATGAGATGGCAAGGAGAATCAGCTAAGATAAATTGAATTTGAAAATGTCATAATAGTAGCAAAAACTCTATGCTAGTTAAGAAATAAAGTATAGCAACAATTTAGAAAAGAATTGATCATACAGATATCTAAAGTTGTGTGGCAGTCTAAATTTATAAATTCCAACACAATATTAGTGCTTTTATTTCTAGTTGAGGTTTAGAAAAATCGTTAAATTAAAACAAGTTTACAGCTGGGCATGGTTGCCTATGCCTTTAATCCCAGAATTCAGGAGGCAGAGGTGGGAGGGTTGCTGTGAGTTCGAGGCCACTCTGTGACTACATAGTGAATTATTCCAGGTCAGCCTGTGCTATAGCAAGAACCTACCTTGAAAAACCACAAATAAATAAATAAATAAATAAATATAAAAAAATAAAAACTGAAAATTAGCAATAGTAGAAAACAACTGTATTTTATCTAGTAAATTCATCTGATATGTTTGTGATAAATCAGACCTTATGTATATCTTGGTGAGATATCAGCCAACATTAAGAGAGGTAACAGCAGACTTCAAGAGCAGATAGACTTGGGTCTCACTCTTTCTTGCTTGGTGACTTTGGCAATGTGCATAAAAATATGTTCACATCTGCCCCTTCCTTGGTAAAGATGTGTTGATAATATCCAAGGTTCTAGAATATGAACTTTTAAATATTTTATTTACTTATTCAAGAGAGAGAAGGAGGTAGAGAGAAAATGGGTGTACCCGGGCTTCCAACCACTGCAAAGGAACTCCAGATGCATTCACTACCTTGTGCATCTGGCTGACGTGGATACTGGGGAATTGAACCTGGGTTCTTAGGCTTTACAGGCAAGCACCTTAACTGCTAAGCCATCTCTCCAGCCCTAGAATATAAGCTTAAGAATGACAAAGTTCATCAGTCCTAGTCTCCATGAAACTTCCTTACTGCCAACACAGACATCATCAAGGGGTCAATGATCTGACATTGGGAATCATTTTGTAGATAGTAATGTTAATAAATGTGTTCCTTCTGATGAAAAGTAGTTATTGAATGTTTTTGTAACTTTTGGTTAACCCAAGGTATATTTTATTGTAAATCTACCTTTGCTACAGGAAGCTCTGTGAAACTACTTATCAAATAAGGGAAAATTATGCTCAAAAAATCAATGAAAAGACACAAGGATTTTCCCATTGACCACAAATATTCCCAGTTCATTTCATTCATTCCTTTAACATTTCTTGAAGAATTCCTGCATGGAAATCCCTGTGGGTGTATTGAACAAGGTGATGCTGAAATGTGTGGAGCTTGGAGTCTACATGAAAATTCTATACAGTATTCTAAATCCATTGTTAAAGGAATGGGAGATGCAAAATACAGAGTGCTCCGATCAGAGTTGGGGTTCATATGTTTCAATTATGGTGAAGAAAGACAGATGACTTAATGGTTAAGGTGCTTGCCTGTGAAGCCTAAGGACCGGGGTTCAGTTCTCCAGGTATCACATAAGCCAGATGCACAAAGTGGTGTACATGTCTGGAGTTCGTTTGCAGTCTCTGGAGACCCTGGCACACCCATTCTCTCTCTTTCCCTCTCCCCCTTTCTCTCTGACTCAAAAATAAGCAAATAAATTTTTTAAAAGAAAAGATAAAAAGGAGAAAGGCATTTATTACACCCTCAAGAAACATGCTTATAAAACTATAAAGAAGTTAAATGGCATGATGCTACCAGAGTCAGGAAATTTGAAGGATTTTGGACACAGGGTTGTTGGTTTAAAAAAAAAAAAAAGAAAGAAAGAAAAAGCTAATAGTAATAGAGGACTGCATCCTTTTTCCTGAGGCTCATCGGAGCAGTATAATTAAGCTTGTGTTTTAGAGTACTTTTTTCTGTTTTAAGGGCAGTAGACTTGAAGGCTACAAAGCGTCATGCATATCACCATATGCATTGTGCACCGCGTTACTCCAGAGACATCTTTCCTTCAAGCTGTGATGCACAGGGGCTGCGGAACGTTACTGCTTTAATGATACAAGCTGCAAGGAGAGAGACCCTTATAATCTTCCGTGTTATTTCTCTCAAGCAAGTCATCTGTGCTTTTGCTCTTCGCCCTCACCCTCTGGTCAAACGTTCCTCTCACAATCCTTCACTCGTGCTAAGGGAGACATGGCCAAAGCCACCTAGAATGCCGGCTCTCACGAGAACCATGGAATTACGCTCCAAAGACAGAATCTGGTTCATAGCCCATGAGTCGCTGAAATCCATTCACTTTTCAGAAACATGGTGTGGACGCTCTTCTCGTCGCCTGCAAAACATCTTAAACATCAAGATGTTCCAGCTTCCCTACAGCCCGAAAGCCTAAGCTCTGCTTGGGGGTGACTACGTGAGCACGCTGGGCCACTGAACGACTGCTTGGGCAATGATAGGTCCCCGAAGTGGGGTGTCCATTCTATTCCGCAGGATCCAGCCTACAGCTGAGCTCTCATGGTCTGCCTAGATAGGCAGGTTTCATCAAAGGATCACAGAGTGAAGGGACTCTGTAGCACCACCAGATACAACACTATGCAGACAGACATTTCAGTACTTGGGACTCTTTATCACTGTTCTAAACAATAAGGATTCACTTTATGAAATCAGCTCATCCATGCTCATAGGAACTCTCCGAGGAAGGAAGTTTTC
Source organism: Dipus sagitta (assembly GCA_036346955.1). Lineage (NCBI taxonomy): Eukaryota > Metazoa > Chordata > Mammalia > Rodentia > Dipodidae > Dipus > Dipus sagitta. Next base: position 4,287,106 of record CM070789.1, on the reverse strand, counting down.
ATCATTTCTGTGAATAAAGAATCATTTCAACAATCTCATATTCCAGAACATCGCTACACTTAATTAAAAAAAACATTTTTGAGTAGACAGAAATGTCTTTCTCATCGTCAACCAAACCCAGAGGCTAGGGACATTGCTTAGTGGTTAAAGCAACTTGCTTGCCTAGCTTTGATTTGGCCCATGTTTGATTCCCTTGTATTCACGTAAAGCCAGATGCACAAAGTGGTGCGTGAATCTGAAATTCATTTGCAGTAGCAAGAGACACTGGTGTTGCCGATTCCCCGCCCCCTCATAAATAAATAAAATTATTTCTAAGAAATATGACTGCTCCATGTTATAACTAGCTGTCAAAACAACCTTAAAAATTATTTTTTAAATCACACTCACTTTTATATCATGACACTTGAGATACCTCAAGAGAGTACCATTTTTCTCTACTCTTGGTTTCATCATGGGTTCACTTTTATAAGTTAAACTACTTCAAAGACATCATTTCTAGATATTCTGGTTGTCTATGTGATGGCATCAGCTCTCTACTGAATAAAATCTTGCAGTAAGCCTGAATGTGACACTGTAGAGTTTATCCAAATTTTATCAAATCAATTCTTCTGCTCTGTATCCCATAATTACCTCTGTTCATGAAGCCCAAGGTAGCCTTCCCTGTTACCCATGATTTGGGCCTTGAAGAAAAACTAAATCTCTAAGACTCATTTTTCTTTCTTTGTTGGCTTCTAAACAATACACAGACTCTTCACACACTGTGATTTATTGAAAATTCAAGTCTAAAATTGTGTTTCCTCATCCTCAATCTAATCTTGTTCACTTATGTATTTTAAATGGAATTTCACGAGGAAGCATTTTACATCGCCACTCCTCTCCATGAAAGCTATATATCCTCCTTCTCATGTGGAAATGAGGACACTTCATTTTGTCTGAGCTCAATCTACAATGGCTTTTTCCTCTGTAATATTATCTTAGGACTTTGAGCTCCCAAAACTACTATATTACAGAGGGCTGGAGATGTAGCTAACGGTGCTCTTGCTTAGCATGTTCATGGCTTTGGATTTGATCACTAGCACCCCAACCAAATAAGAACCCCCCAAAAGAAAGAAAAACCATATACTATTGGGTATGCAAATCAAGCTTATGAAAAGTTTACGTGGTATTTGCAATCCTTCCTCCAATAGAAATGGTCAGTTCCACTTACCAAACAAAAGTATATTGAACATCTTTATATTTTAAGCTAGAGTATTCATGAATGTTCACAAATTATAGAAACTGTTTTTAGAAGGCTTTTCAATTACATACTCTCTTTAAGATGAAACTGATATTAAGTTGATCTGTTTGCTTCTTAATGTCAGCATATTGTTCGCCAATGTTCTTCTAAGTTGAATAAAGTTAGCTTATTTTGGAAAGGGATATTTTAAAGGTTTAAGTTTTCTACATCCAATTGTTCACTAAGTATTTTTATGTCCATGGATTAATGCTGCTCTTACCTCTGCTTGCATAAGATTCTTTATGCATTTGATGACGGCTGCTGAGGAGACTCAAAGCCTCATCAAAGTGCAGAGAAGAAGCGACTGTGGAGTGCCCAGCACTGAAGGAGACACCCCTGTCGCCCCTTCTGAGGCTTAAGCAGAAAGAACCTAAGAGTCAGAGGACTGGGAAGAGTGAGGTCACCTGGTGTCATGAAATGGCCAGTTACATGCATGGCCTTCTAGCAACGGTCATTACCTACACAATACAGGGGCCCATAGACAGTCCACTGGGAATGATGGAAGATGACCCATCACTCCCTGAGGAATTATTGGCAGTTAATGGCTGCTAGGGGGAGTGGGAGCCACTTTCTGCAATGGTGCATGCACTGATAGGCTGCATGTGCTCTGCTGCATAACCCATAGCCACGCTCATGCAGACAACAGAATTACGCTCAGTGACACCCCATCCCCCCACACAAACACACACACACACACAGACAGGGGGAGAAAGAGAGAGAGAGAGAGAGGCATCAAAGTAGAACAAGGAATAGTTGAAAAGAAGGGACTCAGTGGGAAGTGGATAGAAAGGGGTGAAAGGAAGGTAACGGGAGTGATTATGATTCATATTAAATATATGCATACAAAATTGTCAATAAATATTTAACAGAAAAAAAGAAAGAGTGAAGGTATGGAGAGTATTTTTCAATATATACTTGTATAGAAATATAAAATAAATATAAAAATGTTCTTATATTTTAAGAAAGTTCTCCAAAGAGGTAATTGCTGAATTTTTAGTGCAGGGTGCATATAAAACTACAGTATGCATTTAACGTTTAACATAAATAATTATTAATAGTGGTCATATACCAGAATTTTCAGGATGCCACTAGAGTACATTGTATTTCTCGACATTTTAATCCATGTAGTAAGCTTAAAAAGGTGATAATCAACACACCTTGCTTGTTTCCCCGAAAGGCTGGTAAGATCAAGATTTCTCATCATCTTTTCCATAGTCTTTAATTCTTTACTGTACTCCTTAAACTATTTTTCCTTATTTCCCAAATTCCTATAAGATCAAAGAAAACTAAATAAATTTCACTAAGTATGTAATAGTATATATGTTATAGATTAGTTGTATACATATTCATGAGGAAATAGATATATTATAAAAATTTAATAATATTTCTAACTAATAGGCTAGCTGTATTTTCACAAAGATTTGCATTAAAGATTAAATGTTACCGTTTATTAAATCCATGTGCTAAGCATGGTCTTTGTACACTATTTGCTATTGCTCAATGTATGTTAGAAAGCTTGCATAATAGGGGTTAGTGATGGAGAGTAGAGGCAGAGTACTTGTTTGGCCTGGCATGCCGAAGGCCCCAGGTTTATTCCCTGGCAGGAAGGGAGAATGGACAGGGAGAAAAGAAAAGTGAAATATTGTGTAATAAAAAGTGTGAGGAGCGGCCAATAAAGCTTTCCTTATGCCATGCACTATAACATTCAAGAACGTACGCCAGTATACTAAATAATGAGACTTGAATTTCTTTTAACCATTTTGCAATCAGACTATTTACACCTTTGCCTTTCCATTTTAGTCAGTGATAGTTTACTTAAATGTTAATATGTCCTTAAAACTCTTAAGAAGATGCCTAACAATGTTGGCTGTCATTATTATTAAAAGCAACAACAACAACAACAAGAAACAATGTTACTTTTCCTTTACAGTAACAAGAAAACTATCAAGAGGATAAACATTCTCAGTAAAACAAAGTTCTCCAAGCACGGCTACAGTAATGACGCCTTCTCAAGGTAAGTCCTGGCTGTACCGGAATGGCAGAAAAGTATTTTAACTTATACTGTTATTTAAGGAACACATGAACATTATTTCTTGTATTAAACGCCCACTGAATTAATAACAATCTGCAAAGAAAATGAACAAATGTTTCTGAAGGAAATCCCAGTTTGATATTATTATTTATCCAATGAAGTTAAAATGATGCCTTTTCCCTCTCCTGTCTTTTTTTTTTTTTCCATAAACAAATACCACTGTGCCAAGCTCCAAACATAAGAATGGTAAAATTATATATTTTTCTTCTTTTTGAACAGAAATAGCCATGCCAAGTTCAGTTTGTTCCATTGATTTTAAGCCAAATACATGGCAAAAAATAGTGCAAAGCCTGGTCATGTGTCCTAAGTTTCTATTAAAGTCCTCGTGTAAATTTCAGCTCCCCAAGTAGCACAAGACAGGGTCCGTCCTGCACTTAAAAATTCCACAGTGGGGCTGGAGAGATGGCTTAGCAGTTAGGCGCTTGCCTGTGAAGCCTAAGGACCCCGGTTCGAGGCTCGATTCCCCAGGACCCACGTTAGCCAGATGCACAAGGGGGCGCACGCGTCTGGAGTTCTGTTTGCAGTGGCTGGAAGCCCTGGTGCGCCCATTCTCTCTCTCGCTCTCTATCTGCCCCTTTCTCTCTGTCTGTCGCTCTCAAATAAATAAATAAAAATGAGCAAAAAAAAAAAAATTAAAAAAAATTCCACAGTGGGTAGGGGCTGGGTTTATGGCTCAGTGATTAATGCCACTTGCCCACAAAGCCTGTCTGCCCAGGTTCAATTCCCCAGGACTCACATAAAGCCAGATTCACAAAGCGATGCTTGCACCTGGAGTCCATTTGTAGCAACAAGAGTCCCTGGTGCATCTCTACTCTCTCTCCCTGCTCCCAAATATATCAATAAAAATATTATTAGAAAATTCCATGGGGTAAAGAGAAAAGAGACTAGGGAAGGTCAGGAGGAACCACTTGCTTCAAGATAAGAATATGTTTAAATATCTGATTTTTTTAATTTGTATTTTTTGGTAGGGTCACACTCTAGCCCAGGCTGACCTGGAATTCACTATGTAGTCTCAGGCTGTCCTCAAACTCACAGCAATCCTCCTACCTCTGCCTCCAGAGTGCTGGAATTAAAGGTGTATGTCACCACGTCTAGATAAATAATATATTTTTTATTTTTTTTTCTGAGACAAAGTCTCACTATGTAGGCCACATTGGCCTTGAATTCACAATCTCCTACCTCAGCAACTATATTCTGAGTTTACAGATGTACTCTACCTTGCCAGGCCTTAATACTGTCTTTTAATATCAGCATTACAAATTCTTCCTCTTCCCAACATGTCAATTTGCAAACTAATAAAATATACAGTATAGCATCACAGACACTAAGATGAGGGAATCTCAAATTACTTGACTGATTTGCAAACAAAGAAGTCCAAATAGCACTATCATTTAAGCAACAATTAAACAGAACTTCTTGGCCTCAGTATTTATGCTTTAAAATCAATTTTTACCCATATGGTATAGGGTTGGTATATTTTATCATGAATTCACAGATCCTTTCCTTAACATCCTGGTTCAGTAAAGTTTACATGAATTAATGTTAAATTCAACAATATAATTGCATATTCATTTCATTTTAGTACTACATTAAAAATTCACCGCATGCTAGGTTTGCGCTAATCAGTATAAAATGAGACTAACTGCTGAAATTATACTATTTAGCAAAATGTATTTAAAGTGATATTATATATTTATACATCAAACAAGAAAACTAAATTGTCCTGGATTGGATTTCAGTAACTTATGTGATCATTTAGAATAAACACACGTCACACTGTCACATTTTTAAGATAACAGAAGAAAACTATCAAGTTAAGACACCAAGTCCCCAAAAGCCCGATAGAGAGGAATGGTCATGTTGTGTTTAAGACATATACTCCACAAATCTCCGTCCCCAGAATCCAAGGGGGTTTGCGCATGCGTCTCACCTCCCCATGGCTGCCACAGCCACGCCATGCTCACCTTTCTTCATTAGGTCATTTCTGGATCATCTTTTGTTTCCTTTGGGATTTTACTTTGTTTTGCTTTGATTTTTTTTGTGTATGTGTGTATGTATGGATGGATGGATGGTGTGTGTGTGTCTGTGTGTGTGTGTCTGTATATGTGTTCATGTGTATGGGTGCATGTACATGTACGTGTATGTGTGTATGCACATGTGTGCACATAGCCAAAGGTTGATATCCTCAATTGCTCTCTCTTTTTTTTTTTTTTTTTTTTTTTTTGAGGTAGGGTCTCACTCTAGCCTAGGCTGACCTGGAATTCACTATGGAGTCTCAGGGTGGCCTCGAACTCACGGCGATCCTCCTACCCCTGCCTCCTGAGTGCTGGGATTAAAGGCGTGCGCCACCACGCCAGGCTAGCTCATTTTTTCCCCTTGAGGTAGGGTCTCACTCTAGCCCAGGATGACCTGACCTGGAATTCACTATGTAGTCTCAGAATGGCCTCAAACTGCCACCTTCCTGCCTCTGCCCTCTGCCTCCCTAGTGCTGGGATTAAAGGTGAGCACGTCACACTCAGCCATAGCTTCACTTTATAATTTTTTTCCAAGGCAAGGTCTTGCTCTAGCCCAGGCTGACCTGGAATTCACTATGTAGTCTCAAGGTGGCCTCGAACTCATGGCAATCCTCCTACCTCTGCCTCCTGAGTGCTGGGATTAAAGGCATGCTCCACTGCGCCTGGCGTGCTCTCTCCTTGTTGAGACAGGGTCTCTCGTTTCCCGTGGAGCTCAGGGTTCAGTGACACTAACTAGTCACCACGCACTAGGAACCCTCCTCTGGTCCCCACCTTCCAGCACCAGAATTATAGGCACCCCTGTACCAGCTTTTACATGGGTGCTGGGGATAGAATTTTCATCCTCAGGCTTACACAACAAGCACTGTACTGACTTAACCATCTTCCTAAAGCTTTTTTTTTTTTTTTTGTCTTTTTTGAGACAGGGTCTTGCCATCCAGCTCTGGTTGGCATTGTGCTTGTTTCAGCCCCCTGCCACCGTGCCTGGCTTACGTGAGCTCTGGTGGACAACTCGTTTCTTAGCTCTCAATGTAGGAGTTTCTACATATATTTACAATTCATTTTCCAGAGCCATCTTTTTTGTTTTGTCTTGTTTTGTTTTTGTTTTGAGGCAGGGTCTCACTCTAGCCCAGGTTGACCAGGAACTCATTCTATAACCCCAGCTTGCCTTGAACTCATAACAATTCTCTGATGTCAGCCTCGCAAGTGCCGGGATTAAAGGCGTGCATCACCATGCTGGGTTCACTTCAGACTACTAATCCATTTGTGTATCTCAACCACCATCTCACGGTCACTTGTTTTTCTTAAAACACTTTTCCTTTTAAACGGCTCTTTCAGGAGTATCACTGAGACTGTGTAAACAACTTTTCTCTAAACTCAGAGTTTACACGGTCTGAAAAGAGAAGGACTTGCTTACGTTCAGAGCACTAAAATGGAAATTGTTGTGTAGGTCCAAGAGCAAAATGCCACCGGGAAGAACAAGAATTTACACAAAAAACTTACAGCACTGAGCTGCCCAACTATGTGGATTCCAGTTTTATAACCTGCAGATTTCAAATAAGAACCAACTTTAACTTGTAACATTTCAGAGTTTTTTAGCAATTTGCCATGTCAAAACACACACACACACACACACACACACACACACACACACACACCCCGACCTGGAACGACAAAGCCAAAAAGCTTCATTCTAATGAACAAGATAATATCAGATCATTCATTAATATCTGATATTGCTTCAGGATTTTAACGTACATGGGATTGAACCCAGAGTCATGTACATGCTAGGCAAGGGCTCTCTACCATTGAGCTACCCTACCAGCTAGTCAACTGGCTCTTGAATCACCATAAGACATTCCTCACCTCCTCTCCCCCTTCCTGCATATCTTTGTAGCTGAAGGTTTATTCTAGTCAGGATACCCTAGTCTGAGATTTTCACCCAAAGCATCTGCTTACATTTGCAATTATCTTTTATTACTTTTATTGGTCAGTACAGGGGAAAAAAAAAAACCACCTCCCCATTCCATTTTGGAATACATTCTCACAACTACTAGAAAAGAAGATATTATTATAATATGTATATGATCTCATAAAATTTCTCAGCCTATGATTAAAAGGCACCAGTCTTTGTCAGTACTGAAATACAAAGATAAAATGAACTCCTCCAAGGTTACACTTTTACTCTGTTTTGCTCGTCAATGAAAGACAAAACTTTAGACTTGCAAAATTAGGGTTCATTCTTTGTGTATTTATTTCATAGTGACTTAATGCAAAGTACCTGCCTTAATCTCATTTTTAATGTTTACATCAGGATATTTTGGGAAAGTATTTTAAAAGCCACAATTTCAAGAGTGGGTCAGAAACCACGTGGGGTTTAAAGTGCTTTGCATTTTTGTTTCTGTACATGTAACGCAGTGTAACTGCTTAAATTCTTTACCACCCTGCAAATACACACCTATTATCAAAGGCTATTTATCTCATCGCTTTGTCTGGCTTTATATAAGGAATTGCAAGGCTGTGATTTAGCACAGCATTCAGAAAGCCCCGACATGCTATGGGAATGATGGCCACAGTGCTCACAATAAGATCACAAAATGAGGTCGCTCAATAAGTGTTAAACAACATCTGCACTAATCCATGAACGCAGGAAACATAGAAGCATGAATTCCAGCGACAGCTGTCCCTTTTGTTCCTGGGGACATGTTCGATTCCTGTTTATTGATGGATGATGCTCTTTGCCAGAGACGCAGTCAAGGTCATCCACCATTTCACAAAAGCACGAGCTCTGGGCAGCATGGGCAGAGCCCCCTTCTCCCTGGGCTCGCTTCTGTAAGTCACTTGCGTTCGCACATGTAGGGATGGGACTGATTCTTCCTGGGACAGGATTCCACTGTGAGCGACCTGCACCACAGTGAAGTGAGTACCCTCTCTACGACTGCGGACTGATCTGCAGATGGAACCTGAAAACATGCAGGGGTGAAGGCAGAGACAGAACACTCCCCCATTTTACTCTACGAAATGCCAAACTTAATTAGGCCACATCTCTGTAGTGTCTTCTGTAAGCACCGTGACGAGATGAGGCTATAATTCCAGTCATTCTCAACCAGGGGTAACTGTGCTCCTGTCTAGCAATAGTCTTCATAATGACAACGAAGAAGCTGGATGTGGTGGGGCGTGTGGCTGCCCCCATTCAATCAGGAGATAGAGGCAGGATGAGTTCAAAGTCACGCCAGCTACATAGCAACTTGAGGCCAGTTTGGGCTACATGTGTGTCTTAAACGCCCCCAAACAAATAAGCAGCTTTCTCCCCGCCCCCAGTGAAAGCACACTTTTGGCCTCTAGTGGGTAGAAAGTAGGGATGTTGGGCTGGAGAGGTGGCTTAGCGGTTAAGCGCTTGCCTGTGAAGCCTAAGGACACCGGTTTCGAGGCTCCGTTCCCCAGGACCCACGTTAGCCAGATGCACAAGGGGGCGCACGCATCTGGAGTTCTGTTTGCAGTGGCTGGAAGCCCTGAGGCGCCCATTCCCTCTCTCTCTATCTGCCTCTTTCTCTGTGTCTCTCGCTCTCAAATAAATAAATAAAAAATGAAGAAAAAAAATTAAAAAAAAAAGAAAGTAGGGGTGTTGAAGACGCAATTGGCTATCTCGTTCAGTTCTCAAAGAAAAATACTCTTTGTCCATCTTTGAGGAAAATGGAAGAGACATGTCTGCATTGCTGTAACGTTGTGGAAGCTGTGGACACTGTCTCGATGCTGAGGCAAATTTGATAAGACTGACTGTTACATCGTTGTCAATGCAAATTAAAGTTATATCATGCAACTAAACCAAACCAATTTCATACAATGGAGAAAAACTTTTAAAAAATATTTACTTATTTATTTATTTGAGAGAGTGAGAGTGGGGAAGAGGAAGATGAGGATAGAGTGAGCGGGCATGCCAGGGCCTCCCACCACTGCAAATGAACTCCAAATGTCTGCACCACCTTGTGCATCTGGCTTACATGGGTACCCGGGAATCAAACCTGGGTCCTCTGCCTTTGCAGGCAAGTGCCTTAACCACTAAGAAATCTCTCCAGTCCAGAGAAAATACTTTGTAAAAGAGAATCTACCAGTGCAAATGGCAGTTTTCATTTGAATTTTCTGTCACTAAGGGTGACATGTAACATAGAACATCCACATATCTCCTTATCACCGTTGCCAAATTCACACCTACAGAGCATGAGGCCCAGGCAACTATTTATTACATTGTCCTTGTCTCTGTAAGAAAAAAAACTTAATAAACAAATCTCACAGCAAAACAAATGATTTTAACAAAAAGAGTACCAAAACAAATCTTTCTCAGAAAAGTTCTCCCACAAGAAACAGTTATTAGAACAATTTTAAACCTACCACTAAAAAAAAAAAAAAATACTATTAGGTTCATGGAAAATTAAATAGGAAGAAAAAAAATCAAGTACAAGGCACAAAGTTTGCATGAAAGCATTGTCTCAGATGTGGTGGCATACACCTTTAATCCCAGCACACAGGAGGCAGAAGAGGAACACCACGAGTTTGAAGCCACCTCGCCACTACATAATGAGTTCCACGTCAGCCTGGGCTAGAGACAGACTCTACCTTGAAAAACAGACAAATAACAACAAAACAAAATCACCCCGACAGTCAGCTAGAGCTGACATGCTATAATGACTGTAACACATGGACATTTTAAAGACGGAATAGTGAGCTCCCAGCCTCCTCATACTAACCCATAGAATAAATTTTCCTCTCCCCACCAAATACAACTACCACTTCTATAAGTATAGTTTGGAGGAATTAACTTTAATACATTTACATGGCATTATTCCCGAGAGCTATGGAAGACATATTTCACTTCATATTCTCTTATCAAAAAATACATTATTTAATCCAGAAATGAAGTGACTTGCCACTGAAGTAGACATTAATTGAAAACATTGAGTTAAGCAACAGTCGTCCATTCTCTTAAATATCCAGGTAGTTTGGCGGGGGGGAGGATAATGACTTCCCCCCCAAATTCAATGAGAATACTTAAAGCAATAGAGCTAACTGGTGTGAGAAACTGCTTCTCGGTCTAGCATTATGATTGTCACCCCAGTGTGAGGCAGACAATTATGAGCATGCTGCTAAAATATTATGTAGGTAACTTGTAAGCTTACTGACAGCCTAGCGCAGTTAGGACCTTGTTTCCTACCAGAATATTCAGGTAGGTTTTTTTTTTTTGTTTTTTTTTTTTTTTTGCATTGTACATATACAAATTCCCTTATGTAAGAACATGTAAACCAGACTTTAATTATCTGAAGTCTGATTATTTTAAGACTAGATGCATCACACAAATGCTTGCTCTCTTAGGACACGGTCCCAAGTCTAGTTCCTAAAGCATCAACGACAAAAGAGACTGCTCATCTGTCGAAATAAAGACATGCTTGTTCTCAACACACTGAAATGCCGGGATGTTCGCAAATGCACAAACTATCTTTCCCACCCTGGCCCACTGGCCAGTGAGTCATTGGGATCACTTTCTACTCGGAGGCGTTTTGCAGACAGCAATTTTCTGTTGCTTGTCTTAACTTCCCACTGGAAAACTTTCCTTCAAGTATTCGAGAGGGGCGGGGGATGGGGGGAACAACCTTAATTGCCTCTGAGAATGTCATCCCTGACTTCATTTGGTATTACTGGGAACATTGCCACATGAAAGAGCCCTGCATGCTTCTGGAAGTTTATTTATCATTTAACATTTTTCCTATATTTGGATGATCGACCGTTAGAGAGTAGATACTTAAAAAGTATAACGGGAAAGAAAAAGAAAAGAAGGAAGAAAGAAAGGATGAAGGAACAGAAAGAGGATAAAATTCAGCTGTAGACATTTGTGTGAGCTAATGGATTAAGTCAGAGGATTATTGAAAATAACATAAAGCAAGTCAACTTGCATGAAATTCTCGTGGAGCCCATGATGCTGGGATTTACTCAAAGCATGATATATCACCCCCCATATAATAGGTATTTGATATAAAAGATACACCTTCTTAAATCTACAATAATGTGTGTATTATATAATTTTGAAGGATGAAGACAAATTGGGAAAAAAAAACATGGTTTATTAAGAATCTAGGGAAAAGCCACGAGATGTTACCTATATTCTAGTAATGATTAAAGTTGGCTTTAAGTAAAACCATATGTCTTTATCAATAAGCATTTTGTATAATGTTCTTTGATCTTGGCAATATTTGTGAGCATCAAAACATTGTATATGAGGAAATACTTTACATTGTAGTTTTCCCAAGTAAAATAAGAAGATTGAAAAGGTTAAATTATTTTATGTTAGCAAGTCTTTTGGCGCCTGTATGAAAACAAAAATTATTTTGTTCATTTAAAAATATTTTTATTATTTACTTAGTAAGCAAATAGAGACAGAGAAACAGAGAGAGAGAGAGAGAATTGTCTGTAAGACCTCATGCCACTACAAAGGAACTCCAGATACATATGTCACTTGGTACATCTGGCTTCACAATGGTACCCTGGAATCAAATTCTGGCTGTGAGGCTTTGTAAGCGAGTGCCTTTAACCACTGAACCATCTCTCCAGTCCCTATTTTGTTCATTTTTGATGTCTCAAAAGTTAAAAGGTATTTGATATATACTTGTGTTTCTCATAATCAAAATAAACTAAATTAAATTTTGTAATGTAAGACAGCATACTAAGCTGGGAAGATAGCTCCACAGTTTCTTCTGGACGTTTGTTAAAGTTATTGAGACAGGGCCTTGGTAGGTGGCTCAAGCCATTCTCAAATTCATTGAGATCCTTGTGGCCTCAGTGTCCCAAGTGCTCCAATTAAAGGATTTTACTAAGCATTTCCTGATTCTCAGTCACCAAGCCAGTCCTGTTTTTGAGAGACACACACTCATGCCACACATCTTCCACCATTGAGGACTTTCCAGTATTACCGTTCGAATACACATACCCCTTGTCTCTACCCAGAAAAGCCGAGTGCTACGCTTGGGAAGCTGGATCAGTAGGTACAGTGCTCATGCCACAAGCATGGAGACGTGAGTTCACGTCCCCAAGACTCATGTAGAACTCAGGTGTGGTGCCTGCCGCACACCCGTAACCCCAGCACTGGGGAGGCAGGCCTGGGGATCCCCAGGGATTTCTGGCTAGCTAGTCTGGCCAAACCGGTTAGCCTCAGGCTTAGTGAGAGACTCTGTTTCAAAAATTAAGATGGAGAGAGATTGAGAAATACACCCAATGAGGACTTCAGGCCTCCACATTCACATGCACACGCATGTACCCGCACAATAAAATTGTGTGCACGTGCACACACACATGGCACATATATGTGCTCTAAGTGAAATCCTTCATAAATTTGCCTGTCACTCGCATGCAGGGGCCATGCTACTCTTTTTGGTATCGTTCCAATTTTAGCATATGCACTGCACACAAAGTGAAATCTTTAAGTTCACAGCATACCTTCGCCTTGTATGATGTGTCCCCAATTCTTCTTCATGTCTTGAGGCAGATATCTTTACTATGTATCCAAAGAATATCCATGCTTTCTGTTGGGTTTTTCCAATAAATATTTCCTGAGAACATGAGCAGTTTTGTTGACCTAGTCTGAGGGGCTTGGATGGAGTGGAGCAGGGAGGAGGGGGTTTGGTTGTGTGGAAGGAAAATATGTACCTATGGAGCAAGGGGTCACGATGGTTAAAAGTGCATTGTGTCCCTACAACTACAGTTTTCTCCATTAGTTAGCCTGTTCTTTTCTACATTCGTCCCTTCCTGTCCTTTTTTGAATTATGAATACTCACACGTCCCTTCAGCCTGCAAGGTTCTACTGCCTCCTCTGTCTATAATTCTAAATCTCTTTTCAATGAAACTCCTCCAAGAGAACTCTCTGGAATGTTACAGCATTCTCTTGTGAACTCCTGGGTCCTCCTTTCTAGCATTACGTCCTTATGAAGATCACATTCTCAGAGTCCAATGCTAATTAATCACTCAATCCCAAGGGATTTTCTATGGTTCTCACTGCCCCGAGTCTTGGGTCTCAACTCTCCTTAGCATGTACCTGGTAGCATGCTGTGTTTATAAGTCATTCCTCCCATTGACTCCTCCTGACACCATGTGCCTGCAGAGCCTCAGCTTTCTCTCAGTGAGTATTTCCCAAGAACCAGCCTTTCTTTTGGTTCTGTCATTGAGTATTCTCCTCGTGGGAGTCTATCTGCTGGTGTATTTAAGTAATCACGGGTATGGTTGGCACTTCCACTTTGACATCATATGCACTATTTTTTTTGTTGTTGTTGTTCTTTTTGATTTTTTGAGGTAGTCCAGGCTGACCTAGAATTCACTCTGTAGTTTCAGGGTAGCCTCGAACTCATGGCGATTCTCCTACCTCTGCCTCTGGAGTGCTGGGATTAAAGGTGTGCGCCACCACGCCCGGCTGCACTATTCTTATTCTGAGAACCAGGTGGTCTTGGAAGGATTTGTCTGAAACTCCCTTTAGAAATTGTCTCTCTCAGTTCCCCCTTGTCATTGCTAACGCCAAAGTTGCCATCTTCCCTCTAATCTGGTTTGTGTCTATGCCACTAATTCTTCTAGTGCTCAGACCCCGCCCCTCTTGACTTTCTCCTCCTGTCTTGTCAATTCTACATGGCTCAGTCCTTCAGGGAAGCTCCTGAAACAGTCTCTTGTCTCATCAAAACTCCATGGCATTGCATATACATGCCCTTTCTGCAATGTCCCTGTCCAGTAAACTTGTGACAAAGTTATAAAAAAAAATTCACATGCATCCAGACAGGTTGTCTCCAGTTCAAATTGCTACCCAACTATTTTCATTCACCTTCCCTCTCTTTCCACTTCTAAAAGCTCTCTTATCCAAAAACACTCACTTCTGTTAGCAAGATTTCTGTGAGTTAACCCTAATTGTATCCCTTCATATTTTGTTTAGGGCTGAGAAGTTCAAGGGTTTGATTGCAGGGTCTGCTGGCCTGTGTTCAATTCCCCAGGCGTCCACATACACCATGACATAAAAAGTGGCATGAGCACATGGCATTCTATTTGCAGGGATAAGTACAAATAAATAAAATTCTGATTTATTTTGTTTATATATTTGATACTGTTTCTTCCAGATTGCATTAAATATGAATTACATATAGGACTACTGTTCTATTTCTAACCATGATTTGGGAGTTACTAGACAGCACTGATGACACAATTAAGTCCTTCCTGCAAATGAAGCTTTTGAAAAGCTGAACAGTTTTAGATGCATTCATATATTTTTAAAACTCAGCAAGGTAAAAAGGGATCAATGGTCTAAAAAATGAACACAGCATCCTATGGTGCCTGTGTGTATGCACCCATGAGAAATCAGAATTAGTTCAGAGTTTTTGAGCTCATGCGTAATTTATCTCTCAGGAATTTTAACAGAATAAAGTCTTCCCGCCACTTGTTACTATTCGTGTTTTGCGGTGTGTTATTTCATCCTGACAATTTTCACCCCCGATTTTAATGAAATGTTGTAAAGATATGCCACGTTGAGAAGAATAGTTCTATTATTTGAAAAGTCCAAGATAGATCTTGATACCCACGGCAGTAATTTCTATGAGAGAAAGTTAACTCCTTTACTTTCCAGAACCATATGAGGCTTTCAAATGCTGCCGCACGTTATTCACGAAAACTTTTTGCGCCTGGATTCTAAACTTTTCCAGTTCATATATATCTGAAACTTAATTGTTTTCCATTCTGAGTTTTTATGCTTAAAGTTAAATGAAACAATGGTACTTTTAGGATATCTTAAATCATTTTCAATTTAACTGACTGTGACTGACATAAGAAATTATATAAAAACGGGCCATACAGAGAGAAATGTATTGAAACAATATTACCTATATACATATATATTTTATCCTTCATTCCTTTGAAGGGGCAAAACTATTTTGGATATCAAAGCATCTTTGGTGGCAATAACCAAAAACTAGGAACTTGCTGTCCCCAGCTTATTTTTCTTATAAGCTTACCATCGTAAGGAACTCACTCTATTAATTTCAATCCCCCGTTGTCATCCTTGCATTAGATGCTGATTTAAGATAGCACAGGATAGACTGATTGCTCCCCGAGAAAATGGAGAAAGAGCCAGGAAAGAGGAAATGAAAGCTGACAGCCTGCTGGATAACCTTGATACAAATGAATTGATCTGTATTGTTCTCCAGTCAAATCGATAACTTTATAAACAGAGCCGGTGCTCGGAGAAATGCAGCTGAAACCTCTGCCCTACTTGTTTTCATTTCCCCAGTGGTCTAAGTTGCTACGGTTATCCGCGCAAACCAGGCCAACATCTGTGCACACAGCTTTGAAAAGCACTCACGGGAGGGCCTGACACTTCACAGTGAACGTATGCACACCACACTGTCCATTCAACTGTCTTTTCATTTTACGATATTTCTAATGACAAATACGAAATGGGAACGGCGGAGGTAAAAATTTCTACCCACCCAATTTTTATTTGAGATGTTTACAGTTAGGGAAACATAAGCTTCTCTGAGGGGAAAAAACAAAACAATTTTTTTTTTGCATCTTTACAAAATATCCTGAGGAGAGATCATTTTCTTAGCGTAACTCAACCTTTATTCTGTTAAGCAGTGTAATTATGGAAGCAAAACAAATCCACATTGTCTAATTAGGTCATTAAAAAGCATAAATGCGTCACGGAAGCTTTCCTCCTTGCCTAAGACATCAAGTAGGGCAATGAAAACAGTCTGGTAATATAGAAAAGTTTAGAATTTGTTTCTTTTCAAACATAATAGGTCCTTTCATCTTTCTGTTTCCTTTACAAAAAGACAGCTAATTTAGAGACAAAACAATATCTTCTAATTAGTTCAGAGTTTACCCTGATTATATTTCAAAATATTTAATCAGAAACAGGAAGATAGAAGAGGGGGGAAAAAAAGAAAATGCATGAAAAAAAAATCTATCAAAGGAAGTGAATAAGATCGGTGGTGGTGGTGGTGGGGGGGGGTTGTTGATGCACATGTGCCCCCTGGAGAAGAGATGACTACACAGCGTGCATCAACATAAACACGGGCAGCCGTGCCACAAGGGAACTCTCAGGAGGAACATGCTGGCATCGGCCTTTGGAGTCTGAAATGAAGACTTTAATCACAGCTAACTTAAATAAAAACAAATGGCATGACTATTCTGCCTCTTCCTCCATTTACTGATTTTTTTTTTTCTTGAGTTTCAGAAAACTCAGAGCTCAAAGCATTAACAAACAAAATGTTAAAAAAGGGGGGGGAAAAAGAAAAAGGCAGGGTGCACATACCTGCGATCCTCGAGGCCCCCTTTTGTGGTCCCATTCTGAATGTCCCAAGAGCTATAAAGGAAATAGGAAAATTATGGTAAGATTAATTATCATTTCATGTGGCGACCATTTTCATTCTTGCTTTTCAAAAATAATTAGGTTGCCAAAATCCGTGTTCTAATAGTATTAAACAGGCATGAATCAATGTGAAGAAGTAAACTGCTGGTTTGATAGTGAATATTTCAACCTCTACCGATGTTCGAGGTATTTTAGTATTTCTTAACATGTGTCAGAAAGAATTTGCTAATGTAGAGTTTTCCCATTCTTTGTCAGAAGCATCATAGTACATGCCAAAATATGTAACACTCTATTTTTATGTCACTAAGCTTCCAGTTAGCAAGAAAAATATGCTAGGCAACCCCAGAGTGGAGTGTAGTATATAGTCATGAATAAGGAACAGAAAGTTGGGCTGGAGAGATGGCTTAGCTTGCCTATGAAGCCTGTGAAGCCAGGTTCGAGGCTCAATTCCCCAGGACCCATGTTAGCCAGATGCACAAGGGGCACATGCATCTGGAGTTCGTTTGCAGTGGCTGGAAGCCCCGGTGCACCCATTCTCTCTCTCTCTCTCTCTCTGCCTCTTAAAAACAAAAGAAAGAAACAATGGTAAAATATTTCAGTAACTTTTGATTCTCTTTTGAGAACATTCTTTTTTTAATTTTTATTTATTTGTAAACAGAGATTGTGGGGGGAGAGACAGAGAGAGAGAATGGGTACGCCATGGCCTCCAGCCATTGCAAACGAACTCCAGATGCATGTGCCCCTTGTGCATCTGGCTTATATGGGTCCTGGGGAATCAAACCTGGATCCTTTGGCTCTGCAGGCAAATGTCTTAAATACTAAGCCATCTCTCCAGCCCCTCTTTTGATAATATCACAGACACACAAAATGACAGACCCAAAGAGTAAAGTGAAGAGCAGAGTGTGGCAGCACATGCCTGCACCTCAACACTCAAGAGGCAATGGCAAAGAGGTCAGGAGTTCAAGGCCAGCATTGACCATATGGTAGGTTTGAGGCCAGCATGAGCTACATAAGACCAACTCTCAAAATATGACTAAAATTATTTAATGTGAAATATTCCCCAAAGTCACAACATTTAATCTTTTTGCAACAAAGACTCACTCACGTTAACCTCACAGTTAAGATGGATCTGAGCTACTTTTCTTACAAAGTGGAATGTTTAATTATTGAAAATAAAGAACCATATTCAGGAAGTATATGAAAGAAATCAAAGACATCTATTGAGAGAAAGGAGGCTTCCTTCATCTTCCTAGTACACTCAGTGCTGATCATTGCCAGGCAAAAATCTGTTTACAATGAATAAAGAAAGCCACTGACAATACAAATCACCCATGTGTTCATGGGAATGACCAGCTTTTCCATACACAGGCATGGCTTCTTAGGTGACATCATAATAAGTTTTTCACGGTAACAATGGTAAGAATGAACGCATTTGAATATTATCAAGAAAAATTAGGCATTCTTATGTAGAAAATGGTTAAGATGTACTGACACACAATCTATCATACTGAATGAGACTGCATTTTGTAATGTGGTTACGTGGTTAGTTAGCTCTACACACACGAATTTACAGGTTCAGTGAAATTTTAAATCAAAACCTAATGTAATATTAAAGGGAAGTTTAAAAACTACATAAATTTCAAATAATGTATAAGAATCAAGTATTTTGGGATTAAGTATGTATGGCATGACAAGCAGAGTTAATCATATGTAGTAAAAGGTTATATGTTAGATATCTTCACCATATAAGGAACGATTACAATGGAAAACCATAGCTATGTCCATTCAGTTGACTATAATGATTGCATGCATCGTACATATCAAACTATTATGCTGTATAACTTGATTATAGACAATAAAATCACTATTAGGAAAGACAGAAATACCCTTTGAATTGTTAAAATACATTCTAAAACTTACGAGATATATGGATGGTTTAATTGTCAATATATGAATGAGACATAGTAGTAGAGTTTGAAATAAACACACGTACATGTAGCAATAAAATGTAAAAGGCAAACATAGGAAAATGAGTATTTTAATAAGTGAAACAGAAACATGGACCTTTTGGAAAAAAAAAATAGAGCTCAGCCTTAAACCCTAGTATTAAGTCAACATTGAAAAGATTAAAGTTTAAAAAAAATGAAACTGTTGATATGGAAATAGTAAAATTTTAACAAATATTTAAACTATTTTTGACAATAAAAATTCAAGTCTTTTGAATTTTTTTTTAAATGCTTTTAAAAATCTCAAAATAGGGAGGCTGGAGAGATGGCTCAGCAGTTAAAGGCATTTGCTTGCAAAACCTTCTGGCCTGGGTTTGAGTCCCCAGCACCTATGTCAATCCAGATTCACTAAGTGGCACATACATCTGGAGTTCATTGGCAGTGGCAGGAAGCTTTGGAGTGCCCACACTTTGCTCTCTCCATCTGCCTTTTATGTCTCTCAAATAAACAAATAAGATATATTTTCAAAACTATTTTTATTTATTTACTTGTTTGCAAGCAAAGAGAGATAGAGAAAAGAGAAACAGAGAGAATGGGCATGCCAGGGCCTCCAGCCACTGCAACTGAATTCCAAATGCATGCACCATTTTGTTCATCTGGCTTTACATGGATACAGGGACATCAAACCCTGGGTTGTTTGGCTTTGTAATCAAGTACCTTAACCACTGAGCCATCTCTCCAGCACAAATAAAATTTTCTTTAATCAACTGGAAAGAAGATCCTATGATGTGGCTGAATAGCATTTTATTTCATCTTATTTTATTTTATTTTATTTTGGCTTTTCAAGGTCAAGACTCTCTCTAGCTCAGGCTGACCTAGAATTCACTGTGTAGTCTCAGCCTGGCCTGGAACTCATAGTGATCCTCCTTCTTCTGCCTCCCAAACACTGGGATTAAAGGAGTGCATTACCAAACCAAGCCTGGGTCTGCTTTTGATTTTTTCAAGGCAGTCAAACCTTGTAAGAGTTGGAGTTACAGCAATGATTTAATTATAGCTTGGCTAAAACCCAATTTAGAGGAATGAATCGGAATAATCATATGCAAAATTAAATACTGACATCATTGATATTTCTTAAATGACTTAATTTAAAAATTTTCATATAGCTGCATTACCTTTTCCAGTAAATTCTCATTAATTCTAATTCAAAGTTGACTATGACATTCACAATATGAATCAATCAATAAGACATATGATTTAGAAATACACAAGTAAAAATGTTTTAATTGTTGTTCACTAGAGCCATCAAAACCACTTCCTGATGTACCTCAAGAATCGGCCTCGTTATGGACTTGGAAGTACCTTATGTCATCAAGACTAGATTCCATAACTGATGGCTAACTCCACAATGCACAATCACATTCCCCAACAAGGAGGGTCCCTGCAGAGGGGGAAGGACAGGGAGGAGGCTAACGATGGTACCAACATGACTGTATACAAACTGTGCACATAACTAATAAAAAAATTTTAAAAAGATTTTAGATGCTGTGCTTGTTCCTGTTAGGACATAATAGACATGAGTGCCAAGTTAGGTTATTAAAATGTTCTGAAAGAAAGAGATAAGGCTTATGTTACGACCATCATCTCTTCTACTTACGAGTTCAGACTCTCAAAATCAGGACAACTTGGAATAATCTAAGGTTCCAGGGTACCATCGTATAAACACGTAAGTGCATCTTAAAAATTGCAAATTGTAACCCACAAGTCTCTGATTTAAGAGAGAATATGGCGATGACTGTGGGTGAAGAAGACATGGTTTTTCCAGGATGAGAACTGAAACAAGAAAATCAAGGCATCCTCTGCTCTTGCCAGTAATATTTTAAAGACAATCATTAGTCCAAGAACAAAAATATCCCCATCAAACACTGGTCTGTGCCAAGACTTCCTACATAAGAGAGGACTGACTTGAAAAAGAGCAAGCCAGAGCTTCTTAGAATACACCTGCAATGCTTCACTGTATAAAGTTAGCTTTTTTCTTACAAATCACAAAATAGTACAATTTGCCAAATTTGTTATCTATCAGAGAGTGTTATTACCTAACTAAATATAACAAGCCATTCTAAGAGATTTAGGTAAAGGAATTCTATTTTATTCTATTGTTCACATTCCTATGCTATATTTAAAGGGCATGCATTATGAGTTGAGTAAGAATTATAGTACTGTTCTAAAATGGACTCAATTGCTACTTTTCGCCAAGGAATAAAAGACTTATGTCTGGATACCTATATGCTCTGTGAAGTATAAACCAAAAGGAATTAACTCTGAATGTGATGAATGAGATACTGGAATGTTCTCCAAATAGGTAGTGTATCAGAAGAAATTAGCAGGCTATTTTCCCTTTGGACTTAAGGAAATCATACACAGACTTTAACCACTAAAATTCAATTTTAATTAAAATAAACTGAGCCCAAAATAACATTTATTATTTTAGCATTTAGTGAAAGGTGTTTACTATAATCTTTCCTGTGATGCTTTTTTTTGTGCTGAGAAGCAATGGTATTATGTAGGAAAAAGCAGAACCACAGGGCTAAATGTATTAGAAGTTTCCAAGATACTTTTCAATCTTCATTCTCTTGACAGAAGGTGCAAATAGATCAATCCTAATAATCAGAAAAGTTGAGAGCTTGCATGAAAGATCTGGTGGGTCTCAAGATCAAGTGCAAAGTATTGGTGGTTTCAATCCAACAGAGAAGAATAGTGTTAAACTACAGATTACCAATGTTGTCATGGGATCAGAGAAAGGCACGAGCAGGTCATGGACAATGAGGAGCAGAGTTAGAAACTGGAAATTTTCCTTTTCGCAATTTCATTCAGGTGGAAAAAGCCTTCAAGATAAATGAATAGCAGCACTGTACCTAAGAAATTCTAGAAACAAGAAGGAATCAGAATTTTACCATGGTATGACACTCTCGAAAGAAGCATGCTTGGGATTTTGAGATGAGGTCTATAAAGATGCTAAAAGAGAGAAGAGTGGTACAGGGAATGCAAAGATAGACCAGCTAAGAGCACATGGTTCCCTCATTCAGAAAGCACAAGAAAAAAATGGTTACCTCTCACCATCTATTAAGAAAATACCCTCTTGGCTATTTACTGTGATTTCTACTCCTCAGAGGACTGACATCTACCAGAAGGTCTGGGGACACATAAGCAGTTCATCAAGAATATGCCTATACTTGGCAGGTAAGATCTATCTTTCTGAGAAGCAATCCTAAGAAAAAGAAAGTATGAAAGAAAGAGAGGGAGGAATGATGGAGGGAGGGAGAGAGGGAGGGAGAAAGAAAGGGAGGGAGGGAGGGGGAGAGGAAGGGAGAGAGGGAGGAAGGGAGAGAGGGAGGGAGGAAGGGATGGGGAGAGGGAAGGAGGGAGAGAGGAGGAGGGAGAGAGGGAAGGAGGGAAAGAGGAGGAGGGAGAGAGGAAGGAAGGAGGGGAGGGAGGGTAGAAGGGAGAGAGGAAGGGAGGGAGGGAAGAAGGGAGGAAGGCAGGGGAGTAAATCCTTCTGTCATTTTTCAGTTCTCATGAACCATTAGAGGCAAAATAAGGACCCTTCAACTTATTTCTGGAAAACACACTATGCTTTCTTGAAGAGAAACAAACCCTGTTATATAAAGCATTTCAAAAATCCTAGCTTCTTGACACTAAGCCGTTTTCATCCGTATGGAATAAACTCTTCTCTCTGTGTCTGATTTTCAGTAATAAATTTCTACAGCGCAGCCTTCAGCGAACCGTGTGCTGTGCAGTGCTGCCTTCCAAGGAAAACACAACTGCTGCCAAGCCCAGAATTTACAAAGTTCACAGGAGCAGCAGAAGAGGCAGCATGGAAACAAACAGGTCCGACCCAAGCGCCGAGACTTTTAATAATAGCATGAGAAACGAAGATACGTGAACGTATGTTTCCAATGGTAAGGTATTGTCGTCGAGTGCTGTTCTAGTCTCCCTGTGTTACTTGACCCTGTTATTTGTTTGTAGAACAATTAATGCCTATTTTTCAGGGATTCTTAGGGGGAAAAAAAAAATCTCCAAGGCTTTCACTGAAGGTATGAAATCTACAAGGAACCAGGACAGGAAGGGAGAGAAGAAATTACTCTCTGAGTGCATTTAAAAGGACATGAAAGAGAGGTCATAGCCTAGCCTGGAAGTAAGGTCATGTAATGCTAGCTACTTGGGTGGCTGAGGCAGGAGGATTGCAAGTTCAAGGTCTGTCTGCATGGCAGTGCAAGTTCAAACCTATCTCCAAATAAAACGTTCTAAAGGGACTACGTATGAAGCTCAGGGGTTAGGCCGTAGGCACAATCCCTGGTGCATCGCAATAAACAGATGACGGTGGACAGGTAAGCTTTCACGTTCCTCCATAAAAAAAGCCATTCTTTCAGTCATTTACTTATTTTATTTTAAATTTGAGGTAGGTTCTCCCCGCAGCTCAGGTGAACCTAGAACTCACTCTGGAGTTGGCCTTGAACTCAAGGCGATGGTCCTCCTACCTCAACCTGCAGATGTCTTACAGGCATGAACTACCATGACCTACTTTTAAGAAAACTATTGTTTTTCACTTAGTGAAAATTACTAGAAACAGATTTTCAGAAACACATGAAAACAATTTACATAGAAGGAAGCTGGTGTTGCCACGGAAAACTTGTTCACATCATTTACCCATTCAGGAAAAAAAAGTATTTATTATATTCCTACCACGTGCAAAACAGTGTTCTAGCCACAAGTTACACATTAGTGAACAAAGCAAGACTTGCCTCGGCTCTGGAGTTCTTAAATTCTAGGAGGATCTAGCCAGGGGGTCCTGAGGGAGGGTGGGCAGGTGAAGGGTGAGCCGGAGATGACAGGTAGGGGCTGAGAAGAGAATATCCTCTTTATAAGCAGATAACAGAAGTCCTTTTTCTAAAGGGGAGAGTCCTGGAGAAAGTCGGGGAGCCACAAGCACCCCCACAACGAAAGAGCTTACAAGGGTAGGAAAGAGCAGAGGCAAAATCGCTGACACAGGAGAAAGAATGG
The DNA here is from genome assembly GCA_036346955.1 of Dipus sagitta. Lineage (NCBI taxonomy): Eukaryota > Metazoa > Chordata > Mammalia > Rodentia > Dipodidae > Dipus > Dipus sagitta. Next base: position 4,263,339 of record CM070789.1, on the reverse strand, counting down.
TGACCCTGAGGTGCCACGATGGGTCCTTAAAACACAAGTTGAAAAGATGCCAGGTCTGTGCCGCCGTAAGTATCTATTTGTAACTTACTCCATTCTGACAGTACTCTTCAGCCCTAACACACCGCATTACTAACCGGAGTACACCATCCACTAGCTGTAGTAGTAGGTGTAATGCACGACCACACTAACTGTCATACACCATCCTCCCTACATAGCTCAATTCTTGCCCCTTTACAAGGGTTTTGTGTTTCAGGAACAATATACCGAGGACTGGGCTAGTGGTACAGCATTTGCCCAGCACATGCAATGCCTACGTTTTATCCCCAGCACTGTGGAAGATGGGAGAAGGAAGAGACTTATGAAACAATTAAATGCACAAGAGCGGGCAACGTCTTTTCTCTCTACACTTACTATGATGGGCATGGAATTTTCAGGTACATAGGTAAACTCAAGGTTGTTCCCTAGTTTCTTTCCTGGACACATTTTTTAAAAAAAATTTCTTTATGGGCTGGAGAGATGGCTTAGCGGTGAAGCGCTTGCCTGCGAAGCCTAAGGACCCAGGTTCGAGGCTCGATTCCCCAGGACCCACGTTAGCTAGATGCACAAGGGGGCACACGCGTCTGGAGTTCGTTTGCAGTGGCTGGAAACCCTGGCACGCCCATTGTCTCTCTCTCTCCCTCTCTCTCTTTCTCTCTCTGTCACTCTCAAATAAATAAAAACGAACAAAATTTTTTTTTTAATTTCTTTATGTGTAGGTATCTCTCCTTCCTCCAGAATTTTCTGTGAGAAGACAGGTCGCCCTGATGGCTTCCTGCCCACAAGGCTCTTCCAGAAGTCAGTTCTCAGGACTGGGAAGACCTATGGCACAGAGAGTTCGCCCATGCCAGCCCTGTCTAGTCCTTCTTGGGATCTGTTCTCACTAGATGACGTTTCTATCCGTGGCTCTTGGTCATCGACGGAGTGACAATCTGGAGGCTATATTTTGTTCTTTGGAAGAAAGGGAGGTGAGGGCTGCACAGAGAGATCAGCTGGCAAAGTGCTTGCCTTGCAAGCCTGAGGACCTGGGTTCAATGCTCAGGACCAGTGTAAAACGGCGGGACATTCAGGCATGTGCTTGTGACGCTAGTACTGGGGTTGTGAAAACTGAAGGCTCCCTGGACCTCCCTGCCCAGCCAATCTAGCCTAACTGATGAGCTTCAGGCTAACCAGAGACTGCTGTATCCTCTGGCCTCCACACGCATGTGTACACTAATGCACCTGCACTAGCGCCTGTGCACATGCGCATGTATAGACACATATACTCATTAAAATCAAATAAAATGGGTCAGTGGAAGTTTGGCTTTTCATCTATATCGTTTTTTTACAAAATATTTTGTTTATATATAAGAAAAGAGACTCACCATGGCACCAGTACAAACAAACTCCAGATGCATGCACACTTTATGCATCTGGCTTTACATGGGTACTAAGGAATCGAACCCAGGTCTTTAGGCTTTGCAGGCAAGTGCCTTAACGGCTGAGCCATCTCTCCATCCCCTTTTCATCCATTTAAGCCAGATAAGCCAACACAATCTCTGAAACACCCAAACTTGGTGCAGGGCTTTTCCACTGGGGCCCGAAGGGATAAACATGATTTACTTGTTTGCTTTATAACGTGGCGTGTAAACCAGTTGTCTGCAGGAGCCACCGAGTGTGGCCACCAGCCCGTCCCATAGGTGGCCTTCATCATGGCTGCTTTGTCAGCTCTCCCACTGCCAGATCAGTCGCAGTCTACAAAGCAGTAGCAGCGCTGTTGGCTGTTCCGCAAGTTTTATAGAGAGACAGCAGGCTCTGCCACAGGATGCAGAATTCAGAGCCGCGAGAATGTCCACTGAATGTCACAAAGCTGACGCTTAACCCTGCTGTCAGCTTTTGCCCTTGAATTTTGGGGTTAGGCAAAGTCTAGAGTACATTCACAGCAGCTGAAAGGCCCTGGCATGCCCGTTCTCTCTCTCTCTCTCTCTCTCTCTCTCAAAGATATAATAATAATAAAAATATTTTTTAAAAGAAGGAAATGAGTCGTTTCAAAATACATTACTCTCAGCTTTTCCTCTCCCAAGATCACCTCTCTCTGTTATCATTCCCAGGATAATTTAGCTGTCTTCCATAACCCCAACCTTAAATCTTTAGACAAATTAGCAGGAAAGGGTGGACGTTAGGATTATCCTCTTTTCAAGAGCATGAGGAGCCAGCAAAATCCCCCGGCAGAAGATGGGAAGCACCGGATGCCTTTCTTCTTTTCAGAGACCTGACTTAGCATTGCAACCCAGCAGTCAATATAAACGGCAGAAGCAACACTGGGGAAGGAAAAGGCTACAGAAAACAAGAGACTCAGATGTGCTAGAGTTTTAGATTCCAGATTTTTCTACTACAAACACTATGTCCTGACGCTCTGATTCTAGAACATTTCCACTGTCCTCTTCCTGCCTCTGTTGTCCCAATGGTAATCGATACTTGAACCCTGCATACTGCCAAGACTGATAAAACGTACACTATTTTTTCATAATGCTTGCTCCCATCTTGATACGTAGATCTTTGATAGAGTGTCTTGCTAGCTCTTAAACAATTTTTCTTTTCTTTTCTTTTTCTTTTTCTTTTCTTTTCTTTTTTTTTTTTTTTGAGGTAGGGTCTCATTGTAGCCCAGGCTGACCTGGAATTCACTATATAGTCCCAAAGTGGCCTGGAACTCACAGTGATCCTCCTAGCTCTGCCTCCAGAGGGCTGGGATTAAAAGAGTGGCCCACCACACCCTGGCAAGTTTTCTTTAAAATGTTAATGAGGGGAGTTGGGGAGATCACTGAAGCCATGAATCCCCAGCATTCAAGTAAATGCCAGGCGTGGTGATACACGCCTCTAAACCCAGCAATGGGGAGACAGAGATGGGAGATCCCTAGGGTATATTGGCTAGCTGGTGTAGTTGAACTGGTCAGATCTAGGTTCAGTGAGAGACCCAGAATATGGGGGAGAGTAACTGAGAAAGATGACTGATGTCAACCTCTGGCTTCCACATGCACACTCACGCATGTGTGAGCACACCCACACAGTGTACCCATACACATGAACATGCATACACATACCACATACATAAACATGCGAAACGAGTTCATGAGGAAAGAGCAGTAAGGTAAAATGAGCTTATTCTTTTGTATAATGTAATTCCTCTGGCAACATTTCCACAGCATGCTATTATGTTAAAGATCTGGGAAGCCTACAAGGACAGAGGCTTAATTCAAATATTTCTAGAGAGACTTGATCAGAGAACTTTTTGTTTAAAAAGAGGTGAGCCGTTTTTATGAAAAAATTTGAGTGAGACATTTCACAGTTTTCTAATATTTTTTCTTATAGTATACTTAATTTTATTATTTAAAAAAAACACAGATTTGGCCTGAAGAGATGGCTTAGTGGTTAAAGTGCTTGATTGCAAAGCCAATGGAGCCAGGTTCAATTCCCCAGGACCCATGTAAGCCAGATGCAGAGGGTGGCGCATGCTTCTGGAGTTTGGAGTGACTGGAGATCCTGGCATACCCATTCTCTCTCCTTCTCCTTTCTGTTTCTCCCCCCTCTCTCTCCCTCTGCCTTTTTCTCACAAATAAAAAAAAATAAATATTAAACAAGATAAAGTTTTCAGGTCTTCCAGACTGGTGTGTTTCAGTAAGGAAAAAGAAAAAGGGCATCAGATTTCATTTTTCATCAAGGAATGAATTCATGGTAGAAGTTAATGTGATGGATTTATTTCTCTAAAACTCATTTTTCACTCTCTAGTATCAACCTTCTTTAAAACTGCGAAACATGAGAGAAATTTGATTTCTCTGAAAACCCTTTGCAATTACTATAAATTAATCATACGTTGAAGCTTTAGTCATGCAATAACTCTCAATACATGGAAAATTTTGTATTGGATGATTAGCTCCACCAAATTATTAGCACATTCTCACACGTACCAATTATTCATTTTTGCATTCACTTATTTATCCATTTATTATTATTATTATTATCAACCATTTATACACTTGCAATATCAGCAAATATTAGATATTTGGCTCCATGAAAGGATAACAAATAGTGAAGCCCCCAACCCAAAGGGACCATAACTCTCTTTTTAAAAGATTTTTAAAATTATTTTTATTTATTTCTTAGAGTCAGAGAGAGGGGGAGGGGGGAAGGCAGAGAGAGTGAGAGAGAGTGAGAGTGAGTGAGAATGGGTGCACCAGGGCTTCCAGCCACTGCAAACGAACTCCAGACACATGCGCCCCCTTGTGCATCTGGCTAACGTGGGCCCTGGGGAATCGAACCTGGGTCCTGTGGCTCTGCAGACCAATGCCTTAACCGCTAAGCCATCCCTCCAGCCCAAGGACCATAATTCTTAAAGAACCATCTGAATCCCAAATACAACACAGGATAGAGGTTACAGATAGGAGCTCTGTAGCACAAATATACTGCTTCAAATGCCATCACTGACATGATTTTCTTTTTTTACCAGTTACAATATATTGGTGCAGGTAAATATTCATTAAGTGTTAGTTATTTTATCTATATTCATAATTGCTTAGAAAAGGTGTTAATGCAAAAAGGTGTTACCCTTTCTAACTATTTGAGGGAAAAACATAATTCAGATATATGTGGTTCCTCCCTTTTCACCTAGAATGGGGGAAAACACATCTTTTATTCAAGCCAAAGCAAAATTTACAACATTTAATGAACTTTATAATGAAACCAATATTTTATGCATCCTTACTTACAGTACCATGTGTGCCTGACCACAGAGCGCACAGACACTAATGCATTCGATTCAGACTCAAGTTCTGGACCACCAAGGGAAAAATCCTAGGTGACGGGAGTCATGTGATGGCTTCATAAGAGCCGGCTTTGAACCTCTGATAAGAAACGTCTGAAAAGGTCAGTTATGAGAGTCTGTTCAATGTGTAAAGCACTCACTGCCATCGTCTAGTGTGTCATTTCAGATTTCCACTGAAGTGCTAGGTCTACGGAAGCAAGGAAACAAACTAGAACAAAATATAGAAGCACCCTCCCCCAAACTCTATGTAAATATACTAAAATAACCACAATGTAAAAAAATTAAATTAACCACAATTTAAAAAAAAACTAAAATAACCACAATTTAAAAAAAACTAAATAACCACAATTAAAAAAAAACAACTAAAATAACCACAATTAAAAAAAAAAAAAAAAAACTAAAGTTAACCACAATTAAAAAAAAAAAACTAGGGGCTGGAGAAATGGCTTAGCTGTTAAGCACTTGCCTGTGAAGCCTAAGGACCCTGGTTCGAGGCTCGAATTCCCCAGGACCCACGTTAGCCAGATGCACAAGGGGGTGCACGCATCTGGAGTTTGTTTGCAGTGGCTGGAGGCCCCTGGCGCGCCCAATTTCTCTCTCTCTCTCTCTCTCTCTGTGTGTCTGTCACTCTCAAATAAATAAAAAGTGAACAAAAAAAGTTAAAAAAAAAAGAAAGAGAATTATTAAAAAAAAAAAACTAAAATAACCACAATTAAAAAAAAAAAAAAACACGAACACCGTCCAGGCTGGATGGAGATGGCTCAGCAGGGAAAAGCGTTTGCTGCACAAGCCCGGGGGCCGGAGATGACCCGAGCTCCCACCTCTGTCCTCTATCACCCACACGAACAGCTGGATGAGGCTACAACTTGCAGACAACCCCAGCTCTGCAGGGGGTGGAGCAAAGAGAAAGGCTGGGGCTCACTGGTGAGCCAGTCTGACCAAAAAAGGTAGCCCTCGATTCAGCAAGAGAGCCTTCATTTCAAGGGCACACACAAATGATTGAAAGGGGAGGGCATCTGACATTTTCCTCTGGCACCACATGCCTGTGCATGGAGCCCACATATCTCTGTAATACACACACACACACACACACACACACACACTCACTCACACCCCTTTCAAGTTCTGAACAGACAAGACAAAATGCTGTTTTTTCCCAATGTATCATGTTTTACTAACTCCACGCACTTCAGGTGATGTCCAATCCTCTGAGCACCTCTGACTGAGACTCTCAACCTACGTTTCACAGTTTGCTCTACTTCTCGTATTATTTCTACCAACTAACTAAGAAACAACAACAACAACAACAAAACAAAACTGAAGGACTGGGATATTATTTCCAGCTTATCACCTGCTGCGTTCAGCCTGCATCATACTGGTACTTTGCATTTTCCCTATATACTTAGCTTTCATTTACATAATACCTCATGAAAGGGCTCATTCAAGGCTATTTTCCCCCAGAAAATTATTAGAACTCAGTTAAACCCACAAGGGCAACTTCATGAGACTAATCTATCAAGTTGATCTCTTTTCTTAGGAAAATAAAATATTGAAATCTTAAGAGAAAATAATGAAATCCAGACTTAGTATCAGTTGGGCCAAAAGTTTTAATGGAGTGAGATTTAGGTGTCTTTTGCAATTGGAGTGTCTCTTCATTTTTCTTTGTCAAGTATTCTGATGTGTTGCGTTTGGTGTAAACTGTGCAGTTTTTGTGAATTCAGCATCAACATTAATAATGCATATATGTTAAAAAAATCAGCAAGATCCCAATAGTTTAAACTTGTGGCAATAGCTATGTGTACATATTTTTTAATATACATAACTTTCCAAAAAATACACAACTACTTAGTTTTTAAGCTGTTGTAGAAGACTAACTGTATCAGAAGAAAATTCTCCATGTTACCTAATTTAAAGTAATGGTCATTAAAAAAAAGCACAGTGTGACCTCTAAAACAAACTTCTAAAAATAAATAATTTATATGTAATTTATATAAATTAAAACAATGAACTCATTTAAGTCTTATAAGCAGAAAATATATTGAATTCATTTTATGTAATTTCTTGTATTAAATTTAAACTTTACAAAGTAATTTTGGAAAATTTTTAAAGTCTTATTTCATTCTCGATTCAAGACTGTGTTTCACCAGTGCCAAACAAACGACAGAAAAAAAATTCCAGGGCTAGAGAGATGGCTCTGTGGTTACAGAAACTTTGTTTCAAAGCCTGACAGCCTGGGTTCAATTCCCCAGTACCTACATAAAGCCATATACACAAAGTGGTATATGCATCTGAAATTCATTTTCAGTGGCAAGAGGCCCTGGTATGTTCATTCATTCATTCATTCATTCTCTCTCTCTCTCTCTCTCTCTCTCTCCTTCTTAAAGAAATTATTTAAAAACCTTCTTTTCACCTTTACAACTATTAGACTTTATCAGGGCATGTACATTTTTCTGTTCAACTTGAGTGCTGCTGGAAATAACTTATTATAAGACATTTTTAAAAAGTTCTTTTAGGGCTAGAGAGATGGTTTAGTGGTTAAGCGCTTTGACTGTGAAGCCTAAGGACCCCGGTTCAAGGCTCGATTCCCCAGGACCCACGTTAGCCAGATGCACAAGGGGGCGCACGCGTCTGGAGTCCGTTTGCAGTGGCTGGAGTCCCTGGCACACCCACTCTCTATCTGCCTCTTTCTGTCTGTCTCTCTCAAATAAATAAAAACAAACAAAAAATTAAAAATTATTTTCAAAAAAGTTCTTTTAGACCAAGTCTAAAGTAGACTGTATTGTCATACTCAAGTTTCATCTTGCTTTCTATCTTCCTTTATGGCTTCAAAACTCATTTGGTATGTTGAATTTATCTCATGTATTTGTGTTTGCACAGAGGCCAATATTCTTAGATGCATATTGATAAATTTCTTGGAAATATATTCCTTTGGGGTATATAGTGTGCAGGTCACTTACTGGGGATGAAGAAAATGAAGGTGGGATTTAAGGTGACATAGCAAAGAAAATAAGGGACAAAAGAGTGGTACAATCTCCAAGTATATTTAATTAATTGATGTAAATAGAATTAATAGTATAAAACATTGCCATGCATTTCTGTCACTATCCTTACTTCAAATGACTTGACCTAAAATACCTAATCATTCTTTTTCTTTTCTGTTGTTGTCTTTTTTTTTTTTTTTTCTTAAATTTTAGGGACAGAGAGCATGCAACTCAACTGCAATCAAACTCAGAAACTTCCACCACCTAGTGGGCATGTGTGACCTTGCACTTGCCTCACCTTTGTGCATCTGGCTTTCATGGGATTGGGAGAGTAGAACTTGGGTCCTTACGTTTTGCAGGCAAGTGCCTTAACCGCTAAGCCATCCCTTCAGCCCTGTTGCTGTCTTTTCTAAGCAATTATCATGTAACATAGCCAGAATGGAAGGCAAGACAGAAAAAAGAAAGTGGAGAGAAGAATCACAAGGCAATAGGAAACTCTCTTAACTTAATGGTGACTGTTTAAAAGCATTATGAGGACTAGAGAGATGTCTTAGCAGTTAAGGTACTTGCCTGCAAAGCCTAAAGACCCAGGTTTGATTCCCCAGTACCCACATAAGCCAGATGCACAATGTGGAACATGTGTCTGGAGTTTATTTGCAGTGGCTGGAGACCTTGGCACGCCCATTTTTCCTCTACCTGCCTCTCTCTATCCATCTCTCCATCAAATAAATAAATATTTTTTAAAAAGCAGTATTATAGTTTATACAAGAGAGAATTTTATTTATGCATTGATCTGACACTGATCTTGTCACTTTGAATCCCCAAATTAGATTAAAAAAAAAAAAAAAAGGATACAGTGGATAGGATTGGGATGGGATTATAGGCCCACACTGAAAACTCTCTGTGTTATTTTTGGAGATATAGACTACGGCAAAGACAAAGCTGTCTTTGAAAGAGAAAGATGGTCAGAGGCAGCTCTGAGAGATGAGGCTACTTATTCAAGTCATAAGTCACTGTCAGAAAGTGTTTAACAGTTGAGCTCATTCATCAGGCAGATACATCTCTAGCTCCTCTCTGCTTCTGGTTTCAGGCTGCAGGTCCTGCTATGTTAGTTACTGTCATGTTACAGTGTGCTCATTGAGTCTTCACAATGCTGTGTAACGCTTATAGGTAGAGTCTGGAGTTGATTTTCATGTAATCAAGTGCCAATTCTATTCTTAACAGTTTTTATTTTTAATGTTATTTTTGACAATTGATATGTGTATACAATGCTTTTTTTATTACATCTGTCCCCTACTACTCTTTATCACCCTTCCACTCCCATTAAACTGTTTCTAAACTAATCCTCTTTCCACTGCCATATCTTTTTTTTTTTTATGTTGACCCACTGAGTTAAATTAGGGTTGCTTACATGAGCAAGGGTGGGATATTTATTTTTTGAAGCACTATGGGCGACCATTAACTGCTGACAGCTCCTCTGGGAGAGCAAAATGCCATAAGCTGTTTATCCATCCAAGATGGAGAGATGATGGGCTCATTCCTATGCAGAAAACCGCAGATGCTGTACATTCATATCCATGTTGTGTCCAGAAGACAGCATTCCACAACACATTCCAGTCCTCTGGTCTTAAATATCTCTTCTGTCCCCCCTTCCAGGCTGTTCTCTGAGGCCAGGTGAGGATGGTAATAGGGTCACATTTCAGGCTCAGCAGCCAAAAGTCACTTACTCTCTTTCAGCAAATGCAACAAGATAACCAGGTCATCAGTGCTTGGTGACCCCCGTAACAGTCATGCCACGATTGCCTGGCAGGACGGTCGTGGATAACACATGGTCCGCAGCTGGGTAAGGCTCTTGGTGTCTCCCCCACGCCTGCCATATGGTTTATGATTTGCTTTTCATAATTTCATAAAGCTAACAGGAGATATTAGGATTAATTTTAACTCCTCATAAGAGAATTATGTGCTCTCTACTCTGAACATGGAGTGAATTTTCCCATTTCTTAGCACTAATGGCTCACCCTCATTCTTTCAGTTTCATTTTGGGCCTCACAGGCCCTTCCCATGACGTCCCAGCCACCTATCTGCCCATCTAATACAAAAAGGTATGGACTGAGCACTTACCCTAACCCAAGCTTGGTGCTGAGGTCAGGGGTTAAGGAGCAGGTAGGAGTCCCCTGTAACCTTGGTCTTGCCTCCAGTATTCCTTACATTCAGCCACTCTGTACTTACCACAATAGAAGGTGGTCTCACTCAATCACTGTTTTACTTGCTCCTTCCTTCTCTCCTCTCCTCTCCTCTCCTCTCCTCTCCTCTCCTCTCCTCTCCTCTCCTCCCTTCTCCTCTCCTCTCCTCTCCTCTCCTCTCCTCTCCTCTCCTCTCCTCTCCTCCCTTCTCCTCTCCTCTCCTCTCCTCTCCTCTCCTCTCCTCTCCTCTCCTCTCCTCTCCTCCCTTCTCCTCTCCTCTCCTCTCCTCTCCTCTCCTCTCCTCTCCTCCTTTCTCCTCTCCTCTCCTCTCCTCTCCTCCCTTCTCCTCTCCTCTCCTCCCTTCTCCTCTCCTCTCCTCCCTTCTCCTCTCCTCTCCTCCCTTCTCCTCTCCTCTCCTCTCCTCTCCTCTCCTCCTTTCTCCTCTCCTCTCCTCTCCTCCCTTCTCCTCTCCTCTCCTCCCTTCTCCTCTCCTCTCCTCTCCTCTCCTCCCTTCTCCTCTCCTCTCCTCTCCTCCTTTCTCCTCTCCTCTCCTCTCCTCACCTCTCCTCCTTTCTCCTCTCTTCTCCTCCCTTCTCCTCTCCTCCCTTCTCCTCTCCTCTCCTCTCCTCTCCTCTCCTCCCTTCTCCTCTCCTCTCCTCTCCTCTCCTCCCTTCTCCTCTCCTCTCCTCCCTTCTCCTCTCCTCTCCTCTCCTCCTCTCCTCTCCTCTCCTCTCCTCTCCTCTCCTCTCCTCTCCTCTCCTCTCCTCTCCTCTCCTCTCCTCTCCTCTCCTCTCCTCTCCTCTCCTCTCCTCTCTTCTTCCTGCCCAGAAGGATTCTGGAGAAAAAACAGTGTCTACCTCCTAGAAAGAGACCATAGACTCTGTCCCACATCCTGAAGCCATAATTGTATTGTCACTAAATTCTTGAGCAGGCATGTGGAAGTGATCTTTCTCTCTCTCTTACACACACTCTATAATTTCTTGCACAGCAGTAGCAAAAAATGGCAGACAACAAATACTGGAAAGACAGACCTACATGCATTGACTATTTTCATTCCATTGCAAAGCTTAACATTCTAACTATGTAATAATAGAAAAAGACATACTTTATACTACTAGTTTGATTTTATTATGTACATAATTTATATATCAAATATAAGTGAATTGCACAGGTACATGTATGGTCAAAATTAGTTTGTGTGTGTGTGTACGTACATGCATGCACACACACACGCATTCATGTTGGTCTCTTTTGTGACCATATATCTGAATCTAAAAACAAAAATCATGACTTTAGAAAGTGGATACAGGGGCTGGAGAAATGGCTTAGCTGTTAAGGTGTTTGCCTGCTAAGTCAAAGGACCCGGGTTTGATTCCCCAGGACCCAAGTAAGCCAGCTGAGCAAGGGGCACATGCATCTGGAGTTCGTTTGCAGTGGCTAGAGGCCCTCGCGTGCCCATTCTCTCTCTCTCTCTTTCTCCTCTTTCTCTCTCTGCTTGCAAATAAATAAATAAAATATTTAAAAAAGTAAGTGGATACATATATGTAGTGCTATGGAGCAAGTAAAACCTGCATATAGAATAGACTAAAATGATTTTTTTTTCTGAAGCATGCCTTATAGAACCTGGTATTCAAGTTGTTCTAGGAAAAAAATTAATGTGAATTTTAATACGTCAACAAGTAGCAATTAAATCTCAGAGTTAGGTAGGTGTTTGCTTTCTTGCAAAGCCTACCAGCCCAGATTCAATTCTATAGCCACCATGTAAAAGTCTGACACAAAAAAGTGGCAAGAGACTCTGGTACAACCATACATACACATGCGCAAATGAATAAAAATATTTTTGAAATGAGGGGTTAGTCCTGTTATTTTTAAATATGGAATATGACAGGGCCTTTGAAATTCTGATCTCAAAATTTTACAAAATGAATAGAACATTTCTAAAATATATTCTTCCTTCGAAACTGAATTCACTCATCATGAAGCATCTTGTCTGCCACTAGAGTTGTTTGAGAAATGATGGTATTAAGAATTTTAGTATTCAAAATTTATAGCTTTGATTTAAAATCAAGAATTTTGGAGAGTATAAACATTAAGTACTTCTAGATGAACCATTATAATGAATGTCAACCCTAAAATCTGATCTTTAGAACAATGTGTCTTACTTTTGATTAAATGCAATAGCACTAAGACAGTAAAAAGTTTTCTCGATTTCTCCCTTTCTGTCTTCCTCTTTCCTCTTTTCCCCTTGCCCTGTTACAATGAAGTTTTAGATCCAAGAAGAAAAATCAGGAAATAGGAAAAATATTTGTAAATCATAAATCTAATGAATGACTTGTGTTGAGAAAAGTAGTACACACAGTCCAGAACAGTTTTATGCTTTAATGATAAGAAGGAAATACTTCAATTAAAAGATGAGGAAAGGAGGCTGGCGGGATGGCTTAGCGGTTAAGGCATTTGCCTGCAAAGCCAAAGGACCCAGGATCGATTCCCCAGGACCCACGTTAGCCAGATGCACAAGGGGCACATGCATCTGGAATGAGTTTGCAGTGGCTGGAGGAGCCTGGCGTGCCCATTCATTCTCTCTCTCTCTCCCCCTTCTTTCTCTGTCAAATAAATAATTTTTTTAAAAAAGATGTTTCAAGGAAAAAGATGAGGAAATGATTGAAAAGGCATTTCTTCTAAGAAGATACAAAAATGTCCAGTGAGGATTTAGATAACAGCAACACTATTAGCTATTAGGGGAGTTCACATCAAAACCACAGTGAGATGCCATTTCATGCCCATCAGGATAGCTATAAATAGACACACAGAAAATACCGAGTGCAGTAAGGATGTAGAAAAATAGGAACGTTCATGTTTTTCCCGAAGAATGTACAAAGAGGTCCAGCTGCTTTGAAAGACCACTTAGAAGCTTCTCAAAATCTGAAAAATGCAGTTACCATACGACTCAGCAATTTTGCCTCTAAGAACAAAGTACAGTTTATACACAAAGGCTTGGATACAAAGGTTTAGGACAAATATCATCCACAATACCCCAAAACACAGAACCCATTCTAAAGTGCACTGAAGGATCAGAGATGAACGACGGTATGTCCACACGACGAGACCCTATTTGGCAGTAAAAGAAACGAAATACTGATTCATGATACTGCATGGAAGCCTTCCACCCTGACACGGAGTCAAAGGCTGTCAAGCACAACAGACCACAGACAGCTTGAGGCCATTGTAAGAAGAGTCCAGAACACGTGAATCTGTACACATAGATTGGTAGTTGACTAGAGCTGGGGGTGGTAGAGAGACAAGTTACAATGAGAGCTGGGGGTTAGTGAGCACAGTGCTTTACTTGGGGGAATGAAGATTTATTGAAACCAGTGATTATTTTTGTTTTGTTTTGGTTTTTTGGAACTGAGCTGAAAAACTTCTTCCATGTAGACTAGCTGACAGAAAGGTCGGAAAAGCCATGCTGCATGCACTTCAATGGGAGAGAGAGAAATCACCAGTGAAGATACCCAACAGTGGACACTTCAAGCCTTATATTTGGCCAGCCAGGCCAAATGAGCCAGTGGCACGTCTGTCATGGTGGAAACCAACTCCCCTCTAATTGGACTGGAGGCCTGCTCCATGGGAGGGAATACATCCCTGATACTGAAAACCTACAACACGAGTAGTCATGAGTCCTAGGGGTGTAACGTCTGCTGCTGCCTGGTTAAATATATATACTGTGCTCATCAAACTGCCCAGTAAGCACTTCTCTTAATGTTCATACCCTTATATTAATGCTGCTCTCACTTTTGGTTAGAGAACCTTTTCTTTTCAGATGGCAGTGACCTTGGGATGACTCCGAAGGCATCATGGTGCTGAGAAGAAGTGACAGAGGAGTGCTCAGCCCTGAAACATCTCTATCACACCTTCCAAGGCTCAGGGTCCATTGCAGAAGAGGTGGCAGAAAGAATGTAAGAGCCAAAGGAAGGGTAGGACTCCTTACAACTGTGCTCCTCCAGACACAAAATGGCCTGGATATCCGTGACCTCACAGTGCCTGACACTACCTACACAAGACCATCATAATAGGAGGAAAAGATGATGACATCAAAGTAAACAGAAGACTGATTGAGAGGGGGAGGGGATATGATGGGCAGTGGAGTTGCAAAGGGGAAAGTGGGGGGAGGGAGGCAATTACTACGGGATATTGTTTACAATCATGGAGTTTTCAATGAAAAATAATTTATAAAAAATGAATTAATAAAGACAGACTCAAGAAGGATAAAAAAGACAGGGATGCACAATCGCATGAAAAAAAATTAAAAGATACTGAATTGTATGCTCTCGATAAGGCAGTTGTATGGGATGTGAATGCTATGTCAGTGATATCTCTAGGTACACTCACATCTAACACCAAGAGCAACATAACTGTATCACATGGATATGCACAATTTTGGGTCAGTAAAAAATAATTTAAACTGGAAAAATTGGGAAAATATATAAATATATCATTTGTGAGAAGTGATAATATCAAAATTTATGATAGATATTAAAAAATGTTAAGCTGGGCATGGTGGCACACACCTTTAATCCCAGCACTCGGGAGGCAGAGGTAGCAGGATCACTATGAGTTCGAGGCCACCCTGAGACTACACAGTGAATTCCAGGTCAGCCTGGACTAGACTACAATGAAACCTTACCTTGAAAAACAAAAAACAACAACAACAAAAAAAAGTTAATAGTTAGAGAAACAATACACATTAAATTCGCCTCCAATTAATTTGAAAAATACTACTAAAATATCATATAAAGAGTAGTGGGTTATAATTCACTTCTTTGCATGTGTGTTAAGGAGTCCATGCAGGAATGTGTTATACCTAATGAAAATGAAGTGTAAGTACACGATGATCAATGTTCCTATTACACCTACCACGAAATCGTTCTGGAATTTTCCCACTTAGACGAGTTCCACTTCCAAGTCAAAGGAAGGTTTGGTTAAGCACGTACGCTGCTATTATTTCTGAATTGGCTCCATCAATAATTCTCCATTGAAGAGGTACAGTATCTAACACTTCTGACATTTGTTATCTTAAATTGCGGTTCACACAGTAGCTTTCATTTCCCTCTTCTTTGTGAACAAAGTCTGACTCCAAATAGTTTGGTGTTAATTTCAGCATTAGTGTATATGTTTAGAACTCTGCTTAATAATTAATAATAATTATAATAATAATTAATTGTTTTGACCAAAGCTTGGCTTTTCAAGTGTATTAACAATAATAATCACATAAAACAATACTGTATGTCAGGAGCTGTTGGATGTTTTCTGTACAATATAGAAAAAATTCTGGCAACTGTATTTCAAAGGGGGATTTAGATATAAAATGAATTAATACAAAATATTTATTTTCCCTATAAGTGATTGAGGATGTGCTAAATATTTTCAATACATTGTTTTAAAAATCCTCAAAACCACCCCATGGATTGATACCATTTTCGCCTTCATCAATGATGGAAGTGTGGCACATGGGGTCCTTTACAAGGTGGAATTCTGTCTCACGTACCGCAAGGTCTTTTTTGAAACTTTATCCTCTGCTGTGTATTCCCTACACAAGAATGAACAGGTGCTACGAAGCCACAAATGTAGAAACAATGAGTTCTTTCCTGAGTAACAGGGGCCTCAGTGAGTGCTGCCTAGAGCTAAGGATAAGCTTTGATGCCCGAGATGAGTTTGAAAGCAGGTATAGGTAATCATCGATGGGGAAGAATTTTTGGTAGATTGAAGTAAAGATATAAAGTACCTTTAGCATGAATTTAAAAAGTTCAGAATAGATTTTTAAAGTAAGAGGAGACTTAAAACACTTCAAAGTATAAATGTGTATACATGCACATATATGCATGTGTTTTAAAAAGAATATACATATGTGTATATATATTCATGTGTTTTCCAAAACCATATAATTAGCAGAATATTTGCATATATATATATATATATAATGTATGATTGTTATGAGGAGAAAGAATGAGAGAAGGTTTTGAAGACAACTATTAAACATGGGGTTAAAATAGCATATTCTAACTGAAGCTTATTCTTTTTTTTAATTTTTATTTATTTATTTGAAAGTGACACACACAGAGAGAGAGAGAGAGGGAGAGAGAGAGAGAGAATGGGCGCGCCAGGGCCTCCAGCCACTGCAAACGAACTCCAGACGCATGCGCCCCCTTGTGCATCTGGCTAACATGGGTCCTGGGGAATCGAGCCTCGAACTGGAGTCCTTAGGCTTCACAGGCAAGCGCTTAACCGCTAAGCCATCTCTCCAGCCCTAAAGCTTATTCTTTTACCCTGTTATTCCCACAAGGCAATAAGTAGACAATTCAAGACAGATTTTAGCTGGAATTCAAGCTTCTCATCCTTTCATGAGCAGTGATCAATCCACCAAATATTCATGATTGCATCCACGTCTTTCCATGAGGTGGCAACTGTGTCAGCAGCCATGTCAAATTCTAATAAATTAGAGAACCCCATTAAGGAGCTTTATATTTCAAGTGGGAGGGAATCTCCCTCTTTCCTTTGTTTCTTTAACAGGTTGTTGAGTTCACAAGTCCAGTCCGGGCCTCTTTCAAGGATTTCGAGGCCATAAAATGCATCTGAACAGCTAGTGAGACTGCTAAGCTTTTGGGTTTCCACTTTTTTGGGGGGAGGGGAGTTACCGAGATAGGGTCTCACGCTAGCTCAGGCTGACCTGGAATTCACTATGTAGTCTCAGGGTGGCCTTGAACTCACAACTCACAGCAATCCTCCTACCTCCTGAGTGCTGGAATTAAAGGCATGCGCCACCACGCCTGGCAAGTTTCCACTTTAAAAAAAATATTTTTTTAAATTTATTTTCTAGCACAGAGAGGGAGAGGAGAGAAGAGAGTGTTGCAGTCAGGTTTGCATTGCTGGTAGAAATCACCCAACCAAGAGTAGCTTGTGGGAAAAAGAGGTGTATTTTGGCTTACAGGCTTGAGGGGAAGCTCCACGATGGCAGGGGAAAACGATGGCATGAGCAGAGGGTGGACATCACCCCCTGGCCAACATCAGGTGGACAATAGGAACAGGAGAGTGTGCCAAACACTGACAAGGGGACACTGGCTATTACACCCATAAGCCGGACCCCAACAATACACCGCCTCCAGGAGGCTTTAATTTCCAATCGCCATCAGCTGGGGAGACTAGCATTCAGACGACCTAGGTTTATGGAGGACACCTGAATCAAACCACCACAGAGAGAGAGACAGAGAAAGAGAGGGAGGGAGAGAAAACGAGCACACCAGGGCCTCTTGCCACTGCAAACAAACTCCAGATGCATCTGACACTTCGTGCATCTGGCTTTATGTGGATTCTGGAGAACTGAACCCAGGCGGCGAGGCTTTGCAAGCAAGCGCCTTGAACTACTGAGCCATCTCTCCAGCCCAGTTCCCACTTTTGAACTACACAGGTTAGCATGGCGGCTTATCTCACTCTTCTCTGAAGGTATAAATTAGAATATAGATGAGAAGATCAAAACGCTAACCTCATGACCATTATTAATTAAACAATACAATAATAGTTTGTCATGAAGGCTTCTGTAACCCAACAGAGGTGGCTCACACAATCTCCCCCACAGGAGAGGGCCAGAAAAACAGAATTGAAAAGCAACAGGTAAAAGCCTTTAGCAAGTCAAGGACAGACTTTCGCTGCTGAAGGGACTTTTATTACAGAGTATTCATTCATTCATTAAGTATTCAGTGTTTACTACCCGCCGTACTCACAGAACATGAAAGAGGTGGACATAAACCAGTGAGTGTCCATCTTGACAGAACTCTCACTCTACAAAGAAGTGGACAGACATATATACTCATGAATAACTTCAGTATAATGTTGCATAGCTCTTAAACTATCTCCAGCCAAGTCTGTATCTATTTATACACAAAACATCTCTGTTAAGTTCTCTTTTTGTGTTTGGGGGGGTGTGATAGTTAAGGTGTTGTCAACTTGATCTGTTTAGTAATCCATAGGTTGCTTCTAGGAAGGATCAACTAGAGGAGGAAGTCTTTCCCCAAGGTTGAGCCCTTCCCCCAGAATGGGCGGTCCCGCCCAGAGGGGGACTTGATACAAGGGAGCTCTGGGAAAAAAGAGTCCCTTCCTTCCTTCCTGCCTCCCTTCCATTTTGGCTGCCGGAGCTGCTTGCTACCTTCCAGCGTGGATTGAAGACCAGTGCGGACGAAAGACCAGCATCAACTGAAGACCCCCGTGGATTGAAGCCCAGCGGCTCCTCAGGAAGCCTCCAGGCTTTCCTGCACCATCTGCAGTGCCGGGTCGGGACTGCTGAGGCATCTGGCCACGAGGACTGAGCAACTACCAGGTTCGGTGATTCTCGGGCCTGCAACTGCTATTGGACTACTGTAAGCTGATCCAATAAATCCCCTTTTAAAATAATTCATTCTAGCAGTTCTGTTCCCCTAGAGAACCCTGACTAATACAGGGGGGGTCATGTTTCTGAATGCAGGTGCCTTGCTGTGCAGAGGACAGTTTCCGGTGTCAGCACTCACCCTGTGTCTTGTTCGGGGCAGGCTGCTCTCTGCTGTGTTCGCCAGGCTACCCAGCCCGTGCGTGCCAGTGGGACCTGGGTAGATGTTATCTCTGGGATGTGCCCAGTGACTGCTCATGCTAACCTAAGAGTGTGGTAGAGATTGCATGTGCATACATCCACACGCACTACCATAGGCTTCGCCAAAGGTTGCCTGTTATTTGCTGATACATCTATATTTTATCCCCAAGAACCACAAAAACATCTAGGCATGGTCCCAGCATCTGTAACCCCAACACTCTACGGGACCAGAGGCTGAAAAATAGCCACAGCTTGGGGAAAAAAAAAGTCAAGATCCAGGATCAGTAATGGTCTCTTGGCTCAACTAAGAATGAGTAGAAGAGCAACGAAGTTTGATGCCCGATGTCTGGTGTTTGTCTAGGCGGCCGCAGGGGTCACATACATGTGCACTGTGCAGACACTACTCACACCCACCCCGATAAATAAATCACTCGGTTTTTAATATAAAGCAAGTCCCCTGAGAAGAGCCAGTTTCTCTGAGTGTTTGACTCACTTTAACTGCTCAGGTATTTCTAAAATTGCAGCCCTTGTCAAAATAATGATATCATTTATTTCATAAATGTCCAATGACTTAATTGACACTACAATTCTCTAATGAGATTATACCTCAAGGAAAAGCTATAGTATATATTTTTTACCATTAGAATAATTTTTATACTAAGTTTTAAGTCTTGGTTCTACTATGTAAATTGTGTTCATATATTAATTTACCTCTCTAAAGCTATAGTGTCTTACCCAATGCCTATGGATTTAATGGCAGAGAAAACTAGAGAAAAAAGCAAAAATATTTTCTTATCTGATACAGTGATTATGAGAAATCTCCTTACATTATAAGATAATTTTTGAAATTATTGATTATATACTTTTCAAATATGACATTCAGCATCAAAGTAATTATCTTTAAAGATAATTCCTCTAGATAGCAAACCAACAGTTTGGTGATGCTAGAATCAAAAGGAAATTTCCTTATCATTTGTTACAAACTATGCTACAAAATGGACAAACACGAGGAATTTATTCACGGAATTCACAAGAGGGCCCGCTTTGCCAAGGCTGTAAATTTCATGGAGCGAACTTATCTGAGGATAGCAAAATACAACGCGGTCTCACAGGTCAAAGCGAAGAGAATTACATGGTTCCCTGAAAGACGTCCCAATAAGGAGAACATCATTAGCCTGGGGGCCACAGCGGCTGGCTTGAGAGGTGACATTCTAAAGTAGCAGGGCTCTGGGTCCTCACAGGGAAAAGGGCTTCCCTTGGCTGCAATCTGAACCAGACAACAAGCCTGTTTCATTCTTAGGGTCCCAATTATGGCTTACTATATGGTTTTAATAAGACACAGTCAAAGCTTACATTGTACAGGAAGTGTTAAAAGAATCATTAATTTCTTGAAAAATGAACAAAGCAGTATTGCAACTTACACACACAACAACCAGAAAGCCTGGGGAGAACATGATTGATCCATGTTCTATTTTTTTTATTATTTTGTTAAGCATAGTGAAGCACACACTTCTTTTTTTTCAATTTAGTAATTAATTTTAACTTGAAAAGGTCTATTTTTTTTAAGCAAGATCTCTTTCCATAATGTCAATCCTTAACATGGTATAATTCAGAATCATCAATTTGAATTCATACTCCTACCCAATGCTTGAAAAATTATTGGCAACTATTACTTGGCACTCACATTAGGTTTATGTCATAAAATGTATCCTCTAAAACTAATTTTTCTTAATTTATCTGGAAGATGTGACCATGAGAGATAGCAAATGGCCAAGTGTGGCCAATTCCTTAACTACTGAGAATTGTGGCACAATTTAGGGGCTTAAAAGTCCATACTAATCAAAGAAAGAGACACACTAATTATAGTGTTTATTTAAGTGCATTGATCAGCTGTGTTAAATGAAAAAAAAAAAGAAAGGACTGAAGAACATTTCATCCCAAGTTTAAACATTATTATTATTATTATTATTGGTTTTTCGAGGTAGGGTCTTGCTGTAGCCCAGGCTAACCTGGAACTCACCATGCAGTCTCAGGGTGGCCTGGAACTCATAAAGATCCTCCTCTTACTGCCTCCGGAGTGCTAGAATTAAAGGCATATGCCTCACACACAGCTACTTTTTTAAGCAAATTATTATTATTTTAATTAAATATTTTTATTTATTTGCAAGCAGAAAGAGGGGGAGAGAAAGAGACAGGAAGACAGACAGAGACAGAGACAGAATAGGCATACCAGGGCTCTACAAACGAACTCCATACTCATGAACTACTTAGTGTCCAGCTTTAAGCAGATACTGTAGAATTGAATATGGGTCATCAGACTTTACAGACAAATGCTTTAACTACTGAACAACATCCCCAGCCCTCAAGCATTAATTTTAGTCAAGGTGTCTGGATCCTGAAATTATTAGACTTCAGGAACGAGTTATAAATGAATCTATTCATGCACAAAGATAACTTAAACAACAAAAAGGTAACATTAGACAACTGCGTGCCACTCAGCAATTTATGACATAGGATGTATTTTTTGCTCATAGGAAAAGAGATAAAAACTGTGATACACTGAGCCCTGAACATGAGACTCAAACTGGATACCATAGCTAACTACCTCCATCATGCTCCACCGGACCAACTCCAGTAATATATGTGATGGATTATCGGAGTTGGCTAATGCTAGGGTTCCTATAACTGTTTAGCAAATAGGATGGTTTGGAACCCCAGTAATTAATCTCAGCATTCTGTAGAAGAGAAATCTCAAGTCAAAGTGCTTACCAGGGACACACTGCCTCTGAAAGTGTCCCTTGACTCACTCCCGATGGCTCCCTGATATACTTGGTATTCTTTGGCCTGTGGGAACATTTTCTGAATCCCCTGTTTTCTGAAAGCTGCCTCCTTCAATGTTTCTCTCTCAGCCACCTGATTTACCGTTACTATGACATAGCTCATGTCCAACAAGAGTCCGCCATTCATTTAAACTTAATGACCTCCACAAAGACTCCGCCTCAAACACTGTCTCATTTTGGAGTACTGGAGGTGAGAGCCTTCCAACTCTCCCACTTGGTCTTTTAGAGAGACGCAATTCAAAACTCGAACACGAGTGTGAGTCTGCTCAGCTCTCTAATACGAGAAGATCTGGAGGGACTCTCGACCAACTATGGATGGAAGAGAATTCATTTCCCAAAGTAAAAACATTCTCAGGGACTGGGAACTGATGGCATTGGCTGGAAAAAAGTCCCTGATCCAGAGCTGTGCTGCCCTCTGAACTTTCTAGAATAACCTAAGTAGGATCAGTTATGCACGGTGACTGTCCATATGATGCTTCTAACTTGATTTAGAGATTAAAGACTCTTGGATTAGATGATCTCCCAGGACTTGCTGGTCATGACTTTTATGATTTGACTTAAATCCTTATCTTACAGATGAAATCAATAGGGTTAGATGAACATCTGTCTTGCCCAAGGATTTTTAACATGAAAACCTAAAAGCCAAGAAACAAACAAACAAACAAAAAAAAAAACTTGAGTTCCTTTATTTACAAATTACACAGAGAGATCATATTTGGCAACATATTGACTTTCAGGTGTGTTTCTCATAGAAAATTACTAATATAAAACATGAATGTCTTAACTATAATTGTCATTAGGGTTTCTAAAATCCAGATCCTCTCTTTGTCTCTTTGTGTGTGTGTCTATGTTTATATGCATATGCCAATAAACTTTAAAAATTTTAACTTAAAAATATTTTTATTTATTTGAGAGACAGATACATGATAGAGAATAAGAGAACGTGCATGCCAGGGCCCTTTGTCACTGCAAATGAACTTCAAACACGCGCACCACTTTGTGCATCTGGCTTGATGTGGGCACTGGGGAATAAGACCTGGGTTGTGAGGCTTTGTAAGCAAGTGCCTTTACCCACTGAGCCATCCTTCTAGCACCATAACTTGGGTTGTTTTGTTGTTGTTGTTGTCATGAGTACCCTTAGTGATGATTTTTACTTCAATTCTAGTTGATTCTCCATTAACAGTATGGTCCTCCCATACCTACATGTACCCAATCTCTGGTTATACTCATTTTGGCAGATCATAGTCCTCATGAAACATTCATGATCACCTATCTGCTGGATGCTACTGTCCCAGCTCAGTTTGCATTCCCATGACGTATATTCAGAAAGGTCATGCATCTCTCCCTGCCTCAGTTGTGTCAGAGGCCACATGGGATTGTTAATAAAATATCCTACCATCTACACCCACAATGAATTAACAACAACAATACTAAATTACTGTGGTTGCCACACAGTCTGGCAAGATAACACCCACATCCAAGATTTTCAACACTGACGACACCAAGATTACAAAGACCCCCTTAATGAAAGGAGATAAGAGAACTTCTTCAAGGGCAAGAGCTTTCATTCATCTTCCTTTGCTGACGTCCAGTTTTTCCCGGATCTAGTGCTATGACCCTGATGCAAAGCGCCCCCATTCCTGCTCGGGCTGCTATGAGATGACCACCACGGGAGCTACAACCCCAGTATGCCAGCACTGATCACAACATACAGTGCTATGCTTCATGATGCTAGAAGCTGGCCTTTGAAAAGGGAAATTAAATGAAAGCAGGATATCACTGGAGAGACAGAAAAGCGCAAATCAACACAGAATAGTCCTAGATTGCAAATTCTTTCCAGCCTAATTTTATTTATTTTATTTTAAGACATTGAAAGTCAGTATTACCAACAGAAAAGAACGACTATGTTTTAATGACTTTAATTAAAGTTGTTGGGGCATTAAAAAGAAAAGAAAAGCAAAGAAAGAAAGAAAGAAAGAAAGAAAGGAAGAAAGAAAGAAAGAAAGAAGAAGAAAGGAAAGAAAAGGAAGGAAAGAAGAGAAAAGGAAAACCCTATCCATGCTTTGATGATCATTTTAAATCCTGCTCAGAAGGGCTGGATCTGTTCTCACAAACCTCCTCTCTTTAAATCTGACTCAGAGAATCGAGCCCTTCCAGCTGGGTAGACAGAGCCTGAGAAAGTTCTGTGGACCTCGATTTTTTTTTTCCTTTTAAAGTTATACAGACACACATAAAATGTCTGCTTCTACATTTTAGGCACCTCAACATATGAAATGATGGGGTTTAAACAGTAAAATAACAATATAATGGGAGGAAAGAAGTCTTGCCCCTGGCAGCAGGTATTATAAACAGCAAGAGTGCCAGTGTAAACCTTTATTCAAGAGACTGGGTTCTTTGTCAAGCAATGCCTTTCTTCCAAAACATCCTCGCTGCCATATGTCTGCGCCTGGCCAGCTGCGGATCTAATAAGAAAGTTCTTATTCATGTATAATATTTTACAGGTTTGCCACGGGGTCACTCTCTGTAAGCCCTTCAACGTCAGCGTCAGCACTCTACCAAACAGAGTGCGGAGAGATGCCAAGAAATGGAGGGTTGGAGAGGGGAGGCCTGGAGAAAGACCGGAGGAACAGCGCCCCAGTCTCACAGCCTTTCTATTCATCTGGCACTTGTTTAAGGCCAGAAGCAACGTTTTTATTATTAAGGAAGGAAAAGAGAGGAAAAGGATCAACTGTTAGGTTATATAAACATTACCATCAAATATAAGATGAGAAATTCTTAGCTAACCAATTCTCCTGGCTATCTAATCATCTCTTCAAATGCATCCAATTACATTTCTGTTCTCAAATCCATCATGTTAAAAACCCACAAAAAAAAAAAAAGTTTCCTAATGATCACAAGGTACCAGGATATCTTATTCATGGTTCATTTCACTGAGGGGCTTGGATTCCACATCACTTACAAATACCATATTATTAATATGAACCCATGCTCATAAAATGAGATTCAGTAAATGAAAACATGAAATCAGTTTAAGACCACACTATAGTAAACGGCATTAACTGCTTTGAAAAGCTGGGTGGATGGCAGTTTTACTGAGCGTTCTCTATCCCTAAGTATCACATGCCTCATTATAAACTCATTAAGTAGATTTTACATCATTTACAGAATGCAGATCTCTACTTCCAGATGCTCGGAGGTTTAGGAGGCACATTAGCAATGCCTGTGCTTTTTTCTTTCCTATGCTAACTTGCTCGCATTGCAACTGTTCTTTTAAGAAGCAAATTTGATAGGAAAGTGGATTTTCAAGTGAATTTTAAGATCCTGGATAAAGTGTGGAGACTTAACCCTAACACATGAACGCCTATAAAAATGCAATGCCACCTTATTAAGAAGAAAACATTAGTGACTTGATAAGGTACAAGATCTACAGTCAACAGACAATGACCTGAAGAGTCGCTCACTAGAAGAGAGAGAGCGGAACAGGGTGTGGAGAAAAGGAACTT
This sequence comes from Dipus sagitta, assembly GCA_036346955.1. NCBI lineage: Eukaryota > Metazoa > Chordata > Mammalia > Rodentia > Dipodidae > Dipus > Dipus sagitta. The sequence continues at coordinate 4,238,387 of CM070789.1, read as the reverse complement.
TAGTCGGGAAGATTTTCACCCACTAAGTAAGACTTGATGGGCACCTAAGCCAAGCCAACGTGTGATTAAGGTATAGCTACACTCCAGCCACAGTGTGATGTCCCTGTCACAACAGAGATATCAAATAAGACACATTGCACAAACTTAAGGGGAATTAAAATTGGCACCAAGAGCTTTGAGCTATGTTATTAGTAATTACCTTTGTTCTTTGACTTACGACCGCCTCTAAGGCCTCGCCAAGTTGGAACACAAGTCACGGAACATGAATTTTCATTTACTCGGAAAACTTATTATTACTTATCATGCTCATTTATGAATGCTAACAGAGGGAAAAACACACCTCCAGTCGTTGGCTTTTCACATTAATGAGCAGTCTTGTGATGATTCATTCTTCTTTATAGTCATTTGGTTTTACTGACTCTCCTCTCGCCTCTCTTTCAACCTTGTGTTCTCTCATATTCTTAGAAGTCCTGCTCAGTAAACTCACCGGAGGCCACAGATGGCCCCAAGAACACAAAGTGATATTCTGCTCATACCGTAATTTTACTTTTTTCTCTTAAAATGGTGCCTCACTATGGAGCTCAGGCCGGACTTGGCATGGCAATTGTCCTGCCTCATCTTTCTCAGTGCATGATGACCTGAGTCCACCCTACCAAGCCAGGCTATGCTGGCCTGTCACTTTTGAAGATCACTGTTACTATAGCTTGCATCTCGTGTGGCGTGACCTCGTGTGTGACATACTGGGAGGTGGTGGAACCTTCCAGAGGTGGCCTAGTATAAGAAAGGTAGCTCATAGGAGGTGAGCCGCTGGTATCCCAGGTCTTCCTGTCTCCATTTTTTCTTCCTGCATGCTGAGGTGGACGGGTCTCCTCCACCAGGCGCTCCTTACCACCTTGGGCCCAAAGCAACGCAGACAAGTTACCAGAGGCTGAAACCGTAGAAACATAAACCTACATGAACTTTTCCAGTTTGTCCATTGACTATCTTCCTGTGCTTTTTCACATATTAAAAAAAGCTGACTAGCCGGGCGTGGTGGCGCACGCCTTTAATCCCAGCACTTGGGAGGCAGAGGTAGGAGGATTGCCGTGAGTTCGAGGCCACCCTGAGATTCCATAGTGAATTCCAGGTCAGCCTGGGCTAGTGTGAGACCCTACCTCGAAAAACAAAACAAAACAAACAAACAAACAAAAAGCTGACTAATGCAACCTTTCACTGAATTCAAATGCCACAAGGCATCACTGGTATCCCACAGTACAAAAGTGACATCCTATGAAACGGAAACATGTGACATATGACAAGATACAACGGCCAGGAGTGAAGGGTCCTTGTTCAAAACTCAGCTTCCCTTTTGCTTCACAGGAGGCATTTGGGGAGCAGGCAGTGATAAAATGGAACAGATGACGTTAAAAGGCTCAAATAAAATCAGAATAGTTCATTTGGATTTTTTTACACAGGAACAATGGAATTATCATTCTAAAAGCTAATTTAGTCCATTAATTTCCACTTTGTCAGCAACACAAAAAGTCTCTCAAATGAAATTCAACGTGAGGGTAATAAAAATAGGGAAACACAGACTTGCTTCCCGTAGCAGAACTTTCTAAATGTTAAAGGCTTAAGAAAAACCTTTGTAGTGGTCTGCTCCTATGTCATAGAAGTATTTGGGGAGAAAAACCCAAATATCACATTCACTATTGGCAACTAGAGAACTTATTGTTGCTCTGTTCTGAGAACTTGAAAGAATTCATCAGAAAATATGTAAGATAGCAGAGATCAACAGTTTAAAAAATTATATATATATATATATATATATATATATATGTATGTATATATATATAAAAGAGGCAAATAGAGAGAGGGAATGGGTATGCAGGACCTTTAACCACTGGAAACAAACTCGAGATGCATGTGCCACCTTGTACATCTGGCTTACACAAGTACTAGTGAATCAAACCTGGGTCCTTAGGCTTTGCAGGCAAACATCTTAACTGCTAAGCCATCTCTCCAGCCCGAAAGACCAACATAACATTAATTTCAACACCTCCATCTGGGTAGTGCTATTCAATTATGATTGACAGGTATATACCACCATGCGCAGCTTTCCACGTGGGTCCTGGACATCCACAATCAGGTTCTCATGCTTCTACACCTCTTTACCCACGGAGCAATTTCTCCAGCATGAAGTCTAAAACTCTCCAAACCACATAGAAGTCTTGATGAAACACAGATTGGTAGACCCCCCCCCACAAGACCCCGGAGTGTGATTCAGTACATGTGGATGTAGCCTGAGAACCTGCATGTGTAAGATCTCCTAAGTAATAATGATACAATGTGGGGGAATTCACTATGCAGTCTCACGGTAGCCTTGAACTCACAGTGATCCTCCTACTTCTACCTCCCAAGTGCTGGGATTAAAGGTGTGCACCAGCATGCTTGCCATCTCTCTCTCTCTCTCTCTCTCTCTCTCTCTCTATATATATATATATATATATATATATATATATAAATATATAAATATATATACCCGCGCGCACACACACACACACACACATATATATATATGTGTGTATATATATATGTGTGTGTATGTATGTATGCACACTCAATGCATTATACATCAAACTCTGAAAATATAGGAACTATCAGATACTTTGAAATTAAAAAAAAACACTATTATACCTGCTTAATAATCACTAATTCACTCAGTGAAAAAAATTCACACACACAAAAAAATCTACTCCCAAAACGACCAGCTAAAACATCTCATTGCATTCTTAGCATTGATGGCTTTCTACACTTTAAATTTTTCCCTATTATTCATGTCACCGATACTCTTTCCTGACATAAATCCCTGTCCCATAGCAGTTAGATCACTCAGCAGTTTCTGGCTCCAGAAGAGTTGTACAGTGAAAGTTATGTCTGCCTGCTCCTTCCCTGTCTGGCCAGTCTGTTTCTAGACACCTGCAGGTTGCAACAACGTGTATGTGTCCGTGAACAGGGGAAGGCCTCGGAGAAGCGCCCTGGGCTCGAGCTGGGCGTGGGTTTGAGAAAAGGGGGAGGGAGGCAACAAAGAAGAGGGCTCACACTTGGAACAAAACGCGTCTTCGCCCCCATGTGAAGCAGAAGCCATTTTTCAGGCCAAGCTGTGGGAGGACATGAAGAAGGGCTGTCAGAAGAGGGGGGGAAGGGGTGCACTGTGGGTGCGCTCCCTCCATCTCCCACCATCACCTCCCTTGGCAGCACGATCTCCTCCTGAGATTCTAAGTATGGAATAGAAACCTCCTCTCTGTACCAGGCCCACCCTACGCTCAAAGAAGGCAGGCCTTGGCTCCGGGGTCTAAGCGTTGGATACCCATCCCTTTTCCTTATTTTTTTTTTTTTTTTGCTTTTGTGCACATGAAATCAAGAAGGAACAGAGGAATCATCCAAACTTTGGGCCAAGTCCTAGAAATGATTTGGCAACTCGATCAGATATCTGCTGTCCTATTATTTTATGTTTTCATGAACGGGCGGCAGAACAAACCAACAATCAGAACCACGGAATATAGCAAACACTTTCTGAGCCATTGGCAGACAGAAGAGAAGCAATTATAAATATTTCTCAGGCATCTGCATGTGTCTCTTGGCTGACTGTTCACAGTGAATTTTGACTCCTACGTTGGCGGACAGCCAGCAGACGCCAGGATAGAGCTCACCCACTTCCCAGCAACTGTGAATTCAGGGACAAATAAAGCCAATTCAAGTCAAACAATTAGCAAAATCTGCTGTTGATTTTAGCTCCTGTATTTCTTTAGGAATTATGATGTCAGTGCCTGCCCTAAAACTCACCCAGCTAACCGGCCACATTGCTCTTACATGTTTTCAACGAGGTCACGTGTCTCAGATGGTTCATTTCATTACCCCATGTCTGTCCACCTCTCCCGTGGCTGCCGTGCGCATCTTGTACTTGAATTGCATTGGCCTGCCACGTACTCCAAACTGGGGGAAGGAGGCTCTGCCGATGCCGGTGATTTAGAGGGCAATTGCATTGGTTGTACTATGAAATGCGACAAGGTTCAGATTTTGGAGCCCCCACTGACTAATGGTGTCGACGGTGGTGAGTTTCTTAAGCTCTGGGTCTTGGGCGCATTATCAGTAAACACCACCATACAACTTCTTAGTATAGCAGCATCGGGGTCAGTTGAAATGCCTAAGGCTCTCAGCAAAGCACTGGCCCACTGCTGGCCCTACCTCTCCTCCCGGTCCCCTTCTGAGATGCTGCTCGTCTTATGTGGGCCATACACTGGATTTACTGTTATTTCTATTATAGTCTGTTCACTTGTCTTTCTTCTACATTTTTTTATGTTTCTCTTGTTTGGTAGGGTTTTTTTTTTTTTTTTTTCCAATTTTGTGTGTTTGTGTGTGTATGTATGCATATATATATATATATATATATATATATATATCTTAGTTATGTACACAGTGTATACAGTCATGTTGGGACCATAGTTAGCCTCCTCCCTGTCCTCCCCCCTCCGCAGTGACCCTCCTCATTGGGGAATGTGGGTCGTGCATTGTGGGGTTAGCCATCAGTTATGGGTAAGAGCCACTGTCTCTGGTTTTGTTTTTGATTATTTGTTTCTCTGGAGTTTTTTCTTTCTTTCTTTCTTTGTTTTGTTTCGTTTTGTTTTTGAGGTAGGGTCTCACTCTGGCCCAGGCTGACCTGGAATTCAGGTTGGCCTTGAACTTAGAGCAATCCTCTGCCTCCCAAGTGCTGGGATTAAAGGTGTGTGCGTGCCACCACACCTGGCCGTTTCTTTGTTTTTAAGAGAGGGTCTCTCTAAGTAGCCAAGTTTGGCCTGGAACTTATTATAGTTTTGCCTCTGTCCCCACAAAGTGCTGGGATTCCACATAGTCCTGAGCCACCAAGTCCAGCAATGGTTCCCTTTACTCTGGATTACCTTTGCGCCTTCCCAATTTACATACTTCAAGAAAATCATGTGAAGCTGTAACTCTTTTACCACATTTTACAGTATATTTAGGCATAAATAAATTAATTAATACAATTTTGCCACATAGTAAATAAAATTTTATTATATGGACTTAACAAAAAAAAAAAAAAAAACTTGCCTTGAATGTTATTTCCTTGGAATCAGCATTCCAAAAGAGACAACCGCAGGCTCATGCGTACTGTGGCTGTGTTTACAGTTGCTAAGACATAGAATTACCTAGGAGGACAGCAACAGATGCGCGGATACAGAAAACATACATACACGTGTGCGTGCACATTGAATAGCTATAGAATGATCTTATGTCATGTGAGGCGAATGGGTGGAACTGAAGGACAGGATGACATGTGGCATAAACCAAACACAAAAAGACAAGACCCCCATGTTCTTTCAGAAGAGAAAGCTAAAACAAAACATAAAAAAAAGTCTATCTGAAAGTAGAGTGGTATGAGATGCTGAAAAGGACTAGGGAACAGGGGAATGGAGGATAAATGAGGTCACATTTGGTCAGTGCACACAATAAAAACATATGAAAATATCACTCTGAGCTCTATTAGCATGTATAACAAATGTGCATTAGCAACTGAATAAAAACATCCCCACATAATTACTTTCATTTCTTTTGCTATTTACACTTGGAACTTTTTTTTGTTTTGTTTTGTTTTGTTTTGTTTTTTGAGGTATGATCTCACTTTAGCCTGGGCTGACCTGGAATTCACTGTGTAGTCTCAGGGTGGCCTTGAACTCACGGTGATCCACCTACCTCTGCCTCCCAAGTGCTCGGATTAAAGGCGTGGGCCACCAAGCCCGGCACTTGGAACATTTTTAACTAAGACTTGCACACACATTGATTATTGCAGGGTATTTTATATTACATATTAGTGCACTTAGGTTTTTCCTTTTTGGCTAACTAGTAGTGAATTTGTAAGAGCTATGTCTAAATTATCTTTTTATTCAAAATAAATTAACATTCACTTTGAAGACCTTTATAAGTATAGAGCAATTTAATGAAGATAAAAATGAAAAAAATATTTATATTTTTATTTTTATTTTTTTCCGAGGTTGGGTCTCGCTCTAGCCCAGGCTGACCTGGAATTCACTATGTAGTCTCAGGGTGGCCTTGAACTCACAGTGATCCTCCTAGCTCTGCCTCCCGAGTGCTGCGATTAAAGGCGTGCGCCACCACACCTGGCAGGAAAAATTTTTATAATACATTTCATTGCCACATGGCTTAAGACAATTTATTTCTTATATCACTATCTTTTTGTCATCTTTTGTTCTTTATTTTTTCAACTTTTTATTGGCAGCTTCCATAATTATAGACAATAAAAATAAAAGGTTAGGACTGCTTATAATGCTGTCTTCCAGACATAAAGTGGCCTTGAAATTCGTGACTTCACCATGCCTGGCACTACCTACACAAGACCTTCATAATAGGAGGAAAAGGTGATGACATCATAATAAAACCCTATCTTTTATTGACCGTAACTTAGGTATATGTTCTCTATGTGATTTAGCACATAACTTAGGAATCGACTTCATACTAGGCATGATGGATATAACAATAGATGTGACCTTGCCCAGAAGTGTGGCCAAACTTTCAGGGTGGCCAGGCTTGCTACCTATGTATCTTACTTTGTCAGCGCTGTCTGTGGAACAGATCAATCTACTCTGTCATTCCTACTCAACTTACAAGAAGGATCCTCAAAGCAAAAGGGAGACAAGACATAATTGTCATTGCCACAAGCATGACAAAGTCAAAAGGCTCCTCTGTGAGAAGTCACCGAGAATCATACTGTAGGTTAGAGGGAAGTATGAGTTTAAACAAGTCACATAGCTATTTGTGAAAAAGAGACACTGTCTACTACCCCTAACATCATGGAGAATCTATTTAATTATTTCTTCTAAAGTGTCTTAGTCCGACATAGCACCCACATGTAAATTTATATTAACTGAGATTCAATAAAATTTAAAGTCCCATGCCTCAGTAGTACCGGCTCCAATTCCTATGTTTAACAGCTCCACAAAACAGACACACAAAACATTTCCATTATCACAGAAAGTTGTTTTAAAACAGTTTCATCCAGCGAATTAAATTGAAAATCTGCTTTTCAAAATATTTGATTATGCCATTCTGTTTACTTAAATCCATTATTAGTTAGGTTATTGACACTGTTACCAAAATATAATTGGTCATCATTATCTTTTACATGGAAAAGGAAAAAAAAAAAAAAACCTTCAGATCCAAAACATCTGTTAATCTTGGTTTCCAGGCCTGGAAGTAATCCAAGCCAATATTAGAAAGGCTTAAAAAAAAAATAAAGCACTTTTCCTTAATTTTAAGCCACAATCCTGAATCCTTGATACAATTGTTGCTTGTTTTGAAAGTCAGTTCTTTTCATGGACTCATCGTGGTTGTACTTAGAGATCTTCCTCAATGGATCCCTTTTTCTTCCAGGTATGAAATACTTGACTTTATCTCTGAGCCCTTCCAAAGTTCAGGCATGAGTGTATCAAAGGTTAGAAAGCTTCTCATGGGTCCCTTCCAGTTGTTAAAAGAAACAAGTTCTCATTACTTATTCATGCAAACCATTTTTGTGGGGTAGTACATTTGAATATTGAGAGGACTTTGCTTATAACCATCTCTGATGAACTGAGCAGCCAGTCTTTTCTAAAGTGCTGGAGAATCTGGTCTGCAATTTACTTTATGGGGCAAGTGTATTATATCGCCCAACCTTTACAGAGTACACAGACTTAAGTGTGTGTGTGTGTGTGTGTGTGTGTATGTATATATATATATATACATACATACACACACACACACATATATATACTGTTTTTTCAAGGAAGGGTCTCATTCTAGGCCAAGCTGGCCTGGCATTCACTATATAGTCTGAGACTGGCTTTGAACTCATAGTGATCCTCCTACACTTCCCCCACCACCCCACTCACACACCCCAGTGCTGGGATTAAAGGCGTGCACCACCACATCTGGTGGAATACACAAATTTAGATAATCAAATAGCTTTGCTCATGCAGCTTAACTGTGACCAAGGACGTGGCAAAGTTGGATTGCTGTCAGTCTTAAGAACATGACATAGTGTTGCTCAAAGGGTGGTCATGGGCCAGGCAAGGAGTCTCTTTGTCATGAAGACAGAACTAGATTCCTTTGGGCCATATTCTAGGATCTAGGATTCTAGGTTGGTTAAGTCATATTCCTAAGGCGGGGGCTTAGGAATCTACATTTGAGAAATTAGCAAGAGTCTGGTATGCATGTGCTGCTTAGACAAAAACATGAAGGCAAAGCCAAGGGCAGAGGCCCACATCCTGCATGCTCCTAACTTAGTACTCTTGGGAAACAAAGAACTAGATTACAAAGAGAACTGCACAATGGTATGCCAGACCCAATGGGTCACGTTCCAACATTTACTTACTTATGCATTATTTTATTTATTCATTCCATCCATGCGCACCTTTACTTATAAATACAGAGATTTATGCAGGACATGCATTCATAAATAAATCAACTAGTTTTCAAGGCTACGCTATAGCATTAGGCTGTTATAAACACTCAGTTTGCTCCATTGAGGGAGCTGGCTGGAGGGAGCCGGCAGCCCGGAAGAGAAGAAAATGATGAATGTCTGCAGGGTGCCCTCTAGACTGGTGAGAAAGATAGTGTGGCTGGGAGTGACTGCAGCCCCCAGCACATTTAGGAAGCAAGCACTACAAGCCTGGGAGAGTTTGCCCACTTCTCCTGCTGTTCTGAGACCCAGGAATCTCTCAAGTCTCTCCCTTTCTTCAGAGGAGCAACTGGTCATAAAGATCCACCTTGCCTTGCTTGGTCAATCTTGTTTATGTCCTGGGACCTGGAACTCTTTTTTAAATTTTTTTTTTAAATTTCTTAACCCTTTGAGAACGAGTGGGTAGATGCAATTGTGATAATGAGTTTGATAAACGGCACCTGGTGCTCTGGAAATTGACCAAACAGCTTGCAGAAGTCCACGGATTTCCTAGAATGACATTGGCAAGTATGACATAGAAGGAAGGCGTTTTGTTGACACAGATAAACTATGCATCTGCTCGCAACAGTGCCCCTTACTGACTGCTTGTGAGACACTGAGACGTGTGTGTTCTCCCGGGACTCTTCTCCCGTCTACCGAGTGAGAGGCGAGGCACTAGGATCTTACTGCTCTGAAAACCTGTATTCGGAATCGAGTGGAAACTGTTTCTCATACCAGCTCCCATCTTCATTTTTGCAGACCAAAAAATAAATAAATAAATAACTCTTAAAGTGGAGTATTCCAAATAGAATGTAACTCGGTGTGGTATAGTTTAGTGAGTTCATAAAATTCCCACTGGCATTTTATAATTAGTTAAGCTTAATTACGTATGCATACAGTTTAGCCACTTGGAATATAAAAAATATTTGTTTGTCGATATTTTCAACCATTAATCATAGCGGAGACAACTTGAAGCAGAGACATACTTTTTTAGAACCTCATTAGAAAATAAGCTAAGAGTGCCAACATGCTAAAGGAACTGATTTGGCATAATCCAAAGACAGGTGAGGTTCGCGTTGTTAGCATATGATCATACAGAGGCACTCTCCATGACATGAGATGTGTCCGCTACAGCACATTCAAGGCCCATGCAAAGCATTTTAAAAGTTACAAATAAGGGGCTGGAGAGATGGCTTAGTGGTTAAGGCACTTGCCTGCAAAGCCAAAGGATACAGGTTCAATTCCCCAGGACCCACGTAAGCCAGATGCACAAGGTGGCACATGCATCTGGAGTGTATTTGCAGTGGCTGGAGGCTCTGGCACACCCATTCTCTCTCTCTCTCTCCCCCTCTCTCTCTTTCTCCCTCCCTCTCTCTCTCTCTGTGTGTGTATCTTTCTTTCTCTTTTAAAATAAATATTTTTTTAAAAGTTACAAATAAGTTGAATGAAAGTTTACTCTTACATTTCCATTTTTCAAGGGCTATTCTATTAAACAGGAAACAAATTCTGTCAATACCTTACTTAACGGATCTCACCTAAAGGCCACATAAAGGGGAAGCTGTTATGAACTGGTAAATATGGAAATTGCACTGAAATGAGCGTTGATGATAAGAGCACTGAATACATACCCTTTCCCCAAGATTTGACAAAAACAAAGAAGAGTAGAAGTAACAATGTGATGTTATGCTGACGCTGATCACTGTCCCTGCTTGGTCCACCACTTCCCTGCAGCCCAGGTCAAGCTACGCCAGCGTACGGCTCTTGCCCAGAGAGTACCAAGCAAGCAAAGATTGGCAACAAACTGTGGGATTCTTTATAATCCAGACAATTTGGGATATTGTTGACTGCTTGAGATTCCTGAGTAAGCTGAACTCCTCCCAGGGTTGAGTGGAAGGTCATTTATTTTAGATTCTTTCCAGAGCAGCCCAATTCCCAGGGTTATTCTTGGGGTGTCTAGAGGGTTGACACACCCAGTCTGTGATCATCTGATGCCACAAATGGGCTCCACTAGGGAGTTCGCAGTCACTACCTGTGGAGGTGTCAAAGTGCTTTTAGCTGAGGGTTCTTTTTTATTTTTCAAGACTTCTGGTATTCTTTCTTTCTTTCTTTATTAGAAAGAGAGAGACAGAGAGAGAGAGACAGAGAGAGAGAGAGAGAGAGAGAGAGAGAGAGAGAGAGAGAGATATGCTCCTGGATGCTCCAGGGCCTCTAGCCATGACAAACGATCTCTAGACACAATGCGTCACCTTGCGCATCCGGCTTATGTGGGTCCTGGGAAATTGAACCTGGGTCCTTAGGCTTCGTAGGCATGCACCCTAACAGCTAAGCCATCCTTCCAGCCCTAGCTAAGGATTCTTAACACACTCCTAAGCACTTAGTAATTTTATACTAAAGGAGACAACAGATCCCTTACTGAACACACATTCTGAAGCCATGCATATTAGTTGTAAAAGTGTATTATGAACACCATCTAAAACAATTTCACTGGTGTCTACTATGTGTCAGGAGTTGTACTAGGCCCTTAACAGATACTATATCATTAAATTTATGTAATAATCAGAGGAAAGTTATGGTAAACAGAAAAACTCAAGCAAAGTTATATGCCAAAGTCACACAACTAGGATGTCAATGAGCGAATGTTTGAAACCAAATTAACCTCCCAATGCCATCGTCTGTCATCTGAGTTCCACTCTCTCCAGTGTTATCAGGGTGCCTAACATTTACACAAGCAAGGTTCGCAGTACCCACAAAAGCCAGATATCCAAGACGGCGCATGTATCTAGAGTTGGTTTTCTGTGGCTAAAAGCCCTGGCACTCCCATTCTCTCTATCTGGTTCTTTCTCATTCTCAAGCAAATAAAACAAAAGGTTCACAGTGAAAAAACTGATAACCAAAGAGCTAAAATCAGCCAGGCATGGTGGCACATGCCTTTCATCCTAGCACTCTGGTGGCAGAGGTAGGAGGATTGCAGTGAGTTCAAGGCCACCCTGAGACTACATAGTCAATTCCAGGTCAGCCTGGGCTAGAGTGAGATCTTACCTTAAAAAAAAAAAAAAAAGCTAAAATCAAATATATCAACCTCAAATTCCAGCATTAAAAAGTTGATGGGCAGGTGTGGGGGTAGGGTGGGGGTGGTCATGTCAGTAATCCCAGCACTCAGGAGGCCAAGACAGGAAGATTTCCATGAATTTCAGGAGGATCTGGGCTACATAGTGAGCATCAGACCAGCATGGCTTCAGAATGAGACCCTGTCTCAAAAACTATGAAGAACAATGAGGAGGAAGTGAGAGAGAGGGAGTAAAAAATGTAAAGAGGAGTAAAGAATGTGAGGGGGCCTGGAGAGATGACTTAGTGGTTAAGGCATTTGCCTGCAAAGCCAAAGGATACCGGTTCGATTCTCCAGGACCCATGTGAGGCAGATGCACAAGGGGGTGCACACGTCTGGAGTTCATTTGCAGTGGCTGGAGGCCCTGGTATGCCCTCCTCTCTCTCTCTCTCTCTCTCTCTCTCTCTCTCTTTCTTTCTCTCAAATAAATAAATATATGTATTTAAAGAAAAGAATGTGAAAGGGAAGAGGAAGAAAAGGAGAGAGAAGAGGAAAAATGTTTAAGATTTAGAATTTTCTAGGGTGTCCAGTTATAAATGGGTAGAAACAGAACTGACTGAAACCAGGCTCATGCACACTACACTTTGTTCCAGAGAAAGTAAAATTTCTGCAGACACAGAAATCTATTTCTCTAGCAGTGTTATCAACTCTACTTTATTTTGTTTTAATCATGACACAAAGAATAATTCACATATGTGATGTAATGGATTTCTTGGGACCACCGAATTTCAGGAAATATAACTAAACTGGAGCATTCATGCAATTTCTAAAAAAATACTAAAAGATAGTGCTTCCAAAGTCCCAAAACATACTTCCCAAACCACACCAATTATTTCAGCAATGACAGGCACATCCTAGGACAATGTCAAAGTAAAAATAACATGCAAAGTCAACACTAAAATGTCATGGTTGACTGGGTTGATCATACCTTGAACTTCGACATTCTCAGAAAAATTCAAGCACAAGACAAAGGCATATAAAAATCAGAATGAAGCCGGGCGTGGTGGCGCACACCTTTAATCCCAGCACTCAGGATGTAGAGGTAGGAGGATCGCCGTGAGTTCAAGGCCACCCTGAGACTCCATAGTGAATTCCAGGTCAGCCTGGGCTAGAGTGAGACCCTACCTCGAAAAACCAAACAAACAAAAAAATCAGAATTACCATCATCCTAAGCAAAGTACCAAAAATAATAGAAAACCAGACATCTTGTGGGCTCATTCAAGCTTTTTGCACATAATCTTGGCATTCATAGGGGTCATAGACCTTGCTATAGAGCTAAGTCTCAACCTGGGCTCAGTACTGGAGACACCAGGGAGGCATTACAAACAGGTGACTGGATTCCACCGTCCCTGGATGTAGATTTAACTGGCTGAGGTATAGTCTGGGAGTTTCCCTGCAATCCTAAGTGACTTTCCATGCAGGCAAGATTGGGAATCGCTGTAAAGGCAGGAAACAGACAGATGATCACTGGTGACAGGCAGAACACCCATAAGAGTTTTCTAACTCCCGGCATGTGCTTTGATGACTACCTCTTTCAATGACATTGAACCATTAAAACATAAAATGGAAAATGGACAGCACATGAGATTCCACCCACCCACCATATTTCCTGGTCGCTGTGACCAAACACTGACATGAAGCAGCTTAATCACGGAAGTGCTCGCTTCAGCGGATGGTTTAGGGGCACACAGTCCATGGTGGAAGGAGAGACCCTGTGTCCTTGTGGCGTTCTTTTGGAGGGGGGAGTTTATTTACGAATATTCTTTGTCTAACATACCACCCTGAATGCATCTAACCTTGACTGATCTCAAAGCTAAGCAGGGTTGCTCAGTCAGTACAAGAATGATTCCTGACCTATAACGAAGTTGGGAAACTAGGAAAAATTCCAACATGCTGCCCCTCGCTCTCACCTTCTTGCTTTCTGGTATTCTCATGGGGGGATCGCAGATTGAATAACGAACAAGACGGGTACGCTGTTACCGGCCCAGGCCCTTGCTTCTCTTCCTGGAGACTATCTAGGTTACGGCATGTTATATTCAGTCTTGAGGCCGTGACACTTTTTCTTCTCTTATTTTTTCATGACCTTCACATTTTTTGGCAGTCATGGGTTTTGCAAAGTATGAGACTTGATGGGGGAGGGGTTCGCCTGCTGTTTCTCTTGCGATTAGACAGAATCAAAGGCTCGCGGGGAAGAATATCACGTAAGGAACCGGGCATTCATATCACATTATGGGTACATAGTTTCACCATGACCTTTTGCTATGGAAGTCCACCCAAGACAACTGGTGAAGGCTGGGCGGCGTTTTCATGAATTCTCCACTAAACAGGCCTCTTCCTTCCCCTCTTTGCACACTACACTCTGGAAATATATGCATGAGCAGCCCACACTTCTAGGGTAGGAGGTTACATTCCATATCCTTAAGACAGGGGATTGGGCAGGTAGCCACTTAAACTACCTGGAAATTTTTATTCTCATGAGATATCTATTTAGCCCATCTATGCATTTTATTAACAATTTGTATCAATATGGATATACACATATTTAGGTTATACATTGGGTTATAATCTAATAGCTCATTATTCATTCTGTTTCTCTGATTATTTTGGCTTTAGCCAGTGGGAACATTTGTTTGGCTCTTTTGTTGAAATGTGTCCTTTATTTGTGTGTGTGTGTGTGTGTGTGTGTGTGTGTGTGTGTGTGTACGCACATGCACACATATGAGAGAGTGAAAGAGAGAACATGAGTGTGTAAGCAAAAGCATCCTAACTTAATGAGCACTAAATATATGCCAAGCTTGTCTTATGTATTCTCTAATGCGGCCCTAGAAGAGATACTTTCCCAGGGTTCCCTAGTTCCCTTTCCATTTAATGGTTTTAGAAATTGAGATTTCAGGGCTGGAGGGATGGCTTAGCAGTTAAAGTGCATGCCTGCAAAGCCAAAGGACCCTAGTTTGATTCCCCAGGACCCATGTAAGCCAGATGCACAACGGGGCACAAGAATCTGGAGTTCATTTGCAGTGCCTGAAGGCCCTGGCACACCTATTCTCTCTCTCTCTCTCTCTCTCTCTCTCTCTCTCTTTCTTAAGTAAATAAACCATTTAAAAAAAAAAAACAGAAAGAAATCAAGATTTCAGTGGCAGGTAGACATATTGCTACCGGAGCATAGCAATGAACATTCAGTGCTCAGAGCAAGAAGATGCATGTGGGTGCACCACACTCTGGAGTGTATCAGTATTAAGCCTTTTAAAACTTCTGATGATATCAGCCAAACAGAAATGTTTCTTTCCCTACAGTGACACCTCTAGTTGAGGACACACTCTCAGGGACTGATGCTGTATGCCAGCTGGAACCAAGACCTTTTCTTCATGTGACAGTCTGGTTGACTTGTGACTTACGTAGGCTGGGTCTCCACTGTTGGTTCAGGCTATTTTCCTGCTCGTGGCAGAGGGCTCGGCATATTGCAACATTTAATCAGTGCTCGTTGAGCAAATGAAGGCAGGAATGCACACATAAGTAGCATCGAGGATCCTTTCACTGAGTGTTTCCCTTTATAATTAGAGAAACAGAGGCCATGTTATGGAAACTTCCACAACTGCAAGTCCCACTTTCTGTGAATATGTAAGTGCAACCTCCATCTTTATTTCTATTTCTTTTTAAAAAAATTTTATTTTTATCATTTATTTATTATTTGAGAGAGAGAGAAAGGAAGAGAATAGGTAAGTCAGGGCCTCTACACAGTGCAAACAAACTCTAGACACATGTGCCACTATGTGCATCTGGCTTTAGTGGGAAACAGAGAATTGAACCTGGGTCCTTAGGCTTTTCAGACATGTGACTTAACCAGTAAGCCGTCTCCAGCCCTTCACTTTCTATTTCTATAGCAGAAAATGTGTATGTGTGTCTCAGGCAATGTTAACAGACCCACCTAGAGGTGGAGGTTAGGTTCCCAGTGCTGGCCTCTTCTAAGATCTTGTCTACTCACTTGCCACCTGATGTCTGCTGAATCTTTAACCTCTCACTCAGCAAGCCTCTCCTAAAGTCTCTCTCACCTCAGAACAAATAAACATCTGTATCTCCAAACCACTTTCTACTTCTCTCTCTTTCTTTCATCTGTTTCTCTGTTTTTTTTTTTTTTTTTCGATATCCCAGAACTTTGAAAAACAAAAAGTCATATCTGTCCACAGTCTCCTTTCCTTTCCATTTCTCTACTCAATTATCTGGTTCCTGTCACTAATAACCCACTTCTGTCTAATCTGCTAATTCCAGTGGATTGCCTGTACAATTTATTCTAAATGGTCTAATATATCACTAGTGAAGAGAAAAGTCATATGTACCATTCAATCTAAGTGGCTGATGAGTTTATGTACCTTCTAAAAACAGAAAGTCAGTGTTTATTACTACTAAGCAAGCAGAAACTACTAAGTAAGTGAATTCTGAAACTGTTCAATAACTAAACTCAGTTAAGGTAAGCGTTCCTATCATCGCTAGACCCAGGGGGCTGAGGGATGAGGACCATAAGACCATTGCCAGCCTGAGCCACATAGAAGTTGCAGATTGGTATGAGGTAAAGACTTAGTCAACATGTCAAAAAAAAACAAGAAGTCAGTTCAACTACAATCTTTAGGAAAAACCACCCCAATTTTGTTGTTTTCTTAATGGAGCAAAGACTTTTCAGAATTTTTTAAATGGAAAAATAATAACTATAAACTAATTTAAAAATTTACATTTCAAAAATACATTAAATAGCTGATAAGCTTAATGACATATCTGAAAGGCTTTACCATCCAATAGAATTAGTAAATATAATATTTAAAATGTGAATGAGCAGAAATGTCACAAGAAAAATACAAATGCTTAAGTGCCACTAGATGTTCAGTGTCATATATGATGAAAACAACATAAAACAGAGCTGAGATTTTTCACCTATTAAATTCATATGAAGTTCAAATATGTATTCTCATACTAGTAACTGATAAAGTATAGTAATGGTTTCTAGAGAGTGGCAGAATATGTATGATTTTCATTTTCTGTATTTTTGAATTTCATAAATTACACCAAAGAAAAGACATTAATGTAGAGAAAATCATTGAAAATCATTCACTATTTTAAATACTCAGAGTCTACTTAAACAAATTTAGGGCTAGCCAATACAAAACAATAAAGTAGACTAAGATAACTTTGGAGATTTTTATAGTGTCAAAATAATCTCTCAAGTCAGGCACAGTAGTAAAACCTATAATCACAGCACCTAAGAAGTGGAGGCAAGAGGACCAGGAGTTCAAGTTCATCCTCAACTAAATAGTAAGCTCAGAGCCAACCTGAACCTGGCTATATGAGGCTGTCAAAATGCTTCTCCCATCAGCTAACTCATACCTGTTTTTAGTGGACAAAAACTTATTTCAAAATTAAAGTAGGGGCCAGAGAGATGGCTTAGCAGTTAAGGCACTTATATGTGAAGCCTAAGAACTCATGTTCAATTCTCCAGGTCTCATGTAGACAGACACACAGTGACGCAAACACACAATGTCGCATGTGTGCCACAAGGGGGCGCACACTTCTGGAGTTTGTCCACAGCAGGCTCAAAGTCCTGGCTTGCCCATTCTTTCTCTCTCTCTCTCTCTCTCTCATGAATAAAAAACATTTTTTTAGCAGGGACGTGGTGGCACATGCCTTTAATCACAGCACTTGGGAGGCAGAGGTAGGACGAGTGCCATGTGTTTGAGGCCACCCTGAGTCTACATAGTGAATTCCAGGTCAACCTGAGCTAGAGTGAAACCCTGCCTCAAAAAAAAAAAAAAAATTTTTTTAAAATAAAGTGGAAAAGCAAATACATCTAGGTCAAATAGCTGACAATAAAATATAAATGAAGCACTGTTTCTGCAAAAGAGATTTCAATGAGAGACTCATATGCAATGCCTATGGACCCCCACTGAGAGATGAAGATGTTGATGTGGATAGAGAGGCTTGGGGAAAGGCCTAGAACACTAGAGACAGCTCAGAACTGAGATTGTGCTTTTACACACAGATTCTTTAAAACACCCATTGCAGTATACTTGCGATGGCTTCCAGTAAAAGGAAGCAGGTGGGGCCGCCCTCTGCTACCCAGACCAGGGCCTCGCTGCAGAAGCGGGTTAATATGGCTTTGGTGCTTGCAGATTAGATATCTGCCCTATTTCTTAGGCATAATTGAATCTGCATCCTTGGGAACAGCTCTTGATGACGTATGTCACAAATCCAGCATAGGAAGAATGATTGAAGATTTGGTGACAAAATACACGTTAATGCATGAAACATACTGACTGTGTTGGGGAAAAAAAAAAAAAACATCTAAGCACCTTATGTTGGAATTTTACACTTTCAATTAAAAATAATTATTTATTTTGAAAGAATGGTGTCTCCAAATAATAATATGGATAATCACATTTAGGGATTCTGAACACTTAAGAAAAGCAAGTATGGGCGGGGGTGGGGCGGGGGGAGGAAAACCTAAGATTTTTCTTTCGAGTATTAACAACCCAGCTAGTTATTTGTAGAATATTCAGGTTAATAAGAACGAATGCAATTGACAGTCACATTTGTTGCATGTTCTCATGTATATGATATACATGTATGTGCATGAATGTAGGGGGGCATATGCATGTGGGGGTGTGCATGCATGGAGAGGACAGAGGTTGACATTGGGTGTCTTCCTCAATTGCTCTCTACCGTATCTACCGAGGCCAAGTTTCTCACTTCAGTTCAGAGCTTACTGATTCTCCTAGCCTAGCTGGACATCTGGGATTATGGTCAGGCTGCCAGATCTACCCAGAATTTACATGGGTTCCAGGGATCCAAACCTAATCACTCACCCTTGTGAAGCAAGCGGTTTTTTTTTTTTTTTTTATCCACTTTGTCGTCTCCCATCCCTCACACTGAACATCTTATGTAGTGGAAAAAAAAAAAATAAAGAACCTCAAAGCTACTCTTGTGTTTCCAACTGCTTAATACAGACTGTCTGCAAGGTATTTTTTTTCAAATTGAATTGCAAATGGGACACTCTAAAGGGTACATTACATGAGTGGATTCCACTTAGATAAATGGCATTTGATGAGGTATAAAGAAGAGTCCTAGGAAAACATGTTCTCTAGCCCGTCTGTTGTTCACTAGTTAATTCCATATGTCTCTCTTGAGTACCTGCTGCATGCCAGTCATGTTTCTACATGCTTGGCAAGTATCAATGAAAGAAACAACAGTCTCACCCTTGACAGAGCTCTAAGTCCAGGGAGAGACAAATCAGTAATGAAAATAAATGCACAACGTCTATCCCGTGTGAGCTGATGAGTGTTTTTAAGGAGAAGGATCTAAGTTGTAGTACAGGGAGTGGGGTTTCAGTTTTAGACAGGAGTGCGGTGGGGGGATTCATTTGATTAAAGACAAAGATATAGGATTAGAGAAAGAAGCTATGAGGCTATCTGGGAAGATGGATTATGCAATGAGTCAGCCTGGCACGGACAAGGAAAGTTAGGTAAGTGTAGCTGGAGGCCAGTAAGTAAGAAGAGAGGTGAGAAGAGATGATCTAATGAGGAAGCGAACACGGTTACACAGGCCTGCTAGGCAGTTAAGAATGCCCCGACCTGTGCTCTGACACGGACAGTCACTGGAGAGCTTTGTGCAGAAGACTGACACTAACTGGCAGGACCTTAAAGGGTCACTGTGGGTATTTATCTACAAAAAGACAGAGAGAAAGGGAAGGTGGGAGAAGAGAGGATTGCTGAGGGCTTTCTGCAGTATCAGGGCTGGGCCCAGTGCCAGCGTTACCAGGAGTATAGCAACAGAAGTCATGAGAAGTTGACAGGTTCTAGATAATTGTACAAGTAGAAATAATAGGATTTCCAATGCTCTGGAGATCTATCTATTATCTATTCTCTTTTTTTTAAATTTATTTTTGTTTATTTTTATTTATTTATTTGAGAGCAACAAAGAGAGAAAGAGGCAGAGAGAGAAAGAGAGAGAGGGAATGGGCACACCAGGGCCTCCAGCCACTGCAAACGAACTCCAGACGCATGCACCCCCTTGTGCATCTGTCTGATGTGGGTCCTGGGGAATTGAGCCTCGAACCAGGGTCCTTAGGCTTCATAGGCAGGCGCTTAACCGCTAAACCATCTCTCCAGCCCATATTATCTATTGTCTATCACCTATCAGTCTATCTGTATATGTGTACATGCACATATGAGAATCTCTCTCTATATGTTATATGTTAACCCAGTACACAATATTACATATTAATATTATATAATCAAATTGATTGCATTTAGATAAACAGCATTGGAAGAAATGTAAAAATTCCTAGGAAAGGATTTTTTCTTCTAATCTGATTGCCTTTCACCAGCATATGCTGCATATATTTATTGTCTACTATGTGCCAGAAATGTTTCTACATGCTTGGCAAATATCAACGAAAGAGATGAAAAGCAGTCACACCCTTGTTAGAGCTCAAAGTCCAGTGAGAATCGTATGAGTAATGAGTCAGATAAGCATATAGGATCTATTTTGACTTATGTGACAAGTGATGTATGTATGTATAATATATATATATTTTTTTCAGGGGCAGGTCTGAGGTTGCAGATATAAGTGTAGAACATGTAAGACCAAGTTCTTCCAGCTAATACAGCAAAGGACAAAAGACACTCACACACTTGTCATTAATTTACTCCAGAAATTATATCTCATGCGCTTTTACATACCATACCTATTTTCACACACTAGGAATTTTTAAGGACAAGAAAATTGAATTCAGTAATCCTAAACAACTACTTGTAGTTAACCAACTTTATAGAAATGAATCTTTATTTTTTTTTATTTGCAAGCAGAGACGTATAAAGAGAGAGAGAGAGAGAGAGAGAGAGAGAGAGAATGGCAAGCTGTACCCTCCAGCCACTGCAGACAAACTCCAGATGCATGAGCTCCTTTGTGCATATGGCTTTACATGGGTACTGGGAATTGAGCCCAGGTCGTTAGGCTTTGCAGGCAAATGCCTTAACCACTGATCCATCTCTCTCCAGCCGTATAGTAATAAATTTTAAAAGGGGAAAATTTTTTCCCCATTATCTATAGAATCTTGAAAGGGCTAATACAAACAGAAAATGTCTCACACAATAAATACTTGAGAAAGTTTTCAATATCCTTAACCATCAGAAAATGAAAATTAAAACAGCTTTTGAGATTCTACCCAACCCTAGACATAATGGCTATCATCAAGAAAACAAATGACAGTGGCAGTTGGCGAAGATGTGGGAAAAGTACAGCAAATATAGAAGATAGGATGAAGGCTCCACAAAAAAACCCCTAAAAATAGAATTATCATGTGGTCCAGCTATAACATTCCTGCGTACCCAAAGGATTCTAAAGCAACATACCACAGAAATAATCACATACCCATACTTATTGCTACATTATTCACAATATCTAGAGAATGAACCAGCCCAGACATCCACCAACAGGTAAAAGGGGAACTAAATTGTGGTGTATATTGGTATTTTCTGCATCCCTCCAGAAAACGAAAGATGACATCTGCAGGAAAATGGATGGAACTGGAAATCATTATGGTAAACAAAACAAGACAGACTCAGAGGGACAAATACCATGTGTTTTACTTTATGCATGGATACTAGATTTTAAAATTATACAGGCATATGTGTGTGTTTCTATGTGTATAGGTATGTCATAAAACGAGAAATGAGATCATGCGAGAGAAGGAAGAGCTCTGGGAGGTGGGAGATACGAGAATGAATGTGCGTACTATAAAGGCAGGATGGGAGACTTGAGGGAGAAAGGTAAGTAGCTGGAAGGGGAGAAGGACACTGGGCAGAGCAGTGTAGGGATGAATTAGTAAGAATAACATATAATAACATGTATAAAGAAATGATAATATCTCTTGTTTGTATAGTAAACTAAAAATAAGTTATTTTTAAATATTGATTTATTTTCTTGAGAGAGAGAGAGAGAGAGAGAGAGAGAGACAGAGAGTGCGTATGGGCATGTCAGGACCTCCTGCCACTGTTAACAAACTACAGACGCATGTACCACTTTGTGCATCTGGCTTTACATGGTACCGAGGAATCAGACCCATGCTGACAGACTTTACAAGCAAGTACCTTTAACAGCTGAGCCATCTCTCAAGCCCCCCCCCCAAATTAATTTTTAAAAGAACCAGAAAATAAGAAATGTGGCCCATTCTTTAAGGAAGAAAGTGTAGCACAAAGTGGATTCAGTACTATCTGTCTCCCACTTTCTATCATAAGCACCCTTGATGAGAATTTAAATTCAGAACTGTACGTTGTGACCTCTTCTACACAAAGAATGAAAACAGAGAATGTCGTTCCGAATTTCAGTCTTACCCACTGAACCATCTCCCCTGCTAGAGTCTCTGTATTCTTTTTATGACACTAGAATTAACTTTTTAGCATTAAGTGAATTGTTTAACATTACATGAGAATAATTACAGCTTAATCCACTGAATTTGATACATCAAAAAGTGATAATGTAGTAATTATTATTATTATTTTTTTTGAGATAGGGTCTCACTCTAACTCAGGCTGACCTAGAATTCAGTATGTAGTCTCAGGGAGGCCTCGAACTCACGGCGATCCTCCTACCTCTGCCTCCCCAGTGCTGGGATTAAAGGTGTGCGCCATGATGCCCAGCCTCAAGGTAATTATTTTTATTGATACTCATCTCAAAGTCTGGCATTCTTTTCCAAAATAATTTTCCAAAATTTCAACTAATTTGGATACTATAAAGACATAAATAACCACTAAGAATATTACTAATCATTATAAAATGCCTTTGCTTTTATACGTATTCATTGGGAAAACAGAAAGAAACTTAATATAATTTGCAAGAATAATAAAAGTTAATTGTTTTATTCTATGAATAATGTTAAATCATTTCTTTTGAACTAAACAGAACATTTTACTCTATTTAAGTAACCAAAAATTAGATTCACATTGAGGGAGTAATTTATTTTTACTTAGAAAAATGGTATTGCATATAATTCATTAAAATGCTAAATTATTGATACCTTCATTAACTTAATTTTATACATATCTACTCGGTACTTTTTAGGCAATAAACAAATACTGACACTGAGGTTATATACATTATAATAGTATAGAGACTTGTCATTAAATGTAGAAAAAAATGACCTTCAGCCAAATAAATATATACTTTTTTTTTCTGATTTTATCATACTGTATCCAAAATGGCCATAAGCCCAAAGAGAAAAGTAGTGTAATTTATCTCACAGGATCGTGAGAACATAATATTAAGAGGAAATTACTAGCTCTGAATCATTATTTCATTGTGAGGACCATTCTTCTCTTAAATAGTTGATGATATTATAAGAGAGAATATTTGTAAAAACGCTAAAAATTTCACTTTTCGTGCAGGAGTATTATTTGTGCCTAGTGGTTTTCTAATGTCATCAGAGCATTGTTTCTACATTGTTTATATGTACATATATATTGTTACACTCCAGTTGTAAAGTTGGCATCTCAGATATCTGCAAAGGTCACACAATGTTTTATATTAGCACCTAATGTTGAATTATTAAGTCCATTCAAGGGAAGGGATCTTTATTAAGTTCAATCTTTCATTTAAAATTGGAAATGTTATGTCTATTAATTACATATGTGGCATTTCCTAAAAGCTAAAAGTAACTTACCAGAAAATAAATATCTCCTCTCTCTCTCTCTCTCTCTCTCTCTCTCCTGCCCCACTTCTGCTACAGAAATCAAGCAGATGTCATTCAAATCCATTTTCCTCGCCAAGGATTTATTAAGTGAATGGCTGCCAGCCCAGCAGTGAACATACTATGGCCCCAATTCTTTATACTTCTATGACATCAAGTCCTCCATCGCCCTGAAAATCCTGGGCAAATGTGGGGATAAAGCAGGCCGTTCATTACTGGAGCATGAATGTTAACAAACATGTCTCCCAGCCATTGCTGTTAGCCTGGCCTGAGACCCATCTGTCATCCAAATCAGTGAACATTATTTTTGACTTGATATTATTAGACCATAGCTATTTAGTCCTTATGTGAAGCAAAGATCAGAATTAACTATAAATTTTAAGAAAATGATGTATCTCATGATCACATGTGATAAACATGTAAGCGTTCAGTGGGCCACGAATAGACTGACTTCCTTTCCTCCAGAGTGAATTTAAGGAATACAATGACAAATGGATATTTGGTCTTATTTTTACGGCTATAGGAGATTACTTACACCCAAAGTAACATTTTTTCTAAATCAAAAATGCTAATGAGGCACTCACATGAGGGCCATCATCTTTCATGTCTACCTCAAGCCTGGCTCATGCTGCTACGGGAGGATTGCCAAGTTTTCTGGCCATGTCACTTTGACATTGGAAGTCACAGCCAGATTCAGTCTCTAGAAAAGACGAACGACCACATTCCTGCTCTTGCTCACGCCTCCACATGAAAACAAAGTATGAACACTATTGACAACGGAGAGAAATGTTGAAATTCTAATCAAAACAGTAAATAGAAGGTGTTTATAGAAATAGTCATGCAGAGTGTGCTACAGAATTTGGAGTACTGTATTTTTGGAAAAGAAAAGTCTCTTTCATGGTTTCCAGGTTGTTTATTAATTGCAGAAGATTACTGATTTATTTCTGAAGAGTCATTAACTAAGAAAGTTGCTAAAATATGAAATTGCTCTTAGAATATGGTACTTCTGGTAAAATAACGCAATGCAGTATGAAATGACATCTTGCACTGAGTGCCGAGGAAGCTAATTTCCTTAAAAGCCTGCTTATTTCAAAAGAGGCATTTGCTGTATGTGGACAAAAAAAAAAAAAAAAAAAAAAAAAGAGAGAGAGAGAGAAAATTTCAACCAGACGAGTGAAGATCACACTAATCTGAAAAAACCCCTGCAATCAGGAATCACACAGAACCCGTAAGGTACTGTGGTAAGGTCTTTTGTTCATCCACATTGAATGACAGCCTTAGGAGCATTTGCTAAATGGCCAACATACCAACTTCCTCATGGAAACCCCGACTACAGAGTCAGGGTCGGACTCCCTGAGCGAGGCAAGGGACAGCAGGCCTGAGAGAAGAGGGGGGATCATGACCAGTGTGGGGGAAGGAGAGTGAAAGGGGGATGTTTTACCCCTCCAAGCTTTTTTTTTAAGCACAAGAAAGGAGGATTTTTTAATATTTTAATTTTATTTGTTATTAATTTATTTATATTACAGAGAAAGACGGGGGGAGAGAGAGAGAGAATAGGTATGCCAGGGCCTCCAGCCACTACAAACGAACTCTTGTGCATCTGGCTAACGTGGGTCCTAGGGAATCAAACCTGGGTCCTTTGGCTTTGCGGGCCAAAGCCTTAACCCCTAACCCATCCCTCCAGCCCAGGAAGGAGTATTTTTTTTTCTTATTTGGGTTTAATAGTTTGCCTATATATTCCATAGTGTTGCATGGAAATTTGGGGCATGACTTAGAAATGGACACTATAACAACAACAACAACAAAAAAAAAATAGTGGGAACTTTGACCATGTTCAAGCCAGTTTAAAACTCTGTAACTGAAAAAAAATAATGTAATTCAATTTATGATCAGAAATCAGTGCCAGAAAAGATTGTGGTATCTATTGGAATGCAATTGATTATTGCCCTGTGGTTAGAGACTACTTAATGTGCATTTTATAAATGCATTTTAGCATTCCTTTTTCTGGGTATGGATATGTGATGCTTTAACTTCTCATTTGAATCAGCTGCAACTTCCCACTCGTTGGTTAAATAAATACTTCAACATTCATTTAATATTTGTACACATTATTATTTAACTTTTTGGGAGCTTATCCTTTAGGCCTATATATAGTCACGCACATACACACACTCATAAACACATAAAAATTTAAGATAATATTGTACTTTGGTTATAATTATATTTTCCCATATAATCCAAAATTTATTCAATAAATTTATGCATATTCATTTCAGAAGGAAATGCTTTAAAGCTAAGAAGAGATCTAAAGTAATTCTTTGACTCTCTAAACTTAAGTTTGGCTCTCAAACAAACAGATGTTTTCCATTTCTAGGCTGAAGGGAACCATTAAAAAGCATCCAGATTTAAAACATAGGTATATCATATTTCCATTTTTTAAACACGAGGAAGGGTAGTCACCACATATTAAGAACTGATAATCTCCATGAATGTATCACTTCATCAGTAAAAATTTCAAAATCTAATTTTCAGAAAAAAGCTAAAATAATCTACATATTATAAAAGAAAAAATAAAAACTCAACAAGTGGGATCCAAAAGAGGTACACTTTTTAATTTGGTTGGTCAATCCACATTCTCCCAGGACATTTTAATGAGGTCATCTCAATTATAAGATTTACGGTTGTGTTTTATACAGACCCCATGAAACCTAAATCGATGCACTCTAATGTCTCTGTAAAAAAAAAAAAAAAGAAAAGATGCAAATTCACTGAAAGTGCTTTGGTAGTAATATTTAGAAGTAAAATTATTAATTGTATAAGGGAATACACATATCACTGGTTATAAGAACATTGCATACAGGATGTGTGGATTCTTATAATTCACTAGTTGTCATAAAATATTAATACAAGTATTGCCATGGTGTTGCAGTCAGGTTCGCATTGCTGGCAGAAATCACCTGACCAAGAGCAGCTTGTGGGGAAAAAAAGGGTTTATTTTGGCTTAAAGAATTGAGGGTAAGCTCCATGATGGCAGGGAAAAATGATGGCATGAGCAGAGGGTGGACATCACCTCCTGGCCAACATCAAGTGGGCAACAGGAACACAAAGAATGCCAAACACTGGCAAGGAAAGGTGGCTATTACTCACATAAGCCCTCTCCCAACAATACACTGCCTCCAGGAGATGTTAATTCCCAAATCTCCATCAGCTGGGAACCTAGCATTCAGAACACCCAAGTTTATGGGGACACCTGAATCAAACCACCACATTCTGCCCCTAACCCCCATAAATTGATAACTATACATGATATAAAATAGAATGCATTCAGTCCAACTTTAAAAGTCCCCATGCTTTTTATCAATCCTAATGATGTTCAAACATTCCCATGATCCAAGGTCTTTTAACTGAGCCATAATACCAAAAAAATCTCCCCAAGACCCCATAGTGGCACAGAATAAACATTCACACTGCAAAACATGGCACTGGACATAGAAAAGAAATATTCAACCAATACAAGATTTAAAACAACCAGGGCAAACATCAAACTCTGTAGTTCCAAGTCCAACAACTCTAGTCAATGAAAAGTCTCCAAGTCCAATAATTCTAACCAGCAACAAGTCTTTGAAGTTCCAATTCCACCCTTCTTGCTAGGCTATTCACACTCCTGGAAAACTTCATCCAGTGTCAGCTGCTCTCCTAAGCAGCCATCTTGTGGTCCCAGCATCTCCACTGGGTCTCCACTGCAACCCACGGTTCGTCCTCACAGCTCCATCAGGTTTTCATGCAGGCATCCAGCAAACCTACTCTACACTGCCCATGGCCATTTCCAAAACACAAGACCATTGTAAACTCAATGACACTCTCTTTCCTGCACTTTTATACTCCACAATACCAGGTAGGTGCCAATTTGTTAATCCAGGAGGGAATAAAGCAGACTTTGAAGGACAGGACACTCCTTGAGCACTCAGGCCCCTTCAAAAGAGTCTACATTCCTCCTGTTGCCCCAGTGCAGGTCAACTGGCCCAATCTCAAAGGTTGTAATCACTCAATTTCAGCTGAACTGGCAGCAGTTCACCCAAATATTTCATTTTTGTCTGTTTCATATCCCTCTGCTCACACCAGTTCATTTCTATGCAAAGCAACCCTGCACAACGTCTCAGGACATGGGCATAACAGCAAGCTTCCCACACAAACTGCTAGCCCAGTCCAGGCAAAGCTCTTTCTCACCCTCATAAGCCAAACTTCACAGTCCATACTTCTTACTGCATTCAGGTCTTTCAACTCTGACCATAATAGTCCATCAAGCTGTACTTACAGCACTGCAAGGCATCTCTTAGGCCAAGGTTTCAAATCCTTCCACATTCCTCTTGAAAATCAGCTCCAGGGCTGGAGAAATGGCTTAGCGGTTAAGCTCTTGCCTGTGTAGCCTAAGAATCCCGGTTCAAGGCTCAATTCCCCAGGACCCACGTTAGCCAGATGCACAAGGGGGCGCACGCGTCTGGAGTTCGTTTGCAGTGGCTGGAGGTCCTGGCGCGCCCATTCCTCCCTCCCTCTCTCTCTATGTGCCTCTTTCTCTCTCTGTTGCTCTCAAATAAATAAATTTAAAAAGTGAAAAAAATTAAAAAAAGATTTCTTTGAAAAAAAAAAAAAAAGAAAATCAGCTCCAAAAGGCCAAAGCCACACAGTCAGGTGTCTAGCAGCAATGCCACTCCTTGGTACTATTTTACTGTTATAGTCAGGTTTGCATTGCTGGCATAAATCACCTGACCTAGAGCAGCTTGTAGGAAAAATTGGTTTATTTTTGGCTTACAGGCTCAAGGGGAAGCTCCATAATGGCAGGGAAAAACGATGGCATGAGCATAGGGTGGACATCACGTTCTGGCCAACATCAGGTAAACAGCAGGAACAGGAGAGTATGCCAAACACTGGCAAGGGAAACCTAGCAATTATACCCATACACCTGCCCCAACAATACACTACCTCCAGGAGGCATTAATTCCCAAATCTCCATCATCTGGGAACCTAGTATTCAGAACGCCCAACTTTTTATGAGGGACACCTGAAGCAAACCACCACACATGGTTTGTCTTCATTGTCAACTTGACTGGATTTAGAGTCACCTAGGAGACACACCTCTGAGATGTCTATGCAGGAGTTTCTAGAGAGTCCTAGCTAAGGAAGGAAGACTTCTCTGAATGTGGGCGGCACCAGCGCTGAGGCCAGGCTCAGGGACTGAGTAGTAAGGAAAGGTTGGGGGGAAGCAAGCAGAATACCAGCATTCATCTCTCTCTGTTGGTGAGCGCGGCACAATGTGAACAACCAAGAGTCACTCCTGCCTCCACGCTTTTTCCATCAGGATGGATTGTTCCTTCAACCCATGAGACAAAATGCACTCTTCCTTCCTAAAGTGCTTTTTTGTCAGGTATTTAGTCAAAGCAACAGAGTACCTAACATAAGGATATCGATATTAGAAAATAGGTAGCTCATTTATGTAGTATGAAATCTTAGCCCCACTTCCCCACTATTGAAATACCACATACCTGAACAGACTTAATTTATTCATGTTCTGCGCCATGACAACAGAAATAAAAAGACCTTGAAATGTTATTAAAACTTACCCACGGCTGGAGAGATGGCTTAGTAGTAAAGGCACTTGCCTGCAAAGCCAAAGGACCCAGGTTCAATTCCCCGTGACCCACATAACCTAGATACATAAGGTAGCACATGCAGCTGGAGTACAGTTGTAGTGGCGAAAAAGAGTAAGCTCGGGGCTGGAGAGATGGTTTAGTGGTTAAACGCTTGCCTGTGAAGCCTAAGGACCCCGGTTCGAAGCTCCATTCTCCAGGACCCACGTTAGCCAGATGCACAAGGGGGCACACACGTCTGGAGTTCGTTTGCAGTGGCTGGAAGCCCTGGCGCACCCATTCTCTCCCCCTCCCTCCCTCCCTCTCTCTCTCTCTCTCTGCCTCTTTCTCTCTCTCTGCCTCTTTCTCTTTCTGTCCGTCACTTTCAAATAAATAAATAAAAATAAACAAAAAATATTAAAAGAGTAAGCTCACTGAATTATACACAGACATCCCTGTCCTTCAGAAACCAAAAGTAATTTAAGGGGGCTGTTCAGTGGTTAAGGTGCCTGCTTGCAAAGCCTAAGGATCCAGGTTCAATTCTCTAGCACCCATATAGAGCCAGTTATATGCATCTGGAGTTCATTTGCAATGGTTAGAGGCCCTGGTGTACCCATTTGTTCTCTCTCTCATAAATAAACAAATAAAACATTTCTTAAAGTAACTCAAAAATCACATTACCCTACCCCCCTACAATTGGAACATGTCCTAAAAACATTGATTTGAGGGAATATATTGACCCTATCATACCCAGTATATAAAAAGTGGGTTATTGCTGATTAAGCAACAAGTAAAATGTTGAAAAAGGTATAGCATAAAACTATCACAAAAGTATGGCTTAAGATAGTGTTATAAAATGAAAAGATCACATTAACCTAGAAGGTTTTATTTTATATGTTTGCACATCCAGAGATGTCTTAGCATGCTGTGCATAAAGAGAAAGTGTTATTCATCGAGACCCATTTTTCATTTTCATCCATCTCCACTCATAACTTTGGGAAAGTAAAGTCATTGAGAAGTAAAAGACATTGAGACTGGAATATCTTATATGCAATAACACAAATCTTTGCCTTTCCCTATATCTTTTGTACTTTTAAAAATGTATGCGTGTTCAGGTGTGCAAATATGCACGTGATAGCCAGAAGGCAACCTCAGGTATCACTACTAAGGGATACCATCCATCTTGTGAGGGAGGATAGACTGGCTGGTCATCAAGCCCCAGAGAGCCTCTGATCTCTACCTCCTCAGTGCGGAGATTGCAGGTGAATGCCGTCACACAAGACAAACACTTTACCAACTGAACTCTTTCCCAGCTTCCTTTCTCTCTCTCTCTTTTCTTATTTGTAGATTTTTATGTTTAAAATGGATTGATTGAAGAAAGATGAATTCTGGATAGTATCTAGATGAAAAGATAGCTTTCGAAAGGGCACAGTAGTAACAGAGTTCTCAAAGGACAGAAGGAGGGAACATGTATTTACTTTAACAAGACACACTAGATACAGGTAACTCTATGTATTAAAAAGTGAGAGTTCTGGACTAGAGAGATGGCTTAGCAGTTAAGGTGTTTGCCTGCAAAGCTAAAGGACCCCGGTTCGATTCCCCAGGACCCACGTAAGCCAGATGCACAAGGGGGAGCACGCGTCTGGAGTTCGGTTGCAGTGGCTGGAGGACCTGGCACGCCTATTCTCTCTCTCCCTCTCTCTGCCTGTTTTTTTTTTTTTTCTCTCTCTCAAAGAAACTTTTTAAAAAGTCAAAGTTCTTATTCAAGTAACATATACATGGTACTGGGCCATTCTTGAAGCAGATCTAGCCCTTAAATGGCTATGGCTTTTGCTCATTTTGATGTACCTTGCCAGAATCCACTGTAGCTTAAAGTGTTCACACGCTTTGATAATGCACACTGTGATGCGTGGGCATCAAATCCCACCATTAACGTGGTTTGTAAAAGCACACCCAGAAAAGCACCGTCTACACAGAGAGGAAATATCACTTTCATGTGAGCAGTGGACTTGTATTTGTCTAATTGCTATTTCATTTCAAACTCGGCACTGTCTAGGAAGTGAGAAATCCAGCCTTCCTCTTCCACAGAAGCACGAAACATTGCTTTCGAAAGATGGGGAGCAACTCTCTGAGGATTAAGCGCCGAGTGCCAATACAATGTGTGCCACGGCTGCACCATCCAAATAGCGCAGCTGCTGAGACACGAGAGCGCATGCTCCGCATCGAACTGCAAAAAGTTCAGAGCACACTGACGTCCAACTGCACGGGCCTTGATGAGAGGCGGTCTCTTCAGCATCTATGCAGATTCGTTGTCAGAATAAAACAGTTTCTCCTTTTGCACGCAGAGTTGAGAAGAAAGGGCTCGTCTCTGAGAGTATCAGGCAGACTTAGCACCAACCTTGTCCCTTAGCAATTTTTATTTGATATAAATATGCATCATATTGAGGCAAACGTGGGGGACATAACCTGGCTTTAATGTTCTACATTTTTCAGCTATATGTCCCTGAATCTTCTTTCCATGTAAATCTCAGCGTTCTGTTCATCAACTGGAATGTGAGATTCCTTACTCTTCCCCACAGGTTCCTAAGTAAAGTATTCAAAGTTCACTTAAGAGAAAACACACTAGTACTTTGGGAGCTTGAGGTAGGAGGAATGTGAGTTCCAGGCCAACCTGGGCTACATACATCCTATCTCACAAAACAAAAATGAAACAAGAAAAAAAAAAAAACTTTATCTTTAGGAATAGAGATAATTTCTCTATACTTCTGCTTCCTTGCTATTTATTCTTGAATTGAAATATTTGTCTATGTTTTAGCAGGGCTCTTTGTCATGCTTCGTTAGTGTACTATGAAAGGGGGGATGTGTTTCCTCACTGAACTGTTCTCTCATTTTCTACATAAATGCCCAATTATACACGAATATGTTTCACACTCACCAGAAGTAAAGACTTTTGAGGAGCTTGATAAAAAAATATATCTCTCTCCAGGCTGGAGAAATGGCTTAGTGAAAAAGATGCTTGCAAGTAAAGCCTAAGAATGCATGTCCAAATCTCCAGGTTCCATGTAGCCAGATGCAAAGTGATGCAAGCATGTAACGCTGCACATGCACACAAGAGGGCGCACATGTCAGGAGCCTGTTCACAGCAGCTGAAAGGCCCTGGTGCACCCGTTCTCTCCTCTCTCTCTCTCTGTTTCTTTCTCTCTCTCTCTCTTGCAAAATACACACACACACACACACACACACACACACATATATTTTATTCACCAAGTTGCACCCTTGAAGAGTCTGATTGTCCAAGCTAAAAACCTCAGAAGTCTGAAAGATTGGAGAAGAAACATTCAGAGAAATAAATGAAAGATTTATCTTAAATGTCTTGAGGAGATGCAAATACATATTAAATACATATTTAAATGTTTTTCATTTTTGGCTGATCACTTTATGACTTTATATGAAATTTAAAAAAAGGCACCTCCATATTCTAGAGTCTATTAAGGTTAAATATAATTTGGCAAAAGATACTTTGTCCAGGTAATCAGGAATAATAGTTGGGGTCTCAGAAATTGCAGTTAAATCTGCCACTTAAAACAGAGAATGATTTGAAGAAGTTAGATGTACATCCAACAAACATGTAATTGTAACAAGAAGCACAAAAATTATTCAATCACCCATCTTTCTGTGAAGGGCTAAATCCTGTCAACATTTAGGTCTCCTGTCTGTATTCTTTTTTAAAATATATTCTTTATTTATTTATGAGAGAGAGAGAGAGAGAGAGAGAGAGAGGGAGGGAGAGAATGGGTGTGCCAAGGCCTCCAGCCACTGCAAACGAACTCGACACATGCGCCTCCTTGTGCATCTGGCTTACGTGGGTTCTGGGGAATCGAACCAGGGTCCTTTGGCTTTGCAGGCAAGCTCCTTAACTGCTAATCCATCTTCTCCAGCCCTCCTGTCTGTATTCTATATCACCTTTGAAAGGTAATAAATTTCATCAGCTGTAGTGTACATAACAAATTTCTATTGCCTATACAACTTTCCCATCATTCCGTAACTATTTCACTACATCTAAATTAACATAAATACTACATTCTTTTGCCTTCCTTGGGTCTTGCAAAGAAAACATTTCACCCCGTTTTCATAAAAATTCTATTTATATTTCAGCATTCTATAAATATTTTTTACTACGTGATGATGGGAATAAGGCTAAGGGGTGTAAACTGTGGGCACACACATGATGGGGCTCCACTGGTGCTTCTGCACAGAGATTGGGGAGCCCTGATAAAGCAGGGGAACTGGTTGAAGACAGGCTGATAGACAGTCCCCCCTATTTGCAAACTGTGAGACTCTGCCTTCAGGATCTAGGCTAGTTTTGTGTCGCTAGTTTAGAAGCTTCTGTCACTACAATGTATCCCTGGGGAAATACTGTGGAAATCCATGAGTGGTTCTCTCTTCACTACCCTTCTATGATTTTTTAACTGAATGGAATGCCTTCTCAACAAACGATTGTCAGAAGGAAGGAGGAGGGGAAGCAGAGGATGTTGGAAGAACAAAGGGAGTGAGAAATAATGGGGAGGGAGGTAGGAAGGGAAAGTAGAAGAGATGGGGAAGAGAGATGGAGGGAGGCTCAAAGCAAACATCAAAGGAGAGGAAGTTTTCATGAGATGAATTATGATGAAGTTAAGAACAATTATTCTAAAAGAATAATTAAAATAGAATAACTAAAAGAAATTGGTTAAGGCATGTCTTTAATAATTACATCCTCTGTGTTTGTTTTGTAAATATTTTATTTATTCAATTTATTTATTTTATTTCTTTGAGAACTATTGCTCACAGAAGGCATGCTTTTTATAAAATCCTTAGCACAAGGCTTGATACATTTAGCTACTCATCCATTGAAGGGATTCTTAAATTACGAATGTTAAATTGTATAAATGATGAGGGTATAAATGATTTTGATATACATCTATAGAGAGGGCTTTTGTTAAAAATCTCAAATATCAGGCTGGAGAAGATGGCTTAGGGGTTAAGGCATTTGCCTGCAAAGCCAAAGGACAACAGTTCGATTCCCCAGGACCCACGTAAGCCAGATGCACAAGGTGCTGCATGTATCTGGAGTTCGTTTGCAGTGACTGGAGGCTCTGGAGCACCCATTCTCTCTTTCTCTCTACCTCTTTCCCTCTCTGTGTCTCAAATAAATAAATAAAATATATTTTTAAAAATCACAAATATCCTGGAGGGTTTCCTGTTGTTCTGAGTCGGAGTTTTATCTTGTGACTTTTCTGCAGTTAACTATCTCACTTTATAGCAGTCATATTAATCCCCCAAATCCCACTTCTTAGTTGGACATTGACACACACTTCATATCTTCTGCCCAAAGACAGCAATGCATTTGGTCCTGTAGTTGTTAAATGAGACCAGGAAAGAACAGTAAGAGTTTAATGTGTACGTGACGCCATTTCTGTGACTATCTCCATAGCCCAATCTACTTTTGGCAATAGGACTCTAAATAAGGTCTAAATCTTGACAAACTAAGTGTTTTTTTTTTTTTTTCATCATTCAGTTTCTTCAGGCTTAGGCCAAATTTCTTAGGTCTGGTGCACCCATCAATTCAAAATAAACAACCCTTTGCTATGCAGCATTCATCTACTAGTATTTCAGCTTAGTAAAGTTCATACAAGATTCCAAGCTATGAGAAAAATTTTCTGGGCAAATGCAGCTGGATATATTTCTGGTCCAGGTATCCATAATGTGATGCATCACTTTCCTAACGCAGTTTTAGTAGCACTGGGCCCAAGAAGGCATGAGAAATAAGTTCATACTTAACCATCGTTAGTTGTCTTTCCCATTGCTGTGACATGATTCCTGACAAAATTAACTCAATGAGAAGGTGTAATGTTACCTTCTCATTGCTGGGACACACACACACACACACACACACACACACACACACAGGCGTACCAAAAACTGATGGGAGGAAAAGTATTGAATTTGGTTTACAATCTCAAGGATAAGCTTCATGATGGCAGGGGAATGCATGGCATGAGCAGAGGCTGGACATCACCTATGCCACAGCAGGTGGAAAACAGTAGCAGGAGAGTGAGAAGAACTCTATCAAGGGTGAGCTTGCTGTAATCACACACCTTCTCCAGCAAGGTCCACCTCCCATCACAGCAGGGAGATCAATGGTAGCATGGGATGGGCTTCCCTATGTCAATGAGCCTAATATAGAAAAATTCCTCACAGACATGCCCATAAATCTGTTTCCTTGAAAATTCTAAATCTTGTTACATTTAGGAGGGAAAGTAACCATTACAGTCATAAACTCAAAAATGTAAAATGAACATAGAATTTACAACAAAAAATGTGGTGTGGGGTCAGCTGGACAGATGGCTTGGTTAAGGCACTGGCCTGCAAAGCACAAGGACCCCTATTCGATCTCTCTCCAGATCCTATGTATGCCAGACACACAAAGGTGAGGCAAGTGCAAGGTTGCACATGCCCACTAGGTGGCGCAGGCAACTGGAGTTTGATTTCAACGGCTGAGGCCCTGAAGTATCAGTTCTTTCCCTCTCACTTGCTCTCACTCTTACTCTCTCTTAAAAAAAAAAAGTTTAAAAAAATATGGTTTGGGGCTGGAGAGATGGCTTAATGGGTAAAGTGCTTTCCTGTGTAGCCTAAGGACCCATGTTCGATCCCCCAGAACCCATATAACAGAATATATAACATAAGGATTGGAAGTGTGAAGGTATATGAACTTGGACATTGGTGAAGAAGGATGAGAAGTGAAAATCCCAGGGTGCACTTGTACAATTACACTCCAGATGCTTCTCCAACTTATGATGGGGTTACATAATAATAATCCCGGTGTAAGATGACTATATATATATATATACATACACACACACACACATCTATCTATCTATCTATCTATCTATCTATCTATCTATCTATCTATCTACCTACCTACCTACCTATCTACCTATCTACCTATCTATCTATATATATATATAGTTTTTCATGGTAGGGTTTCACTCTAGCCCAGGCTGACCTGGGATTCACTATGTAGTCACAGGTTGGCCTTGAACTCATGATGATCCTCCTACCTCTGCCTCCTGAGTGCTGGGATTAAAGGCATGCGCCACCACACCCGGCTTGACAATATTCTTGAGTCAAAATGTATTAACTTCACTGCGTCTCACGCATTAAAGGTCATAGCTCAGCAATGCTTGCTGCACTCGCAACGATGGCACCTCTGTGATCATAAAGCCGAGTGGGCACGGTGGCTCCGTGCCCTGCCCCACATTCCCAGAGCTTCAGGCTATAAATGAATAGGCTTGGAAAAGTTTAAAACTTCAAGCATTGTTTGTACGTAACCTATATTGTTTTCTTGCCTCTGTAAAGTTAAAAAGAATTCTGGAAAGTGAATGATGGTAAATCAATATCATCTGTATAACTACAAGCCGTGAGTGACCATAAACTGTCACCACAGATCTTGTTTTTCTCTGATGGTACCTTCTCAACTGTGCTGTGTTTGATATAGCTCACATAAAAGAAAACGACTTATTCAGTGTTTTTCTAACATTTGTTTCTTATGGGAAAGAGTAAGACATTTAAGAAGGAAGAAAATTTAGAAGTAACAGCAAAACCCAGCAGTTACTCTGAGGTATCTCAAATACCCATGTCAAGCCCAGGTCATTGCCACCTGCCTGCCATCTTTCTAAGTAGACATAGAAATGAAACCAGTCATGATAAATTATGGGTCTTAAGAAATGTTAAGTGTTGGGATAGAGAGATGGTTTAGTGGTTAAGGTGCTTGCCCGCAAAGCCAAAGGACTCAGATTCGATTCCCCAGTGCCCACATAAACCCAGATGCACAAGGTGGCACATGTGTCTGGAGTTCGTTTGCAGTGGCTGGAGGCCCTGGTGTGCCCCATTTTCTCTCTATCTTCTTCTTTCTCTCTCTCCCTCCCTCTCTTTCTCTCTTTCAAATGAAATATATGATAAAATATTTTAAAAAATAAATGTTACATTTCAAAGCAACATTTTCTGACCATTACCTTCACCATTTTTAGAATTAAGATTAGGAAAATACGTGAGAAATTTCAGAAAGCATGAGTGCTTTGTACCTCCAAAAATGTAGGTCACCTGCATGTGCCACAGTTATGATCCGGAAATGAATTGGCATGCAGAGTACAATGAAGACATTTAATCTTTAACATTAATAATATTGACACACAGCCCATAAGTCATGGGGGGGGGGCAAATGCCTTAATCCTAGCACTTGTGAGAATCCTGAGAGCCAGGCCCTCCTGGGCTGCATAGTGAGATCCTGTCTAGTAAGGATGTTACCGAGTAGTAGAGTGCACAAGGCTCAGGGTTTGATCCCTAACTGACATAAATAACAACACTTGAATAACAATAATTTAATAATAATAATAAAATAGATACACCCTGTAAAATATTGACATTGTGCTGATTTTAATTTTGTAAATAAAAACCTATTCTGATGGGAAAGAGAAAAAAATGCCACTTAAATTGTAGTTCAAAATAGTCTATCAGGCTAATGAGCCTTCTTTAAAACTGTGTGTGTGTGTGTGTGTGTGCAATGTACTTACACAGTTACACATAGGCAGTTTCTAACATTGCATCAGACAGCCAGTGGGTATCAAATAGTCAGTGGATGAGAAACTTATGCCAGGCAGGGATTGAAAATATTCAAGGCAAATGGTACAGGGATGACCCAGGACTCACCAAAGGCAATTGTACCGTGGCTGGAGTTAAAGTTTCAGGATCAGCACCTATGAACTCCGGAGTTTTAACATTTCCACACATCTGTACTGGTGAGAGCTTCGTGAACACAAACAGGTCTCTACGTATAGCTGACCGCAGATACCTGGAATTGATTTTTGTGTCATCTTTCAAATGATTTCTCCTTCCAATTCTAATGCTACCTCCCAAACATGCTTCCTTGTTTATTTTTCATGGGTCAAGGTGGCCATAGGAACCCACCAGCCTTATTCCTAAGAGCACTTTAAAGTAAAAAATGTAGATGAGGGCTGGAGAGGTGGCTTAGCGGTTAAGCACTTGCCTGTGAAGCCTATGGACCCTGGTTCGAGGCTCAGTTCTCCAGGACCCACATTAGCCAGATGCACAAGGGGGCGCACGCATCTGGAGTTCGTTTGCAGTGGCTGGAAGCCCTGGCGCGCCCATTCTCTCTCTCTCTCTCTCTCTCTGCCTCTTTCTTTCTCTGTATGTCACTCTCAAATAAATAAATAAAAATAACAAAAAAAAATTTAAAAAAAATGTAGATGATGAAAAACTCACCATCCTTCCTAAAGGTCATCATGCCTCTCCCCGAATCACTGGTTTGGGTCTTGCTGGTGCTCACAGGCCACCACCGTGGAAGATGACAAGGCCTCGGTGGGACCTTGAAGCAGTGAACATTTCATTTATTTGTTTTAATTAATTATTTGAGGAACAAATACTTCTGAGGTTTCAAGAAGCCAAACTTGTGGCCTCTGGCAGAATGTTAGGTCTGGGGAAACTCAGTATGGTGACAACGGGAAAGGACAAGCTGAGGGTGAAGCTGGCTGGCTTTCCAGCTTCAACTTGGGTTGTTTGGAATTTGGGGGCAGAAGGGGCTGACCAAGATGCTTTATGAAATGTACTAAAGTGGGCTGTAGAGATGGCTTAGCAGTTAAAGGTGCTTGCCTGTGAAGCTGAGGACCTGGGTTCGATTCCCCAGGACTTACATAAAGCCAGATGCACATGGTGGCACATGTGTCTGGAGTTCATTTGTAGTGCTAGAGGCCCTGACATGCCCCTTCTCTCTATCTACTTCCCTCTCTCTCAAATAAATAAATAAAATATTTTTTAAAAGGTATTTACTCTCCATTTGCTTCTCTTTTTCAGATGGATGCAGATCCCAAGGAGAGAACCAGCCCATCACACCTCAAAAGGGCCCCAGATGAAACTAAGAGTTTGAAATGAGCAAGAGTGCTGCTTTCTTGGTGAACCTGGTACCAGCACAAGGTTATAGGCAATAGACACAGAGAACACTCAATTCCTACCAAACCGGAGATCCACACACACAGAGGCTCCCAAGACCTCATCACTGAAGCAGGCCTAAAATGAACCCAATGTGGCTCAGGGAAATTCGCGGAAGAGGGGGCAGAAAGATCGACAGAGCCACACATTGGGACATTGTGCACAGAGATATTGCCTCTTACCCATAACTGATGGCTAACCCCACAATGCATGACCCACATTCCCCAACAACGAGGGTCCCTGCAGAGGGGGGAGTACAGGGAGGAGGGTAACGATGGTCCCAACATGACTGTATACACTGTGTACATAGCTAATAAAAATCTATATATATTTTTTTCAATTAGAAGTATTAAGGGGCAGTCCACATTCAATTGCTGGTCTGGGTTCAATTCCCAATCCACACATGTTAGCCTGACACAAACATCTGGCATTCCTTTGTGGTGGCAAGAGGCCCCAGCATGCCCACACATACACCACACACACACACACACACACACACACACACACACACACGTGCAACCAAATAAAATTAAAACCCTACTTCTTTTTTGTTAACATTTTATTAGAGAGTTAGAGAAAGAGGAGAGAAAGAGAGAGAGAGAGAGAGAGAGAGAGAGAGAGAACGAATATGGGCATGCCAGGGCCTTCAGTCACTGCAAATGAACTCCAGATGTATGTGTCACCTTGTGCATTGGGCTTACATGGGTCGTGGGGAATCGAACTTAGATCCGCTGGCTTTGTAGGCAAGTACCTTAACCGCTAAGCCACCCCTCCAGCCCCAAACCCTACTTCTTTATGAGCTAATTAAAAGATATACTCTAAAGAGTTTAGGTAGATGTACCCTGCTAGGTAGGAGAAATTTTACTTTGAAGCTATAGGTTGTGGCAGGTAAAGTCTCAGTGCTTCATACGGGTCACCCTCCCTCACCTCAGTCAGCTGCTGGTCATGAAGGCCCAGGAGGCCCCTAAACAATGGAGGCTAATGCAAAGGCTCTTGATTGTTCACTAGAATTACATGCTAAGAACCTACTGCTGAGGGCACCACATGCTATGGCCACAGGGCATTGAGAAATTGAGATGGAAGCGATCTGCGCACAGTGCTAGGAAGCTTTTCTCAGGCTGTGTGGGGAGAAGTCATCAACAGTCTTTACTCTGCAAGCCACACCATCAACCAGCTGGGCAAGAAGTGCTCACAGGAGTTATGGGGGCAATCAGTGTTCTCTGACTGGATTTGTTGGGAAAGATTTCGTGCCTAGTACTAAGAAGTAAGTCATATGCCTATGACGTGGAAGGTTATAGACCACAGAGGGAAGCTTGCACCATTTCATGGCTCAGTGGAGATGTTATACTCATCAAAAAAGCCTTCTAGGGTTGGAGGGATGGATTAGCTTGCAAAGCCGAAGGACCCAGTATTAATTCCCAGCACCAACATTAGCCAGATGCACAAAGGGGCACACGCATCTGAAGTTCGCTTGCAGTGGCTGGAGGCCCTGGCACAGCCCATTCTCTCTCTCCCTCTCTTTCTCTGTCAAATAAATAAATAAATAAATTGAAAAAAGTTTTTTTTTAAGCCTTTGAAATGTATAATGTTTATACCTTTTGATTAATACTATTCTCACTTTTGGTTAGAGAAGTTTATTTCTACCAGAGACCCAAGACTCATCAAAATGGCAAGAGAAATTCCAGTGTTTAGCACGGGACAAGTGATCTTTATCACACCTGCCAGAGCTCCAAGAACACCACAGAGGAAAGCATACGAGTGTTGCTCTCCCTGCCGGCCAGAGAAGCAGTAGACACTGAAGAGACTCAAAACACATCAGAGCTGAAACCAAGAGGCTGTTGAGAGCGCAAAACTACATGAGTCATCTCTAATATGCCCTCCAAGGATCAGAGCACATTGCAGAAGAGGGGGCAGAAAGAATGCAAGACTCACAGGTCGGGAAAGAATAGCTTAGAGTACACCCCTCCGTTACATGATCTAACTGGTGTGTTCATGACCCACTAGTTGCTTTTACCTCCAAAAGACCTGCACTGTTGAGACCATCAGCACTTGGACATAGGGCACAGAGGAGGACAGAAAAGAATGGGGCATCAAGACAGGAAGGAGTATTTGGAAAGAGGAGGGTCCTTAATGGAATGGGGTGGAAAGAGAGGACACAAGAGGATAATGGTACAGGAATATGACCAAATTGCAGAATGTTCATGTATTAAAGTTCTCAATAAAAAATGTGCAAAATAATCTTGAATTCAAAGATTAAAAATTAAGGAAAAATAAGAATTTCAAGAAGTATTCAATTTTTTTTAAGAACCTCACTTCCAAAGCTAGCTATATATAAGTCCCATTTTCCTACTCTGGAACCTGAGAAAGGAGGCAAAAAAAACCAAAAATGCTAGTGAGTAATTTAATGACTGGAAGAGAAGCAGGGGAAAGACATTGTTTTTATATGATAATATATTCAGTGTTTCCCTTAGGAATACTTATAGATTAAAATAGATCTAAGGTTAGAATTAATACTAATAATTGAGTTCAGGAATCACCCTCAAATTTTGATATTTTTAAAAAAACAGATTTACCTGTCTTTATTCCTGTGTAAGTAAACAAAGAGGGGAAAATTAAGATACTGGAAATGAGTATAATTCTGCATGATTTACATTGGAAATAATCCCTTTGACAGGATGTTGTCAGGTTTCTAAGTTAATAGTAGAAATTAGCTTTTATTGAATATCAAACAGAATGGTTGTAACCTGTAGACTGAACAATTGAAGCCCAAATTGATTGATAACAGGACTCTTCCACTTCCGCTTCAGAATGAAGACAAGCTTGTATTTAAAACTCTTTCTGGGGCTGTAGAGATTGCTCAGTGGTTAAGGTACTTGATTCCAGAGCCTGGTGACCTGGGTTCAATCCCTCAGTAACCATATGAACCCAGATGCACAGTGGTGCACGTATCTGGAGTTCCTTTGCAATGGCTGGAGGACCTGGTATGCCCACTCTCTCCCTCGATCTCTCTGTTGTTCTATTCTCATTCCCTCTCTCCCTCTCTCCCTCTGTGTGTGTGTGTGTGTGTGTCTGTCTGCCTGTCTGTCTCTGTTCTCTCCCCCTTCCTTGAAATTAAATAATAAAAATTAAAAAAAACTCTTCCTTATTATTATAACTTACACTTGAGAAAATGTTATAACTGGGTAATTTTAAACACA
This sequence comes from Dipus sagitta, assembly GCA_036346955.1. Taxonomy (NCBI): domain Eukaryota; kingdom Metazoa; phylum Chordata; class Mammalia; order Rodentia; family Dipodidae; genus Dipus; species Dipus sagitta. The sequence goes on along the minus strand of CM070789.1, from coordinate 4,196,206 downwards.
TGGTACCTATTTAAAAATTTTTTTTCTTAATACATCTCTAATGCCTCTCTTTTGATATTGGCTTTAACAAAAAAAAGTCAATTATTGTCTTGATGAGTGACCTCAGTCTCAACCTCTATCAACCTCCATTTGCTTATGAATAAATTGAAGGTGAAACAAATTTACAGGATTCGTACTTGGATCAACTCAAGTGGCATATTTAGAATGCTTAGCGTGGTGTGAACAAGTGAAAGCTATTATTAATTCAAGATAAAAGCTGTGTCTTCGCAGCCAATTCTCAACCTCTCCTACTTTTGGCAGCATTTGCTCCCCACAAGTACCTTTTCAAGCCCAGGGGCTCTGGAAGGGGTCAGTTCGAAAGAGAGCTACCTGTAAACAAGTACTAAACTCTACTTACTGACAGGTGTGCTGGCACGTTGCCCAGAAGAGTTCCCGTGTTTGTAATTGACGTTGAACCCCATCAAAAACCTTGGAGGCATTGCTGAATGGATACAGGGGTGCAGGATGGGTGGATATATGATTAAGCAAACATTGGGAAAGTCAACGACGAAGCCTAGCTAATACAGCCTGGAGTTTGATGCATAGTCATCGTATGTTTTAAGTATGTTTGAGCCTTTTGCATCTGCAACGTTGGGGGATATGACTGCTCGGCAGACTTCGGAGAGACCTCACGGAATCGTGAAAACCTCAAGGCTAATTGTGCACAAAGGGACTGGTGGAAGGAGTCGAACTCCCTTTTCTTGCATGGAAAGAGAGATAATGCTCGGAAGTTGTCACAAACACAACTGGGGTGTGTAGCCAGAACAGGGGTGGCCCAGGCTACCTGGTGGACACGTAAATGACACAGGTGAAATTGGCAGTTACCTTCTTTCCTGCCAGGACGAGCGATACCGTACCAAATGATCGCTGCCATTTCCTCTTCTGTCTTTAACAAGATGTGATGGAGGAATATGCCAGGGCTTGACATTCCTGGAGAAAATACGCTGTAGAAAACTGACATCCTGCACTTTCTGAATTACGTTGTGGGAACCAGGGCATATGTCTAAAAGAGTCAAAAGCAGGTCTGCGCTGTGATGCAGTCTGACTTTCATCTCCTGCAATCATAAGCCAGCAGGAATGTTCACTCTCTTGTTTTATATTGAAAAGACTGTCATTAAAACTCAGGGTCAGTTTTAAAGTCTATTTATCTAGCTATTGACATTCCTTTGAGTTGTCTTGCAGCCTTAATGGCTTCGCTTGTGTCTTAGCCAGAAAGTCCATTTTTGACTATAACATACTTGCTTAACGATATTGTAGGGTTTCGTGATTGCTGTTGAAAATTTGGAAGAATGTAATCCTATCTTTCTTGTAAAAATGCATAATAATCATTCTGATAATTACAGGCTTAGATCTGCTAGCACACAGTATTTGCTTTTTCGCTGTTGTATTTTTAAAAATAATATTTATGGTGAAATATTAATTCATGCACTTAGCCACTTTAGATTTCACAGAAAATTCTAATCTAATTCTTAGGGCCTCTTTGCTCTAAAAGTTATTTAATGGACTTTGAAACCCTTGAAATTGTCAGAAGTATGTATTTTCTTTTTGAATCTTACTGGTGGGGAAGGTATTCCTTGTACCGAGGACAGAAATGTCCCCCAAATATGGCTCAGTCATCGGTGTTTGAAACCTTTGTACACTAAGCTCACCAACAGTATTAGTAGAGGCAAAACAAGTTCCTCATGCCCTGGCGTTTTATTCATAATTAACAGAGATCCCGTGATACGAGATGGATGAATGTTCAGATGCCGTGCCACTGCAAGTGACAGAACATGGGCATTCAGCAGTTACATTCTTAATTACTTCAATGTATAGTTTAATAAGCGGTGACACTTTTAGCCCACAGATTCAAAACAGCTTGATGGAATTTGCCAAGGGTTATAATTTTGTTGTCATACCCTTTTGCTCTTTGGGGAAGGACTTTGCATCTAACCCCCAAGGTGATGGTTTGGATCCCTGCAGACCTAAGCATATGTTGAAAGGAGTCATAGTATCTCCATCTTGGATGATTTGAATAATCACATGAAGTTAATTCCCTTTCAATGTCAACTCTATTCTCCTTTAGTACACAGAATAGGACAGGGCGGGCAATGAATGTGGTAGGCATATGATACCGTGCCCTTCAGGTCCTACCTATAGGGCAGAAATGTTATTTAATGACCTGTTTTACTCAGTCTTGAAAATCTCATTCATTATTTTTTAATGTCCTAATCCTCTAAAAATTGACAGAATATACTTGTTAAGATAATATCCACTAAATCTCTCCCACAAAATTCAAATATTTCATAACAACATACATATCACACATCTTGTCTTTATTAATAACCAAGGGATGTATTTGTTCATGTGTAAGTATATTATGCATCACCATAAGTGTGTGGCAACAGTATTTTTCTGGCTTGTCATAATTATGCTTTTAATCCTCAAAATAAGAACAAAATAATGGGGCTGGAGAGATGGCTCAGGGGTTAAGGCACTTGCCTGCAAAGCCTAAGGACCCAGGTCCAGTTCTCCAGTACCCACATATTTCCAGATGCACAAGGTGGCACATACATCTGGAGTTCATTTGCAGTGGCTGGAGGCCCTGCTGTGTTCATTCTCTATCTGTCTATATCTCTTTCTCTCTCAAATAAATAAATATTTTTTAAAAAGATAAAACCAGAATTAAACCTTTCTTCTGTACCTCAAAGAAATTATTTAAAATTTTTATTTATTTATTTATTTGAGAGTGACAGAGAGATAGAGAGAAAGAAGCAGATAGAGAGAGAGAGAATGGGCATGCCAGGGCCTCCACCCACTGCAAATGATCTCCAGACGCATGCACCCCCTTGTGCATCTGGCTAATGTGGGTCCTGGGGAATCGAGCCTTGAACCGGGGTCCTTAGGCTTCACAGGCAAGTGCTTAACCACTAAGCCATCTCTCCAGCCCTCAAAGAAATGATTTTAAATGAACATTTCATATATACCTATATATATATATATATATAATCTCCCTATGTATATGGCATGAGTAGTAGATGGTAAGGGAAAGTGAATATTCTCTCATCTTTATGTGGCACTCATTTCTGATCAGCAATGAAGAGACTACTTAAGAAGTGCTGTAGCTAATCTGGCCTGTGCACAACTCAGCAATCTGAAAGCGTATCCTCTCCCCTGTACCACCATCAGCACCCACAGTCCACACAAAACAGAAAAGGATGCGCTTATGCTATATGGTAGGATGAACGTAAGCTTCCAAAGATATCTATTTCCTACTCCCTGAAACTTTTGGATGGCATTTTGCCCTGTAAAGGAAACTCTGCAGGTGAGATAAAATGAAGGGCCGTGAGATGAGATCACCTTGTCTGGGTGGACCTCCAATGACACCCAAGGCCCCCAGAAGGAGGAGACGGAGAATTAGAGGCAGTGGAGGCAGAAGGCAGTGAGTAAACTGGAGACGGTAGACTGCTGGCTAAATAGATGGGAGTGGCCTGGAGACCAGGAATAAGGCTGAAGAAGCTGTAAAAGGAAGGGAAGAGAATGTTTCCCCTGAAGCCTCTCGAGGAAGAAAGCCCTGTACACACACTGGTTTCAGTCGCGTGGAACTGATTTCTTACTCCTGACCTTTAGAACTGGGAGAGAATGCACACACGGTATTTTAAGTTGCCAAATCTATTGTGATATGGTTACAAAAGTCATGGCAAGCTAAAAAAAATTAAAAAAATGCCTAGATTAAACCTGAAAAATAATTATGACCTCAAAGTCATCTTAAAGAGAAGGAAAATTCAAGAAAATCCCAAGGTGGGGGAGGGTAACCCTCAATGTACCTACCTACCATAAATATCAATATATCTACCTACCATCTGTATCATGGGACTTACCCACCATGTTTAAAGACTTCTTAGGAAGGGGCAAACTGCTGGGGAAGAAAGTGGACCCCACACACGCTGAGGCATCTCCAAAATGCCTCTTGAACACATGGAAAGAAACTCGATACTACCATTTATCGCTCATGTCTCATTTCACGCTTTCTGGCATGTAAGACAATTGGGACGTCCATGAAACGTGGGGAGACGTGTTGTTACGACCACTTTCGAGTGGGAAATGATTCTATATAGGAGAGCTGACCATACATGTCGCATATGAACCAAGCGTTCCCTCCCACAGTTACTGCCAAAGAGGTTGAGGGCATTTGGTCCTGTTCTAGAATGAAGTTGGTTAGAAAGAAATTGTTCTCTCTACAAAATTGAGGTTCCAAGAGATGTCAGTGTTCATATCTACAATTTATCTAGGTCTATGATGGTTTTGTTTCATTCTAAAAATCTGAAATCTATAATGCCTAGTGAAATTCAGATTAAAGTTTATTTCAAAATATAGATAAAATAAAATATTAAATTCTAAGAGTTTCATTTCCTATGTTCAGATATAGAGACAACATAGGAAGTTATGTAATCAAAATGCGTGGAATAGGGCTGGAGAGATGGCTTAGCGGTTAAGCGCTTGCCTATGAAGCCTGAGGACCTCGGTTCGAGGCTCGGCTCCCCAGGACCCACGTTAGCCAGATGCACAAGGGGCACACGCGTCTGGAGTTCGTTTGCAGTGGCTGGAAGCCCTGGCGCGCCCATTCTCTCTCCCTCTCTCTATCTGCCTCTTTCTCTCTCTTGTCTGTTGCTCTCAAATAAATAAATAAAAATAACAAAAAATAATTTTTTAATTTAAAAAAAATTTAAAAAATGCGTGGAATAGGTGACTTGTGTAAGGAGAGGAGAGGTGTATGGGAAGGGAAGAGCACCCAGGGAGATGCTCAACTCTGAACCATGCTCTAGATCTTAAAGTATTCAAACCTCGGATCAATTTTGGACTCTTTAGTGCCTATAAATTATTTACCACTAACAGTTTTCCACTTGGGCTGGGCGGTGGGTAGCTCAGTAGTAGAGCTCTTTATGTGAGCAAGGCTCTGGGTTCCACGCGCAGAACCAAACAATACCAACATCATCATCAAGAGTTTCACATACAAAAATTCAATGCCAAGACTCACCCAAAAACATGACGAAAGGAGCCATTTCTAAGAACGGATTCCCCTTTAACTGTCCACTATTGATTGTCCAGAAAGTATGTACACTCCAGCTTAACGTTAACATCACACACAAGATGCTTACACTGAGTATGACTTAAAAGGCATTTCATTTAAAAGATTTCCCACCTTTCACACAAATACACCCACACAGGAATGATTCCTCAGGTACGTAAACAATCATTGTAGCTTATTTAAAATGTGAACCTTGGGCTGGAGAGATGGCTTAGCAGTTGAGCGCTTGCCTGTGAAGCCTAAGGACCCCGGTTCAAGGCTCAATTCCCCAGGACCCACGTTAGCCAGATGCACAAGGGGGTGCACATGTCTAGAGTTCGTATGCAGTGGCTGGAGGCCCTGGGCACACCCATTCTCTCTCTCTCTATCAGCCTCTTTCTGTCTGTCGCTCTCAAATAAATAAATAAAATAAACCAAAAAATTTTTTTTAAATGTGAACCTGAAGATGCGCACTCTACTCAGTATTGTCTTAGTACTGTTGATATTAAGCTATTTTTGACTCCCAAACATTTTGCCCTTTATTTCATGCCAAATTTAAAAATTCCCCAAAACATGATTAAAAGCTAAACATTCCAGCATCTAGAAAGATTTCAGAGGAAACTCTGATACGATTGAGAATTTAAACAATTCACTATTTTTTTTTTTTTCTCACTACACTGATGGTTACAAGCCACTTACTGTTTTTCTGAGAAATAGTTCTGCAGAGGACTTGCAGCTGTGGTAATGTTGTCACTTAGATTAATAAATCCCCTGAGAGACAAGCAGATCCACTGAGAGATTTAACAACTGAAAAGCAGAGATTTTAATAACTCAACAATTGCCTCGTTAGGAGGGAAGATAAAATGTAGGATTTCTCAAGCTTCCAGAATGTTTCTCTTCACGGGTTTGCAATGGGCGTGAGGAGAAGTCGTTGGGATGTTGTAGCGCAGTGGTATGAAGGCACACTAACAGATTCTTCCCCCAGGAAGCCATTCCCAGGCCATAGAGATTAAGTACTGACTGCTGACTGGGAAGAAGTGAGACAAAAGCACCCCAGTGAGCTGGAGTATGTTCAAGACACTCTCATCTGCAGCGTGTGGGACAAGTACGTTCCCAAGCCATCAGCCAGAAGCCCTGGCACCACACAATCCCCCTCCCCCGGCCCCGCCACATAAAGACTCACAGACAGGCAAGTATTTTTTTTTGTTTATTTTTATTTATTTATTTGAGAGCGACAGACAGAGAGAGAAAGAGTCAGACAGAGAGAGAGAGAGAATGGGCACGCCAGGGCCTCCAGCCACTGCAAACGAACTCCAGACGCGTGCGCCCCCTTGTGCATCTGGCTAACGTTGGTCCTGGGGAATAGAGCCTCGAACCAGGGTCCGTAGGCTTCACAGGCAAGTGCTTTACTGCTAAGCCATCTCTCCAGCCCAACAAGTTTTTTTTTTTTTAAAGACAGAACTTGAATCAATGCATCAATTTTTTTTTTAAGTGAGTTATAGACTTAAATGAGTACCCTTCAGGTACATATTTTAGGAAACTGACTGGAAAGGCCATGACGATTTGATTGGCAGTGAGAGATCAGAGACAATGAACATCAGTGACTGCCAAGGTCAACTGATGACATTTGGGGCTGGAGAGATGGCTTAGCAGTTAAGCTCTTGCTTGTGAAGCCTAAGGACCCCGGTTTGAGGCTCAATTCATGAGGACCCACGTTAGCCAGATGCACAAGGGGGCGGATGTGTCTGGAGTTCGTTTGCAGTGGCTAGAGGCCCTGGTGCACCCATTCTCTCTCTCTCTCTCTCTCTCTCTCTCTCTCTTTCTCTGTTGCTCTCAAATAAATAAATAAAAATTTTAAAAAAAAGAATGAATTTCATAAGCCTGGCCAACATGCTTCCTAGATGTGACATGTAAGTAACTAGAAAGATACCAAATACTGGCATAGCTAGATAATATCTCACAAGTATGAGTCATGGCTGGAGTTTAAGAGCGACATGGAAACCGGGTATGGAGGCGCACGCCTTTAAATCTCAGCACTTGGCAGGCAGAGGTAGGAAGATTGCTGTGAGTTTGAGGCCAACCTAGACTACAGAGTGAGTGCCAGGTCAGCCTGGGCTACAGTGAAACCCTACCTCAGGAAAAAAAAGAAAGAAAGAAAGAAAGAATAACTTAGAGAGCTGGGGAGGTGATCGCTCAGGCAGCAAAATATTTGCCTTAACATAAGCATGAGGACCAGAGCCTGGCCTCCCAGAACGCTTGGAAATTCTGCACATGGTGGCTGTGATCCTGGTGCTAGGGAGGCAGAGAGAGGCTTGACACTGGGGCTCTTTGGATAGCTAGAGTACTTAGAAAGGACAATGACACACCCTTGGCTCAAGAAACGTAGACTACATATGATCTGTGGCACCTGAGGTTGTCCTGTGCCTTATATGTGTATGTGTGTATGTGTGTGTGTGTGTGTGTGTGTGTGTGTGTATATATATGTATATATACCTGCATCCATACGTAAAGAAAGGGAGAGAGAATGAATAGACTGGAGAGCCATTCCGTGTTAGACATGAACAAACATATCTCTCCCCAATCTATCGGCGCACAAAAAAGTAATCGTGAGGACGGGTCTGGAGCTCTCTGCCCGTACACTCCAGCATCTCGTGCTCTCTGATAAGCAGTCCTGTGTGTCCCATCCCTGGACAGGCAGGCCATGCTAATGATACCCTCGGTGACAAAGTGACCAGCAGCCTCACAGTGTGCCAAGAAGCTCCTTATAACCACCTTCCTTCTGGAGCCGTGCCACAAATCCCTCCTCTCAGCAAAGACATCCAAGAGTCTCTGAGTTGACGCTTAAGGGTTCTGCAGTGCTCCGAGTAGAGAAGTCCTACAGAAATCCTACTGCAGGCCTTGTCCATCCACCACGCTAGCTACGAACAATCTCTCTGCAAGGAATGCTTCCTCACTCCTCTCCACAGTGCTGAAAGGTCAACCCTGCCTTGCTCAGAGTTGTGTAACGGTGTTCAGGGAAGGACCAAGGTATCCACAGGACCTGAAGGCTACGGCCGACTCCAACTGCCTCATACCTTCAGATAGCCCACGATCAGAATGTACTGGATTCTGACACCACTTCCGGCAACTTGTCTGTATCATGCCATTGACCCATTGACTCCTACCTTCAGTCTTCCAGGTTCTACGCGATTGGAAAAATTGTAGAGTCACCAACATGAGATTCGGAGGGTGAGTTCCTTTCTCAAAGACCACAGGCTAGTTACAGACCTCAATCATCTGCCACTTTAATTTCCAGAGGAAAAGACTCAGTAACGATAAGCAATAGCTATGAACACAAAACGTGTAACACACCAAACATTACGAAAAGAAAGCAAGATTCTGCGACAGCTTACAGTCTAAGAGAGAATGTTCGGAAATCCACTGCAAACGGAAAAACAAATTCTGAGGTGAATTTATGAGTTCAACTCTTGCAGAACAATGTTACTGTTTTAGAACCTAAGCAATGCAGCTATTTTGCTTGTGCATAAGGGATGGCCTGACAAACCAAGCGCCACAAACAGACAGAGCTGTTCTTCATTTAAGAATATCAAAAAAAGAAATGTTCTTTTCTACTGGCTAACTTTCTAGTACTCAGCAAAAGTATTAGGATTAATGTGACTATTCTAATGAAGTAAGCAATGGAAAAAAAACCTGAATTCTACTAAAAGGCTTCAGGAAATGCATACTCAATTCTTTTAAGAGAGTGTCTCGTGCTAAGACAACATTTCAAATGAGAGATTTAAAAAAAATTAATGTGTTACCTAGAGTGATATGTCATATATTATTAGTAATAATATTATTTGTAATAACTAATTTCTTTGGAACCATTTAGTGATGGATCATGTAGATTACAGGGTCTCATACAAGCAAGAATATAGAATTATTGTATAAAGCTTTCAAGGCCTGCATGGCCTCACTCATTTTTAAGATGTTACAGTTATATTTATAATGATTCATTCCATTCATTTAACTTATTACAGAATTAAAGATTCATAGACATACAAAGAAAAGAAGAATGACATTATGACCAGTTTTCTCTCTTACCTTATTCCTTAAGGAATCACTTTGAGACCTTTAATATATTATATAGTTTATCATATTAATGAAGTATTTGCTAATCCTCAAGTCAGAATGTTAAAATTATGTATTTATTTATTTGGAAGAGGAGAGAAAGGGAGAGAGAGAGCAAGAAAATGGGTACTCCGGATGCATGTACCACTATGTACATCTAGCTTTATGTGGGTACTGGGGAATTGAACCTGGGTCCTTAGGCTTTGCAGGTAAGTGCCTTAACTGCTAATCCATCTCTCTAGGCCCAGAATTTAAAAAATATATATATGAAAAAAGGTAAAAAAAAAAAACATACACATATATATGGGACTGGAGAGCTGGCTCGGAAGTTAAAGGCATGGGCTTGCAAAGCCTGATGGCCTGGGTTCAATTCCCCAGTTCCCATATAAAGGCAGATACATAAAGTGGTGCATGCATTTGGAGTTCATTTGCTACAGCAAGGCACTGTGGGGTGCACATTCTTGTTTATTTTCTCTCTCTTTCCCTCTCTCCCTCTGTGCAAATAAACAAAATAATTTTAAAAATGGAAAAAACCCAATAACTCAGAGTATATATTTAACAGCTGTCTTCTTTTTACTACCAGTTATAAAAAAAAGTTTTGAGTGGACTTTGTAAAATAACACATAAGTCAAGACGTTTAACAACCAAGCTTAAACCTTGGGAGGCATGTTTTACAAAGTTTGCCCACCCACCAATGAAGAAAACAAGGAAGTCGCCAAAAAGCTAGTGAAACTTGGGCTTATTTCTACAAATTTTGCACTCAACATGTTTGACCTTCCCTCCCCCCGCCCCCCAATAACAGCAGAATGGAAAACATTCTGGCTTTCAAATGAAAAGTTGGTTGTGAGGGTTGGAGAGATGGCTTAGCAGTTAAGGCATTGGTCTGCAAAGCCAAAGGACTCATGCCCGACTGTCCAGGTCCCTCATAAGCCAGACACGTAAGGTGACGCAAACACACAAGGTCACATATGTGCCCAAGGTGGCACACACATCTGGAGTTTGACTGCAGTGGCTGGAGGCCCTGGCGTGCCAATTCTCTCTCTCTCTCTCTCTCATACACACACACACACACACACATTACTAAAAAAAGGCCAGTCTGTTGGACTTGCCTCAAAACATCAAAATAATAATAACAACAATAATAACAATAAATTAAAATAAAAGTAGTTATGGGGAAGACAGGTTCCTTTAGGCCCTGGAGTAAGCAGTGATCGGTAAGAAGGAAAGAAACCATCCCACTCAGTATAACCGTGTGTCAGAAGACAAATGACAGGCTTCCACCTTCACCACTACCTTCCTCTTCATCTTACAGAAACCCACCAATCAGTAATTCTTAATTCATTAATCATCTAATTAATTACTTAATTCTTTCTGTTTATATGCCTCACAACTCTTACTTTTCTTAAGAAATATATTAGCGTAGGATGGAATTGGGTGGGTGTGTAATCAGCACGTATGAGACCATGGCATCCAATCCCCAGCATGCCTCAGGGTAATTTATTTATTTTTGTCTATTTTTGAGAGAGAGGGGTTGGGAGAGAGAAAGAGGCAGAGAGAGAGAACGGGCCCTCCAGGACCTTCAGCCGTCTGAACCGACTCCATTTGTTCAATGTGACAAAACCTCGTTTCAGTCACAGATCCAAGCTGTCGGGAGCATCCCGTAGCTTTGCTGGGCTTCCAAGAGTCTGGCCGTCAGGAGGAGGGATGGAAACAATTTCCACGTTGTGTAACACGGCTCAATGAACTGGACAAAGGGTGGGGCCTCGAGACCACAGCGACGATTGGGACAGGTCTCTTGGGAATGGCTTTAGGAGTCAGAAGAAAGGAAAAAATAAATAAATGGGCTAAAGGGTCAGGCTCTAACCTGCTGACTGAGTTCACTGAATCTTCACACTCAGCAATGGCCTCTCATCACCACGTCCACTTTAGCGTGGTTTCTTATTGATCCAACACTTCAGAAAAGGAAGATCTAAGATGAGTAATATTTTGGCACGAATTTTTATTATTTATAATGTTTTTCCTCTTCTGGAACATTCTTTAAATATAGTTCTAAGAACTAGGAACCATTTGTCCTATCTGCTTTCCTCATTTCTTTAACCCCAAGACTTTTAACTTTTATATTTTCTATTTTATACCAGATATTTCACCATTCCGAATTTCTTAAGTACAAGTAGCTAACGTGTTTTAACATTCTAGAACACATAGTACTGACCTTGAGAATTTGATAGAAAGTTGGCAAAATAACAGAATTGTGAGTTCATGTTTTCTAACAATTTAATACAAACCAACACAGGGGCTACTCTGTTCTTTGAATGCACATACTAACAGAATGAAAATATTCCAGGCAACCTCATTCATGTTTATCCTTATAAAAAACACAATAAACTAAAAAACACCCAGAATTTTAGTGAACTATCAGTAACTTCAAGTTTCTAAAATTAAATAAATAGGATTTCACGAACCTAAAACCCATTAAGTAAACTAGCGCATGTAGTGGCCAAACTTTGTATTGTGTTTTCAAGTTTCTTCCGTATTCTCTGAAGTTATTAGCTGCTTTTTAAATAGAACTGAGATGTTATTAGTGATGTTTTATCAGTTCATAATGTAGTAAGTGCTTCTCTTGAAATAATTCGTTCAATCATTGTATCATTTTGTGGTAATTAATTGGGTATGCCTGGAAACCTTTAGTTAGACAATGTCAAAGAACAGAATTTACTCACATAGGTGAAACTTGCCTGTACCCAGATGTCTTCTCTCATTCAATACCATCTCAGTGATTATTTGTCCTCTACTATCCTGGTCATAAAAATATATATGCAGGACTGGAGAAATGACTTAATGGGTAAGGCACTTGCCTGCAAACCAAAGGACCAAGGTTCGATTCCCCAGGACATGCCTAAGCCAGCCCCACAAGGTGGCACACACATCTGGAGTTTGTTTGCAGCAGTTAGAGGCCCTAGTAAGCCCATTCTCTCGCTCACTTTCAATCTCCCTCTCTCTCTCTCTCACTATCTACCTCTTTCTCTCTCTCAAATAAATAAAAATAAAATATTTAAATTAACAAATATATACACTGAGAGGTCTAGACAATAAAAGCAATCCCAAAAAGATAGATTTGGATAGTCATGATTCATCCTGGGGAAAAACTCCACAGCCTTCCAGGGTCAAATTATATTTATATTATAAGATATAATATATATTAATATAATATAATATATAATAATATTTTACCTATAGGCGGGCATGTGTGTATATGCATGCATATGTATATGCATGTGTATATGTGTATGTATATGTAAGGTACAGGGATATGTATTGATGTATATTGGGTTTGAAAAATGACATAAACACTACCAAGAAGTGCCAAGGGAGAAAATTTAATGAAACTAGTTGCTTAGTAGGTAGAATGATTACATGTCAGTACGACAACTACAGATGTCAAAGCAAGTCCTGGGAAGTGGACTGGCAGGGGCCCTGGTGAAGTGAACACACTGTTTTCTAAGTGCATATAATCCCCAGGTTTAAAGGGTGCGCTGGATTTGTGGATATTGTGAGCTACTGTTTAAAGTATCGCAGGCAGATTTAATTGAATTATGACGTGATTATATCTATGCATTGTGAACAGGAGGGTGATGAAACCAGACAAAGTCACTCAAGGGCAGCGCCATCTAGTGGCCAGTGCAGAGGATAATTATGACATCAAGATGTCATTAGCAACCTTCACTAAGGAGAAACAAATTTTCAAGGGGGAAAAAAAAAGTGGAGCTTCAGCGACAGCTCAGAGGTTATGGCACCTGCCTACAAAGCTTAACAACCAGGATTCGATTTCCCAGGACCCGCGTAGATCCAGATGCACAAAGTGACACATGCACCTTGAGTTCATTTGCAGTGGCTAGGGGCCCTGGTACACCCATTCTCTCTTTTTCTCTGTCTCTCTTCTTTCTATCTCTCTCTGTTTGAAACTACGTAAGTAAAAATTTTTTTAAAAAAAATTGAGTGAAACCTACAGCAGGGGTAGTCATGAGCCCCAGGGGTGTAACGTCTGCTGCTGTCTGGCTAAATGTATATATTATGCTCACCAAACTGCCCAGTAAGCACTTCTCTTAATGTTCATACCCATTTATTAATGCTACTCTCACTTTTGGTTAGAGAAGCTTCCCTTTCAGATGGCAGCAACCTTGGGATGACTCAAAAGGCACCATGGTGCTAAGAAGTGACAGGAGTGCTCAGTACTGCAATATCTCTATCACACCTTCCAAGGCTCAGGGTCCATTGTGGAAGAGGTGGTGGAAAGAATGTAAGAGCCAAAGGAAAGCTAGGCCTCCTCACAATGTGCCCCTTCAGACACAAAATGGCCTGGATATCCATGACCTCACAGTGCCTGACAATACCTACACAAGACCACCATAATAGGGGGAAAAGATCATGACATCAAAATAAAAGAGAGACTGATTGAGAGGGGGAGGAGATATGATGGAGAGTGGAGTTTCAAAGGGGAAAGTGAGGTGAGGGAAGGAATCACCATGGGATATTATTTACAATTATGGAAATTGTCAGTAAAAACAATAAATAAAAATTAAATAAGCAAAGTAAAAATATTTAAAAAATGAAGCCTTGCATGTTGGCACACCTTTAATCCCAGCACTCAGTAGGCAAAGGTAGGAGGACCACCATGAGTTCGAGGCCACCCTGAGACTACATAGTGAATTCCAGGTCACCCTGAGCTAGAGTGAGACCCTGACTCAAAGAACAAAACAACACAAAATATTGAGTGAAGGGGCTGGAGAGATGGCTTAGCGGTTAAGATATTTGTCTGCAAAGCCAAAGGATCCTGGTTCAATTCTCCAGGACTCACTTAAGTCAGATGCACAAGGGGGCGCGTGCATCTGGAGTTCACTTGCAGTGGCTGGATGCTCTGGCACACCCATTCATTCTCTCTCTCTCTCTCTTCCCCCTCTCTCTGCCTCTTTCTTTCTCTTAAATAAATAAATAAATAAAATATATAAAAATGTTTAAAAATTGAGTGAAAAATTCAATTATAAAGTACATATGCTCTATATAGTATGGTTCTCACTTTTAAAATCAAATGAAGATTAAAACAAGAGCTATTCACACATATGTGTAACACACACACACACACACACACACACGTTAGAGGCAGCTAGAACATCCCCAGTCCCCAGGCCTTGACACTACAGCAAAATATGATGTTTGGTTTCCTTCTTCATGATTTTCCACCGTTTGCTTAGTTAATTACCACTAAATAATATTTATTTATTTGAGAGAGTGAGACAGAAAGACAGAGAAAAAAAGAGAATAGGTGTTTCAGGGGGCCTCATGCCACTATAAACAAACTCGAAACTCATGCACCACTTTGTGCGTCTGGCTTTACGTGGGTAGTACAGAATTGAATCCAAGCCATCAGGGTTTGCAAGCAAGGGCCTTTAACTGCTTAGCCATCTCTCCAGCCTAGTACTTATTACATTTGTGATTAGGAAGTATAGTATTTGGGGCAGATGTGCTGGTCTGTGACTATAGTACCAGCGCTCAGAAGCTACAAGCAGGAAGATCAACCACCTCCTTTGAGCCTGGACTGGGCTACAGAGTAGCTCAAGGATAGCTTGGATTGTAGAGTGAAACTCTGTCTTGCAAAAACTTCAAACTACCCTGAGAGAAAATTGAAACAAGTATGAAAAAAATATAAACAAGTGTAAAGTCAGTGATCTCGCAAAATAGATGGAACTAAGCCTTCCTCGTTGGGCATCATTGTGAAGCTCCAGAGACTGTCTCCCGGGATATACAGGTTCCCTGCAGACAGTCGTGGTATACGTTCCACAGGCTCCAGTGAATCCTTAGCAGGGGACACATCACCTTCTGCTACACAAAAGGCATACCGCATGAAGACAACAATTGGCTGAGCATCAAATAGTAAGTATGTTTTATTCATGTGGAAATCCAAGTCTCAAATACAAATTACTTTAAAACACACTCAGCACTGCAAATAGTATCATGAGATAGGAAAAGAAGAGGCCATGGTGTCCACTTGACAGCAGAAGGAATTGAGATGGAAAGAAAGCACATATTTATGTCTAGCTCTGTCGCTGATGGGAGTCTTCTGAGCCCTGATCGACTGCCCTTTAAAGCTTATCAGGGCTTTATGCTTGCGACTGGAAATTACCTGCAAGCTGTTTTCATATTTATTCTCAGCAAGTCTCACTGGATTCAACAGCAATGGTTTTTATTCCTATTTTTGGAGACTGAGATAAGCAATGTGGTTTTTGAGTCTCATCAGTACAGATTTGACTCTCCCAAAGTCTGTTGATAGTCTGGGTATTTTTCTTAATTAAACATGAAATAAATGTTTACAGCAAACTGAGAAAAGGAAACTTTACATATAAAAATAATAACACAATGTTTAAACGATGTTCTTTTCAAATTAGAACTTTCTCATGTGTATTTGCACATCACATAAAATTTAATAGGTATATAGCCATCAAGCATTAAAAATATCCCAATATTTCTCATAATAGAAAAAAATAACATCTAAAGGATTGTAAACAAATGAAACTATTTGTTTTTCAATATTTATTTGAGAAAGAGAAAGAAAGAGGAAAGAGGCAGATAGTGAGAGAGACAGAATGGGCATGCCAGGGCCTCCAGCCACTGCAAACAAACTCCAGATGCGTGTGCCCCCTTGTGTATCCGGCTTGCATGAGTACTAGGGACCTGAACCTGGGTCCTTTGACTTTGTAGGCAAGCGCCTTAACCACTGGGCCATCTTTCCAGTCCTGAAATGAACACAATCAAGGACTGTGGAAGTCAACCATCCAGGAAAGGATTTAAAGCTGTGAGGAATATAAGCCTCGTGTTTGCAAACCACCAATGTGTAGTTCTACTTTTCATCTCCCCGTTAGTCAAAAGAAATTTAGAAGCTCTGATATTAGTTACTGTGGTTGGCATTAAATCCTCTTATAGATTTTCGTAATGGAACTACCATTTCTGGGTGAGACACTAAGGAGAATGTCTGGATCGTGGCACTACAGTCTGTGTTCTGTAGATTACACCCACACCCAAATGTGCCTGCAGGGAATCGAGGTGACAAAAACAACATGTCTTTTTATTTGTTTTCCTTCCTGTAGTACTCTGTGAATTTCCTGGACTCAACATTATTTTTAATACCTCTGAAATAGTAGGTATACTGACAAAGTCCTCCTAGAATATAAGTAAGAATAAACTTGTAAACTAGCGTTTTTGACTCCTATCGTTCTTTTGTGCTTTCGATCAACAAACTGATCAAAATTCCTTAAAATCTGCTAAGAGGTCATTTTGAGAGGAATTATGATTCTAAAAAAATCAGTAATTAATTATTATTTTTGTCATCCTTTTCACGGACTGAGCTCAAATTTAATCTGGATTACTTAGAAAAGGCAGCAAAAATGATTATATTAATTATTGCAAATATGTCTACATCATTAATGTCTATGTGAAGTAGCTTGACAATAAAAAGGTGAATATAAACGTCCAATTCTTACAACTGAGATGTAATATCGTGTATTGAATAACATGCAATCTGTTGAAATGAAAAAAAGGAAATATATTTCCCACCGAGGAGATATTAAAGTAGGGAAAATATTGTGTGAAAACTCCATTTGCTCACATGGTAGGCATCTTTGGGATTTTTACCATGTTGTAGATCAACACCCACAGTACTAAACACTCTCTTTTATAAAGCTGGAATTTTCTTCACTTGGAAGTTTTTAAAAACTTTTAAGTTGGGGCAAGAGAGATGGCTTAGCAATTAAGGCACTTGCCTACAAGGCCAAAAGACCCAGGTTTGAATCTCCAGGACCCACATAAAGCCAGAATCACAAGGTGGCGCACGCGTCTGGAGTTCATTTGCAGTGGCTGGAGGCCCGGGTGTAACCATTCTCTCTCTATCTAGCCCCACTTTCAAATAAATAAATAAATAAATAAATAATAAAACCCTTTTAGCTCAATGGAAACACAGCAATGCTTAATGTAAGTAGAATAAAGTTGTAAATCTCAGTGAGCAACTCTGTCATGCCATGAAACTCCAGTGAGACTTCGTCATCTGGTCACAGTCTCAGCCTGGGGGCCACTAACCCTTGTCACAAAAGGTCATCAGGGAGTTTCAAGAGGATATGAGTAACAAATTGAGTTTTGCTTCTCTAACTTTAATCAGAAAAAAGGCAAATCAAAGGTATGTTATCTACAAGCATTTCTGCCTACCTTTACAATGATCTTCTATGCCTCTACTGATGGAAGGCACTTGGGGCCTGGAGAGATGGCTCAGTGGTTGAAGGCGCTTGCCTGTGAAGCCTAAAGACTCATGTACGACTCTCCAGGTACCACATAAACCAGACACACAAAGGTGAGGCAAGCGCAAGGTCGCACATGCCCACTAGGTGGCACAAACATTTGGAGTTCAATTTTAGTGGTAGAGGCCCTGGCATACCAATTCTCTCTCCCTCTCTCTAAAATAAAATAAATAAAAATATTTTTTAAAAGATGCAGCAATTTCAAAGAAATAAACCTTTTAAATGGTAATTTATATGACATGTTTATTAACTTAATCAGGCCACATTTTTTAAAGTTTTTTAATTTTTTATTTGAGAGAGAGAAGGAAGAGAGAGATAGACACACACACACACACACACACACACACACACAGAGAGAGAGAGAGAGAGAGAGAGAGAGAACAAGAGACAGATAGAGTGAAAATGGGTATGCCAGGGTTTCTAGCTGATACATATGAACTAGATGCCTGCATCCCCTGTGCATCTAGCTTACATGGGTACTGGGGAATCAAACCTGGATCCTTAGGCTTCATAGGCAAGCGCCTTCACCACTAAGCCCCCTCAAATCAGATTTTTAAATGTTCTGTTTTAAAAATATTTTTATAGCACTGTCATAAAACATCTGTGACAAATTTAATTCTATTACACATTATTTTTTAGCAGAAATAACAGCTCTGATAAGAAACTGTTCTGGCTTGTCACTTTCCAGAAGTAGATTAATATCTTAAATCGTTGAATAGTGACATTATGTCCTTTTCCTACCATGAGTTACAAGTCTAGGAAACCTGTGAAATAATCACTTGGATAAAACAAAGTTATATAATAATTTACATATAAAATATCCATATGTAGAATTCCTTTAATATATTTCATAAAAGGGAAATAAGGTATGCATTATCTATATATGCATATATATCATCAACATATACATGTACCTTAATTCATGCATTCCTTTATTAAATACACATGAGAGAACTCATTTAAAAAAAATTTTTTTTGTTTAATTTTATTTGAGGGCGACAGAGAGAAAGAGGCAGAGAGAGAGAGAGTGACAGAGAGAGAGAAAGAATGGGCGCGCCAGGGCCTCCAGCCACTGTAAACGAACTCCAGATGTGTGCACCACCTTGTGCATCTGGCTAACGTGGGTCCTGGGGAATCGAGCCTCGAACCGGGGTCTGTAGGCTTCACAGGAAAGTGCTTAACCACTAAGCCATCTCTCCAGCCCGAGAGACTTCATTTTTAAAAATATGGAACACTTCCACTAATTTGCATGTCATCCTTGCACAAGGGTCATGTTAATCTTTGATGTATCACGGCAATTTCAGTATGTGCACTGCCATACTAAAATGAGCGCAAAAGGCTACATGTTAATATTTTGGGGAATGTTACTGGAATCTAGGAAACCTATGTAATGGATGACTTGCATAGTTTTAGCATAAGAATGGAAGTGTTAATGTTAAAACAAATGAATGAAAGAATTTCTCTGCTTAAGAAAGTAGGAGCCCTGGGCTACCGCATCCTCCATACTAAGAAGAGAGCTGTGTCTGCACTCCTCACCAGATTCTCTCACTATATAAATTTCCAACCCTGTTTGATGATTTTATTTCTTGCTTTCCTTGTTAGAAATAAATGTGTCTTCTGGAATGACATTATTTATTAACCTTGTATAAAACAGGACTAAGCCGGGCGTGGTGGCACACACCTTTAATCTCAGCACTCGGGAAGCAGAGGTAGGAGGATTGCCTTGAGTTCAAAGCCACCCTGAGACTACTACATAGTGAATTCCAGGTCAGCCTGGGCTACAGCGAAACCATACCTCAAAAAACAATAAACAAACAAACAAACAAACAAACAACAACAACAACAAAAAAACACCAGGGTTGATGGGCTGGAGAGATGGCTTAGCGGTTAAGCGATTGCCTGTGAAGCCTAAGGACCCCGGTTCAAGGCTCGATTCCCCAGGACCCATGTTAGCCAGATGCACAAGGGGGCACATGTGTCTGGAGTTCGTTTGCAGTGGCTGGAGGCCCTGGCATGCCCATTCTCTCTCTCTCTCTCTCTCTCTCTCTCTCTCTCTCTCTCTCTCTGCCTGTTGCTCTCAAATAATAAAATAAAATAAAAAAAAAAACAGGATTGAAAGAATTTTCTGGGGAGGACATTTTGGCATAACTGAAACGAAGCGAAGACAAAGGAAAAATTAAGGTGATTCAACAAATGTATCCTCTTGTTGAGTATAAGAAAAAGTTCCCCAGAGATATCCTTACTGGCCAAGTCACCGAAAACAAAGACTTCTGCTCGACTCCAGTGGGTAAGTCTGTAGCTCTCATTCTGTTTATTATAACTGAGTGCCCCCTGCTTAGGGTGTTATAATGAATTATATTGTATATTATAATATATATATGCGTATATTTATATATACACTACATATGAATTATATTGCCCGTTTCTTTACCAATGAAAATGTCTCAACAATAGGAGTGCTCTAGAATTCTGTGATGTTTTGATGTGAGAAAACTTCAAGCACATTCCACAAGTTCAGTTCCTAAAATCTCCACAGACTCAAGGCTACTAATCTCAATGGATCACTCTACTCTCCACTTACACAGGTTCACCCAACATTGTCATCATTTTAAATGTGAGCCTGACTTCATGCACCAGAGGAAATACGTAGGAGAGCCACGATCAGTGAGATGTTCATATATTAATAACTACAAAGCTAACATGACCTTTCAAATCATACTTCATAACTAGTACTTGTTATATTAGTATTAACAGAAAACACTGACATTTGTTTTCAACAAATGTTGAAAAGCGGCTTACATTTTCTTATTGATTTTTTTGTTTTATTTATTTATTTATTTGAGAGCGACAGACAGAGAAACAGGCAGAGAGAGAGAGAGAGAGAGAGAGAGAGAATGGGTGCACCAGGGCCTCCAGCCACTGCAAACGAACTCCAGATGCGTGCGCTCCTCGTGCTTCTGGCTAACGTGGGTCCTGGGGAATTGAGCCTCGAACTGGGGTCCTTAGGCTTCACAGGCAAGCGCTTAGCCGCTAAGCCAACTCTCCAGCCCCTCTTATTGATTGTTTAATGCTGCACCAAATAAGACGACTCGCTCATGCATTCTTTGATCCTCATTTATTTGACAATCATAGGTCACATGCCAGGAACCCAGTCACAAACACTGCTCTTAGCAGTGAGTTTGATGAACTGAGTTTTCTTCATGTGTACCCTATACTAGTATACTTGGAGAAGGAAGACAAAATGAAACAACATGCCTGGTGAAAATACAGGTGAATCAAAAAGCCAGGTAAGGAGAGTGGGAGAACGTGTGTGAACTGGTTCAAATAAGGTGAGAAGGAGCAGACTGTTGATGAAGACAACTGGAGTAGAGACTTCAAGGGAAAGGAAAAGTAAACCATGTTCACGTTGACAGGAAGTACTCTCCAGGTGGAAGAAATTGTGACTGTGAAATCCATGGGGCACCACAAGGTAAGGGCACACTTTGTAAGTTCAAATGAGAGGAGGGAGTTGTTTTGACCAGAGGGAGTCACAGGGAATGTGTTAGAAGATGAGGTCAGACATATCAGATAGGCACATCCTGGCTGGGCTTATTGCCTGGGTTAAGAACCTTGAATATATATATATATATATATATATACATATATATATATATTCATATATATTATATTATATATTATATTATATTATATATTATATATTATATAATATATATTCATATATATATTATATTGTATATATTATATTATATATATTCATATAATATATTCATATTATATTATATTCTCTCTCTCTCTCTATATATATATATAGAGAGAGAGAGAGACAGAGAATATGAAAGGCAGGTAGTGCAATCTCAAGATTGCGGGGAGATGACACAATGTGACTCACCTTTCAAGGGATTAGTTCTGTGGCTGTGTGATGAATAAACTATAAGGAGACAAGAATGGATGCAGGATTCCTGTGTTTTGGAACCTGTTACAATAATTGAGGGATTAGACGACAGTGACCAATACTAGGAAAGAGGGTAACTGTGTGGGTGGCAAAAAGTAGAAAGACTAAACATGCTTTGAACTTGGAATAAGATTTGCAGGTACGGCACATGTGGAACATAAGAGCAATGGAGTTAGGAAGAATGACTCCAAAATTTGTGTCCTGAGCCCCCGGAAAATAATACAATAGGATAATTCATGTGTCAGCAATATGACTTCCTGAGTATGAACCCTGTTTATATTCAAAACAAGGGTGAAAACACATCTAACATTTTATAGAATTTCCTTTTGGGTCTCTTTGATTTAGTTGATTAAAGTCTTAGACTCTTCTACTCATAATTCTGTATTCCCTTTGTTGTTGCTGACTATACACAGCAAAGGAACACAGGGGGAAGATAAAGAAATAGAAAGATAGAGATAGATGATAGATTAGATAGATGAGAGGGATAATATATACATATAGACAGGTGATATATAAGTAGAGATAGACGATAGGATACATACAGAGAGAGAGAGAGAGAGAGAGAGACTCTGACAGGAAGCTGGAGAGATGGCTTAGCAGTTCAGGTACTTGCCTGAAAAGCCAAAGCACCCAGGTTTGATTCCCCAGGACCCGTGTAAGCCACATGTCCAAGGTGGCGCATGCATCTGGAGTTCGTTTGCAGTGGCTGGAGGCCCTGACGTGCCCATTCTCTCCCTCTTCCCCCACTCACTCTATCTGCCTCTCTCAAATATATAAACAAAAATAAAATATAAAAAAGATATAGACAGACAGTTGTGTATACATATATATTAGCTGGAATGTTAATCTTGATTCAGCTTCCACGATTATTAGATCTGTAGACAACTAAGAAAGACATATCTTTGAACATGTCTTTAAAGACATTTCCAGGAATGATAAACTGAAGTTGGGGGGGGGTCCTCTCCTAGAGTGGGGATCACCTTCCAGCAGTGGCCCAGGTATAAAGTAGTTTAAGGAAAAGTGCTAGTCTTCATTGCCCACCCTCACTCCGTACTCCAACATCTACCCTGTTGCTAGCATTCTTTCCTGACTTTGAAACTCGGCGTTTTCTGGCCTTTCAACATGGACTGAAGACCTGAAGCTCTCCAAGAGGCCCCAGGCCTTCAGCCCCCCAACTGAAACTGAGTAGCTTCTCAGACCTTGCAACCCGCAGACAGCCAGTGGTGGACTGCACAACACACTGCCTGTGAGCCAATCCAATAAACCTCCTTTGTAATACGCATTCATTCTATCGGCGGTATTTCTCTAGAGAACCCCAACTAATGCAAGGACAAATTTGCCACCCCCCCAGGCAGTTAGCCAGAAATTAGGTCAATGAAACCCCAGAGCCTGCCATCCAACTCCCGTGAGGCTAGGTTTTATATCCTAGCACCTCACCATTTAAACCAGTACCACGGTCAGGCATTAATTAAGACGACCATAATATTCTTCCACCGGATCTGCTGTCTCTAAAGACTTGTCATGACAGCATCAAAGACAGCTTACAGGCGACAGCACCGTGTCTTCAGAAACAGAAATGGAGTCTCCAGGACGCACAGTTATACACTTCCTGAGCCAAGCCACACTGCCCGATGAAGACATTTTTTTCCTCAATTTTTATTAACATTTTCCATGACTATAAAAAATATCCCGAGTTAATAACCTCCCTCCCCCCACTTTCCCCTTTGAAACTCCATTCTCCATCATATCCCCTCCCCATCTCAATCAGTCTCTCTTTTATTTTGATGTCATGATCTTTTCCTCCTCTTATGATGGTCTTGTGTAGGTAGTGTCAGGCACTATGAGGTCATGGATATCAAGGCCATTTTATGTCTGGAGGGAGCACGTTGTAAGGAGTCCTACCCTTCCTTTGGCTCTTACATTCTTTCCGCCACCTCTTCCGCATTAGACCCTGAGCCTTGGAAGGTGTGATCGAGATATTACTCAGTACTCCAGTCACTTCTTTCCAGCACTATGATACCTTCTGAGTAGTCCCAGGGTCACTGCCATCTGAAAAGAGAAGATTCTCTACCCAAAGTGAGGAATAGATGGTAAGACCCTATTGCTGAAGACTCCACATACTTGGGCTGCAAGGCCACTGAGAAATCCTGCTGGAACTGAGCTGATAACCTCCTCCATGTAGACCAGCTGACAGAAAGCTGGAAGAAGCCATTCTACATGTAGTTCAATGGGAGAAAGAGATACCACCAGTGAAGTTACTCAACACTGAAAGCCTTATATTTGGCCAGCCAGGCCAGATGAGACAACGGGTGCAATAGTGGCATGTCTGTCATGATGGAAACCAACTGCCCTACAATTGGACTGGAGGCCCGCTCCATGGGAGGGAATACATCCCTGATAATGAAAACTTAAAACAGGGGTAGTCATGAGCCCCAGGGGTGTAACGTTGCTGATGTCTGGATAAATGTATATACTATGCTTATCAAACTGCCCAGTAAGCACTTCTCTTAATATTCATACCCTTATATTAATGCTACTCTCACTCTGATGAAGACATTTTGAAGCCAAGGGCAGAGAGGGAGTCAGAGCCTGAAGTTACTCAGCATGGAGGCTCGGCAGGCCTTTTGGCCATGCTCGCTGTCCATCAGGCAGGGGATACTCAGCCCGTTAGGAGGGGCTTCCATTCCCACGATCTCTGCCAGCATTCCCCCAGCTGGTTCTACAGGACATTAACTACCTAAGATGTGCTGAGATCAAAACAAACAAAAAAGAGTTTCTCTGATCAAACACATACAAGACACGCTCTGTCCCATATTCCACAAAGAGAAACTTATAACGTTCCTTCATGAAAAGTTTTCCCAAGTTTTGTGGCAATTAAATGACCTTTCCTTTGGGGGGGGGAGTTTCAAGGTAGGGTCTTACTCTAGCCCAGGATGACTTGGAATTCACTATGGAGTCTCAGGGTGGCCTCAAACTCACTGTGATCCTCCTACTTCTGCCTCCCAAGTGCTGGGGTTAAAGGTGTGCACCACCATGCCTGGCTTAAATGACTAACTTCTTAACTAGCAATTCCCATACTTTTACTAGCAGAAGAAAAAAAACAAAGACCTTAATTAGGACAATGAAAAGAAGGCCATTTAGGCACACACTGTAAGGAAAACTATGAACACTTGATGAATGATGGAATGAAAGAGTAAGGGAAAAGTAGATATCAAAAATGATGTCAAGTCTAATATTAATGACCAGGAGATGGAGGGAGGTTATATATTAAAATGATTCCATAATTTTCGAACTATTTGGTTTTACTTATATGGGTTAGGGATGTATTTCTGTCTTCTGTTCCACGCACTAAAATAAGCACTGAGAACACAATAATGAATGAGATAGACCATCCCCCTTACACACACAGACACGCACACATGCACGCACGCACGCACACTGTGGTTTTTAGTCTAGCCGAGCCATCGTGAAAGGGATGCATCACAACTGAGAAGCACCAATAAGTCTGGGGATATGGGAAGCATTTTCCAGGAAGGCATTCCAAGAGAAAGTGATGCCGATGGGGAGCATTTTGGCTAGGTGATAAGAGAGAGAACATTGTTCAAACATAGAGCAGCCCTGAGAATCAAGTGTGAGCCGTGTGTTAAGTGCAAATGCCTTCACACTCCGGATATCACGGATCCAACCTCTCACACACAGAATAATGAAAACCTATAGGTCAAAGAAAGACCAGAGCGTAGGGCTGAGGAGAAGAGTTAATACGTGGAAGTTGGTCAGAAACCCTCCTGGACAGGAAGTTTTCAGCCATGTTCATAAAGGCAAGGCATTGTACAATGACTTCTCTCTCTCTTTGTAGTTTTTCCTGAGTTATAAAGGAATGCTTCCAAGCACTAGAAATTTTGCTGACATGTATAAAGCAGTTATAAATGTAAATACTCATCAGGTGAGGTGGCTCATACCTACAGGCTCACACGCAGTAGGGCCTGAGGCAGGAAGATCGGTTCAGGACATCCAAGGCTACACAGAGAGAGCCAGTCTCTAAACAAAATAAAAGTAAACACTACACTTAAACAGCAAGTTAGTAAAACTGAAACCCTTTAGGTAACTGGCCATTTTACTCACTCACCATTCACTCTTAGCTCAGTTATAAACTGTCCTAGTTGATTATAATGACTCAGGCATGTAATTCCAACACTTGGGAGGTGGTAGTAAGGGTATCAGGAATTCAAAGTCAGCTTTGGCTAGACAAGGAGTTTGAGGCAAGCTTGAGCTTCTTGAGACCCCAGTACCAAAAAAAAAAAAAAAAAAAAAAGGAAAGAAAAGAAAAGAAAAAGAAAAAGAAAAAACAAGAAAGAAAGAAAAGAAAAGAAAAAGGGCCGGAGAGATTGCTTAGTGGTTAAGGCACTTGCCTGCAATGCCTAAGGACCCAGGTTCAATTTTCTAGGTCCCACCTAAGCCAGGTACACAAGGTGGCACATGCAGCTGGAGTTCGTTTGTAGTGGCTAGAGGCCCTGGCACACCCATTCTCTCTCACTCTCTGTCTCAAATAAATAAAAATAAATTTAAAAAGAAGAAGGAAAAGAAAAAAACAATAAAATTTCAAACAACTAAAAACAACAACAATAAAAAATAATTCCCAAGTTGAAACAAGAGCTGAGTGCCAGGGCAATTACCTAAGCTTGGTACCAAATAATCAAAGTTTAAAAAGAGATGGATTTCTTATTATTTAATGTTGTGTGGCCAAATGTGTATACTATGCTTATCAAACTGCCCAGTAAGCACTTCTCTTAATGTTCACACCCTTATATTAATGCTACTCTCACTTTTGGTTGAGAATCTTCTCTTTTCAGATGGCAGTGATCTTGGGACAACTCAGAAGGTATCATGGTGATGGAAAGAAATGACCGCAGTGCTCAGTACTGCAATATCCATATCACACCTTCCAAGGCTCAGGGTCTAACACGGAAGAGGTGGCGGAAAGAATGTAAGAACCAAAGGAAGGGTAGGACTCCGTACAATGCACTCCTCCAAACAAAAAACGGCCTGGATATCCATAGCCTCACAGTGCCTGACACTACCTACACAAGACCATCATAAGAGGAGGAAAAGATCATGACGTCAAAATAAAAAAGAGACTGATTGAGATGGGGAGGGGATATGATGGAGAATGGAGTTTCAAAGGGGTAAGTGGGGGGAGGAAAGGTATCACCATGGGGTATTTTTGCAGTGGTGGCACACAGCCATGGTGGGGAACCAACTGCTCTCAATTTGGCTAACTGATCCCCTCACTGATATGGGACCCATAGCTGGAGCTGGGAAACAAGTCAGAACCATATCCAAACATAAGCCCACTCTCCAATATCAAGCTACCATCAATTGTGGGCTACAAGAGGGCCTACACCTATTAAATTCTCTATTAAAAAAAAAAAGGTTATCTCATTTTTCCTGATGCTAACTTACTCTCCGTTGGAGAATCTGCTTCTCTTTTTCAGATAGATGTAGATCCTAAGGAGAGAGCCACCCCATCATACCTCCAAAGGGCCCCGGCTGAAACTAAGAAAAATTGGAGAAACAAGCAAGGGGGCTGTTTTCCTGATGAACCGGATACCAGCAGAAGGGGGAAGGAGATCAACACAGAGAAAAATCAACTCCTACCAAGCCAGATATCCAGAGCCTCAGAGGCCCCCAACACCTCATCACTGAAGCAGACCAAAAATGAACCCAACATGGCTCAAGGAAATTTTGCGGAAGAGGGGGCGGTAAGAATGTCAGAGCCACATGTTGGGTCATGATATGCAGAGACATTTATCTTACCCATAACTGTGGGCTAACTCCACAATGCATGACCCGTATACCTCAACAAGGAGGGGCCAAGGGGAGGGGGTAGGTCACGGATGAGCCTAATAATGGTACCAAACTGACTGTATTTGCTGAATACAAAACTAACTAATAAAGAAAAAAATTAAAAAAAAATTTAAAAAGTTAAAAAAAAGAGATGGAGAAAGAGTGAAAGTGTGTGTATGTGTGTGTGGCTTAAACATGTTCTCAGACAGAGAACACTTCTCAGGCCCTCACAGAAATGTGATCATTGTAGCATCCGCTTCATGATACACATTTTATGCACTAGTGAGAATTTATCAGGTCAAATGTTGGAAAACGCTTCCTCCTTGGTAATAAAAATGTGTTGTATTCACACAGTACAAGTGCATGCCCACTGACCATCTTTGATGGACCAGAGTGTGGTTATTCAGATGGGACCTTGAGGCTGACGACTTGAACTTCTGACGTTCATCCAGTTCTGCACGTGGATTCCATTCTCTCAACAATAAGGTGGTTTGAGAAGGATCATTTAGACATGCAACTCGGACACCTTCTCCAATGTTTTATGAGTCTCTTTTGCACTTTTTCAAAAGACAACTTGAAGTGGAAGGAACTTCCCGTTTCAAACACAACTCAAAGAATACCGGTGACTAGCTGGTGCAAGAGAAAATGAACATGACAAATTATTGTTACTCAGGAAAAGGGATTAAAAACATGAAACTGTTTCTTCTGGCACTCCTCTGAAATTAGAAGGAGGAAGGGGTAGATCTTGACTCTGTCCCATTGGCCTGTGAAAGGCAGAACTAGGTTTGGTCCATGCCACGTCCTCAGGATTGGACATAAAACTCACCACCTTTGGCAGCCTCATTGTTCTAGAAGGGATTCAGTATTCACTTGCTGAAGGATCAAGCAAGCATGAAAACCACCAGTGTTTATGAGTAAAATGAACTCTTGCTGGAGAAAAAGAATGTGATATTGAAAACTTTGCGTGCATTCTGTGTTATCAAACTATTTTCCAAAATAAGTTTTCAGTTGCTTTGTTTTGTTTGAGATAGACCTACATTATATAGGCTTGCCTGGCTTTCAAGTTACTGTGATGTTCCTGCCTCTGCCTTCCAACTGCTGGGCTTATAGGTGTGCACCACACCAGCATGTTCATCTCCTAAAGCAAGTATTCTAAGAATTAAGTGTTATCTAGTGTTTTTTTAAAAATTTTTTTTGGTTTATTTTTATTTATTTATTTGAAAGTGACAGAGAGAGAAAGAGGCAGAGAGAATGAGAATGGGCGCGCCAGGGCTTCCAGCCACTGCAAACGAACTCCAGACGCGTGCGCCACCTTGCGCATCTGGCTAACGTGGGTCCTGGGGAATCGAGCCTCGAACCGGGGTCCTCAGGCTTCACAGGCAAGCGCTTAACTGCTAAGCCATCTCTCCAGCCCCGGTTATCTAGTTTTAAAAGGAGTGGTGAGCTGTGGAAATGGTTGAGGAGTTAAGAGTGCTTGCTGTTTAAACTGTAATAACCTCTCAGGCCAGAGGAAGTGGAGCATGGTCGTGCATTTCCGTAACTCGAGGCCACGGTTGGGTTCACTGACCAACAGCAGCTCTGGGTTGAGGGGGAGACCCCTGCCTCGAGGAAACACACAGATGAGCAGTAAGAGAATGACCCCAATGTTCTCCTCTGGCCTCCCACATGTGGGACACACGAATCTGTGCACACTCATGCACAAATAACACACTACACCCACGTGCCAAAATAAGCATGCAAAGTAAAATAACCAACTGGAAAAGGGCTGGGGAGATGAACCCAGAAGTATGGGTTTGAAGTCTGCCAGACTGCATTGGATCCCTCCCTGGCCCCTGTCACCCATGTAAAGCCACACATGACGTGGCACACGTGACTGTGGTCCCAATGTGCCTACTGCCATGGGAGGTAGAGCGAGGAGAATCTGGAAGCTCTCAGTGGCTAAATAGCAGGAGGGATCCTGTCTGGAAGAAGGTGAAACAAGATGACAAACTCCCTGAGGTTGCCTTCTGACTTCTGCATATGCATTGTGACATGTGTGTCCCTTCACAGACACACACACAGACAGACGGACAGATGGACGGACACACACGCACACGCACACGAAATAGTAATTATCTCATGCAAGGAAGAACTGGAAGAAAAGATGGTTATCTCCTATCAAGCTCCTTCAGTGGGAATTGTCTCACTGGTTAAGTCCAGGACTGTCTCCTGACTAAAGTATAATCCTAATGTGGTGACTCACAGTGGCTGCCGCTGTGTCATGGACTTCTTAGCTAAGCCATTGCCTTCGTAAATGAGAGCCTGCTTAGCAATTCAGCAGGTGATAAGAACATTCGTTAAGAAGAATAATGAATCTTAATGGAAGAGGCGGAGACTCGAAGGAAATTCCATGAGGTAAAACAGAGCTTGCTGTTGGTACCAAAGGATGTTCTTAAGTGCATGGAAATATACACTTTATGCCATCCTTGGTCTTTCAAAAATATAATAGGGTTGCCATCCACACCAAAAAAAAAAAAAATGTTTTCAGTGAGGGTGATAACAGTACTAGTTGGTGACGTTGGGCATTATCTGAGTAACTGCTTACATTAATATCTGCACTTATGGAAAGGAATTGAAACCACTCAGGCTGGGGAGAGCGACGCACGATGTAAAATGTCTTGTGTCTCTTTGAAATAAAAGTCCTTTGACAGAAGTAAATGAGATAGAAGTGGAAAGCATCTTGTTAAGTAAAAATGCCAGACTCACAACCACAAATACGTTTTCTTTCATATGTGGAATGTGGCTTTAAATACATACGTATGTAATATGTATACGTACACACTAAAACAATGGTCCCTAAAATTTATGGACAAGCCACGATTTGGGACACGGAACACAAACCGAATGACTTCAAGAACACTGCTACACTTTGGATTTCAGTGTCTCTCAGCCATCCTTTCTTTCAGTGAAGGCTTGCTCTCTAGAATGGCACTTGCAGGAGGTATAGCCTAGTAGGCGGGTTTAAGTCATCGTGGATGATTAAGTGCTAAGTGCTTGGAGGGGCCTGCGGGACCAGTCTCTCTCTCTCTCTCTCTCTGACGTTCTTCTTATTCCTGCATGAGATACCTGCTTTTCATCCACATGCTATGTGGCTTATCACAGGTCCCAAAGCAATGGGCAAGTGTATCCTGGGCTGACACCCTGAAACACCAGCCAGAACAAGTCTTCCCTCTCTACAAGCCAATCACCTCAGGCCTTTGTTACCTTGACTGAGCACTAACAGCACAGCCTGACCCACGGGTGCAAGCCTCCCACTTGCATGCGCTTTCTCGGGACGGGCTGGGGAAGGCATCGTGAATTATGAGAGAGCCTGGGGAGAGCAGAGAAAGACTGCTGTTCCTCTCCTCATCTCACAACAACACGTCCTCCCTGGTGCAGGGACTCTCTCAGTAATAAACGACTGGCTGTCGCAGGCCCGTCTTTAGTTTTGCTGGAGGAGATGCCCCAAGGATGCCTCTTCCTTGTGTGCCCTGGGCTTATTCAACCGGACACGGGGCAAGATCCTCTGTTGTATGAGTGATCGACTCTTCAAGTTCTGGAAAACGTAACTTCCTAGCTTTGAGGCTTGTGGGGAAGAAAGGGTGGAGGGTTTAAAAAACAGAACAAAACAACAACAACAAAAAAAAAAACAGAAGAGTTATGCTATTTTTTAGTTATTTTGGTAAGAATGGTTCTTTTCCCCTCCGAATTCTCTTGCACGGCCCAAATGTCAAGTTTGCATGCCCAGCTGTTTGGATGCTATCAGGGGCACAGATGACGAGTCATGTGTTCATGTCACACGCGGTTACCACTGAGTGGTTTTTTTTTTTTTTTTTTTAAAAAAAAAAAAGCTTCGTGACCTAGAAAGAGGTGCAGGGGATGAGTGATGCACAGACTGCAGAGAGCACAGGGAGTCATCAGTCTATTTATACCTCCAGGAAGGAAAAAATGAGTGCAGGGCAATGACTCTATACTCCAAGGACCGGGTATGCGGAGATCATCCGCAAGAAGCCAACAGCACAGGAGGCAAGCGGGCGAGCCAACGGGGAGAAAAAGGCGCAAGCACGTCTCGGGTCCCTTGCTGTTCCAAAATGCAGCAGTTTGCTATGTAGTAGTTTCCTTGATCCGTTCCTACTGCTACTAAAAACACCCCAAATATGAAGGAGAGACCCCGCCCCCCCCCACAATTTAAAAACTACCTTCGTTCCGTGTGCACGCCTACGGACACGTGACTGTAATCTACAGCCATGTGGACATACTGTAAGTCTTTGAGAAAGGTTTTTTGTCTTTTTTTTTTTTTTCAACCTTGAGAAATTATTTGGAAAATCCTTCCGGAAATTTGTATGACTTTAGCCTAAAAGAGGAAGAGGGATAGAAGAGATTTACGCAGACCTATTCAGCAGGGGGTGGGGGGGTGGGGTTAAATATATTTTCCCAGGTAGATGGTGAGTTTCTCTGAATGGTAAAATATCTCCAGGGCAAGGTGGTGGATGGGGGCGGGGGAGGGAGAATGCACCAGCCCAGATGTTAACACTTGTGCCTGCATCACAAGGCAATATTTTTTTAAAACGTTTTTGTTCATTTTTATTTATTTATTTGAGAGTGACACAGAGAGAGAGAGAGAGGCAGAGAGAGAGATTGGGAATGGGTACGCCAGGGCTTCCAGCCACTGCAAACAAACTCCAGACACGTGCGTCCCCTTGTGCATCTGGCTAACATGGGTCACGGGCAATTGAACCTTGAACCAGGGTCCTTAGGCTTCACAGGTGCTTAACTGCTAAGCCATCTCTCCAGCCCCACAAGACAATTTAATGTCAACTTTACCTTCAGATGTTCATTGTTTCTACCGCAAGCAGTATAACATAGGATCCAACCAAAAGAAGGGTCCAGGGCTGGAGAAAACAGCCTAAAACTTAGCCGTCTGGCTCTTTGGTAGCCCATGCACATGTGCACTTATAAATATTTACTAGCCACAGTGACAGATTTGCTGGGAGCTTGCTAGAACATGAGGCATTTTCTGTGACCTCCTAGTACAAAGCTTCCTCACCCACATAGTCTCAGACCCAGATCCCTTAATCCAACGCCAGTGCCTTTATTTTGTTTGCACTCAAGGTTCACAGGGAACACTTCCTGATTTTCTGTGATGGCCCACATTTCCTCACTGCTTTTAATATTTTATTTTTATTTATTTATTTGACAGAGAGAGAGAGAGAGAATGGACACGCCAAAGCCTCCAGCCACTGCGAACGAACTCCAGACACGTGCGCCCCCTTGTGCATCTGGCTAACGTGGGTCCTGGGGAATGAAACATGGGTCCTTTGGCTTCGCATGCAAACACCTTAACCACTAAGGCATTTTTCAGGCAGACAATGTTAAATCTGCTTCCCTCTGTCCCTTCACGTGCTGAAACCAATATGGTTGCAATGCTGCAGGCATAAAGCCCTTAGTCATTTCTCCCACAGCCTGATCTACAAAGGAAGGCCTGAGGCTGGGGCTGTTTCCACCAGACAGAATGCAGACTTAAGATTCTTTGATTTCAAAATTTACAAGCTAACTTTTGAGAATGCAAATGCCACTCATTCATTGAGAAGCCAGTAACGTATTTTCAAAGTTACAGCGACACATCGGACACATGGTACTTGATGAAGTCACCAGATTTAAGATGAGACTAAACATCTCACTGACCTCGTTCTGTGACAAGGACTGATAAAAACTAACCAAGCTGGGCCAGGGAAGGTCATGCACACCTGTGTTCCCAACACTCCAGAGGCGGAGGCAGGAGGATCAGTAGTTCAAGGACAGCTTCTGCTCCATAGAGAGTTCCAGTCTGAGGTCAGTCTGGGATACTTAGGACCCTAACTCCAAAGTAAACAACCAAACAAAACAATACCGTGTGAATGTGATTTTGTTTTGCTTGCTTTTGGTTCTCACGGGGTTTATAAGTGGAAGTATTGCTATGTTTTGTTGATGTCTATTCATGCTGTGAACCAAAGTGCCCAGAAAAAAAAAAAAAAAGAAAGAAAATTGCTGCGTGTGTTACACCGACATCCAGCAAGGCTGAAAGGGACTGATGAAAGTCCTGTGATCACAGCGGGCTGCAATGGTACAAGGTCACAGGCAAATTACCTTGGGCAACAGTTAGCCTCTCAACAGCCATTACTGCCCACCTCTGTGTCTGACCTAACACCCCTGTGACTTATCAGTTGATCAGGTGTGAACGTTTTGGAATGTCCTGACAGACCACCAGTTCCCACCAGCCCAAGGGCGCAGAATGTCATCAGACGGCTTCTGAGGCCTAGGGAGGACAGTCCCTCACTTTGCAATAACCCGCCTACCTGATGGTCAGCCAATGTGTTTGTAAAGTGACACTCTTTTCCCTAAAATGCCATCATCGAATTAAATGGCATTAACACATACAATTATTCCATTAAACACTTAAAGTTTGAGCATATGCATCAATATTCAGTGGTTTGAAGTGCATCAAAGAAAGATGCATCAAAATTAATCTCAAAATAGAAAAGGGGGAGGGCTGGAGAGACGGTGCAGCAGTTAAGGCGCATACCTGCAAAGCTGAAGTGTCTAGGTTCGATTCCCCAGGATGCACAAGGTGGCACATGCATCTGGAGTTCTTTCGTAGCAGCTGGAGTCCCTGGTGCACCCATTCTCTATCTGACTCTCCCCCTCAAGCAGATAAATAAAAGTAAAATATTAAATAGAAAAGGATGGCTCTTGTACGGATCCACTGCGTTGGTGAAGTCAAGAGACCGAGCTTAAGCCCGAAATAAAGCTCCTTGCCCTTGCATTAAAAAAGAAAGAAAGAAAGAAAAGGAATTACCTGGAAAGAAGGGCTTCAGTGGGAGGGAATGGGGACAAAAGAAGGGACTGGAAGGGTGTTCTGATGAAAGCACACTGTGTGTATGTTTGGAGGTTGTCAGGTTTTTCAAAGTCTCATCATCACACATCTGACAGTTAGGACTAAAAAAAGAAAAAAGTGACCTTTAAAACTTTTAGACTTGATTACATGTTTATAAACTGATGAACACAAATTTCCAGAGAACCGTCCTCCTGCTTCAGATCCTTAACACATGTCGGTACTGGTGAGCATTTCTGTCTGTCTGCTACTTACAACCAAAGGGCCGACTGCACTTTCCTGCTCCCAGACGTGTAGGGAGGCCGCGTGAGGTCCCCGAGGCACATGCACGTGTGGCACCCACGGCTGTGAACCGCAAGTGCCCAGAGTGCCTGTGGAAATTACCGTGCTCTCCTCTGAGCTCGTGATGACGGAAATGCCTGCCAAACGAAGCTCCATTCAGAAGAAACACCGCAGCCAGCATCAGTGTCAAGGGAATCCTTATTATTGATGATAAGCTGAGACAGCTTTTGTCATTGCTCTTCCTGGAAGCTAACCGTGTATCCTGACTGGTGCTCGGTTTTTGTTATATGGGGAGAAAATAAACTATATTCAACAATTTTAATTTCGTTGCATGAAGGATTGATCCTAAGGCCTCATGAATAGTAGGCAATTATCAGACCACTGAATGGTATCTCCAGCCCACATTCAATACTTTTTAAAAATATTTTATTTTATTGATTTATTTATTTGAGAGAGGGGGACAGAGAGAAAGAGAGAGAGAGAGAATGGGCACCAGGGGCCCCCAACCACTGAAAACGAACTCCAGAGGCATGCGCCACTGTTGCAGCCAGGTTCGCATTGCTGGTAGAAATCACCCAACCAAGAGCAGCTTGTGGGAAAGAGAGGTTTATTTTGGCTCACAGGCTCAAGGGGAAGCTCCACAATGGCAGGGGAAAATGATGGCATGAGAAGAGGGTGGACATCACCTCCTGGCCACATAAGGTGGACCACAGCAACAGGAGTGTGTGCCAAGTACTGGCAAGAGGAAGCTGGCTGTAACACCCATAAGCCTGCCTCCAACAATACACTGCCTCCAGGAAATGTTAATTCCCAAATATCCATCAGCTGGGAACCTAGCATTCAGAACACCTAACTTTATGAGGGACACCTGAGTCAAACCACCACATTCTGCCCCTACCCCCCATAAACTGATATCCATACATGATATAAAATACAATGCATTCAGTATGATTTTAAGAGTCCTCACAGTTTTTATCAATTCCAATGAGGTTCATACATCTCCATAGTCCAAGATCTTTTAACTGAGCCATAATACCAAAAAATTCCCCCCAAACCCATAATGGCACAGAATAAACATTCACACTGCAAAAGATGGCATTGGGAATAGCAAAGAAATATTCAGCCAATACAAGATTTAAAACAACCAGGGCAAACATGAAACTCTGTGGCTTCAAGTCCAACAACTCTAGCCAGTGACAAATCTCCAAGTCCGATAATTCTAACCAGCAACAAGTCTCTGACATTCAAATTCCACCCCTCCAGCTAGGCTACTCACAGTCCTGGAAAACTTTATTGGGGCTGGCAGCTCGCCTTAGCAGACATCTTGTGGTCCCGGCATCTCCACTGGGTCTCCACTGCAATCCAGGGTTCATCCTCATGGCCCCATGGGGTCTCTATGCAGGCATCCAGCAAACCTGCTTCACACTGCCCATGGTCATTTCCAAAACACAAGACCATGTTGCAAACTCAATGACCCTCTCTTTCCTGCATACCAGGTAGGGTGCCAATTTGTTAATCTAGGGGGGAAGAAAACAGACTTTGAAGAACAGGACGCTCCTTGAGCACACAGCCCCCTCACCAAAGGGTCTACATTCTTCCTGTTGCCCCAGTGCAACAGCTGGCCCAATCTCAAAGGTTGTAATCTCTCAATTGAAACTGAATAGGCAGCAGTTCACCCAAAGATTTTTCTTTCTGTGCCATATCCCTCTGCTCACACCAGTCCATGTCTATGCAAAGCAACCCTGCACAACTTCTCAGGACCCAGGTATAACAGCAAACTTCCCACACAAACTGCTTCTAGCCCAGTCCAGGCAAAGCTCTTTCTCACCCTCATAAGCCAAACCTCATAGTCCACAGTTCTTACCGCATTCAGGTCTTTCAACTCTGACCAGAATAGTCCATCAAGCTGTAGTTACAGTACTGCAAGGCATCTCTTAGGCCAAGGTTTAAGTCATTCCATGTTCCTATTGAAAATCAGCTCCAAAAGGCCAAAGCCACACAGTCAGGTGTCTAGTAGTAACCCCACATCTGGTACCACTTTACTGTTGCAGTCAGGTTTGCATTGCTGGTAGAAATCACCCAACCAAGAGCAGCTTGTGGGAAAAAGAGGTTTATTTTGGCTTACAGGCTCGAGGGGAAGCTCCATGATGGCAGGGGAAAATGATGGCATGAGCAGAGGGTGGACATCACCCCCTGGCCACATAAGGTAGACCATAGCAACAGGAGATTATGCCAAGCACTGGCAAGGGGGAACTGTCTATAATACTCATAAGCCCGCCCCCAACAATACACTCCCTCCAGGAGGTGTTAATTCCCAAATCTCCATCAGCTGGGAACCTAGCATTCAGAACACCTGAATCAAACCACCACAGCCACCTTGTGCATCTGACTTGTGTGGGTCCTGGAGAATCGAACCTGGGTCCTTTGGCTTTACAGGCAAGTGCTTTGACCACTAAACCAACTCTCCAGCCCCCACACTGAATAATTTTAATTCAATATAGAATATGGGGTGCCAAGGATGACCACTGACTGATTTCTACTTGGATATAGAACTCCATGGATGGAAACCAGTTCTCAAATTTTGTAAATTTTGTATCAAGTAAAAGGTTAACAAGCACTTCAATACTGAACGACCAATAAGCACAGCATGATGGGAGGCTATCCAGATAAGGCCACTAAGCCAGGAACAGTAGAAGAAAAAGACAAGGAGACTGCGGAGAATGAAAAGCCATTCTCAGTAAAATCACTGAAACCATGCAGGCCTCACACACCATGGGGAAGAGCACAGTGTCCTGCAGACCCTGACCCCAGTCCCCACTGGTTAAATTCCGCTCACTCATCAAGATCCACCACGAAGTGCTGTCAGTTCTCTCTGGATGGCCCTTCTTTAGGCCCCAGGCGATAATCTTTCGGTTTAGTTTGAGCCACACAAGACCATCAAAATAGTAGGAAAAGATCATGACATCAAAATTAAAGAGAGACTGATTGAGAGGGGGAGGGGTTATGATGGACAGTAGAATTTCAAAGGGGAAAGTGGAGGGGGGGAGAGGGAATTACCATGGGATATTGTCTACAATTATGGAAGTTATCAATAAAAAAGAAATTAAATTGCCAGGCGCCTTTAATCCCAGCACTCGGGAGGCAGAGGTAGGAGGATCGCTGTGAGTTCGAGGCCACCCTGAGACTACATAGAGAATTCTAGGTCAGCCTGAGTTAAAGTGAGACCCTACCTCGAAAAACAAAAACAACAACAAAAAAATTTAAAAATAATAAATAAAAATTGATTGAGAATGGTGTCATATGAACATATTGCACATTTGTTATATTCCTCCTAGGTTATCCTCATATTCCCTTCTCTCCTGCTCCCATTCCATGGCAGGCCCTCCTGGGTGGGGTTATAGATATTCAGTGTGGGGTCACACATGTAACATCTATATGGGGAACAATGCCTCTTCCCACCCTGAGGCTCTTCCATTCTCCTGCCCTCTCTTCAGGCTCAAGATCAAAGTCAAGGCTTTGTACACTCGACTACTGGACGACACACCCAAACCTTTCGTCTTTCTATTCTGAACTATAACATTGCTTCTAACTGACTCGTGGCACTTAATTACATTTTCTCTTCAGTTTTTTTTTTTTCTAAACTATGCTTGATTTTCATCTACCAGGAATATTTATTTATCCATGTATTCTCCCAAAGGTGCTTAGCTACAAACGCATGTAGTTCCCTTCACTGTTGAGTTATTCAAGAGATTAGATCCAGTCTTTGAGGGGGTGGTGTTAGGAAAGTTGACACAACATTGCCTTGAACACTTGATCCACCTGTCGGGCTAGGATTACAGGCATGCACCACCACACCTTGCTTGAATTAGAAACTCTTCCAACAGATAATCTGATTTCAGTTCATTAGCAAATCATCTGTTTTTATTCAGAAACAACTATTTCACAAACCTGGTTGTTTTCTCTGTTCTTTTGTCTATAAATAATCTAGAGTTGAAGGGGCTCAGTCATTCTTCACAAATGCATGCTATATTGATAACAGGTCCCAAAGGAGATTTACAATGCCTGATAGAAACCACTAACTCCTACATCCCAGGAGCAGAAAGGAAAAGAAGGTAATCTCCTACACAGTCCAGCAGATAGCAGTGCTCACTCCCAGGGCGATAAAGATGTCACTGGGCAGATAAGGAACCCTGTAAACAACTGGCTCTTGGAACAGTTTGATTTTCCCCCAGACTCCAGCACCAACCGAACACAGAGCTTCTCGAGGGCCCTTGTCTCCCGCCACCGAGAAGGTTGTGTAAGGGGATGAGACTTGGGAAACACTGCGCTTGAAAAGAAGCCGGACCTTGCACTTTGAT
Source organism: Dipus sagitta (assembly GCA_036346955.1). Lineage (NCBI taxonomy): Eukaryota > Metazoa > Chordata > Mammalia > Rodentia > Dipodidae > Dipus > Dipus sagitta. The sequence continues at coordinate 4,157,346 of CM070789.1, read as the reverse complement.
CCTGCTAACCTGAACAACGCAGAGCCCAGCCCAGACCTTGTGCTTAAGTGATCCGACAAAATGAAAAGCAGCTTGGAAGACGGCGCCTGCCTCACTTAACTGAATACAGCCTTGACTTTAAATCTCGAGTGCATGGGCTATTGCTCTGCAGCCAGCCTGAAGCAGCATGGGGGCTCATAGAGTCACTCCCTCCCCCAATTCCCTTCCTCTGGTTAGTCAACTTGGAATTTCCAGTCTCTTGCTTACTGTTCATTAATGCTGCACGCACGGAACCTGGAGCTCACTGATTGAGCTAGACGAGCTAGCCAGCAAACCTCCTGGCCCCACCTCCCTAGAGCTAAGAGTTACTAAAGTAACTCTAAGTTAGGAAAGGCCGCCATATCCAACATTTATATGGATTCTGGGCATCCAAGCACTGACGCCTGTGAGGCAAACTACAGATCACATTGCTGTAGCCCGCCACGCTCTCTCGAATGTGCTAGCTCTTTCCCGTACCCCTGATAGAACACTCTCCTGTTCATTAGCCTCAACACTTGATTAAATGAGATCTCTTATTTTCTGTCCTTCTTATACAATGACTGGGTAAAAGTCAATCAGAAAGAATGTCAGCAAGAGGACTGGAGGCATGGTTTAGCAGTTAAGGTGTTTGCATGCTAAGCCAAAAGACCCAGGTTCTATTTCCCGGGACCTACATTAGCCAGATGCACAAGGTGGTGCATGCATCTGGAGTTCGTTTGCAGTGGCTGGAGGCCCTGGCACACCCATTCTCTCTCTCTCTCTCCCTCTCTCTTTCTTTTCCTCTCCCTCCCTCCCTCCTTCTTTTTCTCTATCAAATAAATACAATTAAAAATATTTAAAAGAAGAATGCTAGCAAGAAAATTAAATATTGATTCTGAAAATATAAAGTAGGCAGAGAAATAACTGTTCATGTATTTATGATTCATTTGGAGAATCATAGGAAGCTGCCAGAAAAGTGAAGTTCTACTATCTTGTGCTGTCTGGCTCTGTGTGTTCCAGGCTGGCGGCTTATGCAACATCCTGATTTGAAAGAGCGGACTGTCATGGAAAATCTTCCCCTGGGTGGGGCTTGGGGGTGTCCCATTTTTCTTTTAAAGAGATAATTTGAAACAGATTCTTAATACAATAAATTTCCTGTGCTTTGCAAAAATTTTGAATTAGGCATTGTAAGACTGCAAGGTGAAAACTGAGGTATAAATTGGATAGTAAAGTCTTAGCAGACATCCCTTGTGCCCACAAATTGAAGAAAATCATAACTCAAAATGTTTTGTCTCACAAGATAAACAGCCATTTCCAGTGACCTGAACACATTCAAGTACAGTAGGTCATACCTCAAGTGTAGTTTTATCTGATTTCTCCCAAAGCATTGCTGTATAAATTTAAAAACTACAGATATAATTTTTTTTCTTTCATGAATGAAATGAATACTGTAAGGATAAGAAACTTTATTCACATTTCTCCCTTTTCTACATTGGCTAGAAATTAAGTTGATAGAAACAAAACTTATATGGAATACCATAGATGAATATCAAGACCAAAATAAATTTATAGAAATTTTCCAGTGGAGGGGGTTGGAGAGATTGCTCAGTGATTAAGGCACTTGCTTGCAAAGCCTGATGACCCAGGTTTTAACTCTCCAGTACCCATGTAAAGCCAGATCCACAAAGTGATGCATGCATCTTAAGTTTGTTTGCAGCAGCAAGAGGCCCTGACATGCCCATTCATCCTCTCTCTCTCCCCTTGTAAATAAATCAATAACTAAAAGAATAAATTTTCTGGCCATGGTGGTGCATGCCTTTAACCCCAGCACACGGGAGGAATTGGTGGGAGGATGGCTATAAGTTTGAGGCCAGCTTAAGACTATAGAGTAAATTCCAGGTCAGACTGGGCTACAGTAAGATCCTATTTTGAAAACAACAGAAAAAAAAAAAAATCCAGTGGAGTCTCATTCTCTCTAATAATAACAGTGTCTTATGGCTTTCAGCCATTTCCTTCAAACACTAAGAATTTTTAAATGCCTGTTATCCTTTTGGGGCTATTTTGTAAAACTTTTGTTTTGGGCCGGGCATGGTGGCACACACCTTTAATCCCAGCACTTGGGAGGCAGAGGTAGGAGGACCACAAAGTTCAAGGATCACATCCATCAGAGACCCCAAAACAAAGTTTATCATTAGCAATAGCCTTCCATGGATCTGCTTTGGAAGACAAGGATTTTTAAATTTCCTTTATTTAATTTAATTGTTTTTTTTTTGCTTTGTTTTTATTTATTTATTTGAGAGTGACAGACAGACACAGAAAGAGGCAGAGAGAGAGAGAGAGAGAATGGGTGCATCAGGGCCTTCAGCCACTGCAAACAAACTCCAGATACATGCACCACCTTGTGCATCTGGCTTACGTGGGTCCTGGGGAATGGGGAATCGAGCCTTGAACTGGGGTCCTTAGGCTTCACAGACAAACACTTAACCACTAAGCCATCTCTCCAGCCCTAATTGTTTTCTTTTTTATAATATATTTTAAAAAATATTTCATTAACAACATATTTCTTATGGATACATCATGAATTGTCACCCTCTTTTCCCTCATCCCTGTCCCCATTCTGCTGGGATTGCTCCTCAGTGGGGATGCAAGTATTCCCCATGCGGTTGTGGTTTATGCATTGTGGGAGCAGCAGTCAGTTATTTTTTTTGGGGGGGGGAGTATGGGAATGCCTCTGGGCATGATGTCTCAACTGGTGGGGTGGCTCTTACAATCTTTCTGGCCCCTCTAGGAAGACAGTTTTAACAGAACAATTTTTGACTTGGGCCACTGGGCTTACTGAGAAAACAAATTTTTTCTTCTAAAAAGAAGCATACGGCTGAAAAACAGCATCAATATGAGTAATGCAGTATTAAATTTTGATTTCAATTCATTTAAAACATTTAAAACGTGGATTCAACAGGACGTCTACCAGGAGAAAAATGTAAGTTGCATGAGTGTAACTTTTCACTTTAGAACCAGCACCTTTAACCAAATAGTAAGGACACAACATTTGTTGAATAAGTGAATGAAGGCTGAGTACCGGGCAACATTTCCCCAGTGGTGGCCACAGTCAAGTTTACGCTAATATATAGCATAACTCGTCAAAGGTCGCCTGAAATATTGTCATGAGACATCTACTAATCCCTAGTCTCAATGTGGATTAATTTCAAATTATCCAAAACTCTCGGGTATTTTTAGCAACATACTCCAGATATGTAGTCAATACTCAAAGGGACTGCATAACACCAAGCTTAGAAACTATCTTATATTTTATTGGAGATTCTAGGCGACAGGGGGAAGATAAAGTGGCTGGAAAAAAAGGAAAATCATATAGACAGCAGGTCAGCTAGAAATAAGCTTTGCCATCCTGAAAAAAATAAAATAAAAAGCACTAGTCAAAGGAGAAACCTACTATGATATGATTTAATCCTAAACCTCACTAAGACCAATAGGATGGGATAATATGTAATTAAATAATACAAGGTTTGAGTATTTGCAGAATTAATTCCAATTTTTAAATACACATATGATCTTTGCTGAGAATTTAAGACTCTCTTGGTTTGGAATCCCAAGTATACATGAAATAGAATATGAAGTATTTTGTCAAACACCCTGTCTCTTGGAACATGGAATAGGCGGAGGCAGGCAGAATCAGATAGCAGTGGTGACTAGCAACCACATTCTCAGAGATGAAGTCATATAGATCCCCTGATAGAGTTCCAGGCTCTCGAAGTATTTCCCCTTTTAGTCCCAGACACTATAACTGTCAGGCCTTTTGGGTCTGTTATTCCAATTTGAGAAGACTGACTCAAATGCCATAAAAGTCTTGAGGGGGGGGGTCAGAGAACATTTTGAGCACTGTGGACTCAGGGGACTGATAATGGAATATGAAGCTTTCACCCCTAAAATGTTCTTGGGAACAGAAAGCATCATATCTTTTTTTTTTCCAGTATTATCCCTCTCTCCGTCCCTTCTCCCAGGTAGTGCTAAAACATTCAGCAGCTGCTATCACTTATCTGTAGCATCCTAAAGAGTTTATAATGTTTGTTTTGCCTTATTTTATTTTATTTTTTATTTTTTTGGAGCATAGATAAGGATAGCCTTAGAAATCTCAACCCTGGTTTTCTGGGAAATGTGCCTGGAGCCATGGAAAGGGTCATGTTGAAATGTAAAGTTTGATAATGGTTTTCTGGAGCCTAGCTAAAATTCTGTCCTTCTAGCAGTTCCCAAATCACATGTCCACTGTTGACCCATGAAACTCACTTTGAGTAGCCAGGCTCTATTCCAACTTGACCTCTGTAAAAATTTTAATTTTAGAGAGCTGGGTGTGGTGGCTCACACCTTTAATCTCAGCACTTGGGAGGCAGGGGTAGGAGGATCACCCGTGAGTTCGAGGCTAACCTGAGACTACACAGTGAAATCCAGGTCAGCCTGAACTAGACAGAGATCTTAGCTCGAAAAGCCATAAAAAAAAGAAAGAAAAAAATTAATTTTAGGACCACAACAATTTCTCTCCAAAAAAATCTCAATTGTGCCCATGTAGCAACAGATATCATAGATAGATAGATGATGGATTAGATAGATAAGTAGATAGGTAGGTAGACAGACAGATGGCTCAGCCATTCAGAGCATTTGCAGCAAGCATGACGACCCAAAGGGGTTCCAAGAGCACCTAAGTTCACTTCCCCAGCACCCACATCATGCCCCATCCCTGAACACGTGGGTGTGGCCCCACACATCTGTAACCCCAGCTGTGGTGGCTGCGGAGACCAAAGAATTGCTGGAAACCATGACAACCTCAGCTCTGGGTCCAGAGAGACACTCCTAAAGGGGATGTGTGAATGAGCAATGGAAGAGGGACGCCAGATGTTTTCCTCTGGCCTCCACAGGCATGTGCACAGGACAGACAGACAGACAGACACACACACACACACTGAAAGAGACAGAGAAGGAGAGAGAGAAGAAGCAATGACAGTAGCATATGGGGCCACTCAGGATTCTGTATTTCAGAACATACTGTATCTTAAGCATTTTTTAAAAATACTTATTTTTATTTATTTATTTGAGAAAGAGAGAAAGAGGGAGGGAGGAGACAGAGAGAAAGAGAGAGAAAGAATGGGTGTGTCAGGGCCTCCAGCTGCTGCACTCTGTGCATCTGGCTTACATGTGTCCTGGGGAATCAAACCTAGGTCCTTTGGCTTTACAGGCAAGCGCCTTAACCACTAAGCCATTTCTCCAGTCCAGCATTTCTTTTAATACGGAAAGCAAGACTAAATCCTGGTGGATAGTGTAGGAGATAAGTAGAAGTATTAATGATTTTCATGATTTGATTCAATAGCAGAGAAAGATTTTAATCAACTTGAATACAGATGCTAATTATAGATTGGTAACTGGGCGAAATGCCCCACGTAGAATCTCCTCCATGAGGTGTGCAGTCCACGCCTGTAATGCCATCAGCACTGCTGATGTGGAGGTAGAAAGGACCAAACAGGTCAAGGCCATCCTCGACTACATCCCAGCCTGGACCACCTGAAACTCTGCCTCCAAAACCAAGACGGCGACGAGGAATCTCGTCATGGTTCCGCAGGAACGAGGCGTGCAGCTACCAAGGGTCCTTTATGTCCCCAAAGAGTGAAGTGGCTTCTGTCCCGGCTACTCACGAAGAGAGATTCTTTCTGCAAGTGGGATGTAGGGAGCCCCAGGCTGGTCTGCTTTGACCTCTGTGGTACCCCAGCACCCAGAAAAATGTCTGCTGTGCAGAAAGTGCAATAGCCTTTTACTTTAAAACATCAAGTACCTGAGGTCTTGTTATAATAATACACAATGTAGCCAGGCATAGTGGTATTTGTTTGCAGTCCCAGCAATTTGAGATTAGCAAGAGCTACATTGATCTCATATATCCAGGCTATTCATCAAGACCTTGTCTCAAATATCATGTCAATAAACTGTTAAAATGTGTTTCAATATGTAACTCTCATTTTTCCTTATAAGTGTATTATTTGATATGTGAATATTGACTAAAAGGTGTTTTAAAACTATTCATCCTTGACAGAGGTACAGTCATTTTGCTCTTTATAAACTGACTAAACATTACTCTTTATTACCTGGAAAACAGAATACCAATGCAATCAATCCCATTTTCCCCATATATCTGCTGACTTAAATAAGAGAAACACAAGCAATAACTCTCTCTCCTTCCTCCCTCCCTCTCTCTCCTCTCCCCCCCCCCCCCCGCTCTCATTTTTTTGGTAGAGGAGATGTGGTAATGTTGAGACAGTCTTTCAATACGACCCAGGCAGGCTTGGAACTCAAAGTAGCCAGAAGGCTGGTTTCAAATTCATGGCAATTCTGCTTTATTCTCCTGAGTAGCGAGATCACAGGCATATGCCTGCAATCTTTATGTCTACTCTTTGAGATACTGCTGAAGCTTAAAGTCTAGATTTTCTTTGGGATCCTATCAGCATTTTGAGAAGAAGGCTATTATAAGTTTCTCATAATATCTCATACGTCCAATTTTTTATGTGTTTTTTATAAGTTGATATATATTCTTTTTTCTTTTCTTTCTTTTTTTTTTTTTTTTTTTTTTTTTGGTTTTTCAAGGTAGGGTCTCCTTCTAGCCCAGGCTTACCTGGAATTGACTATGTAGTCTCAGGATGGCCCCAAACTCATGATGATCCTACTACCTCTGCCCCCTGAGTGCTGAGATTAAAGGCGTGCGCCACCACGCCTGGCTTGACACACGCTTTCTTGACCTACTCTTGCCTGCGGGTCACAGTCCCTCCCTGGACAAGGATCCTGGCTGGTTTTGCTCCCACCTGTACCCTACCCACCTGCTTGGCCAGGATCCTAATCATGTGTAAGGACTCCTAAGTGCTCACCATCACTCTGGAAGCGTCTCTCTGGCATTGCCCTCACAGGAAGAAAGATGACAAGAGAGGTTTCTGAATAGCTTCCAAGAGAGGAATAACTCACAGCAGCAAGTCAAAGCCCTTAGGAAATCGATGGAAACCAATTAATAAGGTTGCAATATTACACACTGCCTCCGGGCCCACACAGGACCTAGAGCACTCAGTCCGTGAGCCAGAGCGGGTGACGGTCAAGGTGAGCAGCAGTGACGCAGGATAAAACCACCTCCAATGTTCAGCTCGTCATTGAACAAACCCACAAAGATGAAACACTTTAATTTTAAAAGGATCACAATGCCACACCCCACCCTCCTTCTTTTTCTTTCTTCAGCATGCACCTCATAGGACCCAACCTCAGAAACACCGAGTCTGAGGGCAAACACTGAAGTTGAAGCTCACTGGGCACCGATATGAGTACCAGACACAAAAAGCGAATGTCTGCAGCCTCCCCTCACTCTTCATGCACCTATCACCATGCCTCCGGATTCGGCGGCTCTATCAGCGTGGAGAAAAGCAGCCATTCTTAAACACGGGGGGCTGTGAGTAGCTCAGTGGCGGAGCCCTTGCCTAGCATGTGGGAGGAGTCCCCAGTCCCAGTCACCAACACAGGCTTGCAAGTCAATAGACAGCAGATGAATGAGAGATATACAGATACATAGATGCATGCATGCATGCATACATACATACATGGTACAGAGATGATAGATACACAGACAGATGGATGATAGATAAACAATGCATGATATAGATGAGACATAGGTGATTGACGGATCATTGAGACCACCTATGAATTTCATTTAGGCTTGCTCTGTCTCCACAACCCATCTATGAGAAAACTCAGCATCTGTGTGATCTGTCAGCAGAAGCCTTCTATAAGCAATGAATCTGACATCAAAATTTTTTAACAGACATCTATTTTACAGCATTGGTACAAACTCTTTCTAGAGGCACGTCATCTTCTAAACCTCCCTAAACTTATAGGGAAACAGACGAAAACAGCCTCTGAAAGGCAGATACATCCAGTCCACTAAGATCACAACCAGTAAAACTGTGAGTAACATCTTCCATCTCCAGATTCCATATGCAATGAACATAAGCACCCCTCATTCTTTCACGAGAACATTCTCCCTCCACAACACTGGGGGACAAAGCAAAAACACGTCACTGAGCAACAGAGTCTCATTTTTCGGGTTTTGTGGAGAAACAACTGCCTGTGGGGATTAAAACAAAAACAAACCTTTCCTTTCAGCTCTTCCTATAACCTCATCTCATCCTGTGACTTTTACTTACAAAACACACGCAAAAAAAAAAAAAAAAAAAAAAAATCTACCTGTGCCCATCACCATGGTAGATGGTGGAGAAAAATGTTAATTTTATAATGAAGATAGATAAGATTTCACCCAACCAATGTGTAATTAGGTCTGAGGGTGATTCCATTACATATATATATATATATACATATATATATATATATACATATACACACTCACATACATATATATATATATATATATATATATATATATATATATACACACACACACACATACATACACACACACATTACATACATATATTCTTTTCAAAGAAGCCAACATATTCAAATGTGGTGGCAATAGCTACAGCTCATGAGAACTTACCCACCTGGTGCTGAGAATCAGCTACGAGCCTGAATAGGTACATTCTATACCCAAATTATCCTTTCACACAGAACAACACACCAGTAAGAGGAAGAGGTGAAGCCCAGTAGCTCCACCAGCACACGATCACTCAAGTTCACTGAAAGCAGGGAATGGATGCGCTCAGAGACTCAGACAATGCCAATGTTGACACGCACACTCGGGGAGGGTTGCCGGAGAGATGCATTACTTCCGAATAGAACGCTACGTCTCTACGCCACTATTCATTTTGTGGTGCTCCCCACTGTCTGTGGCTCTCCAGATCTTCCTACTTGTGGTACCTGACTTTTGGAGTTCCGTAGTCAAGTAACACACCTGTCCCCAGGCAAAGACTGAACCATTTGAGTGCTTTATCTCCAATATAAAATGGGTAATTTTCCTACAGACAAAAGAAAAATGCATTAGAACGTGGATGCTTCCTTGAGGGTGCACTGTTTTCCCGCAGTATTTGGGAACACACTAGTTGGGTAGTCCTTACCCAAAACACTGGGAATCGGAACACTGTTGGCAGTTTACAGATTTGCATAAAGTTGCATAAACTTTTCCCATGATCACCCACACTCTGAAGCCTCGTGTCACCCCTCATAAAGCTTTGGATTTCAGGGCTAGAGGGATGGCTTAGCAGTTAAGGCATTTGCCTGCAAAGCCAAAGGACCCAGGTTCGATTCCCCAGGACCCACGTTAGCCAGATGCACAAGGTGGTGCATGCATCTGGAGTTTGTTTGCAGTGGCTGGAGGCCCTGGCATGCTCGTTCTCTCTCTCTCTCTCTCTCTGTGTGTGTCAAATAAATAAATAAAAATAAAATATTTTTTAAAAACAGCTTTGGCTTTCAGAGCTCTTTGGATTTGGATTTTCAGACTGGGGATATGCAGCTCTGTCAGTTTGTGAATGTTACCAGCAGCCTTGTTAGTCACAACAAATGCCTTTGCATATAGTTTGTATCCTGGCTACGCCAGGAAACAGGAGTTACCTCTGTGGGGGGGGGGGGGAGAGCCTAAATGCACTAAAGAGAACAGGAATTCATTCATTGCATTCAAGTCTGCATGATCCAGCTATCTTTGCAGGGGTTTCTGCATGTGTATGTAGAAGCCCTAATGCATTAGAGGAGGCCTGAATAATCACAAACACAAGAGGAACTCAGTGTATGATTCAAACTTTGGAAATCGAGTTTTTAAAAATTTTTTTTGTTTATTTTTTTATTTATTTGAGAACAACAGACAGAGAGAAAGAGACAGATAGAGAGAGAGAGAATGGGCACGCCAGGGCCTCCAGCCACTGCAAACAAACTCCAGATGTGTGTGCCCCCTTGTACATCTGGCTAACGTGGGTTCTGGGGAATTGAGCCTCGAACTGGGGTCCTTAGGCTTCACAGGCAAGCGCTTAACTGCTAAGCCATCTCTCCAGCCCTCGGGTTCTTCTTTTTGTACACACTAATCATTGGTAAGAATACTGTTGTGGGGGCCTGAGAGCGACAAGCCCCTGTCGATTCTTGATAGACTTCAAACTCCCCAAGCCAGTGGCTCACAAGTTCCCTTACAATCAACAACAACAACAAATTCATAAGAATAGACATGAAAACGGGTAAATTATTTGAAGAGAGTAGAATAAGAAACCCCCAAAATCTCGCAAGCTGAGAGTCCCCCCCCCACTCTGAGGTGGAAGGGGTCTCAAGTGGGGAAAAGTCCTCGTGGAGACTTGCATAAGGTCCCCTTAGAACCTTACAGATAGAAATTCGACCCCTGATTGCTGCAAAGATGAGCCTCACTGGCAAGTTTAAGGGCATATAAGGGACTTTGGTTGGTTGACTGGTTGGTTGGTTGGCCAAGGAGTAGAGCACACACCTGAGAAGATGCCCGTCAACAAGGGATGGGGACAGTTAAGAAGAAAGTAATAGAACCACCATCTTGAATCCCACTGGAGTCCCCGTCTGGTCTTGCCAGGACAGGTCAGCAGCTGAGCTCTTTTGGTCCTGTGTCCCTGACTACCTGCAAAAGAAAGTCACCTTCCTCGCTAGTCTCTCTCAACATCATTCAAATTCCTCAGCGATGTTTGTATCTGGCACATGCTATATTTAAAACATTTTACGCATGGGGTAATAGAGGAACCACATTACGTCATTTCATTGTCGTTTTAAAGTTACCCTTTAATCCCAGCACTCGGGAGGCAGAGGCAGGAGGATCGCCGTGAGTTTGAGGCCACCCTGAGACTACATAGTGAATTCCACGTCAGCCTGAGCTCGAGTGAGACCCTCTCTGGAAAAACCAACCAACCAACTAACCAAACAAACAAACAAACAAATTCCTTTCAAACTCCAATCTCCATCATATGAAGTTTCAAAGGGGAAAGTGGGGGGGGGGCAGGGAGGGAGGGAATTACTATGGGATATTGTTTACAATTATGGAAGTTGTCAATAAAAATAAATAGATAAAATTTAAAAATTAAAAAATAATAAAAATAAAAAGACATGCAAGGTGCTGGCTAATCTAATCGTCATGACCAAATAAATACTTCATTGTTTCCTAGTACTCAGTGTTGGCACCATACTTACCAGTAGATATGCGAAAAGAGGCCAGGACTAAAGAAGAAATAGGGAGCTCTTGGGTTATTGTTCTTAAGCATTCGTATATTCACGTGGGCTACATGTAAAAACAATCACTTTTCGAAGAAGCAAGGTCCAAGCTGTATAAATGATTAAAAGACCTATCTATCGTAAACCTGAAAATAAATAAATAAAAATAAAAACCTTTCAACTAGAATGTTTTTGGATTTTATGCTAATTTTATTTGTTTTTTTTTCCATTTCATGAAGAAGGTATAAATGTAAGAGGGAAGATTCTGAGGCAATTACCATGCTTTCAATAAAGGCCCTTGTTAACTGTTCAGCCCTGAACGGGGGAAATTTCCATGCCTGTAATACCTTCCATGGCCATTAGAGGGAGCTACACGGAGGCCTCACTGCCTGACCTATGGTATTCCTAGGAACCACTGGCAGAAAATACAAGTGATGCAAGAATATTAGCGGGTTCCGTGGACTGCTGGAGAGTGAGGTAAAGCACTTACAGATCACTCTCTCTCTCTGCAAGGCCGAGAGCTCTCTAGCCTTTGTTAGAACAAAACACAGCAGACGACCAAGACACCTGTTCTAAAAACTGCCCACTGCAACTCACTCGCCAGCCATCAGACACCTGAATGCCAGGTTCCCGGAAGTGTCTGGTACTCCTCAAATTCCTCAAGATGATGCAAGCCCCGGCAAGAGACGATGGGTAAGCAGGAATAGAAGGAGGCCAGCATGAAGCGGGGATTCCTTTGAGATCTAGAAATCTGAAAATTGTCTTTAATCTTCCCACGTAATATTAAGTAGTCCAGAAAATGAACTAAATATACTAGTAGTTTTTGAATTTTTTTTTATATTTTAAAATAGTTTTATATTATTTTTAGTCATTTATTTGAGAGAGAGAGAGATTGAGAATGGGCATGCATGTTCTTGAATTCAGTCTCCACATGAAAGACTAAATGCTCACATCATTTTCCAAACCTCCATATCTGTCTCATTCTGAAATCAAAGTAACCAAGCATCTTCTTAGACATTACATACCGTCTTCCACTAATAATAATAATAAAAAACATTAAAAATAAATAAGTGAAAGATGAAAGCAAAAAAATATATAAAGATTCTTGTTGCTACCACGGCATTGTTTTAAAGACTTCAAAATGAATCACACTCTCGCTTTTGTTTCCCGAATCTTGAGTTTTATGTTTCTTTCAGTTTCCTGAAGATATAGATTTCCCCACTGCAAAACAAAGAGTGGGCAAACCGGTCTGTAGTGTTCTGATTATCAGAGGCTGACATCTCATAACCTTTGCAGAACTTTAACAAAGGAGTGAAAATATTGAGATTATTTAAATGACCACATCCTCTTACCCTCTCAGGGGGAGTTGGTGGTGATAGATGGTGAGCATCCTCAATTCAAAACTGGGGGCAATGGGCTGGGGGGATGGCTCAGTCCATAAGGCGAGCCTGAGCGTTTGAGTTCAGGGACCCAGGCCCCATGTCAACAAGCTGGAAGCCACGGTGGGCTTCTATAACTACACCTCACCCATGGCAAGAAGAAAGGTCCAGAACTTTCTAGAAGCTGGTGGGCCAGCTAGGCTGGCAAGCGTGGCAGTGAACAAGAGCAAACGGTGACACGGCGCAAATGAGACGCCACATAAGGGTAATGTATTGCAAAATACTAACCCCATGGCTATGTGTGAAGTTATACATGAAATATAAATGAATTTTCACTTTAGACTTGCTTCCCATCCTTAAGATAGTTCGTCAAGGGCATAAATATGCCACCTCCTCCCAATGTACAAAGAAACTCAAAATCCTTCCTAAGCATTATGGTAAAGGATGTTTCACATTTAAAGTCATACACTCTGCGCTGTGCACTTCTAACTCTTGTCAAATGTTACAGTAAAACCATAACCATGTTATAGATGAATGAACTGGACTTTAGAGAGATTAGATGACTTGCTTAAAGCCACATTTGTAAGGATTACTATGGCCAATACTAAATTCAGATCTGTCTAGATTCAAAGCCCACCCTGCCCAAATTCATAAATAACCCCCTAATTGCAATACCTACTGGTGAAAAGTAGTCACAACCACTACTTTTATTCTGTCATTTTAAAAGCATTTTTTATTTATTTGAGACAGAGAGAGACGGGGAGGGGCAGACAGGGAGAGAATGGGCGTGCCAGGGCCTCCAGCCACTGCAAACAAACTCCAGACACACGTGCCACCTTGTGCATATGTCTTACATGGGTCCTGGGGAATTGAACCAAGTTTCTTTGGCTTTGCAGGCAAATGCCTTAACCGCTAAGCCATACAATGACTACTTTTGAGCACTTAATGTACTTAAAGTTTTACAGTTGTCGGTTAACAGTCTTTTGTGCCTGAAAAGTTCAGTGTTTACAAACATGTTTCGTGTCCTCACATCTGGTAGTTGTGGCCCTAGTAAGTGGAGAACTGTGCTCTTTTGTTAGCCAGGATCCAGTGCACATGTCCACATAGTCCTTAGCCAGCATCCGAGTCACAAGTGGCACATGTGATCACCTTCTGAATGTTCCCAGCTGCGTTTCTGGCTGAAGTTTTCCAAACTTGCATGACTGCGCTCCCAGAAGCTACCATTGCAAGAGTGCATATACATGCCAGTATCAGTCAGAATTTCCTGTTGTAGGGCTAACAGAATCAAACGATGTTACCTGCCCTTTCTTTATGATCATCTGGAGGAGGTAAAAGACATCAAGAAGTTCAATGTACAACTTACAGTGAAAAAAAAATGATTTGAAGGACACATTGTATAGAAAGCTATGCATGCTGTAGCATAGGAGGTCAGAAATATTCAACCCTGGAGATGTGTTTGTCTCAAACAACATCATGTGCTGAGTTTCTAAAATGGTCAAAAATTGTGGGCTAAATGATTTGACTCTCTTCTGACGATGGAGATGCTCAGGGCACAAAGTCAAAGAGGTTATATTGCCCTAAAATTTGTAAAGCTAATCCTTTGCCAAAGGTCAGATATCTTAATGATTTCTGAAAAATAATGAAACACCATGCAAAGTCATGGATGCTTATCTCTGTAAACTACTTTGAACAGGAGCGTCACCTCGGAGGAATTTCTCTGATCATATGCATCGCTCTCTTAAAAATGCCATTGTAGCGCTCTGCTGACTGGGGAAAGCAACACTAGCAGGCGGTTGAATACCATCTGCCACAAGGCATGGAAAAAAGGAGTTTAACTACAGTTCACATAAAACTCTGAACATGAAGGGAGGTTATTTTGAAAATATACACAAATTTATGGGGCCATTTCAGAGTTCAAGCCTAGTAGCATATGACAAAATGAAGTGGCTGGTAGCATTTTGACCTGGCAAATGCCAGGAAGCACACGGATCCCGCATCTGGAACACGCGGGGCACACGTGCCGGCATGTGCCAGGGAAGCACGTGGATACCGCATCTGGAACACGCGGGGCACTGCTGTGAAGCTTCAGGAGTAACTTGGTACAAAATAAGGAACTGAAATGGAGCTATCCGTCAGCAATCGCTGCCACACATAAAGCCAACACATTTAATTAGCCAAAACCATACATACACTTCCTTCCTTAAAGTCCCACCTTTTCCATGTGTTTTGCATGTAGCAAGACTTAGCATTCACTTCACCCGCCTTCTCCCTCACAGCAAGTCTGTTTGGGACTTGGTGTCATCTTTCTACTTCACAGACCTCACAGTGACACTGATCTTGGCTTAGAAGAGCCTGCCAGAGAAACTCACAAACACCGATGTGACCAACATGACGTTCCCATCCAGACAGCCATACATTCCACATGTTCTCTGGCTCAGAAGATCCAGGCTCCCCCTGGTCTCTCAGGTTTGGGGCCTTTTGAAAAGGTGACTATACTCTACCAGAGACCAAGGCAATTGGAAGTCAACCCCTGCCTGCTATGTTTCTGACCTGCTTCACCAAAGTGAATATTAAGCCGCAAAACAAGCCGACACTCCGAAGCATTGTTGAAGGATTTGGGTATCTGTGCATCCAGGCGCTGTCCTCAGAAACCCTAATGGTGAATTCGTGTAAGATTATAGCTGAAGGCTGGAGAGGAGATGGTTCATGTGGCCAATGTTATTGAGATTCTACGTCTTTCACAGGTTCCACATATCATTTTGTTTAATATTCTTTTCATTTTACAAATATGAGTATGGAAACACATTTTTTTCCTTATAATGTATTCCAGTAACTGGACCCACTTTTCAGGTACATGGAGGAAACAGTTATAATTCAGATATGTGGGTGCACAATAACCACACTATTATTGTACAAATACTGTCCCACTAAAAGCACTATAAAAAGTATAGCTGAAAGATGGGTGAATATAAATTATATCCTCTCATCCCATATACTAAAACAAAAAGTACTTTGCATCAAGAATGTTAAATTATGGATACTCAAACAATAATTTTGTTTGCGATGTTCTCCCAAAATTGAACACATTCCAGCTGGACAGGATGACACCAAATCCACAAAATTCAGACAGTATTGCAACTTAGCCATCCAGAACCACCTAAGTGACCACACAGAGGTACTCTCTAAGATGTACTCATTCCAATTAAAAAATTGTCACTATAGAGAAATGTGGGAGCTTATACCTGTCACCCTAATTCTTGAGAGGCTGAGTCAAGAAAAAAACAAAAAGGACTTCAATGGCCTGGAGAGATACCTTCATATTTAAAGCACTTGCCTGCAAAGGCTAAGGGCCCAGGTTTGAGTCCCTAGTACCCACATAAATCCAGATGCACAAGGTGGCACATGCATCTGGAGTTTATTTGCAGTGCTTAGAAGCCATGGTGTGCCCATTATCCCTGCCTTTATCTGTCTGTTTTTGTCTCTTTCTCCTCAAATAAATAAACAAAATATTTTTTAAAAGAATTTCCAGCTGGGCATGGTGCACACGCCTTTAATCCCAGCACTTGGGAAGCAGTGGTAGGAGGATCACTGTGAGTTCGAGGCCACCCTGAGACTCCATAGTGAATTCCAGGTCAGCCTGGGCTAGAGTGAGACCCCTATCTCGAAAAACCAAAAAAAAAAAAAAAAAAGAATTTCCAACTTAGCATGATCCACAGAGAACAGACCTTGTCTCAACACACATGCGTGTGTGCACACACATACACAGGCATACACAAATGGTTGATTTGAAATGTTTGAGGGGATTAAAATACATTCTGGATTATAAGAAATATTTCAAAAGAAAAGGCTAGGAACATTAGAGAAATTTCTGAAATTCGAGGAAACACCTTATTTACCCTGTATCCTTTAATTAGCTTTTCTTAAGTTATCTTTGAATAAGATTTTAAAACCAGAATGAACCTTTCTTTTTTATTCCTCCCATGATGGAAATTGGCCAAGAATTGACCACAGAGACTGCTAATTATCCATGCAATCGTCTAAAAGCCTTAAAATCAGAATAAATTCTTTAGGGGACCAATTTCTTCATTGTCCAAACCCAACAAGCATATGAATGCATTAAACTTATTGTAGTAAGTATAAACTGAATATAAATATCAGTTATATGTACAGAAATCCTTCTTATAGCAAGACCCACCAGCAATATCCATTGTTCAGAACAAATTTTAAGACTTTAGTCCCATTGGTTTTCTCCTTGAGCCAAAATATGCATATTATTTTCACTTTGTTGACTCTAATTTTTGTTTTCTAGAGCAATACACAAGTTCATTCACCTTTCTTCTTAAATGACAGCCTTGTAAAGAATTAGAGACAGGTGTCTCCATTTCTATGAGCCTTCCCTTCTTCAGGCTACACAGTCCCACTTCCTTTATTTTTGACATGATTTCCAGACTTCTGGCACTTCTGTCGGTCACTGTCCTTCCTAAAATTACGGTGTCTTGGACAGAACACAGTATTCCAATTGATCCAGCCAGCATGAACTGCGTCAATGATATTACTTCCCAAGATGTGGACACTCATTTCTATTTATACTGCCTAAGGAAGTCTTAAGGGTTTTCTTTTTTTTTTCTTTTTTATCTTCCCATTTCTTTTTCCCTTGAAGCAGCTGCGTCATACAGTGGGCTAATATGAAATGTGCAGTCAAGTAAAGTCTCCAGATGTTTTTTACAAACTGAAAATTGCCATCTTCGGTTACAACGCAGAGCCAGGAACCACCAGCCCAGGAGAACTCAGACACTGGCCGGGGGAGGGCTGAACATTAGGGATGTCTGAAAACCTCTTTGAGTTGTGTTCTGGTTGCTTAAAATTTCAGCAAACATAAGTAGTTTTGCTTGGGACAAGTAGTCTCTCTCTCTCTTGCTTGAGCTCCCTCTCTCTCTGTTTCTCACACACACACACACTTGATACTATGCTACATAAAATATCTGATCACAGCCGGGCATGGTGGCACACGCCTTTAATCCCAGCACTCGGGAGGCAGAGATAGGAGGATCACCATGAGTTCGAGGCCACCCTGAGACTACATAGTGAATTCCAGGTCAGCCTGAGCCAGAATGAGACCCTACCTTGATAAACCAAAAAAAAAAAAAAAAAATCTGATCACAGTTCAGAGGACTTTAAGAAATTTATTTTATCTGGATATAATGCTATGAAGTGGGTTCTATCATACACATTTTAAAATGAAGGAATAGTGGTACAAATCATTTAAGGCTCTTGTTCGAAATCATGCAGTCCGTGAGAAGCTGAGCCTGGCTGTAAACCAGGGAGAGTAATTCTATATCTGAGGGTCGCACTCACTGCACTTCGGCCTTATGTGAAGATGTTGGCTGAGGCAGACACTCTGTTAGGCACTGTGGGGACAGCCAAACACCACCTTCACATTTCTCTGCTTCTCGTTGATTCATGACGTGTAGTCCTGATAAGCACCCGAAATGAGTCAGAAGCATTCTGAGAGTGACTTTATATTCCATCACACATATGGAAGTCACTTTCACTTTTGAAAGGATTAGGAAATTAATATCTACAATCTGCCTAAGATAATATCCAGATGTAAGTACAGTTTATTCATGCAAGTATGAACCCTTAGGCCAGAAAACAGCAAGCTTGCAATAAAATGATACATATATCATGAGATTTTTATAAAATATAATGAGATTTTACTTTAAGAAGTGAAATAGTCTCTCAAAAGAAAACAATCCTGGGGCTAGAGAGACAGGTAAGTGGTTAAAGGCACTTGCTTGTAAAGCCTGACAGCCCAGGTTTGATTCCCCAGTACCCATGTAAGGCCAGATGCACCAAGAGGCGCGTGTATCTGGAGTTCATTTGCGGTGGTAGGGAGCCCTAACCCCCCCCCCCAAGCTCTTTCTCACTCTGCTCGCAAATACATAAAAATGCTTTTAAAAAAAGAAAACCGTGGTGAGAAATGAAGGGGGTGTGACTATCAGGCAGTTTAGGGCTGGGAATGCCTCAGGGAGAGGGCTTGCCTAGCATGGGGTAGGCACTTTCCAATCTATAACTGCTAGTAGTAACAGTG
Source organism: Dipus sagitta (assembly GCA_036346955.1). Classification (NCBI taxonomy): domain Eukaryota; kingdom Metazoa; phylum Chordata; class Mammalia; order Rodentia; family Dipodidae; genus Dipus; species Dipus sagitta. Next base: position 4,138,686 of record CM070789.1, on the reverse strand, counting down.
ATAATAAATAACGGTATTCAGTTCTTTTAGCATGTCTTCTTTGATACGTTGTCTTAATACTGCGATCATGACCATACTAAAACATGCAAAAGACAATACCTTTTACGCCTGACTCGCACTGACTTTCACCCCTCCAACTTCCAGGAGAGACACCATGAAGGGCCATCAGTCCAGTGCACTCCAGCTATTTCACACCTGGTATTTACTATGTTTTATTATATCTATTATCTGCTATTTCTATGTCTCCAGCACTCAAATTACCCACCTTCTAGTCCCAACTTAAGCACCCCTCACCTTACCTTGGGAGGCGTCTGGACAGAAGTCCCAGCCAGCCGACCCCGCATAGCATCAGTAGGCTACAGGAGGCGGGGAGGGTTGTCCTGGGCCCACCATGGAAAGAATTCTCGCTTCAGGAGGGAGTCAGGGCTGCGAGGGGCCAGGGGAGCCCAGAAAGCCAGAGAGGAGAATCGTAGCTCTGCGTGCCCTGCTGCTGACACCTTCCTCACCGGAGTCCGCCCCACCTTCACGATGATTTCTACACCAGAATTAATGATTCTGAAAGTCTGTTTTATTTTGAAGGAACACCTTTGTTTATCCAGGTGCAGAAGGTTGTTTTCGTCTGCCACAGAAAAACATGTTCCAGGCATCACGGACAGCATGCTCTTAGAAGGAACCATTTCAGGATTAAAGGCCCGGGACAGAAGCGGACCAAGACAGAGGTGAGCACGTAAGGAGGCATGGGTACTCCGGGTGTGGCTAGCACACGCCAATCAATCCAGCACTCGGGAGGTGGAGGCAGAAGCATCAGCAGTGAGCTCAGCCTGGACGACATGAGCTCCTGTCTCGCCCCAACCCAAAGAACTATTTGCACTGGTCTGATAGACAGACAGACGGCAGGTAAGAAAGGAGGGGAGGGGGGGATGGAGAGAATATGTTCGAGAAAAATTAAGTTTCTAACAGGACATCATTTACTGACATTATTTCAGGCCTCACACTTATGAAGACACAAGGATTTACAGGGCCTATTTTGAATCTGTGTACTTTGTATGCTTCCTATGTAAACTTCATAAATACATGTACTTTATTAAAGTGTTTATAAATATCCATGAATCTGTTTTTATCGTTGTTTTTAAATTTATTTATTTATTAGATATAGAGGGACAGGGGTGGTGGGGGAGAAAGCATGGGCGTGCCAGGGCCTCTAGCCACTGCAAACGAACTCCAGATGTGTGTGCCATAATGTGCATCTGGCTAATGTGGGACCTGGAGAATCGAACCTGGGTCCTTATGCTTTGCAGGTAAGTGCCTTAACCGTTAAGCCATCTCTCCAGCCCCATGAATATGTTTTGATAAATGAAAGGCTACACTGTAGTCAAGACCTCAGTATAGACTGTGGCATTATAATTTGGTCTATGATAGAATAAAGCAAAAATGTCTACCCAGAGTTTAATAATTACATTCCAGCAGTTTCTAATATTCCAAGCCTATATCATGACACTGGGGATATTAAACTGTTATGACAACATAATTATAACCAAGTTTATAAAGGGGTCAATATTATAAAATGTGTCCCCTAAAAACTCTGTGCTATGTTTAACAGTGAAAACTAAAATTAAAAAAATGTTTAGTTTTAAAAACGGTCTCTGAAGCAATACTGTTCCAGTACTTCATATTGTAATTTTAAATTCATTTATCCCTAGATATATACAAATATATACATATATCCTCACTTTGGAATTATTTAACAAAATTTGATTGTTTTTTATTTTTCCCAAAAATAAAGAGTCTGTGGTATTCACCTACATATAAATCGAGTTCCTATCATATTTATCTATCTATCTATAAATATATACACATGTGTGTATATATACATATACATATATACATACATATAATATATACATATATATGTATATATACATATATATACACACACATATATATATGTGTATATATATGTATATATATTTATAACAAGATCTTGATGAACTAACTGCTTATTAAATTTTAGTTTTTTGAATAGAGAATACCTTTTCAAAACAAAAGACTGTGTATATTATAATGAATACATATAAAATTAGCATATAATTGAATAAAAGGTTAATTTTCTCCAGATCTATTAGATCCAGTTTATACTTGTTAGAATTATTTCTTTGGACACTTATTTATAATTACAAAAAAGGTACTTCAAGGGCTGGATTATTGTAATTAACTAGACAGTAGTTATTGATACCCTAGTATTAATATATATATATATATATATACACACACACACACACACATATACATATACATATATATGTAGCCATTTTTTACTGGTTAGTGAAGTTGAAACTTTTTAACTTTTGTGATGCGAGAAATTTATACTATTTTATTAATAAAACTTCGCAATTCAGGGATGGGAAAGGAAAGTACATTTATAACATGGTAAGAGCCAAATTATCCTAGACAGGCTATTCTCAGAGCTTGGATTTTCTAAATATTTGCCCTCTCTTTATGCTACTCATGACCAATCTGTGTTTTTAGGACTTCAAAGCGCAGCTATTCAAAGGACAAGGAGCCAGACAGACATGAAACCCGAACGCCGTGCTGAGGAGCTCTGCTCCCGCCTGGCCACAAAACCAGCCTCATTTCACCTCTCCCACTTCCTGTTAACAGCAAAGGTTAGAGGCAGATTCTGTTCCCAAGCACAAAAGTGAGCATGTCTCTCCTTCTCTCCCCCCCCACCTTTTATGACCAATAAAACTCTGAGAAGCACACATAGGTACAAGTGTTTTATGCTATTTGCTTATTTTATGCCAGTTATAAACGCTGAAGGCAGATGGAGGCACAAGTGTGCAATTCTACAGGCCAACTTGGCTGCAATTAAAGCCACAAACTTCATAGCCAATGGCATTGCCTCAGTCGGGAGTTATCTGCTGCAAACACAGATTTAACTCTGATAAAGATATGTATAAAAACATTAACTAATTTGGTCAGAGTTAGGGCTACTGTTTGTACAAAATGGCTTCTGAACATCAAAACATTAAAATTACATTCATACAAAGTCAAAGTCAATGAAAAAAAAAAGTCAACATTGTGGGGGGAAAAATACTAGAAGAAAATACAGACATATGTCCAAAAATAAATGTCATAATGTTTCAAGATGTATAAACTAACCATGAACACGTTCAGGCATCATGGAGCCCTCGCATTCAACTGAAGGACTACTGTATTTATGAGCACACCTGTGGTCTTACAGTCCAGTGTCCACTATTTTATCCTCACAGAGCCGTGTTTCAGCTCATATTGAAGCATCTCCAATACTCAGAAATTTGAGTGCTCGTAACAACACAACAGGTCTAATGTTTCATCTAACTCCACTTCTCTCACTCTGATCAAAGTACAGTCCAAACTCCAGTCAGATTAAGGACCTCGGAATAGATGGCAAGACATGTAGCTTTTTATTGCCCAATAACTTATCTAGAATCCAAAGACAAAGTGGAACGATTGCACCTGAACCCAGAAGTGCTCAGAAGCCTATGTTTCTAGAGATAAATTTGGTGTGGGACCAGGATGACTTTATTTGGCTCTGTGCTTGCAGTGAAAACCAACCACCGTGCTCCTGTTAAATCACACAAGCCGGGCTCCACCTGGGGCCTCCTTGTCTCTTGAAAGACATGTGCCTCTGAAGTGAATGCCCATAAATTCCACAGTCAGGCTGAAAGTTCCTGAGCCAACCTTACTCTTGGGCAAGATTTCTGCTACTTGTAATTACCAGGTTGACGTCTGCAATAAAAATATGGAATGGTCAGGGCTGCCTCTGCCCCACATCACACCAACCTTCATTGTGACGTTCAGATTAATTCTCATGGCGAAGAATTGCATAAACCGTGGAGACAGGCATTCGCGGGTTTGCGAAACTAGTATGGAGGACGGAGAAACGGGGGATGGACAGCAAGAATTCACTCTGTCGTTTTTGGATAGGTTTACTTCCTTTTACTTTCACTCCTTCCTCTCCTGGGGGACGCAAGAACATTCCACAACAATATTCTCTAATGTAATCACTGACCTTCTGTGAAACTACAGCAAACTTTGATGGCCAAATGTGGTAGTTTAAGTGTGAAATGTCTCCCATAGGTTTATGTGCTTGAACATGTGGTTTCCAGCTGGTGACGCACACACACACACACACATATACACACACACAAACGTACACACATATACACATATATGTACACACACATATACACAAACATACAGACATACACACACACACACACACACACACACACACACACATATATTTGGTAGAATGTGTCACCTATAGGACTCTCCCTGGAAGAACTGAATCACTGCAAGCGGTCCTTGAACTATTAGAGTCCTTTTCCACTTCCTGTGAGCTCTCTGCTAACCAACTACGGTTACAATGTGACCGGCCACTTCACATTCCTGCCTCCGCGAGGGACTGTATTTCCTCAAACAAATTGTAAGCCACAATAAATTCTTTCCTCTGTTAAATTGTTCCTTGTCAGGTATTTGGTCATAGTAACAAGGAAAAAAAAAGTACAGAGCTTTGGGAAATAAGCAGAAGGAGCGGGCAATGGTGGTCTCTCCATACAGGCACAGATATCTAATGTTTTCCTAAGAGAAATTTGGGTAAGAGTTTAGTCAGTGAAAATAGTCTTCATTGAATACATATTTGCTATACAAAGTAACACACCTTGACTACTACTTCTCAACCTTGATATTACAAGATACATCTTTGTCATTAAGAAATAAAGTTTAATTTGATATAACAAAAGGACCTTCTTATATTTGCTATATAAAAAGTCATATTCAGTGTGTAGCCCTCTCTGCCCAATGTGCCAGCAAAGGTAATGTCACACAACACTTGAAAAGACAACTTTTCATTGATTTAGCAATTTTTATTCATTTATTTATTTATTTGAGAGAGAGAGAAAGATGCAGATAGTGTGTGTGTGTGCACACAAGAGAGAGAATGGGCACGCCAGAGCCTCTAGCCACTGTAAATGAATGTACCATCTTGTGCATTTGGCTTACATGGGTCCTGGAGAATCAAATCTGGGTCCCTTGGCTTTGCAGACAAGTACCTTAGCCACTAAGCAATCTATCCAGCCCCTTAAGATTTTTTAAAAGAAGTTTTTCCAACTTCATTAGATTTTAAGCCATTATTGAAAATCACGGTGTTTAAGTTCTTTAATTTATAACCCCACATATAAAAAACACATCTGGAAAAATCAGAAATGCAAACAAGAACTCATAAAAAATGTCCATTTCAATATTATTTACAGTGACAAAACCCAGAGGTAACAAGCCAGCATAAGAGAAATGCTCAAATAATACATGACACAAACATGTGCAGCACGTCACCAAGTAAGAAGCCAGAAGTGGTCATGCATGTTTGGCATCTCAGCACTCAGGCTGGCACAAGGGGACTACCACAAATTTGAGGTGAACTTGGCTTTACAGTATATCCTTCCCCTCAAAAAGAAAAGAATATTAAGAGTATACAAATGATGTCCAAACACTTTTAATGTCATAGGAAGTCCTTGCAATATATACTTTAAAAACACAGAGTTTTGGACTGGAGGGATAGGTTAGTGGCTAAGTTGCTTGCCTGCTGTGGTGGTTTGAATAGAATAGATGGCCCCAGTATATTCAGTTGTTTATTTGTTTGTAGTTTGCATCTCTAGCCATCTGGCTGGAGGCAAGGTCACTGGGTGAATCTTAAGGTTTGGTGGTGGATTTCAGATTACAATCTAAAGATATGCAAATTGTGCCTAGCTGGAGTTCCTGAAGTGTGCTCTGGCTTTTGACCTTTAGGCTTGTACTGCTCTCTCTCTGCTTGGGCCTGTGAAAGCAGGCCCGTTTCTTCTGCTTCTCTGGAACGTCCCCTGGATCTGTAAGCTTCAATAAATCCCTTCCTCCATAACTGTGCCTGGTCTGGAAGTTCATCTCAGCGAACCTGAAGCTGTCTGATACACCTGCAAAGCCTAAGGACCTAGGTTTGATTCTCCAGATCCCACATAAGCCAGATGCACATGATGGCATATTCATCTCGAATTTGTTTGCAGTGGCTAGAGGCTCTGGCTTGCCCATTCTCTCTCTCTCTCTCTCTCTCTCCCTCTGTCTGTACTCTGATAAATAAACAAAAAATAAAATATTTTTAAAAACAGTGTGAGCCGGGCGTGGTGGCACACACCTTTAATCCCAACACTCAGGAGGCAGAGGTAGAAGGATCGCAGAGAGTTCGAGGCCACCCTCAGACTACATTGTGAATTCCAGGTCAGCCTGGTCTAGAGAGACACTCTACCTCAAAAAAGGAAAAAAGAAAAAGAGCGATGATCACATTCTAATTATCCAAAACATATGAGCATTAAGACAAAAAAAAAAAATACTAATGATCATTATTCACATATATTTTGCATACAGTGAATAAAATTTAAATGAAAAAGAATAAAGAAAATGTGTCACCAGAAAAGTAGAGGATGTTTCAATACATCTGGGGTGAGATTCACTCATACCCATGGCATGAGGCACAGTCAGTCCTGGAAAGCAAGGGCAGGAGCTAGTCTCTCCTGAGCCTCCCTCCCAGGCTTCATGTTTGACCACGTGCTGGCATTTCCTCATTGAATCCCCCAGCATCTAGAATCTGTTATTAACACCCACCCACAGGAGAAACTGAAGCCATATAAGCAACTTCATGTAAAACCAATAATTAGTGAGAGTTTAAGGGCCATAAACCAACTTATTCCTATTCCAAGTGTATGTTACAAGGATGGCTATGAAGGCTCTTGGGTACCTTTCCTGATCATCTTAGATTTTATTTTATTTATTTATTTGTTGAGAGAGTGGTGGGGGAGGGGACACATATAGAATGGGCATGCCAGGGCTCTCAGCTCCTGCAAAGAACTCCAGACACATGTGCCACCTTGTGTGTCTGGCTTACGTGGGTCCTGGCAAACAGAACCTTCACAGGGCAAGTGCCTTAACCGCTAAACCATCTCTCCAGCCCCACCTCAGTTCCTTGACATGGGAAAACAAGAGGAACTAAGGGGAAAAGAGAGGGTCTCAGAGGTCAGGCAGTTGAGGATTTAAATCTATCATGGCGGTGGTGATTATAATTAATCAATTGTGCTATTGTTTGTAAGTAAAACGTTCCCACGGGTTCCTGTGGTTGAGCAGTTGGCTCCTGGGTGTCACTGTTTGGGAGGAATGTGGAACTTTGGGAAAGTAGGGGCCAGGTTAGAGGAAGTAGGTTACTAGGCAGGCGGCCTCACTTCCTCTTTGGGCTCTCCTTCCTGTTTATTCACTACTTCCTGCTTGCTGTCCATTTACCTGTTTGCTCTCTGCTTCCAGTTTTGGGGGACTGTGCAGGGCTGGATCCCAGAAGCATGGCCCTGTGGTCATAAAACCACCTATCACTGTGGTCTAAGTGAGTCCTTTCTCCCTTCACGTACTTCTGTTGGGTATCCTGACACAGCTGCGAAATAGTAACTGACGCCATTATATGGAGAACATTCTATGCAAAGATAATGTAGGTAAGATCTCACTCTAGTCCAGGCAGATCTGGAATTCACTATGTAGTCCTCAGGGTGGCCTCAAAAATCTCAGTGATCCTCCTACCTCTGCCTCCTGAGTGCTGGAATTAAAAGCATGTGCCACCACACCCACCTTGTTTTTTTTCTTTTGGTTAACAGGGTCTCAGTATACGCCAGCCTGGCCTTGAACTTGTGGCACTCCTCAACCTACCGAGTGCTCAGATTCCAGACGTGAGCCACCAAGCCAAGTTTCACTTCATCTTAATAATAAAACTCCAGATAAATGAGCTAAAACACATATTTCAAAATATCAACATGTCAGCCTACATTTTGCTGTGTGTAGCGCATAGTGTGCCCACGCATCTGTTCACGTTGCAGACTTGCCGAGGCCACAGGGGAATGTCAGGTGTCCTCCTCAGTCACTCCTCCAGTTCCGCTTCCTTGAGTTGATCTGCTGGGAGCTCCAGTGTTCCTCTTGTTTCCATCCCCCTCAGAACTAGGTTTACAGGTGTGTGCACAGCCATGCCTGGGTTTTGTTTTGTTTTTGTTTTTGTATTGCTTTTTTTTTTTTTTTTTTTTTTTTGAGAGAACAGAGAGAAGGAGAGAGAGACAGAGAGAGAGAGAGAGAGAGAGAGAGAGGGCGCGCCAGAGCTTCCAGCCTCTGTAAAAGAACTCCAGATGCGTGCGCCCCCTTGTGCATCTGGCTAACGTGGGTCCCGGGGAATTGAGCCTTGAACCGGGGTCCTTAGGCTTCACAGGCAAGCGCCTAACTGCTAAGCCATCTCCCCAGCCCTGTATTGCTTTTAAATATAGGTATTGGCAATCAAACTCCAGTCTTCATGCTTGCAAGACATTTTATCTACTGAGCCATTTCCCCAGCCTCTATTATCCTACATTTTTCCTAACAAGTACATTTGATCAATCTTAGCTAGCATTCTTCTGCAGACCTTCAGCAGAGCTACCATAAAGCTGTAGGTGCCCAGATGAGCCACGGGTCCTTTCAGAGGCAGCTCTGGCTGCAGCCAGGACGATGAACTCACACCTTTCCCACAGAAAAGTCCCCAGTTCACTATATACGATGTAATTTTCATTTATGAATTGCTACTAAAGAAATTAAAAATTGGATACTTTATGCCTTTCAAGTATATAGTTGCTCCTACAAACTTCTTAACTATATCTATACATATAATTGGTTGTTTAGTAGTGTGTGCTGTAATTTTTTTTTTAAGTAAACTGGTTTAGAAAATTAAGGAGGGTCTGGAGAGATGGTTTAACAGTTAAGGAGTTTGCCTGCAAAGCCAAAGGACCCAGGTTCAATTCCCCAGGACCCATATCAGCCAGACACACAAGGGGCACATGCATCTGGAGTTCGTTTGCAGTGGCTAGAGGCCCTGGTGTGTCCATTCTCTCTCTGTCTGTCTCTTTTCTCTCACTCACTCTCTCTCTCTCTGCTTGCAAATAAATAAATAATTTTTTTTAAAGTTAAGGAATGCCACATAAGTGTCACATCAATAAATGCAATGTAATGGCCTGTCAATCACAGGTGTAAGGCTAACTGAAATGTATTTACACCGAGCATCCACATCCACGCCTCAGCTTGGAGCTGAGGGATGGCAATGAAGGGTCTCAGCATCCACACACATCATACACTCTGCTGACAGCTGACAGCCATCTTTGAAATTTTTCTGTTTCAAAAAAGAAAATGCCTCTTTATTTAGCACAAACTTTAAAGAAAGGATAGATTGGAAAGGGTGAAAAATATCACAAATTCTCACCTTTTGTAGCTTGAATATAAAAAGAAGGTGTATTTATGTAAATAAGTTGACAGCCAAAAGTTCCAGATTTCAATGAAGTAGGGCTCATTCTAAATTAAAAGTGATTCTGGTTAGCCTTTTGTTGTATATTTACCCCTATGTATATGAAATACCTGAGCAATGAAAAAAAATTCAGATCATCTGTATAGCATTATTTAGGAAACTTAAATTTAAGCAACAAGATAAAGGAGTCTTTGGATATTTTTTGCACTTTCTTTTTTATTATTATTTATTTATTTGAGAGTGACAGACAGAGAAAGAGGGAGAGAGAGAGAGAGAGAGAGAGAGGGAATGGGCGCGCCAGGGCCTCCAGCCACTGCAAAGGAACTCCAGACGTGTGCGCCCCCTTGTGCATCTGGCTAACGTGGGTCCTGGGGAATCGAGCCTCGAACCGGGGTCCTTAGGCTTCACAGGCAAGCACTTAACCACTAAGCCATCTCTCTTTCCAGTGACAAAAGATTGAGAGAAAGCCAGAAAGATGTAAAACTAAAATATACACTGAGAAAAAAACGATACCTTATTTTAGTCAGGCACGGTGGCGCACGCCTGTGATACCAGTACTCAGGACATGGTGGCAGGAGGATAACTTGTTCAAGGTCATCCGCAGCTACATAGTGATTTCAAGGACAAACTGGGTGACATGCGACTCTGTCTCAAAAAAAAAAAAAAAAATCTCGGACTGGAGAGATGGCTTAGCCATTAAGCGATTGCCTGTGAAGCCTAAGGACCCCGGTTCAAGGCTCAAGTCCTCAGGACCCACATAGCCAGATACAGAAGGGGATGCATGCATCTGGAGTTTGTTTGCAGTGGCTGGAAGCCCTGGCATGCCCGTTCTCTCTCTCAATCTCTCTCTCTCTCTCTCTCTCTCTCTTCTTCTCTCTGTCTGTTGCTCTCAAATAAATAAATAAAAATAAACAAAATTTAAAAATACAATCTTTCCCAAAAATCTAAGTTGTTTGATATAGCATGCATAAAATACTCCTATATTAGAGTATCTTACCCTCCCTTATCTTTAGAAAATGTTATCTGTTCTACTATTCCTGCCTGAAACATGGTGGCTGCTTAGTGACTGTTTCCTTAATATTGAATTGTAGTTTTATTTTAAATTGAGACAATCCACACACACGGAGGAGCACTGCTGTCTATTTACACGTTAAATTTATGATTTTAAATGTACGTCTTAAATTCACTCACTTATTTCAGTCTTCTGAAGGAATCATTATTTACTCTTCCTTGAATACTTAAAATATTAAATAGCTGTTGGGAACAACAGGCCAAAAAGACAGCTCACAAGAAATCAAAGTAAATTCACTATCAACTACTCTACATTAAAAAAATAAACCCTAACTGTAACATTACAATTACATTACATTACGCCTCTCTGTTTAATGTAATTGAAAGCAGTTACTGAGAGGTCCTTAAGCCCATGAGTATTGATGTCCATGAGTAAGAATTTTCCTACGTAAGGCCAATCGTTCTTCCTGTGTCCACGTAAGCCCTTACAGCTACCCATGTATCAACCTTACATACTGTTGCAGTCAGGTTCGCATTGCTGGCAGAAATCACCTGACCAAGAGCAGCTATAGGAGAAAAAGGGGGGGGGGTATTTTAGCTTACAGACTCAAGGAGAAGCTCCATGATGGCAGGGAAAATGATGGCATGAGCAGAGAATGGACATCACTTCCTGGCCAACATCAGGTGGACAATAGAAACAGGAGAGTTTGCCAGACACTGGCAAGGGGAAGCTGGCCGTAATACCCATAAGCCCGCCCCCAACAACACACTTCCTCCAAGAGGCGTTAATTCCCAAATCTCTATCAGCTGGGAACCTGGCATTCTGAACGCCTAAGTTTATGGGGGACACTGGAATCAAAACACCACAGATATGTTTCTACATCTAAAGATAATATTAAGAAGGCATAAAATATGCAACTGAAAATATATGCCGATAAAACTCGCTATTTGAGTTAATTGATTAGTTAATCAATCTAGAGACAGGATCTCATGTAGCACAGGCTGACCTCAAACTTCTATTGTAAAAGAACTGGTCCTGGAACTCCTGATACGCTTGACTTCACTTCCCAAATGCTAGGATTACAGGTATGGGCTACCATGCTCAGCTTAAAGGTGTTTTACTCAGAATATGTGAATGTCTTCTGTATTTTGGGGAGCACTTTCTTAGCTGTAGAAAATGCCATTTGTCAGCTGAAGAGATCACTCAGTGGTTAAAGTGCTTGCCTACAAAGCCTAACAACCCAGGCTTCATTCCCTAGTACCCATGTAAAGCCAAATGCACAAAGTGGCACGTGCACCTTGCAGTGGTTTGATTCAGGTGTCCCCCATCAACTTAGGTGTTCTGAATGCTAGACTCCCTGGCTGATCGCAATTGGAAATTAAAGCCTCCTGGAGGTGGTGTATTGTTGGGGGCAGGGCTCATGGGTGTTACAGCCAGTGTCCCCTTGCCAGTGTTTGGCACACTCTCCTGTTGCTATTGTCCATCTGTTGTTGGTCAGGAGACTTAGGTCCACCCTCTACTCATGCCATTGTTTCCCCCTGCCATGATGGAGGTTCCCCTCAAGTCTGTAAGCCAAAATAAACCCCCCTTCCCCCCACAAGCTGCTTTTGGTTAGGTGATTTCTGCCAGGCCAACCTGACCACAACACACCTGGAGTTCATTTGCAGCAGCCAGAGGTCCTGGTGTGCCCATTCTCTCTCTCTCTCTCATATCTATCTCTCTGTGCTTGAAAATAAGTAATAAGTAAATATATTTAAAGGTATTTTTAAAAGAAAATGCCATTTATCTTCTTCCTAGAACATAATGACTTTTTAGCTAATGTTTCTTGCATTCTAAATTCTAGCCACATCATTGAATTGTGACTTTCCAGTGAGACACACTCACGTGCCAAATCATTAGCACTGTGTCTTGTACAGGAGGAGGTTAAAACCCACAGAGATTGAATATGACTAGCAGTGAACATCCAGAGAGAGGCATAAGCCTGCACAAGGCTGAATTTGGACAGAGTGAGATTTCTGCCCCATCCGGAAGCCCGTGGTGCTTCTTCTGCCTGTCCCCATCTCTGTGGATATTGAATCTACGAAGCCCGAGAGTGGTATGTCTGCATGTTACTATGGACTGAAAAGTCAACAAGAGGAAGCTAAGGGCTTATTCAAGGTGCACTGAATACACAACATGACCATTTTGTTCCAGAGGAAAATGAGGATAGTGCCCAATAGAAAACCTGCTGGCTCTTGGACTGGCCTCACGATAGCTCCAACATGTGCTGTATCAGTCACACGAAGGATGGGTGCTGAGAGGAGGCCAGGAAAGGAGCGTGGGAAAGCTTGGGGGTTGGGATAAGGGTTAGGGAAACAGCTGCTATGGGCAAGATACAAAAAGAAGGAAAAAAATAGGAAAAGAAATCAGCAAGAAATAGAACATAGCTATCTGAACATTCTGTGGGTTAAACAGAACCTCTTTAAATGAAAGCTATTCCAGAGGGCTAAAACATACCCTGTAAAGATTATCATCTGTCCTACAAGGTTTTGCCATGTAGATCAAACAAGTCATGAATACTTTATAATTGCTGTTTTATTAAGTTTGGCATGCGTATGTCCAAGAATAATTTCTATTTATTTATTAGATTCAAAAAGACCAACCATTTTGCTCTTAAGGATATCAATAACTAATTTTAAACCATGAGAAAAGATGGTTACTAGAAATATCTGTAACTTAGCATAATTAAACTATGGGTGAGTATCTATACATAGCTCACAAGAAAACAGACAATTAAAGGAACCTTTTAGTCTCTAAAACATCTGCATATTTATTTAGTAAGTAAATATCATCTGGTTTGGTCAGGCACCATTTCTCATATTTGGACACACATGAGGTACTCTAGCAGTATCTTAAATTCTGGTCCTACCTCCGAGCACTACTTATAAACAGAGGAAAACTTCTCATACCCTCATAATTTACAATGCAAGGCCAACAAAATACCAATAAGATATTCAACTGGATTTAATTTTGTTGTTTTGTTTTGTTTGAGACAGGGTCTTGTTTATCTCAGGGTGGCCTTGAACTTGATATTTGTCCAAGGCTGGGCTTGAACTCCTTTTTTATTTTAGACAGAGAAAGAGACAGAGAGAGACACAGAGAGAGAGAGAGAGGGGGGGGGGAGAATTAGTGCACCAGGGCCTCAGCCACTGAAATTGAACTCCAGACGCTTGCACCACCTAGAAGGCAGGTGAGACCTTGCGCTTGCCTCACCTTTGTGCATCTGGCTTTCATGGGGTCTGGAGAGAGGTCGAATATGGGTCCTTAGGCTTTGCAGGCAAACATCTTAACTGCTAAGCCATCATTTTAGCATGCCTTTAGCTCTTGATCCTCTGTCCTCTACCTCCCAAGTGCTGAAATGACAACTAGACCCAGATTCGATTGGAGTTCTAAAAGCCGCACTGGAAAGACAGGTCTAGGAGACCCATGCTAGACTCTCCAGGTCCCATGTAAGCCAGACACACAAGGTAATGCAAGCACACAAGGTTACACATGCACACAAGGTGGTACATGCATCTGGAGTTCAATTACAATGGCTAGAGGCCATAGCATGCTAGTTCTTCCCTCCCTTTCTCTCTCTCTCATTAAAAAAGAAAAAGAAAAAAACTCTTACTGAACCTCGTTTTACCCATTTTTATTTTAGCTATATTATATTTACTGCCGGGGGAGATTCTTTTTTCACTGTTACCTGATTTTAAATATTACTGTTTTCTAAACATGACTATTTTCTTGCTAAATATTTGGTTTCCTAAGAATACTTATTTTCCACAAATTACCAATAAATCTTGTCTACTTCCATGGTCTTAGTGATTATCTATGGGGAGGGGAGATGGAGATGATTTGAAGATATGTACCTAATGGGCCTAATAATTATATAAGTCCATATCAATATCATGCTATATTTATGATTATGAAATAGTACCTATACAACACTACAGAATTCCCCATCGTCTATCTTCCCCAAATCTTCTCTTTTGCAAGTTTTATTTTGGGAATGATATTCCATTTTTTTTTCTATCATCTCCCACTTAAATACTGAAGGTAGAAACTTGAAGGCAATTTTGTCTCTTACCTTTCCATTGCCCCTTAAATTGTAATCAAGGTTAAGCACATGATTCTTTTTAATATACATACACTTCCAGAATATTTCCATCATCTCTCTCCTCTATCTCTTGCTCTCTATTTTTTCTCTTTCTTGTTGGCTACCACCTGGGTTGAAGGTGCTATTTAGTGTCACCCAGGCTGCTGGTCTACTGGCACTTACTGACTTAGCTATTATTTATTCTGCCTTGGACACTTAGGGCTTATTAAATAGCTCTTGGAAACAACAGGGCTATAAAGACAAACCACATATCTGCAAATATTTGGACATGAGTACAATATTGGCGACCTCTAATTCACTCTCTGTCATTCAGGTAAACCATCACTTTGAAACACAAAGTAAACCATGACAGTCCCTTGACTGAACTTTGTAAAACACTATTTATTTATTTTAAAGAGAGAGAGAGAGAGAGACAAAGACAGAGAGAGAGAAGGAGGGAGGGAGGGAGAGAGAGGGAGGGGTAGGAGCATGCTTGGGACTTTTCTGCAAATGAACTTGAGGCATTTTGTGCTTTTGGCGTTAGGTGAGTACTGGGGAATCAAACCTGGGCCAACAGGCTTTGCAAGCAAGTGCCTTTAATGTCTCAAACTTCTCAGCCCCAGTTTCCTATAAAGTTCGCTCCGTGGACCTTAACTAGTAATGCTAGGCCTGTCGCACTGGGTCCTCTCTGTCCTCACTCCAGAGAGCAGCTCAGGTGTCCACTTTTCCTGCCAATGGCTCTTCTCCATACTGTCTGCTCTGCTGTGTTCTCTGCCTGCTGCCCAGTTACCCAGCATCCCAAAGTGCGGCTGTCATCTCCCCAAGTCCTCACTCATTCCATCCTCTCCCGGTAAACTGTGTTGAATCCCCTTGCGCTTTACCATCTTCTAACCAGTTTTCAGGCCTTGGCTTAATGAGCGCTTTTCCAGAGGCGTTTGCCGTGCCGTAGAGCGGCAAGAATTCACAAGCTTGCTGTTACCGAAAATATCCTTACTAGACTATAAAACACACAAGGGTAGACTGCTGTTACTTTTCTGTTTTTTTTTCTTTTTAATTTGTCAGTTTGCATGTATGTGTATGTGTAGATGCATGTTCTCATGCATTTGGGCACACAGGATAATTACATGTGTGTGTGCATGCATGTGGAGGTCAGAGGTCAACATTGGGTACCTTTCTCAATTGCTTACACCTTATTTTTGGGGACAGAGATTCTCACTGATCCTACGACTCACCAGATCAGCCAGCCTAGCTAGCCAGCAAGCCCTAGGGCTCCTCATTTCTGTTTTCCCAGAGCTGGAATCACAAGTGCACACCACCATCCTTGGCTTTTAAGGGGTTTTTAGGTACTGAACCCAGGCCCTCAAGCACAGTTCCCAGTGAGCCCTCTCCCTAGCCCTTTCTGTTCATTCATTTTGTAGTACTGAGGATAGAACCTAGGGCCTGGGCATGCCTGACAAATGTTCTACCACTGAGCTATACTCCTAACTCTTTTCTCCCTTGCTGTTTTATTATTATTATTATTTTTATTCCCACCATAGAATGCAACTGTTGTCTCATGGTATTAACCTTCAGCTGGATTAATGTACAATATCTATTTCCTGCTACTTACGTGATATGAGCTGATGCATCTCCAGACCTTAAATTTGAAGATTTTCACTAATATTACATATAGCATAGGCAGTAATGATGCTCTTCAAGATTAACAGAAAAAAAAAATTAACAGGAAAAGAAAAAAAGCCCAGGCCAGGCTGGTGCTGTTCTACCCATCTTTATTAGAAGAAAAAAGGGAGATCTAAAAAACATCCTTTTCCCTCATAATGACCTTGAGTTTAAGGTCATCCAGAAAAAAAAAGTTAAGGAAAACAGAGTAGCCCAAAAATAAATAAATAATAGCTAGTAGCCTGAAAAAAAATATATATATGTATACATATATATATTTTTTACAATGACTTAACTTTTGAAACACTCTAATAGGAGTCCGTGTCCTGTTACGTATGTTCCTAGTTCAAGTGCTGGGAGTTGGTTCCCTCCTTCAATATATGTAATGATGACAGGTGTATCAAGAACTTCCAATGTTTGGATGGCACTAGACTTAAATATATATATACTAAATCTGTGGGTTTTCTTTTTCTTTTTCTCTTTTTATTGTTTGTTTTTTTCAAGGTAGGGTCTCACTCTGGCCCAGGCTGACCTGAAATTCACTATATAGTCTCAGGGTGGCCTTGAACTCATGGCCAAATCCTCTTACCTCTGCCTCCTGAGTGCTTGGATTAAAGGCGTGCACCACCACGCCTGACAATTGGTGGGTTTTCTCAGAGGAAAAGCGAATTAGTGATTTTTTTTTTTTAACTGATTTGAAACTTAGAAGCCTTTCCAAGCAAAGAGAGAGTGGATGGTTTAGAGGCCATAGTAAGGTAGAACACAGCAATGGCGTGATCCAAGTGCTTCTAGAATATAGTTGATTTATTCCGTCATCATAGTGTTAACATAAACTTGCTCATGACACAGCAAATATCTAGTCCTCACTACACTTTTTAAAATGTTTTTGTTTAACTTTATTTTTATTTATTTATTTGAGAGAGAGAGAGAAAGAGGAAGAGGGAGGGAGAGAGAGAATGGGCATGCCAGGGCCTCCAGCCACTACAAGCGAACTCCAGACACTTGTGCCCCTGTGCATCTGGCCTGCGGGGTTCTGGGGAATTGAACCTGGGTTCTTTGGCTTCACAGGCAAATGCCTTAAACACTAAGCCATCTCTCCAGCCCTCACTTACACTTTTATACTTAGCCTAATAGTGTTGTGCTGTATAAATTTTCTCAAGAAGCTGAAATCTACAGAGAATGAGTATAACACAATCTCCGGTCACAGTGCTGACAAGTTAAAAGTGCACGTTAGTGAGCTGTGCATGTAAGTGAGCTGTAAGGAAGGTTCTAGCAATCGTGGGCTTCTATGAAGAAGTTGAGTTCTGCCAAGCACATAGTGCTTGATTAGATCATGAGATGCTGAAATTTCCTTCACAAAAGGATGGATGAGGATTGGAGTGGGATGCCCTGAGACAGACAGACATGGGAAAAGTCACATGACTATCTGAAATATCAGCCCTTGGACTAATGACAGCATGTAAATTTAATCATTTAGTAATAAGTAAATTATCTTAAGTCAAAGTAGGTAGTCCTCAGAATTTTTTTTATTAGTTATGGACATGCTCAGTATGTAAACAGCACACATGTGTTGTGCACTGTGGGGGTAGCCATCAGTCGTGGGGAAGAGGCAATTTTATAAGATGGAAAAAAGTTCTGGAGATGGATGATGGTGATGGATGCACAACAATGCAAAGGAACATCAGGCCACCATTTAAAACCAACATAACATGAATAAAATACCACCCTGTTAAAAACTGATTAACATGGGCTGGAGAGATGGCTTAGTGGTTAAGCGCTTACCTGTGAAGCCTAAGGACCCCAGTTCAAGGCTCGATTCTCCAGGACCCACGTTAGCCAGATGCACAAAGGGGCGCACGCGTCTGGAGTTCATTTGCAGTGGCTGGAAGCCCTGGTGCGCCCATTCTCTCTCTCTCTCTCTCTGCCTCTTTCTCTCTCTGTCACTCTCAAATGCATAAATAAAAATGAACAAAAAATGATTAACACGTCAAATTAGATATTATATAACAATTTAAACTATTAATCAAGCAGCTGGTACATGACTATAATCCCAGCACCCAAGAGGAGGCCTGTTCACAGTTCAAGGCCAGCCTAGTCAACTTAGTGACTTCCAGGCCAGCCAGGAGTGCACAGTGAAACCCTGGGTTAAAATAACATAAAATATGAATATGTCACAATTTAGTGTCACATTGTGATTAACCAGAGGAGGAAAACGGAATTCCAAATGACGCTCAGATCAGCTTAGATGGCAGGACAGTGTGGTTTATGGGGAAGAAAGTAAAACAGCCTAAGAGGGGAAAAGTGCATAAGCTGTCGGGGACATGTGACAGGGACATCAGCATGCAAATGTCTCTCAGGCATCTGGAGACCAGAGATAATGCTCTGTGTGGACAGGACAGGAAATATGCTGCTTCTAATTTTACTGGCAGCATTTGGGGGGTGTGGGGGGGGAGTCAGTAGTCACTTCAGTGCCGATCCTTTGTTTAAAAGCTGTGTTTTAGCACTGGAAAGGTGGCTTAGCAGTTAAGGCGTTTGCCTGCAAAGCCAAAGGATCCCAGTTCAAATCTCCAGGACCTATGTAAGCCAGATGCACAAGGGGGCGCATGCATCTGGAATTCGTTTGCAGTGGCTGGAGGTCCTGGCATGCCCATTCTCTCTCTCTCTCTCTCTCTCTAAAATGAATAAACAAACAAATAAATAAATTTTTAAAAACTTAAAGGTATGTTTTAGCTGTGTGTAGTGGCTTATGCCTTTAATCTCAGAGTTCTCGGTACTTGGAAGGCTGAAGGTCACAGTGAGTTTGAGGCCAGCTTGGGGCTACCAAGTAAGTTCCAAGTTGCCTGGCTAAAGAGAGACCCTGCCTCCAAAGGGGGAAAAATTAAAATTAAAATGATTTTAAAAATAGACTGCTAGGTTAAAATGTTTCTTTCAGTTTTAAATACCTGTGAATCAGAATGGTCATTTGATATACTGTATATATATATTTTTTATAATTTTTTGTTTATTTTTATTTATTTGAGAGCAACAGACAGAGAGAGAGAGAAGCAGATACACAGAGAGAGAATGGGCACGCCAGGGCTTCCAGCCACTGCAAACGAACTCCAGATGCGTGCGCCCCCTTGTGCATCTGGCTAACGTGGGTCCTGGAAAATCGAGCCTCGAACCGGGGTCCTCAGGCTTCACAGGCAAGCGCTTAACCGGTAAGCCATCTCTCCAGCCCATATACTGTATATTTTTGAAAACAACTTTAATGAAAATCAATTGTTGGGAGCTGGGGGGAAGGCTCAGTGGTTTAAGAGTGCTTGCTTTGTAAGCGTGAGGACTTAGGAAGGCCCCAGACAGCCTGCGTTTGGCTCCCAAGAACCTGCTCAAAGAACTGCGTGTGGTTGTATGTGTCTGTAATCTCAGTGGATGGGGATCACTGACTGAAAACTGAAGACCCAAGTTAGAAGGAAACCCTGCCTTGAGATACCACATGGATGTGCAATGGCGAAGGACACCTGAATTTCTCTGGATTCTCCCTGTGCCTGTACTCTGAGCCCACATTTGTCCATACACATACACATGTATATATCACGTATGGCATGCCATGCCCAGAGACTTTACATACAGACATGAACGTACACACACACACACACACACACACACACACACATACACTAGCTTTATTGGGGTAAAATTAACAAGCTGAGATAATGTGTATCAGAGCCAGATGTGGCTATAATCCCAGCATGCAGGAAGCAGAGAGAGAAGGATTATAAATTCCAGTCCTGCCCTGGTAACACGCTAAGTTGTAGGCCAGTTGAGGCTATGTAGTGATTTCCTGTCCCTGTCTCCAAATACAAAGTAAAAAGGAAGCTAAGCATGTAGTGTAGTCAGGGCTCAAGTGATTCCCTAGCATGAGCAGGCCTTGGGCTCAAGCATCAGTGCCACACACCCACAGCAACAACAAAATGTAGAGCTGTGGACCGCAGGGATCGCTTCGTGGTCAAGGTGCTTGCCTGCAAAGCCAAAGGAGCCAGGTTCAACTCCCCAGGACCCACGTAATCTAGATGCACAAGGGGACATGTGCACCTGGAGTTCATTTGCAATGGCTGGAGGCCCTGGTATGCCCATTCTCTCTCCCCTCATTCTCTCTCTCTCTCTACCTGCCTATTTCTATCTCCCCCCCTCTCTCAAATAGATAAATAAAAATAAAACATTTTAAAATGTAGAGCTTATACCAATCGAGGAGCACTACCTGAGGATGACTACCGAAATCAGAATAGCCCAACATCCCAGGAAGACTGAACAAATATATCCCTGTGGAGAGAAAACAATGTTGTAAGATAAAAATCAGGATGTGAGCCGGCCGTGGTGGCGCACGCCTTTAATCCCAGCACTCAGGAGGTATAGGTAGGAGGATTGCCGTGAGTTCGAGGTCACCCTGAGACTCCATAGTGAATTCCAGGTCAGCCTGGGCCAGAGTGAGACCCTACCTTGAAAAACCAAAAAAAAAAAAAAAAAAAAAAAAAAAAAAAAAAAAAATTCAGGATGGGGCACATGTGTCTAGAGTTGCTTTGCTCTGTCTCTCTCTTTCTGTCTCTCTCTTCCCCTGTTCCTTCATCCCTCCCTCTCTCCTTGCAATAAATAAATATTTTTTAAAAGTCAGGGGCTGGAGGGATGGCTTAGCAGTCAAGGCGCTTGCCTGCAAAGCCAAAGGATCCAGATTCAATTCACCAGGACCCATGTAAGACAGATGCACAAGATGGCACATGTGTCTGGAGTTCATTTGCAGTGGATAGAGGCCCTGACCTGCCCATTCACTCTGTCAAACAAATAATAAAAATAAAATATTAAAAAGTCAGGATAGAATAAAGACAACCAGACCTTTTTAGCTTAGGGGGCAGACTTGATACATATGGGACACGAAATGAATGAGCAAAAAAAATCAAAGTTAAATGTAAACTATTTTTGAGTTAACATAACCATTCTATAACCACCTTTTATTGAATAATTTCCATATGTGTATTAATGCCTGTCTTCTCTTTTTCCAGTTCACGGTTTTCTTCCCCAATATCCCATGATTGCATGCTGTAAACTGTGCAAATGGGCTTTAAAGGAAAATATGCAATCCTGGATGGATCTGAGATTCATTGCCCTTCTTTCTCTTACCATTATTTTCTTTTCACTTGTCACATTTCTCAGATCTTTTAACACAGTTTCCTGTCTCAGGAAAAGGTAAAAGCTATGGCATTAATTCCGAGTGCACATATTGGTTCTGCTGTGTAATCTCTCGCAGGGCAATGATGAATTCCTTCAGAGGGAAGATTGGGGAGAACTTTAGTGGCTGATGAATTTCTTGAGAGGGCAGATTGGGGAGAATTTTAGTGGCTGATGAATTCTTTGAGAGGGAAGATTGGGGAGAACTTTAGTGGCTGGTGAATTCCTTCAGAGGGAAGATTGGGGAGAATTTTAGTGGCTGATGAATTCCTTGAGAGGGAAGATTGAGGAGAACTTTAGTGGCTGGTGAATTCCTTGAGAGGGAAGATTGCAGAGAGCTTTAGTGGCTGATGAATTCCTTGAGAGGGAAGATTGAGGAGAACTTTAGTGGCTGACGAATTCTTTGAGAGGGAAGATTGGGGAGAACTTTAGTGGCTGATGAATTCCTTGAGAGGGAAGATTGGGGAGAACTTTAGTGGCTGATGAATTCCTTGAGAGGGAAGATTGGGGAGAACTTTAGTGGCTGATGAATTCCTTGAGAGGGAAGATTGCAGAGAGCTTTAGTGGCTGATGAATTCCTTGAGAGGGAAGATTGGGGAGAATTTTAGTGGCTGATGAATTCATTGAGAGGGAAGATTGGGGAGAATTTTAGTGGCTGATGAATTCCTTGAGAGGGAAGATTGTGGGGTGCTTTAAAAGAGTGGCTTGTCAATTTTACTTCGTCCCTGTCTTCTCCCATTCTTTTCTTCCTTGTAGAAATGGAATTTTATCCAAATGAAATGCTGTGAATCTCAATAAACAGATTGACTAGAACACATTTGAGCCAAGATGTTGAAGGCTGTAGGGTGCAGGTCTAAAGCTAATGAATTGGACAAGAGAAGTCAGATAATAATTTTTTTCACAAAAAAAACAGTCAAGGTTTATTTTACATACTAGATGCCTTTCTTCATTAGTCAACAAAAGTTCACTCATCCATGTGATGGGATACTCACAGAAGCCAACTAGAAGTGATTATTAAAACAAATATCATAAATTTATAAAAATCAACTTGAGGGCTGGGTAGATGGCTCAGTGGTTAAAGGCACTTGTTTGCCAAACAGGATGGTCTGGATTTGATTCCCCATTACCCACACAAAGACAAATGCACAATGTGCCTGGAGTTCGTTTGCAGGGGCGGGAGGCCTGAAATGGCCATCCCCCTTCAAATAAATAAGTTTTTAAAAAAATAACTTGAGGGCTGGAGAGATGGCTTAGCAGTTAAGCACTTGCCTGTGAAGCCTAAGGACCCCAGTTCGAGACTCAATTCCCCAGGACCCACGTAAGCCAGATGCACAAGGTGACACATGCATCTGGAGTTCATTCGCAGTGGCTAGAGGCCCTGATGCACCCATTCTCACTCTCTCTCCCTCTTTTTCTGTCTGTCTGTTGCTCTCAGATAAATAAATAAAAATAAACGTCTGTTGCTCTCAGATAAATAAATAAAAATAAACAAAACAAAATTTAAAAAATCAACTTGAAACTCTCAAGTCTGTTCATAAACAATTAAAATGTCCACTCTAAATCATGGAATCTTTGCATTGAAATGAACTGAGGGACGCCTGTACACTCCTTGTGTCAAACATAGTAAACTAGGCACAATAACAATGAGAACCTTTCTTGCGAATATTGGTAACCAGTTATAATTATGGCAGTAGGACACCCTGGCCTACATTCGGAGCTCTGCCCTTTCAAGATGAAGGAAACCTATAAGACTCCTCCAACTAATGCTGCCTCTTGCTTTTCTGAAAATTAAGCCATTTTACTGGAGCTCAAGTAGTTACTTGATCAACAACAATTTTAGTAAACATCTCTTCTGAATCCAACAATGCACTTACAGGGAAAAAGAAAATAATATAAGCGCTTGCTATGTAACTGGCAATTTGGTAGATACTATAAACAAGTTTCCTCAAGATTAAGTAATACCATGACAAGATGAGAATTGGTATCCCCATTAAACAGAGGGAGAAGGAGGGCTGTAGATACTAAATAATTTCTACTATGTCACAGAGATGCCTAGGTCCCAAAAGGTATGTTATAGTGCTGTGACTCCTTCCTCCAACAAAGAAGAAAAGGCTGTCACATAGAACAACAGAACAGAACAGAGAGCCCATTATCACATACGCTCGTCTGTGACAAGGATGCCAGAATACACAGCGGGAAAAAAAGACATTCTCTTCAACAAATAGTGTTAGGAAAACTAGAATAGCATATACTACAGAATAAAAAATAGATTCATATCATACACGTAAATTAATACAAGATGGATTCAAAGCATGTAAGACCTGAAACCTTAAAAGTAGAAGAAAACAGAGAAAAAGCTTGTTTCCATTGGTGTGAGTAATGACGTTTTGGTCATGACACCAAAAGCACAGGCAACAACAGTGAAACATGTAGAACCACACAGAAGTCACACAGAAAATGAACAGGCACTCCTGAGAATGGGAGAGGACATCTGCAAGTCATTTACACTAGGATATCAGCAGACATGCTACACAAGGAACAATTCAAAGGCATAAAATAAGTAACTAGATTTTAGAAAGGCCAAATTATCCAAATTACCCAGATGGATATTTCTCAAAAAATACAATAAAAAAAAGGCACACAAATGGCCAGCAGATATATGACGAACACTTATCATCACTAATCATCAGAGAGATGAACCGTCCTAGGGCACTTGTCAAAAATACAAAAGAAGGGGAAGGAAGTGTCTTGGTAGACTCCTACTAGGAACGTAATTAGTCCGTCGCATGTGGAAAACACTATGGAGTTTCCTCAAAAATTCCAAAATAGCATTATTATTGAGTGAGGGGGTGAGGTTGGGGGCAGGGTGTTTTCCTAGCATTGATCACTGCCAACACTGCAGATGATGATGAAATAATCGAAGCAGATGCACCATACGATCCAGTAATTCCAGCACCGGGCACGTATCCAAAGGAAATGAAGTCAACATGCCACAAAGATAACCACTCTCCGTGTTCACTGCAGTGCCATGCACAATAGCTACTACAGAAAAAGAAAAGAAAAAAAAAAGAAAAGGCTAACTACCCACTGACGGATGACTGATAAAGAAAATATGGTGTGTCCCTGTCCTTACAGGCAACCGTCCCTGCCTCTGGATGAAACTGAAAGACACTATGCTAACTGACACAAACCAGACATAGAAAAGACAAATATCACATGATCTCACTTATATGTGGAATTTTAAAAAGGTCAAACTCTTAGAAACCAAAAATAGAACTGTGGTTGCCAAAGGCTGGGAAGGAGAAATGGGGAGATGTTGCTCCAAGGGCCCGTATTTTTAGTTACATAAGATAAGTAATTTCTGTGGAATCTGGTGTACAATATGGTAACTCTGATTAATAGTACTGTATGATTTACTCAAAATTTTCTGGGAGCAGATCATAAGCAACCTTGCTCCCACATATGCACATTCATTTGATTTTTAATGATAACCATTTCCCAGTTTGTACATTGATCAAATCATCACATTGTACAACATGAACATTTATAACTTATTTTACATTTTTATTGTGAATTTTGATGCATGAATATACAGCAATTTGATCCTATTCCTATCCCGTTACCCCCTTTTGTCTCCCCTCTGCTACACCTCTTCCACTGAGGACCCTCCTCTTTCCAAGGAGTTCTTTCTCATGTAACTATTTTTTTGGCATGTGAGTGCAGTAGGTGTGTATGATGTGCACGTGTGTGGTGTACATATACACCACACACGTGTGCATATGTGATGACCGTGCACACACAGGGGCCACAGGAGAACAACCAGTTGCTCATCCACTATTCATTTGCTCGTTTCCTTGAGTCAGAGTCTCTCCAGTGTCTCTGGAGCTCTGGCGGATTTCCAAGTCCCAGTGATTCTCCTGGGGTTACAGAGGCATGTGGCCATGCCCAGTTAACATTTACAAGGGTTATTTATCAATTATATTTCAATAAAGCTAGAAAAAAGGGGGGACTGGAGACATGATCCAGTGGATAAAGTGATTACTGTGCACTAAATACCCGAGTTCAAATCCTGGCACCCATGTGAAAGCCAGAAGTTATAGTGGGCTTCTGCAATCCCACTCTGCTTGCTGCAGGAGTGGAAGCAGAGGCAGCAGAATTTCCTAGAAGTTCGTGGGCCAGCTAGCCTGGTGAGCTGAATAGTGAACAACAGAAGACCTTGCCTCAAAATGAGGTAGAGGGCAAGAGCCCACACCAAAAGTGGTCCTCTGATCCCTAAACTCACACTGTTATGGGTGAATGTTCACACTCAAACATGTGAACACTTACACACCCATCACAAGTTACACACACACACACACCCCACATCTAGACAAAAAAAGAGAAGCTTTGACGTCTATGATGTATGTGGTCTAAGATGTGCATGGTCTACGATGTGCGTGGTCTACGATGTGCGTGGTCTACGATGTGCGTGGTCTACGATGTGCGAGGTCTACGATGTGCGAGGTCTACGATGTGCGTGGTCTACGATGTGCGTGGTCTAAGATGTGCGTGGTCTAAGATGTGCGTGGTCTAAGATGTGCGTGGTCTACGATGTGCGTGGTCTAAGATGTATGTGGTCTACGATGTGCGTGGTCTAAGATGTATGTGATCTATGATGTATGTGGTCTAAGATGTATGCGGTCTATGATGTATGTGATCTAAGATGTATGCGGTCTATGATGTATGTGATCTAAGATGTATGTGGTCTATGATGTATGTGATATATGAAGTATGTGGTCTAAGATGTATGTGATCTATGATGTATGTGCTCTAAGATGTATGCGGTCTATGATGTATGCAATCTAAGATGTATGTGGTCTATGATGTGTGTGATCTAAGATGTATGTGGTCTATGATGTATGTGGTCTATGAAGTATGTGGTCTATGATGTATGTGGGCCACACAACAAAGTAGGGGAACACTAAAGTCTGAGGTGCCATGTTCGCCGTGATCAGGGAGAAGGAACTATGTGGATGCAGGTTTTCTCAAATAGAAGAATTTAGTACCGGGTCGTGCAAGATGAATAGGATTTCAGCAAGTACCAGAAAGAAGTTAGGCCGTCCCAGGAATTGAAAGAGGGTGAAGGTGGAAAGGAACCTACCAGGATTAACTGAAATGGGATGCAGGGGACAGAGAAAGAGGGAAGTGGGGTGGGGAAGGAGAACGTAGAGGGGCCCACAAAGCAAGCAAGAAAGTCTTGGAGCATCACCAGGGGTGAACTTCCGTAGTGGCGTGTGGAAATAGAGAACAGAGATACCAAAACGCACGTTCCGAAGTGAGGGGTGGTCATGAAGGTGGCACGGGCCCTTTCATTATGCCCCTGTCCTGTGTCCTTGACACTTCTCCCTCCCGTGCACAGAATCCAAATCTTAAATGCAGAGATTAAGAGAGACAATGACTCTTAGATTTGCTATTCATTCTTCACACATAGCTTCTCCAAATCAAAACTTGTTTTTTTTTTTTTCTCAAAAGATAAACACCACATGCCTTTTCTCCCATGTGGAATCATGAAACCAGGCAGAAAACTGTCTTTGAATGAGCAGGCTCCAGAGGATTAGGACTAGCCAGTTGATGGATGCATATTTTATTTGTATTTTGTGTGTGCTTCTTGTTGTTTTGCAGTGCTAGGAATTGAAGCCAGGGCCTCACCCTGGTTAGGCAAGAGCTCTACCCTAGCCACATCACCAGACGTTTTTGTTGTTGTGGCTATTTGTTAGAGAGTTGAGAGGAGAGGTCTCATGTGGCCCAGGCTGGACTTAAACTAACTGTATATCTGAGGATGGCCTTGAACTCCTGATCCCCCTACCTCTACCTCCCCTTTGCTGGGATTACAGGTATATGCCACCATCCTCAATTTACATACAGATTTGACAGGAAGGGTTTGTATGCTAATACCACCATGATAAAAAGCCACCACAAGCCACACAGATGTAGGAAGGCAGGAGCCCAGCTACTCACAGAAGAAGAGTCACATGTGAGGAGGAAAATAATTTTAGTATACACAAATAATGTAGCCTGAGATGAGTGAGAAAGAGTTAGGTCCTCACTCATTTCCATGGGATAATACACGAACATCTCAGGCTACATTACTCACCCGCCCACTTACCCACTTACATATCTGTGCACACATACAAAAGAAAGAAATGGAGAATGGAACACGTGCGCGTGCGTACGCACACATGTCATGTTGCTATTTACTTTTGATTCAGTTTAGATTTTTTAATTTAACTTTTCCTATGGATCTAAGGCATTTTTATCAGATGTACTCCACATTACCCCCCTCAGACCCACTGTATTCCTTCTTCTCATCTCTGTGATTGGCTCATCAAGGAGGGAAGTGGCCTCTTAAGCCAGGGTCTCATTTAGTCTCAAATAGCCCCTCGCTTTGAACTCCTGGTAGTCCTCCTGCCTCTACTTCCCCATTGTTAGGATTATAGGCTTTACCATTACACCTGGTTTTGTTCCTATCCATTTTTCCAACCATTTCCAACTGAACAGCCGTCTGTCTACAGGTCCCAGCTAGTTATAAATAACATGAAGCTCCAATTTTATCATTGTCAATTTTTGAAAATTTATCTGAGAGAGAAAAAAAAATTTTCTTCTCTGAAATAAAGCTATAAGCCTAAAAAACTTACTAAAAGAAACAAACCTGACAAAAATGTGACCAGCACCCAATAGGGTCATACAATAAAATGCATAAACAAACAAACAAACAAACAAAAAAACAACAGGAGATTCAATGGAGTGGACATTTGAGAGAGAATAAAGGGAGGTTGGTAGGAGAGGATTTTTTTATCATGCTACATTGTTTATATTTACGGAAGTAGTCAATAAAAATTTTAAGGAGCAGACACAACTAGTGAAATATCAATGGTATTTAAGTAAATGACAGAAATGCTTAGCAATATGGCATGTGATATCTTCATTTTAGAGCATCCAAATCCGCCCTACATTTTTCTGTCTTTTAAAATATTCCTTTTCAGAGATCTGGCCAAATGAGGTCACTGTGGATATGCAACCTTACCTGCCAAAAAGACACATTCCAGAAGGAGCCTGTGAAAGGAAATCATTCATTAAGAAGTTCAAGCAGAAAGTTAAGACTGAACTAACTTTTAAGTTTCAGAGTTTGAAATGTTTAAAAGATTCTGATGTCAATGTATGTAGTCTTTCAAGATAGCTATATTAGTGTGTATATTTATATGTCTACATATAATTAACTAGATTTATTTTCTGACTGCTCCCCCCAAAAAATGAATAAAAAACTGTAATTGATGGAATTTTGCTTTTACTTGAAGTTCAGATTTGAAACAGGCCTGAACAAAGTATGGAATGAGACTTTTGAGAAAGTTTAAAAATATAAAATATGACTCTTTAATCTCCTTCTTTATCATGAAATAATAATTTATAGCATTTTGTCATTTTTTCAGTAACTCCATGTCCTTTAGGAAGCAGTTCCAAAGACCCATCCACGCATGACACAGTTGTAAATCTAGCTGTGGTGGAAGAAGGTTCTAGAAGAGTAAGTACAGCAGAACCATCCATGCACGGCACAGTTGTAAATCTACCTGTGGTGGAAGACGGTTCTAGAACACTAAGTACAGCAGACCCATCCATGCACAACACAGTTGTAAATCTATCTGTGGTGGAAGATGGTTCTAGAACAGTAAGTACAGCAGACCCATCCACGTACGGCACAGTTGTAAATCTACCTGTGGTGGAAGACGGTTCTAGAACACTAAGTACAGCAGAACCATCCATGCACGGCACAGTTGTAAATCTACCTGTGGTGGAAGACGGTTCTAGGACACTAAGTACAGCAGACCCATCCACGCACGGCACAGTTGTAAATCTATCTGTGGTGGAAGATGGTTCTAGAACAGTAAGTACAGCAGACCCATCCACGCACGGCACAGTTGTAAATCTATCTGTGGTGGAAGATGGTTCTAGAACAGTAAGTACAGCAGACCCATCCATGCACGGCACAGTTGTAAATCTAGCTGTGGTGGAAGAAGGTTCTAGAACAGTAAGTACAGCAGACCCAACCACGCACGGCACAGTTGTAAATCTACCTGTGGTGGAAGACGGTTCTAGAACAGTAAGTACAGCAGACCCATCCACGCACGGCACAGTTGTAAATCTATATGTGGTGGAAGAAGGTTCTAGAACAGTAAGTACAGCAGACCCATCCACGCACGGCACAGTTGTAAATCTATATGTGGTGGAAGATGGTTCTAGAACAGTAAGTACAGCAGAACCATCCACGCATGGCACAGTTGTGAATCTATCTGTGGTGGAAGATAGTTCTAGAACAGTAAGTACAGCAGACCCATCCACGCACGGCACAGTTGTAAATCTATATGTGGTGGAAGATGGTTCTAGAACAGTAAGTACAGCAGAACCATCCACGCACAGCACAGTTGTAAATCTAGCTGTGGTGGAAGAAGGTTCTAGAACAGTAAGTACAGCAGACCCATCCACGCACGGCACAGTTGTAAATCTAGCTGTGGTGGAAGAAGGTTCTAGAACAGTAAGTACAGCAGACCCATCCACGCACGGCACAGTTGTAAATCTAGCTGTGGTGGAAGAAGGTTCTAGAACAGTAAGTACAGCAGACCCATCACGCACGGCACAGCTAGTAAATCTAGCTGTGGTGGAAGAAGGTTCTAGAACACTAAGTACAGCAGACCCATCCACGCACGGCACAGTTGTAAATCTATCTGTGGTGGAAGATGGTTCTAGAACAGTAAGTACAGCAGACCCATCCATGCACGGCACAGTTGTAAATCTAGCTGTGGTGGAAGAAGGTTCTAGAACAGTAAGTACAGCAGACCCACCCATCCACGCACGGCACAGTTGTAAATCTAGCTGTGGTGGAAGAAGGTTCTAGAACAGTAAGTACAGCAGACCCATCCACGCACGGCACAGTTGTAAATCTAGCTGTGGTGAAAGAAGGTTCTAGAACAGTAAGTACAGCAGACCCATCCACGCACGGCACAGTTGTAAATCTAGCTGTGGTGGAAGAAGGTTCTAGAACAGTAAGTACAGCAGAACCATCCACGCACGGCACAGTTGTAAATCTAGCTGTGGTGGAAGAAGGTTCTAGAACAGTAAGTACAGCAGACCCATCCACGCACGGCACAGTTGTAAATCTAGCTGTGGTGGAAGATGGTTCTAGAACAGTAAGTACAGCAGACCCATCCACGCACAGCACAGTTGTAAATCTAGCTGTGGTGGAAGAAGGTTCTAGAACAGTAAGTACAGCAGACCCATCCACGCACGGCACAGCTGTAAATCTAGCTGTGGTGGAAGATAGTTCTAGAACAGTAAGTTCAGCAAATCCATCCACGGCACAGTTGCAAATCTAGCTGCAGTGGAAGGTGGGCTCGGGCCAGTAAGTTTAACTGTGGTCGTAATCCTAAGCACTGCTGTGTATAGGACAGATAAATTGCCACCTTCAGGATTCTACTGCCACCTAGATCTGTGACCACCTAAGACGCACACTAGTGTAATGACATGTTCACCCAGGAGAAGCACAGCTCTTCTGAATAGAATCAAAGCTGGCTGAGATGTTTGCTAAACACATTAGAAAGCAAACCATAAGGCAGGGAATAAAACTTTATGAGGCACAGAAAATAAGATGGGAGCAGGGAAACTTGAGCCATTCAACATTAGAGTATTTCTAAATATTTTAATTGTTTCTAAAGAAGTATTGAATAGCTTCAGTTTAAAGTAATTCAAGATGGTCATGAAGACCTTAAGTAAGTAAGAAAAAACTGTAGTTAAAACCCATGTGTGATCAGTACACGCCCAAATACTTTTTTTTTTTTTTTAAGAAAAAGGCATATAAGAATGTGGTAACCAATTTAACAGCAACAATAAAAATACATGCACCTGGGGCTAGGGAGTTGGCTCAGCAGTTAAGGTGCTTGCCTGCAAAGCCTAACTACCTGTGTTCACTTCCCCAGCACCCACGTAAAGCCAGTTGCCCATAGTAGCACACACATCTGGTGTTCATTTGCAGCAGCTAGAAACCCTGGTGTGTCCATTCATTCTTATTCTCTCTCTCTCTCTCTTTCTCTCCTGTCTGTCTCTCTGCTTTCAAATAAGTAAATATTTTATTTTTGTCTTCATTTACAATGGTCCTACAACTGTCTCATATTCTTCTGAATTTAAAATATCTGATAAGACCCTAAACTATATATTTTTTCGAAACCTGTATGCCTATACATAATATTCTTCATAAGCTATTGAATTCCTATAGCTCAGTTAGGACATCAAGACAGCTCACAATTCCTAGGGACTATTCCTTTCTAATTAAGATATAGACCTATTTTTAACCCAACATCAGAAAAAAAAATAGTTTTGACAATACGTTAGAAATACAAGGAGATTGGGACTGGAGGGATATCTGCGTCCATGAAGTGTTTTCTACACGAGCCTGAGGTGCCAAGATTAGATCTCCACACCCATGGAAATACCAGGCATTGCAGTGAGTACCTGTTAGCCCAGTGCTTGGGAGGTACAAGCAGGCAGATCCCCCAGGGCAGCTCTGGGGTCACTGAGAGACCCTGTCTCCACAATAAGGTGGAAAGCCATAGAGGAAGACATCTGACATCAGCCCCTGGTGTCAGTATGCATGCACACATGTGTGCAGTCACACCCACCCACCTGCTTACACACACACACACACCCCACAAAAAAAACAAAACGAAAGAAATGGAGAATGGAATTTCTATTTTATAAAAAGGAAAAATGCTTGTGAATGATTTGCTCAAAATTTTAAGTATGTTTATAACAGAAGTCACAGAATCCTATTTATAAACTGCTTACAAAAATTCAAAGCACTAAAATATTTTCCGACACTGTCATATTAAAAGTAAAATCACCAACACGTGCACCTACCTCCAGATTATCACATTGGATTCTCTGGGAGTGGGACTTGGAAAATGATTCTCTTTTTTATTCCTTGTAGATAAGTACAAAACACACCTGTGCTCAGACATCCAGGAGTTGACAGCCCTGCCATTCCTGTTGGTGGCACAAACTAAGCTCAGAGTCCTTCCTGACTACTTCCCTAGGTCCAAAGTGCCCCCGTTTACTCATCCAGTGGGCACAGCCATCAAATTCCATCTAGTTGCCATACTTTTGAGATATTGTTCTATATCTTTACACAGAGTCTCTTTTAAAATAATATTTAATTTATATATATTTGTGTGTGTGTGTGTGTGAGAGAGAGAGAGAGAAAGTGAATGAGTGTGTCAGGGCCTCCTGCTACAACAAATGAACTTGACACGTGTGCCACTTCGTGCATGTGGCTTTACATGGGTACCGGGGATTTGAACCTGACCCTGAAGGCTTTGCAATCAAGTGGCTTTAACAGGCGGCTCTCCATCATGCACACATCATACATACAATCTCTATACGTGGATGTACAAACATTCAACATATGATCTAGACCTTCAAGCACTCTCTACATGTGTGTTTTCATGACATCTCATATCGAAAAGCATTAATCGATCATCTACAGGGTGTGTAAAAATGCACACTAAATGGCATGGCAGAGGAGGAAGAAAACCCATCCCATTGGGTTTATCAGAAACTGAATTAGATAGTGGAAGAGTCAAATATCAACTGAGGGTTGGGGAGCCGCTCAGCAGTTAAAGGTCCTTCCCTACAAACCCTTCAGGCCTGGGTTCAATTTCCCAGTACCCACATAAAGCCCAGGTGCACAAAATAGTGTTTGTTTACAGTGGCAAAAGACCTTGGCACACTTATGGCCTCCTCTCCTCTCTATCATTTTGAAAATTTCAACTTAATGTAGTTGGAGATCAAGATAGAGATGAGCATTAGAATCATATGGCAAAAAAACAATGAGGAAATATAGTCAAGGATATACTGCACTCTATATGTAGAAAGACGCACATGAAGGCACAGAGAGAGGGGAGGAATAGAGGAAAGGGAGGCGAGGGGAGGGAAGAGGAGGGGATGGGAGAGGATGGGAGGAGAGGACAGGGGAGGGAGGACAGGGGGCTGGATGGGGGAGGAGACAGGAGAGGGGAGAGGAAGAGAGGAGAAGAGAAGAAAGGAGAGGAGAGAAGGCAGGGGAGAGAGAGGGAAGGGGATAGGTAACACACCCTTGAAGACTGTATATAATTCATATTAGCTAGAAAGTCAATGTACAAAGGAAGCTGTGGTTTTAAGGGACTGAAGGACAGGAAGTGCAGAAATGAAGAGGATCACAAATTCCAAATAAAAAAGTGTCTATTTCATTGAAAAAGCCACAAAAGTGACAAACCTTTTTTTTTTTTTTCAAATCAAATTGTAGCCAGTTTTCAGAGCAAACTCCTAGTCTCCCGTAGCTCCGATTGGGAACTCTCATGTGCCAATTAAAGTGGTGAGCAGTGGTGAAAAGCAGAGAGGGTGTTTGTGTGGTATGGGCGCACTTGGGAAGGAAGACAGACAAACGGGTCTGGTGGCCCCCAAGTCTCTCTTCAGGGGAGGAAGACAGATAAACGGCCCGGTGGCCCCCAAGTCTGTCTTCAGGGGACTCACATGAGCTTTAGGTTCAAGAACAACTTGGGGCAAGAGGCAGGAGGTCTGTATGATTAAGCAGCTCTGGTCACGGTGTAGCTCCTGGTGTTAGAAGTGTCCCAGAGAAATCGCAATAGCTGCCACACCATAAGGGGATCCTTCTGTTTCCTACCAGATGGTCACTTCTGCTCCAAGGAACCAGCTGGGCCTCATGGTTAACTAACTACCTTCATTGAGGGAGTGGTCTGTCCCAGGAAGTTTTGTTCCTCCGGGGACCCAAAGGGATTCAAGAGTGAAGATTAAAGGCAAGGAGAATTCCCTCTGTGCCTTAAACCCAAGAAGGTGACTAGACCCAAAATGAAGGCAGAGACATGGGACTTTCATCCCACTTTTAGTTACCCCGTGGGCCCAGGTGAGGAGTCAGTACTCCCTAGCATAATCAGCTGGGAATAACTTCATTTTATATTAATATTCATTCATTCACCCTCACAATGAGACTCGTGCATCCTGAGAACGTGGTGTCCTGGTGTGAGGAATGAAGTGATCTTCACTAATCAGGGGCAAAGGAAACCAGCTGGGTAACTTACCGCAGCAGCCCATCCAAGCACAGGGTAACATGGCCATATACACAGCGCTGGGTGTGGAGAAGGCAGGGAAGGGCTTCTAGTGATGGCCCCCAATTAGAAGAATGGGGGAGGGCTGGTTGCTGGCTCTGCTGTCTAGTGTGATGGGAGCCCACTGTGGCCTGACTCAACCAAGCTCTGATTTGGCTAAGGGGGGGTGGGGGGCAGGGGTATCTAACATGAGACTCTCCACTTCTTAGCACTTCAGGCGTAACTGACGATGTGCATTTAACACCTGGTATGGATGCACTGTGATTTCAGTACCACACCAGCATATTGAAGGAGGAGGAGGATGGGCAGTAGGGAAAAGGAGGGAAAACACTGGGGATTTAAAGGTTAATGGTAATCAGTCATCCTGCTCCTGGGCCTTGGGAGGATCAGGCGTGGGAAACCATCCCAGGTCAAAAACTTGCAGCTAAGCCACCTACGAGTGCTGTAGCTTAGCTTAGCGGGCAACTCTGGCCTTCTAGAAAAAGTTGACGTAACTGTCCCTCCAGGCCAACCTCTCCGCACCTAGCTATGCTTCTCCCTCTGCCAGAAGGAGGCTCCTAGCTCTTCTGTGTCTTCTGGTAGCAGCTCCTCACTTCAAAAAGTTGAACCCAGTTGGGCATGTTCTGGAACACAAATAGAACTCTAGAAGGAAAAGTGACCCCTGTGCCCCTGGCTCCCGGACTCACGTTTTTGGACAAAGGTTGAGCATGAAAATGAAATGTCCACCACATGACATGTCGAAGCGGAAGGGGACAGGACGAATTTCCCGGACACTGCAAGCTAAGGATCCTGACAAAGACAGGAAGCTTACTCCATGTCTGTCCAGTTTAATCACTAGCACACAGGCCTTGCCTTGTTTGGGATAATTGGGTTGAAAATTAATATGAATAGACAATTGAATGCTTAAAGCAACATTCAAAGAAGGTTTGTGAAAGGCTTGCTGCACTCATGAATTCAGGATATTGTTTATGTTAATGTGATAGGTAGGGAAAAAAACTGATTGTTGTTGGATTAAAAAAAAAAACTTGAGCTGGAGAGATTGCTTAGTGGTTAAAGTGTTTTGTTTGTCTGCAAAGCCAAAGTACCTCAGTTCGATTCCCCAGGACCCACGTTAGCCAGATGCACAAGGGGGCGCACGCGTCTGGAGTTCATTTACAATGGCTGGAGGCCCTGGTGCACCCATTCTCTTACTGGCTCTCTTCTCTCTCTCTCTCTCTCTCTCTCTCTCTCTCTCTCTGTGTGTGTGTGTATGTGTGTGTGTGTGTGTGTCTTACTCTTTCCCTCTCTTGCTCTCTCAATAAATAAATAAAATCTAAAAAAATAAGTTAAAAAACCCTAACAACTCTGGCACATTGGATGTTCTTAGAACAAATATGTAATTTATGCCCACGTGTTTGGTGTGTGCTGGGGCTTTTCTTCTCTGAGAGGCAACAGCTGAGTCACGTGTTTTCAATTATTTAAGAATTTGAATCCTGGAGCTGGGGAGATGGCTTGGTGATTAGAAGTGCTTGCTTGCAAGCCTGTTAGCCTGAGTTGGAGTCCCTAACATCCACATAAAAAGCCTGTGCACAAAGTGGCACGCATGTCTGTGACCCTAGGGCACCCAAGTCAAAGAATCCAGAAGCTCTTGGGTCAGCTGCATGGTGCAGATGCAGCTTACTAAACAACAAAGGAGACCCGGCTTCCAAAGAAGATGGAAGGGCAGGACAAATCCTGTCAGGATGTCCGCTGACCTCCATAGGCTTACCATGGGGCACGTGCACACACAGAGGGAAAGAGAAGGGAGAGAGGGAAAGAAAGAAGGAAGGAAAGGAGGGAGGGAGGGAAGGAAGAGAGGGGGGAGGGAGAAAAGGGAGGGAGGGGCGGAAGGAAGGGAGAGAGGGAAAGAAGGGAGGGAGGGAGAAAGGGAGAGGGAGAGAGAGAAAAAAGAAAGAAAGAAAGAGAAAAAAAGAGAGAAAGGGAGGAAAGGAAAGGAAAGAATTTAAATCCTGAGTGTGAAGATCAACCAAATATCAAATTCCAGGCTTAACACAAAATTTGAGGTAATAGGCTCAAATTGTATTCTGTGTGCCTTTTATTCTCCATTAAAATAAAAAGTCCAAGCTGGGCGTGGTGGCGCACGCCTTTAATCCCAGCACTCGGGAGGCAGAGGTAGGAGGATCGCCGTGAGTTCGAGGCCACCTTGAGACTCCATAGTGAATTCCAGGTCAGCCTGGGCTAGAGCGAGACCCTACCTTGAAAAACCAAAAAAAAAAAAAAAAAAAAAAAAAAAGTCCACTAAAGAAGAATTCTCTTGCTAATAAGGCTATCTTAATTTAGAGAATGCAGAGAAACTAACACTGTAAATAATTCTCCAGTTGTCCCTCTTTTATTTATGCAAATATTGGGCTTTTCTGACTCTGAGACTTGTCGCAAATATTGAAAACAGTATTGGCAGAGTTATCCATCGAAAACTTTTTGCGGGTGGAGTGTGAATGAAGAGGTTGGTGATACACAGGGAGGCTCCTGAAATGTTTCAATTGGGTGAATAAAAGCAATCTATTATTATTATGCCCATATTTCTACCGTGAGTAATAAAGTAAAGTAACAGGACTGGTTTTGCAACTGTGCCCAGCTGTTGCTCCCCTTAATAATGCTAACTTTATGGGCTGGAGAGATGGCTTAGTGGTTAAGCGCTTGCCTGTGAAGCCTAAGGACCCCAGTTCGAGGATCGACTCCCCAGGACCCATGTTAGCCAGATGCACAAGGGGGCGCACGCCTCTGGAGTTCGTTTGCAATGGCTAGAGGCCCTGGTGTGCCCATTCTCTCTCTCTGTCTCTCTCTCCCTCTTTCTCTCTCTGTCTGTCGCTCTCAAATAAACAAATAATTTTTAAAAATTAAAAAAAATAATGCTAACTTTATTAACATCTCTTCCCATGTATTCATCACCTTCTGCCTCACCAGAAACCCACAAAAATATATTCCCCCACTTTCCTAACACTGCTCTATGGGGTACTTAAAATGTCTACAGGAAAATGTAGTCTTGGGGATGTGAAGCATTAAAGTTTACCCGGTTACCCAGTTCACAGATGGCAGAGCAAGAACTGAATTAATTCCAGGATTTCTAATCAGTTTATAGTAGCTAATATTCCTCTTAAAATATAGCAAAAGCTGCTATAAACACAAGTGTTGTGATTCTTGGAATTTCTGTTATCAAAACCTAACCTAAAATAACTAATTCCTTATACTTAGTGCAATTCAACCTACATGAATTATGCTTCATTTGATGAGGAATAGGTAATTGTCCAGTCTTTTTCATCATCAAATTATATTAAAAAACTATAAACCTTAATTTATGGCATTTTCTTAATGTTCAAATCGATGTCAATTTAGAAATTGGTATTTGATCATTAAATTATCTATGTTTCTCAGTTTTGTTTTTTTTTTTTTTTTTTGCCAACTAGAAATTCAGGTTCTTGATGGAGTGTTGCGAGGGACTCGGTCAAGGACAGAGTTCTGGCTTTGGAGATTAAAGTTAAAAGTTCTCCTGTGTTCTCCTCTGCTTACCACCCAGAGCCAAATTCCCAGCCTCGGTGAGAGCACTACATGCCGAGCCAGGAGATAAAGGCCTCAGGATGACTAGCTTTATCGTGCCAGGAAAATGTTAATGGCCCTACAGATTCACCACTTTTAGAAAGGTGACTTTAGAGGGAAACCAACGAGTAGAGATAAATACGTGGGAAGGGGAACCCTGCAAAGGAATATTTTAACAAGAATTTTATTTTTTTTAAACATTTTTACTTGGAAACTACAAGAGGTTTGTGCTTTCAGCGTTGTAAGTGTTTACATAATAACAAAAGCACTATATATTCTTAGAAAAATTTGAGACAATAGAAAATTTTTAACAAAGGAAATAATACATTGTTTTCTCTTTGACCAATACTGTTGGTAATGACGGTTGACAATCTGTCATTTAAAAAATGTTAGTGTCCTGTCATGGAGGTTGTATTACCATAGAACTTTCCAGGCTGTCAAATATTTTTTTTTCTACATAGTTAGCTAGACAGAAGACAGTCATAGGTGCACACACACACACTCATGGACACACGCACACATTCATGTACCAGTCTTAAATCCTGTGTAAAACTGTAGAGAAATTCCCACGAGTCACCCAAGATATTCATCTCCCATGACTTTTCTACCATCTAACTGCATATATCACTTTATAATTGCTACATGGCCAACATAAAATCACATTCTAAGCACAACAACCGAACATACAGTATCTTCTAGTTTGCAAAGAAAATTGTATGTAACAGAGCAAGCCTGTAACATAGAATTTATTATCCATAGTATAAATGAATACATTCAATCCCTCCCCCCAAAAAGATTAATCCTTTTACCACACAGCTGATAGGTGGTTGGGGTAAAAAGCCACACACAAATCTGATCAAAATCCTCAATTTTCATCACTGCCTTGCAAAATTCTTTCCTTCTGTGCACTGTCAGTCACACACAGAATGAGGAAAATGTTAATTACCATTTAATTCCTCTTCCTGTCTGTATGGAATATTCATAAAGATAGATCAACAGCACTCTAAGGCTTTCCTCAACCTTCATGCTAGAAACATTTTGAACCAGTCAAGTGGTTTTTGTTTGTCTTTTTGTTTTGTTTTGTTTTGTTTTGCAGACAGCCCTCCTGAGCACTTTACCATGGTCAGCTTCTTCCCTAGCCACTACTCATGAAATCTGAAATCAGTACACATGCCAAGCCCTAACAAGAGAAGAGAGAATCTTCACACACTATCTAACAGCTGCTGGGGACGCAGTCTTCTCAGCTGATAATCAATGCTGCAGCACTTTAGTTAAAACTTTGAAGACACAGCATACGCAGGGTAGCAGGTTCAAGGGTAGCAGGTTCAAGTTCTTGTGCACTTGGCTGACATTGTACAGCTGCCCTTAACCTGCCAGGGTTTTAATCACAGAATGTGGCCATTTGGATTCAAGACAGCAATGACGCCGCTCTGGCAGCTCCTGCATAGTACCAACCAGGCTTAAATTAAATAAAGATTTCAAGGGCCAGCTTTAATACCAGTTTCACTGAAATACAAAGTACCTGATAGGTCTGAAGTGCCAAAGAGGTGCTTTTTTCTTTCTTTTTTTCATTCGTTTGTTTGTTTGTCCTAAACTACAAAATAGTCACGCCAACCATCTCGAATGCAGAGATGTTATTTTAGAACACTCAGTGTCCTGGCTACTCTTTCCCATTTTATGTGGTTTTTCAAAGTTACAAACCACACAAACTAACACTACGAGGAAAACACTTGAAATAGCCTGCCACGCAATGCCTAAGCTGAAATCTAAATCGTCAGTGACAGTTCTGCAACCAAGCATCGCTCCTGATGAGATTGACCGAACTCCTGGAAAAGCCCTTCCTCGGAGCCACGTCTGTCTTAATCCTCTCATTACAGGAACTGCAGGAAACGGACGGCTCTCTTGAAGCACACATGTGGACTCCCACCCTACCTGGGTCCGGTGTATAGCGCTGTCAGGTGCAGACACTTCTCACATCAACACCACCAATGACCTAAGACACCGGCGCGTGAGACTCACTGTCACACTGATTCTGCATGTTGGGGTGGGGGTGGGGTGCCCCTACAGAGAACATTCTAGAAATGAGTGAAAACACCTACCCTGACATGATCACCCTCGCCACAGGCATTGTTACTGCCGTCATCGTGAGTTAGGCTGGGATGAAAAGTTCATTTTCCCGTCAATAGTACCAGTGTATGCCAATGCTTTTCTAAGAACACCCAATAATTTAGTGCATTCAGTGTCAATACTTATTGTTCTATCTTCATTTTAGGTCTATATCACTTCAATTTTTCTTATTAGTTATGAGTGAGTCAAATTATCTTTAAAAAAAATACATCTTAGTTATTTATTTAAGATAGAGAAAGAGGCATGGGGGGTGGGGAGAATGGGTGTGCCAGGGCCTTTAGCCACTGCAAACGATCTCCAGATGCATGCGCTCCCTTGTGCATCTGGCTTAAGTGGGTCCTGGAAAATCAAACCAGGATCCTTTGGCTTTGCAGGCAAATGCCTTAATCTCTAAGCCATTTCTCTACCCCAAAATTGTCTTTTACTTTTTTTAGAAAGACACAGAGATAGAGAAAAAGAGAGAGAGAGAGAATTGGTATGCCAGGGCCCCAGCCACTGAAATCCAACTCCAGACATTTGCACCACCTAGTGGGCACGTGTGACCTTGCGCTTGCCTCACCTTTGTGCATCTGGCTTACGTGGGATCTGGAGAGTCAAACATGGGTCCTTAGGCTTCACTGGCAAGCGCCCTAACCTCTAAGCCATCTCTCCAGCACTATTTTAATATTTTTTTAACAAGAATTATTACTGGATCATTACCTTTCTATGGTTTTGTAACTAGAAGGACCTAAAATATTATTCAACATGCTACGCTTTTACTGTGTTAAGGTCCAATTTAAGTGAAGAGGAAATGAAACAGGGGATTATATTTTGATTCCTAAAGCTTAACCAAGTTTCATATGTAGAAATGTCTCTACCTCCCAGTTTTCATCATCCTGTCTGTATATAAATTGCCAGAAGGTATTTAACGCAGGAGAGGCCTTAGCTGATTTCCCATTTTTATCTAATGAGGGATTTTTTGGGGGGGGGTGGGGGGAGACCGAGATTCAGAAATGGAGTTTATAGTAAAGATACCAGCATTAGATAATAGATAATTACTATGCCAAGTGATACATGCTTTGACATACAGAAAGTCATAGGAATTTTGGCTTCCAGAAAGGTTCTGGCTAAATTTAGTGCTCAAATACCATTACTCTCTTTACTTGGCTTTCCAATAAAATTCTGTCTTTGTGTCTGTCCTAACTTCTTTTTTAACTTTATACTTTTTTCATGTATTTATGTTAACCAGCTTTGTTGCAATATTAAAAAAAATATTAAAAAAATATATCTGTGACAAAACATCTCTCTGTATTTCTCCTGTGGGCATGAAACCCAGAGGATTTGAAAGTGGGAAGGAGAAAAAGTTGGGTGGTGAGCTCCCTGCTATGCATGTAGTTCATATTGTGATCTGTAAAAGACACATGGAAAAGATAGGCTAGCTTTGGTGAAGAGAAGTGGGGTGATGGGAAAATTTAAATGTTAAAGACAGTAGGTTAGGGTCAGGTGAAAAATGGAGTATTTTCAGATTAGACTGAGGAATTTGATCACAGTTTCGTATGTACAGGAAGTCAGAATGCTTTAGTTTTCTTTTCTAACTGGAGAACAATGGGAATAATCATAGTTTAGATACCAGTGAATCAAATGAGAACTGAAATGGACACAAAATTACATGGATGACACTGTTAGAGATATTAAGTATTTATTAATTCAGTGGGGGTGAAAAGAAAACATGATTTAAAGAAAATTAAGGACTGGAGTGGTTAAGGCACATGCCTGTGAAGTCTAAGGACTCAGGTTTGATTCTCCAGTTCCCACATAAGCCAGATGCACATGATGGCACATGCATCTGGAGTTCGTTTGCAGTGGCTAGAGGCCCTGGCATG
Source organism: Dipus sagitta (assembly GCA_036346955.1). Classification (NCBI taxonomy): domain Eukaryota; kingdom Metazoa; phylum Chordata; class Mammalia; order Rodentia; family Dipodidae; genus Dipus; species Dipus sagitta. The sequence goes on along the minus strand of CM070789.1, from coordinate 4,096,586 downwards.
CCCATTCTCATTCCCTATCTCACTCTCTCTGTCTTATAAATAAATAAATACAAATAAAATCTTTTTTAAAAAAAGAAAGAAAATTAAGTGTCATAAGTGCCAGGATTAGGCAATGATTAATGGCACAAAGGACACTAATACTCCTTAAACTGTGACTCTGTGAAATCATCAAAGTAAGTAAATTAATCAATCAATCAATAAGTTTATCCCCTTTCTTAAGATGTCTGCACAATCCTGAAGTTTGGGCAATAGATGACTTTCTTGGTGCTGAGCGTAAGGAAGAAAGCAACTATGGGTCCTTGTAGACTGTGGCTTTACTATGGAAAGGATTACGCCTCCCATTACCCTGATCACATTTCCAGCTCCATAGCCAAAGTCAGGGTGAGTGGGTGCTGGGTCATATGACTTGTGAAGAAATCAAGTTATTAATTGAGACAGTATAGTATATGCATTCTAGAGCTATTAACCTTGGAAATTTATCAAATAGAGTTCTACTTTAATATTTTATTGAAGTATCCTTAACTCTAGCATGTCTTTTTGAAAAGGTATGTGTGTTTGCATGTGTGTGTGTGTGTTTCTATGCACATGTCTGAGTGTGCACTAGCCTATAGAAGTGGCCCTGCCCTCTGGGTCAAGTTTTCCTAAGCACAATTAGATAGCTTCTCTTTCTGTATGTCAAAGCATGTATCACTTGGCATAGTAATCATCTAATAATGCTGATATCTTTACTATAAACTCCGTTTCTGAATCCTCAGTCTCCCTCTGCCAAAAAAAAAAAAATCCCTCATTCTCCTGGCATATTGTGGGCACTTTTCAGATGTTCTGGAACAAAAATGCATGCGGTGAAAGTCTTCCAAGGAATGTTCCCACAAGCCAGAGATCCCCATTTGCACTGTAGCAGCCCAACCATGTTAGAGGTGACTTTCTCACTAGAGACAAGAAGTATTTATTAGTTGGTACTGATAACCTGACATTCTGACTGATGAGTTATCGTTTTATGACTAGTGTACCTCAGCACTGGATAACCTCTGGTTTACAGGAAGATCACATCTTTGACATGCAAGGCGGGAATCTGGATTCTAGCCAATACTAACCCCAGTGCCCATGGCCTCACCCTATCCCAGAGACACTCAGAAAAGAAATGACTTCCAGTCCCTGCTACCATAACTCAGCCATCTGAAGGACAGGCTTCTAATAGGACCCGGATAATTCTCCTTGAATAAAACACTCAAAAAACAGGTAGATGCCTGAATGAAGGTTGTTGTTTTTTTGGGGGGTTGAGGGTTTTTTTTTTTTATGTGTCCTACATCTAGCTCTATCACATTGATTTGTGGAAAGGATTTTGTCATACCATACTCTATTTTGTAACAGTACAAATGAGTCTAAGGGTCTAATCCTTATTTCTGCAGAAATTAATAGCTCTTCAAGTTAAAAAAAAAATACAGTTAAAGACCCTGGGTGCAGGGCTGAGGAAGTGGGTCAATGGTGAACACTTGCTGTTGAAACATGAGGGCCTCCTGGGCTGGACACTGCTAAGCTTCACTCCATGGTCCCATGTAAAAGCTGTCTTTGACCCCACACATATGTAACCCCAGTCTGCAGAGGGCAGAGACCAGAGAATCCCTGGACTTCACAGACAGACAAGGGCTCCAGGTTGGGAGAAAATAACCATCTCAAGAAATAAGCAAATGAGAGATAAGAGGGCACCCAGTGTTCTCCTCTGGCCTCCTCTCACATATGTGAAATGTACACATACCTGAATATAGCACATGTCACATACACCACACCACCCACATACTCTGCACACACACACACACACACACACGAAAAATAAAAACCTAAGGCTGGAGAGATTGCTTGGTAGTTAAGGTGTTTGCCTTCAAAGCCTAAAGACCTAGGTTTGATTTCCCAAGACCCACATAAGCCATATGCACAAGGTGGATCATGCATCTGGAGTTCGTTTGCAGTGGCTGGAGGCCCTGACATACCCATTTTCTCTCTCCCTATCTCTCTCTAATAAGTAATTTTTTAAAATAAAAATAAAGGGCTGGAGGGACAGCTTAATGGTTAAGGCATTTGCCTGAAAAGTCAAAGGACCCAGGTTTGATTCCCCAGGACCCACGTTAGCCAGATGCACAAGGGGGGCACACACATCTGGAGTTCATGTGCAGTGGTTGGAGGCCCTGGTGTGCCCATTCTCTGTCTCTCTCTCCCTCTTTCTCTGTCAAATAAATAAATAAATAAATAAATTTTTAAATTATATTTCTTAAAGATTTTATTTTCATTTATTTATTAGAATCAGAGAGAGAGACAGAGAGGGAGAGGGAGAATGGGCGTGCCAGGGCTTCCAGCCTCGGCACATGAACTCCAGACACATGCGCTACCATGTGCATCTGGCTTATATGGGACCTGGAGAATTGAACCTGGGTCCTTAGGCTTTGTAGGCATGCGCCTTAACCATTAAGCCATTTCTCCAGCCCTAAACAAAAATATTTTTAAAAAATTAAAAATACTAATAAAAATAAAAAGCCTAGATGTGGAATTTTTTGAAATGTCCCCCACAAGCTTGTTTATTTATTTTTAAAGAGAGAGAGAGGGAAAGAGGGAGAGAGAGAGAAAGAGAATGGGTGCACCAGGGCCTCAGTCACTACAATCAAACTCCAGCTGCTTGTGCCACCTAGTAGGCATGTGTGACCTTACACTTGCCTCACCTTTGTGCAACTGGCTTATGTGGGATCTGGAGAGTCTAACCTGGGTTCTTAGTCTTTGCAGGCAAGTGTCTTAACTTCTAAGCCATCTTTAAATCCTGGAAGTTATTTTTAAACTATCACATGCACATTGCATTTTCCCCATTTGTTTATTTATACAAGCAATAGCAAATGGAAATGTACAATATTCTTCAGTCTTTATTCAGAAATGCAAAAAAAAAAAAAAAAAACAGAAAAATCTCACAATCAAAGCTAGAACTAATCAACATTCTATACAGTGTGACTCAAACAGTAGAAAACAAAGACCAGAATGTAGAAACTCCTATTTCCAAAGATGACTTATGGAAGAAAGTTCAAAGTGTAAAATCAAAACATATATACAGGTCTGGAGAGATGGCTTGGTGGTTAAGCGCTTGCTTGTGAAGCCTAAGGACCCCAGTTCGAGGCTCGATTCCCCAGGACCCACGTTAGCCAGATGCACAAGGTGGTGCATGCGTCTGGTGTTCATTTGCAGTGGCTGGAAGCCCTGGCACGCCCATTCTCTCTCTCTCTCTCTGTCACTCTCAAATAAATAAATAAAAATGAACAAAAAATTTTAAAAATAATTTTAAAAACATATATATATATATATATATATATATATATATGCTATGTGTACACTATTAGAAAAGTTACACTATGTATTACTTATGTTGATACACAGAGTCCTTTCAGTCAAATAAAATGTTTGAAACGTATGTTCATTCCTTTTGAAAAGTTATCATTATGTAGCTCATTTGTATTTCCACTGGCCTAATTAACAGTGAGGTCAGCTCAATGCTTTCCTTATACATTTTTTGTTATGATAAGTTGTCTATTCAGTAGAATAATACTTGTTTTCATACTCATATTAGCACAACACAGTAGTGGTGGATTTTGGTTATTACCTTTTAAATTAAAAAAAAAAAGCCAAAAACTTTTCATAAAAACTGAGATACATTTCAGTAAATGTGTACATTTTTAGCATATATAAATATATTTTTTCCTATAATTTTCTCAGGTAAGGTTACAGAAACTGGTTCTAGGCCACTCTGTAGTTTCAGAAAGCTCCTTCCAAGGTTCATCCACCAAGTAAAACCTCCAATTTTATAAGAAACTTTTGTCAAGATTTCTAAGGTTTATCTTCCATATAGATTTTAACTGATATTGGATGTCACACTACCATTCAGAAAACTATCAACCCCTTGTCTGAGATTCAAACAACTACTAGGCATAAAGCTCTCATGAATGTTCAGTCAGCATAAACTGAACATCCCTTCCTCATTGTTAGAGAGCATGTCTAGCATGAATGAAACCCCAGACCCAGTCAAAAACCAGGTGTGATGGTACACACCTGTGACAGAGGGATCAGAAGTCCAAGGCCATCCTTGGCTACATACATAGCAAGTTCAATGGCAGTCTGGGACACATGAGACTCTGTGTCAAAAATAAAATAAAATAAAAAGTTAAAAAGAATTCAGTAACATTCTCAAAGGAAATGTCAAAATCTGTATAAAATCTTCAATTATTTTTCTGATAGGAAAACATGGTGACGTGCTAGACATTTGTGATAGAATAGAAAAATAAGTGAAAAATCATCCATGATTCACCTTTACAAACCACAATAAACATTTTGACAGAATCTACAAGATAACATGCCATGTCCTCAGGTTTGCTTTTTGATTTCTCTTTCCACTCATCAAAAGCATTTCCCCACTGGATGTGGTGGTACACACCTCTAACCCCCAGCACATGAGAGGCTGAAGCCAGAGTTTGAGGACAACTTGGAGTTACAAAGTGAGTCCCCAAACAGCCTGGGCAAGAGTGAGATGCTGCTTCCAAAAAAAAAATGTTTTATTATAAGCTCTTCACATCATACATGTCAAAATCCCATCTTTGCTCCACGTAGTATGTAAAATATTTCATAATTAGAAAGTAACTTTTAAAAAAGAAATTAACTATAGTGTACACTGAGCAAACTTTGAAAAGTAGAGAGCCATCAAGCTGTCATAACTTAAATGTATATGTCCCAGTGATCATGAAAGTGCTCTGAAAGGTGACCAAGAGTCTGAATTAAGACAAAAACAAATTGGAAGTGTTTGTTGTATATGATGATCTTCAACAGACATGATGCAATCAATGGACTTATTAGGAACTTCAAAGATCAAGATCAATGGAGAGAGAACCCTGAATTTTCCATGAGCAACTTGATGTTACTCTTTTTGTATCTGTCACAGTGTTAACTATGAGAGAATGAGGGACTGATACATCTGCTGGAGAGAGAAAGCATGGGAATTGTGCTGAAATTTATTAAAATTTATTTTCCATAATTCTCTCCTAAAGTTTGAAAGATTTATACCTGATTAAAATTTCACAACCAACTTTAGTTATATCAAATGCTATCTATATGCTGTTGAAATGAACTAAAACCTTTGGAACTGTTAGAAATGCTCGACTTAAATTTATTTCCATTTAAGGTGATCTGACAACTTTTCTGAAAGTCATATGGTATATTTTCAGGAAAGTCTATGCAGGAAATGGGGAAGGACACTAAGCATGAGAGGCTATTTTTACTTAATTAATTAATGAAGTTAGCATACGCTAATTGTAATTTTTGCATGTACACATGTATGTGTGTGCATGTGGAATTCAGAGGCTTCTGCCAGGTGTCTTCTTCCGTTGCTCTCCCTTATATCTACTGAAGAAGGATCTCTCACTCGAATACAGAACTAAGGTAGTCTACCCAGCCAGCCTGTGCCAGGGAGCCCCCGTCTCCTCCGACTGATGGCAAGCAGCGATCATGCCCACCGAGCATTCACGTGGGTCTTGGGATCCGAACTCCACTCCTCATGCGTGCAAGACAGCACATGTACCACTGAGTCATCTCTCTAGTACCCCCAAATGCACTTTTAAGCAAGAAATAAAGAGTGCTATTCTTTCTACAGATCTCCCAATAGAAATAAAGCTCTAAAGGAGCTCTCTCTATGCTCAATGCCCAGCTGGTGGACACCAGCCTCAGCAGCCCTGACTTTCCAACATGGATTTACCGCCTGCCCGCTGACATGATTGTATTGGACATGTTCCCATTCACTGCTCTTACATCTTCCATCTGCACACCTCTTCACATTCTACAAACCTAGCCCAAGAAATCCTTTCTTTGCTCAAAACCCTTGGCTGAGTTGCACTAGAAACAACTCAAGAAACATTGCACTTTTGACACGCTGAGCTGGAGAGGCGGAATCAAGCATCAAGGATCCCACAATCAAAGTGTCTCTGACCTTTCTCCCCAACCCCTCCTCCCCCTTGGTTCTCTCTCTCTCCTGAAGCAGCAGGGAAGGACTCTGCCATGCCCTTATCTTCCATGAACCCGTCTTGAGTGCTCATTATCTACCCCGGCAAAGTCGACCGAGGAATGTAACCACACCTGGATGGACTTTCGTCACACGAGATAGATAACATCTGTCTATTGGACTAGTTCACGTCCCAAGGAAAACCACTGCCAGTTAAGTCTTCTTCCTTGTGCCCACTCGGGCTCCCTGATTCTCATTTCTATGCCTCAAAATTACCAACATCTCCTGCACCGGCTCCTTGTTCCTCGATGAAGGACACATGATCTCAAGAACTTCTTGGGTAGAGAAGGTGGACAGGCTCTATGATCCTCTCCTATGCATGCAAGTAACTTTTTGTGTTTCTTTTTTTTCTTTTTTGTCCTAGTTATCTGCCCACTGTTAGTTCACTCCAGCAGAAGTACAGAACATGGCAGGGAAGTTTCTCTTGCCCGCTTAACTCCCATGATTCCTGTCCTCTTTGGAACAAGTCTTATGGTGACTCTCCCTGCCTCATCCCATGACCTTTGTGATCTTCAGGGGAGCCCTTTCATCCTTCCACCTTCTGTCATCCACCCCCAGCTTTTTGCAGAATGGGAACTGGAGGATTTCCCATGACCGAGGGAAGGAGATGCACATGAGACTCCAGAGATTACTCTCCTCGCTGCCAAGACCAAATAAAAATAACCACCTCTGATTAGATTTACATATCACTCTATAAGAGGGAAAAGCTAGAAGAAGAGTGGCCTGAGGAGATAAGTATAAACAAAGAGTGCCTAGGAGGACACTTCGTGAGATGCGTGGTCATGGCCTTCCATGGACAGAGCCAGGTGATACTGGCTGAGTTTGACATAGATAATAGGCGGGAAGTGTCATGTGAGAAAATGATGGAACGGTAGGTAAATAATGAGAAAAGAAAAAGAAAGGTCCTCTGGAATTTTGCCATGGAAAATGGGACTAAAATTTCTGAAAAACAATCTTAGCATCAAAATGTTATTTTTATTAAAAAGTGAAAATTTGGCAGTGAGTGAGGGAACTTTTATTCTCAGTAGCTACTTAGACACATTTACAAATGTGTACTTTATTATTTATGCACAAACCAACTCTACAAACTCTCTGCCTGCAGGGAAACAAAGAAAAATGTCATGAATAATGGATTTAATATGTACTTTGACATGCGTGATATATATGAATACACATAAATGAGGCTTTTTCTATATTTTCTCTCTTTAATATTAATTAAAATTTAGTTTACTTCCATAGAGGAAAATATGTTTTATAGTAGAGGCACAACAGGTCTAGGTGACAGGTTATCTGGAATAAAATTACCTCAAATATTCCTAAAATGGAGCCGGGTGTGATGGCGCATGCCTTTAATCCCAGCATTTGGGAGGCAGAGGTAGGAAGATCACCCTGAGTTCAAGGTCACCTTGATACTACATAGTGAATTCCAGGTCAGCCTGGACTAGAGGGAAACCTTACCTCGAAAAACCAAAAACAAAAAATTCCTAAAACAAGAGAAGCCTACTTGTACAACTGAAAAATTGAGTCCTCAAATATCTCTGATTGGAAATTTGTCCTGAGTCTAGGCTCTAAGGACATTCATGGACATCAAAAGATCATGCAAGAACCGAAAGGGAAGTTAGTTGCCACTGGCTGGCCTGTTAGTGCTGGAAAGCCCTATGGGAGTTAAGCGCTTGCCTGTGAAGCCTGAGGACCCCCGTTCGAGGCTCGATTTCCCAGGACCCATGTCAGCCAGATGCACAAGGGGGTGCACACGTCTGGAGTTCGTTTGCAGTGGCTGGAGGCCCTGGCGCGCCCATTCTCTCTCTCTATCTGCCTCTTTCTCTCTCTGTCACTCTCAAATAAATAAATTAAAATAAGCAAAAAATAAATAAGTTTGGGCTGGAGAGATAGCTTAAAAAAAAAACAATTAAAAGAAAGGAGTGTTAGTTTTCCCATTTTTCCCACCCTCTCTGCATTCACACACGTTGTCATTCATATGAAGGAACCTAATTTACCAGGGAGTCTCTAGTTGACCATAGCGTTGGTTAGTTAATATTTTTAGAAGACAGAGTGACTACAATTTTCCTCCAAGGCATTTTGGGGGGGTCATAAAAAGTGATACCTTTTGTCTGTTTATTTGTTTGCTCATTCATTCTTCAAGACAAAAAAAAAAAAATGTGGATGATCATGACAAATGGGCCACAAATACCACTGGAAGGAAAACTCAATTGGTATCGTGTGACCAAGCAGGCTGGTGGTGGTGGCAGCAGCATCTGCCATTGTTGTCAACTTGTTCCTGGATGCCATCAGTTCTCCCAACTCTCCGTCCTCCCCCTCTGGGATCTTTAGCTTCTGGGTCACCTGTGGCCACCTGGGCCAGATTCTCTCCTTGTACACTTTCCTCCTTGTTGGTGATACTGATTGCAAATCAAGCACCTCCCTGCCACCACTCATTGCGAGAGTTCACAAACCTGCATATTGTGTAGCAGCTGAAAGTAGGTTTCTGCAATTAAATGAAAATTTGTTGGCAGTGTTTTACTTGGCCTCTCGGATATTTAGCCTACAACCTTCCACGCCACAGCCTTAATAGGGAAGGATAGATACTAGCCCTGTTCAGCTAAAGTAGAAATGCCAGACAGTAACAGACCCACACTTTGAAATGGGCACAAGTTATACAAACCTTCTGAACTGTAGTGATGTTGTCTGGATCTTAAGACTGGAGGGGCTGGGGAGTTCGCTCAGCAGGCAAACCCTTTGCCTCATAAGTATGAAGACCGGAGTTAGGTTCCCAGAACCTGTGTACAAACACTGCTTCTTGTCAGATGTCTGACAGGAAGTCCCGCCTGTTCATTATATTCATTTAACCTTCAAACTGTATGGTTTACTCCATTAAAAAAAAAAACTTATTTATTTATTTGAGAGAGAGAGGGAAAGAGGCAGACAGAGAGAGCGAGAGGATGGGGGCACCAAGGCTTCCAGATACTGCAAACGAACTCCAGACGCATGTGCAACCTTGTGCATCTGGCTTATGTGGGACCTGGGGAATTGAACAGGGGTCCATTGCCTTTTTAGGCAAATGCCTTAACCACTAAGCCATCCCTCCAGCCCAATTCCATTTTTATAGTGTGTGTGTGTGTGTGTGTGTGTGTGTGTGCTGGTGCACATGGGCCTTTGTGTGAAGGTGTGCGAAGGACAAAGAACAAAGGATGATCAGGACCATCAACCATGTTTTCCTGAGACAGGGTCTCTCATTGGTTGGCCTGGCTAAATGGACAGTACATTCCAGGGATCATTGCATCAAGAAGCATGTGTAGGGCTGGAGAGATGGCTTAGCTGTTGAGCAGGCTAAGGACCCTGGTTCGAGACTCAATTTCCCTAGGACCCACGTAAGCCAGATGCATAAGGAGGCGCATGCATCTGGAGTTCATTTGCAGTGGCTAGAGGCCCTGGTGTTCCCATTCTCTCTCTCTCTGTCTCTCTCCCTCTTTCTCTCTCTCTGTCACTCTCAAACAAATAAAGAAAAATAAACAAAAATATTTCTTTTAAAAAAAGAAGCATGCATAGCTTATGCCCCAATTTTTACATGGGTTCTGGGTTCTAACTCGGGTCCTAATACTTGCAAGGCAAGCTGGGGCTGGAGGTGCACACCTTCAATGCCAGCACTCGGGAGGCTGAGGTAGGAGGATGTCAATGAGTTTGTGGCCAGCCTGGAGCTACAGAGTAAGTTCTGAGTCAGCCTGGGCTAGAGCAAAACCTCAAAAGAATAAATAAAAATAAAATACTTTATTGACTGAGCTATCTCCCCAGCCCTATTATTCTTATCATGTTTACAGAATCACTAATGTTCAGAAGTTTATATAAATTGTACACATTTAAAATCTTTGTTCTTTAAAGCTTAACATTTCTATACCAATTTGATGTCACTTAGTCTTCATGTCAACATATGATATAGAAAAATTGTTATTCCTAGCTTGCAGATGAGGAGATTGATACATAGCTACTCAAAAAGGAAGAGGAGGAAGAAGAGGACCACCACCACCTTATGAGGTCACCTCAATGGAGACATCAAAGTGACAAACATTTCAACACACAGGTTCCCAAACACTTTGACTAACACGGCATGGTGATTGTGCACGGATAACGATCAACAGAGGGAAGTCAGGGAACAAACATAAAAAACGCAAACACAAGGGCTGGAGAGATGGCTTAGCGGTTAAGCGCTTGCCTGTGAAGCCTAAGGACCCCGGTTCGAGGCCTGATTCTCCAGGACCCACGTTAGCCAGATGCACGAGGGGGCGCACACGTCTGGAGTTCGTTTGCAGTGGCTGGAGGCCCTGGCGCACCCATTCTCTCTCTCTATCTGCCTCTTTCTCTCTATGTCTGTTGCTCGCAAATAAATAAATAAAAATTTAAAAAAAAACACGCAAACACAACCAGACTAATAGTAACAGTGCCATATAGAGATCTGGGATCAAGTAACATGCTCCTGCATGCTGGTATGTCATCAACTCTAGTCCCATCAGAGGTTGGTGTTCACATGTGATTGCCATCAGTCAAGGTGATAGATGTGCCACAGTACTGAGGAGGAAGAGTCAGTGCTTGGAAAGGAATGAGCGTCAGAACGGCCTGTGAACAGAGCTCGGACATGGAGCCCCGCCGGAGTGCTCACGGTGAGAGGACACATACTGAGCCAGCAGTGCCTGGCCGGAGTTCCTGCCCAGCATATAGCCGTGACTTTTTGTACCGACATCGAGTCCCCAGAAGACACCACACCAAGTATCTCTGAAGAGTTATGCATTTGCCTTTAATCAAGTTTATCTGCACAAGTATAATATTAGCATTATTTGCGCTCGCTCGTTTTTATGGGCCTGTATTTCTGACTGACACTTTATGTTGTAGATAAGTGCCTTATCACTGTTCACTCATATCTTTGTCCAACATTCCCAGCCTAATTCTCACGCTTTACAGGGAGCACCAGTGAATAGCTGGGGGAAATTCCACTGAAGACATTTGAAAGCTCCAAAGGGGTATTTCTCCAAAGGGGTTAAGAAGAGCCAATCCAATTATTATTCAAGTAAAAAGGAATGAAGCAACTAGAGAAAATGAGGCTATGGCTTAGTAATCGAGTTGTGACTTAGGTCCTGTTTATATAGAAAAAAAAAATAATTCCAATTATAGTGAAAAAACAAATCTCTAAGAGTAAAACCAGTCACCATTCAAGATAATCAGACATAGCTTTATCCTCAAGCAAAATACAGTTAAAAGTTTTTGCTTCTGAGTTCTGTGTTAAAATGTCTAACAAATTCACAATTGTTTTAATGAGATGTTTGGTTATTTCAAATTAACTTAGTATATAACTCACTTCTGCTTGTCAGTTATTTCTCAATGGAAGCCATATTTAGATTTAATTAAATAATATATCCAAAGAATTCAAACTCTCAAAGTTGTCAGCAACAGAAATATTTCTAGAAAATCTATGGAGAGGAATTGGCAGACAGCTCCAGATAAGGAAACTTGTCACCATTAAATATAGTTAGATATTTTTTTCCTAAACATTGTACTAAGTTTATCTAAGGGTCATAAAAGTATAAATAACATATTCAAAAGAAATGTCTCATTTCAGTAAGAAGATGCAGCAATATCTCTATTAACTATGAAAGTATTAAGTAGTAAAACTGAACCAATAAAATTTCCCATTTTAACCAGTCAAATTCTATTTAAATATGAGGAAAAAGAAAAAAAATGATTAGACTAAAGTTTTTCTTTTTTAAAATTTCCATGGTGAAAAGAAGGTCTCACATTGTAGCCCAGGTTAACTTTGAACTCATTAGTTAATACTTTCTCAAGTTATACGTTGAGGGTGAAAAGAACTTGAACTTTTGTGTTTCTTTGTAAGTGTGGGTGCCTGTGTGGATGGGGAGTGCACACAGGTATGCGGGCACGTGTGCACATGTGTATGAAGGACAACTTGGGATGTCATTCCTCAGGTGCCGCCCGCCTCATTTGAGACAGGGAGTCTTGCTGTCCTGGAACTCACAGCAGGCTAGACGGGCTGGCCAGAGAGAGCCAGAGTTCCTGCTCTATCTGCTTCCCCAATGCTGGAATTTTTAGGTATGTGCACCCTAGCCCCACGCCCAGCCTTTTTCCATGTGAATTCCAGGGATTCAACTCGGGTTTTCTTAAGGACTGAGCCATCTCTGCAGACCCAAACTTTTATTTTCCTAAAACATGAACCTTAATTTTAAAGTTTATGTGGCAGTGATCTTGGTGGAAGCTTTGGCAGGGAGCTAAGAATAAACAGACAGGACACATATTTGAACATGGGATTTCCCACCGCTGAGAGCACAGGAGAATTCAGACCTTTATGTGACATATCCAAGCAATAACCAAAAAAATTTTTTAAAAAGCTGGGCTTAGCAGTTAAGGTGCTTGCCTGTGAAGCCTAAGGGCTCCAGTTCTATTCCCCAGCATCCACGTAAGCCAGATGCACAAGGTGACACATGCATCTGGAGTACATTTGCAGTGACTAGAGGCCCTGGAATGCCCATTATCTCTCTCCAAAAAATAACTAAATAACATAGCTGGGAAGGATGGCTCAGTGGGTAATGCACTGGTCACACAAGCCTTAAATTTGTTGGCAGTGTTTTACTTGGCCTCTCGGATATTTAGCCTACAACCTTCCACGCCACAGCCTTAATAGGGAAGGATAGATACTAGCCCTGTTCAGCTAAAGTAGAAATGCCAGACAGTAACAGACCCACACTTTGAAATGGGCACAAGTTATACAAACCTTCTGAACTGTAGTGATGTTGTCTGGATCTTAAGACTGGCGGGGCTGGGGAGTTCGCTCAGCAGGCAAACCCTTTGCCTCATAAGTATGGAGACCGGAGTTAGGTTCCCAGAACCTGTGTACAAACACTGCTTCTTGTCAGATGTCTGACAGGAAGTCCCACCTGTACATTATATTCATTTAATCTTCAAACTGTATGGTTTACTCCATTAAAAAAAAAACTTATTTATTTATTTGAGAGAGTGAGAGAGGGAAAGAGGCAGACAGAGAGAGCGAGAGGATGGGGGCACCAAGGCGTCCAGATACTGCAAACGAACTCCGGACGCATGTGCCACCTTGTGCATCTGGCTTATGTGGGTCCTGGGGAATCGAACAGGGGTCCATTGCCTTTTTAGGCAAATGCCTTAACCACTAAGCCATCCCTCCAGCCCAATTCCATTTTTATATTGTGTGTGTGTGTGTGTGTGTGTGTGTGTGTGTGCTGGTGCACGTGTGCCTTTGTGTGAAGGTGTGCGAAGGACAAAGGACAAAGGATGATCAGGACCATCAACCATGTTTTCCTGAGACAGGGTCTCTCATTGGTTGGCCTGGCTAAATGGACAATAAATTGCAGGGATCATTGCATCAAGAAGCATGTGTAGGGCTGGAGAGATGGCTTAGCTGTTGAGCAGGCTAAGGACCCTGGTTCGAGACTCAATTTCCCTAGGACCCACGTAAGCCAGATGCATAAGGAGGCGCATGCATCTGGAGTTCATTTGCAGTGGCTAGAGGCCCTGGTGTTCCCATTCTCTCTCTCTCTGTCTCTCTCCCTCTTTCTCTCTCTCTGTCACTCTCAAACAAATAAAGAAAAATAAACAAAAATATTTCTTTTAAAAAAAGAAGCATGCATAGCTTATGCCCCAATTTTTACATGGGTTCTGGGTTCTAACTCGGGTCCTAATACTTGCAAGGCAAGCTGGGGCTGGAGGTGCACACCTTCAATGCCAGCACTCGGGAGGCTGAGGTAGGAGGATGTCAATGAGTTTGTGGCCAGCCTGGAGCTACAGAGTAAGTTCTGAGTCAGCCTGGGCTAGAGCAAAACCTCAAAAGAATAAATAAAAATAAAATACTTTATTGACTGAGCTATCTCCCCAGCCCTATTATTCTTATCATGTTTACAGAATCACTAATGTTCAGAAGTTTATATAAATTGTACACATTTAAAATCTTTGTTCTTTAAAGCTTAACATTTCTATACCAATTTGATGTCACTTAGTCTTCATGTCAACATATGATATAGAAAAATTGTTATTCCTAGCTTGCAGATGAGGAGATTGATACATAGCTACTCAAAAAGGAAGAGGAGGAAGAAGAGGACCACCACCACCTTATGAGGTCACCTCAATGGAGACATCAAAGTGACAAACATTTCAACACACAGGTTCCCAAACACTTTGACTAACACGGCATGGTGATTGTGCACGGATAACGATCAACAGAGGGAAGTCAGGGAACGAACATAAAAAACGCAAACACAAGGGCTGGAGAGATGGCTTAGCGGTTAAGCGCTTGCCTGTGAAGCCTAAGGACCCCGGTTCGAGGCCTGATTCTCCAGGACCCATGTTAGCCAGATGCACGAGGGGGCGCACGCGTCTGGAGTTCGTTTGCAGTGGCTGGAGGCCCTGGCACACCCACTCTCTCTCTCTCTCTATCTGCCTCTTTCTCTCTATGTCTGTTGCTCGCAAATAAATAAATAAAAATTTTTAAAAAAATGCAAACACAACCAGACTAATAGTAACAGTGCCATATAGAGATCTGGGATCAAGTAACATGCTCCTGCATGCTGGCATGTCATCAACTCCAGTCCCATCAGAGGTTGGTGTTTACATGTGATTGTCATAGGTCGCATATTTACAAGTCAAGGTGATAGATGTGCCACAGTACTGAGGAGGAAGAGTCAGTGCTTGGAAAGGAATGAGCGTCAGAACGGCCTGTGAACAGAGCTCGGACATGGAGCCCCGCCGGAGTGCTCACGGTGAAAGGCCACATACTGAGCCAGCAGTGCCTGGCCGGAGTTCCTGCCCAGCATATAGCCGTGACTTTTTGTACCGACATCGAGTCCCCAGAAGACACCACACCAAGTATCTCTGAAGAGTTATGCATTTGCCTTTAATCAAGTTTATCTGCACAAGTATAATATTAGCATTATTTGCGCTCGCTCGTTTTTATGGGCCTGTATTTCTGACTGACACTTTATGTTGTAGATAAGTGCCTTATCACTGTTCACTCATATCTTTGTCCAACATTCCCAGCCTAATTCTCACGCTTTACAGGGAGCACCAGTGAATAGCTGGGGGAAATTCCACTGAAGACATTTGAAAGCTCCAAAGGGGTATTTCTCCAAAGGGGTTAAGAAGAGCCAATCCAATTATTATTCAAGTAAAAAGGAATGAAGCAACTAGAGAAAATGAGGCTATGGCTTAGTAATCGAGTTGTGACTTAGGTCCTGTTTATATAGAAAAAAAAAATAATTCCAATTATAGTGAAAAAACAAATCTCTAAGAGTAAAACCAGTCACCATTCAAGATAATCAGACATAGCTTTATCCTCAAGCAAAATACAGTTAAAAGTTTTTGCTTCTGAGTTCTGTGTTAAAATGTCTAACAAATTCACAATTGTTTTAATGAGATGTTTGGTTATTTCAAATTAACTTAGTATATAACTCACTTCTGCTTGTCAGTTATTTCTCAATGGAAGCCATATTTAGATTTAATTAAATAATATATCCAAAGAATTCAAACTCTCAAAGTTGTCAGCAACAGAAATATTTCTAGAAAATCTATGGAGAGGAATTGGCAGACAGCTCCAGATAAGGAAACTTGTCACCATTAAATATAGTTAGATATTTTTTCCTAAACATTGTACTAAGTTTATCTAAGGGTCATAAAAGTATAAATAACATATTCAAAAGAAATGTCTCATTTCAGTAAGAAGATGCAGCAATATCTCTATTAACTATGAAAGTATTAAGTAGTAAAACTGAACCAATAAAATTTCCCATTTTAACCAGTCAAATTCTATTTAAATATGAGGAAAAAGAAAAAAAATGATTAGACTAAAGTTTTTCTTTTTTAAAATTTCCATGGTGAAAAGAAGGTCTCACATTGTAGCCCAGGTTAACTTTGAACTCATTAGTTAATACTTTCTCAAGTTATACGTTGAGGGTGAAAAGAACTTGAACTTTTGTGTTTCTTTGTAAGTGTGGGTGCCTGTGTGGATGGGGAGTGCACACAGGTATGCGGGCACGTGTGCACATGTGTATGAAGGACAACTTGGGATGTCATTCCTCAGGTGCCGCCCGCCTCATTTGAGACAGGGAGTCTTGCTGTCCTGGAACTCACAGCAGGCTAGACGGGCTGGCCAGAGAGAGCCAGAGTTCCTGCTCTATCTGCTTCCCCAATGCTGGAATTTTTAGGTATGTGCACCCTAGCCCCACGCCCAGCCTTTTTCCATGTGAATTCCAGGGATTCAACTCGGGTTTTCTTAAGGACTGAGCCATCTCTGCAGACCCAAACTTTTATTTTCCTAAAACATGAACCTTAATTTTAAAGTTTATGTGGCAGTGATCTTGGTGGAAGCTTTGGCAGGGAGCTAAGAATAAACAGACAGGACACATATTTGAACATGGGATTTCCCACCGCTGAGAGCACAGGAGAATTCAGACCTTTATGTGACATATCCAAGCAATAACCAAAAAAATTTTTTAAAAAGCTGGGCTTAGCAGTTAAGGTGCTTGCCTGTGAAGCCTAAGGGCTCCAGTTCTATTCCCAGCATCCACGTAAGCCAGATGCACAAGGTGACACATGCATCTGGAGTACATTTGCAGTGACTAGAGGCCCTGGAATGCCCATTATCTCTCTCCAAAAAATAACTAAATAACATAGCTGGGAAGGATGGCTCAGTGGGTAATGCACTGGTCACACAAGCCTTAATACTGGCGTTCAGGTCCCCAGAGGCCACATAAAAGCCGGAAGCTGTCTTGGGATTCTGTAATGGCCGCAAACACAGTGCCAGGTGGGTAGCAAGGCAGGTGGAGAGAAAGGAATGTTCTCTGGCAGCTGGGGGACCAGTTAGCCTAGTGACGGCAGCAGCGAACAGAGAATGAGAGACGCTGCCTCAAATAACTTGGAGAGCAAAGGCCAACACTTGAAATGTGTCATCTGATTTCCACATGCACACACATATGTGTACTCACACACATGAACCCATGCACGCACGTGCATACCACACACATAACCATGCACACACACAAACTTTTTAAAAATGCAAATATCACATTAAATAAGTCCCAAGATTTTCCCTTACTATATTTCTTTTCTTCTCCTTATACAAGTTTGCTTAAATCATTTCAGTCACTACCCAATCTCAAGGGAGAGTAATATTTCATTTTATACTCATTTCTTTTCCATCCCCACATCCTGCTGGCCAGTACCTACAAGAAAAAAAAAAAAATGCAAGGCACTGGGCCAAATTTTTCTAAAGGAAATGTTTACAGTTAAGGCAGGGGGCTCTAACGGAAACTGTCAGGATCTGAAAGTAACTTCATTCATTCCAGAGCCTAGAAAGCAAAATTCTCATCAAGCTTAGGAAGCACACGAGGTTGTGTGTCACCGAATGTGGGGAGACTGTTCCAGAGATGGGACCCTGCCACGCTAACCCACATTACAAGTACAACACAACCTCGTAGGGAGTTCATGTTATGTGAACCTGTTCCCTGATTCCCTGCAAGCTTTTGAAAACCTTTGTTAAAAAATATATATTTCAGGACTGGAAGGATGGCTTAGTGGTTACGTCATTTGCCCGCAAAGCAAAAGGACCCAAGTTCAATTCCCCAGGACCCACATTAGCCAGATGCACTAGGGGGCACATGTGTCTGGAGTTCGTTAGCAGTGGCTGGAGGCCCAGGCGTGCCCATTCTCTCTCTCTCTCTCTCCCCCTCTTTCTCTGTCAAATAAATTAGTTTTTAAAAACTTTAAAAAATAAAAAAAAATGGGGCTGGAGAGATGGCTTAGAGGTTAAGCGCTTGCCTGTGAAGCCTAACGACCCTGGTTCGAGGCTCGATTCCCCAGCACCCACGTTAGCCAGATGCACAAGGGGGCGCATATGTCTGGAGTTCGTTTGCAGTGGCTGGAGGCCCTGGCACGCCCATTCTCTCTGTTTCTCTGCCTCTTTCTCTCTCTGTCTGTCGCTCTCAAATAAATAAATAAATAATAATAAATATTTTAAGAAAATAAAATAAAATAAATATTAAGGTTTGAAACAGAGCGAGAGAGAGAATGGACATGCCAGGGTCTCATGACTCTGCAAACAAACTTCAGATGCATATGCCACTTTGTGCACGTGGCTTTACTTGGGTGCTGAGGAACTGAACCTGGGCCGTTGGGCTTTGCAAGCTTTAACCACCGAGACATCTCTCCAGGCCCCTGAAACCATTTGGATGAAAAAGAAGAAGAAAGAAAGAAAGAGAGAGAGAAAGAAAAGACAAGACTAGTTCCATAGAGTTCAAGTAACTTTAAAAATGTGAGGTGGAGGCTGTGTGCACAGAGCACTACAGTACTTCCCCACAAAATTAAACTTTCCCCAACTTATCTCCATGACTGCAAACCTCCATTAGGTTCATTGAGGTGTACCAAGTAAACGTTCATCATGGAGAGCATCACCTTCCATTACTTTAAATGATTTTAGAAGATGGAAAAGCTTTCTTAAAATTCCATTAAGAGGCTGAGGAGATGGATCAGCAGATATACAAGCATAAAACTCAGAGAGGACCTCGGATTGCATGAGTCTGACTCTCTGGCACCCACATAAAAAGTTAGGCAGGCACGGTCCCACATTCCTGCAACCCCAGTGCTACAGGGAGAAGACACCTGAGAACCGCTGGGGCTCATCGTGAGCCAGTCTGACTAAAAATGGCAGCTCCAGATTCAGCTCCATCTTAAGGAAATGTGTGTGAGCTATGGAGGCTGACATTCGGTATTCTCCTCTGATGTGCACACACATGCATGTACAACACAGCACAGCATGCATACTCTATACACACACGCACACGCGCACGCACGCACCACACACAACATTCTATGAAATCAAACCACAAGCTTCTTGCACAAAATAATGTCACTGCTGTTACAATTACTGTGGAGAAAGCCATTCTTTAACATTTTGAATCTACTGAAAGAGAAACATGTAAAAGAGATGAAATAAAATGGACGGACACAGATGGAAAGTGACATGTGGATGATTGACAGGTGATGTATAGGTGGACAGACAGACAGATGATAGCCCAAGACAGAGACAACAACCAGACAGATAGCTAAGTGGGGAAAATGACTAGCTGCATTTAAGTCCAAACTCATGTAACAGATGTGTTCCAAGGTGCACTCTTCACTTAGTTTGGTCAAAAAGTGGAAAATAAGCCAGCTTCAGTGGAAGGGAACCTGAATCCGCATGGCTTCTTGTTCAAGCGCATGTGTTTCTTTAGATAACATGGTTCCCCGGCCTGTTCATTTCTGTAGGTTATTTCCCAAGTGCTATGAAAAAAATCCAGGTAGCTACTTTTGTTTTGCAATGTAAAGGTAAATATTATATCATGACCCAGAAGTCACTATAGACTTTTTAAAAATAATTTGTTGTTTATTTTTATTTATTTATTTGAGAGTGACAGACAGGCAGAGAGAGGAATGGGCAGATAGAGAGACAGAGAGAATGGACGTGCCTGGACCTATAGCCCCTGCAAATGAACTCCAGACACGTGCGCCCCCTTGTGCATCTATCTGGCTAATGTGGGTCCTGGGGAATCGAGCCTCGAACCGGGTTCCTTAGGCTTCACAGGCAAGCGCTTTACCGCTAAGCCATCTCTCCAGCCCCTAGATATTAACTCAGATGTAAACTATCATGCACAAAATATGTGCAGTTCTTTTAACTTTATACATATATACACACACATATATTATGTATGTGCACATGCATCTATGAGAAAAGTCATGTCTATCATTTGTCCTTAACACTGCATGTAATGTTAGAACTATACCTAGGACGAATGAGCTATGGACTTTGACGAGAGATGACAGAAGGAAACGACATGTAGGACCTCTGGGGCTCTTTCACCAGAACTCAGCTTGCAGTCCCAACCCACCCACGTGAGGGACTCGGTGAAGGGCTCCAGAAAGCGGCTGAGCTGAGTTTCTAGTTGCGACCCCTCACGCTGTGGAAATCTCCATTCTTCAGTACTTACAAAGCAGAGCCATGTCCGCTCTGCTCCCAAGACTAATGCTCACGTGAGCAAAGGCGAGAAGCCGCCGCGGGCCTGTTACAGGTACCACTGGGATTCTCGTGCACCAAGGCAACGAGCAGCTTATACGCGACAAAGAGAGGTCATTGTCCTGTCCTACAGACGTAAGTGCCTTCACTTCCAAAGGCATATTAGGCAGCCTCATTACAGACTAATCGGCATGAACAAGTAACATGAACACATAAGCAGCTCTTCACAGTAAGTCCACAATGAACTGGAAGTTTTGACACTGTTATAAATCAGGTTAAATGACTCTTCACTGACCTAATCCCCCTCGGTAACATAGTCGTCTTTTCACACATGTACAATAATGTAAAGTGGATAAAGTGGGGGCCACAGACTTGCCAACTGTTACAAAGGTAACAAAAATGTGCATTTAAGATTATACTCAGAGGGCTAGAGAGATGGCTTAGCAGTTAAGCGCTTGCCTGTGAAACCTAAGGACCCCAGTTCAAGGCTCAATTCCCCAGGACCCACGTTAGCCAGACAGATGCACAAGGGGGCGCACGTGTCTGGAGTTCCTTTGCAGTGGCTGGAGGCCTTGGTGTGCCCATTCTCTCTCTCTTTATCTGCCTCTTTCTCTGTCTGTCACTCTCAAATAAATAAATAAAAATAAAAAATTCAAATAAATAAAGATTATATTCAGTATCCAAAAAAAGATTTTTTTCTATTAAATATTGTCATTAAATATGCATAGGTTTCCCATTTTATCTACAGAAGTGACATTAACGTGAAGATATGATATTTTCATGTTCAAAAATGAATGGCTGCACTGTTTGGTAGGGTGACTGCCAGCCACAGGTGTACCTGTATCCGTGAACGGTGGCTGGACCACACTGAGAGGTGCTTGAAGTATTGAACACACCTCAGACATTTCCACTTTGAGCAGATGATCGGAACGCGACACATCTCTATCTTTACATTGAAAACATGCTGATATAAATGTGCTAAGTCAAGTAAAGCATATTATATATCAATTTCATATGATTCCTTTTGCTTCGTGCGACTAACAGGAAATGCAGAGTTAAATGTGCAGCGGTGTTAAATACGTGCTAAATAGCCCTTTCCTACAATGTTTACAAGGCTGTTTTCATCAAAACCACTGGGTGACACTGTTTCTCCACCAAATTGATACAACCAAAGCAATTTCCTGGCAGTGGGAAAAAAAAAAACCCGACACGTGTACACGACATGCACACATCACGCATGCACATGATGGGATGGATACACACATACACCCATATACACACATGGCATATAACTCAATGGATAAAATGTGTCCCTTGAAACTAGTCGTCATCTTAGGATGAAGGAATATGAGTGCCCTTGAGTACTCATATTGCTCAGAGACTAGTTATACTTGAAATTTTTAATGATCCTTCACAGATTCCTCAATAATAAACGACAGTTCTAATGAAAGCAGTCATGCAGAAGTTGTTTCATTTGTGACTTTTCCCAAAGACCCTTCTGTCCTCTAAATAGTAATGTCTCCAGGCTTGCCTTTCATATCACATCCTATTTACTTACATTTTAATGGGTTGCGAAGGAAATTGGGCAAACTAATTTCCAGCTGGTTTTGCTAACACAGAAATGGTTTACTGATTCAGGAGTCTTTTTTTTTTTTTTTTTAACCTGGAATTTGACGTCTTGGGAATCTTTCCATCATCTTATTAGAAAACCAAAATGGGGAAAAAATAGCAATATTTAAACTGCCACTGAACACTTCTGCGGCGAGATGGAGACTCCACACAGCTAGATAGTTCAGCACCATCAACATCCACTTACGGAACAATGCTGACAATAACAGAGGCCTCAGGTTTTCTGCTATGTGATTCATTATAAGGGCTATAAAAGGTTTGCTTTGTCTCTGATACTCAACTGACCGCTCCATCTCCTAATTCTTAATGAGAATTCATAGCTGGCTCCACATGCAGAATCACAAGTCCTATTCGGGCTTGATATTATCTGCCTGAATCCTGCCCTGCCTGCTCCCCAAGAACATGACTCTCCCTCTAAAACCAGACTAGGTCTGGGCCGCTAACTCCAGCCTGGCACAGACTGAAACATTTTTTTCCCCAGTATCACTGCACCCAGTTACTTACAGCCATAAACTACCTAAAGATATGAAAGTAATCAATCAATGTGTTCTCCTAAAGTGGAACGTGCCCTAAATGTAGTCGTATCTTTTTCTTTCTCTGGGTGACATTTTGTGAATGCATAGTACTTCCGATTACAAAGGAGGACATTCTTCAAATGTAATCTTGCCTCAAATCTAAACCATTTATGTTTTAACACTTGTGCATAAAGGCATCTTAAACAGTGTACAGCACAGATATTTTCTCCCTAAAAGTAAGCATTGATGTTTTTGCTCATAATTTCAGAGACGAGAAGAATGGGTTCTAGATCCAGATTAAAAGCCGGCTGTAAGCCACTGCATGCATGCACTCCTCCACCTATTTTGTTTTAAGACAGGGTATATAGGGGCTGGAGAGATGGCTTAGCAGTTAAGGCACTTGCCTGCAAAGCCAAAGGACCTCGGTTCGATTCCCCAGAACCCATGTAAGCCAGGTGCACAAGGTGGTGCACACATCTGGAGTTCATTTGCAGTGGCTGGAAGCCTTGGCGTGCCCATTCTCTCTCTCTCGCTTTCTCTCTCTCTCTCTCTCACCCCCCATTTCTCTCTCAAATAAATAAATAAAATATTTAAAAAGTGATAGGGTATATATTACTCAGACTGGCCTTGCAGCTGAAGGTGGCTTTGAACCTCCTATGCTCCTGCCTCCGACTCCCAAATATGGGGAGTGTAGGAACAGGCCACCACACCAGGTTTCCTCCACATCTTCTCAAAGCAATCATCTACACAGCCTGCTGTGACTCCCCCCACCTTGTGTCGACACCTCTTTGCCGTAGTGACACTCTAAGCCATGGAGAGACAGAGACTGTGTCTATTTATCTGGGTATATTTCTGCATAATATTTATTCTAAGACTTAGCTGGCACACAAATGAGATGTTTTGCTGTGACTGACCAGAGGCCTTTATGGGTGACACGGACCAAGAAGAGTCATCTTTCAAAAGAAAGCCATAGAGAAGATAAGCAGGTATGGCAAACTAACGCTTATCACAATTTTCGTCCTACGGATCTACTTCTCAACTACCTCTCAGGAACACCGTTCAGACCACCCACTTCCTGCCCACAATCAAATCCACGTTTTGATATTGTATATTGAATACAGGACAACTCTACATTCTCAAAGATTAGATGATTCTCAAGTGTTGTATGAGAAAACAAACAATAAAAAAAAAAATACTCCCAATTAAAGCTGCTCCCAATAGGAAGACTACACACATGCAGTGATTGAAAGGTTTTACTGTCTAGATAGAGGAACAGTGTTCGCTGGAATACTACCCAGGCATGTCTGCACTATAAAAGTACAGAGACCTGGGGACTTCTTGGGGTTCTTCAGAGTTATTTGATGAAAACTCGTATTAACCACATGAATGTAGAGTGGAAGCACAAAGCCTTTAATACGTGCGAGGAGGTTTTAAAAGAGATGATAGGTAAATACCACGTAGAAGAGAGGAAGGAGGAAGACTCTACGGGTCAGGAGACGCACGGGAACTGAGCAGGCAAGCCACCGTAAACATGTAAGGTCCGGATCCTTTCATAACGCTAAAGAAACATTCCCCACGGCTCAGTGCA
The DNA here is from genome assembly GCA_036346955.1 of Dipus sagitta. NCBI lineage: Eukaryota > Metazoa > Chordata > Mammalia > Rodentia > Dipodidae > Dipus > Dipus sagitta. Next base: position 4,072,710 of record CM070789.1, on the reverse strand, counting down.
AAGGCGGCAGAATTTCAGCGTGTCTGAACCTCTTAGGCTACGAGGTGGTACAATCATGCCATTGATCCTCTGCATACATCCAGGAGGGCAAGGCTCACAACAATGTTTTCTGAAAAACAAAACTTCTCCCATCCTCATCCCCAAATTCATTCCTTTAGTGGATTAAACAGCACGTGTTTTCAATGGATTCAACACAAACCCTACTAGGCTATATTACCAACATGAACCATATGAATTGAAAATCTTAATGTATACGTGTACTTACAAACATGCCTCAAATTCGGAGCTTTTATAAACATCCTATCTCCAACAAATAAATAAGAGCAAGCTCAACACAGATGTAAAACTAAATGCAGTAAAGTCTTTATTCCTCTAGATGCCTGAAGACATTAACTCAGCTGAATTTCTTGACAGAATACAACAAATTCACACAAATGTCACTACAGTCATAATGACTGTGTTTTTTTTTTTTTTTCATACCAGTGTCACTCACCTTGGTCTGCCTGTACCCCTCCCCCCAGACTTTTCAAAATGTATTTCATACACAGAGTCTCTGTTCTGGCTGTTTATTTAATTAACATGACAGCCCAGCACACACTGCATAGCTTTCAGTTCTAGTTTTAACTTTTTACACTTTAGACTCAATACAGAGAGAATAAAATGACTGTTTTCACTCCTTCCAACCTCTGTAAATTTATATAGATTCACTGACTATTTCTGTCAGTTAAACAGTGCTTCAGTATGCTTTCAATATCTATATTCACAAAGTAAGTAAAATCACCATTTTTAAAAATCACAGAAAAAAATCATTATTTTCCCTCACCTTTCCCAGGAGATTAAAAAAAAAAAAAATCTTACTTTGCCTTTTTAGGATTTTCAAAGGTTGACATGAATTTATTTGAATTCTGCCATCAACTCTCTTCATATGCCCCACCAGAATCTGAGTAATCAGACTGAAACGTGATAGAAGCTACAATTTGAAAGGCTGTTATTTCTGAAATACATTCGATGAGAAATAAAAGTTATTGAAATATATTTTGTCATGTAAAGTATAATCCATGCTACATGTTCATAAGAGTAGAACAAAGAGGAGCTCTAAGGTAGAGCATCTGCATAATACACATGGAGACCTGGGTTTGGTTCCCAGCACCACCAACAGAAAACATGTCCATCTCAGAGAAACTGGGGTTCATCTAAATGTGTCTCCAAAATTATTCTTTGATTAAATATTTGTGTGCTTTACACTTGTACTAGGAAAACAATAACATTACTTTTTTTTAAATCAGTTGCACAAAAGCCCACAAGATGTCTACCACCCATTTCCCACCCCTAAAACCGAGTCCTCTTTCCATTTTGTGGTTTGCTTTTATTATTTTTTTAACTTGAAAATGTCTCTCATATACTAATGATTAAAGACTGCTTTTGATAGCAAAGCTGAAATCTGACAACAGGACTAAAGATGTTTGAGAGCTTAGAAATACGCTTAGAGGAAACAATTTTAGTTTTACTGGCATGATATGAGCATGCACCTTTGACATGTCTGCTGACACTATACCCATCGAAAAAGTCTTTGTCGTTAAAGTGGTTGAATGGTTGAAAATCCATCCACAGAGCAAGTCATGTGACATATTTATTTAGTATGAAACTATTTGTAAAAACATTAAATTCTTAACACAGAACAAAAATAAAATTGCATTTGGTTTGGAATCTTTCAAAAATGAGCGGGTGACATAGGCACAGGAATTATTGTGAAATAAGAAACTGTGCTTTGATGAACAAAGAGAATAGGCATACTTTGAAACACTTTCAGATACTGTCAGGGATTACATAAGTAAGATTTTATGTTGAGTTTATGATTTTTTTTTTCAACGTAGGGTCTCACTCTGGCTCAGGCTGACATGGAATTCGCTATGTAGTCTCAAGGTGGCCTTGAACTCCCGGCAATCCTCCTACCCCTGCCTCTTGAATGCTGGGATTAAAGGCATGCGCCGCCACACCTGGCTTGAAATTATCATTTATTCAACTCACATGACATCTAATAATTCAAGAAATACTAGGTAGTTCTGAACAGCCCACATTTGCAGGGGTACAGTGGCAACTTGAGTGAGTTATCTGTTGTCAGATGTGAAAATCTACTTCCAAAAGATTTCTATATGCTAGTGACCTTAACACCGCCAGCTTTAAACATTCAGTCTGGGGCTCATTGATAAAATCATCCTATACTGGGTGGACAGATTGAACCAAAACCACAGAGGCGTATAAGCTTAAGGGAAGATACTTTCACTTGCATTCAGACACTCCCAGTGCCTGATTTGTTCTGTGGCCAAAGACCAGACCCATTTCTCCTTTCTTTTCTTGAACTTATCTACAAAACTCAGTTCTGCATGGCATATCCTGACAGACTTTAAAATTCGACACTTCAGAGGAAAGAATTAAGGACGCTTTCCTTATAAGAATGTTATCATCTATTTCCTTTGCCCTTTTTAGAACTTAGAAAACCCTTCACAAACAAGCGACCACTGTCATCCACACAGACAAGAAAATGCTGAAGTTCTCCCACCTTTAAACTTCTCAAGAAGCAATGCCCCCGTCAATTCCCAGGAGGACCCTGCTATTGTTCCTCCAAGACTATTTAAAATTCACTTGTTCCCTATGAGTGTTCTCCTGAGCTAAGACCAAATGTCCTTTCAGAAAAGAACTAATCTGTTAGCATTCAGGGGAGTGTGATCTATTTGTTTAATACTTATTATTTTAAATATTTTATTTATTAGAGAGAGAGAGAGGTACACAGAGAGAGAGAGAAAGAGAGAAGGGAGAGAGAGAGAGGGAGAATGGACACACCAGGGCCTCTAACCACTGCAAACAAACTCCAGATGCATGTGGCACCTTGAGTATCTGGCTTACGTGGGTACTGGGGAACTGAACCTGGGTCTTTAGGCTTTGCAGGCAAACGCCTTAACTGCTAAGCCATCTCTCCAGCCCTGATAGTTAATTTGATTCTTAACTTCATAAAGGATGCAAATGACCATGGTATACTTTGCACTCTTAATCAGAAGTTTGTTTCCTTATGATATAGAAGATAAGCCCTTTACTACATAGCTCCTGAACTTTTCACACAGTTAGGCCAACGTATGAGATATCACCCTATCTTACAAGATAATATCACATGTCAGTTCCCACCCTGTGCTCACAATTATGCCTGGCAACAAGTTTAATGGGTCCTATATAGAGACTAGTCTTCAGCGAGCACACCTTCCCCACCCCCTCATTACAACTTCCAGGACCTAAGTTTCTGCTAACTGTGTTCATGGTTTTCCAGCTGCTGTAGGAAATGGGTTCTTGCTTCAGAACATTCTTCATGCACACAGTCTTGAAACAAGCAGTTGCCAAGTAAATTTACCAACACAGATTATGAATAAGGGTTCTCCACCGCATTGATCAGCAAAGCAGTTAAACGTGTCAGGCTTATAGGTTTACAATTCTTCATTTACCAATTTAAACCAGAGGAAAACTTTTTTTTTTTTTTTTTACATCTATGGGTTCATTACCACAGCTGATCAAATCAGCTGAATATCTTCTGATCTTAATCCACTCTTAACTCCATTAAATATTAATATGAAGTTTCTGAGATTTAATTTTGAGGGGTAAATGGTATTAATATGGAGCCCAATTACTTTTGATCAAACCCAGGTTGTTCTTATAAACTAGGGTTCATTGTTTGCAAGTACTGCACCACATTTCCCCTGTATGCTAAGTAGTGTGGGGTTCTAAACATATTTTAAACAGTAGGGTTTTCATTCAAAAGACAACCATGAAAAGAAATTACACTTTTACACACATCACCTCATCCTTCACTAGGTAACTGACTTTATCCCAACAATCTTCAAACTTCTATCAAAACAGTGACACTCTGTGGTCTGATTTTCTGTTTGTTTGTTTGTTTTTCCCTTTACTCACAGAGGAAGCTTAAACCCAAGGACTACTTGTTTCATCTAAACAAAAATCTAAGCAAGTAAATTTGTCTGAAAATAGGCACAGAATGATGGATGCTGTTACCCCTCCAGCCTGCTAAGTCATGCCAAACAGCCACTAGGATGTGTAATCAGCCCCCTTCCAGGAAAAAAAAAAAAAAAAAAAAAAAAAAAAAAACTTGCCACTCACACCATATGGTGACTGCAATTTCTTAGAAGTACTTCACTGATTATCCTCTATATAACTTAAAAATAATCTTTTTTTTTTTAAAAAAAAAGCACCCCATACCTCAGGGTACTATTTAATTCCTAAAGATGTCCTATAGTACCAGGGGTAGGCTTAAATTTAAACTGGGAAGTGTAAATTTCCATGTGCTGTAAGGAGCCTGCTCTCCCCCCCCACCCAACCTTCATCAGCTGTCAACTATACTTCCCTAGAGAAATGAACAAGTTCAGGTCCAACATGCATTCAGCATTGGAAGTTGTTCTTTCATATCTTATCCCACATGGTGTTAAAACACTTAATGATAATCAAGAGATTCGGCCTCCCCAAGGTGACTGAAGCTCCCAAGTCACTGACTACTCCAACTCCACCACCTCCTGCGTTCTCACAGACAGACACCACCAGCCGCCGAAGAAAGACTCCGGAATTAGTATTTCCTGTTGAGCCTGAAAAAAAAGTCATCTGAATTTCTAGCCTTGGAAAAGTGAAAACACTCAAGTGATATGCTAGGGGTTTTTGTTTTGTTTTCCAGTTGACAATAACAGCATGGCCTCTGAGTCAGAACCGCTCTAAAGTTCACAGAGACACCATCCCCTGGAGGTGAGGCTTCTGTTCAGGGCACAAAACATACCGGGATGTGACCACACGTGCCACCAAATTACACCTAAAAACCAACTGACCGCTCGCAGATGCATTCTGTCCGAGCAAGGCTGGTTATAAAAGTCGAGCCTGTCAATATTTCACCTCCATGGGTGGATGCCTTGCTTGGCTATAGAACCTTATCTTGTACTCTTTTTAATAAACGTTTACCTATCATTTTATAAGAAACTCATTTTATTTAAAAAAAATAAAATCTAGAAAAAAAGATGCACGGATTGAAAGGCTGCCTACTAAGTAAAAAAGAGAGAGAGAGAGCGAGCAAGAAGAAAGAAGGAAAGAAAATAAGAAAGCTAATGCTGCAATTTCTGCAAGGGAAGAATGAGTACTTTAAAAGTGCGGGGAAAATCACACACCAGGTGTAGCAGATTTTAGACGGCCCGGCTGTGGAAGCCCCGTGCAAATGACACGGAGTTCTGTTACTTTTTTTTTCCGTGTTGCTGAAGTTCAGATTATGAAGTACTGTAGGAGAGAAGGCGGCGAACCCGATTCCTTACCAAGTGTTTAAAAAAGTTAGACCATTTTTCCACGCTGTGGTGTCCCTCCCTGTCAAAAGCTCTCCTCCGGGCTCCGCGTGGGGGCTCCCCGTTTCAAGTGTCTCCCTCTCCCACACACCCCCAGCCCCAGCCCAAAGCCCCTGCGAGGTGAGACCGGAGCTTACCTGCTCCCTGGGTATACAGGGCAAGGACGTCCTGCGGTGTGACTTGCTGCTGCACCCCGACATCTCTGCGGACACCACGGAGCCCGAGCGCCGCCTCCTCTTAAACACCGGGATCTCTTGCTGGGACCCAACACGCTCCCTGGGAACCGCCCTGGCTGACTGCTGCGGGGACGACGGTGGCGACGACGACGGTGAGATCCGTTCCAGGTACCCGGCCAGCAGGATGCCCAACACCCCGGCCAAGTAAGCCAGGTAGGGTCTCCAGGCGACCTTGAATCTCTCCAGGCACAGCAGGGCCACCGTCCGGACCGCGCTAGTCCAGGCGATCATGAGGACGCCCAGCTCCAACCTCAGCACCAGCCATGTCGCCGCGGCCAAACAGCTGAGCACCAGCCCCGCGGCGGGCAGGGACAGCAGGCGCTCGTCCCCGACGCCCAGGCCGACCTGCACGAGCGCTTCCCCGGCGCAGCAGGCGGCCAGCAGCGCGACGGCCAGAGGCAGGCGCACCCCGGCGCGCAGGAGGCACCAGCCCATCCAGGAGAAGGCGCACAGCAGACTGAGGAGCAGCGCGGCGGGCTGCAGCCAGGGGCCGCCCCCGGCAGCACCTCCCCGAGGGCCTGCGAAGACGCCCCCTCCTGCTCCCGGGGCGGCCACCGCCTCCTCCTTCTCCTCCTCCTCTTCCACCATCTCCTCCTCCTCCTCCTCGTCGCGACGCCCATCCAGCTCCCCGCCGACCAGCCTCAGCAGCAGAGCCAGCAGGACGCACACGGAGCCCGCGAACAGCGCCGGGGAAAGTTGTCGCGATCGCCCGAGCGCCCGCAGCTCCGAAGACCCCGGGCAACAGCTGCCCGCCCGACCCGGTGGAGATGATGGACAGGACGCACGAAGGTGACCATCCCGGCCAGTCCCTCCCCGGGACAGCTCCTCCGAGTCTCCCGAGGAGGCCGCGCCACGCATCGCCATGCTGTGCGCTCTGCGCGGATCCCCCACGGGGCTCTCCCCGACGCGCCCTTCCTCCACGCACCCACCCACACCCACACCCACCCGGGCCCGCGTCCCCGGCCCTTCTGGATGCCACCCTCGGAACTGCAGGCTCCCAGGTCCTCGCCAAGTTTCAGCCGGCTGATAAACTCCCCGAGAAGGCTGGCGGCTCCAAAGTGACTTCAAGTTGGCAGCTAGCACGACCAGCCCTTGAGTTTTCTCGCTTTGCGGGGGGGGGGGGGAAGAAAAAAAAAAATCTCTCTGCTCCACCCTCCACCCGGGGTTCTAAGCTCCGGAATCTCCTCCTACTTTGGGATTTTTAGCAATTGTCCAAAGCGCCCGGTGCACCGGGGGGCGCAGGAGCCGAGGGGCGCAGGGTGAGCTCCGGCCATTCCCGGGGCTGCTGGGCGCACGGCCCACGGCCGATCGCGGCTTCCCTCCCTCCTCTTCCCGGGAGTCCTTCCTCTATCACTCCTTCGCTCTGCTCAGCCCAGCGTCCCCGGCGCCGCCCGCGCAAGCAGATCGCCACCCGCCGAGGCAGAGAGCAAAGCTCCCCCCGCGCCTCTCCAGCCGGTTCATGGCGAAGAGAGAGAGAAGGAGGGGTGGGGGTGGGAGACGGGAAAGACGGGTAAGAAATAAGGAAAAGTTGCTAAGTTCTGTCGGAGAGAACCGCGCGAGAGAGGAGGAGGGAGGGAGGGAGGGAGGGAGGGGGAGGAAGGACTGTGAGCTAGAGAGGAAGGGAGGGTGGAGGAAGGGGAGGGAGAGGGGGAGAATGAAATTGGCCTCTCTCTCTCTCTGTGTGTGTGTCTTTCTCCCTCTCTCCCTCTCTGGTGCAAGGTCGATGGTGGATTTGCAGTTCTGCAGGAGAGACACGAGTGCAGATGAGTGCTTAGCCCTATAAAACGGGCAAACTGGAAGGGGATCCACAATTCCGCTTTCTTTCTTTTCTTTCTCTAAGGCAACTCCCTCCGAAAGCTTGCACTGCCGCACTTCCGCCGCTCGGCCACGGGAGGCGCTGCTCTCGGCGGCTTCGCGGGCTGGGCTCAGCCTACAGCGGCTGCGGACCACGCTGAGCGCACCTCCCCACCACCTCCGCGCCTTGGGTGCCCCCTGGGGCCGAGAGTTTTCGGAATCTGTGGGCCAGGGATGGAAATCAACCTACTTCCTGATGTCTGAGGGATTTCAAGATGCAAATAAATAAATAAATATAATAATAATAATAATAATAATAAGCTAGGCAGGCGTGGAGGCGCACGCCTTGAATCCCAGCACTCACTCAGGGAGGCTGAGGTAGGATCGCCATGAGTCTGAGACTCTGCCTCGACAAAGACCAAAAATAATAAATCAGAAAGCTACTCACACGTGTTCAGGGACAACTGCAAACCACTTTCAGGTGGGTTCTACCTGCAACAGGAAAGCCACGCCTATCTGCTTCTTTCAAATGATGGGAGAGCCTGTTACCTTGATCCCAGAACATCTAAGTGTCAGAGGGAGAACCAGTGGTGTACATTGGAAAGAAATGTTTATAGAGTCTAACTTAAATTTTTAGCCGGACGTGTTGGCACAGGCCTATAATCCCAACATTTAGGAGGCCGAGACAGGAAGATTCCTGTGTGTTAGAAGCCATCCTGGATGGTTACACAGTACCAAAAGAGAAGTACAAATAATAATAATAATAATAATTTGGCTGGAGAGATGGCTTAGCGGTTAAGCGCTTGCCTGTGAAGCCTAAGGACCCCGGTTGGAGGCTCGAGTCCCCAGAACCCAAGTAAGCCAGATGCACAAGGGGGCGCACGCGTCTGGAGTTCGTTTGCAGTGGCTGGATGCCCTGGCGCGCCCATTCTTCTCTCTATCTGCCTCTTTCTCTCTGTCACTCTCAAATAAGTAAAAATAAACAATTTTTTTTTAAAAAAATACTCTACTGCAGAAGTCTTTATCAGCAGTTACTAACAGGGGGTGGTAAAATGGCACCACGTGGTGACCGTAGTTGAAGACTACAGAATTGGGAAGCTTAAATGAGTGACATATGCAATCAACAAGGCTGAGGAAAAAATAAAACATGGGGCCTTCATAATTAGTAATCAAATAATCACGCCCTGTATTATATATTGCTTGAAAGTTAAAGAAAAATTAACTTTTGGCAGCTTATAAAAAGTAAGTGTCCACTGATGGATTTAAAAGGGCCACTCCTATGTTCCTTGGAAGTTGGTTTCTTTGTAAACCTGGAATAAAGCGGTTGTTTACTTTTATTCAACATGACTATGGTTAGCTTAGAAGTCATTTGTTCTCACTAGCAAAAATATACTAATTTTGTATTAATTGTCTTGACACTCCAGGGTAAAGTATCTTTATAGCCTGGGGTATTTCAGTGATTAGTTTGACACTGCATTTTGTGTACAGAGATAAAACTGTAAAATAAGCCCCAAGGAGGATGAATTCACTCCTGAGGGCCTGGGAGAAGATGGCTTAAGTTGTAGATTCCATGCCATGGAAAACAGCCTGCTGGAGCTGAAGGTGGTGTTGGCATTGGTATGGCGGTGTAAATAGATAGGAGGAGTCTTAGAGTGTATATTCTCTCCGTCATGTGTCCAGAACTGTGCTACCACCCAAGAGGTGGGCAGTTAGTCAGGGGCAGTGGGCACCATCTGTTTAATAATTAAGAAGACACGAGCTCCAAAGTCTTTGCCAAACACAAATGAGCCCCCTAGCCTGAACGCACACTTCTCTGAGTTCCCTTTGTGGACTTATGATTCATCTGCTAAATCCTGCTTGGGACACTCCAAACTGAAAATCTTGATTGGAAAAACATGTTGATATCTCTTGATATCAAGATATTATGTCCAATTGAGAAACTATTATAAAAGCATAGTGAGGGGAATTTTAGAGCACTTTCTCTGCCTCCTACCTCCACAATCATCTCAGCTCTGTGTGTGTGTGTGTATGTTGGTTTGCAGGTGTGCAGGTACATGTGTGTTTATGTGTGAGAGTCAGAACACAATCTCAGGGCTCATTCTTCGAGACAGGGCCTCTCACTGAACCTTGAACTCACCAATTAGGCCAGACTAGGTAGCCCGCAAGCCCCAGGGATTCCTTACAGCTGCTTCTCCAGAGCTGAGATGACGGAGACACACTGCTATGCCGGGCATTCTACATGGGAACCGGGGATCAAACACAGGGCCTCGTGCTTGCAAGGTAAGAACTGTCTCCGCTCAACTGTCTTCCCAGCCCCTCATCTCAGTTCTTTAGAAAAGATATCATTGCTGTATGATCAAAACAGCTGAACTCTTGAAAGATAGAATACGGACATTGTTTGAAAAGTTGTCACTATGGGCTGGAGAGATGGCTTAGCAGTTAAGGCCCTTGCCTGCAAAGCCAAAGGACTCAGGTTCAATTACCCAGGACCTACATAAGCCAGATGCACAGGGTGGTGCACACATCTGGAGTTTGTTTGCAGCAGCTGGAGGTCCTGTCATGCCCATCCTCCCCCCTCTCTCTGTCTCAAATAAGTAAAAATAAAATATTTTTAAAAATAAAAGTGGTCATTGAAAAAAAATGCTGCGTGAGATGGCTCAGCTATAAAAAGCACCTGCTTGCAAAGCCTGCCGGGCTCGGTTCAATTCCCCAGCCACCAATGTAAAGCCAGATTCAAGGAGTGACATAGGTGTTCAACATTCCTTCCATTCTTTGTGGCAAGAGACCCTGGTGCAAGTGAATGAATGAATGAATGGATGGATGAATGAATGAATGATTATTGCTATTTGCTAATGGTAGCAAAAAGAATGGTCTATACTGGGGCTGGAGAGATGGCTTAGCGGTTAAGCACTTGCCTGTGAAGCCTAAGGACCCCAGTTCGAGGCTCAATTCCCCGGGACCCATGTTAGCCAGATGCACAAGGGGGCGCACGTATCTGGAGTTTGTTTGCAGTGGCTGGATGCCCTGTGCCCATTCTCTCTGTGTCTCTCTCTCTCTGCCTCTTTCTCGCTCTGTCTGTCTCTCTCAAATAAATAAATAAAATATTTAAAAAAAGAATGGTCTATACTGTGTGCGAGTGACAGTGTAAGAGAAGCCATGTCCTGGCAACTGGCTTTCTCCCTAGTTTCAACAAAAGTCGTAAATCAGAGAGTCATTCGTCACACAAAAAGGGAAGAAGGTCTGTTGCTCTGTCATTACCATCAGAAACCCAAGGAAGATGAAGAAAAATCGCAAGTGCTCATGTTTGAGAGACAGGATGCTGTGGAAATGTGCATCCTGAGGGGGGGGAACTGCCCAGCACTGTGAGTTCATGGGACTGTGTAATTGGAATCAGACCTCAGTTGAGAAAGAAGACAAGATAAGTCTTACCCCTCCTTTGTTCTCAGCAGGTAGGGATCCGTCCTGATTCAGGAAGTTGACAACATAGCCAAGGAACAAGTAAGAGGCTACACACTCACTCAGAAAACAAAGAGAAGAAACGGAGCCCGGACACATCTGACTTGGCAGATCTCGCCACATAGCAAATTCCAGTGAGCGTACTCTTCATGGAAACGATGTAGAAATTAACATCACCGTAAATCAGTTGTATTTTGCCAATATAGTTATACTTAAGGGAATTCTATGGTAAAATCAAACAGTTGGCAATCATCCCTACAGGTCCATTCATTCTCTACTACCTAACCTGAACTCCGTGCACTGATAATGGATACTGAAAATGGAAAGCATGTAAAACAAAATCCTTAACTTCAAACTCCCCCCCTCTCTCCAACATTACCACTTAAACACTCAGACTTTCTCCTTACTCTTCTTTCATCTCTGGCTAAAAATATGAGCAACTAGGCAGGAGCACTGGGTTCTATCTTTAAAATATACCCTGAATCAATTTTCTTTTCACCATCTGCTTCCTAACCACTAGCCTATGATTCATAAATATCCCTGGCCAGGACAATTGCAGTAAATAACTGCTCTTTGTCCCCCTGGTAGTTCATTTTCTGTGCCTCAGAATGATACTTGAAAATATCAGCTGGGCTGGAGAGACGGCTTAGCTGTTAAGATGCTTGCCTATGAAACCCAAAGATCCAGGTGCAATTCCCCAGAACCTGCATAAGGCAGATGCACAAGGTGCGCATGAGTCTGGGGTTTGTTTGCGGTAGCTGGAAGCCCTGGTGTGTCCATTCTCTGTCTCTTATAAATTAATAAACAAAGATAAAAGATCAAAAAATATCCACTGAACGATGTCCACCCTCTATTTAAATGTGCTTGTGGAGTCCACAGCCCCAGGATTGCCTCCGGGGCTGTCATAATGCTTTCCAGTCACTGTCTCTGACTTCTCTTTCTATTCCGATTTCCCTGCTTTGCCAGTACAGCCATATCCATTAGAATTTTATTCGGTCACAAAAATGTGCTCTTACTGTCTGCAAAGCGCAAATGACTGACCACGACTACTGTCACTGAGAAACGGGGCTCTTGTGTTCGTTCTAATTAATTTAACATTTAGCAGCTTCTCTTGGCTTGTGGTTACAGTAATGAACAGTGCATCTTTCCGACTTGGGCCATGTATATGTGCTTCCATACGTGTTTCATTAAAACTCCTGTTTGAACCCTTGGTATGTGCAGATTTTCACGTGGCTGGTTCCTTCCTGCCTATTGGTTCGGACTTCAAATGTTACTTTTCTTTCTTTTTTAAAAAATATGTATATATATTTATTTGATAGAGAAAGTGGAACTCCAGATGCGTGCATTCCCTTGTGCATCTGGCTAATGTGGGTCCTGGGGAATCAAACCTGGGTCCTTTGGCTTTGCAGGCAAACGCCTTAACTGCTAAGCCATCCCTCCAGCCCAAATGTTACTTTTCTTTTAAGGAACGGTTAATTATAAACAATTTTATTGCATTAGTTCCATGTTCTGTTATGTGATGAGGGCAACTGGAGGAAGGAAAGGGGTTTTTGTTTTTGACTCACAGTTTGAGGGTGCAGTGCCCTGTGGCAGAGAAGGCAGAGTGGCCGGAGCACCAGGCAGCTGATCCCACGACGGCCACAACGAGGAAGCAGAGAGACGAATACTACTGCTAAGGTGGTTTCCTCCTTCTCATTCAGCCTGGGACGCCAGCCCATGGGAGGGTGCTGTCCACATTAAGTGTGAGTCTTCCCTTCTTTCCTTCTGTCCAGGGAAACCTCTCTGGAAAAGTTCTCAAAGACACACCCAGTCTCCTAGGGGACTCCAAATCCAGTCAAGTTGACAATGAAGATTAGTCATCACACATATCAAAGGACATTAGGATTCCCTGTTCACAAAATTTGGCTATTCAGTATCACACTGTATCATTCTAATATATATATAATAGAATGATATATATACATACATATATATATATATACATATATATATATGGTCTACTTCATTATGTGTTTTCTTATTTATCATCTCTCTGTGTTCTGTGGGGTGGGGAGGTGGGGGAAATGCCATGTTAACAGGGAATCCTGTCTATCCTCAGGTGCATGGCACATGGTAAAAGCTCAATAAATTCTCGTCAAGTACATAATGAATTAACGAAGAAAAAGAAGTGATGAAAATAAATTTTAGAAAGCTATTGTCTTCATAAAGCTAATTTACCTTAACTGTTCACATGGACAGATCCCTCTAATTCTTTCATTTAAATTCCTGCTGACTAGGAAAATATCATATATATATATATATATATATATATATATATATATATATATATATTCATCTGTTAGAGAAGCAGGCAATAGTCAAAGTTTGAAAATTTATGTATTTAGTACCTTATGAGATGTCTATACTCTTACACTCTAGCAATTTTATGATAGACACAAGCCAGAAGTGTAATTTATAATATTTTATTTATTTTAGAACATTTTATTTGTTTTTATTTATTTATTTATTTATTTATTTATTTGACAGCGACAGACAGAGAGAGAAAGAGGCAGATAGAGACAGACAGAGAATGGACGTGCCAGGGCTTCCAGCCACTGCAAACAAACTCCAGACGCATGCGCCCCCTTGTGCATCTGGCTAACGTGGGTTCTGGGGAATCAAGCCTCGAACAGGGGTCCTCAGGCTTCACAGGCAAGCGCTTAACCACTAAGCCATCTCTCCAGCCCTTATTTATTTATTTTGAGAGAGAGAAAAAAGCAGGTAGAGAAAATGGGAATTCCATGGCCTCCAGCCCGTGCAAATGAACTCCAGATGCATATGCCACGTTGTGCATCTTGCTTATGTGGGTACTGGGGAATCGAACTGGGGTTCTTAGAGTTTGCACGCATCTCTCTAGCCCAAGAAGTGTAATTTAAATATATGCACTTGGGCAGCAAATAAAGTATGAAATCCAGAATTAGGACATGTCAGAATATATAGACCCAATATATAAGAATACAGACAAAATTGCCACGAAACATGTCATTTTTTATGGCATATTATCCAGTTGACAATACTACTGTAGGGGCTGAACTGAACAAAAGAAAGCTTTTTGCTCAGATAGAACTTATGAAAGTATTTTCCAGGGCTGGGTGTGGCGGCTTGAATCAGATGTCCCCCATAGACTCATGTGTTTTCAAAGCTTGATTTCAGCTGGTGGCGATTCGGGAGGTGGAGCCCTGATGGAGGTGTGTGGCCAAGGGCGGACTCTGAGGTGTCATAGCCATTTCCCTCTGTTTTCTGCCAACTGCTGTGGCAAGGAGTGATGCTCAACATTGCTCTGTCATCCTTTCCCTGCCTGCCGAAGCTTCTGCACAAGACTGTAAGCCAAAATAAACTCTTTCCTCCCACCAGCTGCTTTTGGTCAGATATATATATATATATATATATATATATTTTTTTACAAACAACACAAATGTAACTACAACACTGGGTTTCAGGTGACCCAGGATAGCCTTGAACACTCTATGTGGCAGAGGATGACCTTAAACTTGTGATTCTGTGCCACCACCTCCTGAGGGCTGGGATTCCAGGCATGCTCCACAAAGCCAGGTTTGTTTAATGTTTTTTTTTTTTATGATTTTGTTTATGTTTTGAGGAAGGGTCTCCCTTTAGCCCGGATCGACCTGGAACTCTGTGTCATGCCAGGTCAGCCTTGAACTCACAGTGATCCTTCTACCTCTACTTCTCAAATGCTGAGATTAAAGGCATGTGCCACCCCACCAGGCATATTTATTTATTTATTTTGTTTAACTTATATTCAGGAAAAGAAATGTAGAAAGCAAACTTTACCTTCCCATTTTGGGGAGTGCTATTCCTTCTCTTCCCTTTTCAAAGAATTTAAGTGATAACTTTGAATATGTAACTTATGAATGAGGACAAAAGGGCTCAAGCAGAAAATCAAGATGAAAGAGCTAAGGTTAGATCTGTGGTGTTTTACATGTAAAAGGTCCCCCCATACGTAGAGCCTTTGGAAGGTGGAGCCTTTCTGCAGAAAGCGTGTCTCTGAGGAGGAGCTTGGGGCATTACACCCGAGCCTCACTTTCAATACTGAGCTCACTCTCCACTTCCTGCTGGTGTGAAGCTGTGAAGCTCAGTCATCTGCTCCCACCATGTTTACACCACCGTGATGAAACTACTGGGAAGCCAGAAAAAAAGTTGCTGCTGGTGGGGCATTTTGTCACAGCATGGACATAAACCATTACGAACAGAAGATCTAACTGTGTACAGCGCCAGCAGGACAGGGCAGTGCTCTTCCCTAACCATGAATCAAATTAATCAACAGTGCCGGTGTTCCCTACAGAGCGTCTCCCGTTATGAAGAAATGGAAGTGCATTAGGACAGGGCTTCCAATCTGGTTCACTTTGTGACACAGGTAGTATGCTAACTTTTTTTTTTTCTTATCATGTTAAAGTGACAATGTTATTTTTTTTATTATTATTCAAAAAAGTCAGCAATTCAAAAGACTGGAGGAAACCAGAATCTCAGGCACATCTGTAACCTGTGGTTTATGGGCTGGGAGCTTTTAAGACACCTAGTGTTTGACTCAGTTATTTAATAAAACATAAAGTCTTCTTCAGGAGACTGCTAAAATCAACACAAGAAAATCCCAAGATCTGAGTACATTTCTGCCTGCTACTTTTACAATCCTTTGTACATTTTCCCCAAAATTCCCTCATTTGGTTGTCCCCCCCCTCACACACACCAAAAAAAAAAAAATTGCATGGTTTTTATTTCATTCAAAATTTGGAAATGAGACACAGTGAGTTTGATTTGTACAACAGTCACTATCACAGTCATAAAATCCAAATCTTTTCTACCACAATTACTGTGTTTTCTATCTTGTCTATGATGTTCACTCACAACATCAGTTACTCATCGATAGCACCAATTACCTCAGCAAGCCTTTCCTCTGAACTTGCAAGCATCATGACTCTCTGAAAAAACTGCATTATTGTGTAATAATATAAATATTATATATGTTGTTAAGCCTCCAACATAATACTCAAGTGGTTTGTTTTGTGAAACAGTGCTTTTAACCGACTCGTGTCGCATATGCTCAATATGAAAGTGAAGGAATACTTTCTAGAATTCTTTGTTCCTTCCACATCTCATCCCATTGAACAGGAGTAGTGAAGAGGTGAGAAATCACTGGTCCTACGGGCAGAGCACACAGCACTTGAACCAGGCAGTGGAGCTTTGAACAATGCATTATTGTATAAATCCGTCTTATACTGATAAAGATATAAATCATACGAACTATTAAATTGCTTTTAATACTGGCTTAAATGGTTTTATTAAAATGCACTTTCCACTTCTTAGAACAGCAGGACAAATTTAACTGGCAATGCAAAATCTTAACATGGTGGTAGGATGGAGTTTAGACATATTTGGGTCTAATTTCTGTCTTGTGATAATTACTATTAAATTACCACTAATTTCAAAATATAAACAATATATTGACAAAAGAGTTAAGAAGACTTTTGTCTTATTCACGAAGCTTATTTTTCTAAAAATTCTCTTTTATTACACTCTGGATGGAGTCATACTGTAATTGGATCAGTAAACTAAAGAAATTAAATACTTTATTGTAGAAAGAAAAAAACTGCACAGAGAGCAGGTAATAGGGAAAGAGGGGGCAAGGATTTTTCAATAACACTAATCTCATGAAGTTATGATCCATATTTACTGACTTTTATAAGAATGAACTTCTCTATTGAAACAATACTTCAAATACTATAACAAAGAATGGATTGTACTGAACTTTTAAAGATGCATGTGATAGTATGAAAAAGTAATCTTTCTTTTGGGAGAAATAGAGGAAAGAAAATTAAGCTCCTGCCAAGTAAATTGTTAAGGAGACAAATAGCCCATGACTGAGCTCTTATGGCCTCTCTGAGCAAAGCATATCTGTTCCCCAGCTGCTCCTGGCATGTAGAACATTCTAGAACTCAAGAATGATTTTCTATTTCAGCTAGAACATATTTACTCAGACAAATGTGTGGGTTGCTTGGTAGATAATAACCTCCTTTTATGTATCTCAACACTAGTGTACTTTAAAGCTGATTTTTACTTTCCCTTCAAGAGCCAGGAAAAAAATTACGTCAGCATAGAAACATCTTCTAGATTTTTTAGATTTTTAGATTTCATAGATTTAATCCTCTTCTGTATGAAACCTACTAGTGTTTGGGAAGTTCAATGGACTTTTTTAAACCTACCTTATCATTTTGGAGGAAATTCTAATAGGTATGTGACTATGTAAGGTTAGTCAGTTGATGGAAGAGGAGATAGAAAGAAAGAACACAGGATCGATTACAAACTGGGTATCTACTCTAAGTAATCCATCACTCACCAAGTTTTTCTTCATAGGACTCTAAAAGAGAAGCAGATTTTAAAATTAGAAGCACATTATAGTATAGATTAAAATCATTCATAAAAATAACATATCATATAGTTCTGGAAGTGCCCTAACATAACATCTCTTGCGTTCTACAGCTTTTAAAGTAATTTTGCATTTATTTCCCTAGTTTAATTTTAAAAAAAACATATGTCACAGAAGCGTTTATTGTCAATCTTATTCTAGATAAAAGAAAACCTAGGGGAGAGTTGGGGAAAGAAAAAAAAAAAAAGGAAACCTTTACCCAAGGAGGTTGAGAATTGCTCATGCTGCTGGACATAAGACATAAGAAACCAAATAATGATTGACAGCAGGATGGGGTATTCATTAATATATAAAATCCCAGGGCTGGAGAAGATGGCTTAGCAGTTAAGGTGTTCGCCTGCAAAGTCAGAGGACCCAGGTTGGATTTCCCAGGATCCACGTTAGCCAGATGCACAAGGGGGCACACGCGCCTGGAGTTCGTTTGCTGTGGCTGGAAGTCCTGATGCGCCCATTCTCTCTCTCTCTCTCTCTCTCTCTCTCCCTCTCTCCTTCTCCCTCTTTCTCTGGCAAATAAATAAATAAAAATATTAAAAAATGTAAAATCCCCAATGTTATCTTGATCTAAGATGTCTCTCCCTAACCGAAATTCATATGGCTTGAAATTTTCCTAATAATTTTCACAACGGTTGAGCTCTTCATCAGGTTGTAACTCTCACATTATGAAGTTCACCTCGTTAAGGTGTGCTCTTCCCTATCCCTAGAGGTTATGAAGCCATCACTGCTGTCCAATTCCGGAACATTTTCATCTCCACTAAAAAAAAAAAAAAAAACTGGATCCAGTAGCAATCATTCCTTACTCCAACTTTTCCCAGACCCCAGCAATCGTTATTCTACTTCTCATGTCTAAGAAGTATCCAGTCTGAGCATAGCATGTTAATGCAATGACATACAACATGTGGCCTTTTGCATCTGACTTCTTGCTCTTAGCACATTTTCAGGATTCTTCCATACTGTAGCGTGGGTTACTCTTTATTCGTTTGGTGGCAACACAAAACCCATATTAAAAAAAAAAAAAAGTCAGTCCTGGCCACACCTGCCTATAATCCCAGTCCCTGTGGAGGATGGAGACAAGGGAATCCCTAGGGCCTGCTGGTCAGCCATTCTGACCAGAAAACGGCAACTTCAGGCTCAGTGAGAAACTTTGCGTTAAGGAAACAACATGGAAATGCACGAGAGGAAAACATTCATCCACACACATGCATAGGTATGCACACACATGTGCATACTCTATACATTCACACACCATACAACGCATACATGCCAAAAGGTTTTAACTTTCGTTGAAGCACATTTTATCCACTTTTTCCTCTCTCGCATGTGTCCTTTAGTCTAATACTCAAGAAATAACTGCCAAAAACAAAGACATGAGGACATCCTCACATATTTTTTTTTCCATGAGAGTTGTATTTTTAGGTGTTATGTTTAGGTTTTGGACCCATTCTAAGTTAACTTTTGTTTATGGCATGAAGCAGGAAGTGAGTCCAATTCTATCCCTTTACATCGAATATCTAGCTAATTTGTTGAGAGGGCCACTTTTATTTAGTGATTTTCATCTCAGGGTCTCAGCTGCCTTAAGAGATGACAGAATCAGGCTGCAGAGATGGCTTAGCAGCTGAGCGCTTGCCTGTGAAGCCTAAGGACCCTGATTTGAGGCTCGATTCCCCAGAACCCACGTTAGCCAGATGCACAAGGGGGCACACACGTCTGGAGTTCGTTTGCAGTGGCTGGAAGCCCTGGCGCGCCCATCCTCTCTCTCTCTCTCCCTCTTTCCTCTCTGTCTGTCGCTCTCAAATAAATAAGTAAAAACAAATAAACAAACAAAAAGAGCTGACAGAATTTGGGATGGTAACCGATGACTTAGTGGTTTTAGGCACTTGCCTGAAAAGCCTAAGGACACAGGTTGGATTCCCCAGTACCCACATAAGCCAGACTCACAAGATGGTACATGGGTCTGTAATTCGTTTGCAATGACCAGGGGTTCTGTTGTGCCCATTCTCTCTCTCTCTTTCTCCCTCTCTCTCACTATCTGCCACTTTTTCAAATAAATAATTAAAAAAGAGATTACAGAATTTGGGGAATTCAATCTTAGAAAGTATCCTTTCCATCAGAGTCTCTACTCAAATATATGTCTCAGTGATATTTTTGGATAGATAAGAATTAGGATATGATCACTTTTTCTTTCTTTCTTTTTTTTTTTTTTTTTAGGCAAGCCCAACTTCTCTTTTTTTATGCAAGAGAGTGATCATGAAAGAAAGAGACAGAGAGAATGAGAGAGAATTGACGTGCCAGGGCATCCAGCCACAGCAACTGAACTCCAGACACATGTTGTGAACATGGGCAACCTTGCGCCCTTGTGTCGCCTTGTATGTCTGGCTTACGTGGGATCTGGCGAAAGATCAAACATGGGTCCTTAGGCTTCACAGGCAAGCGCCTTAACCACTAAGCCATCTCTCCAGCCCTAGGATGGTCACTTTCTATACATAACAGTATTGCAAAAAGTTTGCAATAGTTTTGAAAACTTACTGCTGTGTTTGCTTAGACATTTTCGGGACAATATGCTGACTGGGCATTCAATATCCATGTACCCTTCACACCTGCTCGTCAATATCACTCCAGAGATCTAGTCTGATTGTGCTAATGCAAAGAAAAAAAAAAAAAACATCAAAACTGCTATTTTCTTTCCTATGGTTACACATACACATTTATGTGAAAGGAGCCTGAGATTATACTTTCCCTACCACTCACACATTGGGGCTATTTCATGTTTATTTGGTTAATTCACTTTGAAATAATTGCTATATATCCTGCAAGTTAAGAGAAGTAGTAAAATTAACTTACACATATATGTGTCTTTTATATTGTATTTTTTCTTAAAAGAGATGCTTATAAATATTTGGGTATATTTTGTTTCTGAAGATTATTTATTAACATTGTTCATAATTTGATATATGAAATGGGCAGTACAGGTAAATTTCCCTAATTAGATAAATATGGAAAAAGCACAGACATTTCGGGTGCCCTGTGTAAGACACGCCACAGGTCAGTCTAGCTACCAGGTTTCTTGGTTCCACATCAAACACATATTGCATCTTCAAGTAAGTCTAACTAACAAATATTGTCCGTTGATGGTCACCACACATTACCTGTACTTACAAACCTCTTATTTATGACTGCATTGAATTGAATAGGACCAAAAGTTACTGGCTGTAGCGCCTCTCAAATTCTTACTTCCCTTTAAAATTAGCTTCAAAAGCATGATCTCTTTTGTATCTTTGAGATGTCTAAATGCCTTTAACACAATACTAATAACCATGTTGTTGTGAAAGTAGAGCAAGTGTCAAAATATAGCATCTTAAAAAGAATCATCTGCATCAAAGACAAAGAGAAGAACTATGTCAAAATAGAAGTGAGACTAGTTGGAAAGAAAATAGGATTCAGTGGAGAGGGATGGAGGAGGGACAAAAGAGAGGATGGTGAGATAGGATTATGATCATGCTATCTATTGCCTAGATTTGTGTAAGTTGTCAATAAAAAGTTTTAAAGCTGGGCATGGTGGCACACACCTTTAATCCCAGCACTTGGGAAGCAGAGGTAGGAGGATTGCCATGACTTCAAGGCCACCTTGAGACTCCATAGTGAATTCCAGGTCAGCCTGAGCTAGAGTGAGACCCTACCTTGAAAAACCAAAATAATAATAATAATAATAATAATAAAATTTTTAAAAAGCTTTAAAACCAGAATTACCCATAGAAATGATAGGAAAGTAATTGGTGTCTATGAAAAACTTCGTGTTTTTAATTAAAGACTTAAATAAGAAGATCAAAGTGCTTACTGCCTGCTACTTCTCCCAGCCAATGCGGAGTTGTCTGAGCTTCTCAACCCAACCCTTGTGGCACGTTCAGGGGCAGGACCAAGAGGAAGCGACCAACTTAGTTCATCTGAGTTGTCCTTTGCTGAAAACTGTGAGGCTTTTCTTTTTTTAATCCTACTGAAGCCATGGGACTATGGTAATTTTCCACAGCAATGACAGATCACATGCAGAGCTTAGGTGCAAGGATTTGTTTTGACCAGAAAATCTAGAAATGGGGAATTTTAAACTTAGGACAACACATGATGCATGGACAAGAGTAACTGATTCTCCCATCCCAGAAAATGGATGATCGCCAAATATATATACCTGTGATTTTTTTCTTCATATTTACATTGATTTTTTTCCTTTTTCTCTTTCCTAATGATCCATAAATGAGAACTTATTGCATGTACTATAATTAATATAGCAGTATCACTCTAATTTTTGTTGTGAAAAAATATATTACATGTCAAGTTATAGGTAACAAATAACCGAGAATTCCAGAAGTAATAAGTAGCACATAGTTAGAAGGGCCTACCTAGGGAAACTTCCATATATCTTACTCCACTTCTTATCTCAAACATTAATTATTCTAAGAAATGAATAAAGGTCTAGAAGAAATCTTCAAAGAACAGTTTATTTTAGCATGATGTATAGAGATGTACTAGAGAGGTTCTTTCATGGTATCCTTGTTCTACAGGGATTTTTCTGAAAAGGGATTTCTTATACAAATACACTCATACCCTAATAAGCAAGTCACTTAAACAGGTGTTCTCTGTTGTTACTACATAAGAATTCAGGACGGAAATATAAATCTATCTCTTTGAATTTCTTCCCACTGAACAGCTATCTTCCTAAAATTTCCATACATCTTCTCTTTCTAGATCTTATTGAGGAGCTAATGTTGCCACCCAGCTGGAGCCAGATTGTGGAACACAGGGTATATCTTTAACCTTATAAAAATGCCTAGGAATTTTTAATAAGCTCAAGTGGTCAGAACCCCAGCCTTGCATCTCATCCAATAGATGGTTCTCTTGCAGCTCAGTGCTCCACAGCCCAGGCTTGGGAGTCAGCCCAGGACCACCTTGGGATGGATGAGGGCCACCTACTGAATCGCCACACCACATCCTGAAGCATCTTCCATCCAAGTCTTCCGTGGGCCCACCCTTGCTGACTTCCCAGGGGACTAAAGAGATCACAGCTTCAGAGCATTTCATTACAAAATTTAAATGTCCAGTCTCTGGTTTTCATATTACATTTCAAAATCAACATCCTCATTATTGGTAGAATATATTTTTTTTAATTTTTGCATTTTTATAACACCATTTTCTACTGGGAAATTCCAAGCGGGCTACTGAATACCATTACCACACAAGCAGAAATCCTCACAACACCCCTATGAAGGAAGTGTTAAAAATGAGAGAGAGGGAGAGAGAGAGCGCGCTTAACATCACCTCTTTACAAAAGTCCAATTCCTCATAATTAATGAATGAAAAGACATCTTGAGTCTAGTGGTCACTGGGAGTAATTGGCATATATTTTTTCAGCTGCCTTTAAATGAAAATGGTAATAATTTAACCAATATATTTGAGCTGACAGCTAAAATAAGTTCTTTCTTGCACCCAAGCAGTACAGCTAAGTGGGATCTGAACAGACTACTCTCTGTTAGCACTTGACTGCGGAAAAACTCACGTGTTCTGCTCAGTGACTAAGTGTTTCAAGTCCAGTGTTCGCTTCACTATTCTCTGTCCTCCTTTAAGAGGTCCTGGAAGTTGGAAGGGTACCAGGTTACATTTATTTTGCTTTATGTCCCTTTCTCTGTCCTCCCTCCATTTTCCCTAATGTAAAACCTTCAATGACTAAATAATAACAATACAGGGGAAAGGTACTTTGCTTAATGAAATCAAAGTCAAGTTCATCTATTGAGACATGTGACACAAAAGAACAGTTCATGGTATAAACACAGTGTGGGTCAGTCTTGTGGATTATGACTAAAATTAAATTAAAATTAAAAATATTTTATTTTTTAAAAATATTTTAAAAAATATTTTATTTTTATTCATTTATTTGGCAATGAAAGAGAGAGAGAATGAGAGAAAGAGAGAGAATGGGCACGCCAGGGCCTCCAGCCACTGCAAACGAACTCCAGACGCAGGAGCCCCCTTGTGCATCTGGCTAACGTGGCTCCTAGGGAATTGGACCTGGGTTCTTTGGCTTTGCAGGCAAACGCCTTAACTGCTAAGCCATCCCTCCAGCCCAAGGATTATGACTTTTTTTCACAAATAATTTTGTATCACTGTAGCAGGTACCACTGGTGCTCCTCCCCCTCCCCCCATGTTCACTGTACTGCACACTTCTGACTGCTGGTGTACACCTGGGGACTTGGGCAGGTTGCAGAAGGTGAGGTATATACACAGACACGTGCACGCGCACGTGTGCGCACACAGACACACACACACACACACACACATACACAGTGGCAGGGAATAAGGTACTGGTTTCACAGATGGTGGATGATTTCATCAGGATGGAGACAATGAGAAAAGGGGGAAGGGGTTGCTGGGGACAGATACTCCGCCTTGCAACAATGTTTCAGTACACCTAACGGTCTGACTGCTGCCTAGTCTTACTGAGTGTCTTGTGCGAGGAGTAGGAGGCAAAGAAAATAATGCTGTATTGATTACAACACAGAGATGGAGTAGTTGCCTCTGCATAAGAGCAGAATATGCCTGGAACTTAGAGAATTCTCTGAGGTGCCTTTTGGTGTCCCCGTTCTAGTGGATATCCCGACAGAATCAAGGCCACTTACGCCTCAGACCTGCCTCACACGTCTAGGTGTGTGCTACCTAACCAAGCAAAAGAACTTTCCAACCCAAGTGCTGACTGGGAGAAGAGTCTAGAAAAAGGTGGTAGGAAGACACCAATTATGACCTCAGGCCATCTGTGGAAGTTGGACTTGGAGTGGATCCCACAGAACCTTATGTTGTTACTGTTTTAGAAAAAGTGTGTGTGTGTGTGTGTGTGTGTGTGTGTGTGTGTGTGTGTGTGTGTGTAACAAGTAACAGACTAACTGGTAGAACTGGGTGGCCCAAGGGGCATACTCTAGCAGAGGAATCAGCACCTCTCTCATCAGATCTCAATTTGATGAAAGTTCTGGGTCAAGTACTGGCCTCACAAGCATGCAGACCTAAGCTAGGTTCCTAGGACCCATGTCAAAAAGCCTTCCATGTCAGTATGCACCCAAAATCCCAATATTAAGGAGGTGAAGGCAGGAGGTGCTTGCTGCCTAGCAAGCCTAGCCAAATTGGCGGGGGGGGGGGTGCTCCGGGACAATGAGAGACCTGGCCTCAAAAGCATACCTGAGAAAAAAAGTCACCTACGTGTGTCCTCTGGCCTCCACATGCATGTGCACACCTGTGAACCCACACACGTACACACGTGGATACACACTACATGCACATGCACAGGTACACGCAAGCACATACTCTCGCACACACAACACACACACACAACACATGCACAACTAATTTAGAAATAAAGGGAAACCTTTGAAAAGCTTCGGGAGTTAGAAATGTCCCTTCAGCAAAGGTGTTCAACTGAAGCGCAAACAATTCATTTAGGGCGATTTACCAGACATGCAGCCGTGAAGTGTGGGGGGGACGCGGAGAGTGGAGACAAGGGGTCACAGGGGTCACAGTGACAAAAATCATGTCCTGGCGAAAGGAGGAAGGATACCGTGATAGAATGTAAGCTTGATTCCGTGCTGCTCAAAGTGGTATTTGATGGAAAAGGCGTCGTGACACCCAAAGTTGAAGGAGGTTCCAAGCTTCCCCAATACTGAGAAAGGAATCCAATGTTGTCTCCTCACCTCGTGAATAAACCCACCGCCCGTGACAGACAAATGGCATTCTTTTGTCCCTAAGTGGATTTCTCCTTAATGTCTCCAGATGCCATTCCATCACCGGTGGCTCCTGGCTTCCTCCCCATTGCAATGTTCCATTGAAGAAAGTACTTTACCTAGTGTCTTAAGTCTTTTTTTTTTTTTAATTTGGAGACATCATCTCATGGATCCCAGGCTGATCTCTAACTACGTAGCTGAGGGTGAACTTGAACTCCTGACCCTAACCTCAGGAGGGCTCAGGTAGCAGGTATATGCCACCACACCCCTTTTATGCTGCATTGGGGATCAAATCCAAGGCTCTCTGCAGGGTAGCTAAGTACTCTGACAGCTGCAGTATTTTCCAGCCCTCCCTGTCTTACACCTTGACCTTCCTGCTTTGGCTTCTCAACTTCAGTCACTTTGCTCTCGCCTGGTATACAGCCTACTTGGATATCAGTTCATGGCACAGTTCTGAGACCCATTCATTCCCAACGCTAACAGCCAGAAAAACTGACCCAGTTAATGACTAGTGAACTTATATAAGCGACATTTCCTAAACACCTAAAAACGCTTCTTATTTCTGCATATTCTCAGAGTGACAGTGGAAGGAAGGGTCTTCCATCAATGCAAACTGTGTCATTTCTAGCTCCAGTCAGGAATGTTGGTTAAGAGTTCATGTACAATGTGTGACCATCCACAGGGGAGGATGCACTGAGGACTGACTTTCCATAGTTTGCACCTAGGATGTCTCCAGAGGTCTGTGTGTTAAAGGCCTGTTCCCTAGCTTGCTGCCATTAGGAGGTGGTGAAACATTTAAGAAGTGGGTCCTAATTTCGTGTCATGGGGGTGTCCTCCTGAGTCGGGCAGGACCTCCAACCCCTTTTCTTTCTCCTTAGCTTCCCAGCAATGAGCTGAGCAGGTTTGTTATAATATTTTATTTTATTTATTTGAGAGAGGGAGAGAAAGCGGAAGAGGTAGAGAGTCAGAGAGAGAGAGGGAGAATGGGCGCGCCAGGGCCTCCAGCCGTTGCAAATGAACTCCAGACACATGTGCCACCTTGTGCATCTGGCTTATGTGAGTACTAGGGAACAGAACCTAGGTCCTTAGGCTTCAAAGGCAAGTGCCTCAACTGCTTAGCCATCCCTCCAGCCTGAGCTGAGCAGCTTTGAGCCATCACATACCACTGCTGCGATAAGCTGCCTCAGCACGGGCCCAAGGCAATGGGGCCAACGGATCATGAACTTTAGCCTCCTAAGTCATTGGCCAAAACAAAAACTTGCCTCTTAGTAAGTTGATTATCTCACTTACTTTCTTACAGTAATGAAAATCTGAATTCCATAACCTTTTAATAGGCGTCCACTTTACCTCTCAGGCACTATTTAAAGTGGAAGAGGGATTTATACTTTAAAAAAGAGAGAGTTCAGAGTTCGCTGGGAGAAAAGAAGCAAATTCTGTCATCCAGATTGTTTTCAGGTACTGCACTTAAGAAAGCTGTGCAGCATCTTCTCTCATGTGCTGGTTTCATGTGTCTATCATCAATCTGTGACATATATAGAAAGGGAGACTACTGTGAGGAGGGAGGGAATCGGTGAACAGGGGAATAGAATGATATAGGGTGTAATAGGGGCCAAATATGAGCAAAGTTCAGTGAAATTTATATATAAAAATGTTACATTGAAACACATTATTTTGCATATTATCTAAAAAATCTTAAAGAACAAAGAAGAGAAAGAGGAAGGAAGGAAGGAAGGAGGGAAGGAAGGAAGGAAGGAAGGAAGGAAGCTATAGAGATGGCTCAGCTGTTAAAGGCACTTGTTTACAAATCCTGACAGTCTGGATTTGATTTCCCAGTGCTCATGAAAAGCCAGATGCACAAGTGGCACGTGCATTTGGAGATCTTTCGCAGTGGCAAGAGGCCCTCACAGGCACATCACCCCTTGCTTGCAAATAAATTTTAAAAAAAGAAGGAAGGGAGGGAGGAAGAAAAAGAAAGAAAAAGGCAAAGAAAGAAAGAAAAAAAGGAAAAAGAAAGAAGAAAGAATGAATGAAAGAGAGAGAGAAAGAAAGAAAATCTGTGTTAGACTTCTGGATTTTTGGAAAAGGGGAAATAAATCAATAAGTCAAATGAAAGATCAAAAATTCTGGGGCTGGAGAGATGGCTTAGTGGTTAAGGCACTGGCACTTGCCTGCAAAGCCAAAAGACCTCTGTTCAATTCCCCAGGACCCATGTAGAGCCAGATGCACAAGGTGGCGCATGTATTTGGAGTTCGTTTGCAGTGGCTGGAAGCCCTGGCGTCGTGCCCATTCTCTTTCTCTCTCTCTCTCTCAAATAAATACATAAATAAAATAAAATATTTTTTAAAATTCTATCAGTATGAGAAAAGAAGGAACAAGTCTGTAGTTTAATAAGGAGATGCTACTTCTCTTGATCACAAATACTACTTAAACTATAATTAAGGTAAAGCTATATGTCGCTGTGGGTGATGTCACAGTAGGGTATCGATAGACGTGCATTGGGTTATGTAATGAATGCCTAAGAAGGACCTGAAGTGACCTTGACACTGGCTGACAAGCACATACCTGATGGAATTCTTGGTTGTAGCACCCTGTTCATCCATGTTTTCAGACTGAGGCATCCTTTAAAGAAAGAGAGAGAGAGAGAGAGAGAGAGAGAGAGATTGCAACTACAAGCTTTCAAAGGTTTACTCTCCTCTTTCTGCTCCCATGTTAACTATCTAACACATCGCCATAGTTGTGTCTCCTCCCCCAAGTCACTGCTCTTCTAAAAGGAAGAGCCTGGGCAGAATCTTACAGAAACTGGGCAGAACCCTCATGAACATATCCAACTGCACATATTGTGAAGTCTTCAGGGGAGAGAATAAAACACAGCATAAGGTGTTTGGTTACAAATGGCATCTTTAAATGTTAAAACTAGATTAAAAACTGTTTTTAAGAATTATATATTAAATGGTCATTTGATATTAACACATAAAATGAACAATGGTATTTCATATATTCAGTATATATCTGTGCTAAAGTCAGTAAATAGCTATAGATTTCTAAAGAGAGAACATCCTAAAATGATTTGAAGATTTTTTAAAATATTGTATTTATTTTCAAACAGATACAGAGAGAGAGAGAGGAGAGAGAGAGAGAGAGAGAGTGCATGCGTGTATGGATGTGCCAGGGTCTCTAGCCACTGCAAACAAACTCCAGATGTGTGTGCCGCCTTGTGCATCTGGCTGACGTAGGTACTAGAAAACTGAACCTGGGTTTTTAGGCTTTACAGGCAAGTGCCTTAACCACCAAGCCCTCTCCAGCCCAATTTGAAAATTTGTAAACAGAATGGAGACAAAGCATTACTGAATTCAAATTTTGAATTTAAAATTTCTCTTAAAGCCTGATTTCTTTAAGCACTTTATGTGATCACAAAGCAGGTTTTCTTATGAAATATCTTCAAAATATTCCAGAAGGAATGCATACTTCTTCACCTGGGTGTTTATGCCCTTCTTTTCCTTGGACCACAGCCTGAAATTGGCTTGGGCAAGAAGCAAAGTGGAGACTTTTCCACAGGCCGTCCTGACCTACACAAGCCGGCTTGCTGAAGCGAGCCCCACACAGCTTGCCCAGGCCTGGCGAAACTGGGTAAGCCATAAATAGGTTTTGGCAAAGCAAAGCCTTAAAATAAGACAAGGTTTTTGTTTTTTTTTTAAATCTCAAGATCACATAACATTGGTCAAAGTGGAATATTAAGGCAAATAGTTAAAACATATTTTTAAGCAAATATGTGGTGATATAGAAATATTTCTCACAGTAATCTATGTCAACGATGAAGCTGAGGTTTGGAACACAGGCCCCCTATGGGACAGCGTGTTTCCCAGGGAGATTAGAAATGGTGATTGATGCTGTCAGATAAAAGGACCAGGCGCTGATAAGTCCTTAGTCACTCAGAAACAGAGCTACCTCCTGAACAGGCATGAAATCCCAAAGGCTTAAAAATATTTGAGCTCAGACTGTAGAGATGGCTTAGCAGTTAAGGCATTTGCCTGCAAAGCCAAAGGACCTCGGTTCGATTCTCCAGGACCCACGTAAGCCAGATGCGCAAGGGGGCGCATGCATCTGGAGTTTGTTTGCAGTGGCTAGAGGCCCTGGCGTGCCTATTCTCTCTCTCCCTTTCTCTGAAAATCTCTCTCTCTCTCTCTCTCATACAAATTTAAAAAATAATGTTTAAAGAAATATTTAAGATCAGGCTGGAGAGATGGCTTAATGGTTAAGGTGCTGGCCTGCAAAGCCTAAGGACACATGCTCAACTCTCCAGATCCCACATTAGCCAGATGCACAAAGGTGAGGCAAGCGCAAGGTTGCACATGCCCACTAGGTGGCACAAGCGTCTGGAGTTTTTTTGCAGTGGCTGAGGCCCTGGCACACCAACTCTCTCTCTCTCTCTCTCTCCCTCTCTCTCTCTCTCTCCCTCCCTCCCTCCCTCCATCCCACTAAAAAGTACTTGAGATGCAAAATCTCCATATTTGGTGCCTTTCAGCCTTTCAGAATCAACTTGAAGACACAGCTGGGACTCAGCCTCAAGAGGTGGTGATTCTGTGGGCCAAAGGCCAGCTTGGACATGGTTGTATCTAACAAATATTCTATAATAGTTCTTCTGCTGTATGCAGGACATATGTCAAGAACCACCTTAGGGTTGACAGATGGCTTGGCCAGTGAAGCACTTGCCAGGCAAGCTTGAGGATCTGAGTTTGATCCCAGAACCCATGTAAAAATGCCAGGCAGGGAAGCAAGCTCTGGGGAAGCAGAGATGGCAGTTCCCGGAGGCTGGCTGATGGCCCATTTAGCCTACTTGGTGAATTCCAAGCCAATGAGACACTCAGTCGCAAAATGGGTGGACATGAGCCAGGGTGTGGTCGTGCACGCTTTTAGTCCCACCACTCAAGAAGCAAAGGTAGGAGAATCACTGTGAGTTGACAGCCAGCCTTGGGCTACAGGAGAAGTCATCCAGGACTAGAGTGAGATCCTGTCTCAAAAGCAACAACAAAGCCGGGCGTGGTGGTGCACACCTTTAATCCCAGCACTCTGGAGGCAGAGGTAGGAGGATCACTGTGAGTTCAAGGCCACCAGGGGACTACATAGTGAACTCCAGGTCAGCCTGAGCTAGAGTGAGACCCTGCCTCAAAAAAAAAAAAAAAAAAAAAAAAAAGCAGCAACAACAAAAGGGTGGATAGCATTACACTTGAGGTTGTCCTCTGTTTCCACACACACAGGTGTATGCACTTGCACACACACGTGTACCCAAACACACTCACAGTGGCACGCACACGTCCAAACAAGAGCCACGCTAATTGATGGAGGCGGACACAGCCTCACACGTGCTGTGGTTTCATGTGACGTTTCCTTATGCCAAATCCATGAACGTCTGACAGGTGAGCGTCCGACAGTCAGTGGGCTGAGGGTTGTCTGTAACATCTAAGGTTTTCAGTGTCCGTGAAGAGTACTGAGAGGAGGCAGAGTGGAGTGGAAGTCCACAACCTTGAGCCCGTGCTTCTGTTTTTCCTCTGCACGAGTATCACGGGCATCCTGAAATCTACTGAATTGCAAAGAACCATAACCAATGAGCACCTTATACTGAAAAAAAAATTAGGTCTTAGGATACTATTTTTTGATAAAAATTGACTTATATTTCATAGGTATCTCATGGGTTCTTTTACAAATGCTATACCCTAACATTGTATACTCAAAAAATTCATATTATTTTACATACAAAGCAAGCATAAAATAATACATGGCAACATGGTTGAAGTTTTGCATGTGGGTGGACAGTGACCACTATTGCAGTAGATTGTGTTTTTTGTTTTTTGTTTTTTTCCCGTAGCCATCCCTCCTCTTCCCTGATAAAGGATTAAGCAGCCCTTGCCATATGTTAACCTACTTTAAGGTGAATTTACTTGCAACCATTTCCCAGGTAGGAGACGTTCGTTCTTCACACCTTTCTGAATGCAGAGGCAGGGAACCCAGACCCTCGCTGACATGAATTACCAGTGAGAAATAACGCAGTGTTTCTAGACCACTGACATCTGGGATTTACTTGCTCATGTGAGATGGCTTAGCAAAATACAACACAGCATGCGGTAAATCAAAAGGGAACCCCTGTGTAGAAATGTCCCCCACAAACTCCAGCGTTTGAACACCTGGGTCCCAGCTGGGAGCCTCATGGGAGGAGATGGGTCTCTGGGGATGGGCCTTGAGGTTCTATAGGCAGGGTCCATTTCCCATCTGTTTCCTGCTTCTTGACTGCATAGACAATGTGACCGGACACCTCTCACTCCTGCCACCGTACCTTGCTGCCATGATAGACAGTGTCCTCTCAAGCTTTAAGCCAAAATAAGCCCCCTGAGCCTTCATGTGGTTGATTCTTGCCCTGTTATTTTGCCATAGTATCCAGAAAAGTAACTGGATACATTATACTAAAACTGTGTCCGGGAGAATATGGAGAGGGTGCACGGAATTCACCTAGTCTCCGTGGACACTGGTGAACCTGACATCCAGAGGGGTAAAACACTTTATCTAAACTTGTAAAATGGAAGGGAAAATAGTAATAGTCAAGTGCCGTGTCAGGAAAACATCCAGTCTACAGAGCCGTGGAAGTCTACCACGATCTCTTCTTATATCTAAAAGATCCAGGGCTGGAGAGATGGCTTAGTGGTGAAGACACTTGCCTTCGAAGCCTAAGGACTCAGGTTCAATTCTCCAGGTCCTACATAAGCCAGATGCATATAGTGGTGCATGTGTGTGGAGTTCATTTGCAATGGCTAGAGGCCCTGGTGTACCCATTCGTTCTCTCTCTCTAATCAAGAAATTAAAAAATTAACGTGACCTTCTAAAAGTTAAAACAGTTTTCATAAGCAGA
Organism: Dipus sagitta; assembly: GCA_036346955.1. Lineage (NCBI taxonomy): Eukaryota > Metazoa > Chordata > Mammalia > Rodentia > Dipodidae > Dipus > Dipus sagitta. The sequence goes on along the minus strand of CM070789.1, from coordinate 4,040,722 downwards.
CAGAATAACCATCTTAGACCTGATATTAAAGGATACACTCGGGGTTATAGGGAGGCCCCTGCAAGCTAATGTACAAATCACCTAGCAGATGTACAATAGTCATCAATAGGTTAGTGCTGCAAAATACATCAATCACATTATTAATTCCCCTCAACCTAAGTCCTCATCTATCCAAAAATGTGTTTTTACTTACATCCCCATATTTAGCTTGACTAGAGGGAAAAAAAAAATAGGTTGACCAATCTGAGGTCTCTTCCTCGGTCAGCATGTTATCCGGTCACTGTTCAATGCTCTCCTTTTTTCTGCTCAGCCTCCTCCGTCCTGCATCTTTCTCACGTTTTAATGACACACGGATTTGCTTTGGACGAATATTTAATCCCTCCACTCAGCCCACACAGTGAAGAGGCTGGCCTTACCTTGAGCACCACAACAGGGCGATATGAATTAGTACATTTCATCTTCTTGCTGATTGGTTCATGGGCAGGTGACCTTGTGGGAACCTGTGGAATCCATGACAACGAGATTCAGAATGGTTGAGAAAGACAGCTAATCCCTTCTCACGCTGGCTGTGAAATCTGGAGTTTCAGTCATTCTGGCTTTTTAAATTAAGAATGGCTATCGTGACCACATGTGGCAGTGCATGCCTGCAATTTTCCCAGCCCTTGGGAAGGAAGAGGCAGGAGGATTAGGAATTCAAGGGTATCCTGAGCTGCACTGGAAACTCAAGGTCAACGTGGTCTACATGACACCCTGCCTCAAAGAGACCAAAAACAGTGAATATTACGTCTACAAAGGAATCCAACGTAGGAGAGTGGGAATCAATCTGAAATGTTTGAGTCTCAGCAAGAAACCCATCAAAAGGTCCAAATATTTGTAGTTATATATGAATTAATACATTCCTTTTGTTTAAGTTAGCTTGACAATGGGGATTTTGTCATATATGACTAACTGTTCTAAGTTACAATAGGGTAACTGAACATTAGATTGGCATCTTCCAGCCTCTTACGAGTTTTGAATATGCAGGTTAGCCTCCTTGACATTCACAGACTCTGTGTGACTGACAAGATTACTTTGGCTGCAATACCAAACTCTGAGCCTAAGTAAACCAACTGAGATGAATGTCACCCTCTGAGACTTCTTAGCAGCCAGCTATTTTGCACTCATAATTCCAGGGTTATCAGGTAGCCAAACTTATCCTACCTTTTTCTTCTAAAGTTTACAGGCTGGTGGGTAGCTTTATCCTTACTGTAGAGATGAATCCAAAGGAAAAAAAAAATCTGGATTTAAGATATTTGTGACTGATATGCATTTATAGAACAACTGTGTTTTCCAACCAAGTGTTCATGTATCGTGTTCTCTTTTTGACAGTATTATTCGGTAAGGAGAGCTGTTCTGGGAGAGGGGAGGCTGAGTGTATGGGGGGATATGCTTAAAATAAAATCCATACTTGTATTAAAAAGTCCTTGTAAAACATAATGCCATATACAATAAAACACATGATGAAAAAAATTAAACTGAAAATAATACAGAAAAAAATCATGCCTGTGGTTATGAGATTTAGATTTTTATCATTAATGGTACCTAGAAGGATCTGTGAGAAAAGTATTAAATAAGGAATGGCTTTATAGTTCATTCACACTTAGATGTAAGAATATATTACAGGGCTGGAGAGATGGTTTAGCGGTTAAGGCTGCTTGCCTATGAAGCCTAAAGACCCATGTTCAACTCTCCAGATCCCACATTAGCCAGACACACAAAGGTGAGGTAAGCACAAGGTCGTTCATGCCCACTAGGTGGCACAACTGTCTGGGGTTCAGTTGCAGTGGCTGAGGCCCTGGTGTGCCAATTCTCTTTCTCTGTCTCTCTCAAATAAAAAAATAAAAAAAGAGAATATATTATAAAAAACAACAAATAACATTGAGTAAAGTGGAAATTTTTTCCCCAAGTCTATGTAGTTAGAGACATTAGTGTCCATTCAGATACAACGCAGGTAAAATTCTGCATTGTCAATTTGTGGTACATATTCTCTTCATCACACCTGTAACTCTTCTATACTATGATCATGACTTGTTTGCATCCAATTCTTTCTTTCTTTTTCTTAAATTTTTTTTTTTTTATTTATTTGCAGTGAGAGAGAGAGAGAGACAGAGGGAAGGAGGGAGGGAGAATTGATGTGCCAAGGCCACAAGCCACTGCAAATGAATTGCAGGTGCACGCAGCACTTTGGGCATCTGGCTTTATGTGGGTACTGGGGAATCGAACCTGGGCCATTAGGCTCTGTAGGCAACCGCCTTAACCACTGAGCAACCCCTCCAGTACCTATTAATTATTTCTAATACTAGAAAAGTCTTGGTTTATATCTACTTTGCTTTTCAGATTTTCACAAATTTTTCCCAAGTGCATATTGTTGAAATATGGAAGTTGATTCACTACTTACAGCTCCCTGGCCTCTGCCAGTATTTAGGATCCAAAGACCCGGCTTCTGTCTCTATTTGAGCAGCGTGACAGCTTCCTGTCTTCCCTGAGCTCCCTCTGCTGTGTCCTTGCCAGCCCCGTAGCCATTGCCAGGAGGGGGTGACGATGGGACTGAATTTTGGATGGGAGAAAAAAAAAAAAAACTCCATTCTAGGTCCAAGTTGAAAGTGAATCCCCCAGTAGCCAACAATACGGGCTCTAAGTTTCCTTCCTGTGGGCCCCATTAACATCCCCTTTGTCTTGGTGGCCTTGACTTTTATAGTGGAGATATTTCATGCCTAACTACATGTTCTGTAGTTTGGTGCTGTGGAAGACTCGGCTCGGAAGGTCATGCCCCCCGCAATGGAGGAAAGGCGGATGTTTGCATGGGAGACAGGATTTGTCTACTACAGACGCACGCTTACACATGCATGTGCACACACAGACACATGCCTGGAAATGAATCAGCATAAAACGGTGTACATGAAGTGAAATGGCATGACGTGGATAGCTAACTGGGGAGAAGAAATTGAGCTGAGAAGCTTGAGGAGTCAGGAAATAACTCCATGAAGAAAATCCAACTTCAATAGCCTGTTGGTGGCCAGGGAGGACTTCAAAAGACTTGTGAAATCAGACTTGGCCCGAAGGAAGAATCTTTAAGTCAATTGAGTCCTAATATCAAAAGTCAACGTATTTTTTAAAATCATTTTTTAGATAATGGCTCCAACAACCGCTTGTCCTAATTTTCGCCACATGTGCGCACACCGCATTCTTCCCAGCGGAACTGCCTCGGTTGGCCCCGTGAAGCTGCAGCCTATATCTTTTTGGCTTTCACTTGGCAAATGCATGCTCCAACACATTTCTAGTGTTACAACTGTTGAAATCTAACAGAATGGTGGCCTAATTTAAACCTTATTGTCCTTAAAGACATTGAAGGTTTTTTAAAAGCTCGAAAAATAATTTCACGTTTAAAACCTCATCAACTATGGCTTTTCTAGAATCCATGAGGGTGTCGTTCTCTTCTTGGTTTATGAACTGATATGGTTGTTAGAAGCCTTTATTATAAATCCAGCCATTCTACAAATGTTTCTCTATTGCTCTTAAAATAAATAAAGCCCAAACTTTGCCTTTAAGCAGCAATAAAATCAGGAATGCATCAAAGCAAGCAATTAAAAAAAAAACCAGCTCAGTGTGGCCATGGGAGATCTCTCCTGTTCAAAGGCACTAGAAATGGTCTTGGAAAGGTGTAATATTTATATGTCGAGTCTATCACCCCGCAGCTTTAGATCATAGTCAAACGCAGTCTGCCTTCCTGCCAGAGGACCTTGGCTTTCCTCATGGACTTCTTCTGTTCCTTGGAATTAGTTATAATTTTTTTTTTTTTTTTTTGCCTCGCACTAGGTCACTTTCAAAAGCGAAAACATCTTGAGTTTGTTTTACTGTAGTACAAATAAAACAAGCAGAATGTACACAATTCATTGAAATAGAAGCATTCTGCTTTGAAAGTCTAAAAGCAGCACATTTCCTGCTTCATGACTCTGACCCTGGTCTTCAACGGACACACGCCCTTACCCAGCCAGCGGGGTGCGAAGCCTTTAGCAGTGGGCTGAGTCTGGACGCAACAAGCAATTTGCTATGCTGAAGGGATACTGCCTGGCTAGTAGGAAGTGAATTTCCTTTTCCCATCTACTCCTGATTTCAACTCCGGCTTCTTCCACCTTTCTCACCGATGCAAAACTGTAAATGAGTCACGACTATTATTATTTTTTTTTTCTGGGCCAGAATGAAATCCAAGCACACTGGTATGCTTTCCTTCTAAACTCTGCAACAAGGCTAAACCAAGTTCCCATGCTGAATAAGCTATTTCTCATTGACTCAAAAGCACATTGAAATATTCCTTCTGGAAAACATCTGGGACATTGCTGCTCATATCTAATAACAGAATATGAAATTAGGAACAAGGTAAAGAAACATTTAACTATCTTTTCTTTCTTCTCCCTCCACAGTTATACCATTTATGTATAAAAATAGTCTCACTTGCATAATTATTTATAAATCATTTATAAAGCATTAAGATAAAACTTCACCTGAAGCCAGGTATTACAGTCCTTGCCTATAACCTTAGCACTTAGGAGGCTGAGGTAGGAAGATCATAGTGAGTTTGAGGACAGCTTGGCACGATAGAGTGAGTTCCAGGTCAGCCCCAACTATAGTGAGACCACACACACACACACACACACGAGAAAAACATATCACCTAAAACAGTAGTGTTCTTTCTAGTCTGTTATAACATCTGTTTCAGTTTGCAAAAGACCAAACTTCGTATGAACTGATCTATGTTTCCATTTTGGGTTGCTAATAAATCACTGGGTTGATTAGCACATAAGAATTACTGTTAAAATATGAATATTTTAAAATTATTTATTTATTTGCAAAGGGAGAGAGAGAGAGAGAGAGAATGGGCACACCAGGGCCTCTAGCCACTGCAAACGAACTCCAGATGCATGTGCCTCTTGTGCATCTGGTTTACGTGGGTCTTGGGGAATCAAACCTGGGTCCTTTGGCTTTGCAGGCAAATGCCTTAACCAGTAAGCCATTTCTCCAGCCCTAAAATATGAATATTTTCTCTAAGAGTCAAGTCGTCTCACATAGAACAAACATACATGAACTGTATTATTTGATTCATTATTTAGTGAAGGCATCACTAGGATATTCCAGTCATTACAAAGAGCAATCAATGTAGATTCAATAGGGAATCTTGAAATGAGGTGGAAGTGGTCCATCCACAGGGAAATCATTTATTAAATTCCACTGATCACATTTCACATTCATTTCTATGGATAAGAATCACCTACATTATTCTTCTATAAGCTAAAAGTAAGCTGTAAACTAATCCAAAAACAATAAAAGGTGGCAATGATCACAGCAGTTGCAGTAAACATGACATCTCGTGTGGTAGGTCTATCTGTGTAATCTTTTCATCTTAATATTAACTGATCTGTGGACTTAATTACCTCTTTCAGAAGTCCTTGTTGCCAGGCAGCAAAACACTATCCTGACAATACTGGTCAGGGTGGAAGTTCTGAGGGCCAGCCTACCACACGAGATGGCACACAAGCCCTTCATGAGCAGAAGTTTTTCCCGAGCTAGTAGCAGCAAGGGCTTAAAGCATATGGCACATCTGCCAGGCCATCTCTGGCTTGACTACGGGCAAGGCCTTAGGTGAGTGGGGTCTGAGCATGCCTTCTAGTTGTTGGAAACAGCCTCCAGCCAGTAGCCCCTGAGAAGCTGAGGGCTTCCGTCAGACAACTGCACAGTGCTGGCTTCTACCAATAACCCAAATAGGCTCAAAAGATCATTTTCTCTTGGGCTGGAGAGATGGCTTAGCGGTTAAGCGCTTGCTTGTGAAGCCTAAGGACCCCGGTTTGAGGTTCAATTCCCCAGGACCCACGTTAGCCAGATGCACAAGGGGGCGCACGCGTCTGGAGTTCATTTGTAGTGGCTGGAGGCCCTGGCGCTCCCATTCTCTCTATCTGCCTCTTTCTCTGTCTGTCGCTCTCAAATAAATAAATATAAAAACAAACAAACAAACAAAAGATCATTTTCTCCCTCAGAGTTTTCAGATGTGTACTTGGGCCAAATGGCCCTCATTTTAGCCATGTGATACCATGAGTAGAGAACCCAAAGTGTGAGGCAGAAGACGTACAGAACTGTGAGCTTAAGCATGGATGTTATTTTAAGCCACGAAATTTTTGGTAATGCATCATAGGCAACAAATGTATGCAATGATCCCCTTGTATTGCACAAATAATTATCACAATATTAATTATTGATATATATTGGTTAACTATGTATGAACGAAAGAGTCATCCATGTCATATAATTTTTTAAATTGTTTATTTATAATTTATTTGAGAGCAACACAAAGAGAGAGAGAGAGAATGGGCACATCAGGGCCTCCAGCCACTGCAAACTAACTCCAGATGCATGTGCTACCTTTTGCATCTGGTTTACATGGGTATTGGGGAGTCGAGCCTTGAACCAGGGTCCTTAGGCTTCACAGGCAAGTGCTTAACCGCTAAGCCATCTCTCCAGCCCCCATGTTGTGCAGTTTTAAGGAATGTAGTGCATTATAATGTCAAAGGCATGGTAGCAGGACAGGGAGGTAGCTGGTCACATTGTATCCATAACCAGGAAACAGAGGATGAACAGGGAGTGTGGATGGTCTATAATGCCTCAAGGCCTGCCCCAGTGGTCCTCCTCCTCCAGTGAGTCTTTGCTTCCTAAAGGTTCCACAACCTTCTCAAACAGCACCATCAGCTGGGGTTAAGGGTTCAAACACAAGAGCCTGTGAGGGACATTTTATAGTCAAACCACAACACATACCTTGGATATTTTCATCTTGAAAGTTATGTGATGATTTTTATAGCCAACTTGATTTGATTAAATAATGTCTAAAGGACTGGAGAAATGGCTTAGTGGTTAAGGCGATTGGCTGTAAAGCCAAAGGACCTAGGTTCAATTCCTCAGGACCCACATAAGCCAGATGCACAAGGGGGCGCGTGCATCTGGAGTTCGCTTGCAGCGGCTGGAGGCCCTGGAACACCATTCTCTCTCGCTCTCTCTCTCCTCCTCTTTCTCTCTCTGTCTGCCACTCTCAAATATAAATAAAAGTAAGTAAAATCTTTTTTAAAAATATTGAAGACATGAGGTTATATATGAGAGATAGGTAAGAGGTTAGAAAACACTATCTGAGCCACACATTGTGTTATTAAGCACAGAGCCATTGCTTCTTCCCTGTAACTGATGGCTAACCCCACAATGCACGGCCCACAGTCCCCAACGAGGAGGGTCCCTGTGGAGGGGGGAGGACAGGGCAGAGGCTAACGATGGTATCAACATGGCTGTATACACACTGTGTACATAACCAGTAATTTAAAAAAACCCCACTATCTAACTTTATTATATTGGCAGTGTTTGGAGTCCACAGAGCAAGCAGCGTTCACCAAACCCTCTTCCTTCTGCCCATGGTGGACAACTTCAGAAGCAGCGTGCGTTAAGAGGAGCTGTCAGACCAAATAAACGGGTCCCTGCACTGAGAACCGTCTCCTTTATGAAATGAGAAGCGCTTGTGAACACAGAGGCCACCATCCTCTGCTGGAGAGGAGCCCCTCCTAATTCTGTCACCTGCACAGGCGCTGGGATGAAAGCACAATCATTCGGATTGAGATGATTTTTTTTTTATTTTGAATCCATGTGCCAGGTCTGACGGCATCCGCCCCGGATTGACTGGCCTTTGCAGAGCCGGAAAACAGAAAGAGGAAATGCCCATGTTTGAGCTGGCATGTGCCGTGCATTCTGGATCCAGCACTGACAGGTCCCTGCTGTTGGAAACCTGCCACGGTCATGCAGCTGTCTGCTTCACCGCAGGCCAAGGCAGAGTGCTGTGTGCACCGGGGATGCTGAGGAACCAGAAAAACGGTCAGACATTTACAGACGCCCATCGGAACACTCTTAGAAACGATGGTGCCATATTTGTTTTGAAATTTAAAAAAAAAAAGTAACAAGTAGATGTTTTATACATCTATTGCTTAAATCTCTGTGTTATGTTGTGGAAATCAGAATCTGTTAAAGTGCCAACTTGTTCTTGTTTTCTTTTAAACAGAAATAAATATAAAAAAAAATAAAACAGATTAAAGCCTCTGCTCTTCCTCCCTCTCCCTCTCTCTCTTTCTCTCTCTCCCTATTATGCTTTGAAGGCCAACGGTGAAATGTCACCCACAGGTCAGGTGCTTGAATAGTTGGCCCCCAGATGGTGGCGCTGTTTTGGAAGGCTGTGGAACCTTTGACAGGTGGGGCCCAGCTGAAAATAAAGTAAGTCAGTTGGGGACAGGCGGTGAAGGTTATAGCCAGCCGTGGTTCTGGATTTCTGTGTGCTTCTGAAGACACCCGGATGCCAGCAACTTTTGCCATGTCTGCCAGGTATTCCTGCTGCCAGCCTCCCGCACCACGAGGGACTGGATCCCCTTACAGGATAAGCCAGAGCCCATGTCTCCTCCTTTAAATTACTTTAGCTAGATATTTTATCACACACAATAGAAAAGTAAGGAATGCATTGCTCTTCCAACTCCTTTACCATTCTTCATCTCTCTCTCTCTTTTTAAAGGTCTGATAACATTACTTCCTAATTCTCCCATCAGCGTAAAGCAATGTATATGAAATACACATGAAGATATATGAAGACTTGGCACCTCCACACGGTAGTTCCAGCCTTTAAAACGAACCGAGGGAACTGCTCTACTTTTTAGTGGCGTGTTTTCTCTTCTTTTTAAAAATATTTTATTTATTTATTTGAGAGAGAGAACGAAGCAGAGGAAGAGAGAGAGAATGGGCACGCCAGGGCCTCCAGCCACTGCAAACGAACTTCAGTGCACGTGCCCCCTTGTGCATCTGGCTTACGTGGGTCCTGGGGAATCAAACCAAGGTCGTTTGGCCTTGCAGGCAAGCACATTAACCGCTAAGCCATCACTCCAGTCTCATGTTTTCAATTCATACTCTATGGTTGATGCATGAAAACACACCCAATCACAGTCACCATAGATACACTGGGGATTCCTGATGGTTTACAACTGTTCAAGAGAAGCTACGTACTTAATAATTTACACAGTTTAAACAAGTTGAAACAGGTAGAAGAGCATGGGGGAGGGCACTTTTCTGTGGACAAGCCCTGCATTGATTTATTTCTGGCACACACAATCATTCCTAGGTGCCATCCCCTTCAAATGTATGGTTATTGTGGGCTGAAGAGATGGCTTAGTGGTTAAGGCACTTGCCTGTAAACCCAAAGGATCCAGGTTCAATACCCCAGAGCCCATGTAAGCCAGCTATACAAGGTGGCGCATGCATCTGGAGTTTGTTTGCAGTAGCTGGAGGCTCTGGCATGCCTATCCCCCCTAACTCTCTCAAGTAAATAAATTAATAAAAAAGTTAAAAATTAAAAAAAAAATGTTAACAGTGTGGTTGTTGAGTATTTAGTCAGCAAAAGCAGCAAAACAAACTCAAGGACTAAAACTGGAAAAGAAAGGTTTAGTTTAGAGGTTTTTTTCACATAGTATTTGGGAAAATTTACAGTCAATATTCTGGTATATTTGGCCCATTTTTCTGCTGCAGAACATTTAATTTAAAAATTGACAGCTGGGCGTGGTGGTCCGGGACATTCCTCCCTCTACAATCAGATTAATTTTATCTCATTTTCTTTTTATAAATTTTTATTTATTTTTATTTCATTTTATTTTATTTATCTACAAGAGAGAGAGAGAGAGAGAGAGCAAGAGAGAGAGAGGGTGAGAGAGAGAGAGAGAGAGAGAGAGGGCGAGAGAGAGAGAGAGAGAATGAATGGGCAAGCCAGGGCCTCCAGCCACTGCAAACAAACTCCAGACGCACGCTCCACTTTGTGCATCTGGCTTACATGGGCCTGGGGAATCGAACCAAGGTCCTTTGGCTTTGCAGGCAAGCGCCTTAACCACCAAGCCATCTCTCCAGTCTTTAATCTCATTTTCAGTTTCCAAATCTGGAAACTGGAATCTATATATTTTGGGACCATTATTCCTCCTACTACACTGCAGGGTGTTAACATCAAATTCATTTCACTGGTTCTTCTTCAAAATGCACAGTGTAGGTACCACATATTCTGAACCCATTTATCTGTTGATAGGCATCTGGGCTGACTCTGCACCTTGACTGGTGAGCAGGACGTGCAAGGAGCTCTGTGGGGTGTTGACACAGATTCACTCGGGAGTGGTACAGCTGCATCATGAGGTGGATCTAACGTTTCTGTTTTCTTTTAAAGAAACCTCCATACTGAGTTACACAGTGGCTGTACCGGATTACATTCCCACCATCAGGGTATCAGTGTCTCCTTTCCCCACAAACTTGACAGGTTTTGTCATTTGTTTTCTTGATAACAGCCATCCTGACTGGAGTGAGATAGCATCAACATAGTTGTGAGTTGCCAGTACACAATTCAAGCATTGGAAGAAAAATTAGCCTGTGATAATGCTTACCTTGCACTTAGCACGTTGTATCTCTCAGATCCTGGTGAGGGCTTTGTGCACACATCTGCATTTGTCATCACTGTCTACCTATGATATCAACTTGACCTCACTGGACTTGTGAAAAGACCAAACGGAGTGTGAAACCAGGTACGGTGCCTTATGCCTGTAATGCCAGAATCAGGGACGCTAAGGTAAGAGAACAGGGAATTCAAAGCCTCAGCTATGTGGTGAATTTAAAACCAGCCTGAGCTTCACGACACCCTGTCTCAAAACAAAACAAATTAAAACAAAACAAAACAAAAAAGATAGAACAAAAATAAAATGGGAGAAAATAATGTTCAATGATCCATTCAAGATTCCAAATCCATCAAGTGCCAGGGCAAGAATGACCTTATAGATAACCCTGGCAACCATATTCTATTCCGCCCTCTCAAAATATTGGTAAACTAACTGTGCAAGACTCACATGCATACTAAATTATACTCAGAATCCATTTAGTTAAAACTCCCCGGGCTGGAGAGATGGCTTAGCGGTTAAACGTTTGCCTGTGAAGCCTAAGGACCCCGGTTCGAGGCTCAACTCCCCAGGACCCACGTTAGCCAGATGCACAAGGGGGCGCACGCGTCTGGAGTTCGTTCGCAGTGGCTGGAGGCCCTGGCGCGCCCATTCTCTCTGTCTCTCTCTCTCTGCCTCTTTCTCGCTCTGTCTGTCGCTCTCAAATATATAAATAAATAAAATAAACAAAAAAAAATTTATAAAAAAAAAAAAAAAAACTCCCCTATAGCCATACCTACCCATCACTGGAGTTAAGGTGACATTCTTCTCTTTAGAAGGCTATCAATTTCTACAACTGACAGGACACTCCAGGGGCTAATGTTATTTCAACTCTCTACAGTTTAAATATGTCTGCTGCAATACAGATAGGAGACAGAAATTGGCTAGGCAGTCAGGGTAAGAGAACCCCCAAAGTTAATTTTTGTTTCCCCTGACTAAAAGTGGGACATGTCACTAAGCTTATATAAACCTGGATGCTACACCCATCAGGAAAGATTTCTAGCTGACACACTTCCTGGATGACAGAAACTTTGACCCTTACCGGAGATTACTGGAAAAGGTGTAAAATCTAGTCTTTGTCACACTTAGTAACCTGTAAACCTGATCTTCCCCATGTAGCCACTCCACATTAACAAAAATCCAGATCTGAGCCTCAAGGTGGGCTTTACAAACTTGTTCTTGCCTCTCTGGGAAAGAGCCCTGCCTGTCTTCCTCCCTTCCTCCCTCCCTTCCTTCCTTCCTCCCTCACTCCCTCCCTCCTTTCCTTCCTTCCTTCCTATGTTCTAGGCTTATGTCTCCCTTTTACTTGTCTTCCAAAATTTTGAGCTATAATATAATCTTTCTGGGGCTGGAGAGATGACTTAGGAGTTAAGGTACTTGCTGGCAAAGCTAAAGGTCTCAAGTTCGATTCCCCAGTATCCACATAAAGCCAAATTCATAAGGTGGCACATGCATCTGGAGCTCATTTGCAGTGGCCAGAGGCCCTGGTGTGCCCATTCTCTCTCTCTCTCTCTGCCTCTCTCTCAAGAAAATCTTTCTGAATATTATCATCTAGCATGTTGATTTCATTCTTCAAATTCCTAGGACAAGGATCAGGGAACACCCCAAATTATTGGTGCATTGACATACAAATAAAGCCCCCAAATTCTTGTACCATATTTTGGTGCACTGTCCGGGAATGTCAGAGAGTAAGTTTTCTCCTGATTTCTTCCTTCCTCACGGTAGGAGGCATGATCTGTTCTGTCCCTAATTTTCCATTTTCTTCTGTGCACATTTAAAACTTGGTATATGGTAAATGGTAGATTTTGAAATTTCTGTTGGAGACATTTTGGTTTTCTCTGTTGACCTGCTTATAAAGCTGATAGCAAAATGTAAATGTTGTGTGTAGAATATTGACTGAGTCTTGCCAGGAGATGGGTTTTATTTTCTCCGTGGAACACTGACTAATTTTTAAGTACCAATAAGCATTGTTAATCCATGGGAAATGCAGATTTTGCCTAGTACTGCTATTGATTTGTGTCTGCAGGAATGCTATGGGACTCAGGTTCAAAAACAGCGTGCACAGACAGGCTTGCCAGATTCCATGGGAGACTCTGCATAGAGGAATATCCCGTGGGGTGCACAGACCCAGAAAGGCTGCAGCCCTTGCTAGATGGCAAGTGGCATAAGGATGACAGCAGAGAGACCCCACGTCACAGCCGGACACACAGGCTGGGACCCTGCGATGGGGACTTACTAGGCAAATCTAGATTAGAAAACATAATATAAACTTGAGATTATAAATGTGAGGCTAAGAATCAAGAAAATCTCTAGGAACATCTCAACATCTCAGAAGCTCAACCTGTGAGGGTGCGAGGGACCCATGCTGCTCATGTTGTCATTAGAAATTATCAGGCTTCCCTGAGACCTAAGGCTTAGTAGTCACTTCAGAGTTTTTGATGATGGTTTCTGTGTGGGCAGGCTAGTATCAAAAACAAAAGAAACAGGAGCTGGAGAGATGGCTTACCAGTTAAGTCGCTTGTATGTAAAGCCTAAGGACCCATGTTGAACTCTCCAGATCTCACGTTAGCCAGACGCACAAAGGTGAGGCTAGCACAAGTTCGCACATGCCCACTAGGTGGCACAAGCGTCTGGAGTTTGATTACAGTGGCTGAGGCCCTGGCGTGCCAGTTTCTCTCTCTGTCTCTGTCTCTCTCTATTAAAAAATATATACTGAAAAATAAAAACAAAAAGTTCAGAAAGAGGCCAATTGCAAAGAGTGGCTCAGTTCCATAGACTCTGCCTCCATATCATTACCAGTGAGGTGGTCAAGGATACAGGGCATCTCAGGCCACACTGGTAATGGCTGAATAAATCCATAGGTCTCATTTTCCGTTGTTGCTGAATATAAGAAGAAATAAACGAGGCTCTAGGGCAAAAGACAAGTGTAACTTGGAAGACGTTCCAGTATATCATTTCCTTGTCTTTCAGATGGGTAGTCATCTGTCTTTGACAAACGTTCCCCCAGACTATGTTATTACACACTGGGATTTCTTCAAATCAAAGACCTTAAAAAAGAAGTGTCTGATATTTTTCTGCACTCAAGCCTGGCCCAAATATAAAATAGAGGACAGAGAGAAATGAACTCCACAGAGAAATATTAATTTTAATATGATTTTGAAATTAGACTGTTCTGTTAAAAAAAATTACATATATCGGTAAACAGCCTGAAGTGCCTTACATTTAGACATTCTTTGCTCTAAGAGAAAATCCAAACTTATGCAGGGAGTATAATACAGAGTCAAACTTTTCTGTCTGAGCTCACATCAAAGCAAGCTCCTAAAACCCTCTTATAGGTACGCCCATCTCTAGAGCAGAAGGAGGCACCTCTGCCTTCTTGTCCTCCTTATTCTGAGGACCCAAAGCCTACTGAGACCCTCAGTCCTTCCTCAGACATATCCTTTCTTCCTACCATCACAGGAGGCAGGTTCTAAAACGGGAACTTAGTTGGGCCTGGAGCACAGGCTCAGAGAACAAGTTGGGTCCTGAAGTGACCCATGTAAGGGCAGAAAGCCCACCAGCTAGGCACTGGTGAGATTTCTCAGTGGTTAGAGACACTCGCTAATGATTTCATCTCCCTGACATTTTCTGATTTGCCTTTGTTTAGATAAAATAAGACATTCTGCCTCAGGCAGTTTTATATGCTCTAAGTTACATGTGGTAAACTGCGGTATGGTTTTCCTAATCCAGACAGCTTGACAGATTTCTATAAGAAATTCCCCATGAGTGTTATCATGCTCGCGTGCTATCTAGATTAAAGGATAAAGGGGACAATTTTTATATATATATAAGTTAAACTGATGAAAGTTTACTCTTATTGACAAAAGCCACTGTTATTTGTCCCATATTCAGGTTTAAAGCCTCCAAGGCATAGATATCGTTCTCCTTTGTGCTTTCACAAGGGAGCGATGATGGTCGTGAGTCAGGGAGCTGTGAGTTAGGGATCCATTGAAGACTCGCTCTCACCCATGTGAGGCTGGACATCACCCTCATTTTCCTTAGCCCAGGCAACATACTGTCCAGTAGATAAGGAAACCTGGCCCCCTGAGGGGACAATGACATTCTTCAGCTAGACCTGTTTGACGAGAAAAAGAGAGAGAGAGAGAGAGAGAGAAAAAAGACTGTCTCATTCTATGTCCAACTCCTTTTATCTCTGAGACCATCCAAAACTGACTCAGAGCCACGGGTTAGACCCTCAGCTCTTTCGAGTTCCTGCCTGATAGAGCCGCGGGCTTTACACTCCGGAGCACAAAACTGTGTCGAAGCACTATATTTGCCATGAGTTTTGTCAGAGAAACTGGGGCATTAAGTGGAAACAAGACGAAGCGTGTTATCTCCTGTTCATTCCCTGGGACCCTCAGCCCCCCTCGGGCATTCTTGGGACCCGTCAGGCTCTGACAGATAAGGTAAAACATGCCAGGAAAGAACTGCTTGCAACAACCTGACCGTATGTGTGCCCATGACGCACTGCGTCTGTGATCCTGCCAGGAAACTTTCTGGCTAACTAACAAGTAACTGTCCCCTGAAACAACAGGTTGTCTTCCTAAGAGTTCCTTTAAGAATATGGAGAGATGGCTTAGCGGTTAAGCGCTTGCCTGTGAAGCCTAAGGACCCCGGTTCGAGGCTTGATTCCCCAGGACCCACGTTAGCCAGATGCACAAGGGGGCGCACGCGTCTGGGGTTCGTTTGCTGTGGCTGGAGGCCCTGGCGCACCCATTCTCTCTCTCTCTCTCTCTCCCTCCCTCTGTCTCCAATTAATAAATAAACAAAAGTAAAATCTTTTTAAAAAAAAAAAAAAGAATACAAGTGCACCCTCTCATAATGCTCAGGAACAAAACTGGTGCGTCTCATCAGGGCACTAGAGGGAAATGAAAGTCAGAGCTAATATTTATGTTTTCGTTGATAAAAATTGTCTCCAGGACTGTTAATGTGTCTTGCCTATACTTATAAATGTTAAGTGATATACATGTTACCTATCTTTCCAATATGTTTTGCCATATTGCCAGACAACATAAGTTAAATGGTACAAAGTAATGTTAAGTTTTTTAAAAAATATTTTATTTACTTATTCATTGGCAAGGAGAGAGAGAAAGAGGCATGCCATAGCCTCCATCCACTGCAAACTCAGATATATGTACCACTTTGTGCATCTGCCTTTATGTGGGTATTGGGGAATTAAACCTGGGTTGTTAGGTTTTGCAGGCAAGAGCCTTAACCACTGAGCAATCTCCCCAGCCCAATGTTAAGGTTTTTTTTTTTTAATGCCATATTTTTTTTCCTCGAGGTAGGGTTTCACTCTAGCTCAGGCTGACCTGGAATTCACTATGTAGTCTCAGGGTGGCCTCAAACTCATGGTGATCCTCCTACCTCTGCCTCCCGAGTGCTGGGATTAAAGGTGTGCACCACCACGCCCAGCTACCACCTATCTTATTATTTATCTTATTTTATGGTTTATTTATTTATTTATTTTTTGTTTGTTTGTTGAGGTAAGGTCTCACGCTAGCCCAGGCTGACCTAGAATTAACTTTGTAGTCTCAAGGTGGCCCCAAACTCACTGCGCTCCTCCTACCTCTGCCTCCCGAGTGATGGGATTAAAGGTAGGTGCCACCACGCCTGACATCTACCTATATTTCTAATCAGGGAAGACCCAGAGACCCAGAGATTGTATTCCAATCCATGTACAGTCTCTAAAAGGATATTCAGGACAGAGGGGACAACCTTTAATGCTTCCGAAGGGAGGAAACGACGCAGTCAGCACAGTACGCCTTTAACTCATCCCAGCAGATGGTGCAAATGCTCAGAGAGCCACAGAGCCCCTCCCAGCTTCCCTCCTAAACAGCCATCACTGACCTTCAAAAATACAATACAGAGTTAAACTTTGTCTACCTACTTTGTCAAGCACTAGAAAAAAAAAATACAGCCATAAAGTAAAGTATATCTTCAAAAAGCTTAGACATCACAGCCCAGACTGTAGCTTCATGGAGACGTGCTCACAGAAACTCAGTGGCGTCAAAACACTGTGTGTGTATTCTCGCTTATTCTGCCAGCGTCTCATTTACTTTACAAAAGTAGGTATAGGCCACACCATTTGGCAGACAGCTTAGCTAGATCTTCAAAGCTAAAGAGAATTATGCCTATCATTTCTAGTAAAAAATTTGATTAATTCTTGGCCCCTGTGTACAGAGTTGCTGTATTAAATTTGTCTCCTCTCATTTACAGTCAGTCCATACTCAGATGGTTCTGCAAAAACCTAACTCCATGTAGCTGGGTCCCCTTGATCACCCTCTGAGTCCTGAAGTACTCCATGAACTGGAACCTCTAAGGATCTTTCTTACCTCAGTTTACCCCATGCCCACTTCTCCAAACCCTCTCTCACTTTTATTCCTTCCCCACCAATGTCTTTATCCAGGAATCATGGGTTTCTTCCCATAGTATAAGACCACCGATACACTTTGGGGGTCCTGTAGAATAGGCTCACTGCAGGGGTACCCCGACTGCCATATCTAGCAATCTCAACCAGCCTCAAGAAGCTAGATCAGTTTGCATCCCAGTTCCCTAATGGCAATTAGGGCTATCTCTACAGAAAGGGGAAATGATAGGAGACAGGAATTGGCTAGGCAAGCCGGGCATGGTGGCGCATACCTCTAATCCCAGCACTCAGGAAGCAGAGGTAGGAGGATCGCCTTGAGTTAGAGGCCACCCTGAGACTACATAGGTAATTCCAGGTCAGCCTGGACCAGAGTGAGTCCCTACCTCGGAAAAAAAAAAAAAAAAAAAAGCAAGAAATTGGCCAGGCAGTCAGGGTAATAGAACTCCAAGTTAGTTGATTTTTTTTCCCTTGACTAAAAGCAGGAAATGTCACTAAGCTTACATAAACCTGGGCGTTACACCCTTCAGGGAAGATTTCTAGATTAAGTTTGCACTCTTCCTAGATGACAGAAACTCTGATCCTTACCTAAGATTATTGGAAAAGTGGTAAAATCTGGTCTTTGTAGTTACCTATAAACCTGGTCTTTTTCACGTAGCTACTTGCCATTTAAAAACAAACAAACAAACAAAAAAAAAAACAGATCTGAGTCTTGCGGTGGGCTTCTCAAAGCCCTTCCTGACTTTCTGGGAAAGAGCTCTGCCATCTTCCCTCATGGGTTTTTTGAAATCCCTTCTTGCCTCCCTGGGCAAGACCAATACCTTGCTTCTCTTTCTTATGTTTTAGGCTTAAGCCCCCTTCTCTTCTTCTTCCTAAACTTTTAAGCTACTAATAAATCTTTCTGAACCTTATCTTCTGGTATGTGGATTTTATTCTTTGAATTCACAGGACAAGGATTTGGAAACACCCTAAATTATTGGTACATTGGCATACAAGGAAACCCAAATTCCTGTATCAGTCCTATTTACAACACTCAGGATGTCCATTAGGAGATAAATGATAAGGAAGTTATGATAATTGTCCACAATGTTATATTCACCCTTTACAAAGCAGGAAATTGGTAAGTGAAATAAGACAAGCAGAGAAAGGTCGGCACCACTTAATCTTATATGTGGAATCAAAGAAAAACTCCTAGATGCGGAGTAGTAATTGGTAGGGAGGAAGTTGTGTGTATAGGTGACATGACGTCATCAATGAACACCATCTCAGATAGGCAGAGTGAATGAGTTCTAGCGAGCTATGGTGCCACATGATGGCTCTGATTAACAGCGGAAATGATATGTTAACTATTTAAAATTTACTAAGAAAGATCTTAAATGTCCTTTTTGCCTCAACCAAAAAGATTATAGTGCATAAAAATTAAAAAAAAAAATAAATCGGGCTAGAGGGATGACTCTGTGGTTAAAGGCACTTGCTTGCAAAGCCTGATGGCCTGGGTTCGATTCCCTAGTACCTATATAAAGTCAGTTTCACAAAGTGGTGTATATATCTGGAGTTCCTATGCAGTGGCAGGAGGCCTTGGCATGCCCATCCTCACTCTCGCTGTCTCCTCCTCTCTGTCTCTTGCTCTTAAATAAATAAACAATAAAATATTTTTAAAAACAATAAATCATCAAACTATCATGTATTTTTCTGTTTTTATTTCTTATTTTTATTTGAGAGAGAGAGAGAGAGAATTGATACACCAGGGCCTCAGCCACTGTAATCCAAGTCCAGACCCTTGCGCCACCTAGTGGGAAGTGCGACCTAGTGCTTGCCTCACTTTTGTGAGTCTGGTTTATGTGGAATGTGGAGAGTAGAACATGGGTCCTTAGGTTTCGCAGGCAAGTGCCTTAACTGTTAAGCCATCTCTCCAGCCCTGTCTCTCTTTTAAAAATGACTTAATAGAGCTTGGTGTCTTGGCATATGTCCATAATCCCAGCTCCAGGGAGGCAGAGGCAAGAGGGTTGCCACACGTTCGAGGCCAGCCTGGTGTACGGGGTGAGTTTCAGTAGAGGTGAGGCTATGTAGTAAGACCTGTCTCAAAAAAAAAAAAAAAAAAAAAGACCAAAAATAAAATAGATAACTTAGTGGAACTCTATTTTTAAATACCTCTAAAATAATGAGTTCCTAAAGGGCTATTTTCATAGATTAAATATACACCACATTGTTTTTTAAGTATTTCACTGATTTAATATACATAATAGTTGAATAAGAATGGGTGTGGGGGCGGGGTAGGGCAGTTTCCTACAAAGCCCAGGGCCTCACACATAAGTCAGGCCAGTTTTCTAAAAATGAGTTGTGCCCAAGACCTTGAATAAGAAACTTTCTAGCCGGGCGTGGTGGCGAACGCCTCTAATCCCAGTACTTGGTAAGCAGAGGTAGGAGGATCGCCGTGAGTTCGAGGCCACCCTGAGAATGCATAGTGGATTCCAGGTCATCCTGGGCTAGAGTGAGACCCTACCTCAAAAAAAAAAAAAAAAAAAAAAAAAAAAAAAAAAAGACTCTTCTAACTCGCTCAGTCCTCCACAGCACGAAGCTCTCTTCACTGATGCACAGCGGTCTCTTAACCACAGCCTGGTCAGTCAACTGCTGGATCACAGAGTTTCACTCCCTCAAATACTCACTTCACAGTCTGTCTCATAAGATAAGTAGCCTCCATGCCTTAATAAAACATGTTCTAGAATATTCATGCTTCATGTTAGCTGGTCAAACTGCCTATTGTTGTCTAAAATACTTTCTCTTACTTTGGATCCAATCTGTGGATTAAGTAAACTTAATTAGGTGCTATGGAATGAGAAGGCCTACTAATACAAAAAAAAAAAAAAAAAAAAAAAAAGTTCTGCTGAGTTACAGACAAGACACTAGACCTGAGAATGCTGACTTCCTCAGGCTAAAGGCCCTGGAAGTCTGCTAACATGGTAAATGAAATTTTGTATGGTCTAGTCCTCGGGAATTCCAATAAACATTAAACAAGGCCAGTAGTATGTATTGCAGAATTGAGATATTACAGAGTATGTGAAATAAAAATATTATTTGGATGTTCAGAGTAGGAAAATTTAGAATCACAGGGCCAGGCTTGAGTGCTGGTACGAGTGTGGGCATCTCTGTAATCTCCCAAGTCCTAATCACAGCCCAGAGGCAGTCATGTAGCTATGTATGCTGGAGGGATAAGAGGCTCTTCAAAGTATGATTAGTATAAACACGGAGGATTTGCATCTTGTATATCATGATTAAATATATCCTCCGTGAGCCAGCTGTGGTGGTGCACACCTTTAATCCCAGCACTCTGGAGGCTGAGGTAGGAGGATGGTTGTGACTCTGAGACCAACCTGAGGTTACAGAATGTGTCCCAGGTCAACCTGGGGTAGAGTGAGAATCTACCTCAAAAAAAAAAAAAAAGCCAAAATAAAAATATCCTCCATATGATGAACTCTATATGAATGCTTCTTAATGAAATAAATATAAGTCACCAAAAGAATAGTATATTTTCCAAATGTAGACAGTTTTCATCACTCTAATTGTTATGAAAATGTAGTAATGGTACATGAAAGGCAAACTGTAAATTAATAATGTAATCGATTTCAATTACATCAGAGGAGACTGGTATTAACACTACATTTTACACAGTTCTGCTTGATTTCTTATGCAACTTGAGGGAAAACAGATCTTTTTATGTGAGACTTCCTTGAGAATCTTAAACAAAAATACGACATATGACAGATACACTGTCTTCCAAAATTATTTTTTTTTGACAATTTTCATGACTGGAATCATTCTGCTTTATTATTTATTTGTACGTTTTCTGTCTCTCTCTAACAAAGTGCAGGCTCCATGAGAGGGGCTTTGTTTAACTTAACTATTGTGTCCCAGTATTTGAGCTCATGTCTGGCACAGGGAAGGCCCTGGGTAAATATTGTCAGTTGATGGATTTCTTTCTGCTAGACAGTGCGAGGTTTTAACCTGTGCCTTTTCACTTGATGTGCATGTGAACTCTTTGGATTAGATAACAGTGGTAGAGAATATTTAAGAAGTGGTTTTCTAAATACTAGAGATTCAGAGAGCTGCAATGAAATTCATTCACTTAAATTCCACTTTAGCCTTGTGAAGCATTCTCATCTTACAGATCAGGAAACAGAGGTGGAGAGAAGTGAAAAGGTACGAGTGAATTTATTTATCGAAAGAGTGCTTGAAACTGGGTTCTAACCCAGCCACTGTGACTTGAGTTTCTAGCAGTTGCATTACAGGCCTTTCTGTGTGTTGATCCTACGTTAGGCAGCCATGGTTGAGCGCCTGGGATGGAAATGTGCCTTCCCTTATGTATGCCTCAGATTCATGCTGCGCTAGCTGTCGTTGACTTCATGATCAGAAAGAAATGCATACAGAAGAAATGCGCCCGTGCATTGAAAAACTAACCATATTTAGGGTTATTGGATTGAAACTGGCTGGAGTTAAATAAAAATTTAAATGTCATTTGTGGAATGGAGAGATGGCTTAGTGGTTAAGTGCTTGCCTGCCAAGCCAAAAATAAAAATAAAAATAAAAAACCCAGGTTCAATTCCCCAGGATCCATGCAAGCCAGATTCACAAGGTGTCACATGCATCTGGAGTTTGTTTGCAGCAGCCAAAGGCCTTGGTGCACCCCATTCTCTCTATCTGCCTCTTTCTCTCTCTCTCAGATAAATAAATAAATAAATAAATAAATAAATAAATAAACAAATAAAAATTAAATGTTGGCTGGGAGTGGTGGCGCACGCCTTTAATGCCAGCACTCAGGAAGCAGAGGTAGGAGGATCGCCATGAGTTCGAGGCCACCCTGAGACTACTTAGTGAATTCTAGGTCAGCCTGGGCTAGAGTGAGACCATGCCATGAGAAACCAAAACTAAATCAATAAATAAAAATAAAATTTAAATATCACTTGCTTTCAAACTTGTTGTTCTAAAAATGAGGAAATGAATGTGATCCAGAGAGATTAAGTGACAGTCTGTGACCTCTGAGAATATCGGTGCTCATTCTAGTTTGAGGCTTTTTCTCTTGGGCACAAAGCTATAGCAGATCATAAGTGATAAGCTTGTGACTCATAGCCCCTTGTTTTTGATGACAAGGCACAGATGTTGTGGTGACAGGCACCCTATCAACAACAAATGAAACAGGAAACAAACTCTACCTGAGGAGGGAGGCATTGTCTACTTGACACCTTGTTTTTAATGATTAAACTGTATGTCTTCAAAAGGGGTTTCAAAAATAGTAACAGAATCTATGTTGCTATCATTGAGCATACGTGTTTTCAGATTTTAAGATCACTGGTTTTAATGCATTAGCTACTACTGTGTAAGGTATTTAATCATTTTACATTTTTTATTTACAGTTTTTTATGAGAGAAGAGAGAGAGAGTTGGCTTGCCAGGGCCTCCAGCTATTCAAATCACACTTCAGATGCATGTTCTACCTTGTGCCCATGTGTCACTTCGTACAGTCTGGCTCATGTGGGTTCTGGGGAGTCGAACCTGGGTCCTTGGACAAGCGCCTTAAATGCTAAGCCATCCCTCCAGCCCTGTGCAAGTTATTTAAATGGAGAAATAAACTCTATTCACAGTAATGTTTGCTTTTACTTTTTATTTTTAGTCTGAAATAGATATCTAAGCCACCCTTGAATATTAAGTGCCCATCCACGTGTCAGATTTGGCGATGGACCTTACTGTTCCCTTTGCTCACTCAGTGGGCATTGTTCACCTTCCTACAAATGCTCAGTCCTGTCATGATGAGCACTACACATGCTAAGTAGAGTAGGGAGCAAGCTGGACTCCCCAATGTAGAACAGGCAGGGAGAAATACAATAGGACTGAGGTTGAGAGAAAATACTTTTAAACAAAATATATTGAAAATTGTAAGTGGAGGGCTGGAGAGATTTCTCAGTGGTTAAGGTACTTGCCCACAAAGCCTAAGTGAGGTTCAACTCCCCAGTACCCAAGTAAAGCCAGATCAGATGCACAAAGTGGCACATGCATCTGGAGTTCATGTGCAGTGCCAGGAGGTCCTGGCAGACCCATTCTCTCTCTCTCTCTCTCTCCTCTACCCTCTCGTTCTCTCTCTCTTCTAAAATAAGTAAAATATTCTATGAAGAAATATCAGCAGGCCTGATCTTTTCTTTTAAATTCACTACTGAACTGTTATTTATTTTTTAAAACATTTTTACTTGAGAGATAAAGAGAGACCAAAAAAGAATCAGAGAGAGAGAGAGAGAGAGAGAGAGAGAGAGAGCAAGCAAATATGGATGCACCGGGGCCTCCTACCAGCAAATGAACTCCAGACACATGCGTCACTTTTTTTGCATCTGGCTTTACATGGATACTGGGGAATCAAACCTGGGCTGTCAGGCTTCACAAGCAAGCCTTTAACCACTGAGCCATTTCTCCAGCCTTGCAGGTCTGATCTTAAAGATCTTTTGCTGCTTTGATGAGGACGGGTTATGATTGTCATGCTGGGAGGACAGCATTCTATAGTGTATGGCTTCTTGTTTGGCATAATTGTAGAGCTAGTTCCTCATACTAATTCTCTTTCTACTCATCTCTATAGTCTTATTTGCTTTATTTCTCTGGAAAATGGTGGCTCACGCTCCTGATCCCAGTATTTGAGAGTCAGTATTATATACTGCAGGGATCCCAGGTACCCACCAGAAACAATGGATTCTTGTAGGCAAATAAAAAACAAATGGCATCAAATTGATCAAGGATCTTGGAAAGGGAAAGCAGATGACATCTACAGGAGAGAGAAATTAGAAATGTCAATAAATCAATAGCCAAAATGGTTCCAATACTTGGAGCAGTGTACAGTAACCACACGGGAGTCCAGACGTACCCCCAGCCGCAGAGCCCACAAGCTCACAGGGAACTAGACCACGGGAATCAGCTTAGCTGTGTGCAGCAGCTCAGCATGGGGAGTTGTAGCCCTCTCCCTCTCCCTCTCTGATGGCCTGTGTATTCAGCACCGCTGCCACCGATGGCTTTTGGCCTCAGCTGACATTTGGAAGGCTTCTCGCTCAACAAAGTGGGAGCACAACTTCTAGAGTTGGGGAGAAGCCAGAGAGAGCTTATGGCACCTCTGTGGTCCCCAAGATACAAGAGGGAGGCAGGAAGGAAAAATACATCCGAGGATCTAGGCAGAAAATACTTTCAGATGTCCCCAGAGCCTTCCGTACACAGACCCTTGGAATGGGCCACTACCAGCCTTGCCCCGGGCTCTGGAAGAGGATCCTCATTTTTCTCATTTGTCATCTATCTGCCCGACGTTCCGCACCAGCCTCCCAGCCACAACTGACAGGAAGGACAAAGGGTGAGAGATAGAAACATTTTCCAAAATAGCTCAGAGAAAAAAAAAAAAAAAAAAAAAAAAAGCTCTCACTGAAACAATAAGGAATGAGGATTGGTTCCTCATTGGCATCCCCTTTGCTAGACTATCACCAATGGGTATTTTTCAACAGTATCATAACCTTTGTTATTTCCTACAAACCTTGAAATCTAAGAAAGCTTTACCAAGGCTCTGTAGGCTTTGTGGTAGCAAGTGATGCAAAAGCACAGAGCAGCTGGTTTGGAACTGGCGACAATATTTAATGATGGCATCCATCAGAGTCTCCTGCAGGGCCAGATAGAATAGACGGCTGGGTCCAAACCCCCCGGTAACGACCAGTGTGGGGGTTTGATTCAGGTGTCCGGCATCAACCTAGATGTTCTGAATGCTAGGTTCCCAGCTGACGGAGATTTGGGAATGAATGCCTCCTGGAAGTGGTGTATTGTTGGGGGCGGGCTTATGGGTGTTATAGCCAGTTTCCCCTTGCCAGTGATTGGCACACTCTCCTGTTCTTGTTGTCCACCCTCTGCTCATGCCATCATTTCCCCTGCCATCATGGAGCTTCCCCCTCGAGCCTGTAAGCCAAAATAAGCCTCTTTACTCACACAAACTGCTCTTGGTTGGGTGAATTCTACCAGCAATGCGAACCTGACTGCAATAACCAGCAACTCGTAGGGACAGCCCGCCAAGTGCCCCGGGGAAGCTGTTGCTACAGGTCATTTCTGGCTCCACACACCGAGAAGAGTTGCATGAAGCCATGTCCTCCAGCCAGGTGTAATCTTTCTGACTCTGTTGCTAATACTGCCTTGTTGGTAACTACCTGAGTGTGTGATTTCTACTTCAAAGCTTACTTGCATTTGTTTTTTCCAATCAATATACAACAATTCTCCTTTGCAAAAGCCCATCCTTAATGACAAAGAAAATCCTACCAACCCCGTGATCTTGTTTGAACATAGAAATATTTTTATTTAAAAAGAAATTAAAAGGTACTAAATCGAATAAAAGCATTTGGCTGAATTTCATATATATATATATATATATATATATATATATATATATATATATATATATATATATATATATCCTATGCTGTGGTCTGAATGTTTATGACTTCAAAAATTTATGTACTGAAACACTAACATCCAAGGAGAAGGAATTAAAAAGTGTGGTCTTTACAAAGCCATTGGACCATGAAAGTGGAGAGGGCTCTCTTGGAAAGGATTTATGCTCTTACCAAAGAAGTCCAACGGGTTGGCACTGTGGCTTCATGGTAGAGTTAGTTAGAGCACTTGTTAGGTCTCTAATTCCATCTCTAATACTAATGAATGAATGAATAATAAATAAATAATGGAAACAGAATTTAAACCCTGTTCTTGTTATTTTTTCTTTTTCTTTGAGACAGGTTCTCATGTAGCCCATGCTAGCCTCAAAATCACTACAAAACAGGCTGTTCTTGAACTCCCCATCTTCCTGCCTCTACTTCCAGCTACTGGAATTATAAGCACATGCTATTATCCACTACAAAATGCGATGAGTGTCAGGGGCCATCTATGAAATCCGGGCCCTCATCACACAGACCTGCACCTTGGTCTTAGACTTCAGGATCAAGTAGACAAAGATAGAATAAGACCAAATATTTGAGAGAGAGAGAAAAAGAGAACATTAACTATAAGACATCCTGTTTACGACATTTCTATTACAGCAGACCAGAGATAATAAAAGACGGAGATCCAAACACACCAAGAGCTTCTGGCTAATGTTCATTCATGCACAACTCTGTCAGTCCCTGCCTGCACATGTTCCTGCTTTCATGGCTTTGTGGCTTCCTCTTACTCCAAATGTCCTACGAGTGAGAGACTGACTGTCTCAGGCTGAGCTAGCTTCTCGGGCCATGGAGGTGAGGGTGGAACCACAATGGGCCCCCACCTTCATGGCATGAGGTAGTTCCACACTGACTGTGCTGGTGTTCTGAGCTCAGAGGTGAGTGCTTGGGACCCATCCCAGTAACCATGGTGCTTGTTAAGACCCTGCTGTCCAATATAAATTCTTTTGTTTGGAACAAGTAGGAAACATGCATTTTAAATGACTACAGTGGTAACTCCAAGGATTAACTGCATTTGTTTTTGTGTCAAAAAACTACAAGGATAGGAGCAATTCAAGCATTGCACAGCACAAAACAAAACTATAAAGAATCAACAAAGCAAACATCAAAAATAGCAAACAGGCCCGAGAGATGGCTTAGTGGTTAAGGCATTTTCTGCAAAGCCAAAGGATCCCAATTCGACTCCCCAGGACCCACGTAAGCCAGATGCACAAGGGTGTGCATGCATCTGGAGTTCGTTTTCAGTGGCTGAAGCCCCTGGTGTGCCCATTTTCTCTCTCTCTCTCTCTCTCTCTCTTTCTCTCTCTCCTCCTCTTTCTCTCTCTCAAATAAATAAATAAATAAATAAATAAAATATATTAAAAATAAAAATAGCAAACATATTTGTATAAAGCAATTGAAACGAAGACAGTAACTATTCTTTTGCTTCACACAGATGAAACTTTATGAACGGCCAAAGTTCTCTTCATTTACAATTTCTGGTAGGAAGAGCTTCAAGAGGGTACAGTGGTCAATGATTGACAAGGTCATATTCATTAAGGCAAAGATATGGGTTGGAGAGATGGCTCAGCTCTTAAAGACACTTGTTTGCAAAGCCTGTCTGGCAGGGTTCAATTCCACAATACGCATGTAAGGTCAGAAACAAAGTGATACATGCCCCTAGAGTTCATTTATGGAAACACCCCATTTCTTTGTTTCTTTTTCCTTTCTTTTCTTCTTTTTCTCAACTAAATAAAATGTTAAGAGATTGTTTAAGAAGAGGAGACAAAGAGAAGTAGGTCAGGAGAGAAGGTTCGGCAGTTAAGGTGCTTGTCTGCAAAGCCTGATGGTCTGGCTTCAGTTCTCCAGGACCCACATCAAGCCAGATGCACAAAGTGGCACAAGCATCTGGAGTTCGTTTGCAATGGTAGGAGGCCCTAGCATACTCATATTCTCTCTCTCTCTCCTTGCAAATAAATAAATAAATAAATTTTTAAATGAAAAAAAAAAGGGAAGTTTCTGAAGTTCTTAGGTCTACAATTTATAAAGCAGTTTACCTCTTGGGTGAGACCCTGAATTTTCATCGTGTTCATTGATGCTAATAACTTATGGGCCATGATAATGCTGATATGCTTAGCACACCCTCCCCGTTAACGTGTTTTAAATCCCAAGATGCATGTGATTCCACATAGAGAGGACACACTTGGCTCCCAAGGACACTTTGCCAAACAGAAGTGACAACGATAGGAGTTAGCCTAGTATTCTGTTCATCTTCCCTCATTCCTGTGTTGAAAAAAGATAAATTCCGAGTCCTGTTAGTAGTGTTTAGGGATTTGGTTGCCAATAAATGACCTGGGTTGTATTGAAAAAGACACTTATTAAAAAAGAAAGAAAGAAAGAAAGAAAGAAAGAAAGAAAGAAAAGACACTTATATTGCAGTGTCTTTCTCTGGTTAAAGATTGATACCGGGCTGGAGAGATGGCTCAGCAGTTAAGGCGCTTGCCTGTAAAGCCTAAGGATCCCAATTCAGTTCCCCAGTACCCACATTAAACTAGATGCATAAATTGGTGAATGTGTCTGGAGTTCATTTGCAGGGGCTGGAGGCCCTAGGAGCGCCTATTCTGTCTCTCTCTATCTGCCTCTTTCTCTCTCTCTCAAATAAATAAATAGAACCTTAAAAAGGATGTTGATACCAAGAGAATTGCCAATGTTATGCTAGTTGTAAAAAGACCATAAATTGTCATCCTTAAAGCTAGATAATTCATTTGAAAATGAGAGTTAATTTTCCAGTTCGTACTTCTAATAAAGCAAAGCGGCCCTTGAAAGGACAGCAGATGATAATAGCCATCATGGGATGCCTCTTGCACCATTTAAAAGAGTAAATGGGGGCTGAGATCATGGCTAAAAGAACTATAAATTCCTTATAAAATCTTGTAAAATCCTAGAAATTTACTGATTCACTTGCTTGCTTGCTTATGGACATTGTATTCCGAAGGACTGCTCCCAGCTCAAACTTTCTTCTTCATTAGCTGGTCTTAGGGGACACCCTTGGATCTACAGCACAGACTGAATGTGACTCTGGGAGACACAAGTGGGACCAACTAGCTTCCTACGGCTGCGTGTTTTTGAGGTGTGTGTGTATGTGTATGTGTGTGTGTGTGTGTGTGTATGTGTGCATGTGCTGAGGCCTGTAACCCATGCATGAGCTGCAGAGGAAAATATGAGGTATTTTCTATAGCTTTTGTACCGAGTCTCTCACTGAACCTGGACAGACTAACCAGGGAGTCCTATGATACTCCGGTCTCCAACCTCCATGTTCTTGTGCAGCAAGTGCTCTTACCCACTGAGCGATCCCTGCGACCCCCCCCCCCCCGGCCCCCAGGACCCTCTAAGTGGGTTTTTCTTTTTTAAAATTTTATTTATGTTCAAGCAGAAAGAGATAGAGGGAAGGGAGAATGGGTATGCCTGCACCTCCAGCCACTGCAGATGAGCTCCAGATGCATGTGCCACTTTGTGCTTCTGGTTTTACGTGGATACTGGGGAATTGAACTTGGGTTGTAAGTCTTTGCAGGCAAGTGTCTTAAGCATTAAGCTATCTCTCCACCACTAAGTGGGATTTGAGATACACTATATTACAACCAGCATTTGCAAATTAAAAATAAAATAAATAATTTGATAATCAGAGCTTTTTTAGGGCAAAAGCCCAGGTTCCAGCAGCTCCAACAGACTAGGCTTGGCCACTTTTCTAATCAACTCATTAAAGACAAGATTAACCATGAAAAGCAGAAAGATTTGTTCAATGCAGCCACATTGGGAAGTGAACAGACAGATGTGTCCTGTGATAGTCTCTGCCTGTTCTTGTCTAGGTTATGTGTGAGCTGGTTTGATTCAGGTGTCCCCCATAAACTCATGTGTTCTGAATGCTAGCTTCCCAGCTGATGGTGATTTGGGAATTAGTGCCTCCTGGTGGCGGTGTATTTTGGAGGTGGGCTTATGGGTGTTACAGCCAGCTTCCCCTTGCCATTGTTGGGCACACATTCTTGTTGCTGTTGTGAACCTGACGTTGCCCAGGGGGTGATGTCCACCCTCTGCTCATGCCAGCATTTTCCCTGCCATCATGGAGCTTCCTCTCAAGTCTGTAAGCCAAAAAAAACCTTATTTTGTTTCCCTACAACCTGATCTTGGTCGGGTGTTTCCTGCCAGCAATGCAAACCTGACTGCAACAGCGTGGTTGGTCTCTGTGATAGTTAAGGTGTTGTCAACTTGATCTGTTTAGTAATCCATAGGTTGCTTCTAGGAAGGATCAACTAAAGGAGGAAGTCTTTCCCCCAGGGTGAGCCCTTCCCCCAGAATGGGCGGCCCCGCCCTGAGGGGGACTTGATACAAGGAAGCTCTGGGTAAAAAGAGTCCCTTCCTCCCTTCCTGCCTTCCTTCCATTTGGCTGCCGGAGCTGCTTGCTACCTTCCAGCGTGGATTGAAGACCAGTGTGGATGAAAGACCAGCATCAACTGAAGACCCCCGTGGATTGAAACCCAGTGGCTCCTCAGGAAGCCTCCAGGCTTTCCAGCACCATCTGCAGTGCCGGGTCGGGACTGCTGAGGCATCTGGCCACGAGGACTGAGCAACTACCAGGTTCGGTGATTCTCAGGCCTGCAACTGCTATTGGACTACTGTAAGCTGATCCAATAAATCCCCTTTTAAAATAATTCATTCTAGCAGTTCTGTTCCTCTAGAGAACCCTGGCTAATACAGTCTCCTTCATCATTGTTTCAATGCTGGTTCTCCAAGGTGGAAGAAGTTCTTATTGATCCAAAGAACAAGGAGGGTCACAGGAGATGCCCTCTTCTCCTCCAGGCCGCAGCCTGGCCCCCATGGATAACTGCCCTCATGTGAGGAGTGGGTGATTTGTTCCCAAACCTTTGCTCTTCCTGCCATCCAAGGTGACTGACTACATGGTGAGGACAATGACTTATCTCTGTGCCTTCAGTCTCAAAGGGGTTGAGACAGGCTAAACAGGCACTCCCTAAGTAACCAACCCGCTGACCCCTAGAGATAAGGAGGTGACCCAAAAGTAAAGAAGACAGATGGAAAAGGAAGGCTGAGATGTGGGGGGTTTCACCCTGTGATCAGTTACTTCTGACTAGCCACTGTCTTCCTGAAAAAGCAGCTGCTGTGTTGTGTGCCTCAATTTCACTTCAGTTTCACAGTGCAGGAGACACAGTGAAACAGGTTTGCTTGCTAAGGTATGTGCTTACGTGCAGAAATGATACAGAGGATAATATGTCTTACAAGGATCTTCCTCAAAAGACTTTGAAAACACTTTTTTTTTCATAAAGAAATAAGTCTATCTGAATTGGTGGTAAATCAAGATCTAATACCTAGTTCATGATGGTCCTTTTGAGTCACTTGATGTCAAGTGTAACTTCAAAAGATTTTATTTCAAATGTCACGTTTCTGAGGGTTGAAATCCCAACAAACAGAAAACTTGAAGTTCAAAATTCCTAAAATTACAACTTCTGTTTTTAGGGTTTTTTTTTTTTTGTTTGTTTGTTTGTTTGTTCATTTGTTTGGTTTTGGTGCTCTTTTTTTTTTTTTTTTTCATTGTTTCTTCAAGGTAGGGTCTCACTCTATCCCAGACTGCCCTGGAACTCACACTGTAGTCTCAGGCAATCCTGTAGTCTCACAGAAATCCTTCTACCTTTGTCTTCTGAGTACAGGGATTGCAGGCGTGTGCCACCACATTAAAAACTGAATTCTGAAAGGTTAAAATACTTAAATCTGCAAGCCTTCAAACCGCAATGCAATATACACTAAGAGCTGGGGAGATGTCTCAGTGGTTAAAGGTGCTTGCTACCAAAGCCTACTATCCTGGGTACAAGTCCCTAGCGTCTACATAAAGACAGATGCACACAGTGACACATGCATCTGGTGTTTATTTGCAATGGCAAGAGGCCTTGGCACATACCCATGTGCTCTTTCTCCTACCATCTTTTTGCAAATACATAAAATTTTTTTAAAAGAAAATATACACTGTATTTTAGGGTAGGGATTGTCTACACAATACAGCAAAGAAGAAAATACCAGCTTAAAAATGCATCATTTGTCTGACTTATCATCCTTTCAACCAATGAAATCCTATGAGCTCTTGATGAGTTAAAGCTTCATTCACCTAAAGAAGTCAGTGAAGTTACTCACTGTTTGGGAAATAACCATGTGCAGGGTGGGATGCGAAGACTTTCCAGTAGTGGTATTGCTATCTGATCACTGTCCGTGTTCCAGGGTGTTTTTACTTACAAAACTATGCATGAGGGGCTGGAGAGATGGCTCAGTGCTTAAGGCATTTGCCTGCAAAGCCAAAGGACCTCAGTTTGATTCCCCAGGAACCACGTAAGCCAGATGCACAAGGAGGTGCATGCGTCTGGAGTTCATTTGCAGTGGCTGGAGGCCCTGGTGCACCCATTCTCTCTCTCTCTCTCTCTCAAATAAATAAAAATAAAGTAAAAATGAATTTAAAGAACTATGCATGACATTCTTACCTGTTTCATTATGGGGAGTGTTGTATGATGTGTCCTACTAGGTCACAAGTGTTTCTCAAGTAAATCTGTGTTTAAAATGTACATAAGTGCCTTTCAAATATTTTTCTAATTATTTTCCAGAATTACACTTTCGGGATTTTGAGCTTTCAGGATTTTAAAATTTAGGAATTTATACATTAGGGAGTTTAGGGCATTGGGCGTCTTGGATCATTTATGGTTTCAACATTTGGGATTAAGATACACACTTGAACCACATGCTCCCCTGTGACACATGTGAGACTGTTGACACTGGAGTCTGATGGAGAGACAGGCTCTTTCCAGAGTGTAGGTCCTCTCTGCAAGGAGGTGGGCTTTCTGCAAACCCCAAGCATACTGTACTGCTTGGCTGATCTGCATGACTTCCAGCAACATTGTGCCTGCTGGGTCCTAAAGACCTGGTTGTGAAGCCCTTGGCAGGGCAGCCTGCCCAGGAGGAGTCTTCTCTTGCTCTGAGCTCCACTGGAAGTTGGCACCTTTTCAGACCACCTGGGAAAAGGGTCAAACCAGGACACCAAGTGTGGCAGAAAACTACCTCACCAAAAAAAGCATCATCTTCAGGTTTTTCTGTATCCTTGTGTTTTAGCTGTCTCTCATAAAAAGTACATAAAAATTATAAAAATGCATGTTAGTAAATGCTTTCTTTAAAGGTACATTTACATATTCATTTGCATTTGCGTATTTAAATTACTCTTATGTTTCACACGTTACTTGTTTGTTTTGTTTTGAGATAAGGTCTCACTACATATTCGCTGTTGGCATGTAACTATATAGATCAGCTGCCCTTGAACTTGTAGCAAGCCCCCTGCCTCTGACTCCTGAGATGGCTAAGTCTGTAAAGTGATTTCAGTGTCAAAATTTCAATAGAGGCCTGGAGAGATGGGTTAGCAGTTAACGTGTTGGCCTGTGAAACCTAAGGACCCGTGTTCAATTCCCCAGTACCCATATAAGCCAGATGCACAAGGTGATGCAGTGTCTGGAGTTTGTTTGCAGTGGTTAGAGGTCCTGGTGCACCCATTCTCCCTCTTTCTATCTGCCTCTCTCTCTCTCTCAAATAAATAAACAAATAAAATAATTTTTAAAATGTCAATAGAGGCAGATGAAAGACTAGACAAACTTCTTTAAATCCACACATAAAATAGAAAATGGCTGAGCTAGGGTACCAATATGGATGAAACAAAAACAATAATACTTATGGATAAAAGTCACTGGATGATGTGTTAAAGTATGATTTCTTGTAAGCATATAAAAGTAAAAACGAAAAGAAAATCAAACATTAATTTGTAGGGCAAACGTACTATAAAACTATAAAACACCAGTGGCATAAGCGGTATAAGTTCTAGAATACTGACTCACGAGGAGGTGGACAGGAATTGAGCATTGTAGTTAAGTTACAGTTTACTTTCTTCTACCTGTACTGGTAAGACTGACTGGTAAGAATATACCTGTTTGCCTTACCATTTTTAAATTTCCTGTGTGTATATTCATGTAGGTGCACACATGCCACAGCATGCATGTGGAGGTCAGAGGACATTAAGTGTCAATCCTCGATGTCTATCTCCTTTGACACATGACCTCTCACTTTCCACCTCTGTGAATGCCAGACTTGATGAGGGAGAGTCTGACTTGGGTGAGCTGGGATCTAGGTGTGTGCAACATGTGTAGGTCGTCTCCACTGAGGAGGTAAATGGAACCCTCCTTGGTTTCAGAAAGGAGAGAGGAGCTTGGGAGGATGGAGGGGGATTCGAGAAAAATCTCCTTGGCTCCGGAATGAGTGTAGCTATGTATATTTCCAAGTAGTAATGGACAGTTTAGCCACACTGAAGAGATATATGTGCCTACTTTTCTAACTAGAATGCCAGAAGTTAACATTCTAACATATCAAAACATCTTACACTGATCTATCTCAATCTTTGGCCATGAAGATTTGTAAACATCAATGCAACTCAAATAGACAAAGCTTGAAATGGAAGGAAATGTCATATTGAGCTAAGGCTGGGAAGAAACAGACTTTATTTGGCTATGAGAACGCTCCGAACAACATGAGCAGATTTCACACTGGGAACTCGTTTCCCAAGTCTCCCAGGATTAGAAATACTGATTGCTCTCTCATGCTTCACTGCCATGTGTATAAGCCCCTTCTCCAGAGGCTTCTCCAAAGATTTCCCTGTGTGAGGCCGACCTTTCTCCACCTCATCTCCCTATTCCCAGTCTTCCTGTTAGCCTTCCCTCTGGATCCTAACTCTCCCCAAAATAAAGCTTACAATTCATACTTTAACCCCTTATGAGTCCACATTTTCAATTCTTTGCTAACTTTCGATGAAGGGTCAAAACGTTGGGGCCCACAGGCCCGTGAGCTCCCACATGTTTATGGAATTTAATCCCTCCCTGTACCTCAAATCCTGCTGCGATGCGAGGATATGGCTGTGACGGTGAGCTTCTGTTTTGTACAGTAACAGTTATTGATTATCTCCCTAGGAAAACTGTTTCCACCTGAAAAGAAAATCTGTAAAGAAACACAAAGGATTCTGCTAAATGAGCGAGGCGGCAAGCCCCAAGGATCCTCTAGTCTCTGCCTCCCAGAGCTGAGACTGCAAATCTGCACCACGGTGCCAGCGCTTACGTGGGTGCTGGAGACCCAGGCTCAGGTCCCCGGGGTTGCTTGATGCTATGCCCACTGAGCCATCCCTTCAGGCCACACAAAGAATTTGATACAGTGGAATCCTTACTGGATCAGAAGGTAAGCCTAGGATGGATGGCTGCCAGAAGCTCAGAGGAACAAGTTTCTGGGGCCCTTAGCGTCCTCCTGTGCACGGATGGACTAATCCATGCGTAGGGCCTGTGGCTCCACGGGCAAGGCCATCACCGTGGAAGCCATGCTGGGCAGTGGCCCTTCTTGCACATGACGTTCAGGGGCTCTAAGCGGGGAGTGTCAGCTGGCCTGCAACACAGAATCATTTTGCGTCCACAGCACGCGTAGAGGCTCCTGGCCGGGACCATCCGACGGTAGCACAACATAGGATGACGTATAGAGCGAACAGCATGTGCGGAGGAAAATCACAGTTCTTTTATTTTACTTTTGTTGGGTCCCCAAAGGTAAACTTCTCCATAGCACATTACTGACTTCTTGTCTTAGTGTGTTTTCCATCTCTAAAGGTTCTAGATTTATGGATGACCATGAGGTAGCCAGCCTCTGTGAGCTCCGTCTGTGGTAATACTTTAAACACAAATTATCTCCCAGGGGAAGAAAATGACGTGCTGTGTCTCATTTTACAAAGGCCGTAGAGTGCTTCCAGAAGCTGAGTATTCCAAGACCTTGTAAGCACAGAAATTAGTTTTTAAATTATGCTAAGATGTGAAAGTAGATTTCTTTCATTGTAGAATCTCTCCCCTTCAATGGTAAATTACTCCTGATAAAGATTCATTGCCAGGCGTGTCAACTACTGAGTCTATTTCTTCAGCATGAAGAAACAAAAAAAAAAAAAGACATTTTTTTTTCCATTAAATTCCCAGTGAAGTATTTAAATGTGTGCTTTGATAGTTCCTCTTGGTTTCTGCAAAGTAATTACTTTGTCCAGAAAGAAAAATAAATGTATCAAAAATATGAAATTGGGGCTGGAGAGATGGCTTAGCAGTTAAGCGCTTGCCTGTGAAGCCTAAGGCCCCGGTTTGAGGCTGGAATCCCCAGGACCCACGTTAGCCAGATGCACAAGGGGGCGCACATGTCTGGAGTTCCTTAGCAGAGTCTGGAGGCCCTGGAGCACATATTTTCTCTCTCTCTCTGCCTCTTCCTCTCTCTGTCTGTTGCTCTCAAATAAATAAATAAAAATTTAAAAAAAACACAATTTTTAAAAATATGAAATTTGGCTGGGTGTGATACCCCACCCCTTTAATGCCAGCACTAGGGAGGCAGAGGTAGGATCGCCATGAGTTTGAGGCCAAACTGAGACTACACAGTGAAAAAAAAAATTTTTTTAAGTGAAATTTTATTTAGCTTGAAATTCATTGAGGTAGGTGGGTATTTTGTCGGCTTACTTTAAATATTTGACAAATTTTAATAACTAAAATGTGATGGATCACAATATTTCCATGTGTGTATATCATGCATTTAAGTTATATTTGCCATTCCATTGGCCTATCCTCTTCCCACCGGTTGATTCCCTATTTTACCCCAGTAGGATCTCTTATACTTCCATGTCATACATGGACTTGAAATCTAGACTCTACCATGGCATCCCTTCTAGCTTCACGTCCTACTGACTCATGGAATCTAGACTCTACCACGGCATCACTTCTACCTTCACGTCCTACAGACACATGGAATCTAGACTCTACCATGGCATCCCTTCTACCTTCACATCCTACAGACTCATGGAATCTAGACTCTACCATGGCATCCCTTCTACCTTCATGTCCTACAGACACATGGAATCTAGACTCTACCACGGCATCCCTTCTACCTTCAAGTCCTAAAGACACGTGGAATCTAGACTCTACCATGGCATCCCTTCAACCTTCACGTCGTACAGACACATGGAATCTAGCACGGCATCCCTTCTACCTTCACATCCTACAGACACATGGAATCTAGACTCTACCATGGCATCCCTTCGACCTTCACGTTGTACAGACACATGGAATCTAGACTCTACCACAGCATCCCTTCTACCTTCATGTTGTACAGACTCATGGAATCTAGACTGTACCACGGCATCCCTTCTACCTTCACGTCCTACAGACACATTGAATCTAGACTCTACCACGGCATCCCTTCTACCTTCACGTCCTACAGACACATGGAATCTAGACTCTACCATGGCATCCCTTCTACCTTCATGTCCTACAAACACATGGAATCTAGACTCTACCACAGCATCCCTTCTACCTTCATGTCCTACAGACACATGGAATCTAGACTCTACCACAGCATCCCTTCTACCTTCACGTCCTACAGACACATGGAATCTAGACTCTACCACGGCATCCCTTCTACCTTCAAGTCCTAAAGACACATGGAATCTGGACTCTACCATGGCATCCCTTCTACCTTCACGTCCTACAGACACATGGATTCTAGACTCTACCATGGCATCCCTTCTACCTTCACGTCCTAAAGACACATGGAATCTAGACTCTACCACGGCATCCCTTCTACCTTCACATCCCACAGACACATGGAATGTAGACTCTACCACGGCATCCCTTCTACCTTCATGTCGTACAGACACATGGAATCTAGACTCTACCACGGCATCCCTTCTACCTTCATGTCGTACAGACACATGGAATCTAGACTCTACCACGGCATCCCTTCTACCTTCATGTCGTACAGACACATGGTATCTAGACTCTACCACGGCATCCCTTCTACCTTCACATCCTACAGGCTCATGGAATGTAGACTCTACAACAACATCCCTTCTACCTTCACGTCCTATAGACACATGGAATCTAGACTCTACCATGGCATCCCTTCGCCTTCATGTCCTACAGACACATGGAATCTAGACTCTACCACAGCATCCCTTCTACCTTCACATCCCACAGACACATGGAATCTAGACTCTACCATGGCATCCCTTCTACCTTCACGTCCTACAGACTCATGGAATCTAGACTCTACCACGGCATCCCTTCTACCTTTACGTCCTACAGACACATGGAATCTAGACTCTACCACGGCATCCCTTCTACCTTTACGTCCTACAGACACATGGAATCTAGACTCTACCATGGCATCCCTTCTACCTTCACGTCCTACAGACACATGGAATCTAGACTCTACCACGGCATCCCTTCTACCTTCAAGTCCTAAAGACATGTGGAATCTAGACTCTACCATGGCATCCCTTCTACCTTTATGTCTTACAGACTCATGGAATCTAGCCTCCACCACGCCATCCCTTCTACCTTCACGTCCTACAGACTCATGGAATCTAGACTCTACCACGGCATCCCTTCTACCTTCATGTCCTACAGACACATGGAATCTAGACTCTACCATGGCATCCCTTCTACCTTCACGTCCTACAGACTCATGGAATCTAGACTCTACCACGGCATCCCTTCTACCTTCATGTCCCACAGACACATGGAATCTGGACTCTACCACGGTATTCCTTCTACCTTCACATCCTAGAGACTCATGGAATCTAGACTCTACCATGGCATCCCTTCTACCTTCACATCCTACAGACACATGGAATCTAGACTCTACCACGGCATCCCTTCTACCTTTACATCCTACAGACACATGGAATCTAGACTCTACCATGGCATCCCTTCTATCTTTGTGTCCTACAGACACATGGAATCTAGACTCTACCACGGCATCCCTTCTACCTTCACGTCCTACAGACTCATGGAATCTAGACTCTACCACAGCATCCCTTCTACCTCATGTTGTACAGACACATGGAATCTAGACTCTATCACAGCATCCCTTCTACATTAATGTCATATGGGCACATGGAATCTTGATTCTACAATAGTATACCTTCTATTTTCATTTTATATATATATATAAAAATACTACTGTCCTTAAGTTTCATCCTCTTCTTGGTTATACTTCTCTCCTTGTAAAGTTTACTTCTCACTTTCTGAATGAATTGATTAACAAATAACTCTCTGGGAGTTTTCCAAAAGATTTTTAAAATTTATTTATTTGAGAGAGAGTGAGAGAGAGAAAGAGGCAGATAGAGAGAATGGACATGCCAGGGCTTGTAGCCATTACAAAACAAACCAACAAAAAAACTCCAGACACAGGCACCACCTTGTGCATCTGGCTTTATGTGTGTATGAAGGAATCAAACCTGGGTCTTCAGGCTTTGCATGCAAACATCTTAACTGCTGTGTCATCTCTCCAGCCCCATAGTCTGTCTACTCACTACCATGTGGCCCACTATTAATTATGAGGAATTATCCATAACAGGAACTGAGCATTGGTCTCTGTGGCTGGCCCACTGGACATCTGACCATAGTAATAGATAAATCAAGGTGTTACGAGCTGGATTCCTTCCTGCTGACCAAGCACAGTCTTTATCTCTGTCACTGTTCCAGCAGTGAGGAGGCCTTCTGCAACAGTATTAACCGACCGGAGTTTTTTTTATCTACCTGCGTATTTGTAGCTCTGCTATGGTGGACATTTCATGTTGTGCATTAACAGAGACCTGCTAATGATCTTTGCGAAATGCTCACTTCCATATTTGCACCTGTGTAACTCAACCCTTCACCTACTTTTCCTCATTTTCTAGTCTTTTCCTTTCCATTTCCCTGAACAAACTGGACCAGAACTTTCATGACTGCCCATGAGACTATATATACACACACACACACAATCTAAGTAGGTTCCCCTGCCCTTCTTGATTTCACTGCCACTGAGTTGTAACAGCTGCCTGGTCACCTTTTGAAAAAGTGGTGGCGTATGTGATCTCAGAAATGGGTGACCTACTAGCGGCTCTCTAATCTCATTTTCTCAGTTGCTCGAGGGACCTCTGGTAGCGCCCATGATCACAGGCGCTAAGGGGAAGCGCTTAGGGAAAGTTGCTTATTAGCCAATAACACCTGTGCAGACAGGCGAGCAGAGGCTGCATTTGGCCCAGGAAGAAGCCAAACACAGAGCAGTAGCTGGCATTGTGCTGCCTGTACCTCGCTGAGCTTCCAGATGCAGCCTGTTCCTGACAAAGGCAGTCTTGAGGGGAGGCAGGCTCAGAGGCCCTCAATGCGGGAAGCTGCCTGCCTGCCTCCCTCGATAGAGCTGGTCAGGCATCTCCCCTGGGAAACAGGGCATTTCCATCACCGTTTTGCTGGGTTGATGAAAGATTTCTTTCTCTTGGGGCAAGAAGTAGAACAATCAGGGAATAAAGAGGTAGTTTTTTTTTTTTTTTCTTTTTTAATTCAAAGTTCAAGAGGATACAATAAGGGAGACTGGGATGGAAACTTATACTAGAAGAAGAGATGCATAGAACAGGCTGGGTTTTAGAAAGGAAGAAAGCGCAGATGAGGAAGTGTGAAGTCTGGGAAATGAGGAGAAAAGTAAGAACGAGAAGCACTGTCCATTGCTGCCCACTTGAGCCCCTTCAGCACCGCTGACTTTAGCTGTGCCCAGTGCGAGGTGGCCGTGGCTTGTCCTGTCCCCGCTTCCCTGGCGGAGGAAGAGGCAGCAGTGAGCGGTTGCAAAGGAGCCAAAGCCTCTTGGTCCTGCCCGGCAGTTTAGACTCAGGGCTGGGTGCTAATGTTTCCGGGTCTGTCTTTTAATCCTCTGGGCTGACTGGGGAAGACCTCAGTGTGAGCCTCCGCAGAGCCTGGCAGAGCCTGGCAGAGCTGGCAGGATAATGTTGGCAGAGCATGCCGGAGAGTTAGCAGTTCTCGAGGCCTTCGCGCCAACTCGGAGCTTCAGGTTTCTCAGGTCAGCCACTCATTCGTCAGAACGAAGAGAAAAGAGCCCGCAACTCCTTCCTTTGCTGCCAGGGGGTTAACAATAAAATCATCAGCATGCCCTGCAAGCAGAGATGAGGCCTCTTGGCCACACGGAGGATGGCCTGCAAGAGTCTTTCCTTTGCTTTTTTTTTTTTTTTTCCTCCTTCTATCAAACCTCATGGATACCTAGTCACACACTTTTTATTTATTTATTTATTTATTTATTTATTTATTTATTTATTTATTTGACAGAGGGAGAGAGAGAAAGAGAGAATGGGTATGCCAGGACCTCCAGCCACTGCAAATGAACTTGA
Source organism: Dipus sagitta (assembly GCA_036346955.1). Lineage (NCBI taxonomy): Eukaryota > Metazoa > Chordata > Mammalia > Rodentia > Dipodidae > Dipus > Dipus sagitta. Next base: position 3,999,983 of record CM070789.1, on the reverse strand, counting down.
GATGCATGCACCCCCCCCCCCTTGTGCATCTGGCTAACATGGGTCTAGCCACACACCTTTAAAGCACTATATGGTTCTACAAATTAACATTTACATCCAGCTCTACATAAATCATATCTTTAAATATATATATATATATATATATATATATTTAAATGTTTTGGTTTATTTATTTATTTGAGAGCAACAGATAAGAGAGAGAGAGAGAGAGAGAGAGAGAGAGAGAGAGAATAGGCGCGCCAGGGCTTCCAGCCACTGCAAACGAACTCCAGATGCGTGCGCCCCCTTGTGCATCTGGCTAACATGGGTCCTAGGGAATCGAGCCAAGCGCCTAACTGCTAAGCCATCTCTCCAGCCCCATAAGTCATATCTTTATATGTCAATAACGACATGACAAAAGTGTCACTTCTAATGACCGCTTATATTCCACCCTATGTTTTTTGTCCTGCCAATATTTAGTAAATTCCTACATGTGGCCATTTTATGTGTTTCATTTTTGTATTTTTAAAAAAAATCTATGGTAAATAAATTTCCTAGGCTTTTTGTGCTTGAGCCTATACAATTACTTCTTTATTTCACCCTTCCATCTTTTCTCTCTCTCTGTTTTAGGTTTGCATATACAATAGTTGGTGTGTGTGCCAATGTGTGTGTGCAGATGTGCACACCCATGGGCTTGCCTGTGGAACCAGAGGAGAATGCCAAGCGTCCTCTATTGATATTCCGTCTTATATGCTTGAGCTACAGTCTTTCTGTGAACTGGGAGTTCACTGGGTTTTGGCTAGACTGGCTCACTAGTGAACTCCAATGGTCCTCCTTTCTTTGTCTGCTCCAGTGCTGGGATCAATGATGTTGTGTGCAGTGATACATGGCTTTAAAAAATTATTTATTTGAGGGAGAGAGAGAGAAAGAAAGAGGCATACAGAGAGAGAGAGGATTGGTGCTCAAGTGCCTCCAGCCACTGCAAACAGAACTCCAGACGCATGTGGCACCTTGTGCATCTGGCTCTACGTGGGTTTTGGGGAATTGAACCTGGGCCATTAGGCTTTGCAGGCAAGTGCCTTAACTGCTGAGCCATCTCTCCAGCCCTATTTAAAAATCATTTTATAGATCAAAGACATTTACTCATTGGAGTTTTCATGTCTGTATTATCTCTCTCTCTCCGCACCTCTCTCTCTCTGTGTTTTGCTGGAGACCAAACACAGGTTTTCATGCATGCTAGACAAGTGCTGTATCATGCAGACACAGCTTATTACACTCTGTATTGTGTTGCTTGATCATTCTCTCCATGTAAGTTTATGTTTTAAATTTTAACTTATTCAAATTACAACCATACCTCCTTTCTCATTTCTAGCTGTGCTCTATTGCATATAAAGACTCGCTGTGTTCTAATGTAGAATAAATATGCATTTTCAGTTTGTTTTCCACAGTTACAAATTTTCATCCATCTGAAATGTTATTGTCACATTTTAAGTTGACTGATTTCTAGTGAGTGGTGTATTTGACTCAGTAGCATTTTCTCACTGATATGCACTTGATATGATTCTGAGCTTTGAATTCTCTTCTACTAATGTATCTCTGCAGACCACCTTCATAGTTTTTCTCCTTTCATTATTGTAGCAATAAGATATGTAATCTTTAATGCATTCATTAATAAATTTTTCTCAGCGTTGAGAGATTGCTCAGTGGTTAAATGCACTTGCTTGTAAAATTTCTCAACCTGGGTTTGTCTCACTAATATCCATGTAAAGCCAAATTCACAAAGTGGTGCATAAGTCTGGAGTTGATTTACTATGGTAAGAGGCTCTGGTATGCCCATACTCCCTCACTTTCTCTCTTTTCTCCCTCTCTCTATCTCTCTCTCAAATAACTAAATAAATATTTGTTAATCGGACATTCCAATTTTTCTATTTTTTTTCACAGTATTGGGGATCAAACCTAGGGCCTTGTTTATGAGGGTAAGTACTTTAATATTTTAGAAAAAGAATGGCTATTATAATATTTTTCTTTTGTAATAAAAGGTGAAACACTTATTTTTTTATAAAGTTCATCTCAAACTTGAGCAAACAATGGAATCCAAGAAAGTTTTGACAATCTTGCTTTGGGAAAAAAAAGAAACCCACAAAGGGGGCTGGAGAGATGGCTCAGCGATTCAAGGTACTTGCAAAGCCTGATGGCCTGGGTTTGATTCCTTAGTATAACCAAATTGACACGTGCATCTTGAACTCATTTGCAGTGGCAAGAGACCCTGACACATGCATAGTGGCTCTCTTTGTTCATAAATAAATTTTAAAAATATTTAAAGTCACCATAGTGCTGAGAAGAAGTGACAGAGGAGTGCTCAGCACCGAGACATCTCTATCACACTCCCCAGTGTCCACTGTGGAAGAGGTGGCAGAAAGAATGTAAAAGAGCCAAAGGAAGGGCACGACTGTCTACAGTGCAATCTTCCAGACACAAATTGACCTCGCAATGTCCAGTACTACCTACACAAGATCTTCATAAGAGGAGGAAGACGGTGACATCAAAACAAAAGACAGTAATTGGAGGCGGGAGGGGAGTCGATGGAGGGTGGATTTAAAAAGGGGGAAACGGGAGTGAAGGGAAGGAATTATCATGGTTTACAGTTCATAGTCATGGAAGCATAAAACTGAAAAACACATAAAACTGAGAAACAGGAAAAGAATGTGGCAAAATAGTAGTCCTTTTATTCTTTTTTTTTTAATTGTTGCTATATGTATAATAAGCAAGAAAATCCAGGTTTAGCTGGGTGTGGCCACGCACGCCTTTAATTTCAGCATGAGGAGGCTGAGGTAGGAGGATTGCTATGAGTTAGGTTTGCCTGGTTCTGCAGAGAGTGAGTTCCAGGTTAGCCTGGGCTAGAGTTAGGTCCTGTTTCAAACAACAACAAAGACCAATTTTGTTCGAATTTACAGAAAGAAGAAACAAGTTATGAATTCTCTTTTGGCTAATCATCCCATGATTCTTTTACCCCCCGCGTGTTCCTTGTGTAGCTGTCACATGAATTGCTTACATTTCTGGATAGTTCCTAAACTCATCCGTCTCCTTAAACAATCAGTTCCTTTAGCCCAGGGGCTCTCTTATTTCTCTGAGTCCTTAGTGGCAAAGCATTGCAATATATATCATTACCCTGCAAACTTTCAAAAATGAAAACGTTGAAAACAAAGACACAATAAAAAGCCAGAACTGAGAATGGGATGGAAAGTGCTTCTCATTTTTAAGGCTTACATATTTTATATAATTGAATTTAAAAAATATATTATTCATTTATTTGAGAAACAGAAACAGGGAGGGAGGGAGGGAGAGAGAGAGAGAATGGGGGCACCAGGTCCTCCAGCCACTGCAAAATAACTCCAGACACATGCGCTCCCTTGTGCATCTGGCTTACATGGGTCCTGGAGAATCAACTGGGATCCTTTGGCTTTGTAGGCAAATGCCTTAACCACTAAGTCATCTCTCCATCCCCTATATAATTGAATTTTAAGTGAACTTGTTCCTTAGGACTTTATTTCTTTTCCATTGCTCTGCCTTGTGGAAAGTACATACATACCCTTTTCCTATTGAACTAACCGTTTTCTCCCTAAGATAGGTTCACTGAACTAAACACTTAAATATCATATGTAAGTTACTAGATGTTATAAGCAAATATTTATTTCATAAGCATTCACTAAGGCATAAAACATATTGTCACTTGACCATAGATTAAATGCTAGGTCTTTTTTTCATGAGAATGTGCAATTATCAATGAAAACCTTAAACCTTATAGCATCAACCCTTTTGTCAAACTAGCTATGCTTCTGTTTTTCTTTAGGCCTTTAGTTTCACTCAGTAATACTTGTTAGTTTTCAGGATATAGGTACATATTCCAACATATTCTTATTTTATTTATTTATGAGAGAGTGAGAAAGAGGAAGAGAGAGAGAGAGAGAGAATGGGCATGGAAGGGCCTCCAGACTCTTGTAAATGAACTCTAAACACATGTACCACCATGTGCATCTGGCTTACATGGCTACTAGGGAATTGAACCTGGGTCCTTGGGCTTCACAGGCAAGCGCCTTAACCAATAAGCCACCTCTCCAGACATCATCAGAGAAAACTAATCAACACCAATATCAAGTGATTTTATCTTTCCTCCATATTTCACTGAAGAAATGTACTTCATTTGGTTGAAAAATGTATTTTGTCATTTGTGTTATATTTCTAAAACTTAAAATATATTAATGTGTTCCTTTTGACATAGAATAACCACCTTCTTCTATTTGATTCTTATTTTATTCAATATGGCTCATTTCTTATGATAATACAGTAAACATTTATGCTCCAAGCAAGTGTTTTTCACATGTGTTTACATCCTGTATTCGATGAAGTGAAAGACCCTGCAAGTTCACAAAGATTCACAAAGGCTAATCAGCAAAGGAAAGTATTGAAATATATCTATTTCTTTGAATCATATGACCTCTGATTATAGTCTAGTAAATTAGCTTTGAGTCATTCCTATTTCTAAAGGACAGTGAAATAAGGATTTGAATAGTATTCTATAGACATACAATCATTATCTTAAAATATATAGCATTTCTAGGTATTATATCAATATTTAATTATAATTACCAACAGGTACAGGAGTATCTTAGTAATTCTCATCCTAAAATACTTTAGGTCAGCATGGTCTATTATAGTTCAGTAAGACTGAGGTGTCTTTATCTGTTTTGCAGCTCAGGCAGCATAAAAAAATGTTTACTATGGGGCTGGAGATATGGCTTAGTGGTTAAAGTGCTTGCCTGTGAAGTCAAAGGACCCAGGTTCAATTCCCCAGGACCCACATAAGCCAGATGCACAAGGTGGCACATGCATCTGGAATTTATTTGTAGCAACTGAAGGCCCTAGAATGCCCATTCTCTCTCTCTCTCTCTCATAAATAAAACAATACATTTAAAATAAAGTTAAAAATGTTTTCTCTGATTCAGAGGGCCTATGAGACAAAAAAAAATCTTATAGTAATTGCCATATAACTTATCAAAGCCCAAAGGCCAGGTTTGAGCCCTGTGAACTAGTAGTTTTATGGAAACTGATATAAACTATGTAATTAATCTTCTAGTTGTTTTCTTAATATTTAAAATGAACAAAAATGGATACTAATATCTAGTTGCCATAATTTCAACTCATTTCAGTACATGATGACATTCAGGTCCTTTAGAAGAAACTTCAATGTGTGTGAGGTTTCATCTTGGAAGCCATGATATATTTGATTGACTTGAATTCCCTCACCAAAACTACTATTTTTCTAAATTTTTAAAAATTTTATTTATTTACTGAGAGCGGCCTCTTGCCACTGCAAACAACTGCCAGATGCATGTGCCACTTTGTGCATCTGGTTGTATGTGGGTACTGAGGAGTCAAACTCAGGCCGTCAAGTAATCACCTTTAACCACTGAGCATTTTTCCAGTCCTGTTTTCCTAAATTTTAATGTAAATATATGTTGTAGCATTGTGTGGCATATCTAAAGTAATGTCAATTTTTTTCTTTAATGTGACAAATGACTCACTATGCATTGACTAATTTTTTTTTATTTATTCAGAGGCTATTATTATTTTTATGCCACCACCCAGGCATGGCAGTAAATGTTTCTCACTTCATTATAATGCGAGACCTCTGGTATCCCACTTAATACGGGATGAAAATATTTGCCCAATTTTGGTTTCAATGTTTGTAAGCTTGAACGATTATGGTGAACCAAGTACAGTTGTAAAAAGAAGAAAGAATTTTCACTGATGAATAACAAAACCCCTCAGAGCCTGGGGTACATGTATTTTTAATAGGTACCTTTATTAAATTACCATCAGCCATTTGTAGTACATTCCAGTTGCTTTCTTGTTAATAGACTTGAAAAAATAAGTATTAAGCCAAAACTTCTCAGACATTCTGAACAAGACTGAGTTATTTAATGATAAATTCAAATTTATGAAGTATTTACAAAACTAACCTTTTTTAGCATTCAGCTTATTTTGGATGAGTTTGCATGTTTCTTATTATTAAGTTACAAATAAGTATCTGAATTATAGGACTGAAGATGTACCTCTAATATATCTAAACGACCCATTGTTAGAGCAACTTGCTTTTAATAATTAGACATTGATTTTGTTCGTAGGAATACTTCAGAGACCCTGTATAAACTAAGATCACACATTTCTACTTTCCTTAAAACAATGAACAGCTTGTTCTAACCAGCCTTACTGGGGTTTCTAAGTTGCCTTCAGGGCAAATATCGTGAATCAGTGTGTTGTGTAGGTTGATAGTATATGATGATTTAACCCTCAGAACTCTAGCAGTGTGTGTTTTGGCTCGACTCCAAGTCACCATGAGATACACGTAGGGCACAACTTGTCTTTGGTGGAGCATGAAAAGACCGCAATTTCAAGTGCTGTGCTACCTGCTACAAAATAATAAACTGCCCTGCCTATTACGTTCACTCCGGAGCCTGCAAAGTTTTCCCCGTGGTTCCTTTAAAACTAAACCAGGAATGTGCCAAGTCCATGGTTGTTCACGTGAATGTGTGGGTTTCTCTGGTATTGTTCCCTTCATTTTAGAAGTGGATTTTGAGAGGAAGCCAGCAATGTTTACATAAGAAATTTAGGTTTAATTTCGCATAGATAATTCTTCCTGCCTCGCCTTTAATCTCAGCATGTAAAATTGAACATACAACCACTCATCTGCCCTCAAAGTCCCAAAGTAGAGCCTCAGCCCACTCTGGTGGCGTAAAGCTGTCTCTTTTGTTAGCAGCTGAATGTGGAACCTGAAGGACACGGGGTAAATTTGCAGATTAACAATGTTTTGGAAGCACTTTGGAAAGGAATTTTAGGGCTTATTTTACAATAAGCAGGTTTAAATCCACGGACTTGCCTTGTAGAAGCAGATCTGAAAGATAGGAGCATGCAAAACCTTCATGTGTGCATAAGCCAGTGCGGCACAGATAAGGTTTGCAAGGTTTGAAGAGTTTAATTGGGATTTCCAGACTCAAGCACGCTGAAGAGTCCATTTAATGACATATTTCATGATCTTTCACTAAGGTTTCAGTAGAGAGAAAAACCAAATACTACTTTTATTTTTAACATTTATTTTATTTTATTTTTATTTGAGAAAGAGAGAGGCACATAGAGAAAATGGGCATGCCAGGCCCTCTAGCCACTGCAAAGGAACTCCAGATGAATGTGCCACCTTGTTCATCTGGCTTATGTGGGTACAGGGCAATCAAACCTGGGTCCTCTGGCTCCATGGCCAAGAACCTTATCCAGAAAGTCATCTGTCCAGCCTGGCATTACTTTTAAAATTGAGAAAAATCAATTCTGTAAATATTAACAATTTTAGTAAAAGAAGAGATAAACATCTCTGATACTCTATTCTGAATCTTTCATGTATACTCAATAATACTTATAATACAAATGCAGTATATAAAGTATTTTGGTTATTATATTAAAAATTATCCTAAGATTACTTTGGCATGCTTAGATATCTGCCTCTATTTCTACACTTATGTATACATAGCAAGAAAGAGATCTCATGTATGACGGATGTTACATAATCTTGATCATCTTGAAAATTTGTATCTGATTACAATAAGCCATAATCAGTATTTTCTGCACTTATATGTGTACTTGTATACATATAATTCATATGCCTTATTTTGGAGTGTTTGTTTCCTTTGAAAATATACAGAAATCTGTAAAACAGACTTTAACATAGTTCACAGGAATTAGTTACAAAAATGAATTAAAGACTTAAATATAAGACCCCAAATGGAAAAATAAAACTACTAAAAAATATGAGGGAGACACTTCAGAGTGTTGGAATGGGGAAGGACATTTTGTATAAGACTCCACCAGCACAGGGAACAAAAGTGAAAATCACAAATGGGTTGACTTCAAATTAAGAGGCTGCTTTATATACAACAAAAGAAACAATTTGTCTTTGGAGTGTAGACATAACCTACAGAATGGGAGAAAATATCTCCAAACTATACATCTGCCAAAGAGTTGGTACCTAGAATATACAAGGCAGGCTAAACAAGTCAATGTCAGAGAAACTTGGAAAACTCTGATTAAACAAATAGAGTCTAGGGCTGCAGAGGTGGCTTAGTGATTAAGGTGCTTGCCTATAAAGCCTAAGGACCCAGGTTAGATTCCCCAGTACCCCCTTAAGCCAAATGCACAAAGTAACACATGCCTTTGGACTTTGCAGTGGCTAGAGGCCCTGGTGTGCCCATTCTCTCTGTGCCTCCTCCTTCCTTCCTTCCTTCCTCCCTCCCTCCCTCCCTCCCTCCCTCTCTTCCTTCCTTCCTTCTTTCCTTCCTTCCTTCCTCCCTCCCTCTCTCTTTCTTTCAAATAAATAAATAAAATATTTTAAATAAAGCCGGTGTGGTGGTGCTTGCCTTTAATCACAGAACTTGGGAGGCAGAGGTAGGAGGATTGCTGTGAGTTTGAGGCCACCCTGAAAATACAGAGTGAATTCCAGGTCAGCCTGGACTAGAGTGAAACCCTACCTCGAAATTAAAAGAGTCTGGATCTAAACTAAAATACAGACATTTCTTAAAAGTGGTCAAAAGAGAGATTTCTGTCAGAGTACTTGATGAACCACCAAAGATTAGTGGTAAGACCCTACTGTTGAAGACACCATATGCAGTTGACACGTAAAATGGAATAACATGGCTGGAAGCTTGAAGAGAGTCAGTCCACAAACAGTCACCATGTCTTGTGCCAGAAAGTGCTACATGGGCGACTGTGGAAAAATGACCAATATCTGTCCAAGCAACTCATGGTCTAACCTACTTAGCAGCAAATAACCTGTCATGATGCTCACACAAGTGCAATAGTGGCGCACAGCCATGGTGGGAAACCAACTGCTCTTGAATTGGCTAAATGTTCCACTCAGTGGAACAGGACCCATAGCTGGAGCTGGGAAACAAGTCAGAACCATATCCAAACATGAGCCCATTCTCCATTATAAAGCTACCACCAATCGTGGGCTACAAGAGGGCCTACACCTATTAAATTCTCTATAAAAAAAATAAGGGTTATCCCATTTGTCTGGTGCTAACTTTACTCTCCGCTGGAAAATCTGCTTCTCTTTTTCAGAAACACACAGATCCTAAGGAGAGAACCAACCCATCATACCTCAAAAGGGCCCCAGCTGAAACTAAGAATAATTGGCGAAACAAGTAAGGATGCTGTTTGCTTGGTGAACCAGGTACCAGCACAAGGGTGAAGGAGATCGACACAAAGAACAATCAACTCCTACCAAGCCAGATATCCAGAGACACAGAGGCCCCAACACCTCATCACTGAAGCAGACCAAAAAAGAACCCAACATGGCTCAGGGAAATTTTGCGGAAGAGGGGGCGGAAAGAATGTCAGAGCCACATGTCGGGTCATGATACACAGAGACATTTATCCTACCCATAACTGTGGGCTAACTCCACAATGCATGACCCATATACCTCACCAAGGAGGGGCCAGGGGGCAGGGGCAGAACATGGACGAGCCTAACAATGGTACCAACTTGACTGTATTAATTGACTACAAAACTAATTAATAAAAAAAAATAAAGTATAAAAAGATGGTCAAAAGCACATGAAGAAGTGGTCCACATCACCAATAGCTGGCAAAAGGCACCTTGAAACAGAATGAGATAGACCTCATTAGTAAAAGGACTAAAGATAACGCGCACAGGAGAGGGTGCAGAAAGGGAACCCTTGCCCACTATCATATCTTAGCCGTCATGGAAACCAGTAAGGAGCCTCCAGCAAAAACAGTACTGGGTACGGAACCGGTGGGTCTGGGGAGACGGCTCAGTGGTTAAAGGTGCTTGCTTGCAAAGCCTGCTGGCCTAGGTTTGAATCCCCAGCACCCACGTAAAGCCATTTGCACAAAGTGGCACACGTGTCTGGAGCTCTTGGAAAGAGGCCCTGGTCCTGTTGCCTACTGCATTTCCTCTTGACTCCAGAGTGCGTTCTGTCCCTGGGACTCCTGCCTGTGCTGTGTCTCTTCCTAGTCCCCCTCCTTCGGGCACTGTTCTCCAGAGCTCAGAGAAGGCCCCTCACAGATAAAATTATGTTTCTGAACAGGATGTTCCAAATGGACCAACGTCAAGTAGAAGTCCAGGTAAAACAGGACACGCAAAGTTAAAGAGAGGACATCTACAGGAGGGCGTCACCAGTCTTGGTGTGGCCGGAGCCAAAGATGCCTATGCGGGATCAGCAAGAATACGCCCAAGTAGTGCAGGAAGGCAGCGTTGACTAGCAGTGTCCTTTCAGCCCTCAGGGGCAGGGGACAGAGGGACTTCTCGTTTCATCTAGAGGCATTCTCTTTGAAGCTCTGTGAGGAAGGACTTCATGAGGGTCAGGTGGCAGAAGCAGCATGGGGAGGGAGGGTCACAATGATGCAGGCCATAATGAAGGTCTGGGGACAGTAGAGATGGAGTGTGATCAGTTAAGGAAACTGGATCCCCATCTATTGAATGAAAGGAAACAGAAGTTGTGAAAGAAAGGCAGTAAAGATGGAGGGATGACGTACAGTGGTGATCAGGTTAGGGAAACCAGATCACTTCATATTGAATGAAAGGGAAAGGGAATTGTGAAGAAACGTTCATCTTAGGTACTCCGAGATCAGTAGGTATGGAGCCTGAAATCTCTCTTCTGTACTTACTTGAGGATTAATGCACATTTATATATGTAGAATATTTTTTTAATTTCCTGTAATTCTTCCTTATGGCATATTTTTATTTCTTTCCCTTCTCGCCTCCCTTCCTTCTTTTGTTCTTTCTCCCTTTTGCTTTCCTTTCATTTCTCTTGCTCTCCTGTTGGTTGTTTTTTTTTTTTTTTTTTTGCGGTATTTTCTCTGTAATAAAGTTTATGCTGAGAAAGGAAGTTAGAGCCAACTTGAAATTAAGGAATTCACTTTATGTAAGTATATTTATTCATTTTTTTGTAAGTGTATTTATTCATTCCTCAACAAATATTTAGATAGCTCCAGTACTGTATCCACGGGGATATAAAAAGCATATCCATGAACTTTTTAAAGCACAGCAACATGGGGAGAGTATATAGGGACTGCTATGATATGTAACGATATGCTGTAATGTAAAATGAGATATAATTATAATGGGGAGATGCACGAACTTCCTGAAACCCAGAATAAAACAAAGGTTTAAAGTCAGACCTGGAAAACGAGTCATTTGCTACAGGGAAAGAAGAGCTAGGCAGAATCAGCGCATTTTGGACTTGCAATTTCAGATGCACATGAGAATATAACATACTAAAAAGGAATAACAGATGGTTCAGAATGACCTGGAGAAGAATGGTGAGAGACGGACGCAGTCAAGGCGGTGGGGTCAGGTTGGAGAGGGGCCTTCCTGGCAAAATATTCAAAAAATGATGGGATCAGAAGTGTGTGTGTAGAGGAAGGAAAAGGAGACCACATTAATTAGGCACTGTGTTCACTCTGTGGGGAGTATTTGACATCCTATCTCCCGTGATGCAGAAATGTAGGCTAGCGATGCAGTCTAGGGGTATAGCTCAGCGAGTACAGTGCTTGCCTATGCAGAGCTATGAGGCCAGTCAAACTTGGCTTCATAACTTAAGGTCTTCTTTATTAATTTTAAGAGCTGGCCTCATTGCTTTAGTTCTTTGAATGTCTATCATCTTTGTAATGTTTAATGAGTAACTTTTAGGGTTGTTTCAAAGAACAGATGTTGGTGTAAACTACAGGGTGTATTGGGAATAGATACATTATTATTGCTAGTAAATACAGTAGAAGCTAAAATTCTAAGGATACACACACGCTTTGTTCTAAAGAATACGTATGACACATCAGCCAGTATGCTGACGCTGCTGGTACGAAGGGCCAGGTTCAGTGGTTTGTGGCTGATACGCAGATAACTCTGAGGATTCTAAGGGAGACAGGATCAACTAAGCTTTCTTTTTAAAATTTTTTTGTTTATTTTTATTTATTTAGTTGAGAGCGACAGACAGAGAAAGAAAGAGAGAGAGGATGGGCGCGCCAGGATTCCCAGCCATTTCAAATGAACTCCAGACACGTGCTCCCCCTTATGCATCTGGCTAATGTGGGTCCTGGGGAATCGAGCCTCGAACCAGGGTCCTTAGGCATCACAGGCAAGTGCTTAACCACTAAGCCATTTCTCCAGCCCCTAAGCTTTCTTTCTTTCTTTCTTTCTTTTCTGAGCAATTTATAGTTGATACTATGTAAATCCGACCATTAGCCACCATGAAGCGTGTGATGGTTAACCTTCATTGTCAACCTGATTTTGAGTCACCTTGGAGACGCACTGCAGAGTGTATCTGTGCAGGAGTTTCCAGAGTTTCTCTGAAGACATGGAAGACCCACCCTGGATGTGGGCACCATCACCCCATGGGGCTTGGGTCCTGGAGTGGATATAAAGAGTGGACAGGAAGCGATCTTAGCATGGGCGTGCTCCTTTCTCGGCCTCCTGCCGTGTTGAGCGGTGCAGAGCCCCAGCCACACCCTCTCACCCATGAACCAGGCCGTCCTTTCCTCCCTGTGATGTGCTGTACCTCAAACCACGAGCCACAATAATCCCCTTTTCCCTTAAAGTGCTCCTGTTCGGATGCTTGGTCACAGCAATGAGAAAGGTGTCTAGTACCAAAGCAGTAACCCACCAAGGGGAGAGTTCAGAACAGAGGGGGGCCAGGGTCAGAACCATCGTAAGTTTCCTGTTCAGCTGTGTCTGAATTTGGCTGCAATCATGAATGCTTTTAGACAAGTGAGCAAATATACAATAATAACAATAACTTGCATTGAGTTCTCAGTTCTCAGTCATGTATACAGTAGTACTGATCAATTAAAATTAAAATAGCGGCCTGGAAGGCTCATGTGGAGTTAGAAATCATATGGGGACTAAAGGAATTTTAATAGGTAAATGGGAGGATTAAATAAGAAGTCGAAGGTTAGGGCTGTAGCTCAGGGGACAGAGTGCTTGCCTATCACACATAAAGCCCTGGGTTCCTTAAATGACGTGGTGGCGTGCACCTATAAGGCCAGCACCAGAGAGGTGGGACATCAGAAGCTGGAGACCTTCCTCAGCTACAGAGTAAATTCAAGACCATCCTGGGATACATAGGACCCTATCTTAAAAAAAAAATAGCAGAAAAAAAATGTAGCGTTGGTCCATGTAGATTCCTGTTCTAGAAGCAGAGACTTTTTTTTTTTTTTTTTTTAAGGAAAAGGGGAAGGTGCAGGGGCCGGGTAGACACACAGCTGAGGGAGTCTGTATGCCCAGCATGGAGCGGCTTCCGCATGCTTACAAGCTGAGGGAGAGGTGCAGAGGCAAGACACGGGGAAAGGGCCGAGGAGACAACAGGGGGAAGTTAAGGCAGAAGTGGGGTGTCAGGACGATTTCTGTCTCCATGAAATCTCTAGTGAGGTCTAGCGTCTGGGAGATGGCTAATTTGACTGAAATTGTTCTTTTTTTTTTTTTTTTTTAGTTTTTTTATTTAAAATTTGAGTTTGGCTTCTTTAGTGTGAGTATATTTTTGTCTCCTCTTATTCCTTTGTCTTGCCTTAAACAAAGACTATCCTCTTTCCACCAAAAGCAAAAACCAGTCTACCACAGCACACACACACACACACACACACACACACACACACACACACACACGCGCACACTGTGGTGGTTTGAATAGATGGCCCCCAATATATTTCAGTTGTTTATTTGTTTGTAGTTTGCATCTGAAGACACCTGGCTGGAGGCAATGTCACTGTGTGGATCTTAAGGTGTGGTGGTGGGTTTCAGATTTCAATCTAAAGATATGCAAAGTGTGCCTAGCTGGAGTCCTGAAGTGTGCTGTGGCTCTTGGCTTTTTGGCTTGTGCTTCTCTCTCTCTCCGCTTGGTCCTGTGAAGGTAGGCCAGCTTCTTCTGCCATTATGGAACTTCCCCTGGATCTGTAAGTTTCAGTAGATATCCCTTCCTCCATAACTGTGCCTGGTCTGGAAGTTCATGCACCTAATGAGAGGAAAGGGTTTATTTTGGCTTACGGTCTTGAGGAGAAGCTTCGTGATGGCAGGGCAAAGCTTGGCATGAGCAGAGGCTGGACGTCACCTGTGCCACGGCAGGTGTAATAAAGCAGCGAACAAGTGAGCTGTGGCAAGGGGGGGTTTACTGTACCTCAGTGCCGGCGCCCAGCCGCGCACCTCCTCCAGGAAGTTTCTACATCGACATCAGCTGAGGACCAAGTTCTCCAACGCGCCTTTTATTTATTTATTTTTTGTTTATTTTCATTAATTTATTTGAGAGTGACAGACACAGAGAGAAAGAGGCGGGTGGATAGAGAATGGGCGCGCCAGGGCCTCCAGCCACTGCAAACGAACTCCAGATGTGTGCGCCCCCTTGTGCATCTGACTAACGTGGGTCCTGGGGAACGGAGCCTTGAACCAGGGTCCTTAGGCTTCACAGGCAAGGGCTTAACCACTAAGCCATCTCTCCAGCTCCCCCCCCCCGCTTTTTTAATGGAGGACATCTGATTCAAACCACCATACACACATAACCAGAATCAGCTATCCTCTCCAGTTAAGCTAGCAGGGAAGTGGTTCATGACTACAACATACCAGCATTTGAAGGCACATCAAACCCTGTCCCTTTGCAGGTGTGCAAGTTCCGCGTTACTTCTGTTTTCTCATTTATTGTTTTGGCTTGGAATTTTGTACAATCAGATGTGCAGAAACAGTGGGAAAGAGGATTACGTCAAATGTATGAAAGAAGTGGCAGGAATCCAGTGGGAAAGACATGCCCTCCGCTCTTGGCAGGAGAAGTGCAGGGAAGCGAGGTTTGAGGAGTGATGAGTCACAGTGGAGCTCTGGAAGGAATTAGCTCAAGAGAGGGACCGAGTGCTTCCTAAGCGCTGTGTCCAAGCGCCTCAGGCCACGCGCCGTGTGTGTGTGTGTGTGTGTGTGTGTGTGTGTGTGTGTGTGTGTGTGTGTGTGCACAGCAAGTCCAGTGAAACCCTGGGTTCTATCCTCAGACCCCACTGGAGCCAATAGAGAAAGAAACACGACTGCTGGGTGTAAAACTACAGCCCTTGTTTTGCTTCAGGCAGAAAAAGATTTCCTAAAGACCACTTCTCAGAAAGCGTTATCTGGGGCAAAGTCTTGAACGAGGATTTTAAATCATAAATAGAAATAAAATCACGACAGAAAGAAAGAATGGTCTGCTCCAAGGCCAGGCAGGTAGAGCAGGAGGTGAATGGGGCTGGGACATCGAGCGACTGGGCTGAGGGGAAGAAACTTGTTTCTGTAACTCTGAATGGATCAGTGACCGCTAGTAACTGTTACTGGGTGTGGTGGTGCAGATCAGTCATCCCGGCATGGGCGAGGCTGAGGCATGAGTTCAAGGCCAGCCTGGGCCACATAGTGAGCACCAAGCTAGCCAGGGATACATATAGCAAGACCTCCAAAGGCCAAAAGAAAAGAAAATTATTTAGTGGCTCGCTGTCACCGGCCCATTGACAAGCTGTAAAATGACCAGACAAAAGACAAGACCAAATTTAAACATCAAACTATTAAACACTATTGCAAACAGTAAATGTCATGTATTGTACATGGAAGATTCCCATTGCCCAATAAACTGCGCCATAGTTAACACTGTGAACAGGGATAGGCCTTTTTGCAATAATTTAAAAATCGATTGTTGATCCTGGAATGTCAGTGCATGCTTTGAATTCCAGCACTCTGATGGCTGAGATAGGAGAATCGCTACCAGTTCAAGGCCAGTATGACCTATATAGTGTGTTTAAGGACAGACCTTGTGTGGATGTTAGATATATTGCTAATTATGCACTACTAAAGTTCAATATTTTGCACATTTACAACATGCCAAAATGGAGTGATATGCAACTGAATAATTACATACAATTGACTCAATCATAAAGTTGTAAAGAAGAAAGTTTATTAAGTTTTATACAGCACTTGAGCTTGTCAACAGACAAGCCACATGTTCATTCATTTATTAGAATCTTAAGAACATTTTATTCGTGAGATAAGTGAAGCAGAGAACTCTGATAAGATAATACATTTGATTCACAAATGAATTTTAGGATATTTAAAGGTTTGTTTGAGTACGATCAAATAGTATTCAAGATTTAAAAGCAATTGTTGAAAGAAACTATGAGAAAGAGTAAAACATGATGAGATTAAGAGAATGGGAATTTATACATTTGGGGGATTAATAAGGAAAAATTGTTTTGACTTGTAACAGTAATAAGTAGCACATCAATTCTTAAAACAACAACAACAAAAAGACAGCCTAGTATATATAGAAAAACTGTATTAAAAAAAACTGTTTTAGTCTAGGTTCTCTAGGACGGCAAGCACTCCTTCAGTGATCAGGGGGTACAAATACAATTACGATTGTGTTGTTTACACGTCTTGGAGGTCTTGCACTTGGACCCAGAGATGAGAGAGTACAGCCAAGAAGATGGAAAGGACCTGTGTGGCAAAGCAGTGAGGCCGGGGAAGTTTCCAGACAGGTCTCCCACAGGGAGTTTCGGTAGTTCGGTTTAAAGCCAGCAGATGTGGAGCACAGGAGACCACTTAGTGGTGGGCACAGCGGCGTGTCTGTGTAGGTCATGCGCAGTGTGAGGGTCAGTGAAGGCAGTGAAATATGCTGTACCTCACTGCCCCCCAGGGAGGAGTCCACAAGGAAGACGTTGTAAAAAGTGCAGAGATATCTCATTGGACCCCACTGAGTACCACACCGGAGGGGCGGGGAGTGTAGAACTTAAAACTGTCTGTCACCACCATAGCCCCACGGTGAGCATCAGTAACCACCCCGAGGGGGCCCTGAGTGGACCTCAGGTGGGGGAGAGGGGATGTGAGAGTATAATCTGACGGGAGTATGACCACTGCCACTTCCAGTTTCTCACCGATGAATTAAAACATGTCAACCTTTTTTAAATTTGGGGGATAGCATCACAAGACTCTTTCCTATATTCTTGTATGTTCAGTTCAGTTTTGACCAGAAAAGGAAAAGCAGCTATTTTTCAAAATATTTATTTATTTATTTGATAGAAAAAAGGAAGAGAGAGAGAGAGAGAGAGAGCGCCAGGGCCCCCAGCCTCTGCAAGTGAACTCCAGATGCATGCACCCACCCCCTTGTGCATCTGGCTTACATGGGTCCTGGGGAATTCAACCTGGGTCCTTTGGCTTTGCAGGCAAACGCCTTAACTCCTAAGCCATGTCTCCAGCCCAAGAAGCTGTTTGTCAATAGTTCTGAGTAGTCACCATGTGACCTAAAGGCAAGAAATTGGTTTTTAAGCAAGGTGGCAAGAAATCAATGAAAAGTCTTTGCCAGGCAAGGCTGCCGAGTTTGCCCATACTGGCTCACAGCATATGATGCGAAGGCACAGTTAGTTTCTGGAGCACGGGGGGTAGGTGGTAAAGGGAAAATTGGAGAAGAGCGGGGGAATGCTGGGCCACTGAGAACGGACGGCGAGCCGCTGGCCCGAGCGGGCCAAGACGCGTGTGCTCCGTCCCAGTGTGATGCTGATGGGCTTTCGTCATTTCAAGACACAGTGCCCTCGAGATGTAGAAGGACAGATCGCTCCTGGGTTGGACAACTCGGACGGAAGAAACAAGACGTAGACCACCGTTGTGATCCAGTAGTTTGAACGTTCTGTGGCTCCACGTTTGTTTGCCTAGGAGACTAACCTTGACTGGAAGATGGCTGCAGAATGAAAGTGACATCCCCCCCAAACTGCGACCACCTCCTCGTTCATGTGAATGGAGTGATGTCAGCTAAGCCTGGGGTCTGAGGCCAACAGCGGACCGTGAAAGGTTGTCCTCGAGTGGCCACTGAAGAGAGGGGTCTGCACCGGCTGTGACTTCTGAACGCTGACAAGAGAGAGCAGCAGCCTCCTGGCAACTACAGGCTGTGGGTACTGAGAGCATGAAAATTCTGGGCCCCCTGCCTGGTTTGCTTTAGAGTTTCTATGACCTCATTCCTCTTGCCTTCTTTCCTTCAGTGTCCTGCCCTGAAGAACTTTTCCTGAGTGTGATTTTTTTTTTTTCTGTCTCTGTCTTCAGAGTGGGTCGTGCAGAAATCTAATAAAGAATATCAAATGGTTGCTCTCAGGGGAGTGATAAGAAAGACATTTGCTTAGTGATCACAATCTATCTAGTAAATGTATACCTCGGAAGTGGGCATTTGGAAGAATCTAATATATTTCCCCATCTGACAGATTCTGAAACCCAGCTATACACAAAAGTAATAGAGGGTCAGTCCCACCTATATAATGAGTTCAAGGCCAACCTGGGCTACATGGGACCATTGTTAGAACAAACAGTAACAAGCCGGGCATGGTGGCGCACATCTTTAATCCCAGCACTTGGGAGGCAGAGGTAGGAGGACCTGGCATGAGTTCGAGGCCACCCTGAAACAACATAGTGAATTCCCGGTCAGCCTGAGCTAGAATGAGACCCTACCTTGAAAGACAAAACAAACAAAAAACAACAAAAATAAAGGAAAAGCAGTAACAAGAAAAGCAATTCTAAAGGTGTGAGTCCACAGCATTACAGTAAAGAGAAACTGCTTACAGGTCCATCTACTTCATGTCTCCTACTGTGTTAGAAGTGAGGTTTTTAATGTACAGTGTTTCTAATTCTCCGGGTAACTTCGTAAATTAAATGAGGGTGTCTCCATTTTCTGTCGGGTTCTAGTGCTAGGGTGAGATGCCAAGTAGATCCTTTCCTGTTCAGCCTCTTCTCACATTCTCACTGTGCTGCCTACCCACTGGATGAATACGTTTATTCCATGTGTAAGAAGCAGAATATTTCTTTGAAGAAAATATTGGCAATTTTGGGCTGGAGAGATGGCTTAGCGATTAAGCGCTTGCCTGTGAAGCCTAAGGACCCCGGTTCGAGGCTCGATTCCCCAGGACCCACATAAGCCAGATGCACAAGGGGGCACATGCATCTGGAGTTCATTTTCAGTGGCTAGAGGGCCTGGCGTGCCCATTCTCTCTCTCTCTCTCTCTCTTTCTCTGTCTCTCACTCTCAAATAAATAAATAAAAACAAACAAAAAAATTAAAAAAATATTGGCAATTTTAATACATGTACCTAGTATATTTTGATCATAATCCCCTCCTGTTACCATTGAGATTACTTCTCAAAGCAGTTGGCTAACTAGTATTTTATTCTCACTAGGATCTCTTGAGTCTAATAGAGATTTTATTAATTTTTGTTATAGAAGAAGAAATTGAAGGTAATGAGACTATGGCCTCCTTACTCTGGCCTGATCATATTATAGGAAATAGAATTCAGGGCTTTTGTGTTGAAATACTGTACCATTTATATTCTCTATTTTAGGGTGTTTATTTTGGGATAGACCCAAGGAAGTTAAGGTCAATGACACATCTACCAGGATTTCCGTGCATAACCACATGATTTACATGCTACTTCTGTGGCTGCAGGTAAGGAGTGCTATTGTACACTGTAGGAGAAATGCAATTTTTTTCCCCAAGAACAGAAAACTTGTATCTTCAACAAGTAGCATCACATTTGATAAACAATAGGTATGTGATTAAATATTTGATGGGGCTGGAGAGATCGTTCAGTGGTTAATGTGTTTACTTGCAAAGCCTGATGACCCAGGTTCTGTTCCCTAGTACCCACATAAAGTCAGATGCACAAAGTGGCACATGCATCTGGGGTTAATTTGCACTGGCAAGAGGCTCCAATGTGCCCATTCTCTCTCTCTCTCTCTCTCTCCCCCGCTGCCTCTCTTCAAGAAAAATAAATAATATCTGATGGATAAATAAAGAATTTGACAGAGTTTATGAGAGAACTTGTTATTGAGAACTAACATAAAAGTAAATAGAAAATGTAGTTACAAGTATAAAGCTGTAACTGTGTAAGGACTAATAAACAGATAAACCAAGAGATTCCCCTTCTCAAAGGGCTTCATTAGGAAAATACTTTCTGAGATATTTAATTTTTTTTGAGACAGGGGCTCATGTA
Source organism: Dipus sagitta (assembly GCA_036346955.1). Classification (NCBI taxonomy): domain Eukaryota; kingdom Metazoa; phylum Chordata; class Mammalia; order Rodentia; family Dipodidae; genus Dipus; species Dipus sagitta. The sequence continues at coordinate 3,979,929 of CM070789.1, read as the reverse complement.
ATACAGGTTGGCCTCAAGTTTGCTTTATAGCTGAGAATGACCTTGAACTCCTGATTCTCCTGCCATGACCTCCTGAGTGCTAGGATTTACAAGCACACACCACCCTGCCTAGCTTTCTGAAATGTTTTTAGAAAATATTTTTAACTTGACTGTGCATATAAGACCAAACTCATGGACACGCTTAAAATCTACTAGATTTATAAAGAGTGTATCCACTGTGTCATTTGAGTCACTGGAAATGGCCTTATGTTTATTAGGATTTGTTAATTGTTGTAATCAATAATTAAACACATTTTCCTCTATGCCTACCATTTTCTGGTAGGGTGTGGTTCTGGATTCTGGAGACACAGTCGTAAACAACACAGAGAGGAATTTTTTGGTGTTAATCATCCTCTTTTCACTACTGTAAATACTGGTGATAACCAGTTTACAAAGAGCAAGAGGTTATCTGGGCTCATAGTTTTGAAGGATTCAGTCCCTGGCCTTGGGGCCTGTGATGAGGCAGTCTGTCATGGTGGGGACTGTGTGACATAGCCCAGTCATTTATTCACTCGCTAGGAAGCAAAGAAGAGAAAGAGAAAGAGACCAAGATCCCACAGTTCCCCACATTAACGACCTGAAACCTCCCAGTGGATCCTACCTTCTAAACTTTCCATCACCACCCAATAGCACCAAGCTCAAGACTAACCTTTGAACACACGGGCTTTGGGGAATGAAGTGGGGGGAGTGTCACTCAAAATACAAATAAACCATTGAATTTTACCATATTCACTACAGATTCTAACGTGAGAAGGATAAACAAATATATACCAATACAAAAGGTATCAGAAACTTCTGGGGCTAGAACACCATTAATAGGCTTTGAGCAGAATACCATGATTTAGTTTTTTGCTTTGTAGGAGTTATCTTCTCTAGTTACCATTCTGTGAATTGCCAGGGGCAAGGATGGCAGCCATTTCAATGGTCCTGGCGAGAGATGATGGTGGCTGGCTGAAATATCAAGAGCTGAAGTCTTCAAAAGTGGTCATTTTCTCTCTGTATGTTGGAAGCAGAGTTGCTAAGGTTTGTCAAGAGATTCAATACAAGGTAGAAAAGCAAAAAATTAAAAAAAAATAGACAAAGACGCCAAAGAACTTCTTGGCCCAAGCGGCAGGGCAGATGGCATTGCCACGTGCTGGGATGGGAAGTGCTGTTTGCGGAGAAGGCCTCCTGGCTGGGCATTCACTTTGGGGATCCAGAAATGACGTCAGAGTGTGCAAAGCTGGAGCCCAGGGGTGTCCATGTCTGGTCAATCATCACTGGACTTGATGGGTGTCACTTAAAGGCCTGGGACTGAATCAGCTCACCCGAGGAAGTCCAGGGAGTAGATAGGAAGTGTCCAAAGACGAAGAAATTAGAGACAGACACAAGCCTGGGAATGCGCACAGGAAGGGGGAGGAGGGCAGAGCGATGTCGGGAAGCCAAGTGATAAACTGTCTCAAGGCCGATTAAGCAATAGCCCCAAACGTTGCTTGAGATCCCAGGAGATGAGAACGAGGAATTTAAGAGATTCAGCAGTTGGGGGAATTACTCTCGTCCCTGGCGAGAGCTCGTTCAGTGAAGGGAGACGTGGGGCCAAACGTCCCGATTGGATCGGGTTAAACAGAGAATCAGAGATGAGGAATTGAAGCAAAATTAACATGAAATCTTATGTTTTGGTAAAGGCAGGAAAATGGAGCAGTAACTGGAAAGGGCTAAGAATGAGAAAGGAATCAAGTAGCATATTTTGAAAGCATAAAATTCTCCCTTTGGGCGTTAGGGTGTTGAGACAGTGCCTCATTTAGCCCAAGATGTCCCAAAGCTTTCTACCTAGCTGTTGCAGTCCAGTTCGCATTGCTGGTAGAAATCACCCAACCAAGAGCAGCTTCTGGGACAAAGAGGTTTACTTTGGCTTTCAGGCTTGAGGGGGAAGCTCCATGATGGCAGGGAAAAGGATAGCATGAGCAGAGGGTGGATGTCACCCCCTGGCCAACACAAGGTGGACAATAGCAACAGGAGAGTGTGCCAAACACTGGCAAGGAGAAACTGGCTATAACACCCATAAGCCCGCCCCCAACAATACACTCCCTCCGGGAGGCGTTAATTCCCAAATCTCCATCAGCTGGGAACCTAGCATTCAGAACACCTAAGTTTATGGGGGACACCTGAATCAAACTACCACAATAGCCAAGATTAATCTAAGTCAATGGTGCTATGAAATTCCAATACAGGCGCGTCTAGGAAAGAGAAAAAGAACATCCGGGTCGTAAGTAGACCTGTGGCAGAGAAATGAGCGGTCCTCCGGAGGGCTGATTGAGAGCAAATGTTCGCATGGCCAGGGCATTTTTTCACGAACGAGAACTTAACTAGCACCTTTGAAGATAGCAGTATTTGCTGGTGACGGACACTTTCGTCCTGAGGGCCCAGTGAATGGACACAGGAAGTGTGGAATAATAGGAGACAAGGCCATTCCTCAGAGCCCTAAGAGAGTAGTTCCCAGAGATGGGTCATGGCCCAATAGCCAGTGGCTTTCTAAACACAGAATTAAACTTAATAGACTTGAATCAAATAGGGAATAAGGGTGTGGAGCGTCAGAGATGAGGGAGGACCAGATGGGAACATCATGAAGAGTATACAGACTGTTGTGGTTTTTGTTACATGATACCTATAAGTGTCAAATATTATTTTTTTCTTGAGGAGATGTATTTGTAGGCACCTGTCTAACTCCAGACTTCTTATATTTGTGTGTGTGGGAGGTGCGGGGGAGGGTATAATAGTCACCATGTAAATATTTTCTGGCAAAGAGAACTCAGAAATACACTTCTCCTCTCATCCTGCTAGTCAAGATGGTACCTCGAGATGTTCAAATTCTGAATAAGACACCATCTCAAACCGGAGGGAACTGATGCGTGGCGACCCGTCATGTACTATTCAGGTCCACTGGCAAAGCCTGGTGAAGATGGTGTTCGGTCTGATGGCATCAAGGGCTTCCGAGGAGGCGGAGTGGAGAGACAAAGAGCACTTGGGTTTGGAGTGCCCCCTATAGTGTGGCTGCATTTCTCTTGGGTGAAGGTCTGGACTCTGGAGCCAGCCAGGATTTAAGATGGCAGATGAACAGATGCCCCTGGTCTAACCGTTCCCCAAATGTCAGGTGACGCTCCCAACCTCGGGGAGTCACTGGGATGGAACTACGTCTCTCTTTGGGAAAGGTGTTCGAAAGTCACCATGGTGTGGACTTCCCATCCTTCTTCCAAGGGATCTTGAGGACCCAGTTATCAGTCTGAAGGTCATCTTGATTCTGATAAGTGAGTGCAGGCTTTTGGTATTTTGTTCAGTCCTTCATCTTTAAAAAAAAATATTTGAGATAGAGAGAGGGAGAAAGAGAAGAAGAAGAAGAGGAGGAGGAGAAGGAAGAGGAGGAGGAGGAGGAAGAAGAAGAAGAGGAAGAAGAAGAAGAAGAAAGAGAGAGAGAGAGAGAGAGAGAGAGAGAGAGAGAGAGAGAGAGAGAATGGGTGTTCCAGGGCCTCTAGCCACTGCAAACGAACTCCAGACACATGTGTCAACTTGTGCATCAGGCTTATATGGGTCCTGGGGAATTGAACCTGGATCCTTTGGCTTCACAGACAAGTGCCTTAACTGCTAAGCCATCTCTCCAGCCCCCAGGTCTCCATTCTTTATTTGAGTAGGATCTCTGTGGGCTGCCCATGGCTTTTCCTCATAAGGACACCATACTCTATGCAGTTCCCTAGGGGGCAAGCTCGCTTAGTTTCTAGGCTTGCTCTTAGTTCTCTCTTCCTATTAGTCAGTATTGTGGGGTGGGGAGATGGCTCAGTTCAGATTCCCATAACCCATGGGAAAACCAAGCATGGTAGCATATGTCTGTAATTTCAGCTAGGGAAGTACAGACAGGGGCTCCCTAGGGTTTGCTGGCTAGCAGCTTACTAGGAAATGGTACATATTAGACACAATAATTTTTGGAGATGCAGGGTTAGGTAATCAGATTAAGTTCTATGATTATAAATGGAAAACCCAGGGGTTAAAGGCACACAGGACTGTCTCCAGAGCTCACGCTCTGCGTCACAAAAGCACAGCATGTGCTACTTACTTTACTGAACATCAGGGAAATTAGAATAAGCAGATTAGCCGATCCAATGCCTTCATCCCAAAACATAAGCTTTCTTATCCCGGGATGTAATTGTTTCGTGATATTAGGCAATGTTCAATAACCTTTACTCCATGTCGTCTGTATTTTGAAAACTGGCAACAGTATTATTTTGCCAGGTGGCTGGATGAAGATGTGAGAAGCAGTATCTATACACTACGTAAGTGCTACTCAATTTAGTGAGAACCAGCTCATGATTACCTAATAATCCTTGAATACTGGTTTATCAGTAAGGTTTCATCTGTAACCTGTGACTGAGCCTGAAGACTGTCTCCCCTGAAATCTACTCAGTGAGTCAAGTTTTGAAGTTGTTTCTTTTTTTTTTTATTTTTCTTTGTTCATTTTTTAATTTATTTATTTGAGAGTGACAGAGAGAGAGAGAGAGAGAGGCAGATAGAGAGAGAGAGAGAGAATGGGCATGCCAGGGCTTCCAGCCACTGCAAACGAACTCCAGATGCGTGCGCCCCCTTGTGCATCTGGCTAACGTGGGTCCTGGGGAATTGAGCCTCGAACCGGGGTCCTTAGGCTTCACAGGCAAGCGCTTAACCGCTAAGCCATCTCTCCAGCCCAAAGTTGTTTCTTTCTTATTTGTCATCACAAGTGTTCATGCCACTAGTGATATAAAGCAGTGGTTCAGTGAAGAGGCATTTTTCAAGATCTCCATCATCTTACACCTGTGTGTTAAGTATGGTCTGATGAGGAAATGTGTCTATTACGTTTATTCATGGATGCTTAGAAAGGGTCTCTTCCTATAGCCCAGGCTGGCCTGGAACCATGGCAACCCACATGTCTGGGCCTCCTGAGTGCCCGGATGATCGGTGTGACTCAGCACAGTTGGCCCCTAAGTCTCAACAGGAATTCCCTGCATAGTGTGCTGGCTGGTAACGGGAATGTTCTCTCTAGAGACTGGAGGAGCGGCAGCCGTTGCTATGATCCACACGCCTTCCACTCTTCTGTCAGACACAAATCAAGGTTCCTTGTGACAGAATGTTCTGGATTATAGCCCCTAATCAATTGCCCACAACAAAAAGAAGCATTGTCACCCATGGCTCTGATTTAGTTCCTGGAAAGGCCTGTGAAGTGTGTTCTAGAGGGCCTCGCACTGTGGACACGACCCAGCTCCTCCCTCTGGGATCTGAACTTGCTCCTGGCTTGGTCTTCTCTTCCTGCCTCCTGCTCAGGAGACTTTGCTCCTGCCTAGACAGTCAAAACAGTTACATTAACAAATCCACGTGTGATTATTGATCATCTACCCATCTGTCATCTGTCTGTCATTACCATCATTATCTATCCATCCATCATCCATCACATACCTATCAATCATCCATCTATCTACCTGTTATCTGCCTATCGTCACTATCCTTATCTATCCATCCATCATCTATCATTTATAGTCTCAGGGTGGCCTCGAACTCACTGCGATCCTCCTACCTCTGCCTCCAGAGTGCTGGCATTAAAGACGTGCACCACCACGCCTGGCCCATCTTTTTTTTTTTCTTAAATTATTGATCCCTAATTAAAATGTTTTCCTTCACTGCATATGTAATATTTTATTTAAGTGTGACCTTTGGTAACATTAGGGATGGGAAGAAGAAGGAAAAAGTGAGTTTAAAAAGAAGGTTGATGGAGTCTTTAGTATTGTATGACTTCTACCATGAACCCTTAATTGAGTTGCTATATTTTTTCATGTGCATTCCCTGCAGTTGGTACCATTTTAGTAATTTTAAAAATATTTAGTTTTATTTATTTTTTATTTTTGAGAGAGAGCATGGGGGGGGGCACCAGGGCCTTCAGTGTGCTATGAGCAAACTCCAGGCATGTGCGCCCCCTTGTGTTGTATGTGTGACATTGTGGGCTGTGTCACTGTGTGTATGGCTATGTGGGATCTGGATATTTGAACATGAGTTTTTAGGCATTGCAGGCAAGCGCCTTAACCACTAAGTCATCTCTCCAGCCCATCATTAGTATTTAGTATTAGTATGAATTGTGACCTGTCCAATCATATCTAGGCAAAATAGAATTTCCCTTTTAATAAATGAACTCTGGAGCTGGAGAGATGGCTTAGCGGTTAAGGCACTTGCCCGTGAAGCCAAAGGATCCAGGTTCAATTCCCCACAACGAACGTAAGCCAGATGCACAAGGGGGCGCATGCGTCTGGAGTTCGTTTGCAGTGGCTAGAAGCCCTGGAGCACCCATTCTTCTCCCTCTGCCTCCTCTCTTTCTCTCTCTGCTTGCAAATAAATTTTTTTAAAAAAAGAAAAAAAAAACAAATGAACACTGGTATACAAAAATAGCTGATAAACAAATAATTATTTCATTAGTAAATAATATTTTCATACGCTGCTGTTTCAGAAAGCATATGTTACACAAATTTTTATTAAATTTTTCGTTTCTTATTAATTATTTAATTTAGCCTGCATTTTCATACATGCATGACAATATAGTTTGTTCTTATTCACCCCCTCATTCTGGCCCCATACCCTGTGTCCTCTTCTTGCCCATATCCTGCCTGCTGTTAAATAGCCACCCTTTTGCTTTCATGTCACAGGTAGTCCATTACTCTCTCTCTCTTGTTCTCCCTTCCGCCTTCCTCAAGATCCCTTCCTCCCCTCTCATGCTCTTCTTTCTAAAAACCTTTTATTTTCTTTTGGAACATAACTTCAATCTATATTAAATGTACATTGAAAATAAATTAAGCATAATCAATTTGGGGGAAAACAGTAAATTTCGCAATGTATAAGAATCAGTATGGAATCCATCTGCTTTTTGGCTTCCTGGCCTGAATGGGGAGACAGCAGGTTTATTCTTTGGTTTTCTGAGGTTGGTAGCCTGTTTTTTTGTAGTTGTTGTTCTTTTTTTTTTTTTTTGGTGTATGTGTGTGTGCGTGTTACCTTCATTCACTCTTCCTCTTCCTACTCCTCGTTTTTATTCTTTTTTTTTTAAATTTTATTTGCAAAACATCTTTGGCTTACCAGACTGGTGGTGATTTGTTTTCTGTCATGTGATTATTTTGAACGTATTAAAAAGGTCTAATGAGTATAAAAGATGAAAGAAATAGAAAAGCAAGTTAAATGAAATAAAAATACGGATATATTTTAAAATTCCTTAAATGTTATGGAAAAAAAACTATTATAAAATGCATTTTTCTTTTAGATGAAATCAGAATAAAGAACATTTAACAAAAAAAACTATAATGAATTTACTTTTTGTCTTATTAGTATCACTTTTAATACACACATGTGATTTCAGCATTTTTCTTAGAAATAGGTTTAGATATACGGTTTTGACCAGAGTTGATGAATTTTATGTTCCAAAGGTTGGATTTAGAGGAGAAATCCTAAGTTGTTGACATTGTAGTTACTTTTTCCTCCTATCCAAAGTGAAAATTATATTTAAGTTCTGTGCAGCCCCTTGGTGTCAGTGGAGGATTGGTTACAGAAGCTTCCCATCCCTGCAAATATCAACATTGACAGATGTTCAAGTCTCTCAAATACAGTGATAGCATATTTATACATAACCGACCTACATCCTCCTATAATCTTTAATTCATCTCCGAGGTAGTCATAGCAGTTAATGTGATGTACACACTGTGTAATTATTATACTGTATTACTGGGGAAATAATGTCAAGAAAAAAGTACATTTTCAGTACACATGCAAATACTTTCAATCTATGGTTGGCTGAATCTGCAGATATGGAACCTATGCATGGGAATGACTGCCATGATTTTTTGTACGTGAGTATGGTATGCGTGCATGTGTGTGTGTGTGTGTATGTGTGTGTTGATGTATTTGTGGATGTGCATAAGTGCACAGAGGCTAGCACTATCAAGAGTCTTCAGTAATTGCTCTCCACCATAGTTTAGAGACACTCTCACAGTGAACCCAGAGCTCACCTATTAGTCTAGACCAAGCTAGTCAGCAGGCCCTGGCCTATCATCCTGTCTCCGCTCCCTAGTGCTGGCATTGCAGGGATGCACCACCATTCCAAGCCTTTACCACGGGTGCCTGGAACTCACACTCAGGTCCTTGTGCTTATGCGGCAAGAGCACTTCTGCCAACCAAACCATTGTCCTGGCTTTGACTGGATGCTTTAAGATGATTTGCTACCATTGTAAGTACACTGTTTGCAAATCACCCAAATAAAATTTAATTGAAATAGTAACATAGTTCAAACATCCTCAAGATGATTAAAACAATGACTATAAAATTATAAAAATAAAGTCATCCAGTTAAAGTAAATGCAATTAAAGTCAAATAGCAAACTCACTTGATCCATTAGATACTTAAAAATAATAACATTAAGTATCTGTAGTGATTTTCCTAAGTCATATTTTCTTAAAATTACTATTAGTTATCTATAGTAGAAATTATAATGGCACTACATGAATTCTACATGCGGACAATTTTATAAGATACATAGTTCATCAGGCCACTAAGAATAAAGCAGTTTTTGAGTGAGTTTTAAGAGAAACATTTCAATTTTTTTTAGTGGGCTACAGAAATTGACTTTCATGTCTGTAGAAGCTCAGAGACCCAACATTTTAAGATATATTTACAGCCTTAAAATATAATATGTGTATAGCTGGATATATTAGTAAAGTCTCAGAGGCCACATAAAATACTTTGCTTTATTAATAGTCTGTGATAAAGTTAAAAACCAATGCATTGGAATATTCCACAAAGAGCCCAGCAAGTATGTAAGCTATTTATGTTTATTAAACAGCCTATAACCATATATCTAGAAGTTATAGATTCATACATTATTGCTTTAACCTTCCAGAGATGTAAAAATAGAATTTTCAAGAGCTTAAAACATGACTTTCATATGAAAAATCTACATGTCAGTGATTTATTGAACGCGTTAATGGATAATTAAGGATAGAGAAGCTTTTTCAGAGAAAATGTAAAGAGCGGCAAAGGTCTTCACAGTGTTTGAATAAAGGATGGTATGATAAGACGGTGAAATTACCCAAAATTCTGAATAATGCCACGCAGGGCAAAAAGAGGAGGACAGGGAGGGGGCGGATAGCAGCCTCATCAGTGGCGTCTCTACAGGAAACAGTCCATCAGCCTGGCTCTCTGTGGTGTCACCATCAACCCTCAGGGACTCCTGAACCAGCCTCATCAGTAATCAGTAAGAATTCACCCCAAAGGTCCCTATCAGATCATTGTTAAGGGAGACCACTAAACCATGCTTCCATATGAAAATCCCCTTTGGGGCTCAAGAGATGGCTTAGCGGTTAAAGCATTTGCCAGCAATGCCAAAGGACCCAGGTTCAATTCCCCAGGACCCACGCAAGCCAGGTGCACAAGGTGGCGCATGCATCTGGAGTTTGTTTGCAGCAGCTGAAGGCCCTGGTGCACCCTTTCTTTATCTGCCTGTCTCTCATTCTCTCTAATAAAATAAATAATATAATATAATAAAGCAAATCATGAGCTGGAGAGATTGCTATGTGGTTAAGTGTAGTTTTTCTTCAAAGTCTGTTGGCCTGGTTTCAATTCCTCAATGCTCATGTAAAATCAGATGCACCAAGTGGTAGATGCATCTGGAGTTCCTTTGTAGTGGCCTGGAGGCCCTGTCCTGCACCACTGTGTCTGAAATGGGAGAAGGAAACAGCTAGGCCAAAGACAGTCATGGGATTCCCAACATAGAACATAGATGCATTATAAATAAATACTCAAATTTCAAAAGTAAAAGAAATTCAGAAGCATCAAGTAATAATGACTCATACATGGGAACCTTCCCAAGACCATGAGCTCATTTCTCTTCAGAAAATTTGCATATCAGGAGGATCGTGTTACCTTCTTTTGCTGGAATAAAGCACTCAACTAAAAGCAGCTTGTGGGAGGGAAAATACTGATTTTGGCTTACAGTCTTGAGGCAAAAGCCTCAAGATTGTAGAGTAGAGGCTGCACATCACCTCTTTGCCAAGATAAGGTGGACAACATCAAGGAGGAGACTGAGCCAACTAACACTGGTAAGCTAGGGGTTAACGAACCTCAGGGTCTGCCCCTAGCAGAACACCTCCTCAGCAAGTCTCTACCTGTCCAGATTGCTACACATGAGTTTCAGTACACATGAGTGTATGGGGAGACACCTGATTGAAAGCACCAGAAAGGGGAGAGTGAAATGATTTACTCAAAATACTGAAAACACCTTCATGCAAAAATGTTATGCCAGGGCTAGAGAGATGGCTTAGCACTTAAGTGCTTGCCTGTGAAGCCTAAGGACCATGGTTCAAGGCTCGATTCTCCAGTATCCACATAAACCAGATGCACAAAGTGGCACACGCATCTGGAGTTTGTTTGCAGTGGCTGGAGGCCCTGATGCACCCATTCTCTCTCTCTCTCTCTCTCTGTCTCTTTCTCTCTCTATCACTCTCAAATAAATAAATAAAAATAAACAAAAAAAATTTTGCCCATCAAAAACTAGGGGAAGATAAAATCTTATCCAGACCAAAACTAACTCACTCACTAAGTAAGTAATGGTATTTGCCACAGCAAGGCCCATCTTACAAGAAATGACCAAAGGAGGTCTTCAAATTTAAAACAAAGCATGCTTCACAGAAACACAATATGACGTGAGAGCATGGATTACTGATAAGTGAAAAACGTGGAAACAAAACCAAACTAATATAATGTTGAAATGGTACCGCATAAATTACTTTTAATTTTAAGGGAGAGAGAGAGAGAATGAAGTTGAGAGAGAGGGAATGAGCAAGCCAGAACTTCCCACCACTGCAGACAAACTCAGGATACACAAAGGTGTATCTGGTTCTACATGGGTGCTGGGTAAATGAACTTGGGATGTCAGATGGCTTTGCAAGCAAATAATGTATTTCTCCAGCTCATAGATTACTTTTAATGCTTGCAGAGAGGTTAAAAGACAAAATTATTAGGAATAACTAAATCATAATGGCTGTGCAGTATGTAAAGTTCAGTCTTGCTTCAGTAATACCGAGTGTTGATGGGGAAATTAGCACCATGCAAAATTGTTGTATGATATTAAGATGAGATTATAAATTAAAGATAAGTGGTTATAGTTGCAAGATGCTTCAGACAGCATTACAATAATTCAAAGAGACATCTTATAATTAATATACAAAACAGAAAAAAGCAAATCAAAATAAGAACAAATTTAAAAAATAGAGATGAAATGAGAGAGGAGAAAACAACTCAATTCAACAGAACACTTCAAGTGTCATGCCAAGAGTTAAGTCTTCACCTGTCAATAATCACTTTCAGTAAAAAGGGCTTACAGTTCCCAGTCAGGGTACATGGTGTAGCTAGATGGGGTAAAAAGAACAAGGTTCAATGGTATGTCATGGACAGAAGACTCACTTTAAGGACATACAGAAGCTGGAAGAGATGAAAAGAGTTGCATATCAGACCTCCAGCAAGGTTCCTTATCTACATACCCTCAAGATGCACTTCGCATCTCTATCAGCTTTCTGCTTCTCTACTGTGGTCTCTTTGGAACCCCTTGAACTTTGCTGTGGGCTCTTTAACCCTTTGTGGACAGTCTATAACTAACTCTCTCTCTCTCTCCCTCTCTCTCTCTCTCTCCTTCTCTCCCTCTTTCCCTCTCTCTCGCTCACACACACACACACACACATGGTAGATGATGAATACATAGATATATGGTAGATCCCTGATAGAAAGATAGATAGATAGAGATATATTTATTCTGTGATATGTACTTTGTGATCTGAAAGTTAATACGAGTAGTTGAGTTTGGAAGAAAACAGCTTGTGTTAGCCTTGGCCAACTATCAAGGGAATTGGGAGTACCAGGCAAATTGCCAGCAGTAAAACCAATGTATTTTGTGGATTTATTGTTTGTTTAATAAACTCTTACATTGTAAAAATGCAAACAATAGAAAAGATATTGCATGCAAATAGGAACTAAAAGAAAGTAAATATATAAGTGTAATATAAGAGAAAATGAATATTTACTCAAAGATCATAAGATAATAAAAAGGCTAATTCAATAGGAAGACATCATACATATATATATATATGGAGGGAGAGAGAGAGACAGAGAGAGATACATATATCCATATACATGTTTTCACCTCACATCAAAACATCTGAAAACAAAATGAGTATTGGCATATCTGAAAGCAGGAATTGAAATCAATATGATAATAGTATAAGAATTCAATACTTGGCTGGCAGCAGTGAATACAACTAGAAGGAAAATCAATAAAGACAGCTGGCTTCAACAGGAGTATAAACCAACACACCTAATGGACATCTATAGAACTTTCTGCTCAGTGTCCAAATACACATTCTTTTGTCCTTTGGTTGTCCTAGGAAAAGCAACATAAGTAAAATATTGCCCAAATTCTGAAACAAACAACAAAAACAGCATGTCTTCCAAAACAAATGCACATGATACGGATGGTGCAGTTTTCTTGAGCCATTTATACCTCATAGTGGAATTATTTCATCCGATAGCTGGTAGAACCCACCCCTGGCTGGAGTGCAGACACACACACACACACACACACACACACACACAAGCACACTTCACGTGGAGGTTCCTCAGTTTAGAAGTACTGATGTTTGGGACATACCATATCACATTAAGCAGCATTGCTGAAGGGACATCCCAAATATCAGTGTTTTCCAGAACTTTCCCACAGGATTTAAATGTTTAGAAATGCAGACATTGTGGATTTTCTGAGTACTAAATATGCCTTTGCTTCTCACATTTCTCCCAAAGTTTTCTAAATTTTTAAAGAATTGTTACTATGACATGTTTTTTAAGTAAGAGGCTCAAAATATACTCACTAGATTCTTTTTTTTACAATTTTTCTTAGAAATAGACAAGTTCTTCTACTGGCATGCATAACACCTCAGCTTAAGTCCTTCTAAATGGAAGACACATGCAGGCCCCGTATGCTGAGAAAGTGAACTGCTGGTTCAACTGCAGAATTAGTTCCCACCAGTGACTCACTGCGGGAGGATGATGCAAGTCAGTGTTTCCAAGCTGAAGGGATGGTATTTGCTTGTTTGCGGAATGAAGATATTAAAGACAATGAAGGGATATTCATTTAAAGTAAAAAAAAAAAACTGCTAGACTTGGGAATTTAGCTAGGCAAGTGCTAGGCCCTGGCCTCAATCCCCAGCATCCAAAATAAACAAGGGAAAAAAAATATAAATCAATATTATAAAGGACTGTATTTATTCTATTCTGGGAACAGTTGGAGATACTTCAGGGAGAATATCTGAAAGTAATTTTCTGCGTTCCTTGGTGGCAGGGAACAGTGGGTAGGGATGGGGATTCTGGTCCCATGAGTGCTGAGTAAAAATCCGATTGAGAATTGTTCCAGGTATCTGTGGCGTAGGCTGGTCTGAGAACTGGGGAAAGTGCTCACTGAACTTCAATTATTTTATTTATGTGAGACTGTCTTTCTGTCTGTATACTTATCCTGGGTATGAAATTTTAAGGTTTTTTTTTTTTCCTACTGAAACCCATATTAAAACCTTGTGAGAGTGTGTTGGCCTGATTTGGCCGTGGGAGGGCATTCAGAACACGCAGGGCAATGCGCAGGAGATATACTGGGGGCGGGGGGGGGTATCATCTGTCACACAGATCAAGGAATTGGTTAGAAGTGATAAGTAGAATGATTCTGTGACCTATAAACATTCCCCAGTGATTCTACAAATACCTTGGGAAGAGAACGTGGAGTCCCCGGATGCTGATTGTGGTCAAGTGAAAAGTGGCTCTTGATGGCTGAGGAAGAAAAGCCAACAGGAGCAAGAGGAAAAGAACACAACTTTATAAAGTAACCATTCATTCTATCAGTCACCAAGCACACGTCAATGATATTAATTGCAGATGGATCACATATTCTATTCATTGCACTCAACTGGGACATCTGTATCAACTGTTCTCTTCTTTAGTGATGCATGTTATTAAAAGTAACAAATATCTAACAAGGCACCTTGCCCAGGCCCTGTACATATGAAGCTATTCATTATTACTGGAAACTGGAAGTCTTTGACAAGATAATGTTTTAAAACAAATACAAGACAGGACATTCTATATTAAATTGGAATTTTCAAGATTTAATCTTATGAAGTTTTTGCTTAATTATTCTTTTCATATGTAGTACTTCTATTCTATTTCTGGGTGTGATTATATATATTAAAAGAAAAGATTGGTCTAGGAGTTGATCCGCGGAGAATCCCTTCTAGCAGGATGACAGCATAATGAGAGAAGGTTAAATAAAGGGAGCCAGTGCGGATGAGGATCACAGAAGATCAGCATGGGAGGAAATTCAGGATATAGAAGCCATCTGGCCAGAGGTAATTCAGAAAATCCTCAAAAGGAAATCTAGCTTTTGTTAACATTAGGGACAACGCAGAACAGAAATGTTTTAAAATCAATAATATGCACAATTCAAGCTTTGGAGGGTGGATGCCCTGTAATACTGGCCTCAAATTTGGTAATGTGAGAGCATTTCATTTTCTTTTTATTTATTTATTTATTTATTTATTTATTTTTTTTTGGTTTTTCGAGGTAGGGTCTCACTCTAGCTCAGGCTGACCTGGAATTCACTCTGTAGTCTCAGGGTGGCCTCGAACTCTCAGCGATCCTCCTACCTCTGCCTCCCGAGTGCTGGGATTAAAGGCGTGCGCCACCACGCCCGGCTCGAGCATTTCATTTTCAAATATCTCTACTTAAAACTAAAAACTAAGGGGCTGGAGAGATGGTTTAGTGGTTAAGGTGCTAGCCTGCAAAGCCTAAGAACCCATGTTCCACTCTCCAGGTCCCACGTAAGCCGGACACACAAGGTGATGCAAGTGTGCAAGGTCACTCATGCGCACAAGGTGCACATGTCTGGAGTTTGGTCAGAGTGGCTGGAGGGCCTGGCATGCTAATTCTCTCTCTCTCTCTCTCATAAAATAAAAATAAATGAATAAGAAACCACTAAAAATAAGCTGTAACCTATCCAGCCTTCTAACACTTTCATCCAGATTATTTGCAAAGAGTACACGCACGATGTTTACACAATAATGGTTTGGTAAATGCCTGTGTACCGAAGGCAGTGATTGTGCAGTTGACGTGAGAACTCTGCTGTGCACAGATGTTTATCTTTCCTTTGCTTTTGATCTTCACCCTTGATTTTCCTCCCATGGTTCCTTTCTTCTTGGACTTCTCCCAGGCTGGCCTAATTTTAGAACTGACTCTCATATTAGCATTTCCTATAAGATATGGATAATTGCCAAGCAAATGGTAGAATTCTTCCTTTCCATGCTACAGATTTGAGCTCGATCTTTTAAATATACCCTACAAGGGAATGTGTTTGGGAACACAATCGAAAGTCCCGAGACTTTCTTTTATTCTTGAGAAATTGCATTGTTTTATTCCACAAATATTCAGAGCGTTTCCATGTACAAGATAGTTTTGTAGCTATTGGAGATAATCAATAAAGAACAATAAAATATTCCCACTATTAGAACACTTATATTTGTAACATGTGTGTGTTATGCATCTTTACCTTAAAGTATTTTTGTTAAACTTTAGATGCATTTGACTGCCTGAAAATAGGCACATGGCTATGTATTTTTTTTGCCTCATTTGGACTATTCTAGAGATGATTCCTGTTACAGTTACATTCTTGTTGCTGGGACAAAGCATCTAGCCAAAACTAGCTGACAGGAGCAAAGTTTTGTTTTGGTGCAGTCTTGCAGGGAAGCTTCCTGATGGCAGGGGAGAGCATGGCGTGAGCAGAGGCTGGGCATCACCACTGCCACAGCAGGTTAAAAAACAGCACTAGAAGAGTGAGCGAGTTAACACTGGCAAGCTAGGTACTGACAAACCTCACCGCCCCCAGTGACACACCTCCTCCAGCAAGGCTCCACCTTCCAAATTGCCACCAGCTAGGGATGCATTCAGAGCACATGAGTTTATGGGGACATCTGACTTGAATCATCACAGCTCCCTACACTTCTTATGACATTCTGCTGTGCCTTTGATACCTTCGTTGCTTATTGTGTCTTATCTCAGGTTCTTACTTCTACTTACTGAATATCTGGAGCAGCAAATCACGTGGGAATGGATTGGTGGGCTGGCTGACACAACCATCCGTCACTAGGGCCCCCTAACAGGATTCATACAGCCAGGGCCAATGTTGTCATTCCATCCTTGACCAGCTCCCTGTCTTTGCTGGGCTTTTCTGTATACCTGTTGTTGAGTTTCAAGACGTACTTGTATATGTGCTTACAGATCCTTTATCAAATAAATCTTTTACAAGTACTTTGTTATAATCTGTCTTTCTATTCTATTAACATTCAGTCGGCTGGGCATGGTGGCGCATGCCTTTAATCCTAGCACTTGTGAGGCAGAGGTAGGAGGGTCGCTGTGAGTTTGAGGCCAGCTTGGCACTACATAGTGAATTCCAGGTCAGCCTGGGCTAGAGTGACACCCTACCTCAAATAACACAACAAACAACAAAAAACTTTTAGCATATTTAATTAGTTGTTCAAGTTTAGTAGAGGGATTTATAGGGTGGGATTTTTGTCTTAGGAATCTCTCTGTTAATGTAGCCAGGTTGCCAAATCCAGTAATATTAATGTAAGTCTTTGGCATTTGCTGTGGCCACAGTCTCCTCAGTGGAGTGTGGAGCAACTGAGCACCCAACGTTTTGTGTGTTTCAAGGGCTTACCTCTTCACAAGTGTGTTTTTAGTACATGAAAGATTATTTTACCAAGTATATAAGTAGTACAATAAAGTGTGGGTCATTCCAGTTTTGTAAGTGACCAGCATTTAATCTGCATACAAAATTTTCCCATTGTATTGTCTGCGAGATTAATATAATTCCTTCAGAGAATCCAAGTGAATTCTTAATATTCAGTTTATCTTTTCTGTGTTTCCAACGGCTTCTGAGAGGGCAGCTGAAAATATCATAACATTAAAGTATTTCCTTTAAACAACTGAAGTACTAAGTGTTTTTAAAAGTATTTTTATTTTACTTATTTGCTTTACTTGGGCACTGGGGAATCGAACCTGGGATGACAGGCTTTGGAAGCAAGTGCCTTCAACTGCTGAGTCAGCTCCCCCACCCCCACTAAGTCTTTGTGATGCACAGAAGGTCATCGGAAATGAGATAAAACTCCAGTGAGTAAAGGTAAGAAAAACATAAAGTCCCCACAGAAAGGACTGGAAAAATGTTTTGTGAACTATCAGTCCTCTGGGATTTAGTAACTCGGTAAGAGTCCAGCCAGGAATGTGAAGTCACTGGCCCACAGAACTTGGATCAACCATATTTCGAAAGTTATAAATTTAGTTGTCAGGTTATTAATCTCCTTCCCAACTTGTGAAACAGCCAACTAAGCCACGTAGCAAATTATATCTTTATCTACTTTGATAATACATATTAATTTTCTTACATAGAGTGCAGTATGTTTTTGTTTCACTTTTAAAACATTTTATTTTCAATTTTTTTAACATTTAAAAAAATATTTTGTTTATTTTTATTTATTCATTTGAGAGCAACAGACAGAGAGAGAAAGAGGCAGATAGAGAGAGAATGGGCGCACCAGGGCCGCCAGCCACTGCAAACGAACTCCAGACATGTGCGCCCCCTTGTACACCTGGCTAACGTGGGTCCTGGGGAGGAATCGAGCCTGGAACCGGGGTCCTCAGGCTTCACAGGCAAGCGCTTAACCTCTAAGCCATCTCTCCAGCCCTATTTTCAAATTTTAAATATTTATTTATTTATTTACAAGCAGAGAGACATACAGAGAGAGAATGAGTGTGCCATGGCCTCCAGCCACTGAAAAGGAATTCCAGATGCATGCGCTACTCTATACGTCTGGCTTTACGTGGGTACTGGGGAATCGAACCCAGGTTGTTAGACTTTGCAGGAAATCACCTTAACCACTGAGCCATCTACCTAGCCCCAACATTTTTCTTTATTTTATTTTATACTTTTATTGTGGAAGAGATAAGGCAGCCATTGTTTCAACTCATTTATTTCACATATTAGATCCTTTCCCCAAAAGGTCCCATGAATTTCAAGTACAATATAACAATTTTTCCCAGACTCCCCAAATCCCTTTGTTTTATACTCTTTAGCTTAATTAATGGTATAAAATGTATCTATTTTCTAGTTAAGAATCTTCAAAGTTATAGTCATTTTCTAATTATCCCTGGGTGCCTCTGGCTGTGTAAATATGATAGCAGGTCCCTAGCCTCAAAATTTTAGCTGGTGTACACTTACCTATTTTGAGAAATATAACCAAACCCTCTCAGTGCCATTGAAGCATTTGTAAGTAGACTTCTATCAATCTTCCAACTTAATCTTTCTCTGCACCCCAGCACACACTTTACGACAATTACACTGAACCCTACACTACGATGTTTCTTTTATTTTACACTTGCTGTTCTTCTGCCTGCTTATTTCCACTTCCGTGACATGAAGCATCCTTTTCTCGTTTGTGGTCTCAAAACATCTTATTCTACTTCCTTGCAATGGCTTTTTCTACTCTCCGCCTCACGGTGAGTTCCTCAAGAATTGTCAGCCAGGCCGCTGCATTTTCTCGCCATCATTAGCACAATACCAGGCTCAAGGTTTGCAGTGGAGAATCATTCAAACCAATAAAAAGCTCAATGGAAAAAAAAAATGAGCGATTGATTTTCCACTTTTTTTTGTTCAAATTTAAATAAAAATTGTCCCTACCTAGAGACACCTAGCTGGGTATGATTTTTCATGAGTATTTTTTATTTACTAGTATATCTTTTTTTTTAAAATAACTTCATATTTCATGGTGCTTTGTTATTTCAAAAGTGGTGCAGGGGCCTCTAGGAAGATGGCTAAGTCCATGCAAGCTCGCCGCACACGCATGAAGCCCCGCGTTCAGATCCGTGGCAGCTGCATAAATTCTGGACATGGTGTCATGAACCAGTACTCTCAGAGCCGAGGAGGCAGGAACAAGAGAATTCTTTGGGCCTGCTGGCTAGCCATTCTCGCAAAATTCCGTGAGTTCTGGGCTCAGTGAGAGACCCAGCTTCAAAAATAAGGTGGAAACAAGGGCTGGAGAGGTTGCTTAGCGGTTAGGGTGTTTACCTGCAAAGCCAAAGGACCTTGGTTCAATTCCCCAGGACCCACGTAGGCCAGCTGCACAAGGTGGCACATGCGCCTGGAGTTTGTTTGCAGTAGCTGGAGGCCCTGGTGCACCCATATTCTCTCTCTCTCTCCCCCTCTCTCATAAATAAATAAATAATAAAATAAAGTAGAAGCAATGAATGAAGACACCTGATGTTGCCCTCTGGCCTGCACACACACACACATGCATATACATATACAACACATGTATACGACACATGAAGAAACAGGGCACCACCTTTGAGAGAGGAGTATCGAATGTCCTAGGCTTTTCCAGAAAAAAAAAAAAAAAAAAAAAAACCGACTCACATAGAAAGCATCAAAGCCTATGCCTTATGGTTCTAGGATTTGAAAGTAATTACAGTCAGCTTCCTACAAAGAGGTGGAATTTGCTTCGGTTATTAGAGTTTCAGTACAATTTAGACAAGCAGACGTACAATGAAAGTGTGTGATTTGTGACGTCAAGAGAGTTAACAAACCAAGGCTGGAGGTTAAGGATGATCAGCTGGGCACGACTACACGGCGAAGGGCATTCGAGATCAGGCTGAGGAGGATGGTATTTATGCCATCCATCCCAGAGACCTCTCTCACTTCCCGGACAAGGATGAGCCGTGGAGAAGGCTGACCTCTAGGATGGTTAATCTGGGATGTGCAGGTTTTGAAAAATGGAATGGAAGGGGGCGGAACATGGCTCAGGATCTAAAGGTGCCTGCTTGCAAAGCCTGTCCAGTCAGCCTGGGTTCAATAGCCAAGCCAGCCACATCAGCTCCATGCAAAACGTAGTGCAAACATCAGGTGTTTGTTTGCAACTGCAAAAAGGCACCTGGTGCGTACCAACATGGAGAGAGAGGGAGAGAGAAGAGAGAGAGAGAAACCAGCACTGGGAAGACCAAGATTGCACATTGATTGAGCCTCTCTGTGGCATGTTATCACGTACTGATATCGCTGAGCTTCCATCCTTCCCCTTTTGGCTGCAGGGGTGGCCTCATTTGATCTTGGCTTAAGCTAGAAAACTGGGGTATTTTGACCTACTCCCCTGGGCCACGGTGATAATTTCTCAAGGCGGGGAGGCAGCCGGCAGTTACACTCAGTTCTGAACTTCTTCGTCAATCAAACACAAAGGAAACTGTCTTCTCCCGGGTTGAGCAGTGTCACGTCCTGAACCCTGAATCTTCCCACTGAAGGCCGTGCAGAGGTTACATCTGTCGCCCGTCCCGTCCCGTGGCAGAGACAGGAGCTCACCAAAAGCAGTTTAGGAAAGCAGGGCTTGTTTCGGTTTATAGTTCGAGGGTGCAGTCCCTCGTCACTGGCACGGGCAAAGGGGGCCTGACACAGCTGCCCACTGTGCACCTGCATTCTGGAAGGAGAGATAACGGCGCTGCTCGCCTCAAGTCCCCCGGCCCACAGAATGGTGCCACTCGTGTTCAGGGTGCATCTTAACCCCCTTACAGACATGCCCAGAAGAGATTTGTTTCCATGGTGATTCTAGATCCCGTGAAGTTGGCCTTCAAGATTAACTGTCCTAGGGGCTCGAGAGATGGCTTAGCGGTTAAGCGCTTGCCTGTGAAGCCTAAGGAGCCCGGTTCGAGGCTCGATTCCCCAGGACCTACGTTAGCCAGATGCACAAGGGGACGCACATGTCTGGAGTTCCTTTGCAGTGGCTGCAGGCCCTGGTGCGTACATTCTCTCACTTTCTTTCTCTCTTTGTCTGTTGCTCTCAAATAAATAAAAATAAACAAACAAACAAACAGAGAAAGATTAGCTGTCATAGAGACTATGTACAAACTAGGCTACAGATGGACCACAGAGGTAAGTCCTGAATGTATACTTCTGCCTCTATACATTTTTTTTTTTCGAGGTAGGGTCTCACTCTAGGCCCAGGCTGACCTGGAATTCACTATGTAGTCTCAGGGTGGCCTGGAACTCACAGTGATCCTCCTACCTCTGCCTCCCGAGTGCTGGGATTAAAGGTGTGCTATACCATGCCCCCCTCTGTACCTTTGAAGTCACATCAGCTGAAAGGACCTTTGTACATCTATTTGTCTCACCAACCGTGCACACCATTTCATGGTGTCAGATTTTATGGCCAACGGCAATTCAGATGTTTGCATGCTAGAAAGAATTCAAAGCAGCCATACTTTCAAGACTTAGCCCTGGGCAACCTTGGAAATACACTGAGCCTATTTCATGGGTAATGGTGACTGGTAGACAATTGATGATTGATGAAAGTAAAGGGTTGTTTTGAATTACAGTATGTGAAAAACACGGGTGAGTTGTGAAGCGTGTCACGAAAATTAACTGTGGTGCACGTCCTCAATCCCAGCACTGGGGAGGCAGAGGTAAGGAGGATCTCGAAGTTCAAGGCCAGCCTGAGGCTACATAGTGAATTCCAGGTCAGCCTGTGCTAGAGCGAGACCCTAGCTCGACAAAACAACAAAACAAAACAAAAAGTGAACTGTGATACTCAGTACCACTTCTGGTCGCACTGACATTTACTGCCCTGTCCCCTGGCTCTTGGGATTGCAAAAGTCTTCCTGCATTTTCTCTTGCACACAGTTGTCCCACTGACTGCCTTTGTCCGTACATTTGTTGCTTCAAAACCGGAACAGGTAAGACTCACTTCTTCAGTGGAGAAAAATGAATTAATCTTTTCTTAAATCCCTTAGAAAAACATCACGGCAACAATGGAGCCTTTGCTGTTGAGTGTTTTACTAACGATCCGTCCTCCTCGAACCTTGGTGTGCAATTCCGTTGGCAGGTGTGACGCGGTCTCCATTCTGACCGCACATGGCAGATGATTTCACTAGCAAATGAGGAGCCTCGGAGCTGAGAAGATTAAACTCACTCCCAACACCATTTGAACTTCACAGAAACATATTTGTCTGAGTGACACCAGGAGCGAAAGTGGACAGACATAACCAAAAGGAAACGGTCTCAAGACAAGGATAGGGACAGTTTACAAAACCTTATATAAATATTCCTCTCGGACTAGCCAAAGCCCAAAGCTTCCATTCTTTCGAAGTTTGAAATCAGCCAGATTTGTAAAATACGTTTTTCAACTTGGGCAATGTATTTTCATTGTGCAGTTGAAATATTTTCTTTAAGCAAGACTTGACACATCTATTATTTAAGCTCTTTAAAATTAGCACTTCCTTTCTCTGATGGAATATTCCATTTCCTCATTTCTTGTCCTCTCATTTCATTAGGTAAAAAAAAAAAAAAAATCCCCTGAGTCCTCTGAAATACTTTGTAATTTTTTTCACCCCTTGGAATAATCTGCCTTTTATAATATTTACCTATGTCTCTGTTATAACTCCATGACCCATTTACTGTGGATTTTAAAAGTAACTTTTGGTTTCTTTCTAAAAAATGAAGAAAGACTCCAAACACTCGATGTCAGGACAATACTGACTATAGCAGCTGCCCTACATTGAGCTCGTAGAAGATGCTACTCCGAGTCTCAAGGGCGGTTCTTAAACCCTCTCTTGCCTCCGTGGGCAAGGGCACTGCCTTCTTCCTTCTCTCTCTCTCTCTCTCTCTCTCTTTTTTTAAAATTATTTACTTATTTGCTAGCAGAGAGAGATAGGAGAGAACAGACAGAGAGGATGGGGGCACCAGGGCCTCCGGCCACTGCAAACAAACTCCGAACACATGTGCCACCCTGTGCAGCTGGCTTACGTGGGTACTGGGGAATCGAACCTGAGTCCTGAGGCTTCATAGGCAAGCACCTTAACCACTAAGCCATCTCTCCAGCCCCTTCTGCTGTCTCTTAAATTCTCCTTCTTTCCCTTAGGCTTCCCCTCTTCTCTCTCCTAAAGCTTTAAGCTGTAAAAAAATCTTTCCTGAACCTTATCCTCTGGTCTATGGATTTCATTGTTTTAACGCATAAGACAAGAATCCAGAGAAACCCCCCCCCCTCAAAATTATTGGTGCACTGGCATATATTGATGCATTGGCAGAGAACACTCCAGACGTTCTTTATCAATAGTGATTGAAAACATATGCGACAGCGTAGTCTCTGTTCCTCAGACGTAAAAGCCCAGAGATCAAAGGTCCTTTAGGGACATGTGTAAGGTGACACAACCGTAGGAAAAGAAACACAAATCCTAGTCTCATTTCTTACTTTTGTGTGTACAGTATGTGTGATGTGTGTGTGGTACATACATACATGTACAGATGTGTGTGTCCTCTGCCCATGTGCGTGGAGCCCAGGGGAAGGTACCAGATGCCTGTACCACCTCGCCACTGTGCTTCCTTCAAGCAGGGTCCCTTGCTGCTCCTGGCTGGACTAGCTGACCAGAAAGCCCTGGTGCTCCTACCCACTGAGCCATCGTCTCCCTAGTCCCCCTGCACCCCACAACCTTTATTTCCAGCAGATGTTTATGCGTCTGAAGTTGTGTTCCAAATCCATCTCTTGCCATTTCCTATCTGCTTTCACTCCACCTTGCCCCATGCCCCCTTCAGGGAGTTCTCCATGCTTTTCCCTTCATCTAAACTAAAGCTGTCAGGGGCGAGCGGACCCCTCCGTTCTCACAGGCGTCTCCCCTTGCGGAGCCTGACGCGGGATGCTGTCGCCCGGTACAAGACAGATCCAGTGAGTGGCAGGATATGAACGACTTTTTCTGGAACCGTTTTTCTTGTGCAAGTAAACTTCAAGCAGTTCATAGATCACTTTGTCTTTTAGCAATATCTTGACTTGTGGGAACCAGTTTTGTTCTGTCAAAATGATCCAATAAGCAGAAAAAGATATTCTAGAAGTTAACAAGACTTGCAAACACTTTCAGGGGCTCAAAGCTGCATTCTGATGGCTGACACCTTGCCCTGACAGGCTGTAATTTTTTTTTTTTTTTTTAAAAAAAAGGCTTTCTTGGGCGGGAGAGATGGCTTAGCGGTTAAGTGCTTGCCTGTGAAGCCTAAGGACCCCGGTTCGAGGCTCAATTCCCCAGGACCCACGTTAGCCAGATGCACAAGGGGGCGCATGCATCTGGAGTTCATTTACAGAGGCTGGAAGCTCTGGCTCGCCCATTCTCTCTCTCTCTCTCTCTCTCTGCCTCCTTCTCCCTGTTGCTCTCAAATAAATAAATAAACAAAAAAAATTAAAAAAAAAGGCTTTCTTTTAAATGGCACATTCTTTCAAAGTTAGTGTAAAAATTTCTTCATATCCTACCACTTACTCACGTAAAGAAGCATGGGACAGGCTGGAGAGATGGCTTAGCGGTTAAGCGCTTGCCTGTGAAGGCTAAGGACCCCGGTTCGAGGCTCGATTCCCCAGGACCCACGTTAGCCAGATGCACAAGGGGACGCACACAGCTGGAGTTCGTTTGCAATGGCTGGAGGCCCTGGCGCGCTCATTCTCTGTCTCTCTGTCTCTTTCTCTCTGTGTCTGTCACTCTCAAATAAATAAATATAAATAAACAAAAAACATTAAAAAATAGAAGCATGGGACAAGACAGAGTGAAGGCAGATTGGAACCGTAAAGAGGTGGGTTTGGTAAGCAAATCCGTGTGCTAACCTAATCTACATAATCCCTCCTAGGTGACTTTAGGTCCTGTCAAGTTGACAATCAACATTAACCGTCATACCCGGCGCTCTAGGGAAGACAGGTAGGACATAAAAAATGACGTCACTTCCTTACCAGGCTGTTTCCATTTTCACTAAGGTCCTCTTCTTCCCCACAGTCTTGCTGCTACTATCCTATCATATTATATATATGAACTCTAGGATCAACTTAATATGATGATTTCCAGTTATATCCATGTTCCTATAGGTGACATAATGTCATTCTTTATTCTATTCTAATGCGTGTAAATTCTTTAAAAACCTATAAGGAAGTGTAAAAACACAAGTATTACTCGTCATTTCTAGTATTTCAAAAATCTTTAAGGCCTGGGAGGTTTTACCTTGATTTTATTTTAATATTGGATTTTTTTTTATTGAGCATATTCTTGCATGCACATGTACTGTTAAGCAGCCCACTGAGAAATTACTTAATGCATTTTGACTAATGCCAGGGGGAGGAAAGAAATAATATTTCGTATTAAAATAGTGCTATTTTTTTTCTGATCAAAATGTTTTGTGGTTTGCCTTACTCATACTCCCACTGTCCTGGGGGTCTGGCCTCACAGAGCCTAGTATTGAAACTCTGCTTCTCCTCCAACTTATATCAGATGACTTCCAGTGGTGCTTGATTGATCATGAAATGTACTGTGTTATCTCTAAAATCTACTTCTGGATCAGTGAGAGCTCTAAGGGCCTCTTGACGAAAATTCAGTGAAGATCAGTTTTGAAGGTATTCCCTGTGAGGAAAGATGCAAGGCCGGGTGCCGAGAGTGTTCATGTTTTCCCCTTGTCCGACGGTGCTTTCATCTGGAAAAGGAGAGCAGGGCATCGATACCTTGAAAGATGTTTTCTCATAATGCTAACTTTTCAGCTGCCTTTCAACTAGGTTGATAATCACAGTCGTTTCAAGTGAAAAATAAAATGAGTAGAATGAATAGGATCTAAAAGTTTTCCTGTTACATACACCCCAGATACCTAATGGATAAGGCATTGGCCTCCTAAAAGTTTTTCTACGCTTACTGGGCCCCCCCCCCCCCCCCCCCCCCCCCGCCACACACACTATAGACTATGTCTTGAAAATGCTCCTACAGAGCCTACAGAGATTTCCAAGCCAGAGCAAATGTGCTGTCCTTGGGGCCAGTTTTATGAGAAACAGGGTCATATATGAAAACAAACATTTTTTTTAATTTGAGAGAGAGAGAGAGAGAGAGAGAGGATAGGCACACCACAGCCTTTAGCTGCTGCAAATGAACTGCAGACACGTGCGCCCCTTGTGCACATGTGTGAAATTGTGTGCTTGTATCACTGTTTATCTGGCTTATGTGGGACCTAGAGATTCGAACATGAGTTCTTAGGCTTCACAAGCAAGTGTACTAACCACTAAGCAATCTCTCCAGCCTGGTACAAACATTTTGTAACCAATGATTGCTTTACACTTTTCAGTGAGAGGACTTTTAAAAACTGAAGTGAAGGAACACATGAGGGAATTACAGAATGTTCTGGCAAACAAATAATGCTAAAACAAATAGCTTCAGAAGGACTTCCCAGTCCAATAGAAGACTGACAATGGAGCTAGTTAGAATAATCCAAGTTACAATCCTAAGAATAATAGTTCACATTTGTTATATATATATATATATATATATATATATATATATATATATATATATGTATATATATGCATATATAATTTATAAAGGAATAGGCTAATGTTTCTCCAATATAGACACTTCTATTTTTTTAAAATTGAAATTGCAGGAGCTGGAGAGATGGCTTGGTAGTAAAGGTATTTGCAAAACCTAACCACCCTACTTCAATTTCCCAGTACTCACAGAAAGCCAGATGCACAAAGTGGTACATGCATCTGGAGTTCATTTGCAGTGGCTCTAGGCCCTGATGTGCCCATTCTCTCTTTGTCTTTCTCTCTCTCTCTGCTTGTAAATAAATAAATAATTAAAATGCTTTAAAAATTTAAATTTCAGATTTCAAGACAGACCACATGTATGAATACATATACATATATGTGCATGACTGTACACATTTGAACCAGGGTATGTATATACACCACAGTGGACTTTATTCAAACCATGACATTCAAAGTGTGCTACTATCTGTAGATCTTTTATCACATTAAATATTCCATGATGAAACTGACTTTCCAGGCCACTAATAAGGGATAAACAAGGAAAAGGAGACGCACATGTTAAGAGAGACAGCTATCTTCACTGATATTATTTGCAATTTAAACATTGTTTAGGGCTACGAGTTAGTGGTAGCTCATTCGCTTAGCATGTGCAAAGCCCTGGGTCTAATACTTCATATTTCTAAGATGAACCAAACAAAATTAAGAAAATAAAAGGGTTCAGTTACAGTCTTGGTCATAATGCTAAGATTGAATGAGTACAATTTACAATGTGTGATGGTTATAAATCTATTGGGGGCCAGGGGAGGAATGTGGTGGTTTGAATAGAATAGATGGCCCCCAATATATTCAGTTGTTTATTTGTTTTTAGTTTGCATCTCTAGCCATCTGGCTGGAGGCAATGCCATTGTGTGGATCTTAAGGTGTGGTGGTGGATTTCAGATTACAATCTAAAGATATGCAAATTGTTCCTGAAGTGTGCTCTGGTTTTTGACCTTTAGGCTTGTACTGCTCTCTCTCTGCTTGGGCCTGTGAAAGCAGGCCAGTTTCTTCTGCTTTTATGGAACGTCCCCTGGATCTGTAAGCGTCAATAAATCCCTTCCTCCATAACTGTGCCTGGTCTGGAAGTTCATCTCAGCGAACCTGAAGCTGTCTGCTACAGGTGGTAACTCATGAAATTGTTTGCACAGCTCACCCACTTTGGTTGTCCTGCCTAGATCTCAATGAGTTTGTGATAAGGGAACATAATAAATTATACTGTCCAATGGAATATATATATATATATATATATATATATATATATATATATATATATATATATATATATATATATATATATATATATATATATATATATATATATATATATATATATATATATATATATATATATATATATATATATATATATATATATATATATATATATATATATATATATATATATATATATATATATATATATATATATATATATATATATATATATATATATATATATATATATATATATATATATATATATATATATATATATATATATATATATATATATATATATATATATATATATATATATATATATATATATATATATATATATATATATATATATATATATATATATATATATATATATATATATATATATATATATATATATATATATATATATATATATATATATATATATATATATATATATATATATATATATATATATATATATATATATATATATATATATATATATATATATATATATATATATATATATATATATATATATATATATATATATATATATATATATATATATATATATATATATATATATATATATATATATATATATATATATATATATATATATATATATATATATATATATATATATATATATATATATATATATATATATATATATATATATATATATATATATATATATATATATATATATATATATATATATATATATATATATATATATATATATATATATATATATATATATATATATATATATATATATATATATATATATATATATATATATATATATATATATATATATATATATATATATATATATATATATATATATATATATATATATATATATATATATATATATATATATATATATATATATATATATATATATATATATATATATATATATATATATATATATATATATATATATATATATATATATATATATATATATATATATATATATATATATATATATATATATATATATATATATATATATATATATATATATATATATATATATATATATATATATATATATATATATATATATATATATATATATATATATATATATATATATATATATATATATATATATATATATATATATATATATATATATATATATATATATATATATATATATATATATATATATATATATATATATATATATATATATATATATATATATATATATATATATATATATATATATATATATATATATATATATATATATATATATATATATATATATATATATATATATATATATATATATATATATATATATATATATATATATATATATATATATATATATATATATATATATATATATATATATATATATATATATATATATATATATATATATATATATATATATATATATATATATATATATATATATATATATATATATATATATATATATATATATATATATATATATATATATATATATATATATATATATATATATATATATATATATATATATATATATATATATATATATATATATATATATATATATATATATATATATATATATATATATATATATATATATATATATATATATATATATATATATATATATATATATATATATATATATATATATATATATATATATATATATATATATATATATATATATATATATATATATATATATATATATATATATATATATATATATATATATATATATATATATATATATATATATATATATATATATATATATATATATATATATATATATATATATATATATATATATATATATATATATATATATATATATATATATATATATATATATATATATATATATATATATATATATATATATATATATATATATATATATATATATATATATATATATATATATATATATATATATATATATATATATATATATATATATATATATATATATATATATATATATATATATATATATATATAGAACCCCGCTTCTTTTTTTTTTTTTTTGTTCATTCTTATTTATTTATTTCTTTGAGAGTGACAGAGAGAGAGAAAGAAGGGAAAAGAGAGAGAGAGAGAGAATGGGCGCTCCAGGGCCTCCAGCCACTGCAAATGAACTCCAGACGCCTGCGCCCCCTTGTGCATCTGGCTAACGTGGGTCCTGGGGAACAGAGCCTTGAACCAGGGTCCTTTGGCTTCACAGGCAAGCGCTTAACCGCTAAGCCATCTCTCCAGCCCAGAACCCCGCTTCTTCAGCCTTCCAGTGCGGACTGGGGAGCAACAGATCTCCAGCAATCATCCAGGCTTTAGGTGTCAGATTGGGACTACTGAGGCATCCAGCCTCATGGGCAGAGCAGCTTCTCAGACTCCCCCAAGCCTGTAGACAGCTATTGGACTGCCAACTTGCACTTGCGTAGGCCAGTGTAATCAGTCCCCCTGTAGGATACGTATTTATTCTACTGGGGTTTGTACCTGCAGAGAACCCTGACCAATTCAGCTCTCTAGTCATAGCTATGCACTGAAGAGAGGGGGTTAGCCGATGTCCGTCACCTTCCTATCCCATGTGTCAGCTGATCAATTGCCGTCCATTCTTCCCATTGAAAACTTTCCCAAGGGTCCCGTCACCCTCCTCTGCTGGGATGAAGCACAGTAATATTGACACTCTGTTGTCTGTGAAAGAGTTGGTGTGAAGCCCGGGTGAACGTGGTGGATGTGCCCACACCCGTGCTGCTGATGAACTGCAGCGAGGTTGCTGTCTGTCCACAGGAGCCTGCGAAATCTAATAAACATGAATTGGGAAGCGTGGCTCCAGTCACCCGTGTGCTGGCAAGGACCCTGACCCTGCTTTTGTTGGGAGTTCGGACATGGTATTTCTTTCCCACACCTTGCTCGGTGCTGTCTAAGAATAGACTTTGGGTGTTCGCAGACCTGAGAGCGTTCTCTCCTTTCATCTCCCAAGCGCACGGAGGGTGTGGAAACGATGCACAGTCTGTTCTTTCCCCTCCTGACCACATCTGGTAAACAAATCTTGAGATAAAAACATCCTCGCCGACTTTCATCTCTTTGCTTCAGAAAGCATTTCCGACATCCTCGCCCTGAGAACGGCCAACACAGGCTCATCCCAATGCATGAAGTGAATCAGAAGAATGCGCTGAGCTATGTCACACCATTAGTGTGAAGCATTGCTCTCCTTCCCGCTGCAGAAGGGCTGCGTCCTAAAGCGTTATGTAGCGGATGACAGTGCCTCACAGGCTGCAAATGGCCACAGGCGTGGTAACGCCAACAGAGGCACATTGGTGCTGGCTTCTTCCACAAGATCCAAAGGATATAAGAAAACAAACTTAAAGCCGGGTATGGTGGCGCACGCCTTTAAGCCCAGCACTCAGGAGGCAGAGGTAGGAGGATCGCTGTGAGTTCTAGGCCACCCTGAGACTACATAGTGAATTCCAGGTCAGGCTGGGCTAGTGTGAAATCTTACCTCCAGAAAAAAAAGAAAGAAAAAAAGAAAACAAACTTAAATCTGTAATAAACCAAGCCACTCCAGAAGCTATATTAAGACCTTTGGAATTTAAATAAGACAATACATCCCAGAGAAAGGCCACTTAGCTATCTCAAATATCCCAAACATTTTCGGCAATCTTACAGGCTTTGGTGACTATTTTAATATGGTGGGGATTACGATCTTGGCTTGAAAGGTGTGACAGAAGAACATTTCCAAATATTTGTCCATACTGAGCCAAAGTTTGAGCAAGAGAAAAAAAAAATTGTAACTTTCCACAAGGGATTAAGACTACATGGTCAAATGTATTTGTAACATCTTTTTGTGCATATGGTCGTCTAACAACAATCTTAACGAATTACCAAATCACTGAAGAATATGATTCATATTTCATTTTGGAATTTGGGACCAAAATATATTACATTCTCACTTCTGCATATAATGGATTTGGGAAGAAGTTACAAAATGCTTCAAGAGTCGCGGGTCTGGGTTCATCCTCTGCCATACATTTGTGATTTTTTTTTCTCCCCCACATACATTTACAGGGCTTTCTCCCTCAGCAGTGCCAGGAAGTCGCTATGTTCTGCTCAGCTACAGAGGAACTGAGACTGAATGAAAGAAAGGAGGGCTGGGGAGATGGCCCAGCGGTCGAGTGCTTGCCTACCAAGAGTGAGGCTCTGGGTTCAGTCCTTAGCAATGTACCTGAAGGGAAGGAAGGGGGGCGAAAACTGGCATAAATCCCATTTAGTGTGATTTGTGTTGATAAACAAACATGAGAGGCCTATCATAAAGTGAGCTGGCTTAATATGCATTTATTTCATGTAGCAGCACAGTGTTGATAGAGGTTACAGACACATAAACAAGAGTATTTGTATTGGGCTGGAGAGATGGCTTAGCGGTTAAGCGCTTGCCTGTGAAGCCTAAGGACCCCAGTTCAAGGCTAGGTTCCCCAGGACCCACGTTAGCCAGATGCACAAGGGGGCGCACGCATCTGGAGTTTGTTTACAGAGGCTGGAAGCTCTGGCGCGCCCATCCTCTCTCTCTGTCTCTCTCTCTGCCTCCTTCTCTCTGTCGTTCTCAAATAAATAAACAACAACAACAAAAAAAAGAGTATTTGTATTGCCATCCCTTACATTGGTACTAGTAAAATTATGTTCAGGTGTAATATGAGGTTTGAGTCATACTTCTGTCACTAATATCACATGTCAAGAATCATCTTTGTTTAGACTTTGAACGATTAAGGTGTTCAGGGCTGGGGAGATGGCTCACAAGTTAAAGGCGCTTGATTGCAAAAATCTGCTGGCTTAGGTTTGATTCCCCAGTAGACACATAAAGCGTGATGCACAAAGTGGCACATGTGTCTGGAGCTCGTTTGCAATGACAAGAGGTCCTAGCATGCCCATACTCACGCTTCCTTTCTGTGCAAAACTGAATTTTTAAAATACAAAAATAATGAAGCATAAACAAAATTTTCATGATGGAAATTAAGAGAAATTATTATGGAGTAATCATAGACCTTTTATTTTTCTATTAAGGATGCACATTTGTTGAATGCAAGATCACAGAGAGGAAATAAAACTTATATATATATATATATATATATATATATATATATATATATATACTTTTACTTTTTTTTGGACTTTTAAAGGATACTTTATTTTTTTATTTTTATTTATTTTTTATTAGTCAGTTCTGTATTCAGCAAATAGAGTCATTTTGGTACCATTATTAGGCTCATCCGTGACCTACCCCCTCCCCTTGGCCCCTCCTTGTTGAGGTATACGGGTCATGCATTGTGGAGTTAGCCCACAGTTATGGGTAAGCTAAATGTCTCTGCATATCATGACCCAACATGTGACTCTGACATTCTTTCCGCCCCCTCTTCCGCAAAATTTCCCTGAGCCATGTTGGGTTCATTTTTGGTCTGCTTCAGTGATGAGGTGTTGGGGGCCTCTGAGGCTCTGGCTCTCTGATTTGGTAGGAGTTGATTTTTCTCTGTGCTGATCTCCTTCCCCCTTGTGCTGGTGTCTGGTGTACTTTTACTTTTAACTGTATGTTTCAAACTTGAATTTTGGGCTGGAGAGATGGCTCAGTGGTTGAAGGTACCAGATTGCAAAGCTTGATGGGCTGAGTTCGATTCCCCAGTACCCACATAAAGCCATATGCACAAAGTGGCACGTGCATCTGGAGTTCGTTTACAACAGCAGGAGGCCCTGGCATGAGCATACTCACTCTCTGGCTGCCTCTGTCTCAAATAAGTAAATGACTAAAAATCTTTTAAAAACTTGTATTTTATATGTTCATGTTTGTGAGTAGCGCAAATGATAACTAATTTTTAGAAATTAAACTATTGTAGTGACAATATCTTATGTACATCTTATTGACTTCCTTTGTTCTTTTTTTTATTAGTGAGAATTGAAATGACTAAAATGTCCACTGCTGAGGAAATATGTGTATATTCACTTCACGAGACTTGACAAAACATTCTCCAAAGTCAGTATTCTTACAGTTGCCCATTGTTTTAACGTCTATTGAAATGATAGTACTTTGGACAAAAGAATACAGATTGACTTATGGTCAGACCTGTGCTCATATCCTATGAAAGGATTTCAGGGTCAATAAAGGTCAGCTCAGTGAAAAGACAATGACAACAGATATTGGCACATTGTAATGGAAAGAGGATTAAAGATTGTGCTTCAAAAAATGGAATCATCTGCTTCTAAATGTGAAATTATCCATGAATAGATCTGTTCCGGCAACTAGACAACCAGTCAGCAGAAAAGCTGCAGAAAAATCTGGGTTTTCACGCCTAGATGTTGCAGTCCACATTATAGCCATGTCTTTTGCAAAAGTAAGTGACCCAACATTAAATGATGGGTTTTGTCAAGGATTAAGGGTATACCACTCAACATAAGTTGTTATCTATAACCCTTTAAAAATGAATGAGCTCTTGAAATGACAGATCATTGATAAGGAGTTTGAAATAAAAAGTCACAGAAGTAGTACCTGTTCTATCTGGGCTTATTTAACAGAGAATAGAGAGAGAAAAAATCAAATGTATCAAGGATTGCCACATTTCAAGCCCATTGAAGGGACAGCCCCTTGTTATTTAGGTCTAAACTGAATCACGAGGCTTCAGGTTGTGCAAAAAGATTTCTCAGTAGATTTTCAGAAGGTCTCCACTCAGCGCCATGAATGGGAGGAACACGTCTACTCTGGGACTGCAGTTCTGTAGACGGAAGCCTGGAGGACGACTCGGAGGGTGTCAGGCTCTGTTTGTCTCTTTTCCCAGAACCATCGAGTACCATACAAATTGCACTTACGTAAATGACATCCTGGATGGAGAGGATCAATAAACAAAGGGATCAATAAGCAAAAGGTGAGGCACTGAAACTGTGTTGTAACTTCTAGGAAGAAACAATCCAGGAAAAAGAAAAAAAAAATCGTCATTTTTTTTTTTTTTTTTGGTTTTTTGAGGTAGGGTCTCACTCTGTTGGAGGCTGACCTGGAATTCACTATGTAGTCTCAGGGTGGCCTCAAACTCACGGTGATCCTCCTACCTCTGCCTCCCAAGTGCTGGGATTAAAGGCGTGCGCCACTATGCCTGGCTTGAAAAATAAATTTTTAGTCTTGATAAGTAATTTCCAGAAGACAGATTTATTTCCTTCCTTCCTTCTTTTCTTCCTTCCTTCCTTCCTTCCCTTCTTCCCTCCCTCCCTCCCTCTCTTCTTTCTCCCTTCACATGTGATGTGAGCATATGCACTTTTGTATGTATATGGAAAACTCCAATTAATCTCTACCTTGTTCTTGGAGACAAGGTCTCTTGCTGAACCAAGAGTTGACCAAGTCTGCTAGACTAGCCAGTCACTGAGGCTCGGTGATCTCCTTCCCATCCCTCCCTAGCACTGGGATTAAAGGAATGCACTCCCAGACTCAGAATTTTCACGTCGCTTCCAGCTAAACAAGGCCCATTCAGACTGGACATGCCGGATGCCCAGATGCTCAACACACTGAGGACCAGCCCTTAAGAGCCTCCTTCCTCGAGCTCACATCCTCTGGCAGAGACCCCCTGTGATGCACCAGCCCTGCATGTCTCCATCCTAGGCAGTCAAACTTCTCAACGACAGTCCACACGTGACCCACGGTTGGGGAGGACACGAACAGCACCCTGTGTGTCACACTGTGCTGAACAGAGAGCCTCTCTCTTCTGTGGACTCTTGGGAAGCTGTCTAGTGGTGCTTTCTGGGGTCTTCTCACTTCTTAGATTTATTGAGCCACTTCGCATAATATACGTGTTAGGGTTGTTCAGAAGAAAGTGGCCAGCAAGACGCATGGTTGCTATATACACACTTACCTATCGTCTGTCTCATCCACCTGCTATCTAATCATCTGTTAGTAACATATCACTTAGTCCTCTCATCTTTCATCATCCATATCTATCCATTCATCATCTATCCTCTATTAGCATTATCTAGCATTGCCTTTCATCGTTCTTTTTTCTACTATCTAGTATATCTATTATCCATCTATCCATCAGTCTAACTGTCTCTCTATCTACCTATCATCTATCTATCTATCCATCCATCCATCCAACTGTCTATCTATCTATGTATCTATCTATCTATCTATCTATCTATCTATCTATCATCTATCTATCCATCCATTCATCTATCCATCTATCTGTCTGTCTATCCATCCATCCAACTATCTATCTATCTATCTATCTATCATCTACCTATCCATCCATTCATCTGTCTATCCATCTATTTATCTGTCTATCTATCCATCCATCCATCCAACTATCTATCTATCTATCTATCTATCTATCTATCTATCTATCTATCTATCATCTATCTATCCATCCATTCATCTAACTGTCTATCCATCTATCTGTCTGTCTGTCTACCTATCCATCCATCCATCATCTTTCATCTGGAGAGACTTATTTTAAAAAGGAGTCTCACACGACCATGGAGTAGTCTTGGGAGTTCTAAAAGCTTCAGGGTCATCTGGCAGGTGAGCACTCCCAGGAAGGGTCAGCACAGCTCAGGAACAAAGCCATGTCTGGTGACAATTTCATCTTCCCTCGGGAGGTCAGTTCTTTTCCATCCAGGCTGTCAACTGATTGGAAGAGGTCCCCACACATGATAGAAGTCAATCTGCCTTCCTAAATCAATTGGCTTAGGTGCTAATCTAATCTGAAATGCTTTAATTTCTGAAATCATGTGGGATCAAGAATATCAGTCCCATAGCCTAGTCAAGTTGGCATACAAATGAACCGTCATGTGATATTATTCACCCACTTGAAGTTTACAATCCCAGGGATTGCAGGATATTTACAAGTAAGTCCTACTGTTCTCACAGGCAATTTTAAACCATTTTCATTCTTCAGATTAAACTTGATATATATTTTTACATGTTTTATTTATTAATTTATTTATTGATTTATTTTTTATGTGACAGAGAGAGTGAGAGGGGGGGAAAAGGCAGATAGACACACTGAGAGAGAGAGGGAGAGAGAGAGAGAGAGAGAGCACAAATGGGCATGCCAGGGCCTCTAGTCACTAAACAAACTCCAGACGCATACGCTACCTTTTGTATCTGGCTTTACATGGATACTGGGGAATTGAACTTGGGTCCTTAGGCTTTGCAGTCAGGTGCCTTAACCACTTGGCTATCTCTTCAGTCCCTAAACCTTATAATTTTACATAGAATCCACTTAGTTCCCAGTCTTCCTCAATCCCCAAGAAGCCACTAATGTATTTTCTTCCTGTATACATTTGGCTATTCTAGAAATTACATTATGAATGACATCACATTTTATCAGTCAGTTGTTTTTTATGTCACTATAACAAACTACTGGAGTCAGGCAACTGAAGGAAGGAAGGATTTATTTCGACTTCTGCTTTCAGAGGTTTCAGTTCATGGTCACTGGGTTCTAGTGTGTCTGGGCTGGTGTGTTTGGTGAGGCAGAATATTCTGGAGAGTATGTGATGGAGGAAAGTGGCTCACCTCAGAGTTGGCAGGAAGCACATAGACAGATAGGGAAGAGGTGGGTACAAGGCACGTGCTTTCTCCCAATGACCTGTTTCCTCCAGCCCTACCTCCTAAAGTTTCCACAGCTTCCAAAACAGCACTCCCATCTGAGGACCAAGCGTTCAATACATGAACCTGTGAGGACATTTCATACATGGACAAAAACTCATATAACATGTGGGTTTTTATTTTTTTTACTTCTTTCATAATGCAATGTTTCCTAGGTCTGTCTTTGTAGTAGTACATACTGATGCTTTATTGCTCCTAATGGTTTAACATAGCATTCAATTGCATGGATGTACAGTGATTTGTTTATCCATTAACCTATTGATAGCTCAATGGGACGTGCTTTTTTTGGGGGGGGGACTCTTATGAATGATATTCTTATAAGTATTCATTTACAACGTTGTGGGCATGTGTTTACTTGTCTTGCACACGTACCAGGGAGTGGAATTGTTGAGTCACATGGTATTGTGATTCAAGGACATGCCAAACTGTTGCTCAGAGTTGCATTGCCCCATGTCACATTCTCAGTAGCAGTGTCCTTACAAAGACTCCGATTTCTGCAGGTTCTTGCTAACGTGTGTTATCTGCATTCTTTGTTGTAGCTATTGCAGGAAGTGTGAAGTGGGCTCACGGCTCACGGCGGGTTTGACATGCATTTCTGCCAAAGTGTCTTCCATGTCTTCATTGGTCTTTCGGTTATCTGTCTTTAAGAGTCCTTGCTCCTTGTAAGTTAACTTTCCCTGGAAACAAATTTATTACAAAGTAAATGATTTGAGAAAATTTTCTGGAACTTTTGAAAGTAAAAAATGTTTTATATTGTTCTTCACTTGACAAGTCAGAATTATACATATTTGCGGAGTAATCGGTGATGTTTTAATAAACATTGTGTTATGTTTAAATGAGGGTATGCATATTTGTCTCCTCAAAAATGTATTTGCACTGAAAACTGTCAAAAGTCTTCTTCAAGCTTTTGTAAGTACCTGTCCTTATTTATCTTTACCCTACTGTAGAATAAAACACCAGAGTCGGTTTCTTCCATCCAGCTATTACTTAGTATCCACTGGTCTGCCCTTCCCAATATTTTTCTTTACTCTCCCCTTCCCAAAACGCTCTCTACTTCTATGAGGTCACAAAGTCCACATCACTATTTTTTATTTCTTGCTCATATCTAATAACCATTTGCCA
Organism: Dipus sagitta; assembly: GCA_036346955.1. Classification (NCBI taxonomy): domain Eukaryota; kingdom Metazoa; phylum Chordata; class Mammalia; order Rodentia; family Dipodidae; genus Dipus; species Dipus sagitta. The sequence goes on along the minus strand of CM070789.1, from coordinate 3,941,406 downwards.
AATATAAAGTCCCGAAAAGTTACTGTCACATTTTCTTCTAAGAGTTTTATCATTTTACAGTTCTATATCCAAGTCTGTGTTGTATCTTGAGCTTATTTTTATAGATGGAAGAAGCTTATAGCCCAATTTAAAAAAAATTATTTACTTGGGTCCTGGGGAATTAAACCCAGGTCAGCATGCTTTGCAAGCAAGTGTCTTTCCAGCTCCCAATTTCATTTTTGCAGGTGCCACCAGTTATCCCAGTAACTGCTCGGATCTCCACACTTGTTGCAGGTCTATGTAAGCGGTTAATCTCATCTTGATTTAATTTAGGTAGGTCATACATAAATCAAAGAAATCATCCATGTCTTTCAGATTTTCATACTTATTGGAACATATGTTACTATACTATGTCCCTATGATTTTTTGAATTTCTCTGTTATCTGTTGTGATGGTGCCTTTTTCATCTCTAATTTTATTAACTTGTGTCTCTTCTCTCTTCCTTTTAGTCAGGTTTGCTAAAGGTTTATCAATCTTGTTTGTCCTTTCAAAGAACCAACTCTTTGTTTCATTGATTCTTTGGATTTTTTTTTTTTTTTTTTGGTTTCTATTTGTTGGAAAACTGTTCCTTTTACATTGCATGGTCTTGGTATCCTTGCCAAGGCTTGACACGTGGTGTTATTTGGCCGTGACTATTGATGTCTGGATTTGGTTTTCTTTACTAGTCTCTCGGTTAGATTGCATTGGCCTATACATAGATTATTATGCTGGTATCACATTCATCACTAGTGTCTTACTACAGGAAATCCTCCTGCCTTGCTCTGTTTCCAGAATTACCCAGTTATTGTCTGTCTCTTGAGATTTCATACAGAGCTCAGCATCAGCTTAGGCATCGCTAAGAAGACAGGTAAAAATTCACTGGATCTGTAGATTAATTTGGCAGAGCGTTACCACCTTAACAAGATTAAGTCTCCTTGTTTGAAGAGGGTTGAGACAAAGCCCACCCTGGCCCCTCACTTATGATCTTCCTGCCTCTACTTCCCGGGGGTTGGGTTTACAGGTGAATACCATCAGACTAGGCTCACAATATTTAATCTTCTAATTCATGAACATGGTATGTTTTGCTCACTTCTGAAATACTCTTATCCTTTTTTTTTTTTTTTTTTTTTTTTTTTTTTTTTTTTTGAGGTAAGGTCTCACTCTAGCCCAGGCTGACCTGGAATTCACTATGTAGTCTCAGGGTGGCCTTGAACTCACGATGGTCCTCCTACTTCTGCCACCCAAGTGCTGAGATTAAAGGCGTGTGCCACCATGGCAGGCTTGAAATATTCTTTTTCTTGAATATTTTATTTATTTATTTATTTGAGAGAGAGCACACGTGAGAGAAAGAGGCAAATAGAGAGAGAGAGAGAAAATGGGCATGTCAAGGCCTCTAGCCAGACACATGTGTCGCCTTGTGCGTCTGGCTTTACGTGGGGTACTGGGGAATCAAACCTGGGTCCTTTGGTTTGCAGGGAAGTGTATGAACCACTAAGCCATCTCTCCATCCCTACTTATTCTTTTTTTTTTAAAAAATATATTTATTTATTTATTTATTTGAGCGAGAGGAAGAAGCAGAGAGAGAGAGAGAAGAGAGAATGAGCACTCCACGGCCTCCAGCCACTGCAAATGAACGCCAGATGCATGTACCACTTTGTGCATCTGGCTTACGTGGGTCCTGGAGAACGGAACCGGGTTCCTTTGGCTTTGTAGGCAAACGCCTTAACCGCTAAGCCATCCCTCCAGCCCCTCTACTTAGATATTCTTTAATGTCTCAATAATGCTTTGTCATTTGCAGAGTGTAAGATATGCTCTCTTGTGTCTCACTTAGTGCATGAATTTTACTCTGTGTGGTGTCCCTTTACCTGGATTTCTTCTCATTTCATACTGTTTGCAGCAGTTACCTGCCCCCCGAGCAGAACCTCCCCGTGAGTCACCTGGTCAGGAGAATGTACCCCCCCCCCGAAGTTCATGCCAGTGCCGACCAAGAGCTTAGCCCCAGCCACAGGGAAATGGGGGAATAAGTGAAGCTGATTTCCTTCTCTTGCCTGGGAACAAGTCCCGGATGCAGGGGAATGGAGAGAGAGGCCATGGGCACTCGCTGTACCACACAGGAGTGAGGTCTTTAGCTTGCTGGGCCTGAAGAAAAGAGACAGAGTGGTCTTGATACAAATGGCTTGAAAAGTTACACTTCATGCAAACTTTCCTAGGTTTTCTAGGGCGGATGTTGAGTTGTTCAGTGTAGTCCTTGAGCAGCATAGTATCATCCCTGCAGGAGTGAGGGATCCTGTGGGAACATGCGACTTACCCTGTCGGGGCACTTCCTGAAGCTTTGAGCACGTTTCTCTTCACCGCGCTCATCATCACGAGGGGACAGCTGTGACAAGGTCTTCTCAGACTCCCCCAGAAACGCCATATACTGCAAAACTGGGAATGATACAGCCCAGTTCAGGGAATTAGTGTGAGAACTGAATTAGCTAATCTGTGAACGTGCTTGAGACAAACGGCATTCATGCTTTCTATTAACATTTACTACTGCCGTTAGTTTGTTTAAATTTCTTTACACACACACACACACATGCACACATCTCTCTGTGTGTGTGCATATCAGGGTTTGATGCCTTTGGGGAACTGAATGCAGCCAGTAGGCTTTGTAATGACTGAGCCACCTCCCCAGCCCTGTCATTACTTTATTAACTATCATGGTGACTAGTGACAGGGTAGTGTGGAACAAGCCGTGAGACCAGAATTCCATTTTTAATTTATTTTTTGGTTTCTCCCTGTGTGTACGAAGGCGTGGTGTGTGTGCGCTAGTTTGAACGCATGGCCCTGTAGACTCAAGTCAGTTTTCATTAAACTTCCCATTTGAGCCCCTAGCCGGCCGATTCCTCCTAGAGGGCCGGTCACTAGGGGCAGATCTGAGTCCAGCCCTGAGGTTTGCTTGGGGCAGATCTTCATTCCAAGCCAGAGGTGTAAAGAGAGCAGTTTCAGCTCTGGTGGGTGGGTTTGGTGTTTCCTGACTATTTGGTGGTCTCTGCTTGCATATACGAAAGGGAGCCAGCTTCTCCAGCCTGTGAGGGAACCTTCCCCGGTTCGGTAAGCCTCAAATAAACCCTGTCCCATAAAATGCGTCTGCCTAGATGTCCGACCTGGCAACGTGGAGCTGACTACAGCGGCCTGCAGGCATATTCTTGTGAGTGGGCATGCGCGAGTGTGTGGGTGCACACATGTGTGCGCATGCGTGTGGAGGCCGGAGGTTGAAGGGAGTGACCCTCAGTTGACGTCCACCCGTTTACTGAGCCAGGGTCTCTCCTGGAACCTGGAGCTCATCGATCTGGCTAATCCAGCTTGCCCTGGGGTTACCATGTATCTTCCTCCTGAGTGCTTGGATTACAAACAGGCTGCCACTCCCACTTGGCATTTATAGGGGTGCTGAGTACCCAAATTACAGGTATGAGCCACTCTGCCCAGCTCTTCTTCCTATATTTTGAGGGGTTTTTTTGTAAATAATTTTAAACTTTATTTATATTTATTTATTTGAGAGGGAGGGAGAGAGAAAGAGAGAATGGGCACGCCAGGGCCTCCAGCCACTGCAAATGCACGCACCCCTTGTGCATCTGGCTAATGTGGGTCCTAGGGAATTGAACCGAGGTCCTTTGGCTTTGCAGGCAAATGCCTTAACCACTAAGCCATTTCTTCAGCCTTTTTTTTCTTTCTTTTTTTTTTTTTTTTTTTTTTGGTTTTGTTTCTGCTTTGCTTGGGAATCAAAACCCAGGCCTATGCACTCTAGGCAAGAACTCTGCCCCTGGATTATCTTCCCAACATTCAGCTTTATTTATTTATTTTTTTACGAGCATGTGTCATAAGTACAAAGAGTAAAAGAGAAACCCCAGTCCGTGTCTGCAGGCAAAAACAAAGCTGAGGTAAGCTCTTTATGACAAGTTGCGCCTGGTGACAGGGTGATTAACTCAGACCTTTATCATTTATTGGTGTGAACCTTGCTCTGACATCTATGACACTTTTTGCTGTGCAAAAATCAGAAAGTGCCAAGTAATGGTCCGTTAATGTAACCAGTTATATTTTGTGCAAAAAGTGCTGGGGAGAATCCTGTACTGTGTACTTCGCTTCCCCTCTCTCTCTCTCCTTTTTTTTTTTTTAAAGGAATGTTACTTTTTAAAAAATTGTTTATTTTTATTTATTTGAGAGCGACAGGCAGAGAAAGAGGGAGAGAGAGAATGGGCACGCCAGGGCCTCCAGCCACTGTAAACGAACTCCAGACGCGTGCCGCCCCCTTGTGCATCTGGCTAACGTGGGTCCTGGGGAGTCGAGCCTCTAACTGGGTTCCTTAGGCTTCACAGGCAAGCGCTTAACTGCTAAGCCATCTCTCCAGCCCTCTCTCTTTCTTTCTTTCTCTCTCTCGCTCTGTATCATGGCAGACCAAAGTGCAGCTGCTGAGTTCACAGGCCCCTTCCATGGTTCTCCTTGGAATGGAAACCCAGCATTCAAGTTGCATTTGCACAGAAGGAAACTCATCCTGCTAAGGTGTTTTCTGTTCAGAGTGTTGTATCCAAGGCCGCATTCTTCATAAATAGCTGAATACCATGAGCTACTTAGGGACTTGATCTTTTTTCCCCCCTTTCAAGCAAATCAAAGAAGCTGAGTTATATAAAACAAGAAAATATGTAGAAATGAATCATTCATGTCTTTTGGACACACTGTACTAAATATGCGTGTTGCAGTCGCCTTTTCATCGTGGGAAGAAACTCCAAAGCAGAAGTAGCTGATGGGAGGCAGGTTGCTTAGTTTGGCTTACAGACTAGAGGGGAAACTCTGTGACAGTCATTGCCCCTGACACCACAGGTGGCTAGAACAGCAGGGGTGAGGCAAACTCTGACAAGGGGGAGCTGAGCTGTCGCACCCCTAAGCCCTCCCCCAGAAACACACCTCCTCCAGCAAGGTTCCGCCTCCCAAATTGCCATCAGCTGGGAACCAAGCCTTCAAAACACACGAGTTTATATGGGACACCTAATTCAAACCACGACAACCCTGCTGCCATATATACATATATATATATATATATATAATTTTAATTTATTTGACAGGGAGAAAAAGGGAGAGAGAGAGAGAGAGAGAATGGGCATGCCAGGGCCTCCAGCCACTGCAAACGAACTTCAGATGCATATGCTACCTTGTGCATCTGGCTAACATGGATCATGGGGAATCGAACCTGGGTCCTTTGGCTTTTCAAGCAAATGCCTTAACTGCTAAGCCATCCCTCCAGCCCTACATACACCCTCTTTTTATCTACCAAGAAAGGTAAACTGAAGCATCCTTGTGCTGTAGGAGAAGAGTTCAAAGTACTGCTCAGTTCAGATAGTTCCCAGGGGAAAAAAAGTGAGGTAAAGTGAAAAATCTCTTCAATTTTCTAACAGCTGAGCTTAAACTGCTTAGGAATGTAATGATGGTTGTTAATACAATATAAACAGGCTCATGAGTATTTCAAGACCCTATCCCCCCATTTCTCATGTTCTCTTCTGCAGGTCCATCTCCTTGTTGATAATGTGAAAAAGAACTTGAATAGATTTTCTCTGCAGTAAAGTAAGTAGTCATGATTTCAGCACAAGTGTCCATGAATTAGAATTCCAATTCCAAAGAAAACATTTAGAGTAAGACTCCAGTGAAGGGACTGGAGAGATGGCTTAGCGGTTAAGATGCCAGTGAAAAATGGAATCAAGGGTTTATCTACTGAAGGCCTGTTTTACATTCTTGAGTGAAGAGGAGTTGAAATGTAGCACAGGCTGTAACTCCTGAAATAACGTGCAGTAGTCAGGGTCTGGTAGAGATTATTAGCAACGCGAACCAGATGCATGATACATGGCTAATGATTTTCATCAGCCAACAAGAAAATGCTTCTGAAAAAAAACTCTGTTAAAAGACTTTATTCATGTAATTGAGAATTTATAGAACAAGTTTATAATGAACCTTTTGTTTCAATTATCTAAATATACAAAGTCATAAAATTGTGAAACTATAAGTTTATTTGAAGTCTGTTTATAAGATTAAAATTTTGACAATAAATTAATGATAACAATAAAATGATATAATCAAAGGCATTCTAGCTAAGTGTATTAGTGGGAAAACAAACTGACTATCAAAAAAAATTTTTTTTTGCTTCTTTTAAAATCTGAAATTTGAAGCCGGGCGTGGTGGCGCACGCCTTTAATCCCAGCACTCGGGAGGCAGAGGTAGGAGGATCGCCGTGAGTTCGAGGCCACCCTGAGACTCCATAGTGAATTCCAGGTCAGCCTGGGCTAGAGTAAGACCCTACCTCGAAAAACCAAAAAAAAAATAAAATAAAATAAAATAAAATAAAATCTGAAATTTGGGGCTGGAGAGATGGCTTAGTGGTTAAGGTGTGTGCCTGCAAAGCCAAAGGATCCCAGTTCAATTCTCCAGGACCCACGTTAGCCAGATGCATAAGGTGGCACATGTATCTGGAGTTCGTCTGCAGTGGCTGGATGCCTTGGCACACCCATTATCTCTCTCTCTCTCCTTCTCTCTGTCTCTCAAATAAATAAGTAAATAAAAACTATTTTTTAAAAACCTGAAATTTAGGTTAAAGACTATGTTTCATGCTGTCCCTGCATCTTTGGGGGATGGTTACATGTATTCCTTTAAAAAATATTTTATTTATTTATAAGATAGAGTGGGAAAAAGAGGCAGAGAGAGAGAGAGAGAGAATGAGTCTGCCAGGGCATTTAGTCACTAAAAATGAAATGAATGCCTGACACAGGTGCATCTGTCTTATGTGGATACTGGGGAATTGAACCTGAGTCCTTAGGCTTCACAGGTAAGCACCTTAACTGCTAAGCAATCTCTGCCAGCCCACATGTGTTCCTTATTCTCATTACTGTTTTTTTTTTAAGTGTCTGCTCCCCCCCCCCATAATTATATTAGTTTACAAGGATTCTTATAGCAAAGCTTAGGTAGTTGAAATAATAAAACTTTGTTGAGGGGTGGGGTTCAAGGTAGGGTCTCACTCTAGCTCAGGCTGATTTAGAATTCACTATGTAGTCTCAGGCTAGCCTTGAACTCACTGTAATCCTCCTACCTCTGCCTCCGAAGTGCTAGGGTTAAAGGCGTGCACCACCACGCCTGACTTAAAAACTCATTTGCTTACATTTCCGGAAGCTGGAGAGTCCAAGATCAAGGTATAGGCAGAACTGTTTTCTTCTGGGTCCTCCCTCCGTGGCTTGTAGGTAGCTGTCTTCTCTACATGGTCCCCACATCATCTTCCTCTTCTGTCTGTGCGCAAATAGCTCTTCCCATGAAGACACGAGCCACACTGGATTAAGATCCACTTGAATAACCTAATTTTAGTGCGCTGCCTCTTAAACACCTTAACTGTAAATACAGTCACATTCTGACATTTCACATCTTAGAATATGAAGTTGGAGGACTCCCAGTTCAGTCCATAACAACATATACATATTCCTTTACAAAGGGAAGTGAAGGAACTTCATTGAAATAAGACAAAGAGAGAAAAAGAAAGATATCTCTTCTCTGTGTTTTCACTCAAAATTAGTAAACTGGTCTTTGTTAATGAAGTGGTCTTTTTATTAATTATGTACTTTATTGTATGAACATATCATGTGCTGGGCATGCTCCCACTAGGCTATACTTGTATATCGCCTCTCCCCTTCACCCCCATTCTACTGAGAGCCTTCCCCCGTGGGGTTACTGAGTGTGATTAGGAATCTGTCCTTTCAAATCCTGATTAACTCTGCCAAGTATTTTTGGAGCTTGGGCGTAGACTGTATACTGGCATTAGGCCCACGAAGACACTTTCCAAGGCAGCATTTTCTGGGGCATCTTCTTGTCCATCTGGTTCATGTTTGATCTGTACCTGCCTCTGTGGGAAGTTAGTGTCAGTCTCTTTTTGACAGTTAGAGAGTAGAGAGGGTTTCAGTGTCATTGACATCTGAGATCCACAACTACAACAGAGTCACGATCTCCAGGCCACAGCAAGTGAAGGGGGAAAAGAATTTGAGGGGAAGCTTCCAGAAGTAAATCAAGCCTTCCTTGCCTTCTGGTAATTAATGCTGTTCTATGCGGGCAGTGGGACCTGGCATGACAGAGCTTTGAAAACTCTCTTACCATCAGGCTCCCTGGTGGAAGATACTAGTTAGGTTAATTTAGTTTCTTTTTTTTCAAACTTTTATTTTATTTTTTTTTAGAGAGAGTAAGAAGGAGAGAGAGAGACAGAATTGGTAGGCCAGGGCCTCAGCCACTGAAATCGAACTCCAGATGCTTGCACCACCTAGTGGGCATGTGTGACCTTGTGCTTGCCTCACCTTTGTGCATCTGGCTTATGTGGGATCTGGAGAGCTGAACATGGGTCCTTAGGCTTCGCAGGCAAGTGCCTTAACCACTAAATCATCTCTTCAGCCCTTGGTGCCTTCTTTAAAAAAAAAATTGTTAAACATATTATAAGCAGAAACAGGGGGAGAGGGAAAGAGGGGGAGAGAGAGGAGGATTGAATGGGCACACCAGAGCCTTGTGCAACTGCAAATGAACTCCAGACACATGCACCACTTTGTGCATGTGGGGACAGTACCTAGGCAAGCAGTCTTTTAACCACTGAGCAATCTCTCCAGATCACATTTGCTTTCTTTAAGCAAGGTGGAGTTGAGGGAGAGGGTAGAATCTTAAAAGGAGGGGCCTAAAGGAGCAGCTTAATGAAAAAAACTAAAAAAGTGTGAACTCCAGATATCAATGGCTGTAACTAAAGAGCTGTCAGCCATATTTAGTTCTCTAACATGTGATTGAACTAAAATTCTTTTTTTTAAACAACCAAACAACTTCCATTGCATTTATTTATTTATTGCCTGAAAAATCGAGAGAGAGAGAGAGAGAATTGACAGAGCAGGGCCGCCAGCCACTGAAGTCAAACTCCAGATGTGTGTGCCATGCTGTGCGCACATGTGACCTTGACTCACTGTGCATCTGGCTTATGTGTGGCCTGGGGAGTCGAACAGGAGTCCTTAGGTTTCACAGGCAGGTGCACTAACCGCTAAGCAACCTCTCTAGCCCTGAAGTAAAATTCTAACATAAATCACTAAAGAACATGCTTTAGCAAAAGAAATAGGAAAATGCTTTTATAACGCTCCACTGATGTCATTTATTTCTCTCCTTTCAATGACATATGCTCAGTCACAAAGTGCTTCCAGGGCTTCACTGTTCCCCTAGAATTAACTTGCCAAACTCATAAGAGATTTTTTGGGGGGGGGTGTAGGAAAAGGCAAGATACCAAGAAAATGAAATTTTTTGGCTGAACATATATATATATATATATATATATATATATATATATATATATATATATATCTGTATCAGTAATGAACTTTTTTTTTCTTGAGGTAGGGTTTTGCTCCAGCCCAGGCTGACCTGGAATTCACTATGTAGTCTCAGGGTGGCCTTGAACTCACAGTGATCTTCCTACCTCTGCCTCTCGAGTGCTGGGATTAAAGGCGTGCACCACCATGCCCAGCTCATGAACTGGTTTTATACACGTACAAATACATGCATGTAATTTATAATCATGACTGAATTGAAATGAACTAGTGATACTGAAAATGTATTTGAAAACTTAGAAGATTCATTAATGTATGGATTAAACATAACCCATAACGAAGGCTGTCTATCTAGAAAGTATGAGATTCAAAATTAACCTAGATACATATCTTCTTTAACAGAAAATAGCCACATATGGCAACAATCATTAGTGTAAACACGGAAGGAAACTGAGTGTGTCCAAATGTAAGTGCTGGGGGGATAGCTCTGTTGGGAAAGTGCATGCCACACACACAGGAAGACCTAAGTTGGGATCCTCAGTACCCACAAAAAAGTTGATCATAGGGGCTGAAGAGATGGCTTGGTGGTTAAGGCACTTGCCTACAGAGCCAAAGGCCCCAGGTTCAATTCCCTAAGACCCACGTAAGGCAGATGCACAATGTGGTGCACGAGTCTGGAGTTTGTTTGCAGTGGCTGGAGGCCCTGGTGCGCCCATTCTCTCTCTAACCCCCTCCCCTTTCTCTCTTTCTCCCTCTAGTTCTCAAATAAATAAATAAATAATTCAAAATATTACAAAAAGAAAACTATGGAAAATGCTGATCACAGCCACATATACCTAAAATCCCAGAAGTAGGGACACAGAGGCACGAGGATCAACAGATTCTAGGTAATTGTAGTCGCTGGATTAGTGAGCTCGGCTTCCGTCAGAGTCTCTGTGTCATAGAAATAATGTGAAGAAAAGTTGAGGAAAACACCCACGTTAACTTCTGTCCTCCACAGCCACGTGTTCTCATGTGTATGCACACCTTCATACACAGATGTACCCACATACAAATGTGCACACACCATGCACACATTCACATGCAAAAGACAATATAATCTAGCATCAAGTTATCTTTTAATGTTTTGTTTGTTGCAGATCTTCTTCTCCTTCTCCTTCTTTGTAAATACACGTTTAAAAGCAAAGTTCTGATTGACCTATAAGTCCAGCTACTACTTGGGAGTCTGAAACAGAAGGATCACAAGTTCAAGGTCTGCCTCAGCAAGTTAGTGTCTCAATTAATTAATTAATTAATTAATCTAGGGATGCAGTTCAGTGGTAGAGTGCTCACCTAGTATGTTTAAGACCCTGGGCTAAATACTTTTAGTGCCATAAAAGAAAAGGACAAACCTTTTATTCTCTTTCTCTTTTCTTCTTTCTTTCCCGCCCCCCCCCCTTTTTCTTCCAGCACTGGGTCTCATGCTGTACCACAAGGCTACACCCTCAGCTCTATAATTGTTTTTCTTCCACATATACACCCTGTAAACATTTTGTTCATGTCTCAACAATGCAGCTCTCATTATTTTCCTCTGTCCTGTTAATGTGGTTAATTACTTCGGTGTCTGGAAAGAAGACCCGTCTGCTCTGGACCTTGGGGAGCATTTGTCACCAAAGCAGGACACCATCTTTGGTAGGATATTGTTTTTTGAAAGAATGTATAGCCATCATCAAAGGCCACACTCACAAAGAGTTAGTGGGTGGCAACTTAGATTCTTTTCTAATTAAAAAATGGGGCTTTCTTTTATTTATTTATTTTCTTTAAATTTAGAGAGGGAGAGAAAGAGAGAATTGACATGCCACGACTTCAGCCACTGCAACTGAACTCCAGATGCCTGCGCCACCTAGTGGGCATGTGCGACCTTTTCTTTGCCTCACCTTTGTGCGCCTGGCTTATGTGGGATCTGGAGAGTCGAACATGGGTCCTTAGCTTCACAGGCAAGCGCCTTAACCGCTAAGCCCTGTCTCCAGCCCATGAAAAAGAAGTTTCTTAATGGAAACTTTTGTTGTCCCAGAAACATTACCTGACATACATTATGGTCGACAAACTACCTAAGAGTTACCAGGGCCTCATGTTGTCCACCAGTTATCTAGGAAGACTAGACCTGGGGGAGCTTGAACCCACCTTCCAGAAAATAACTAATAATGTGAAAATGAATAAGAAAGTAGTGGCCCCCTGCCCGCAGGATCAAACTGCTTTTCCTCAGCTGGTGTGAAATTCTTTCTATGGTCATAGCTAGCTATGAAACCACAATAGAATCCTAATTCATGGCACATTTCACCACTATTATGTTGAGATGATGATTCCAGAATGTTCCAGATGAGTGAGCATTGAATGAGGCACCAGGGTGGCCTGAAGAATTAGTGATTTTTTTAAAGAGTCTGGGAATTGTCCAGAAACTAAGATTTTCAAATGAAAATCGTGTTCAAGGAGGTCCGAAAAGTGAGAAGGCAAGGGTCTGAAGGACCAAGACTCTGAATTCTTCTGCAAAGAAAAATACCTACAATAAGCTCTGTCTCTTGGTTCTTGAAGCCAAGGGGTGAAATGAAGAAGCGTTTCTGTTTTCTGTCGTGTCTCTTGTACGGCTCTCTGAAACATTAAAGAATTATTTTTAAAGGGAAGCAGAGAGAGAGAGGGAATGAATATGAATGAGTGAGCCAGGGTCCCTTACTATTGCAAACAGACTCCGGATGCATGGGTGACTTTGTGCGCCTGTCTCTGCATGGGTACTGCGGAATCATACTGGGACATGCAGGCTTTGCAAGCAAGTGCTTTCAACCATTCAGCCAGTTCCTCTTCTCCCCAGACCCCAACATTTTTGAGCTTTCAACAGAAGTACAGGATCTTGCTAGGAAAGAATTTCATGAGCTACAAAAGGTAAAGGGAGAAATGTCTGTTTTGGTCTGCCCTGACAAATCATATTGACCATGATTCATGCATTGATGCTCTCTTGCACATCTGTGAATATTTAGGTGAGCTATCCAGGGTCCATGTGCATTTCTTTTACACCCATGAGGAGAGAATGAGTGCCGGGTGAGCTGGGAGTGTGGTCAAGTATCTCTTGTGCTGTTTCCTCAGCCCTTAGGAGCGCAGTAAGTACACTCACTGCCTCAGTGAGTGCGTCGTCGAAATGCCATTCCTGCATCTGGTACAAGTGGGGTGTTTTGGAGGTTGGGCAGCTAATTATCATGCACTCACTTGGCCATCTGTTCTGTATCTGGGAGTGGTTTAATATCTGACGGAGGAGATGACCTGCACACACACCACAATCCCCTGTCGACAAAAAGTAGAGGACTTGTCCAGTCTATAGAATATCATGATTTTGTAGTAATCTAAAATTCAAGGAAAATGAAAATTCCCAAAAGCGTAGGATTGCTTATCAGAACAACTACTTTAGGAAGGTAAAAGAAGATGAAATGGAGAGGGGGGGGGAAGACAATGAATTTATCTTTGAAGAGCTCTAGCTAGAGGCTGTGAAAGACCTTGAGTTATATGTGCTGAGCCTTTTCCATGGCTTCCTGTCCCTGCTTTGACAGTCAGTAGGTGCATCTTCTAAGTGACCAGTTCGCGTGTCTAAAGCAGAAGACGAAGAGAGTAAGAAAGCCTGACCCAGGGCTGGAGAGATGGCTCAGTGGTTAAGGCACTTGCATGTGAAGTCTAAGGACCCAGGTTCGATTCCCCAGTACCCATCTAAGCCAGATGCACAAGGTGGCACCTGAGTCTGGAGTTTGTTTGCAGTGGCTAGGGGCCTTAGTAAGCCCATTCTCTCTCTCATTTAAATAAATAAATTATATATATATATAAATTTTTATATAATATTTATATATTATATATAGTATATATTATTATATTTAGTATATATTATTATATAATAATATAATATATAATGATATACCATATATTATTATATACAATATAATAATATAATATATACATAATACAATGATATATATTATATCATTATCTTATATAATGATTACTTATATGAATATAATTATATAATTATAATAATATATAATATATGTTTTAGATATTATATATGTATTTAAAAAAAAGTCTAACCCCTAGGAGCATGTGAGGGTAAGGGGCCTCAAGCATCTGCAGTGCATTCACACATGTCTCGTACATACTCTCACATGTTAACAGCGTCAGTCGTGCTCATTCTCAAAACTGGGAGGAGAGGATCCAGGGTTTGGGAGCTTGAAAGGAAACCCCAAGGGAAGCTTGTACCAACTATGGCAACATTTTTTTCCAGCTTCTTATATGTACACAGCTTCTTAGATGCAGCTGTGCATGTCTAAGAGAAGCAGTGCATGTAAGACTTAGTAACTACCATCTGCTTGTGGATGGGGGGCTCCTGACGGGACTTCTAGTGATCCCCACCTCCTGGTACTCACGCCTCTCCTGAGTGAGAGCTGGCCAGTGCTCCTTCCCTTCCTCCACTACTCCATATCTGCTCTTTCCTTCCTTATCTTGGTCCTCTCTTCTCTTTCTACTTGTTATTTTCTCCTCCTCTTTTCTCTCTCCTCTTGTTTTAGCTTTACAGCAAAGTAGAGAGTGGGTACAGGGATTCCTTACCTATCCTCCCCATGTTTGCATAGTCTCTCCATTATCTGTGTCCCCCGGCATACCGAACAACACTTGCGGCCGATGAACCCACATTGACACATCATGGTCACCCACAGCTCACAAGTGACATTAGGCCTCTTGGTGTCATGCATTCCATGTTTTCTCACAAATGCATAATGGTATGTGTCCCTCTCTGTAGTATTAGAGTGTCTCCTCTCTTAAAATCATCTATATTTCCCTGTTCTGTATGTTGCCTTTACCTCGGATCTTGTTCCTGTTTTCACAGTGTTGTATATTTCCCTGTTATAGAGTCCTTGGTCTCATGGCCATGCAAAATTAGGCACAGGGATGGTAAGGATTGAGCCAAGCAAAGGAGATTTACCAAGAGAACAATGAAAAAGCCATGCCAGGGTTAGCATGCTTAGGATTTCAACTAGAGATAGAAAGGAGAAAAGGAAGTTAGGCTTTTTTCTTTTTTAATGAGTTATAACACAGGAAAGTAGGCAAGCCCAGCAGTGAGAATATGTGGGGTACACATCCATTATCCCATTAAGGAGCTAACTGTTCCTCTCACCTACTTAACCTGTTGTTAGGTGAAGGGTGGTCTTTGAACATGGAATTGACGGGCTCTGTTGGATCAACTCTTAAGGGAGGGGAATATAATCTTATATTTTGAATAGCTTACTCTATACTTCAATGCCAGAGGAGTTTGTTCCTCTGACCAGGAAGAAGTAGTTTTTTTATTTTGCTTGTTTGTTTGTGTGTTTTCTTAATTGGCCTAAACAAAAGCTATGATTCAGTTCCCCAACTTCTTCCTCTCATCCCCTGGAAGAAGAAATGGGATGTTTCCCTTTGAATTGTTACCAGAGAGACCGGAAGAGGTTCGTAGTCCATAGAGGACGTCCAGTGTCTGCCTACTTACAACGGTAGTCTTGTCTTTTTCCAGAATGTCACATGGGATTCATAAACCATGGAGCCTTTTTTTTTGCAACAGTCTTTGGTATTTTCATGATTTGATCATTGCTTCTTAATAACTGAATAATATCACATTGTGTGGACAGAACACTGTTTGTTTACCTGTCCCCTACTGAAGGATACCTTGTCGGCTTCCAAATTTTGTGCATTTAAAAAAAATACTTTATTTTTATTTATTTATTTGACAGAGAAAGAGGGAGAGAGAGAGAATGGGCATGCCAGGGCCTCCAGCCACTGCAAATGAACTCCAGATGTGTGCGCCCCCTTGTGCATCTGGCTAACATGGGTCCTGGGGAATCGAACCTGGGTCCTTTGGCTCTGCAGGCAAATGCCTTAACCACCAAGCCATCCCTCCAGCCCAAATTTTGTGCAATTTAAATAGAAATACTATAAGTATCGACGTGTGGGTTTTTGTATGGACATAAATTTTCAGCTCCTTTCAGTAAATAAGTATACCTTCTGGATTGTACAGTGAGATTATGTTTCATTCCTTGCTAACTCTTCCGCCAAAGCTGATGTCCTGTGTAGAATAGGTGAGAACAGGGGGCTATAGTGTATGGCTGTCACTGTCCTGGGCTTATGATTCTGTGTGTGTTCTAAATTTATTTTGGCTTTTTAATTTTTATTTATTTATTTCAGAGAGAGAGAAAAGAAGAAAAGAAAAAGAAGAAGTAGAAGAAAGAGAGAATGAATGCACCAAGTTTCTAGCCACTGCAAGCAAACTCCAGACGTGTACACCACCTTATGCATCTGGCTTTATATGGGTACTGGGGAATTGAACCTGGGTCCTTTGGCTTTGTGGGCACCCATATAAAGCCTGATACACAAGGGGGCACATGCATCTTGAGATCTCGAGTTTGTTTGCAGTGGCTGGAGGCCCTGGCACTCCCATTCTCATTTTCTCTCTCTCTCTCTCTGCCTCTTTCTCTCTCAAATAAAAAATAAAGATAAAAATATTTTTAAATGAAAATACCCATCATATTAGACTGTGGATGTAAGTGGAAAACTTGAAGAAAGTGAAACTTGTGCAACGCGAATGTCTCTAGACACTACACCATAAAGTAATATCTATTTACATCAATAAATGCTGAAGCTATAATTCAGTCTCTGACAAATTATTCTATTCCTTGTTTGCATAGGCATGTGCAAAAAGCCCTCCATGGTAATCTACACCAATTGTTTTGAATTAGCAGAACTACTTCAAGACTATAGTAGGAGGCATATGTGGTGGCACACACCTGTGATCCCAGGACTTAGGAGGTAGAGGGAGGAAGGTCGTGAATTCAAGTCTGTCCTTGGCTACAAGGTGTGTTTGAGTTTAGTTGCACTGCACGGGACCCTTTCTGAAAGAAAGAATGGAAAAAAAAAAAAAAAAGTAGAAACTGAGGCATAGGGATGGAGAAAGAAAGTAAGTAAGGCACACACACCAACACAATAAATATAATTTTTTAAAAATTTTGTTCTTGTTATTTTTATTTATTTATTTGAGAGTGACAGACAGAGAGAGAAAGAGGCAGATAGAGAGAGGCAGAACGAATGGGCGCGCCAGGGTCTCCAACCACTGCAAATGAACTCCAGATGCGTGCACCCCCTTGTGCATCTGGTCAACATGGGTCCTGAGGAATCGAGCCTCGAACTGGGGTCCTTAGGCTTCACAGGCAAGCACTTAACCGCTAAGCCATCTCCAGCCCAATAAATATAATTTTTCAAAAGACAGGGAGATAGAGAAAAGAAATGAAAGGAAAGAAAAAGAAAAAAGAATGAGATTACAATATGACTCTACAACACAGGGGGCCTTGAAGTATACAAAAGGCTCCTGGTCTGTGTTTGAGGGTGATAAGTGACAGCACAGTAAATGAAGTTGAATACTCAACAGCTAATTTAAAGAAAAGAATACATAACTATGGACAATGCTGTGAAGATACGAAAGAAATGTCCTTCACTACCGTTGAGACTCTAAATTGGCACAAGTTCATCAAAGTAGAGGCATCTATACATTGCACACAGGGACATACTGTGACCTAGACATTTTACTCATAGCTGTAGGACAACTGAGATATCTACATAGGGGTTACCCAAATACACATACAAAGTATCCATAAATGTTCTGCTTTAAGGATTATACACAACCTGTGTCTATTAACAGCAAATGGATAATAGCATGAGCTACGATACATTCACAAGCAGCGCACATGGCAATAAAGAAAATTAATGCACTACCACGTCATAATACAAATGAGGTCCAAGTATTGCTCATTGAAACAGATCAGGCAGAAAAGAATCCATGCTGCGGGATGCTTACTGTGTACATGTGGAAAACACACCAGGTTAGCCTGTGTGGCCCGGGCATCCAGATGGGGACCGTCATGGTGGGGGGGGGGGCGGGGCAGAAGGGAGCCTTCAGAGAGCCAGCACTTTATTTCTTCATTTGGGTTGTGATTATGTGGGCGAGGTCACTTCATGCAAATTTGCAAATTCGTTCATTCAAGACTGGTTCACATTTGTGGATGCACGTTATCTTTCATTGAACTGTTTGCTTTAAAAATCCCTTCAGCCATCTGTCAGTGTATTATTTTAAAGACATGTTACATTTCACGTGGGAGATTAACAGACAACACTGAGAACTATTTGACAGAATGCAGAATTTTGACATACTGTCATGCAGGAATTATTCTCAAACAGGAAAAAAAAAGAATGGATTATTTAATGAATTGCTCAAGTCTAAATAGTTTCCATTATCTGCCTATTTCTGTGCTCCCCCCGCCCAACCTCGCATTGTGCTGGAATCAGGGTATATAACAATGAATGAGATGTCTCCCGAGAAATGAAGGGAATTTTGAACTTGAGAACTGATAATTGTTGGTTTTCTAAACTGTTACAAAAAATGAGCATCAACTCAGAGGGCGGAAATGACACAAGCTTAGGATCATGAGGTTTAGGAGATGAGCGGTCCATATGAAGTATCACGGGGCTGAAAATGAAGGTATTGGTGACACCACCTTCCTCTGGAGGCTCTGCCGTTTCCCTCGCTTCTCCAGCTTCCGGAGGCCACCTGCGTCTCTGAGTTCATGGCCTCCTTCCAGCTGCAAAGTCAGCCGTGGCAGGGCTTTTTCCCGTGGCCGCTGCCTCCCCATTTCTCTTTCATCAACTCTAAACGTCTTTCATGCAGAAGGAACACTGTGGTTCCATTGGATTCAACCATGCAATCCAGAACAGCCCCTTCTAAGCACCTTACCTCAAATATGAGCACCAGGTCCTCGCTCTGGAAGGTAACGTATTTCAGCATTGTGGAAACTGAGACTTCTATTTTTATTTTTGTTTTTATTGACAACTTCCACAATTGTAAACAATATCCCATGGTAATTCCCTCTCTCCCCCCACTTTCCCCTTTGAAACTCCACTCTCCAACATATCCCCTCCCCATGACCTCACAGTGCCTGACACTACCTACACAAGACCATCATAATAGGAGGAAAAGATCATGCATGGCATCAAAATAAAAAGAGACTCTGTAGTTCCAGGCTAGCCTCGAACTCAGGCACACCAGGGCCTCTAGCCATTGCAAACTAACTCCAGACACAAATGCCAGCTTCTGCATCCGGCTTACTACTTGGGCTCTGGGAAATCAAATCTGGGTCATAAGGCCTCACAGGCAAGTGCCCTAACCGCTAAGCCATCTCTCCAGCCCCTAGCCCTAAGTCTTGACAAGGTGGCTTTTTTTGAAAGTGTCATAAATTATTTATGAATATATTGCTTAATCACAATGGTGGTAACAGGAGTCATGGGCTCTTACAACCAGGCTTCTTAGCCTTCCGGTTTTGCTATGGGGACTGCAGACACAGTGTGGTAGACGGTTTCTCAGGACACCGCTCTCTCTTCTGGTTAAAAGATGCTGGGTACATGCTCGCTGATAACAGCTAGCTAACCCCACAACGCACTAGGTGGCTTTTTAAAAGTTTCCTCATTGTAGCCACCTTCATGTGGCTGGGAAAACCAAGCGAAAGCGAGTGATGGCAGGAAAGGGTTAGCTTCAGGTGACAGTCTCGAGGGAAACTTCTTGACGGCAGGGGAAGCATGCCCCAGCAGAGGCTGGACGCCACATTCTCTCCCACAGCAGGTAGAAAATAGCAGAAGAGAATCAGACAAGCTTTGGCAAGGGGGAGCTGGGCTAGAAGGCCCCAAAGCCCATCTCCCCATCAACACACCTTCTCCAGCAAGGCTTCTCCTCCTAAATTGCCATCAGCTGGGGTCCAAGCATTCAAAACACACGAGTTGAGGGGCACATCTGGTTCAGAATACCACACTTGTCATTCAGGGACTGCTACGGGGAAGGAAAACAGGTGTTGAGTGACTTTTCTCAGACACCATCTATATTATTATGAGGGACAAATCACCTCCTTGCCTCCCCTGCCCTCACACTTGCCCAGCTGCCATTCTAAGGTGTTTGCCACTCGCTGGAATGACCACACACTCCTGATTCCATGGCTCTCCCAGGCTTTTCCTACCTAGGAAGTTCTTCTCCTCGACTTACTCGTTTTTTGCGAACTTTCATTTATCCTCCGAGATCAATTTAGAATTTATTCTATTAGAAAAAGAACACCATGTAAATGGCATCTCTCCATTCCTATCTGTTTAGCTATTCATTTATTCATGATGCTAAATTCAAAGCTTTCTTATATCAGTAATATATCCAAATATATTTTGTGTTTAATTTTGAATCTTTATCATTAGTCTGTAAATACCTTTGCTGTTAAAACGTGAGACATATTTTATTTGCCCTGAAAGGCTTGTCATTCGGGGGGGGGGGGGCGAGGAAGAAGGAAGAGGGGTAACAATAAAAAGTGAAATAGATTTCAAATCTATTTCAAGGGCTCAGGAGATGGTTCAGTGGATAAAGCACTTTTCATGCAAGACTAAGTACCTAAGTTCAGATCCCCAGGCCCCCTGTGAAATTCAGAAGCCTTGGCAGGCTACTGTAATCGCAGCTCACCTCTAGTGTGATGAAGCTGGAGACAGAATTTCTTAGACGCTGTTGGATCAACTATCCTGGCAAACAGATCAGTGAACAATGAGAGACCCTGCCTCAAATAAGGTGGAAGGCAAGGAGCCACCTGAAAGTTGTCTTTTTGATTAATTTTTTTTTTGAGGCAAGCCCAACAGACTGCCTTTTATGTGTGTGTGTGTGTGTGTGTGTGTGTGTGAGAGAGAGAGAGAGAGAGAGAGAGAGAGAATTGGTGCATCAGGGCCTACAGCCACCGCAATCAAACTCCAGACATGTGCACCCCCTTGTGCACATGTGCAACCTTGCACACTTGCATCACTGTGCATCTGGCTTGTGTGGGACCTAGAGAGTCCAAACTTGAGTCCGTAGGCTTCACAGGCAAATATCTTAATGGCCAAGCCATCTCTTCAGCCCCAGAAGTTGTCTTCTAACATCCATACATGCATTGTGCCATGCACACACATGAAAACACACACACATACACACAAATATGTTTCAAACCCATGAGAGATTGGACTAAACTTGAGTAACAGTTTCCTCTTCTCACAAGATTAGCTGATAACCGTTCATTATTATTATTATTATTATTATTATTGGGATCAGAGGCAATAACGCAGAAGTCTGTGTCACAAGTGAGGGCTCACAGAACCCTACGAAAAAGTCCCTATGTTTCAGGCTCAGCAGGATGAACACAAAGATGAATAGGGAATGTCCCTACCATTGAAGAGCTCTGCCCTGCTGTGAATGCCACAAACCCAGGGACAGAGTCGTTTTCTTCCGTGGAGATTGAGGTGAGAGTAAAGGGGGGGGATAGACAAGGACCTACGAGCAGAGCCAGAGGATCCTAGATCTTTGCTTGGTGTGGAATCATGAAATGATGAAATTACTCCAAAAGACAAGAGCCAAGAAAATACCATAGAAGTCCAGAGAGAGAGAAGGGGTTGATTCCCCCACCCCAGAGGAGTCAGGTAAAGAAAGACTCACAGAGAAGATGGCACGTAAGGCAGGTTGTCCAGAAGAGGAGAGAGAGAATCTTTCCATCCTTCAGAAGCCCAGCAGGAGGAAAGAAGTCCAGGCAGCCATCCGACTGGCTACAACACTGTGGTACGGGGATGGTGACTGCCCACCAGCTCCTCCTCCTCCTCCTCCTCCTCTCCAGGAGGGCTTTCCCAGCCCCCACCCAAAGGTGTGAGTCTCAGTCAGCAGCAGCTAAAGCTGAGAAGGAGATGGAAAGACAGATGGGAAAGTCACGCAAAGACTGATGTCAAGAGCAGTCAATGCCAGAGGAACGGCGCCATTGCCAAGAGGAAGCGTGAGACAACAGGCCAGTAGCCACAAGTGGATGGATGGATGCCAAGGTATCAACACAGGGTGGGCGCGGGTCCAACGGCAAAAGTCCAGAGGCCCAGCTGGGCTCATAAGTACTTTGTCAGTACCATCATGGGTAGGATTAAAGTAAGAAGGATGAGGGAGAGAAGAGAATGGGAGGGCCAAACTGACATGATAGAAGAAATCAGGTAATGTCAAAGGTCAGGGTCCAAATGGGGATTCATTGGGGTGACGAGCTCTGGTTCCCGCTCCTGGCACATGAAGTTGCTGTCTCCTCTGGGGGTCCTTATAGAGAGTTAGACCCACGCCATCTGTCCTCCTTGGTGGCATTTCTATGCAAGGATTGGCATCAAGTGGAGATATATGGTCTCATGCTGAAGGTCTTAGATTGTGGAAGCAAGATTACCCGTGATTGGGAATGTAATGGGTGCTATCGAAGTATCTCGGGGCAATAAAGCTTCATGACCAGAGCTGAATTGGAGAGAAGTTAGCAGGTAAATTAATGGCACAGTTCATGACGATTTTCGAGGAACCAGAGTTAACATTTTCATGCGATGCTACAGGTGCATTTATGATGGCTCCATACAGGTCAGTTTGTAGACAAAACATCGTTGTGGATGCTGCTTAGCAATGATATACCTGTGGGGCTTCTGTGGTTACTCGGTTACTGCTAGTTTCTAAAAGCCCTCCACGCTCCGGGGAGGCCTGTCCCTAGCCATGAGCTCCCCAGTAGCCATGAGCTCCCCAGTCCGTTGTGATTGTGTTGCTATGGCCTTCCCTCTGTGCTGGCTATATCTCCCATATT
This sequence comes from Dipus sagitta, assembly GCA_036346955.1. NCBI lineage: Eukaryota > Metazoa > Chordata > Mammalia > Rodentia > Dipodidae > Dipus > Dipus sagitta. Next base: position 3,919,316 of record CM070789.1, on the reverse strand, counting down.
CCCACTACACCACCTTTTCATTTACTTGTCCATTCATTCATTCGTTTGTTCCTTAATTAATTAATTAATAATTTGAGACGAGCTCTCGTTTGTCTCAGGTGAGCCCCCAGCCCACTGAGGGTGATTTTGAACATCTGATCCTCCTGCGTCTCCCTTGCAGAGTGCTGGGATTACAGGCTTGTGTCATGGGAGGGGGAAAGCCAGACATCCAGGCCCACACTGTGGCCTGCAGCAAGCTCTCCTAGACCTCCATTCAGAAGAAGCCACGATTCTTGGCTTCACTGTGGAAAGTAACTTCGGGAAGCAGAGTTTGGGGGGAGGGGCTTATCAAGAAGAAATTTTCACATAGACTCAAGCAGATGAGATGTGCCAGGGAAAGCTGGTATCCATTCCCATACTCCTCTGGAGAAAGTTTCACCTAAGTGTCTCAGCAGCAGCCATATTACTAAGTCACAAGGGAATTCAAATCTATGTTTGACTATAAACAAAATTTATAGTTCTCATTGTGAGATTTCCAGAAAAAATGGTGGGTTTATAGGTGGGAAGTGAGTAAGTGTATGCTTGAAGGCCATATATGCTTATATGTTTATTTTATTTTTGCATCCTTATTTGAAATATTGCTATACAAGAGGAATTTTGTCTCTATGTTGGCTTCCTTTACAGCAAATGTTAATTGTACTGGAATCCTGGACTCTAGCTGTGAGGTTCTTTGACCATATTCCAGAGTGAGATGTTCCCTTTGAGGTGTATTTCTATCCTGTCTCACATAATATATTCTAGGCACACTGCTGTGATCTCTATAAACGACTACATTTTAAACTTCACAAGGTGTTCATGAAGGTCGCTATTTTCTGTAGGAGGAAAATGAGGTTTAGAAGGATTTTTTTTTTAAGTAAAACTCAAAATTTGTTCAAGTTCCTTAACATCCAAAAGCACAGTTTTGAATCCATAAAATAATCCCACAAATACCAATGTAAATGTTTCTATTTTATAGCTGGAGAAATAAAAGTCAAGAAAGTTTGAACAGTTTCTCCAACTATTTGAAACACACAGCACTGGGATGCTTTGAATGTAAAGTTCAGTATTCTCACTGAAATTGCTCTATCTCATTTGCATTGTTGCTCAACTTGACCACAGAGCTATCCTGAGCAAACTCTGTCTATCTACGTATCAGCTGCCTTTACAGAACGTCCTACACAGTCTTGGTGTTCTGAATTAGGTGCCGCCCCCATGAACTCATGTGTGCTGAACGCTTGCTTCCCAGCCGATGGCAGTTTGGGAAGGGGAGTCTTGCTAGAGGAGGTGGACTGTTAGGGACAGGCTTAGGGGTGCTCTGGCCAGCTACCCCCTTGTAAGAGTTTGGCTCATTCTTCTGCTGCTGATTCTACCTGCTGGGACAGAGAGGACACCCAGCCTCTGCTCATGCCATCATGGAGCTTCCTCTCCAGAAAGCAAGCCAAAGTGAATCCTTTCCTCTTAATGGTCTCCTTCTGCCTGGGTGCTTTAGCCCAGCAACAAGTAGATAACTGTGGAAATAGTCAGCAGCCGGAAAAAGTGTCTTATAGCTTCATAGGTAATGTTGGTAATCAGTTCCAAGAGCCTTTTTTTTAAAAAAGATTTATGTATTTATTTATTAGAGACAGAGAGAGGGGGAGAGAGAGAATGGGCACACCAGGGCCTCTAACCACTGCAAATGAACTCCAGATGCAAGTGCCACCATGTGCAGCTGGCTTATGTGGGACCTGGAGAATTGAACTTGGGTCCTTAGGTTTCACAGGCATGCACCTTAACTGCTAAGCCATCCCTCCAGCCCCCAAGAGCCTTTTTGTAAAGGAAGCTTCCAAAACATTAATCAGTTTTGCCATATTTGTTATATTTAATATATATATATATATATATATATATATATATATATATATATATATGTCTGCTAAGAGTTTCCTGGTACTAGGACCCAACACTGTCTGCTTTAAAAAAAAATTTTTTTTTGGTTCATTTTTATTTATTTATTTGAGAGCGACAGAGAAAGAGGCAGAGAGAGAGAGAGAGAGAGAGAGAGAATGGGCATGCCAGGGCCTCCAGACACTGCAAACGAACTCCAGACGCGTACACCCCCTTGTGCATCTGGCTAACGTGGGTCCTGGGGAGTCGAGCCTCGAACTAGGGTCCTTAGCTTCACAGGCAAGCACTTAACCACTAAGCCATCTCTCCAGCCCCAACACTGTCTGCTTTTTTAATCTTGAAGCTTCTCACTGTAGTTTAAATAAACAAAGAGCGGACTTTTAATAAGCCACAATGAAGAAAGTAATAATAACACTGGCAGGAATATGAATGGTAGTGGAAATCGTCATAGTAAGTGAAGTGGATGAAAATCAGAGGGCAAATATTGCATGTTTTATGTCATGTGCAGTGTGGTTGTGTGAATCTGGTGTCCTCCAAAAAGTCACGTGTTTTGAGTTGGTAGTTCCCACCCGATGTCAGTTTAGGAGGTAGGACTTCCTAGAGGAGTTGTGATTCTGTGGGTGGGTTTAGAGGTGTCAGAGCCAGCCTCCTTTTGCTAATGTTAAGCTTATTCTCCTGCTGCTGATGTTGGCAGAGGTGATGTCCAGCTTATGCTCTTTCCTAATTTCCCTGCCATCAAAGAGCTTTGCCTTGAGACCATACCCAATTACAGACTTTACCCCATGAGCTGGTGTTTCATACCAGCAACAAGAAAGCAAGAAAGTAATGGCATCGTACAGAATCTAGACTCTCTATATATATCATGCCTATTGAGGAAAATATGGAAAATAGAAAGATTATCCGCCTAGTGTGCAGGAAGAAAGAGAGGATTGTTTCTAGTATTTCAAATGAGAGTGAGAAATAAAGGAGTGGTAGTGTCTACAGAGAATTAATTAGACTGGAGAAATTGCTCAGTGGTTAAAGGTGTTTGCTTGCAAAGCCTGGCAGCCTGGGTTTGATTCCCCAGTATCCATGGGAAGCCAGATGCACAAAGTGGTGCATGTGTCTGAAGTCTGTCTGCAATAGCAGGAGGCCCTGACGTGCCCATACACACTCTCACTCTCTCTGCCTGCCTTTCCCTCTGTTTCTCCCCCTCCAATAAATAAATAAATATATTTTAAAAATTTAAAAATAATAGAATCACTTGATGCAGTCTTTTGTCTGCTACTTTAAATAATTTTGCATTTCAATTTAAGGATTGTGGAATTAATTTGTTCTTCTTTTAAAGGTGACGTAATGTGAAAACTGGGCATCAAGGAAGCTCAATTTTACTCAATTTACCACTGAGGAATTATCATGCAAAAAATAATAGTTGCAGTTAAGAACCCAGATTAAAATAATCACATGAAGTTGGATCCAGGAGTAAATTTTCACCACAATTATCAAACTGATAGAAAACAATACCATTAGTTATAGTCAAATAGACCTATGCTATTATGGTTCCTGGAACATATTAAAAAAATCAGTGTGAAGGTATGGCCACAACCGGAGTTACATTTCATAATGTGTAGCCCCGAACTAGAGTGGGAACTAGACATGGACCATTCAAAGGATTTACTGAATTGAGGAAGCATTGCATTTCTTCTCTACATCTCTATGCTGAAATTGCTTTACAGTCTAACTGTAGTAGCCTCAGAAATTCCCAAGCATTATTTTCTAAGAGAAAAGAGGCTGATGGCTGATGTGTTGACGTGTTTATCTTTCTTAACTGAGTGTCAAAATTCACTGGGGCATTGGCTGATACTTTATGAGTTGGACAGAGCAAGCTTAGCAACGTTCAAAATGCCATCTCCCCAGAACTGGAGCTGCATATGGAAAGTGCCACGCAGGAGTTGGCACCACGACGACTGGACAATGATTTGAGCACGATGCTCAAATGCAGGGTGACGCAAGTCTTCAGCAATGGATGTGCTCTGTTTTGACAAAGATTAAACCTGCCAGCTCACTCGGGAACAAATGCCTGATGTTACGCAGAGAGATGATGTCCTACAATATCTCAGAAAACGAATATGACTGGCGCTTGCCACCCAACTCTGAGTGTCTGAGTTCAGATCCCCTGATCCTATGTAAAATCTGAAGCTTGGATGGACTTCTGTAATCCTGCATTTGAAAGGAGGTACAACAGGAAAATTTCCCAGAAGCTTGTAAACAGAACAGTGAGTAATGAGGAGAGAACCTAACTCTAAAAAGACAGAACCAACATGACTTCCACATGTCCACCATGGGTGTGTGCACCCACACTCACACATATACACGCATGCCAAATAAAGTGGAAAGAATAATAACAAACCAGTTTGCCTTTCGGAGTGCCAAATTTCCCAGTCTCCTTTTTGGTATCAGTTACTGTCACTGACATGTAAGAAAACATGAGAGACAATGGCAGAATACTTAACTGGATTTGGTTTCCATGTAATATAGCTCTGATTTACTGAATACTAAACCATAACTAGCAGCCAGGTGAGTATTCATATTTGGAAAACTAATGAATGATTTCCCATGAGAGAGAGAGGTTTCCATCCAACTCATGAGTACAGTGTGTGGGGAGTCACAGAACTGAAGAAAGTGGAAAGTTTTAGTGCAAACCTTTTCTGCTTCCTGCCCCATTTGGTCTAAGTTCCAGTCACCCCACAAGGCTGAGGTCCTTGCGTTTCCCGCCTGTGGATGTGACCGCTCCAGGAAGTCAACTCCCACTGCCAGCGCTCACCTGTTCTGCCTGAGTTGGGAGGCAGCGTGATGGAGCAGGATCCCCACGCTTTCAGCTTGGTTAGTCTTGGGTGCCAAAGCCACCATGGCCTCACCCTGGTGGGTCTGCTGGACACTCATCCAGAGCCCAGACCTCCCATGGAGAGGCAGGGGCAGGTGGCGGCACTCAGAACTGAGAGGCCAAATAGGGAGGTGGCAGAATGTCCCTGCCGAGCAAACTCAGGAGACAGCAGGGCCAAAGCAAAGACGGCCGGGACACAAGACTGAGGTTTAGAACAGCCTCTTTCATGGAAGCCAGACACTTAGCTCAGCCAGGTCACCACCACCTCATCCAGAGATGCTGCAAAGAGGAGCAGGAGATAGGTGCACGTCAAGGAAGGACGCTTAGCCCGTGTGATGATCCCAGTTGGGGTTCTGTCATACCAGTAACAGCATGGGCAAGGTTGCAGCTCCGAGCTCAGCTCGCCCTTCCGCTAAGGTAAGATAAGATCAGGAGTGAAGTTGGCATGGTGGGACCCCAAAAGAATGGCAGGGGAGTGGAGGGAAACACAATTCAGAGAAGAGGCCAGGAAGGTGAGAACTGGATACTCTGAACTCCAATTGATACTCCAATTGATCCAATTGGATACTCCACTTCTAAATGTTTCTTCATAATGGGCCAGTACTTGAAATAATGTCTGAGGGCTGGAGAGGTGGCTTAGTGGTTAAGGCGTTTGCCTGCAAAGCCAAAGGACCCCGGTTCGATTCCCCTGGACCCACGTCAGCCAGATGCACAAGGGGGTGCACGCATCTGAAGTTCGCTTGCGGTGGCTGGAGGTCCTGGCGCGCCCATTCTCTTTCTCTCTCTCCCTCTTTCTCTGTCAAATAAATAAATAAATAAAAATAAAATATTTAAAAAAACCCTTTTTCAAAAAAATGAGAAAATAATGCTTGACCTACAGTCGAGACAGCAAGTAGGATTATGATAAGTAATCTCAACTCCACTTCAAGTTTCCAAAGGAATAGAACAGGTACCAACTGTTCTCTTTGTGGTGGGGATGAGAGGGCGTGTGTGTGTATGTGTGTGTGTGTGTGTGTGTGTGTGTGTGTGTGTATGTGTGCCCCATCCACATGTTTGCTGAAGTTTGAGGGCACCAAATGCCTTTTTTTTTTTTTTTGCTTGTTTATTTATTTATTTGAGAGTGACAGAGAGAAGGAGGCAGAGAGAGAGAGAGAGAGAGAGAGAGAGAGAATGGGCGCGCCAGAGCTTCCAGCCTCTGTAAACAAACTCCAGATGCATGCGCCCCCTTGTGCATCTGGCTAACGTGGGTCCTGGGGAATTGAGCCTCGAACCGGGGTCCTTAGGCTTCACAGGCAAGCGCTTAACCGCTAAGCCATCTCTCCAGCCCCCAAATGCCTTCTTCAATCTCTGCTCTGCCTTATTTCCCAAAGAGAGAATCTTCACTGGTGCTGGAGTTCCATTTCTCCGTTAAGCTGGTCTGGCAGCAGACCTCAGATAGCTTCCTTCTTCCGCTCTGCTCAGTGCTGGTGTTCCCGGGCCTGGTTCTTTATGGAGGTGCTAGGGTTTGAACTTAGCTCCTTCCTCCTAACTACTGAGCCATTGCCCCCAGACCCATTTTATTTTCATTCAGGTTTTATTTACTTAGAGGCATTACAGGACATGTCTGGTGCCAGGAAGCCAAACCGAGTGTGAAATTCTGAGACAAGGAAAGCAACCCATAGAGACAGAGGTGGTGAGCCAGGGGAGACTGACTGCAGACCTCCCCCGAAAGGGTTCAGTTCCCCTGGGTAATACAACCTCTATGTGTCACGGGGAACCTCCCACTCGTGTGTCTTCCTTCTAGTCCCAACATCTATTTTTTTTTCCCCCTCTCAGATATTTTTCCTCTCTGATTTTTTTTTTTATGCTTCTTTTTTCTTTTTTAATCTGAAGATCTGGAGAAAGAGGAATTAAAAGAAAAGTGTTCTGCCTCAAATCATGTCACGTGAGCAAACAGGCTAAGTAGATGGCACCACGGTCCTCCCTGGATGGACGCTGGGTCTCGGAGGCTGCAGGTGACAGCCATTGTCCCGGCCGATTGGGAGCAGCTGCGCCTCTGTTCAGGCCGGAGCAAGCGCATCGCTGACGCTCGGCTGAAGTGCGGTGGCCGCGGCCCGGGATTTGGCTCTTCTTCCCTCCAGCTCCATCGTATCGATGTGAACAACGGCAACCCGTAAATTGCACAACTTATTCGTGCCTATTAGGGTTTCCCTTCTCATGCTGCTAGACTAGAACGTTCCAATTGCTTGGATATTATTTTTAAGTCACAGTGCTAGATCATTCAGCCTTGTGTCACCCGCAAACCTGCACCGAGGACAGACCTTCTCAGCTAAAGGAAAATTAATGGAAAGGACACCTAGAGGAAATGATTCCGTGACAGGTTTGTGCTTTTCTAAAAAACTATTTATTTATTTATTTGAGAGTGACAGAGAGAGAGAATGGGCGCGCCAGGGCCTCCAGCCACTGAAAACGAACTCCAGACGCGTGCGCCCCCTTGTGCATCTGGCTAACATGGGTCCTGGGGAATCAAGCCTCGAACTGTGGTCCTTAGGCTTCACAGGCAAGCGCTTAGCCACTAAGCCATTTCTCCAGCCCAGGTTCGTGCTTTGAATTTTCCATAGCATTTCTTACGTCAAACACACCATCCGCTATGTTTATCCAGACACAAAGGAGAACATTACGGCAATTATCTAAAATTTCACTGTTAATTTTAGTAAACGTTATGAATGAAAAAGTGGGAAGTGAGGCTTGAAGTATTCAGGACGTTTTCCACCGATTGAAGCCACAAAATAACAGCCTCGTTTCATTTGCCTGAATAGTCCTAAGTTCATGGCAGAGTTTAATATCAGGACACACAAGAGAATGACGGTGCCATTAGACAGGAAGCACAGCTGTGAATTAGATTTATAAATTCATGTTTAGCCGTGTGTAGTCAGTGCAGTGTGTGGGCGTCCACATGCACTATTTGCACGTGCGTGCACCCTGTGCACAGACACGCAGAGGCCAGAGGAAGACACGTGTCCTCCCCCATGACTCTTCTGCTTCATTGCCCTGACACGGTCTCTCACTGAACCCCGAGCTCCCCGTTTTCTAGATAGGCTGGTTGACCAGGGAGCCCCAGTGATCCTTCTGTCTGTCCCTCTTAGCACTGGGGTTACAGGCATGAACCGTGCCTGGCACTTCTTATTTTCACATGGGTGTTAGGATCAAATACAGGTTCTCATGATTACACAGCAAATGCTCTAATCCGCTGAGTCATCTCTCTAGTCCCATGAAGACTATATATATAAAATTTGAGACAGAGAGGCAGATAGAGAGAGAATGGGTGTACCAGGGCCTATAGCCACTACAAACAAACTCCAGAAAATGTGCCACCTTATGCATCAGGCTTAGGTGGATAGTGGGGAAATTGAACCTGGGACCTTTAGGCTTTTCAGGCTAGTGCCTTAACTGCTAAGCCATCTCTCCAGCCCCCATAAAGATTCTTAATGTGAAAAATACAGAAGTTCAGAATTGTTTATACTAAGAGATTCAGTGAATCCTGACCAACTTACGATTGGAAAACAAAACAAAACAAAACATTATTTCACACCCAAATTGTTGCAGTCAGGTTCGCATTGCTGCCAGAAATCATCTGACCAAGAACAGCTTTTTGGGGAAAAAAAAAAAAAGGTTTATTTTGGTTTACAGACTCAAAGGGAAGCTCCACGATGGCAGGGGAAAACTACGGCATGAGCAGAGGGTGGACATCACCCTCTGGCCAACATCAGTTGGACAACAGCAACGGGAGAGTGTGCCAAACACTGGCAAGGGGACACTGGCTACCATACCCATAAGCCCGCTTCCAACAATACACCACCTCCAGGAGTTGTTAATTCCCAAATCTCCAGTCAGCTGGGAACCTAGCATTCAGAACACCTAAGTTTAGGGGGGGACACCTGAACCAAACCACTACAAAAATGTTACAAGATTTACACCATAAGATAATGAAATTGCTTGTTAGTTTCTGTCGATATGGTGCATGTGTGTGATGTGTATGCATGTTCATATGTGTGTGCGTACACATGTGAGTGTGTGTGAGGTCAATGCCAGGTGTCTTCCTCAGTCGCTCCTCATCTTAGTAACTGAGACAGTGTCTCACTGAACACAGCTTACTGATTAGCTTAGTCTAGTGAGCCAGCTTGCCCTGGGTGTCGCCTGTCTACCTCCTGAACCCCGAGGCAGCAGGCATGTGCTGCCATAACTCGCACGTAAGTGGGTCCTGGGGATACAAACCCAGTACCAAGTGCTTGCGGGAGCAGTGCTCTACTGACAGAGCCACCTCCCCAGCCTCACTGTTAGATTTCACTCAACATCTTCTTCACTATGTCAGTGAGTCTCTCTAGACAATGCCACAGTGATACAAAGAAAGTAACATTTTCTTAAATATTTTTATTTTTATTTATTTATTTGACAGAGAGAGAGAGAGAGAGAGAGAGAGAATGAGAATGAGCATGCCAGGGCCTCCAGTCACTGCAAACAAACTCCAGACACATGTGTCCCCTTGTGCATCTGGCTAATGTGGGTCCTGAGGATTCAGACCTGGGTCCTTTGGCTTTGCAGGCAAACACCTTAACTGCTAAGAAATCCCTCCAGCCCTTATTTTTTTTAAAAAATATATTTTATTTATTTGAGAGAGAGACAGAGAGAGAATGGGTGCCCCTAGCCACTGCAAACGAACTCCAGACACACTTACCACCTTGTGCATATGGCATATGTGGGTACTGGGGAATTGAACCTGGGTCCTAAGTCTTTGCTGGCAAGTGCCTTAACTGTTAAGACATTTCTCCAGCTAAAAGAGACATTTTAAAAGCTATTTGGGGCAGGAGAGATGGCCAAGTGGTTAAAAGTGTTTCCTTGCAAAGCCTTATGGCTTGGGTTCATTCCCCAGTACCCATGTAGAGCCAACTACAGAAAATGGTGTGTGCATATGCTCTGGTGCACCCATTCTCTCTCTCTCTCTCTCTCTCTCTCTCTCTCTCTCTCTCTCTCTCCTCCCTCTGCTAGAAAACAAATCAAGAGAGCTATGTAACACACAGCTTTTTCGGGGAGAGACGTCATCAATGGTCTTAACCAGAAGTGGAAAGTGCGAGGCTTACAGCTTGCCAGCTGGCCAAATGTGCCAAGTGGTGCAACGGTGGCATGTCTGTTGTGGGGAAACCAACTGCTTTATGATGAGAGTGGAGGCCTCCACAGGAGGTAATTCGTGCCTGGCACTGAAAAACCTAGTCAAAAATCTATGGCTGGGGAGGTCATAAGCTTTAGGGGGGGGAAACTACTACTATTGTCTGGCCAAATGTATGTATTAGGCCTACAAATCTGTCCTCTAAACACATGTTTATGTCCATATATTGATGCCATTCTCACTTTTTGATAGAGAAGCTTCTCTTTTGAGTTGGCAGTAACCAGTGGAATGATTCAAAACTCACCAAAGTTTCAAGAAGTGAGAGTGTTCTGGCACTAAGTAAGACATCTCTATCACACCCTCCATGGCTCAGGGACCCTTGAGAAAGAGGTGGCAGAAAGAATGTTAGAGCCAAAGGAAGGTAAGGACTGCCTACAATGCTGTCTTTCCGACACAAAGTGGCCTTGGTATCCATGACCTCGCAGTGCCCGACACTACCTACACAACACATGGAAGGAAAAAGTGATGACATCAAATAGAAGAGAGATCGCTGGGTGTGCTGGCACATGCCTTTAGTAACACACTCAGGAGGCAGAGGTAACAGGATTGCTGTGAATTTGAGGCCAGCTTGAGGCTACATAGTGAATTCCAGGTCAGCCTGGGCTAGAGCAAGACCCTATCTCAAAAAACAACAACAACAAAAACAAAGGCTGGAGAGATGGCTTAGCGGTTAAGGCACTTGCTTGCAAGGCCAAAGGACCCAGGTTTAACTCCCCAAGACCCAAGCCAGATGCACAAGGTGGTGAGTGTGTCTGGAGTTCGTTTGCAGTGGCTAGGGGCCCTTGGGCACCCATTCTCTCTCTCTCTCTCTCTCTCCTTCTCTATTTCTGTATCTCTCTCTCTCAAGTAAATAAATAAAAATAAAATATTAAAAAGCAGGAGAGACTGACTCAAAAGAAGGGATTCAGTGGAAGAGGGATTTGGGAAGGAGAAATGGAGGTGGTTGGAGGGGATTATGATCATGTTACATTGTCTATACTTATGAAAGTTTTCAATAAAAAGTAAAAAAAGAAAGAAAAATTTAAAAATATTTTATGTGTTTATTTGAGAAAGAGAAAGTCAGATGAGAGAGGCGGGGGAGAGAGAATGGACACACCAGGGACTCTAGGCACTGCAAACAAACTCCAGACACATACTCCACCTTGTGCATCTGGCTTACTTGAATACTGGTGAACAGAACCTGGGTCCTTAGGCTTTGCAGACAAGCACCTTAACTGGTAAGCCATCTCTCCAGCCCAAGAAAAAAAAATTTAATTTTAATTTTTTAAATGTTTTATACTTTTATATGAGAGAAGGAGAGAAACAGAGAGAGAATGAACACACCAGGGCCTCTAGCCACTGCAAACAAACTCCAGATACATGTGTCACCTTGTGCATCTGGCTTATGTGGGTACTGAGAATGGAACCCGATTCCTTAGGCTTTACAGGCAAGGGCCTTGACTGCTAAGCCATCTCTCCAGCCTAAGGGGGATATATATTGGTTTTTCAGGTAGAGTTTCATTCTAGCCCAGGCTGATCTGGAATTTACTATGTAGTCTCAGAGTGGTCTAGTACTCATGGTGATCCTCTTAACTCTATCTCCTGAGTGATGGAATTAACGGCATGCACCACCAAGCCAGCCAAGAAAAAATATTTTTTAATATATATATTTTTTATTGACAACTTCTATACTTACAGACAGCAAAACATGGTATTTCCCTCCCCTCCCCCTCTTTCCCCTTCATAACTCTGCTCTCCGTCATAGCCCCTCCCTCTCACCATTAGTCTCTCTTTAAATTTGATGTCATCATCTTTTCCTCCTACTATGAGGGTCTTGCATAGGTATTGCTAGGCACTGTGCGGTCTTGGATATCGAGGAATCGCCTGTGAAAACACAAGGTAGCTCCCATGGTGGTAATAAAATACATGTGAAAACAAAGGTTCGTTCCTGAGTCATGATTTGAGACAAAGATTTCAAATGAAGCCTTGGCATTTCGTTGTCTGCAGTAGATGGGAGAATGAACACAAAAATCACCCGGCTCTCATGATTTTCTAAATACGGTCCTAGTGAGGCTGTCTGCTTTCAGCTGAAGACAGGAAGCACCCCGTGGTGGTGAGATCACTCTGTGCAGGTGAGATCACTCCGTGCTGGTGAGATCGCTCCGTGGTGGTGAGATCGCTCCATGCTGGTGAGATCGCTCCGTGGGATCTCGCTGGAAATGCTCGAAGCCCCTTCACTGCCCACTCACTGCGTGCGGAAAGTCAGTCAACGGGACAAAGGGGTAAGACGGGTCATGAGAAGCAAGTCCATTTTGAAGGAAGAGATGAAATCGGAGATACAAAGGGAAACATGGGCCCCGAGAGATGGCTTAGCGGTTAAGAAGCTTGCCCGCAAAGACTAAGGACCCAGGTTCAAATCCCCAGAACCCCAAGTAAGCCAGATGCACATGGTGGTACATGTGTTTGCAGTGGCTAGATGTCCTGGCATGCCCACATTCTCTCTCTTTCTCTTGTAAATAAATAATTTTTTTTTAATTTTTAAAAAATAATTTATTTTTATTTATTTATTTGACAGAGAAAGAGGGAGAGAGAGAATGGGTGTGCCAGGGCCTCCAGCCACTGCAGACAAACTCCAGAGGTGTGCACCCCCTTGTGAATCTGGCTATGGAACCTGGGTCCTCTGGCTTTGCATACAAATGCCTTAACCGCTAAGCCATCCCTCCAGCCCTAAAATACCATTTTTTAAAGGAAACAACTGCACAGGGTTGACTCTGTGTGAGCATTTGTACAGCTGATGCCAAAGGCATGCTGGGAAAGACTGTCAGTAACATTTTACAGAAGAGCAAACCAGCTCAGGAAGGCTTAGTGCATCTACAGTGGTAAGTGGGGGAGGAAGGGGTTAAGCCCAGGTCCCCTTAAGATCATCCACTGCTGCCTGAGAACTTATGAGAAAAGGTGGGGGCATCATAAGCAGACTCCTTTACGTTTCCTTGTGAACTACTGTCCACTGTTCTTCTGTAAAGAGCAGAGGAAGTGCGCATGTGCTAACGGGCCAGCATGCCCTTTTCATGATTACATTAAAAGATTAGGAACTAATGAAAACAAACAGTCTGTTTGCAGCCAGGCATGTTGGTGCATACCTGTAATCCCAGAACCTGGGAGGGAAGAACAGCAGGGTCAGGAGTTCAAGGTCACCCTCAGCTACATATGAGTTTGAGGCTAGCCTGGACTGTATGAAACCCTGTTAGAATAAAAGAGAACAGCGCAGATCCTTCTTCCTGGTTGATCCCCATCCTAATTCTCTGCGTTTTTTCTTTGACCCACTGATTTAAATTAGGATCACTTCATACTTGTTGATGGGCGGTGTTGCAGTCAGGTTCGCATTGCTGGTAGAAATCATCCAACCAAGAGCAGCTTGTGGGGAAAACGAGGTTTATTTTGGCTTACAGGCTCGAGGGGAAGCTCCATGATGGCAGGGAAAACGATGGCATGAGCAGAGGGTGGACATCACTCCATGGCCAACATCAGGAGGACTATAGCAACAGGAGAGTGTGCCAAACACTGGCAAGGGGAAACTGGCTATAACACCCATAAGCCCACCCCCAACAATACACTACCTCCAGGAGGCATTAATTCCCAAATCTCCATCAGCTGGGAATCTAGCATTCAGAACACCTAAGTTTATGGGGGACGCCTGAATCAAACCACCACATTCCGCCCCAGGCCCATATAAACTGTTAACCATCCATGATGTAAAATGCAATGGATTCAGTCCAACTTTAAAAGTCCCCATAGTTTTTATCAACCCCAGTGATGTTCATACATCCCCATAATCTAAGATCTTTTAACTGAACCATAATACCAAAAAATGCCCCCCAAAACCCATAATGGCACAGAATAAACATTCACACTGCAAAAGATGGCTTTAGGCATAGCAAAGAAACATTCAACCATCACAAGACTTAAACAGGTCAAACTCTCTAACTTCAAGTCCAATAACTCTAGCCAGTGACAAATCTGCAAGTCCAATAATTGTAACAAGCAATCCGTATCTGGAATTCCAATTCCGTCCCTCCAGCTAGGCTACTCACAGTCCTGGAAAACTTCATCAGGGGCCGGCAGCTTTCCTTAGTAGCTATCTCGTGGTCCCGGCATCTCCACTGGGTCTCCACTGCAACCCACGGTTCATCCTCATGACTCCATGGGGTCTCCATGCAGGCATCCAGCAAACCTGCTTCACACTGCCTATGGCCATTTCCAAAACACAAGACCGTGTTGCAAACTCAATGACTCTCTCTTTGCTGCATTTTTATACTCCACAATACCAGGTGGGGTGCCAATTGGTTAAGCCAGAGGGGAATAAAGCAGACTTTCAAGAACAGGACACTCCTTGAGCACTCAGGCCCCTTCAAAAGAGTCTACATTCCTCCTGTTGCCCCAGTGAAGGTCAGCTGGCCCAATCTCAAAGGTTGTAATGACTCAATTGCAGCTGAACTGGCAGCAGTTCACCCAAAGATTTCATTTTTTTCTGTGCCATATCCCTCTGCTCACACCAGTTCGTTTCTACGCAAAGCAACCCTGCACAACTTCTCAGGACACGGGCATAACAGCAAGCTTCTCACAAACTGGCTATGACACCCATAAGCCCTGCCCCCAACAATACACTCCCTCCAGGAGGCGTTAATTCCCAAATCTCCATCAGCTGGGAACCTAGCATTCAGAACACCTAAGTTTATGGGGGACACCTGAGTCAAACCAGCACAGGAGGATACTTGCTGGAGAATGGGCAATCCTCTGCTGGCTACAGCTGTGAGAGAAAATGACTCCCCTACTCCCTGCAATCTTCAGTTTCCACTATTTATCTGGAGCTTTGGGTGCGGGGGGGGGGGTTCATGAAACCATCTCTCATCTATGATAAAATCATGACCAGACTTACTCACGTGCAAGAAACCCCATTCTGTGAGCTCATGAACTCAGCCAAATTGTTCTATCCAGGGGCAGCACTTGACTCTTCCATGCCTACAGCCCAAATAGCATTAGCATCCCAGAGAGAGAGAGAGAGAGAGAGAGAGAGAGAGACCCTCGGTAGCTGGCCTCTGCCCACCTTCTCAGCATCTGCCCTGTGTTGCCTCTTGTTGCAGACAGCTCCACATCGCTGGGACAAACATCCAACCAGACACAGCTCATGGATGGAAGGGGTCTATTTAAGACTTACAAATGCAGGGGAACACCATCAAGGGCAGCAGAAGCTGGCTGACTTTCATAGATCCAAGCAGAGGAACCCCACCAAACAGCCAGCACTACCAGCAATTTCAAACAGCCAGAGCTCAAATTGCCCTGAACACACCTATTAAGTCTGGACTGAGGATCCAACTTACACATACCTTCGGGCTGGACTCACTCCCAGGACTGTACATAGCCTGTGTTTCTGCTGGACTTCAAGAGAAAGAAAAATGTGGTGTAAGTATTTTGCTGAGAGGGAATGTATCCATGTTCACCAGAGACCTTGCCTTGCAACTGCAGTTGGTTGTTGGTGGTGGCGATTGTCCTTAGTCAGTCTTAGTGTCAGAGGAATACTGGTTTCACAGTGCTTCTTTCCTTTCTGTTTCATGGGACAGTTTGAGAAGCCTGGGCTTTTCATAATTGGGAGATTTTTGTTACAGATTCCACCCCATTGATCTACATATGACAAGAAACAAGACTCTCTGGTGGATGGAAAAGGACTCATGGGGGTATGGAAGGGAAGGATATAGTGGGGAGGGGGATGAATATGGCCAAAGTGATACTTGAAAGAAGATTACTTCTGGAAACTATTCACTATGTATAATGAATGTATGCCAAAGTAATTTTATATAAAATATACAGATGAGATGACCAAAACCCAGGCAACTTAACTCAAGATATCCTCCCAAAGATGAATGAAGAAGCAGCCTTAAGGAAGCCAGACAAACGTACTGTTTGGTATAAAGGGGAAAGAAGTCTGGCTTCTTGTTTCCCCATGACTGTATTTCTCAACAAAAGGATTCAGATTGCAAGTATCTTGAGAAGATCAAGAATTTATACCCAGGTTTTAACATATAACCAAATTGTCATTCAAAAGACACATAGAGGGCTGGAGAGATGGCTTAGCGGTTAAGGCACTTGCCTGTAAAGCCTAAGGACCCATGCTCGACTCTCCAGATCCCACGTAAGCCACACGCACAAAGGAGAAGCAAGAGCAAGGCGGCATATGCCCACTAGGTGGCGCAAGCATCTGGCGTATGATTGCAGTGACCCTGGAGCACCAATTCTCTCCCTCTCTCTCTCCCCCTCGCTCTAAAAAATAAAATAATAGTTAAAATAGGCGCATATAAAATCTCAACTATTATGTCTTTAAAGATTTCTCAAGAAAGCGACTACGGATTTGAACCAAATAGGACAGAACTGTGTCAAGTAAACTGACGCTTGTGCTGAAAGAAAAGCATGCAGACACTGGGGTGACCGCACGGGCTGTGATGTTTGTCCTGTGACACTCATGGAACGAGGTAACTAATGGCCATTTGTGATGGAGGGAAGAGAAGGGTGGAAGCCAGCGGAGGTTCACTTGTCTCCCATGACCCCATCTGTAATCTCTGGAGTCAAAGGACATCTTCTCATACTGGCTGATCAATTAATAGATGTTTCAGCGTACTTAACAACACAGAGGCAAATAAGACGGACGATAGCACTATTGACTCTGGTCATTTGGAGGGGAAAGGAAGACAAAAATACACCACTCCTCTTCTTGCTTCTGGTATGGAACCAGTAGAAACTGTCTGTAGAAATCCGTGAGTTAGAGAAACCCCAGTGAGTCATCCAAGGAGGTTCACAAAGTCACAATATTTTCTCTTCTTTTTTTTTTTTGTACAGCATTTTATTTTAATGAGTATAGCAAAAGCATGAAGTGGCACGCACTCAAGAGCAAGAAATACTGAAAATATTCCTAAGTATCAACTTCATTCTTTAAAATGTTCCAAATAAAACTCAATGTCCATTTTATATCACTGTATAATATACCCATGTGCCTATAAGTTCATTTTATTATGATGATTGCTTTTCTTCACGAGTACGTAGCTATTCATACCAAGATGTCACATGCCCTTGTGTTGAGTATTTGCTAATAACAGGTAAAATGGTTTGTACCGCATCAGACACCATGGAAACCCCCACGTCTCGATCGTAGTACCAGCTGCATCCACCATGCCCGCTTAGGTTCAGTTTGTCTTTCCTGATTTACTTCAATATGTCCTCGGTGCATGTAGAAGTTCTTGATTTCATTAAACCTCTACCCTGAAGGATGTGTCTTCTGAACATTGTGCGGAGCAAACTGGGAGGGACGCAGAGCAGGTCTGGTGCACCCCAGGGAGGGCAGTGAGCTCAAGGAAGCTTACTGGGGCGGCCATCTCGGCGGTGAATGGAACCAGCCACTTGCTCCGTGAATGAACACTTGGCAGCCCCGGGTTAATTTGATTTCAGCATTGAGCAGACATGTTTTTGAAAATGAGAAAACTGAGCCTATCTGTTCAAGGAAATCCCCAGGCAAGGGCAAAAACCAAAATGTTAGCAAAAAATAAAAATGAAATCATATCTGCTACTCTGAGCTGGACAGTTTTCCAATACTTAGAGTTTTTTTTTTTTTTCTGATGAGATCAGAGGTGATGTGAATAAATCTGTCTCTTGTATTACTTAATAAAATGTGTCAATTTTTGGAGGAACTATACGTCACTGTTCCAGTATTTTCCAAATGGCCATTGTGTGAGAGGGAGTTATCATGGTTTATTGTCTCTGAATATGGAAGCTGTCAAAAAAAAGTTTAAAAAAGCATATATATTCTCTCTCTCTCTCTCTGTGTGTCCAATATATATACAAATAAACATATATATATTATATATATATTATATATATATTTAAAGAAGTGTGCTGGAGGGATGGCTTAGCAGTTAAAGCATTTGCCTGCTAAGCCAAAGGACCCAGGTTCTATTCCCCAGGACCCACGTTAGCCAGATGCATAAGAAGGTGCATGCAACTGGAGTTTGTTTGCAGTGGCTGGGGGCCCTGGTGTGCCTTATCTCTCTCTCTCTCTCTCTCTCTGTCAAATCAATAAATAATAAAAATAAAATATATTTTTTAAAAGCATATACAGCTAACAGACTCACTGAAAGCGCAAACTACAGAATGCTCTCTCTGTAACAGAATACCAAAGCTTCCCTGGCAGGGTTTTAGAGTTTACAACAAAGCTGATATTGAAAAGCTGGCGACTTGTTGAGTTTTAGTGAAATGTCAAAGAAGGATATTTACAATGTCTGAAACTGTTAAAATGTTCTCCCGTTTTTAACAGTGTTATTTGTGAGAAACCAGGTTTCCTATATCCAGTTCAACCAAAACAACATTCCCACACAGATTACATTCAGAATATACCCACCATATGCCAGCTGTGACCTATTAAGCCAGACATCAAAATGATTTGCAAATAGGGCTGGAGAGTTCGTTCAGTCCGTAACATGCTTAACTCTCAAGCATGAGGCCCGAAGTTCTGGCCATAGACCCCAAGTTCTATGAAAACCAGATGTGGGGGCCAGGGCCCTGCAACCCCATGGCTGGGAACATAGAGACAGGTAGATCCCCGAGGCTTGCTATCCAGTTAGTCTAGCCTTCTTGGCCGATTCCAGTCCAGTGGGAGACACTGCCAAAAACAGAAAGGTGGACAGTGGGGCAGGAAAGATTGCTTTCAAGGCCTGATGATCTGAGTTCAATTCCCCAGCACCCATGTAAATCCAGAAGCAAAAGGTGGCACATGCACATGCCATTTATTTGCACATACAAGAGGCACTGGCACACCCATACACACGCACACACACATACACACACATCAATAAGTAAAAACATTTTTAAAAGGTGCTTGAGGAACATCTGAGGTTGTACACTGGCCTCCACATACACACATAAAATTAAACGCCTAAGGGTGTGGCCGAAAGAACAGAAATATCATAAGCCTATCCAAACTAGCAAGTGGTAAACTAACTTAATGTCACAAAGTGTTACTCTCCTTGCAACTGGTAAGAAGGTTACTGAAAGCCTGCTGGGCCTGCTGGCTGTGGGGGCTCGGGGTCATAACCCCAGGATTCAGGGGGCTGAAGCTACAAAACATGACAGACGCATGAGTTCCAGGCCAGCCTCGGCTGCATAGAGAGACTCCGTCTCGCAGAGGCCTCTGGGAGTAAATGAGTGAACAGTTCCGTGAATAATTCTCAAATGTGGTGAATACAATACACACACGCACAGGCAACACAGATTCGCCTGTCAGCTACTGAGTGGGCGCAGAGGTAGCATTGGTGGAGATCCAGAGGACCACCAGGATCCCTGCTGTGGGAAATAACCAGGCATCCCTTAGTTACTGGAAGACTGGCGTAAAGGGAAGGTGCTTGCCACATATGGAGACTTAATTCATGCCTGTGTCAGAGCTCTCTGTCACTGATTTTTGAAGCCAGGGGCCATCCACAGGCTTGTGCATGTTAAACACACACTCCACCACTGAAGTCCACCCCCCAGCCCTTACAATATTCTACCTTTGTCTTCTTGTTCTTTCTGTAAGACTGTTTGTCATTACTGTGAGAAATAGTTGGGAGCTGGGAGGAAAGAGGAAGAAAAGAGAAGAGAGGGAGGGGGAAGGATTATGTTTGGGACACAAGGAAGAGATGGGAGACTGTTGATTCTGGATGCCATCTTCTACCCTGGGGTACCTTGTGGATACACCCTGTTACTCTGGCCAGAAGACAACGTAATCACCATGTCCTTTTCAAACTAAGCGCTGCCTTGAGGCATGGTTTTCTCAAACTACCTTCTTTAGTTATTTCAAAGTAGTTTAATCATTTCCCATTTTCCTACTGATGTTTTTTCTTTAATGTCTCCATTGGTGGAAAGCTGCACTACAACAAAAATCATATTTTAACATCTAGCAAGTTAAATATACTTAATACATTTTTTGTTTATTCTTTTCTTTTTTGAGTTCGGGTCCTTCTAGCCCAGGCTGACCTGTACTGAGTGACCCCCCAGCTTCTTCCTCCCTAGCGCGAGGATTGAAGACGTGCACTAACTACCACGCTTAGCTCCTTCATATTAAGACACCTCTAGAATGCCATTTGTCTGCAACAACTATGCAAGATAGTAATGAAGATAAGTAGCCAATTAATGCCTAAAATGGTAGACTGTTTCTGTAAAACACAAAAAGGGATACTCTCTACACAGGCTGATGAACTCCCGCCCCAAAATAAATAAACAAAAACAGCAATAAATAAATAAATAAATCAGCTTCATCCTTACTATAACCCTACAGGGAAGGCATGTGAACTCTACTTAAACATGAGCCAATGGAGATCACCAGCTCCGACTTCACAAGTTGGGAAGCAAATGGGTGTTTCACATTTAGACTTCTTTTCTCAGAACTCACCATCAGCCCTGGCCATTGCTTTTATTTTGTTCTTTAAAATTTGACTCTAACTTTACCTGGTTTTCTATACTCAACTCAATTTCAATTTTTTTCCATTTTTTTCTAACATCTGATCTTCAAGGAATAATTTTCAACAACAAGCAATCGATGGGCCTTTTTTTTTTTTTTTCTTATCATTCGCTCTGTATTCAGATCACATCTGAATGATTTCTCCAGCGGCATTCATGAGAACAGAAGCTATAAATCACTTTCGGAGCTCCCAGAATCCTTGGCCTTTACAGGTTACTATGTCTCCTTCTCAGTTCAGAACCACAAAAAAAAATTGTCATAATTTCCTCATTTAAAACGGGGAAGTTCAATGTCACAATTTGGCTGGTAGAGGTAAAACAAAATAATTATTTGGTATGCACATCGGATTTGTGGTTTGAAAGAAATTCTAGGAATAATATAGGATTTGTTTGAAGAAAGTTGTGGAAATAAAATGAAATATTGGCCCATGCTACTTCCAGGGCCCTTTTCATTCATACATATACTAAGCATTTATTGAGACTTTGCTAAGACCCAGAAGTATGTTAAGCACAATCCAGAAACTATAGAACTTAATAACAGATACTTAATAATACGTGATGCCTACCAGGCAACAAACAAAAGAATATCAAGCTAGACCCTTAAAAAACTGACTTAAAAACCCATTTACAAGATAAAATAAGTCATTAATGCTTTAGCCCTGTCTTCTCAGCTATACAATTAATTCCATTCTATCTGCTTTCAGACTTCTTTTAAAACTCAATATTTTATGTATGGTCTGAGCAACTGACTGTTCATGTGAAAAAAATTCAGATGTTACCAGGTGTAAAGTGAAATTATCTCTTGATATATATACATGCTTTGGGGTGGGGATGTATCTCAACTAGTTGGTTGGTTGTGTTTTCCTAGTTTGCCCTAGATCAGGATATCTACCACCACAAAATAGAAAGAAAAAAATCTCAACATGCATTTTCAGGGTTTCCTGATGAATTACTTGGACCTGTGAAGCACATATTTTCTCTTCAAGATTTTTCTCGTTGGCTTAAGCCTTTTATATTACAGAACTCTATAGTAAATACTGACTATAGGTACATGAACTCATCATATCTTATCTGAGAGTAGCAACAAAAAAGAATCAGGGGCTGTAGAGATGGTTTAGTGGCTAAGTACTTGCCTGTGAAGCCTAAGGACTCCAGTTCGAGGCTCGGTTCCCCAGGACCCACTTAAGCCAGATGCATGAGGTGGCACATGCATCTGGAGTTCATTTGCAGTGCTGGAGGCCCTGGTGCGCCCATTCTCTCTCTCTCTCTATCTGCCTCTTTCTCTCTCTCTCTGTCGCTCTCAAATAAATAAATGAAAATAAACAAAAAACAAAAAGGAATCGGTAACAACAACTGAGAGCCTATTTGTCTACAATTAGCAAGGTGGCTTTGTATTGTCTATTTCCGTTTATGTCACACCACGTGTGATGTGAGTTCTCTTGCGTCTCTGGTGATGTGTTTTCTTGGCTTGTGGTTCTAGTCTATGAATATTCTTTCACTAGCCTGAGGAGTTCACATATGAAATTCCCTTGCCTCATTGTTAGATCAGGACTTCTTAATAACAACAACAATAATAAAGTATTGCTGACAAGCTCAAACAAACACTTGTGACTTAATAGCCATCTCTAAACCCTAGCTAACATATACATAAGAAACGTATGCATAAGATAAAGTTTCTCTAACCAGTTTTTATTTGTCATTTTTATTTTGACTTGTGTTGGGATGAGAAGCACTGGATCAAAGCTGTTGAAAGGCCCTTTATCAAACTCTCGTCAGGAGTGCTTGCTCTAGAGTACCACTGAACAGATCATGGGCTGTTTGAATAACAAGCATTAACACAGCATCAGAGAAATTCCACGGAAAATGTTTATCTCTAAAAAAGCTATAAAACTCAAATATTATGAGATTTATCAAAATAATGGACTTAATAAAATATACTTGTATCTCCAAAGAGATAATCTGTCAGAATAGTTTCTTCTCCGTGGCTGCAGAGTTTATAAGAACAGGCCAAAATTATCAGTAAAATATATGATTTTGTCTGCAAGAAAAATAGAATGAACCAATTTTATCACAAGGAATTAAACCATGTTAATCTTTTCCAGAGTCATCAAAACTATTGAGGAAAGGCTTGGAAGTAGACTGGACCGGGGAACAGGAAAACAAGGAATAATTTTAAGTTAATAGCATATTAACAAAGGCATAAAAACCAATACGGGCCAGGCGTGGTGGCACACGCCTTTAATCCCAGCACTTGGGAGGCAGAGGTAGGGGGATTGCCATGAGTTTGAGGCCACCCTGAGACCACATAGTGAATTCCAGGTCAGCCTGGGCTAGAGTGAGACCCTACCTCAAAAAAAAAAAAAAAAGAAAAAGAAAAAGAAAAAAATAGCCAATACTGAGAATGACCTGCGTATACTGCTTCATGTCCCCATGCAGGTAGAGTATGTGTTGAAAATGTACTCCACACCACTCGACACCAGAAGACCAGTGTTCTCAGAATGGCATTCGGGTCACATCCTAGGAGTCACTTTGAGTTTTTTTTTCTTTTATTAGTGTTTTTGTTGTTGTTGTTAATTTTTATTTATTTATTTGAGAGTGACAGACAGAGAGAAAAAGAGGTAGATAGAAAATGGGCATGCCAGGGGCTCCAGCCACTGCAAACAAACTCCAGACGCATGCGCCATCTTGTGCATCTGGCTTAAGTGGGTCCTGGAGAATTGAGCCTCAAACTGGGGTCCTTAGGCTTCACAGGCAAGTGCTTAACCACTAAGCCATCTCTCCAGCCCCGAGTTTTGTTTTTTAAATCAAGTAAAATGCCTATGGTACACTTGTTAGGACATGAAATGTATTAAGACTGGAAATATAAAATCCAACATTTATATTATTTCCTTCTAAAGCTTGAAATGACTCTATCCTAAATAATATGAAGCAAAATGATAGATAACGGGAATAAAATAGAGCCACACCTAGTCATTTTTAAAATCCAGTTGCTTAGAATGGGGCTGTAGCTCAGTTGGGTAGAATGCTTGCCCAGTTTAACAAAGCCCTGAGTTGGCTTCCCATCCGCACGTAAACCAGGAAAAGTCACACACACCTCTAATCCCAGTATTCAGGAGGCAGAGGCAGAAGGATCAAAAGTTCAAGGTCGAACTGGAGAGATCTCTCAGTGGTTAAGGCGCTTGCCTGTGAAACCTAGCCATCCTAGTTCCAGTCCCAGTGCCCACATAAAGTCAGATGCACAAGGTGGCACATGCATCTGGAGTTCATTTGAAGTGGCTGGAGGCCCTGGCCCAGCTATTTTCTCTCTCTCTCTCTCTCTCTCTCTCTCTCTCGCTCTCTTCTCTTGCTCTTTCTCTCTCTCCCTTTTGCAAAAATATATTTTTAAAGTTCATCTTTGGCTATACAGTGAGTTCAAAGGGAGCTTGGGATACATAAGACCCTATCTTAAAAAAAAAATCCATTTGCTTTAACCATTAACATTTCCTAAAATAATGATAACATAGATCTTAAAATCTAACTGAAAAAATATGTGTTTGTTTTAATGAAGCAAATCTGAGATCTAAAATGAATGCCAACCTTATACTTCGCCTGTCTGGAGAAACATAAGTGCAGGAACAACAGCTTTGGTCCTAAGTGAGTTCTAGTAGTCTTATGTGCTCCAACATGTAAGAGTGATGGAAACACTGCTACCAATAAAATACCACAAAAAAGAGAAACGGTGCCATTTCCCACTATGAATATCTGTTGACATTAATATTTATTTAGTTGAGAAGGGAGGGGAGACAATGGGTATGCCAGGGCCTCCTGCTGCTGCAAAGAAGCTCCAGACACATGTGCCACTTTGTGCATCCGGCTTTACGTGGGTACTAGGGAATTAAACCCAGGCCATCAGGCTTAGAAAGCAAGTGCCTTTAACCGCTAAGCAGTCTCCCCAGCCCATTTGTTGACAGTAGAATGTCAGACACGAATTTAAACAGAAACTTCTCCAGATTAAAAAATAATAATCTGTCACCTATCTATCTGTTTTTCTGTCATATCCTGTTTCTCTTTACCTCTTTCTCTTTCTGTCCTTCTCCAATCTAAATGTCTACTATAATATTTGAAATTAGATATCAAAAACTACCTTGCTAATTTCATTGCATATTTGAAACCTGGGAGACCATACTATCTGGTTAGTGAAGATGTAAGTAAGGTGGGTGACTGCTAAGTAAGTGTATACATTTTTTTCATATCAGTAATGGCTGTCTAAAAAAGTAAATGTTAAAAATGAATTTTGATAACATGTTTATAAAATAGGAAATCTTAATTGAAAGTATAGAATGGAATAAGTGATGTTCTTCAGAATAAATGTCTATTGTCCCAAAATTAATAGGCATATGTAATATCTTTCTAATTCTAATCTCACCTCTATTATTTTAGGGGAAAGAAGAGATACAAAGTTATCTTGGCACAAATTCTCACAATATCAATCATGAATCCTAAGACTATTGAGAAGGGACTTGCCATTCCAGATAACAAGTGGTAGCAATGATATACTCAGATTTTACTGTATAAGGAAATTAAGTGTGGACTGAGTAATGAAGTTGGAGCTGAGGCTGGAAGCCTAAACGTAACGGTACTGGAGAGAACTATGGAGCCTATTGCAGAAAAGGCACCAAGAGTCTACACCAGCAGTGCAGCTGGCCAGTCAGGCAAAATGAGCCACAGATCTGATACGGGGGAAACCAACTGCTGCCTGGTGGGATTTGGGGCCCACTCCACTCCACAGGAGGGATTCATGCCTGATACGGCAAACCTAGCGAAGAGCCTGTGGCTGGGGAGGGCATAGGCCCTAGCAGGGAAGGGAAGCTAACACTGTTGTTTGGCTAAGTGGATGTGTTATGGCCATCAAAGTGCCCTCTAAATATTTATGCTTATGCCCGTCTATTAATGCTCCTCTCACTTTTGGTTACAGAAGCTTCTCTTTTCAGATGGAAGTGACCGCTAGAGTGACTGAAAACTCATCAAAGTACTGAGAAGAAGTGACAGTGGACAGTGGAGTGTTCACCCCCGAGACATCTCTACCACACCCTCTAGGCCTCAGGGAGCGTGGCAGAAGAGGGGGAAGAAAGAATGTAAGAGCCAAAGGAAATGAGAGAAGTGCTTTGGGATATTGTCATCCAGACACAAAGTGGCCATGATATCCATAATCTCACAGTGGCTGATGCTACCTATACAAGACATGCAGTAAATAAATAAATAAATAAATAAATAAATACATGACATCAAAATAGAAGAGGGACTACTTGAAAAAAAAAAGAAGGAGGTTCAGCACAGGGGGATGGAGAAGGGTGGTGTGGTTATGATTAAGGTCATTGTGTATATTTTTTAAGGCTGTCAACAAAATGTTTTTGAAACTTAAGCATGAAAAATATTTTATCAATAAATGGGTACAGTTGGTCACCCTTGTATATCTTTGTATTTTTACCTTAAAGTATATAAAGGAATATCTCCTAATGAAGTAAATATGAATGTAAAACCCTAAATAATAAAAGATTTAGAGAAGACTTACAGGCATGACAAAGAAGTTGGAATGATAGTATAGTTTTTTTTTTTAATTTTAGAGATTTATAGTGCTACTAAAATTCAACAAGCCAGCAAACCGTACTTGGAACAAATGTGAGTCTAATGCTTATTAATGATAAAATTTGCTGAACATTAAATGGCTCATGTGAAAATTTAATTAGTCAAGGATCAGAATTAGTCATTCTGACAAGCTCTGTTCTGAATTTTCGCACAAATATGAAACTCTATTCAACCTTCCTAGTACTCACTGGTCCAAGAAGGGGCTCACCATGGAGAAAAAGTTTGGATAAAATATAAGGCTGTATTTTGTGTATACTTGTAGTGCCTAGGATGCATACATACTGTATATACTCTTGATAGAAACTTCTCAAACTTGGGGGGAAAAAAAAGTCCAAGAGTCCAAGCCTGGAACTGCAAATGTGGGAATCTACGTAATACAGGCAAATTAGAGAAACTTAATGAGGACACAAAAATTTTGGCATAGCACATTTTCCTTCTCTTATAAGGGCACAAGTGAATGAATCAGGGCCCACTATCATCTTGACTTTATTTCCAAGTAAGCACTGGTCACACTGACAGAGACATAAGGTAAGAAAAAAACATCCTTTTTGCAGGAAGGGAAAGGGATACAATCCCATTCAGTAACTTTTCTTCTAGTTTCTCAAGACAATGGAAAGAAGGAAAATGAATGAACTTACCCATCTCAATAAGGGCAGATCCAAACTGTCCCTCAGAGCCTGCTATGTACAAGGCTGACCAGCACATTCATGGCCCTTAGGAGAACTGCCCATTGCTGCAGATGGCCTCATTCGCCCCTCACTGGATAGATTCTTCTCCTCTCTATTGCATTTGCTTTGGGCCAGTGATATGATTCCTGAACAGAGCCTGCAGGGCTGCTACTGTCCTGGGGCACCTTCCTTGGGGAGGGGGTTCTACCTGTTGACATGAATTTCCCATGGGAGTTATAAACAAGAGTCTGCTCCCCAAGGTAATGCACCAGTGATAGACAAAAGCATTGATTCTACCTGAGTCTAGCTTGGTTCCCCAGTGAGTTTATCTGGCATACACACAGGAGCATGGGTAACTCAGAGGCAAATGCATCATTGAAAACTCTCAGCCAACGTGGACAAGGGCTTCCTTACAATTGCATAGATGGAGTACCCCCTCGGTGAACCTTCCACCCTAACACACCCTAGCACCTCCCAAGACCACTTGCAGTTGAGGCAGAATCGCAGGCAGCTAGCAGTGAGGGGCATGAGGAAGTGGCTGGGAACCCAGGTGAGTGTCTGATGAACCTCCCCACCTCTTGTTCCCCGAGGGAACGTCCACAGGCCCAATCCTTGCAAATAGTTCCAGGAGCTCTGATGAGAATGGTCCCCATTCTACATCTTCCAGGCCACGGCGTTGTTTTAAACCTCAAGAAGAAATGAAATAACAGAGTCATAGTGTACCACTTTCCCATGTGCAGAGACGTGGCCTAGCCACGGAGTGTCATGCAGAATGTAGGCAACTGGCCATATCCGTCAACTACTTTGTTTGAGAAGGTGGAGGGCCAAGCGCTGGCAGAAGTAAGAAGATCAACAGCTTGGCTTAATCTTCGTCACTCGTGTTCAATTGTTAATTTCTCTTTCAATTGTCATCTTCTGCAGGAATCTTTTGTGCTCATTTAGAGAAGGATTGATGTCATTAAAGCTAGTCCCATAAATCCATGTCACTGGGGTCGGATAAGCTGTGAAGCACAAACTCCCTTATGTTGCCACGTCTATGCTTGCTGTTCGGGGTGTACTGGGAGATGGACATCACAGGTGACGGCCTCACCTATATCCACAGGAAGAAGATAAAAACATGCATCAGGAGTTGCAGGAGGCACAGCTTTCAGAGCCACTAGACTCAATCCACACATTGAACATTAATAAAGTGATACCGTTCCTGCTGCAATTACTATCGATTACATAACTTGTCTTAGAGGGCCGTTTCTAACTTCCTTCCCACACTAAAGGCTCATCTTACAGATCTATTTTGGAAAAGCATTCTAGGCAACACCACCATTCCTCTGTAGGAAGCATTGGGTGTGTGTTCTTTCAACTCCTCCTCATGTGAGGAAAAGCAATGAGTTTGACAGCGCAGAGGAAAAGATGCTCTTCCACAAAAATGCATGTTCATCCGAAGTGGCGAGGAGATGGAACCAGCCTATGTGTCCATCCACAAGGTGATGGATAAGGAAAATGGTGCATGTATACAATGGAATTCTTTGCAGCCCCAAAGAAAAGGGAAAGGGTGACAATTGCAGGAACATGGATGGAACTGGAACTCGTTTTTTATGCTAAGCAAAACAAGCCAGACTTAGAAAGACGACCGTCGGGCTGGAGAGATGGCTTAGCGGTTAAGCGCTTGCCTGTGAAGCCTAAGGACCCCGGTTCGAGGCTCGATTCCCCAGGACCCACGTTAGCCAGATGCACAAGGGGGTGCACACATATGGAGTTCCTTTGCAGTGGCTGGAGGCCCTGGCACGCCCATTCTCTCTCTCTCTCTGTCGCTCTCAAATAAATAAAAATTAAAAAAACATAAATAAAAATACTTTAAACAAAGAAAGACAACTATCATGTGAAATCTAGATTTGTGTGTGTGTGTGTGTGTGTGTGTGTGTGTGTGTGTGTTATGAGAATAGAGGACTATGTGTGGGAGGAAGAGAACTGAAGGGAGAGGGAAATGGGGAAACAGAGGGTACATAATAGAATACAAATACATATGACATGAGAGCAGCAAATGGAAGGAACTGGACCAACAATGAGGGAGATGAGTGAGGGCAGAGGAAGAGGAGGATGAAGAAGAACAAAATATAATGATATATGAAAATCCCATGATGAAACTGAGGCTGGGAAACAGACCAGTCAGTAAGGTGCTTGCTGCACAAGCATGAAGACCTGAGCTCGATCCCCATTATCCACATAAAAATACCAGGTTTGCTTGGATGTACTCATGATCCTAGGGCTGAAAAGGCAGAAATAGGCAAATCCTTGAAGCTCAGTGGCCATCAGTCTGGACTATTGGGCAAGTACCAGGCCAATGGAAGACCCTGACCCCCCCCAAAAAATGTGGATAGCACACCTGACAAACAACACCCAAGGTTGTTCTAGACACACACACACACACACACACACACACTGAAAGAGAAAGAAAATGCCATAATAAAACCTACTACTTTTTTGTCTACCTTTAGAAAGCATTAAGAACAGAAGTGAGAGCTGGGCGTGGTGGCGCACGCCTTTAATCCCAGCACTCGGGAGGCAGAGGTAGGAGGATCACCAGGAGTTCAAGGCCACCCTGAGAATACAGAGTGAATTCCAGGTAAGCCTGGGCTAGAGTGAGACCCTACCTCGAAAGAAAAAAAAAAAAAAAAAAAAGAACAGAAGTGAATGCTGTACCGTGTAATCACTATCACTCCCGTTGATTTCTTGGCATTTATTCATTCCTGGTGGAATTGTGTCACCTCCCACATCTTAACGTGCCAATGTTCCCCTGATGCTAAGGTTTGCTGCCACCGCCTGCCCTCCTTGCAATCTTTCACCCTGTCACTGGGCTTTGGCACTCCTATGGCTACGAGCCATGTCACTTCTACTTCTTGTTGCATCTCTCCCAGCCCCAGCCAAGATTCGAATGTGGACACTAGTGTGAGAAACCGAAGAAAAGAGAAAATGAGGGCTGGAGAGATGGCTTAGCGGTTAAGCGCTTGCCTATGAAGCCTAAGGACCCTGGTTTGAGGCTCGATTCCTCAGGACCCACGTAAGCCAGATGCACAAGGGGGCACACGCATCTGGAGTTCCTCTACGGTGGCTGGATCCCTGGCGTGCCCATTCTTTCTCTCTCTCTCTCTCTCTCTCTCTCTCTCTTTCTCTCTCTCTCTCCCTGTCTCTCTGTTGCTCTCAAATAAATATAAACAAAAATAATTAAAACATAGAAAATTGAAGGGGAGCAAGCTGGGATATACCTCAGATTCTACCACAGCAATGGGTCATGCTCAGGATGGGATTTTAGGATCATAAAATAATTTTGCAGAGGGTTGGGGAGATAGCTCAGTGGTTAAAAGCACTTTCTTGCAAAGTCTGTCAATATGGGTTCAATTCCCCAGTATCTATGTAAAGTCCACACACAAAATGGCACATGCATCTGGAATTCGTTTATAGTGGCAAGAGGCACTGGTGTACCCTACTCTCTTCCTTCTCTTTAATAAATAAATAAAATGTAGTTTTAAAAGTTCGGCTGAGAAAGTAATATGTATTGGAAAGCCAACTTGGAGCCTAGTCCTGACAGGAACAAAGCAGTCCACTGTCCTCAGTTTGATAAGGTCCCTGCTCAGTAGCTGTCCCTCACTCGGTGTCCTAGGCTATCATCAATAGCTGCAAACATTTTAAGGACAAAATTTCCTCTTGGGCTAGAGAGATGGCTTAGCGGTTAAGGCGCTTGCCTGCAAAACGTAAGGACTCTGGTTCAATTCCTCACTACCCATGTACGCCAGATGCACTGGGTGGCACATGCTTCTAGAGTTTGTTCGCTATAGCTGAAGGCCCCAGCATGCCCATTCTCTCTCTCTGTCTTAAATAAAAATAAATAATTAAATAAATAAAATATTTTTTTTTGTTCTTGCATTTGTTTAGTATTTTCTGTATTCAAGTGTTTTTTTGGTTTTTTTTTGTTTTGTTTGTTTTTTTAATGAGTGAGCTCTGGTTTGACTATGAAATGTATCCTGTCGGCTCATGCGTTTGAATACTTGGTCTGCAGGTGATGACACTGTTTTGGAACACTGTGAAACGGTCAGGAGATGGAGCCTTGCTGGAGGAAATGAGCTAGTAGGAGTGAGCCTTCAGCTTTGATAGCCTGGCCTCGCTTCCTGTTCCCTCTCGGCTTCCTGACTATGCAGGCAATGGGAGCAGCGGCTTCCTGCCTGGACGCGCCACATCCCTCCTTCACCGTCAGCCAATGTCAACCCTCCCTTAAATCGCTTCCTGCCTGGCACTTTGTCACAACAACAAGAAAAGTGATTAACACAGAGGGCATGGGCTTGCTGAGGATTTAGGTATGTATGGCATGCTCTTATATAGGCCCATGAAGTCTTTATAGCTTGAACTGTACAAGTGGGATAATTGCCTTAGCAGTAATTGCCAAATCTTATTAAAAAAAAAAAAAAAATCCGCCCTCAGCTGTTCTCACTTCTCTGGTTTCCAGGCAGTGTTTCTGTCCATTCGCCCTACCTAATGTTTCACCCCTTGGTCAAACCTTACAAATCAAGTGACAGCTCTGTGAATCCAGACAGCTTTTCCAGATTTTGTTAGCTAAAGCTAACAAAAGCCAAAACGTGTACATAAATAGCAATGACTTTTTTTTTTTTTTTTTTTTGCATCTGATACGCAGAATATCAACCTTGGAAGTTTATTGGAAACTTTATATTACTAAAACCTAGAATAGAATCCTGAGCATTTAAATTGAGCTTTTAGGATTCCATTAGAGGTTAATTTACACTTGAAACATCTAGGGCATTTTAGTTTATAAACTTTGAAGCCAGGAAAATGTTCTTAGTATTTATTGGTTGGGAGAAAATAAGTCAAAATGGTAATAAAAAGGAAATAATTCTGTTTATGCTTTCTTTGGAATATATACATAGGGTTACAACTTGAGAGTCTGCCCGGAATTTCAGAATCTTGGAAGTATATATCAAAAGTGATCTGCACATACCCTCCCTTTTGCAGCCATTATTTCAGACACTCAATTTCCCTTGACCCCGGGCAGACTGACTGCCACAATTTCCTTTCTGTGGTGTGAGCATGAAGTTAGCATGGCCAAGACTGAATTGGATATTTTCATGCTTTCTTTTTTTTTTTTTTTCCAGCTCTTCATGATTTCTAAAATGCCAAACAGACACTTCATTTGAAGATAATGCCTCTGCAGAAGACAATGTCCAAACCAGAACTCAAATTGTCTTTCTGAAGAGGAAGATATGGGACATCCCTGGTTGTCTCTATTGGTCCCCGTGATAGCGTGAGACCCTTTCAAAGCTCAGCTCCTTGGCGTGACTTTCAGGTTCCTTGCCTCCACCTGAAATTTCTAAAGCTAATACGCATTGTTTTATGAGCTTAAGAGCAAAACAGGAATATTGAGTTTTGTGAACTTTTAAAAAAATATTTCAATTATTTCTATATTTATGTGTGTTTGTGTGTGTGTGTGTGTGTGTGCATGTGTACTGCCACAGTGCTCAGCAGAGGTCAGAGACATCCTCAAAGGTGTGTCTCCTCTCATTCCACCTTCTTTATAGTCAGGGTCTCTTGTCACCGCTGCTTAGAAGTTTCCAGATTCCTGGCTCTGCTGTCCATTGCCGCAGGTGCGTTGGGGTCACAGACACAGCTTTCCCCGAGAAGGATCAAACTTTGGGCAGCAAACAAAGTACCTTTAAGCATCAAGCCATCTCCCCAGCCCCAAAGCTATGCAGACTCTTTATACTGAGTGTGTGTGTGGATTCCAGGATTGTGCTGGTGTTTTGTTTGTTTGCTTTTTGATTTATTAAGGATATATTTTGTATGGACCCATCATGTGTTGGTACCATCATTTCCCTCCTCCCTGGCCCCATACTGCCGAGGGACCTCCTCAGTGGGGTTGTTGTTATTACCCATGGGGCTGTGGGTTATGAGTTGTGAGAACAACAGTCAGTCATTGTGGATGGGGACAGGCAACGCCTATGCTGGCTTTTAAACTATGAACTTGGTTTGAGTAAAACTGGCAAAGGGAGAGAGGAATTCATTTTGTCAATGGGAACTGAAATGTGGTACTCTCCTTGGTTAGTATGGGTGTTCCAGAAGGTTCCATTGGCTATCCCTATCTAGATCAAACCTGATCTGATGATTTAGCTGGTTATGGGTAATATACATCTCAACTTTATACAAGGACTGGGGGAGAAAATACAGGAGATGGGGCTGGAGAGATGGCTTAGTGGTTAAGGCATTTGTCTGCAAAGGCAGAGGACCTTGGTTCAATTCCCCAGGACCCACATAAGCCAGATGCACAAGTTGGCACATGCATCTGGAGTTTGCAGTGGCTGGAAGCCCTGGCACACCCATGCGCTCGCTCTCTCTCTCTCTCTTTCATTCTCAAATAAATAAATAAAAACAAAATATTATTTAAAAAATACAGGAAAATACAGGCGTGGTGGCACATGCCTTTAATCCCAACACTTGGGAGGCAGAGGTAGGAGGATCACTGTGAGTTGAAGGCCATTTTGAGACTACAGAGTGAATTCCAGGTCAGCCTGAGCTAGAGTGAGACCCTACCTCGAAAACCCAAAAAAAAAAAAAAAAAAAAAACTAAATAAATAAATGCAGGAGGTGGTTGTAGGGTATGATCCTTTGTGTGTGGAACTGAGGGTCGAACCCAGGGCTTTAATGTATATGCCAAGCAAGTATTATCTACCATTGGGATTCATCCCTAGCCCTCACTTAACTCTTCAAGAACAGTTCCTAGGGGAACTAGCTAGGGAGATAGATGGTGCAGTGGTCAAAGACACTGGCTGTGCAAATCTGCCAACTAGAGTGTAGATCTCCAGCGGTCCCTGTAAAGACAGAGCACAGAGGTGCACATGCTATGATCCTGGTATGCCTCTGGCAATGGGAGGTAGAGTCAAGAGAATCCTGAAGCTAACAGGCTAGCTAGCAAACAGTAAAGAGACCTTCTCTCAAATAAGGAGTTAGTAAAGGACCAACACCCCAAGATTACCCTCTGAGCTCCACACATGCACCATGCCGTGCACATACCTACACACACACACACACACACACACATACACACACACACATGCACACATACACAAGTGATAATACAAAGAACAGTTCCTTATGAAAACTACACTTGGTGATATTAAGAGTTCTAAGCAATTACTTTGAACTCACAGTCAGTGTTGATTAAGCCTAAAAATAGCAGCACATTTCCAAAGTGTATAGGGTAGGCCAGAGGACGGGTTTATACCAAGGGCTTCATGACACCTTCTGCTGTCTCCCTCCAGCATAGCTGGCTTCTCTTTAAGTGGCCGGATCATCAAAGTTAAGTTAATACATCATAGTAATTTCCTTCTCACTACTTCAATCGTTTCCAGATAAACCAGGTTAAATGACACTACTCTGAATGTACCCCTAAGGAAAAGAAAATCTTTTTAAAAAATATGTTTATATTTTTATTTGCAAGCAGAGATAGGTAGAAGAAAGACGCAGACAGAATGGGTGTGCCCGGGCCCCCAGCCACTACAAGTGAACTCCAGATGAATGTGACCGTATGCATATGACTTTATGTGGGTACTGGGGAGTCAAACTCAGGTCATTAGTCTCTGCAGACAAGTACCTTAACCTCTGAGTCATCTCTCCAGCCATAAGAAAATCTTTAGGTGCACTGAAGCTTGGTTACCTAGGACAGACGAAAATCTCAAGCATATGAACACGTTAAATATCATTTACTTAGAAGACACTACATCTGTCGCTTTTATTACCAAAAGCTTCACTTTGAGGGATACACCACACTAGGCCGTTTTATAGCTAGAGACATAGAGAGCAAGCACCATCTTGCTGGCAAAGGTAGATGTTAGAAAAATACTAAATAATGTATGTGAGGAACCATCTGAAACCATAGGCAAACATGAGTCTTTTCTCCTTTTATGCTGCCTTTGGGTCACGATGACATAACAGTAACTAGCTCAGGACCTGGCTTGAGATGACAGACACTGGAAGAAAGTGACAGGGTGGGAGCAGGGCACACGTCCCCCTTTCTGGGGTGAGACACACTTTCCCATGGGAGTGAGAACAGTTCACGGCAAGAAGTGAACACTCCAGCCCCCAAACTATGTTCAGGAAGCCAGAGACCAAATATCAATACTGAGTATAAAGCAGACGAGGCTGGAGGACAGCTCATTAGGCAGAGAGCTTGCCTAGCATGCATAAAACCTGGGTTTGGTCCAAAACATCACACAAACCAGGCATGGTATTGAATACCTGTAATGCCACCACCTCACCCCGAGGTGGAGGCATGAAGATTAAAAGTTCTAGCTCAGGCTAGAGAGATGGTTTAGTGGTTAAGGCACTTGCCTATGAAGCCTAAGGACCCAGGTTCGATTCCCCAGTAGCCACATAAGACAAATGCACAAGGTGGCACATGTGTCTGGAGTTCGTTTGCAGTGGCTGGAGGACCTGGCACTCCCATTCTCTCTCTCTCTCTCTCTCTCTCTCTCTCTCTCTCTCTCTCTCTCTCAAATAAAAATAAAAACAAAATTTTAAAAGTTCAAGGTCATCCTATACAGTGAGTTCTAGACCAGCAGTGGGATACAGGGCAGTATGATAACTTCTCTCAAAAAAAATCAGGGACTGGAGGGATGGCTTAGTGGTTAAGGCGTTTGCCTGCAAAGCCAAGGGACCCAGGTTCAATTCCCCAGGACCTAACATGTTAGCCAGATGCACAAGGGACCCATGCGTCTGGAGTTCATTTGCAGTGGCTGGAGGCCCTGGCACACCCATTCTCCTCTCTCTCTCTCTCTCTCTCCCCCTCCCTCCCTCTTTATTTGTCAAATAAATAAATAAAAATATTTTTTAAATTTTTTGTTTATTTTTATTTATTTATTTGAGAGTGACAGACAGAGAGAAAGAGGCAGGGAGAGAGAGAGAGAGAATGGGCACACCAGGGCCTCCAGCCACTGCAAACGAACTCCAGACGCGTGCGCCCCCTTGTGCATCTGGCTAAAGTGGGTCCTGGGGAATCGGGCCTTGAACCGGGGTCCTTAGTCTTCACAGGCAAGTGCTTAACTGCAAAAGCCCCCCAATATATATATATATATGTATGTATATTTTAAATTCACCAGGGTGAAGGAGGCAGACATTGAGGATACTCAACACCTATCAAAGCTGAAATCCAGAAGCTGCTGCTGGGAGCTCAACATGGAAGTAGACTTAAAAGACACCCACCACGGCTCTGGGAATTTGGGGGAAGAGGGAGAAGAAAGATTGCAAGAGCCACAGGGCGGGAGGGACTGTCCAGAGGCATTCCCTCCCCCACAACGACTGACTGCTGTTTCCACAACTCATAACCTACAGCCCCATGGGGAGAACCAGAAATCCCACTGAGGCGGGTCCCCAGTGGAGTGGGGGAAGGGAGGAGGGGAATGATGGTACTAACACATGATGTGTCCATATGAAGTATATACTTAATAAAAAAAAACACCTGTAGGATCCAAAAATGAGAAAATTAAAGCACGGGGGCACAAAAGAACACAAAACCAAGAGTATAGGGACTATCCTGTAAAATTAGCAGAGACGTCATGGACTACCAGAGCTGAAGCAAACTGGCATAACATCTCTTGGTTAGCTCAGGCAGAATAATTTCAGCAGAACTGCACCACAGTCCCTACTGGCTGTCCAAAAGGGCAGTGGGTCATCTCCTTTCTAGAAAACTCAGTCATGTTAACTCTCCAACCCGTTTAAATCCATCACATTTCTCTTCCCAAGATGCCGAATAGGCTGAATTCTAACCTTTACTTTACAGCCTGTCTACGGGACAGTTGTGAGTGCTTGAAATTGCTAGGGACACTTACTCCAGGCAAAGACTTTTAAACAAAACAATTACAAGCTTTGTGACAACTTTCAGGGCAAATGGATTACTCACATTAACAATTATGGAAGCTTTTAATCAAATAATTCCAAGTTTTTTAATAGCCTTCCCAGCAATAGTGCTTACACATCATCAGAGTAAAGCCATTGGTGAGAGGTTAAACTACAAACTATAAAGTGTGGGGACACAGGAGATGGCGGCAGGGGACTTGGAGACAGGAGTCTCGAACCATCACTTCTACAGCACTGGCAGATCTCTCCCAATATGCTCAGTCTTCTCTGCCCGTCAGTTTGGTTACTAATTGTTTTCCCACAATGCAACACACTAATTTTCTCTTTCTCCATAATATATATATATATATATATATATATATATATATATATATATATATATTGGTTTTTTGAGGTAGGGTTTTACTGTGGTCCAGGCTGACCTCGAATTCACTCTGTAGTCTCAGGGTGGCCTCGAACTCACGGTGATCCTCCTACCTCTGCCTCCCCAGTGCTGGGATTAAAGGCCTGCACCACCATGCCCAGATTCCATAATATTATAAGTACTCTTAAGGATTAAGTGCAGTGGAAATGACTCACTGGCTCTTGTTGGACCAACTGGCAACTTAAAACAGTGATTGCCGACTTTAATTATGAATACCATAGTGAATATATGAAACGCCCGAACTGATTGTGTTGCCTGCAATCACAAGCAAGTCACTCAAGATTTGAAGAATTCCGGTGCAGTGTGAGTTGTAGGATTTCATATGCATGTGATTACTTGCTCATTCACTTATTAATTTATTCGATACCCATTCATATACTAAATAATCACTGAGCACTGTGGCAGTTTGAATCGGATGCACCCCATAAACTGAAGTGTTTTGAATGCTTGGTCCCCGGGTGGGGGTAGTTTGGGGGATGGAACCTTGCTGGAGGAGGTGCGTCATTGAAGGCAGGCTTAGGCAGTGTCAACCCAGCTTCTCCCTAGCAGGGTTTAGCTCATTCTCCTGCTGTTTTCTCTATGTGGTAAAGGTAACGCCATCATGAAGCTGCTCTTTAACTATAAGCCAAAATAAATCCTTCCCTCCCATCAGCCACTTTTGGTTAGGAGCTTTATCCCAGCAATTAGAAGGTAACTAGGGACTGAGAGATGGCTTAGTGGTTAAGGTGTTTGCCTGCAAAGCCAAAGGACCTCCGTTCAATTCCCCAGGATCCACATAAGCCAGATGCACAAGGGGCCCATCTGTCTGGAGTTCGTTTACAGTAGCCGAAGGCCCTGGTGCACCCATTCTCTCTCTCCCTCTCTCTCTCTCTGCCTCTTTATCTATCTGAAATAAATAAACCAAAAAATAAAGTTAAAGAAAAGAATATTAAAACAAAAGAAGGTAACTATGAGAAGCACCCACTCTATATTGGGGCCTATGGTGGGTGTGGGGAATAGAGCAAATGATACAGCCCTTCTCCCATGAGTACCCTAGTGTTATTACATATAATATAAAAAGTTTGAGGCTGAAGAGATGGCTCAGTGGTTAAGGCATTTGCCTGCGAAGCTAAAGGACCCAGGTTCGATACCCCAGGACCCACATAAGACAGATGCACAAGGTGGCACATGCATCTGTAGTTTGTTTACAGTGGCTGAAGGCCCTGGCATGTCCATTCTTTTCCTTTTGTCTCTCTCTCAAATACATAAAATAAAAATAAAATATAAAACTTTATCTTGCAAAATTTTCCTGTTTTGCATGTATAGTTATAAAGCTTTATAAATTATTTAGTGGTGTATATTTTTCCCTGATATTCCCAAATACACTGGTGATATTTCTCATCTCTGACAGCAAATGAAATAATGGTTCTCTGTGGATATATTCAATACTCTGTAATGTATTTGTGGCTCATAAGAGAGCATGCTAATTACACCAAAGGATGTTTTTAAAATAAAATCATTTTAAAGAAATTATTATTTCAGACTTAGAATATAGGTCAGCCTAACCCTGTATTCACTAGCCACTGTGTATTTGAAGGCTTGGTAATCTCCACTTGGTTTTCAGTTACAACAAAAACACAAAAGAGAATACATACCCGCCCATGTCTTACCACTTTCGTAGCTTCTTGTAATTCTGCTCTCTGATATTGAGGAGAAAAAAAAATATTCTTTTTTTTTTTTTTTTGCTTTTTCAAAAATTTACTTATTTATTTATTTTGGTTTTTTATTTTTTATTTTTTTATCTTTTTTTATTTTCTCAATTTTTATCAATATTTTCCATGATTATAAAAAATATCCCATGGTATTACCCTCTGCCCCTTCCCCCTTTGAAATTCCATTCTCCATCATATCCCCTCCCCATCTCAATCTTCCTACTTACATATATACAATACCAACCTAATAAAAGCCCTCCTCCCTTTCTTTCTCTTCCCTTTCTATCTCCTTTTTTAACTTACTGGCCTCTGCTACTGAGTTTTTTCCTTCTCGCACAGAAGCCCAATCATCTGTAGCTAAGATCCACATATGAGGGAGAACGAAAAAAAAATATTCTTGAACTGTCATACATACAGATATACCATACCGAGAACATGTCACAACTGTTTTGCTTATTCATGAAATGTTATCCCTTATAGTGCAAAAAAAAAAAAAAGAAAAGAAAAAAAAAGAAAACGAAAGAAAAGAAAAGAAACATGCCAAATCACAAGTCAATCTATGTGCTTCCTTCTTAAGTTCAGAAAGCACTTTGATAAACTTCCCATGACCTCGTGCGTCTGCTGCAGGCCAGGCCACAGATTTTAATGTGACTCGTCACGGTAAGTGTTTAGTTGGCTCGAGTCCACTCTCCTCTCTGCAGAGAGTTTGGAAGCTTCTTTTAAATTAAGAGCATTTTGGCATTTTCAGTGAGTTTCATATATAATTGCACTTTTCGTTCTCTACACAGTTTTCTCGTAAAGTATTCTTCATAATGTAAATTGAGGAAAAACTGACTTCATTTAGTATGTTTGGTGAAATTTTTGTCTTTTTTTTTCAGGCAATATTGAATACATGCTCTTTTGTAGGAATCTACTTGTCGAAATGCTCTTGGTAGTGACAGCAGTGTTCACCACAGAGTGACCCATCTCGATCACACCTACTAACATTCAGGGGCCATCATGGAAGACATGGAAGAAAGAATGTAAGAGTCAGAGGATGAGAAAGGAGTATTTGGAAACATTGTCTTCCAGGCACAAAGTGGTCATTGAGTTAATGAGCTCACAGAAGCTGTGACCTGCACAAGACCTGTCTAACATTGGACCCACTGACATAATGTCACAGATGATGGAGGAGGAAAACAAAATGACATCAAAATAGAAGAGAGACTATTTGAAAGGAGGAAAGGATTCAGTGAAAGGGGGATGGGGAGGATGGAAAAAAGAAAGTAATGGGTGCTGGAGAGATGGCTTAGCGGTTAAGGCTCTTGCCTGCAAAGCCTAAGGACCCAGGTTTGATTCCCTAGGTCCCATGTAAGCCAGATACACAAGATGGTACATGTGTCTGGAGTTTGTTTGCAATGGCTAGAGGCCCTGCCATGCCCATTCTCTCTCTCTCTCTCTCCCTCTCTCTGTGTCTTTAATAAATAAATAAATAAGTAAATCTTTAAAGAAAAAGAAAGTAATGGGAGGTAATTATGATAAAAAAAATACATAGTGTATATATGTGTCTAAAAATTGTCAATAAGAAGTTCTTAAATTCTTAAAATGCTTTGTTGTCAGGTTACATTGATCAATCAATGGACAAATCGATCAACTAATTAGGCATACAATGACTTAACACTTACTCCAAGGCACTATACTACACAGCGAGAAGGTTATAGTGAAGAAAACGCTGGGCTGTAGCTCAGTATTCTCTAATGTGGTCTAGTATGCATGAAGTCCTGGGTCCACTTCTCAATCCTGGAAAAAGAAAATAAGAAAATAAAATGAATAAAATTTCCTGCCCTCAAAATGTAGCATGCCTTCTTGTTTATTTTAGAGAAAGTGAGAGAGAAAGAGAAAGACACAGAGAGATAATTGACACTCCAGGGTCTCAGACACTACCATCAAACTCCAGACGCTTGCGCCTCCTAGTCAACATGTGTAACCTTGCACTTGACTCCCCTAGTGCATCTGACTTAGTTGAGATCTGGAGAGTAGAACATGGGTCCTTAGACTTTGCAGGCAAGCACCTTAACCACTAAGCCATCTCTCCAGCCCTAGCATGCCTTCTTAACAGTCAACATTTTCTTTAAGAAAATGTATCCTTCTAAGTACAAATTTTACCTGTACAATATTCTCTTTGGTTTCTTTTGAGTAAAGCTTCAATTCCTTAGGAGTATATATTTTTTTCTACACACTGTATTTCACAATTACAATAGTCAAATTTCTAAATTTTCCCAAGCTTTCTTTACAATTATAAACACCTTGTATAATAAACAACTCTTGAGCTGTAGAGATGGCTTAGCATTTGAGGTGCTTGCCTATGAAGCTTAAGTACCAAGGTTCCGTTCCCCAGTACCCAAGTAAGCCAGATGCATCAGGGGCCACGTGCATCTGGAGTTCATCTGCAGTGGCTGGAGGCCCTGCCACGCCCATTCTCTCTCTCTCTCTCTCTCTCTCTCTTTCTTCCTGCCTTTCTCTCAAATAAATAAAATATTAAAAATGAACAACTCTTCTTACTTCAAAACCAATTTGCAGAAATAACAGAATGGCCTATAATAACATAAATATAAACACTTTATACTAGTAGTACTATGCCTTGAAATTTGATACTTTGTGAAAATGTAAGTGTATATTTTTTTTGTGGAAGAGATTGGAAATTTTCCATCAATACATGTTCCCTTTCTTCCTTTGTAATTGAACTGTGTCCCCGTGTGGGATCTTCTATCTTTCATGCCTGACTAGAACTTGGATAAGGCCCTGGAGTAATTAGCCTTATAAAGCCGTGGGGTGGAGGTCACTTGTGACCATGACCTAGCAGCAAGATAGCAGACCTGTGAATTGCTCACAGTCACAGAGACAAATGACATTGTTTGCCTGAGAGAGAAAAACTTAACATGTTACAACACTGTTATTTGGAGAGTCCTGTGTGTTTAAGCAATCATAATCCTAGTTTATTCATTGTCTGTATTTATGGTAACAAAATTAACAATCCATGCAAGCTACCGTGTAACTCTCCCCATCCTGGTTATTTGTTGACAATGACAAAATTTCATAGATGTTACATGAGCTATCCAAAACTTGGGCTTTCCGGGAAAAATGAAAACACATATGTTTGTTTTATCATCATTTATTGCATAATCATAGATACCTGAAAGAAAAAAAATAGTAAATGATGAGTGATTACACACACACACACACACACACACACACACACACACACACACTCATATATGGAGGACTGCAAGATGGCTCCGTGGATAGAACACTCACAGTACAAGCGTGAGTACTTGAGCTTGGATCCACGGGATCCAAGTAAGGGCTGGATATTGTGGCAGGCATTTGTAATTCCAGGCTGCCCATGGCAAGAAGGGGGACGGACACGGGAGAATTCCCTGTGTAAGCTTTCGGCCAGCTGGCCTGATGAACACAGCCCTTAAGAGCAAGTGGAAGAAACCCTGCCTCGAACAAAACAGGAGGTCAGGACCAATTCAAAAGCTGTCCTCTGACCTCCATATGTGAGCCACAGCATGCGTACACTCCCCTCACACACATGGACACACATCTGCACTGATAGATAGATGATAGATAGATAGATAGATAGATAGATAGATAGATAGATAGATAGATGATAGATAGATAGACGATAGATAGATGATAGATATATAGATATAGATGACAGATATATAGATAGATGATAGATAGATAGATAGATGATAGATAAATAGAGGATAGATGATAGATAGATGTAGATGATATATATAGATAGATGATAGATAGATAGATGATAGACATATAGATATAGATGATAGATAGATAGATGATAGATAGATAGGTAGATAGGTAGATAGATAGATAGATGATAGATAGATAGATAGATATAGTTAGGTGATAGATGTGATAGATCCATGATAGACAGACTCTAAATGCAGATGACAGATAGAAATAGATAGATGTAGATGATAGATAGATAGATGATAGGTTAGGTAGGTAGGTAGATAGATAGATAGATAGATAGATAGATAGATAGATAGATAGAGGTAGATAATAGATGGTAGATAGACCAGTCAAGCAGGAAAAGGCAGGATTGCGCTGTTAGCTTGGGACACATCAGGTTGTAACTCTTCCTGACTCTAACCAAATAGGATGCTTGTAAAACAAGCTCACACAGTATCCGCAGACAGATACCCGTGCCTTGCTCTATAGCTTGTGAAAGCACACCGCTCTGCATGCTAAAGGTTAATCACCTTCCTTGGACCTTCACTTCACATCCCCTCACGTCCCAAGGAAATCAAAGTCACATAGTCTCGCTCTCCTCTACTTTCCCCTCTCTCTGCTTGATCCTATTTCATGCATGCAATTATGTAGATGGCAACCATGTGTAAACACATGCTTATAATCCCAGCATTCAGGAGGCTGAGGAAAAATAGGTTTGCCGCAAGTATGAGGCCAGTCTGATTACAGAATAACACCTGATCTCAAAAGCCCAGAAGAAGACAAAGGAAAAATTGTGTTTACGTAAACTCGCCCCTTCATTTTCTAATCGTGATTCCAAGCATTTAAATCAGTGCTTGGCTGAAGAGATGGCTTAGCAGTTAAGGGCGCTTGCTGACAAAATCTGACAGCCGAGGTCTAATTCCACAGTCCACATGTAAATCCAGATGCACAATGGGGTGCGTACATCTGAACCTTCTTTGCAATACCAGGAGGCCCTAGCTGTACCCATACTCTCTCTCTCTCTCTCTCTGTCTCATAAATAAATAAATAAATAAAACCTTTTAAAGGGGGGGAGCTAAAGAGGTGGCTCAGTGGTTAAGGCATTTGCCTGCAAAGCCTAATGACCAGGGTTGGATTCCCAGTGTTCACATAAAGCTAAATGCACAAAGTAGCACATGCATCTGGAGTTTGTAGGGTTTAGAGACCCAGGAGAACCCATTCCTCTGTCTGTCTGTCTCTCTCTCTCTCTCTCTCCTCCCCCACTTCTCATTGCAAATAAATAAATTAAAAAATTGAAAAGAAATCTGTTCCACCATATGTCAGCCAGCTGTCATACGACACTCATTCCAATGGTCCACAACTTCTGCTTACTTGCCTGAGAGCATTTTCATTTTGAGGTTGTTAACAAAACTTGAACCATTGCATCGTTTGTTGGTAACACTATACGTTTACGAGCAAAAGCAGGCCTTGGGCTGGAGACACCAAGTCTATGAAACAATAAATACGAGAGAACCAAGCCGTTGGGTTTTAAACATTGATATCAGTAATGTGCCGTGGAGTTCAAACACACAGCACGTGTGAGGAAAGAGCTAAGTGCCCAGAGGAAAGGAATATTCAGATGAGAGTTTACATTCGGCTGGGCAGTGAGATTAGATCCGCAAGGACTCAGAATACTTCTTTGGGAAAGAAGTTTGGTTTCCAAGACAATGGTGAAGTAATTGACCATCTCCAGGGGAGTGATTGCGATATAAACAGAGCATCCTTTTAAAACAGCTTCCAAGCTCATTTTCATCGTCTTTGCAACTGATTTACTCTCGGAGGTGCACAGGGAATGGCAAACGTATTATAAAGCTTATGGTCCTTAATAAACTAAGACCAGAAATTAGGTGATCATTCACGACCATCAGTAGTTATAAAACTGTTCAAGATAACCATGCGACGGGAAGATATTCTCAGGTAGTGCGCAACTGAGCAAGGCATGGCTCAAAGTTTCTTTCCAGCAATCCATAGACATTTTGAGTTACATTTTAAATCTGTTTCTACTCAAAATCTTAGGGAAGTTTTTATATGCTGCTAAACC
Source organism: Dipus sagitta (assembly GCA_036346955.1). NCBI lineage: Eukaryota > Metazoa > Chordata > Mammalia > Rodentia > Dipodidae > Dipus > Dipus sagitta. The sequence goes on along the minus strand of CM070789.1, from coordinate 3,874,701 downwards.
AGGTCAGCGAACATTGCATCTTAAAAAAAACATAGCCAGAAGTTCATTTATTCCATAAAGTTATTAAAATTTGGAAGGCTTTATTTCACTTTTTTTTTTCATTTTAATAAACTTCTGAAAACCCTTAGCACCACCAGGTAACAAAGGCAGGGCAGAGAAGCAGTGTGCTTTGTGGCGAAGCATGAATAAATCCAATCAAGACATCCCTCTGCCCGTGAGCAACGTGTTCATCTCCACTTAACTCTGTTTAAAATGATAGCGAGAACATTTACCTCATAAGGTCCTGAAGGGAGTCATTGGCAAGCTCAGTTTCAACTGAAAACTGGAACAAAAGTCTGAGGCTGGCCACGTGTGCTTACATTTATTTTCTGTCTTTCATGTCTCTGAGCAGCAGCCCGAGGAAGAGAACCTTGCAAGCACACATTTCTGACTCACGTTCCCGCACCTCTTTATCCCTTTCTCTTCATCCTCCCGGGTTCCTGGTATACCAACAGGCTACATAAGGATCTTGAAGCGCCTTGTTTTCCATGTCACAGGCTACTGCATCGTCCTGTCTGCAATAACTTACGTTAATCTGCTCCAGGTTTGATGAATTCCAGGGCTCACTAGGTGCTATATGCTTGGGAAGCTAAGAAGTGAACGCATATTCAAAATGTTCTAAATATTACCCTCATTAACACAGACGGAAGAGCTCAGCAATTGAGTTGGAAGGCCAGGTTGCTGTGTTTCAAATAGGGACCCACCCAAGTGCTGTAAGGAACTCAACCAACACTCTTGCCCAGCCAACTTCGGCAGGCGCCGGGGATTAAGCCCTTGTTAGATAGGTTGGTCTCAGAGGGATTCTTTGCTTTATAGCTCAATGTACATATTCTTCCCCTAGTCACAATGGGGGAAAGTACTGGAAAAATCTGTCAACAGACTATTTCATACTTAGTAATACACAATAAACGACTAGTTGGCTATTGAAAGGAATGAAACTCTGTCATTTTGGGGAAGCATGAATGGAAGTGGAGATCATTATATTGAAAGAAATAAGTCAAGAACAGAATGACAAATTCTGCATACGTTCCTTCATACATGGAATCTGAACAGATGAATCTCACAGAAGTCGAGACTAGGCTGGTTATCACCAAAGCGATAAGCAGGAGGAGACGGAGAAGGGGAGTGGACGTATCTATTATTATTATTTTTTTTTCCTGAGGTAGGGTCTCACTCTAGCTCAGGCTGACGTGGAATTCACTATGTAGTCTCAGAGTGGCCTCGAACTCATGGCGATCCTCCTACCTCTGCCTCCCGAGTGCTGGGATGAAAGGCGTGTGCCACCACGCCCGGCTTGGATGTATCTTATTTAGAATTAGGGGTAAGAAGTTCTGGCTTGCAGGTACACAGATAGGCGGTGATGGAAAGCAGTCATGTACTACGCAGAAGTTTGAAGCTCACAATAAGGCTGGGAGTGGGGCTCAGTCGGTAGATGCACTTAGTCCAAGAAGCCCTGGGTTCAAGCCCAGAACTGCCTAAAACTGGGCATGGTAATGAATACCCATAGTCAATATCAGAACTCGGGAGGTAGAGGCAGAAGAATCAAGAGTTCAAGCCCTGGGCTGGAGAGATGGTTTAGTGGTTAAGGGGCTTGCCTGCAAAGCCTAAGGACCCAGGTTTGACTCTCCAGGTCCCACATGAGACAGATGCACAAGGTGGCACACATGTCTGGAGTTCAATTACTGTGGCTAGGGGCCCTGGTAAGCCAATTCTTCTCTTCTCTCTCTCTCTCTTTCTCTCTCTCTCTCTCTCTCTCTCTCTCTCTCTCTCACACACACACACACACACACACACACACAAAGTCTGTTAGGTTGGCCTAAAAATATGTCTTCTTTTTTTAAAGTTCAAGGTCATCCTCAGCTATGGTGAATTTGAGGCCAGCCTGAGCTATATGAGACTCTGTCCCAAATAAATAAATAAACACATAGAAAGCTAGAATAATAGAATTTGAGGGGCAGACATGTTTAACATAACTTATGAAAACCAATACAAAACATATACACAGGTGACATCACGTCTTGTGGGCGGGGAAAGTGACTCAGCGGGTAAAGTGTTTGTCACGCAAGTGTGAGGAGATGAGCTTAGATCCCCAGACTCCCAGAGAAACCGTGGCGCGCTGGTGCGTGCCTAGAACCTCTGCACTCGGGAGACAGAGACACAGGACCACCAGTCCCGCCACTCTGGTGAGCCCCAGGTTCAGTGGGAGACCCTGTCTCACAAAGGTAATGCAGAACAAGCTTCAGTTACAGGACAGGGAGACATCCAGTGGGAACTAAGCTGGAAGCCTCCCCGCTTCTGGGTGGCTGTCCATATGTAGGAATGAACCATGCAGGCTGCTGGGGGGGGTGGAATACCCACAGCCTTGACTAGCAGTGGACCCTGCAAGCGACACAATGGATCATCCAGGCAAGATGCACACAGTGGTAACAGTCGTGCATCCAACTGCTCTGTGGTCCGACTTCGAGGTCCGCCTTATGGGAGAGAATTCAGGCAAGGAACCAGGCAGGTATATTAAAGATCTAGTCAAAAGCCTATGGCTGGGCTGGAGGGATGGCTTAGTGGTTAAGGAGTTTGCCTGCAAAGCCTAAGGACCCAGGTTCGACTCTCCAGGACCCACGTTAGCCAGATGCACGAGGGGGCGCACGCGTCTGGAGTTCGTTTGCAGTGACTGGAGGCCCTGGTGCGCCCATTCTCTCTCTCTCCCTCTTTCTCTGTCAAATAAACAAATAAATAAAAATCAAATTTTTATTAAAAAAGCCTATGGCTGAGGAAAACCTACACCCTAGGAGAGGAAAACATAATCAAAAGCCTGTGCTCAGGGAGAGCACAGGCCCTAGGAGGGGAGCCAACACTGTTGTTTGGCTAAATGATATGTTGTGCCCATCAAACTCTCTTCTAAAAATGTATTTTTTTTTTTGAGGTAGGGCCTCACTCTGGCCCAAGCTGACCTAGAATTCACTATGTAGTCTCAGGGTGACCTCGAACTCACGGCGATCCTCCTACCTCTGCCTCCTGAGTGCTGGAATGAAAGGCATGCGCCACCATGCCCGGCTCTAAGAATGTATGGTTTTTGCCCGTATGTTTGTGCTGCTCTCTCCTTTGGCCTGAGCTACTTCTTTTTGCCATTGGCATTAGCTACTGGGGAGACTCCTGAGTGCAGAGAAAAAGCATGTGTCCAATGCTCAGTGGCCAATGAGACACCTAAGTCACCACCCCCAAGGCTCACTGACTAAGGAGGAAGAGGGGACAGAAGGAACGGAAGAGCCGGGGGATGGGAAGGAATGCTAGGTCACTCCATTGTCTGGACCTGACATAGCCACTGCACTCCTGAACTCACAGCAGCTGCGGCTACGTGCACAAGACAGGGCTCATCCGTCCACAGGTGCAGGAGAGGATCATGTGCCCTAAGCAGCTGATGTCAACTAGCGGGCACTGGGGGAGGAGGCGTCATTCTGTCAGGGGTAAGGCCACTGGTAAGTGGTGGGGTGGAAGGGTTCAACCAGAACGGGAGGAGGATAAGAGAAGGTAATGAAGGATATATGATCAAAAAAATGTGTGTGTGCGCGCGTGTGTGTGCGTGTATAAAACAGCCAAAAAAGCAAATAAAAGTAAATCAAAAAGTAAGATGGAAGGCAATTGAGAAAGACACCCAACATTGAGCTCTGCATTGGTATAATTTATATTTATATCAATTCAAAAATAAATTCATTAGAAAGGGCTGGAGAGATGGCTTAGCAGTTAAGGTGCTTGCCTGTGAAGCCTAAGGACCCAGGTTAGATACCCTAGTACTCACATAAGCCAGATGCACAAGATGGTGCATCGTTGGAGTTTGTTTGCAGTGGATGGAGGTCCTGGTGTGCCCATTCATTTCTCTCTCTCTCCTTCTCTCTCTCAAATACATAAATAAATAAAATACTTTTTAAATGCATGCCTTTAATCCCAGCACTTGGGAGGCAGAGGTAAGGAGGATTGCCATGAGTTAAAGGGCACCCTGAAACTACATAGTGAATCCTATGTCAGCCTGGGCAAGAGCAAGACCCTACTTCAAAAAACCAAAATAATAGTAATAATAAATTCCTTTGGATGTACTCATGAAAGAGCTTCATTTCCTTGCCCTTCCTTCCTAATATACAGAAGATGCATCAAACCATGGACATATTTTTATTTAAAAATTATTTCACATTCCATTCTGTATCGCCATAAAGAATGCCGCTGTTGGTCAGGAATTACCACCCGGTTGCAAACAGCAGACTCATAAACTCAACTTCAGATGATTAACTCAAGGCTCACTAAACCAACATATTCTCATTCTGTTTGGGGATAAGCAAAGATTTGGGAATTTTACGAAGTCTCGTCCCTAACCACATTTATCAAACATCAAAATATCAGTTGCCACATTTTAATTAATTAACCCAACTAAGCCATGAGAAAAAATATTCATCTTGCTCTTTTTGTAAAAAGATTTATTTTTATTTATTTACTTACTTGATAGAGAAAGAGGGAGAGAGAGAATGGGCATGCCAGGGCCTCCAGCCACTGCAAATGAACTCCAGATGCGTGCGCCCCCTTGTGCTGCATCTGGCTAACGTGGGTCCTGGGGAATCGAACCTGGGTCCTTTGGCTTTGCAGGCAAACGCCTTATCCCTCCAGCCCTCATCTTGCTCTTATATGAGCAGATATCACAGTGCAAGAGGCAGTTTTCCTTCCACATGCTTAAGTATCACAGAGAACATTAATCTCCACCTTGATGCTCTGTGTGTTAATCCTCGTCTTGAAAGGAAGAGAATGAACATGATCTTTTTTAAAAAAGATTATTTGCAAGCAGAGAGAGAAGAGATACAGACAGATCTAAGACTAATAGTCTTTGAGTTTCCTGGAAAGTGATGGAACTTCAGTCTCCTTTCCAGATTCAAATGACAGCTCATGAAATATTCTTCAATGACTCATCTTTCCTCATATTTTCCCCTCAATTCTGGAGAATCAAGGATAAATAGTTACTGTAGCACCCCTACCACATCCCAGGCCAAAGTCAAACACGTGTGACTGCCATCGAGAATACTAGGTACCACTCCTGTACCACCTGGGGCGGACAGAGGGGAGGGGAGGGGGCAAGGGTACCAGTGTTGGACACTTTGAGTGCATAAGTGGACTTAAGCAGACAAGAACCACATCAAAAAAAAAATCTATATTAGCAAGAAAAGAAACTGGAAGCCGATTGAATCACCAAAACGTGGTCTGCATTAGCTAGCTATGTGACATTCCCAGGTTCTGTACGTAAAACATGGAAGAAAACTCAACATGGATACCATGCTGGTGCCAACACAGATGCCCTCCATTGGAGGGCAGTGATTCAAACTGGGCATCAGAACAGGCTTGAAAGAAATCTTTCCCAGAAGGATTATGTTTTACAGTGTGAAGAAGATGTTAAAAATGAAGACATCTCAGGGCTGGAGAGATGGCTTAGCAGTTAAGTGCTTGCCTGTGAAACCTAAGGACCCTGGTTCAAGGCTCTACTCCCCAGGACCCACGTAAGCCAGATGCACAAGGGGGTGCATGCGTCTGGAGTTCGTTTGCAGTGGCTGGAGGCCCTGGCATGCCCATCTCTCTCTCTCTCTGTCACTCTCAAATAAAACTTAAAAAATAAACAAAAGAAATTAAAAAGAAAAAATGAAGACATCTCAGACAGAAGGGAAGTATGCCTGTAGACGTTGAACAAGCATCTGTGAGACAACATCTAAAACCTTGGATTATAAACGGCCCCCGAAATACTATTTCCTCCTTAATCCAGCAAGGTAGATGCTGACTCATCCAGCAAGATAGAGTCTGCCATGTGCTGCCAGGGGATGGTGAGACGCTTAGCGGTTAAAGCGCTTGCCTGCAAAGGCAAAGGACCCAGGTTCGATTCCCTGTGACCATGTGTCTGGAGTTCATTTGCAGTGGTTGAAGGCCCTAGTATGCTCATCCTTTCTGTCTCTCTCTCTTTCCTTCTGTCCCTCTTTCTCTTTCTCTCAAATAAATAAATAGAATCATTTAAAAAATGTGCTGCCAACCTCAGTGAGTAAAGTGTTTGCCTTGCCAGCAAGAAGACCTGAGTTCAGATCCCCAGTACCCATATAAAATACCAAGCATGGCGCATCACACCCATATTCCAATACTGGGGAGGTAGAGTCAGGAGGCTCCCCAAGGCTCTCTGGGTAGCTTGCCTAGCCCAGTCAATGAGCTTCAGGTTCAAGAGGCCTTGCCTTAAAAAATACATAGAGGGGCTGGGGAGATGGCTTAGCGGTTAAGGCGCATGCCTGTGAAGCCAAAGGACCCAGGTTCAATTCCCCAGTACCCACATAAGCCAGATGCACATGGTGGTGCATGGATCTGGAATTCATTTGCAGTGGCTACAGGCCTTGGTGTGCCCATTCTCACTTTCTCTCACCCTCTCTCTCTCTGTCTGTAATAATAAATAAATAAATAAAAATAAATCTTTTTTTTAATTTTTTTAATACTTTATTTTTATTATTTATTGACAGAGAGAAAGAGGGAGAGAGACAGAATGGGCGCTCCAGGGCCTCCAGCCACTGCAAACAAACTCTAGATGCATGCACCCCCTTGTGCATCTGGCTAACATGGGTCCTGGGGAATCGAACCTGGGTCCTTTGGCTTTGCAGGCAAATGCCTTAACCGCTAAGCCATCCCTCCAGCCCAATAAAAATAAATCATAAAGAAAAACATAGAGAAAGGTACCCAAGTCCAACTTCTGGCTTTTAGAGGCTTCTCCATAAACATGTGGGCCCACACACATACCCATGAGAAACAGAATAAAGAGTGCTGACTACACTCCCAGCACTCGAAAGGAGAGTATCTTAGAACTTTGGAGAGGCCTGGTGGGGGGGAGGGCAGCTCTGTAGGCACATAGTCTTTGCAGAAACTTTGTCTCCTGCTGAGAAGCACCCCAAGCTTGTTCCCGTGACTGCTTCAAAATTCCTCAAAACTTTCAACAACACAACCCGGGTTTTCGTTCTTACCCTGGATCCCATCAATTATGCAGCCACCCCTGGTTATGATATCAGAAAAGCCCAAATCCGTGCTGATCAGCACTTGTTTACACCCTGTTTTATTTTAATCACTTCCTCACGTCATGAAATTCTATGCCTTCCTTTTTACAGTTTTAAAAATAGGCATATGGGGGAAAGTACTCCTTTGTGAGGATCCAATGGATTCTGGCTGTAAGCTAATTGTTATGTAAAGTATCGGGAACAAAGGACACTGGCTGAGACTCAGCACAAAGAATTTGCTACTTGAAATGACTTAAATATCTGGAAATTAATATGTGCCTACTATCTTCTAGTTTTTTTCTCTTTGCCCTTCTTTTACTTGCCAGGCTCGAAACATGGGTCTAAGCAGACACAGTTCCCTCAGGGAGCAAACGCTTAGATAAGACAGGAGCATTAGCAATGACAGAAGGGGATTGGGCTCAGAGCGGGAACAGCTCAGGCTGCAATGACAACACACAGGAGAGGAGTGGCTGGGATATGGCCAGGTGACATAGGTGACATAGCAGGAGCTACTATGGATGAAGGTGACGCTGAGCAAGAGAACCAATGGTATAAGAGGATATTATATATATATATAACATATATATATATAATGTATATAAGTATATATATATTATATATGATATATATAAAATATAAGAGGATACAGTATAAGAGGAGTATTATATATATATTTATTATATATATAATACTCCTCTTATACTATATATTTATTATTAATATATATATTTGTATATATTAAAATATATTTATATATATTTAATATATATAATATATATAATATATATAAAATTTAAGAGGATATAGTATAAGAGGAGTATTATATATATATTTACTATATATATAATACTCCTCTTATACTATAAATATATATATTTATTTATTATTAATATGTATATAAATATATATATTTAATATATATTATATAATATATATAAAATATAAGAGGATATAGTATAAGAGGAGTAGGTCATGATGAAGCAAGGGAATATTGACAGGGGTGTTTTGGGCAAAAGAATGCATCTCTGTGTACTCACAAAAGCCTGGAGCGTATTAATTGTAGGAAAACACAATGAGATCTAGAGATCTGTGTCAAAGATATATGGGAATGAGTAAAGGCGAGGGACTAAAGGAACCTAGCCAGAGGCCAGGTCCAAAGAGACTGTAAGGAGTGAAGTAAGCTTTGAACTTCATCTGGAAAGCTTCTTGGAAAGCACCGGAAGATAATTGCTATGGCGAATCCTCATTACCAACCGCCTAGGGAACACATGGGAGACTTGAACTGCGACCGGAAGAGCCACCCTGAGTGTGGGAGACACCGTCCTGCAGGATGATGTCTCAGCCTCAACAAACAAAAGGTGAACTGAGTTTCAGGCCTTCACCTCTCTCTGTTTCCTGATCATTGTGAGGATAAAACCAGCCACCTGACGCCATGTCTTCCCTGTACGTTCACACTGGGAGCCAAAACAGGCTTTTTCTTCCTTGAGTTGCTTCTTGTCAAGTGTTTGGTCAGAGAAACGAGAATGCCTTGGGGTAAAGCAGGCAGTTTATGTGGAAATGAACCTGACTCTCGTGAAACTGAAGGACTCAGGAACCAGATGGACGCCATGACAGGCTTCAGAGTCCTCAGTAGGCCTAAGTTTCTGTTTCCCTGCAAGATCTAAGTTTTTTATCTTCTGGTAAGGGTAGGTTTAACAGTTACTGGAAACTGACTATGCCATACATTCCTGAAGTCATAGATAAGTTCAATTACCCTAGCCCCAGCCCCCAACTTTGCCCGCCAAAATCCTAAACCAACCAGAAGAGCACACTGTTTAAATCAACCAATCATGTACCCATCCCTTTCTTCTTTGTTCAAATCCCTATAAAACCCCTACCCTCCCACTACTCGGGGCTCTTGTATGGATCCACTGCGTTGGTGAAGTCAAGAGACCGAGCTTAAGCCCGAAATAAAGCTCCTTGCCCTTGCATACGTGTTTGGTTCTCCTTGGTGGTCACTGGGGATGCCGAGAACTGGGCATAACAAAACCACGGAGGAGAAATGTAGAATTTGCACAGATGTTTTGTTGAGCAATTGTTATAAAGAAGGTCACTTTGTTATGTTCCCAGAATGCTGATAGAACTGAAATAGACCTGCTCTTCACAATGGTGGGGTGCAGGGCTTGGGGACAGGGGTCGGTGGGTATAGAAGTTACTTTGTCCTTGCTGGGATAAGGCACCCAGCAGGGAGCAGCTTGTGGGAAGAAAGCCTTTGTTTCTGCTGACAGTTTCAGGGGGGGAATTTCGTCGTGGTGGGCTAAGCATGGCATAGCAGGCATGTGGGCATCACATCTCATCACAGCAGGAAGAAGGAAGCGGTCTGAGTGAGTGAGCTGGCCCTGAACACCCAGTGGGCTGGACTAATAAAATCCAAGGTCCTCCGCCTCTAGCGGTGCACCAGGTCCAGCAAGGCTCTGCCTCCCAAAGGCCCCACCTGCTGGGGACTAAGAAGGAGGCTGGATCACAAGCGCTTGAGGCCACATTCAAACCACTACAGTGAATAAAGCTCTTGTGCACGCATGAGGTCTGGATCCCCCGAACTCACATAAAGCTGGACATGTTTAGCTCACACCGAAAATATCCTCCCACCACAAGATGGAGAATCCCAGAAAGTCAAAGGCAGCCAACCTTGGGTTAACCGTGGTGAGCAAGAGTCCCTGCCTCACACAGGAGGGAAGGTGAGGACCAGCACTGAGGGTTATCCTCAGAGCTCTGTAGGTACACACCCACCTTCAGATACGCATAAGCACATACGTTATACACACAAAGGACAATAGAAAGACGTGTGAGTGGAATGAAGGACTGTGAGAACGTTAGCCCTTCCTTATTAAGAGCAGAAGACAGGCTCCTCAATTCCTGAGGAACCTGCAGGGTTTTTTTTCTGAGAACAGCGAAACCACAGAGGATTTGGTGAGGTGAACGAGTGTGCTGCCTCCATAGTGACCCTAACACTGGGCACCAGGGTGATGGAGACAGATGCTGAGGATACTCCACACCTACCAAAGCAGAGATCCAGAAGCTCCTGAGACCTTAACACTGAAGTAGACTAAAAATACACCCACCACAGCTCAGGGAATCTTGTGGAAGAATTTAGGCAGAAGCACTAAAAGAGCCACAGATAGGAGGGCATATGCGGAGCCATTGCCCCCTCCCCAGTGACCGACTTCTGCTCTCACAACGCAGAACCCCCAGCCCCATGGGGAATACCAGCAACCCCACTGAGGTGGGAAATTGGTGGTACCAACAACACATGATGTGTCTATACAAAGCACATTTTTAATATAAAAAATTAAAGAAATTAGTATTTATTGTTTTGACAGAGGGGGAGAGAGAGAGAGAGAGAATGAGCATGGCAGAACCTCTTGCCACTGCAAACAAACTCCAGACACATGTGCCACTTTGTGCATCTGTATGTGAGTCACTGGGGAATTGAACCCGGCTCATCAAGGCTTTGCAAGCAAGTGCCTTTAACCACTGAGCAATCTCTTCCACCCCAATTAAAGAAATGAATCTGATATGGAACCAGGCCATCTGAAAGGAAATCGGGAAGGGAAGAAAAGAGTAAAAGCAAAGACAAAAGAATACGCGCGTGTACTGATGGTGCCGAATCCAGGGAAGAGATGGAAAGGGAACAATCCAGAATGGGAGAATAAAAGAGCGTATTTGTGAAAGTGTCGGAAGCCCTTCAGTACGAGTCTCCTTTGGACTTGAGCCGCGGTGATGGGGGTGGAGGAAGGAGGGCTTTCGTTCCACCTTCTCCTTTTAACTACTTCCTGCCACGAACCATTTCCCAAGGGACTGATTTGAGAATTTATGGTCTAAATCTAAAATCACTACATGTTAGTACACCTACAATATTGTTTCATTTGATTGTAAAGCAGATATATTAGGATCCCAGGATGATCTCTGTTGTTTAAATATAGCTCCAGGTAGAGAGCACTGACCACATATATGGCCTTGTAAACAATTATTTAAGGGCATTATAAAGAAAGCAGGGACATCTCTCTTTCCTCTGATCAAAAAGTACCCTACTGTGAGCTGGACGTAGTGGCGCACACCTTTAATCCCAGCACTCAGGGAGGCAGAGGTAGGAGGATCACCGTGAGTTCGAGGCCACCCTGAGACTACATAGTGAATTCCAGGTCAGCCTGAGCTAGAGTGAGACCCTACCTCAAAAGAAAGTAAAAATAAAAATAAAGTACCCTACTGTGGAGTCACAGGATTTCAAGGTTGATAAAGCTTTTTGGGCTGTTTGTTTGTTTAGAGTTGAGTCCATACCTGTTTGCTTGATCTTGGTAATTTTGCCAGCTATGAATTTCTGCATTAATCTCTACCCCTCTGCATAAAGAACTTCTATGAGCAAGGCGATAAGCAGTACTGATTGGTGGAAACAAACTGATATTTAGAAGACAGTTTGACATGCTATCACCTGTTTAGCATATCCACACACTAGGGTCTAAATCCCTAGCCAGGGGACATTTAAATACCAGGCATAATAGGCATAATTGCCCTTCTGTGGAGTGGACCTCCACAGAGAGCAGTTAGTGACTGCTATAATTTTCAGGTCACTCTTTCCTCATCGGACCCATCTTGGCTTGCAGGTTGATTTTGAAGTACACAGGGTCCACTGCTGGGTCCCGCTGTTGATAGCTTTTCTCCCCTGCAGCTTGTTTGGCGCATCTGACCTAAAGATAGCTAGCTAGCCAAGAGGAGCGTTCCAATTCGGTTCTAGCTCGGTTTCTTTTTTTTGAATTTTTTTTGTTTATTTTATTTATTTATTTGAGAGTGACAGAGAGAGAAAGAGGCAGAGAGAGAGAGAGAGAGAGAGAACCGGCGCTCCAGGGCCTCCAGCCACTGCAAATGAACTCCAGACACGTGCGCCCCCTTGTGCATCTGGCTAACGTGGGTCCTGGGGACTTGAGCCTTGAACCGGGGTCCTTAGGCTTCATAGGCAAGCACTTAACTTCTAAGCCATCTCTCCAGCCCCTAGCTCGGTTTCTTTACACCCTCCACAGTTAGTAAATACAATGCTTCCAGAATAGAAACGTGTGGGATACTCTCTGAAATTTCCATTGTTCCAGGGTTGGAGATGTAACTCAGTGACAACACTGATTATCTAGTATGTCAAGATGCCAAGTTCCGTTTCTCTAGTGTCGCAATATACATATATATATATATATATATATATATATATATATATATCTGTGTCTTATTTCATGAAATAAGGAAGTGAGAGAACAGGCACTTACCATTTGCCTTGGTAAGGTTTCTTTTTTCTTTTTTTTTTCCTTTTTCAGGGTGTGGTTCTGGGTAATAAGATTTGAGAATCTAGAGCCAAAGATTTATAACCTCTCATTTCAAAGTTCAATACACTTTTAAACTTATTCTTTTGTCAAACAACTGTAAAATCAAGGATTATTTTTATTTAGCTTCACTGAAATGCCTCTCACATCTTCTCAAGTAAGGATTATATTAAAGTGGCATTCACCACTACTTGAGTATATTTTGTCTGGTTTCTGTGAAGAATGCAATCAAAAAGGCATGCAAGCTAGAATGGACAGGTGAACTGAGACTCGTCAAACTTCACGGAATGAATCATTGTGTCAGAAGTATAAAAATGAATGATTGCCATTGAGCTTATGAAAAAAAACCACACATATTACCTCAGAATTTTATTTGGAAAATTGGATTTATGATAGCATTTTAAAATGCCAATTCTATAGGCAGAATTAATTGATTTTAAAACTTACTAGGGGAAAATATGATTTATCAGCATCTATGGATGGGTAAAGTAAAACTTAATTTTGTCTCCTCAAAACTATTTACCTTTAATAGCCAATGGTGGCATACACTGGTGCTTGTTAATAGCCTCAAAAATATCTAAATATAAGATGTCATATGAACTAATTCAACTGAGAAAATATGTGCATGTGTGCACGTACGTGCACACACACACACACACACACTGCTTATTTTATGCCAGATTCAGAGTCAAGGGGGAAAGTGTTTGAATACTGGAACAAAAGGAAATAGTAAATTACTTTCATGACAATAAGCCAATCATGTATTTCTATCATAAACGCATAATTAGAAATGCACCGCATCTTTTTTAACATATCATGCCAGCAATGCTGTAAGTCATGAATCGTGTGACCAACACGTGGATGGGCTAAGGAAAATGAGACTGAGTAGATGGGATAATAAGAAAGAAGCAAGTCGTGGAAATAAATCACAGCCAGGTGCCACACGTGTAGATTAATATCACTGCACTCTGCTTCTCTCCAAACTTTTGTAGTACTTCGATGAATATGTAAAGACCTACCATATCCTGGACTCTATTACTGTAGACATTTTTCCGTATGTATCAGGGAAATGATCACAAACGGTTGCTGACACCTGCCCTTGTCCTTGGGAGGATTCCATTGCATTTACGGATGGTCTGATCGCACCTCACTCTCCCCGCACCCTCTTTCTTTTGCTGAGATTGATAAGTACCTACTGCATTAACATGTCCCAGGAGCCAAGACAAAAGAATTCATAAAATACACATTCTCTTCCCCTTGGAAACACAGGGCCGATATCCTTGCTTCCAGAGAATATAGAGTAAGTTTGTTTGTAAGAAGAATTCATGAAATAAGAAAACAGTTGCCTCACTGGCGTGAAAGCGACCGTTCATCGAGAAAACCGCGTCAGTGACGTACTTCATTTTCCTCGGGGACTCGTTCCAATTAAATCCAACCAATCTCTCATCAAGCTCTGTCTGGCCAATGCATATTGAATAAAACTCCACTACCTGCTCCTGCCTGTCTCAGACCTCCAGCACAAAGTCTTACATTTTGGCTATTTTAAATGTTGACTCTGTAAGGTGAACATTTGTGAGAAAAAAAGAAGTCTTCTTTCTTTTCACCTTTTCTACTGTGCTTTTTTGGAAAAGGCACAAGAATTTAAGAATGCAAATTTCAACTTCTGGCCATTATGCTTGGCAAAAACCTGTGTTTGCCTCATCAGTATGTCATTAGCTGAGGACGCGTGTCATATTTATATTTCTTGTACGGGAACAAAAATGCTTCAAAACAATTTTCCATCTTTTTGCTATTCCTCTGGAGATTATATAGATAGACCTCCTTAGACATGTTTATTAGAATAATCTACCAATATTAGTTCAGATAGTGATTGTATAGTGTGACAAATAGCCAATTAATTAAGGTTCCCAAGGCTGACACTCTGGAATTGGATTTCTCTAAATATTAGTCTGCAGAAACAGTTTGGGAAATTAGACTATGGACAAGCCCCAACTAGTGTTAAAGTCTCAACAAATGAATATTATTAATCACAATTCTTCCTCAATTATTCAACATGTCACTAGATAACGTGATTACTGTGTCTTCCTGAAATAGCTCAATTGGTATATCTCAATTGGTCTTGGATTTCATTAACAACTTGCCCAAGGCCACACAGTCAACAAGCCAATCAGAAATGACTGCATATCTGTGTGACCCAAAAGCCTTGAATTTTTCACACCAGGCAAGAATAGCATCAACGTATGGTTCCCCGCCTGCACCTATGACCTACTGCTTTTCCTGAATTATCTACATTACATAAAAATAGCAACCCAGTCTACAAAGTCCCTCTGGTCAGAAACTAGAAGCTGTTTCCAGTGGGGTAAATGTTTATGTCCCCTCGACACTGATAGATTGAAAGTTAACCCCAGTGTGATGGTATCCGGAGGCCTGAGACTGAAGGGTAATGGAGTCATGAGGAAGAATTAGTGTACGCACAAAAGTGACCCCAGAGACCTCACTCTCATTCTCCTCCCATCCTGTGAAGAAGACTCTATGGAAAAGGATGGTCTATGTCCCACCAGAACCCATCATGATGGCGCCTCAATGATCCAGTCTCCAGCACAGTAAGAATAAATCTCTGGTGTTTATAATCCACCCGGTCTGTGGAGCTCTGTTACAGCAGCCGAACCAAGAGAGTTGCTGCAATTGTTCCTTCTTCCTCAAACGCTGCTCCCACTCAGGGGTGACCTCAGAGCAGTAGCGGTTACCTGTGAAATCCTCTTGGACTTGATCCATCTTTCATCTCCACTCTGACTACTGCTACGATAGATAAGCAAGGCTTGTTCCCAAATGGAAGCTTCCCGCTATCATCCATGTGCTGGCTGATCTCTGCTTGTCAGCGTGACAGGATTTAGAGTCACCATGGAAATAGGTCTCGTGGCTAGCCTGTTAGGGATCTTGTGGTTCAGATGAACAGACATGGCACGGACCACCCTAGTTATGGATGGTACTATTCTGTTGGCTAGGACTCCTGGGTTGTATAAAAAGGAAAAAGCTAGCTGAGTACCAGTGTTCGTTGTTTTCCACTTCCTCTTGGTGGTCATGACAATGAGACACGGATTTCCTGATCCTGCCTTGGTTTTCCTATCATGATGGACTCCCCTCCAGAACTGTGAGCCAAGTTAAAGGTCTTTCCTTCCCTCAGCTGCTTCTGGTTGGGTATTTTGCCCAAGCAACAATAAAATGACTAATCAAATCAGTTATCCTTACCATTGACATACTTTCCAAAAGGCAAAACTATGCTCGATACATACATGCACACACACGAGAATATGCAAAACTGGGCTGGAGAGATGGCTTAGAGGTTAAGCACTTGCCTGTGAAGCCAAAGGACCCTGGTTTGAGGCTTGATTCCCCAGGACCCACGTTAGTCAGATGCATAAGGGGGCGCAGGCATCTGGAGTTCATTTGCAGTGGCTGCAAGCCCTGGCGTGCCCATTCTCTCTCTCTCTCTCTCTCTCCTTCTCTCTGTCTGTCACTCTCAAATAAATAAATAAAAATAAACAAAAAAATTAAAAAAAGAATACACAAAACTGCACATTCATATACACAGTCACCCACATATAAGCATCACCATAAAATTCTCAAGCAACATCATGCAAGATAATGCCCACATATCAGTTGGGGTTGTCTAGCAGAACAGAACCAATAGAATGAATACGTGAGTAGGTATTAGAAAGGGGATTTATTGGATGAGCTTACAAAATCCAAGCTGGGCAAGTCCAACAACAGCCATCTGCAGGCTGGAGAGAGAGAGAGAGAACTCGGTAGTTGCTCAACCCATGACCATGGACTGAGAAGAACCTCAGGGTAGATGCATGCAACACTGAGTAGAGAGGGGAGCCAGGCACAGCACAAGCACCACTGAGTGGCATGGGCAGCCAGACCAAAGGAAGGTGCTGTGTTCGCCTGGAGCTTCCTTACACGGGCCCCGCTGGGAGGCCACCCTCTCTACAGGGAGGACTTCCTTGCTTGTTCACTGGGTCCTGGAAATGCCCTCACAGATGCATCCTAGAGACTCATTTCTCTCTCCATTCCTAATCTATTCAAGATGACAACAGAAGTTACCCATCTCAGTTTTCTTTTCTTTTTTTTTCTTTCTTTGTGTTTATTTGGTTTTTCAAAGTAGGGTTTTTCTCTAGCTCAGGCTGACCCTGAACTCACTATGTAGTCTCAGGGTGGCCTTGAGCTCACAGTGATCCTCCTACCTGTGCCTCCAGAGTGCTGGGATTAAAGGCGTGCGTCACCACACCAGGCTCAGTTTTATTTTCTAGGCATGTTGCTATCTCGGATACAATCTCTGCCTATCTTTCTAGATCCCTTTCTGGCATATTATAACACACCTTACTCTCCAATCACCACAAATAGTCCATTCTCCTCAACATTCTTCAACTTAAATAATTTTAAATTCTTAAGCATTGAAAACATTATCCATCATGGTCTAGAGTTCACATCCTTCTCCAGCAATAATAAATATATTTGTGCCCTTTGTGTGGTTGCACTTTGTAGTAAAGAAACACCAAACTGCTTAAGGTGTCCAGGGCACGGCAGGCTGTGTTAAACTTCATACGTACCCATCTCTCCCATGAGAACTGACCGCTCCTTCCCTTCCATTGTCTAACATTCTTCAAGACACGTTCCAGTGCCTAGTCATTCTCCAAGAGCAGCCTGTGCTCTCTCCTCCTCCTCCCCTGGGCTCCACTCACAGAGCCTGTGTCCACGTTATGTCCTTCTAGGCTGTAGCTTCCCAAAAAGCTAGATAAGGTTTTCTTACTCATCTTTGAGAAGTCCAAAATGGTTACGTCTACAGGGTAACTAATCAATACACCTGCTGTGTGAAAAGAATCTTAGAATGTAACATTCATCCCAACATAGCAGTTCTTGAGGTCATCTCAATGTAACTTCATGTGTAACTGAGTTAGTATAAATCCCACGGAACCACATATGATCCTGTTTTCCCATTACCTGGCTCTGTCTAAATAAGATGGCATAGAATGGGTAAATTAAAATAAACCCTGTGGCTGGATTTTATTTCATTGGATATGAACAATAGAAGGCATGAAGGAATATTAATATGATTACAAAAATAATCATACTGCTCCAAGGCATTTCAACAACCAGCATTTTTGCAAACATTCACAAGCGTGCCAGCCCTTAGAAGACACAAGAAACTTTGGCTAGAAAATGCCAAGAATGCTGTACCTTTTCTTAAAATGGTACCAGATATTTTTTTTAATTTTTTTGTTATTTTTATTTATTTATTTGAGAGCGACAGAGAGAGAAAGAGGCAGATAGAGAGAGGGAGAGAGAATGGGCGCACCAGGGCCTCCAGCCACTGCAAACGAACTCCAGACGCGTGCGCCCCCTTGTGCATCTGGCTAACGTGGGTCCTGGGGAGTCAAGCCTTGAACCGGGGTCCTTAGGCTTCATAGGCAAGCGCTTAACCTCTAAGCCATCTCTCCAGCCCGGTACCAGATAGTTTTGAAAGACTAAAATATTGGTTTGTTCTGATTTCCCTCCTTCACTTGTCCCTCATTACCTTCTCAGAAGGCAAGGTTCATTCTGTGATCATGGCCTGGTCATGGCTCAATGCAACACGTGGAGTGTGTTGACAGTGTTGAGCAGCTATCCACACAAGAGGTTCCTGTGTTCTCGGCAACGTCTTATACCAAGAAGTAGCAATTCTACATTGACTGCTCTTCAACCCACTGTAATGACAGCCAAGATGCAGTCAGTCAACTCGACTTAGCTGATTCCAGTCTCTCTCACCAGTCTCTCTCTGAGCAACTGAATGTTTAGGAGCCAAGTGCATTCAATTTTGTTTTCTTTTCAAGCAATCGTCTCCTAAATATTGCCTGGGATTTTCCTTTCTTTCAACCTTAGGGACGCCCTCTGTGTGCATGTGGTGGGGAGGGGGCTAACGGTCCACGTTAGCTGTCACTCAGACATTACGTATGTCTCACTGAGAGAATAGTGATAGGAGAAATGCCATCAGGGTGGCACTGAAGGCTCAGTTCTTAAAGGCGTTTGCTTGAAAAGGCTGATGATCTGGGTTCAATTCCCCAGTCTCCATGCAAGCCAGAGGCACCAAGCGGCCAGATGTCTGGGGTGAATGTTCCAGAAACACCCTCAAGCAAGAGCACTTAGAGCCATGTGCTCTCAGCCGAGGACCCTCCCCTCTCACCCACATCAGTGTGTGCCCTTGTGAGGACTGTGATGCGCATGAAGTCATGCTAGGAACATGGAAAACTCATACGCGGTGAGTATATGACCCATCGGACCACTAAGAAAGATGAACAAGGAAGTATGTGTGTAGGGGGGTGGGGGGATCCTAAACTGCCCTCTCCAAAGTTGAAGCTCTTACCTTCGCTTAAGCACCAATCTTTCATCTCACAAGAGTCCCAAGAACAATTACATACATCTATAGGTTAAAGTCTCACTGGCATGACATCCCTGAACCCTACCCTTCCTTCCAAATATTTCCTGTGTTTGTTCTTTCTTTCTTTCTTTCTTTCTTTCTTCTTTCTTTCTTTCTTTCTTTCTTACCTTCTTTCTTCCTTTCTTTCTTTCTCTCTTTCTCCCTTCCAAATATTTCCTGTGTTCTCAATCTTTCTCTCCCTTCCTTCCTTCCTTCCTTTCTTTCTTTCTTTCTTTCTTTCTTTCTTTCTTTCTTTCTCTCTCTTTCTCTCTTTCTCTCTTTCTCCCTTCCAAATATTTCCTGTGTTCTCAATCTCTCTTTCTTTCTCTGTATCTCTCTCTCTCTATTTTCCCTGTCCATGTACTTCTCATGTATAAGGTAGACACCCATCTTAAAAGAAACACACATCAGTGCAAATCTGTATCTTAAATAAGTTCTGCTTAGATATCTTATACGATGTTCTCTGTTAGCAACCAGCAGGTCTGCACTTTTAGCTTCTACTGTATTTAAATCAAGTAGCGCTCACTAAATTTCATAGAATTATTCCCACCAATTACTGTGGTTTAAATCAAGACATGACTTATTTGGTACAAAGGTATCCTCAAAATTCAATAGCTGAGTTTAGTTTTATTTAAAAGAACCAGGGTGGTAAGGCCACAGTTGAACAAGTTCAACCCTTGGGCTGGAGAGAAGGCTTAGTGGTTAAGCGCTTGCCTGTGAAGCCTAAGGACCCCTGTTCGAGGCTCCATTCCCCAGGACCGACGTTAGCCAGATGCACAAGGGGGTGCACGCATCTGGAGTTTGATTGCAGTGGCTAGAGGCCCTGGCGCGTCCATTTTCTGTCTCTCTCTCTCTCTACCTGCCTCTTTCTCGCTCTGTCTGTCGCTCTCAAATAAATAAATAAAAATGAACAAAAAATAAAAAAAAAAAAGAAAGAAAGAGTTCAACCCAGACCAAGAAGAGGAACACCATGTGAGTAATGCTCCTGCAAGCCGCCCAGGAGTAGGATTTTTCTTAAATGAAGGCAGAGTCTCCGTTCAGATCTCTTAGTTTGGGATTCTGTAGCATCTGGCAGTGATTTTATATTCCCTTTTAATTTCCTCGTTAGATGCATGTAATTATTCTAGTCTTTAACAAGCAAGCCCCAGGCCTCTTGCACAATGAGGACATTCCTACGAAGGTCATGAGAAGGCTGGTGAGTAGGGAGAATGTTTCCTGATAAGAGTGATTTCTAAGGGATATAAATAGAGGCCTTGTAGGACTGAAACTTACTGCTGTGCTGGGGTTCATGAAGCACTGACGATATTTCCATGCAAGACCATCTTGTGATAAAGCACTGCCGAGAGAGACAGAGATGGTGAAGTGCAGGTCACCCTATGTGATATTCAAGAGCAGTGGGCAGTCTAAGCTCTTGTCTTTAATCCTCATTCCTTTTAATGGTAAGTAGCTTCCAGGCTCTCTGCAAGGTGCAGAAAGAGTTGTGGTGTTTTACGGATTAGAGGCAGACTGTGAAATTTTCTCTCCAAACTCCATTTCCTTGATCTGTTGCTGCTATTAAAAAAATGTGTATATATATAATGAAACTTGTATTTAAGCTCTTTCTGAACTAAAGAAATAGATTTTCATTCTAAAAGGGAAAAGAGAGTTCAGTCACATACCTACAACTGTGCCAAGCATTGACACGACACATTCATGGAGAAATAACCGGAATGGCTGAAGCTCAGAAGACGCTTATTTGAGTGTATGAGAGTTTACTGAAATAGCTGGTTCAGGGCTTTCCCAGGGAGGACGTCCATCTCAGTGTCTCGGTTCTTTGCATAAATTCTAGGTTACGCTTGACATTTGAATTGATTCCTAGGAAGACATCCTACAATTCATAAGGAAAACAGATGCGTAGGTAAAGCGCTCTAAAATGAAAATCTTCCTTGAACCGGAAGAACCACGTCTCCGAGAGCGCACTTCCCTAACGTTTGGAAGGGCAGCTCGCTTCGGAATTGTGAATGCAACTCCTAAGATGACGATGGAAAGCAGCAAAGTTTTGTCGCATGTGCACCCGAGGATCGGTGACATAGGGCTCCAGACACACTTTCTCTCAGGAATGATAAAGGGCTCATGAGCTAGAGCAGCACTTGCTGGAAGAAGACAAGGCAGTGGGGACAGACGTCAGCTGCTCTAGGAGGCGCCCTGAGAGCGCTCGCCAACTGGGCAGGGTGACCTGAAACGCGGAGCAGTGCTTTTAGGTGCCTTGTGAGACTGAAGGAAACATGAGTTAAAATCCAGAACCTTCTTGGAGAAGGAACGCTGAAAATCCATGAATCCACGCACATGTAGCCTGACACTCTAGCTTCTTAGTCTCCAGGCATCTCAGAATCCAAGCTGCCCAGCGTGTCAACCTCTACGCATCTCGGAATCACAAGCTCCAAGAATCCTGGCATCCCAGATTCCCGACGTACCGGCATCTAGTAAGTCAAGGAAGCTTAATCCTGGTTTAGTAGCGCCTCTATGTTTCCTCTACATGAGTAATATATGAGAGGCATCAATTTTCCCAAACATTTAAAAATATTTTTTTGTTGTTTATTTTTATTTATTTATTTGAGAGTGACAGACAGAGAGAGAAAGAGTCAGAGAAAGAGAGAGAAAAATGGGCGCGCCAGGGCCTCCAGCCACTGCAAACGAACTCCAGACGCGTGTGCCCCCTTGTGCATCTGGCTAACGTGGGTCCTGGTGAATCGAGCCTTGAACCGGGGTCCTTAGGCTTCACAGGCAAGCGCTTAACCGCTAAGCCATCTCTCCGACCCCCAAACATTTTTAATATATGTAATCACAGAGCAAACATCAGGTACGCGAGAGAGAATGACACCATGAGGGAACTTCAAACTGTAAAACAGGTATGCCAAAAATGCCCACAAAAGTAATGTCAAATTTCTGTTAAGGAAATAGAAAATATAAAGTGGACATAGAAGGTAAGAGAAAGAATTAGCTTGTTAGACTATGTCACAAATGAGATTATGTTAACTAGTATAACTCGCTACCATTAAAAATCCAAAAAGATTTTGGCAGAAGAGATGGCTTAGAGGTTAAGCACTTGCCTGTGAAGCCTAAGGACCCCAGTTCGAGGCTCTATTCCCCAGGACCCACGTTAGCCAGATGTACAAGGGGGCATACGCATCTGGTGTTCATTTGCAGTGGCTGGAGGCCCTAGAATGCCCATTCTTTCTCTCTCTCTCTCTGCCTCTTTCTCTCTCTCTCTCTGTCACTCTCAAATAAATAAATAAAAATGAACAAAAAATATTTTAAAAATTGACTTTAAAAAAAATCCAAAAAGATAAAAATAGGGCTGGAGAGATGGTTTAGTGGTCACAGGTGAAAAGCCTAAGGTCCCATGTTTGACTCTCCAGATCCCACATTAGCCAGATGCACAAAGGTGAGGCAAGCATGAGGTCACACATGCCCACTAAGTGGAGCGAGTGTCTAGAGTTCAATTGCAGGGGCTGACGCACTGGTGCACCAACTCTCTCTCTCTCTTTCTCTCTCTTCATCTCTATGTCTCTCTAAAAGAGAGACATAGAGAGAGAAATACAGAGCAGTAAGGATAGTAATCCATACATTCAAGATTCCCAGTGAACTTCAAATCAGAACCTCTGCGCTGATATGAATGGTAGCGGACATCAAAGACAAGAGAGAGAGAGAGAGAGAATACTTGAAAGGATCACAGGAAGTTGGAGTAGGCTATGTTCAAATAACAACAAACACAACAGCGAGTGTTCAACAGCCAGAATGACGTGAGGAAGGCCCAGAGAGCTAAGGGTGGAGCTCTTTCTGAGCAGGCATAATGAAGTCCTGGGTCTGAGCCCCAGCACCACAAAAAAAAAGAAAGCAAAAGAAAACAAAACAACAAACAAACAAAGAAAAAGGTAGGGGAAAATATCGCTAACTTTAAACCATTTACTAAATAAATGAACACATGAAAATATAAAAGTCATAACTGCAACATTAGAAAAAGAAAACAAAATCACCTATTCAGTAGGAGATTCCAATGCACATTTTTACAATACACTAAATTTGACTTCTGATTAGAGACAGAGAGACGTAAGAGAATACAGAGTAAAGGTGCTGGAGAGATGGCTTAGTGGTTAAGGCATTTGCCTGCAAAGCTGAAGGACCTCGGTTTGATTCCCCAGGACCCACATGAGTCAGATGCACAAGGTGGCACTTGTGTCTGGAGTTCATTTGCTGTGGCTGGAGGCCCTGGTGCGCCCATCCTCTCTCTTCCTCTCTCTCTCTCTCTCTGTCTCTTTCTCTTGCTCTCTCAAATAAATAAATTAAATTAAATTAAAAGAGAATACAGAGTAAATATAGCTATTGTGTTTATGAATTTATGAATTTTGTGAAGCAATAAAAACAAGCTTTACAAGTTATTTTTATTTTTCAGTAGGATGGTGGGAACACCAATAAATAACAAATTGATAATTAAGTGTAGCTATTATCATTTCTAGTGAAATACTAAAGGAATATAAGCTAACTAACTTCTGAATTAAGAGGGAACTGAACTAGCAATTGACAAAACCTGATGAGTCCTAAGAGAGAGAAAGTGATCAAGCAAGAACAATTAAGATGAGTAGAAAACAGAAAACCATATGAGAAATTTAAATGGAAATGCATAATTAGCTCAAATGCAAGCAAATATAGTACTGTACTTAAGTGACAAATTCTTCAAAGTAGATACAAGTAATTAGTTGTTTTTAAAAAAAAATTGAAAAGCTATTGTATGAAAATCCATAAAGGTTGATGAAAATTCTTAATTTCAAATAATAATCAAAAATAGCTGATGTTGGTTCCATGCTGGGCAGTAGTTTAATTGGCTGTGAGAAGCAAAACCAATGTTCTCCAGAGGATTGCTAGGGAAACCAGAAACCACACACATGGTGTCTAAAATTTTCTTGGTAGAACCAAAATTACTTGATGAAGCTATTTTCTCAAGGTACAGACAGGTGGCTATAAACACTATGTCCTGTGCAAGAAAGGGAAACACAAAATGGATAAAAACATGGAAAAATCACAGTGTAGAAATATAGAAATATACACTATAAAGGAGTAAGGAAGAAAACGACAGGGACCTTCATCTAAATAGGGAGAGATGGTCTCAAGAGGAGAATGGGTTGCCGTAGGAGAAAAGTCAAGAACTTGGAACTACATAGACATGATGTTCCCACCTGAAGAACTGAGCAAAATAAACCTTTAAAAAGAAGCCTCAAGGACCTATAGGACAGTACCATAAGATCGAAGACATTGTATATGACCCAATTATGTGTATATATATTAATGAGGATTATCATTATAATTATCACCATATATGATAATCCTCATTAATAACCACTAATGCAGAGATCTAATCCAGAAGCCAGTGGTTAGAACGGAATGCAAAAGGAGAAGGGAGAAGAAGAAGCTTAAAAATAATCCAGAAGAAGACAGAAAAGACACCAGCTATGGCCTTGCAATTCTACTGTCAACATCATCAGATCACGAATTGAGTAAGAGACATGCCTCGGGCTGGAGAGATGGCTTAGCAGTTAAGCGCTTGCCTGTGAAGCCTAAGGGCCCCGGTTCAAGGCTCGATTCCCCAGGACCCATGTTAGCCAGATGCACAAGGGGGCGCACGCGTCTGGAGTTCATTTGCAGTGGCTGGAGGCCCTGGCGTGCCCATTCTCTCTCTCTCTCTCTCTCTCTCTCTCTCTTTCTCTGCCTCTTTCTCTCTGTCACTCTCAAATAAATAAATAAAAATAAAAACAAACAACAAAAAAAGAGCCATGCCTCTTGGCTGGCTCTGTGGTGGGGTTTTCGGGAAGGATTGATTAAGGGAGGAGGTACCTGCTCCGATGGGTGGCTCTTCCCGTGGTGGACTATGCACCGTGAAGTTCTGGGGCACACAGGGCCTTTTGCTCAGCTGCCCACGCTGCTCCCCAGTGAGTGCATCTGCCCTGCTGCCATCTCTCGTGGACAGTGGAACCAGCTTCTTCAGCCGTCCAGTGTGCACTGAAGACCAGCGGCTTGCTGGGACTCCTGCAGGTTTCCAGTGCCAAACTGGAATGGCCGAGGCATCCGACATCGTGGACTGAGCAGCTGCTGGGTTCTCCGGCTCTCCAGGCCTCTACCCTGTCAACCAGTCCAATAAATTCCCATTATAATGCATGTTCATCCACTGGTTCTGTTCCTCTAGAGAACTCTGACTAATGTAGAAGCGAAAAGACAAAAAAGAAAAAGAAAACAACTTAATAATCCTATTGTGTCATCGGTCTAAATCCTGCATCGAAACACATTACCTGCGGGTCAAATCCAAGCTGCCACATGCTTCTGTAATTGAAGTCCTGTTGGGGAAACAGTCATGCTCATTTGTATTTTCCTATTATCTGCTGCTGTTTTCTACTACTATGTGATCTAAGTGGTTGCAACGGAGGAAGCGTACCTCGTGAACCCTAAAATATTTACTTGGCCTTTTCCAGAGAAAGTTTGCCAACCGTTGGTCTAAATCTACTATGTAATAGAAATATAACACAAGCCACATGTCACTTTTTTTTTAGTAGCAAGAGTTAAAAAGCAAAATGACTTTAGTATCATAATAATCAATCCCAAGAATTGACAAATGAGTTTTTGCACAACATGAAAAAGCTTCCGTATAGTAGAGAAAACACGAGAGTAATGAGACAGTCTACAGAATGTGAGAAAACCTTTGCCAAGCGTGGATCAGGACAGGGGATTAACATCTAGAACACATAAAGGACTAACAACCTTAAACATCAAAAAGTCCATATCATCCAATCAACAAAAGACCTAACAAATCAAACAGACAGTTCCCAAGAGAAGAAAGACAAATGGCCAATAAATATTTCCAAAAGTGTTTAACATCCTTGGTCATCGGGGGAGAAACAGATTCAAACAGCTTTGAGATTCTGTTTCACCCCAGGCAGAATGGCTCTCATGAAGAAAACAGACAACAACAAATGCTGGTGAGGATGTGGGGACAGAGGAACCTGTATTCACTGTTGGAGGGAGTGCAAAGTGGTGTGGGCACTGCGGTTCCTGAAGAAACCAAAACAAGTACACACACACACACACACACACACTACATTATACATAGTCAATATATTCAGAGGACCCTAGTTCAACATACTACAGAGAGACTTGCACATCCATGTATATGGCTGAATTATTCACAGGTAAGAGACAGAACCAAATTAGATGTCAATCAACAGGTGAGTGGACTAAATATGTACAAGTACACACAATGACATTTTATTCAGCAGCAAAGAAAACGTGAATCAATACATTTACAGGAAAATGGATGAAACTGAGAATCCCTATATAAAGCAAAACAGGCCAGAATCAAACTGCTCTTTTTTTCAGTGTGTGGAACCTGGTTATACCTAGTTGTAGTGTGTCTGTGTATGTGTGTGTGTGTGTGTGTGTGTGTTTAGGTCATGATATTAGAAAGGAGACCATGGGTCATGAGAAGGGAAAAAGAGATCTTAAGGGAAGAGAGTGTATTACTTGAGAAGGGGACCAAATCCATACTATTCAGATAAGATGCAGTCAATTTCATCAACAACATTGAACATAATGGGTCAAATGACATGAAGGCACAGATGACTGTATTTATGTGAAATTCAAAATACGATAGGAAAAAATATTTAATATATTTCTGTTTTTTATTGTTTTATCTTCCCAGTGAATTTTCTCTTAGAATCTCTCTTAGGTATTTAAATTCATTCAATCTAAGAGCTGGATCATCATATTTGATTTTTATTGCACATAATGGTGGGTTTCATGGAACTTGTGACTATAAACGGGTATGACAAAGCACCGAGACTTCTCGGAAATATAACAGAATAAAAAGTATAAGCCATAAACATAAAATTTATTATATTAGCAACTTTGTTGAAGATATTTATTGAGCCAAGTTTCCCTTGCTGCCAAAGTCACTCCCCAGTACTGAACTGAGTTCCAAAAATTAGAGCTCTGGTAAGTTAGGAGAGTTACCACTGCTCTTGAAGGGTTCCTTTAAAGCTAAACAAAATCAAACCCCTAAATGTAGAGATTCTCACTGGATGGAAATCAAGAGGAGTACGTTCAAAGACAACCAAGCTAAGACGTAAAGTAGTTTTTCAGTGGGAAAGAATATTGCGTGCAACAAAACCCTATAAAAGAGCTGGGCGTGGTGCACACCTTTAATCCCAGCACTCAGGAGGCAGCGGTAGGGGGACCGCCATGAGTTCAAGGCCAGCTTGGAACTACAAAATGAGTTCCAGGTCACCCTGGGCTACAGTGAGACCCTCCCTTGAAAACGGCAAACAAACAAAGGTTATGAAAGGTCATCAAGTATTACATGAAGTTTATTTCACCACAAGTTTCAAAATGCTTAAAAAATATTGAAGGTTTACAAAAAAGCATATGGGCTGGAGGGATGGCTTAGCAGTTAAGGCACTTGCCTGCAAAGCCAAAGGCCAGGACTCAGGTTTGACTCCCCAGGACCCATGTTAGCCAGATGCACAAGAATGTGCTTGCATTTGCAGTGGCTAGAGGCCCTGGTGTGCCCATTCTCTCAATCTCTCTCTCTCTCCTTTCCTTCTCTCTCTTCCTCCTTCTCTCAAATTAATTAATTAATAAAATGTTCTTTTTTAAGTAGGTACCACTGTAGTGACGCACGCCTTTAATCCCATCACTCAGGAGGAGAGGTAGGAGGACTGCTGTGAGTTCAAGGCCAGCCTGGAGTACAGAGTGAGTTCCAGGTCAGCCTGTACTAGAGACCCTACTACCTTGAAAAGAAAAAGTCAATCTTTTCAATGTATATATGTATTATTATCCCATCAGACTATCTTAAAAATATTTATTTATTTTCATTGACTTATCTTGGAGTGTGTGTGTGTGTGTGTGTGTGTGTGTTATGTGTGGTATGTGTAGGCACAGTGTACGTGTGAGTGTGTAAACATGCATGTGCAGGCATGTTGTCACCACAGAAGAACACCCAATGTCCTCGAACTCTCTTCTGTGTTGTTTCCTAGGGATGGAGTCTTTCACTGGGCCAGTTGCTGCTATTTGTCAGCCGGACTAGCTTTCCAGCAAGCTCCGGTGGTTCTGCTGTCTCTTCTCCCCCAGGACTGGGGTTCCAGGCATGTGTCTCTACTCTCCCCTCCCCCCTCCGACTCTCACAGCAAGCTAACTTTCCTTCCACACCTCATGTAGTTAAGGCACATTCAAAAATGACTTCAAGCGGCATCTCCTTGATCTGAGACATGGATCACCTAGCATTTGGGTTAATTATTCAAGTTGTGGTCAAGGCATGAACTTAGCCCACAGACCTGTGTTCCCAGGACCCAATTCTGTCTGCTACAAACTCCTTCCACGGGTAACATCAGTTATCTGTATTTACATGGCCACAACGACACCCTTAATTTTCCTTTCGTTGCGAGGCCCCAGAGCTTTGAAGGTACAGTGGCTATCTTCTCCAGGACCCACTGTATACTGGCACTTGGGCACCTATCAGGAAAGCTATAGCCACTTCCACTATCCTGCTGCTGCAAATGCGCAAGAATTGGAAACCCTGCGCATTTCATTGTCTCTCTCCTCCCTGAAGTGTGGATGATCCCCTAAGCCACCCGATGGAAAAGAAAACAGCAAGATGAAGGAAGAGTCATGTCTTCATCTGCTTTGTACCCCTATAACAGAAAGCCTGAGGCTGGGTGGCTTATAAAGGGTGGAGGTTTGTTTCGGATCACGGTGCCAGGATCTGCAAGGCTTCCGGCCGAGGACCTGGGCTGCTCTGTGCAGAATTGAAGGAGAACGGAAAGCGGGCGCGTGCAGCGAGAGAGGAGCAACAGAGGAGGTGGAGGTCGTGTAACTAACCCACTGTTCATGAACGTGGGGCCCCCGCGGACACAATCACCGGTGAAAGGCCCCGTTACCACTCAATGCTGGCACCCTGAGAAATCCAGCCACGGGCTGGGGAGATGGCTCAGTGGATAAAGTGTTTGCCTTTAGCATGAGGACCTGAGCTTGAGTCCCAGCGCCCACAGAGAACCCCAGTCATGGCAGCCCATGCCTGAAATCCCAACACCGGGGAGGGAGAAACAGAAGTATGGCTGGAGGCCACCGGCTAGCCAGGCAAGGCTAATTGGCAAGCTCCAGGCCAGTGAGAAACCCCGCCTCATGGTGGCTCACACCTTTAATCCCAGCACTTGGGAGGCAGAGGTAGGAGGATCGCCGTGAGTTCAAGGCCACCCTGAGACTCCATAGTGAATTCCAGGTCAGGCTGGGCTAGAGTGAGACCCTACCACGGAAAACAAAAACAAAACAACAACAACAACAACCAAAAAGAAAAAAAAAAGAGGTGGAAAGCATTCCCAGAGGATGACACACGAGGTTATCTCTGGCCTCCCAGGAATGCGCCACGCATGTGCTCACATGAACACACATGTACATCATCACATGCATGCATGCAAATAAAATCCATCTTATACATGAGTTTTAGTGGGGGCAACTCTTCATGAAAGCACAGCAGAGTGAAAAGCGACAGACTCAGATCTTCATCTCCACTGGGGTCTTCAGGGCAGTGGTATGGCCGGGGCGGTGATGGCCTTTCTCACAATGCGCCGCTCCCCCTGGGACAGTGTGCAGCCACGGGCGCTTGAGGATAAGGAAGGCACAGCCCCGAGCTCAAAGCGCCGCAGGCCGGCGACGAGCCCGTTCCCTCAGGTGCGTGGCACACAGGTTCCTCCCCAGCACGACATCAGAAGCCCCTGGCTCATCTGCCATGTTCTCCTGGCGAACTCATGGACCAGGCCAGCCCAGACCCCCCCGCCATCCGACCTGACTTCTGAGCCCCCTGGGTGAAGATTTCGTTGCTGCTCTCACTTTGTTGAAAGGCATCGCTTGGGCTCTCAAAGAGCCTCCTGCGTCGAACGCTCAGTGATGCTGTCCATTTGGCTGGAACATGGGCGGGGTCCTTTGGCTCATCCCATGTTATCCACACTTCTTGCTCCTTTCCTGCTGCTCTGGGATTTGAGTCATTAAAAAGACAAATCAAACGGAATCAAAACAAGTATGCAATAAGGCACATGGCAGGGTTTCCAGGCATTGCTTACCGGATGCTCTGTTGTTAGGGCGTATTGCCCAAGTACTTTATTTACACTGAACTTTTTTCTAAGAATAGGAATATATTGTGTGTGTGTATTTATATATATTGCCTGTTTGCTAAGAGTATTAAGCCACACAGCCAAATCCAGACTGGCTAATGTGGTATCACCCTCGTGAAAAGAGAATATGGAATTGAAAAATGACTCAGAAACCTAAGAATAGCTAAACCTTGTGAAAAGACCCCAAGACAGTTTCAACACAGACTGCATGTGTCTCACTCATAAACCCAACAAACTACATTATTCAAATCGATACAAAGTAGCATTTCACCAGTATTTTGTCTGCATATTTCATTGTGCCTGGGGTTGGTGTGGACTTAGCTTCCTAATGAGCTAACGTGTAGGTTTAAAAGTAGCTGGGCGTGGTGGCGGCGCACGCCTTTAACCCCAGCACTCAGGAGGCAGAGGTAGGAGAATCGCCGTGAGTTCAAGGCCACCCTGAGACTACATAGTAAATTCCAGGTGCCTGGGCTCGAGTGAGACCCTACCTCAAAAAAGGGGGGAGAGGGACTATCTATCTTGAAAGAAATAAAATCTATTGAGGAATAATTCACATAGTGTCAACTGTAGATGTTTTACAAATATAATTTCATGTCTGGCAAATGGATGCACTCAGCTTACCACCACCAAAATCAAGGTCTGGAATATTTCGACTCTATCAAACAATTTATTGCCCCCATGTCCCCTGCAGTCCATTCTCATCGCCATCCCCAGCAGCCATCGGAATTCTTCGTACTTATGGACAGTGGAGGGCTGGACAGCCTCGATTTCAACCTCAGTTCTGCCACAATGAGCTCTGGAACTGCTGGTCAGTCAACACTGCAGTTTCCTCATTTGCAGAACAGGAATCTCATGTTAGTAACTTCCTGTGAGGATTAAATCAATCGACGCATAGAAGTATTTGTAACAGTGTTTATCACATACTACGGATCCTGTAAGGGGCAGGGGACGACTCAGTGGGTAACGTGCGTCGCTGCACAAGCACAAAGACTTGAGTTCAGACTCCCAAAGCTACATGGAGGCTGCACATGATGACGCGTACCTGAGACTTCAGTGCTGGGGAGGCAAAGACAAAAGAACCCCCAAGACTTGCTGGCTAGACAGACCAGCCAAAACGGGGAGTCCTGGGTTCAAAGAGACCCTGTCTCAAAAAATTAGGGCTGGAGGGATGGCTTAGTGGTTAAAGCATTTGCCTGCAAAGCCAAAGGACCCAGGTTCATTCCCCAGGACCCATGTAAGCCAAATGCATAAGGAGGTGCACTGCATCTGGAGTTTGTTTGCAGTGGCTGGAGGCCCTGGTGTGCCCCATTCTCTATCTGCCTTGTCCTCTGTCAAATAAATAAATAATTAAAAATAATAATAACCAGGTGAAGAGTGTCTGGGAAGACACCAAATATCAACCTCCAGCCCACAAACACACACAATGTGCGCCCATACACACGCATACACACATGCACACACCACACACGCATTGGGGCTGGAGCGGTGGCTCAGTGCTTGCCACGCAGGCAGAAGTGCCTCGGTTCAGACGCCCGGAGCCCACATAAGATGCTGGGTGTGGAAGTATGTGCCTGTCATCCTGGTGCTGGGGAGATGGGGGTAGGGAGGGTATTCCCAGGGCTCATGGCTTGTCTAGCCAAGTCCTCAATTCAGCAAATTATACTGTCTCAAAAAAGCCTAAGGACCTATGCCCGACTTTCCAGGTCCTACGTAAGCCAGATGCACAAGGTTGCACATGTGCACAAGATGGTGCACGTGTCTGAAGTTTGATCAACAGAGGCTGGAGGCCCTGGCAGGCAAATTCTCCTTCTCTTGCTCTCTCTCTCACTCTCACTCTTACCCTTGCTCTCCCTCACCTGACTTCAACCCTGGCCTCCACATGCATAAGGCACATGTGTGCTCACATCTTTGTATCCACATACATATGAATATGCAAGCACACATGCAATAAAAAAATATATATATATGGCATCCCTACATGTGCACAATAAGAAAATATTTAACTAAAAATCTTATACATAGGGCTGGAGAGATGGCTTATCAGTTTAGGTGCTTGCCTGCAAAGCCAAAGGACCCAGCTTTGATTCTTCAGGACCCACATTATCCAGATGCACAAGGTGGCGCATGCATCCGGAGTTTGTTTGCAGTGGCTGGAGGCCCTGAAGTGCCCATTCTCTCAATCTCTCTCTCTCTCTCTCTCTCTCTCTCTCTCTCTCTTGCTCTCAAATAAATCAATTAATTAATTAAATATTTTTATTTTTATTTATTTATTTACTTATTTATTTATCTGACAGAGAGAAAGAGGGAGAGAGAGAATGGACACACCAGAGCTCCAGCCATTGCAAATGAACTCCAGACACAGGTGCCCCCTTGAGCTTACGTGGGCCCTGGGGAATTGAACCTGGATCCTTTGGCTTTGCAGACAAACACCTTAACTGCTAAGCCATCCCTCCAGCCCTTTTTTAATTTTAATTTATTTTAATTATTTAAATATTTTAAAAATTATACATAACTAGAATTTTCTTTAGTAAGGACTGACTCAGGTATTATGAAATGGACCATTTTACTTGGGGCTACATCAATAAGAAAATGCACTGATGGCCATCTTTGTTCCAGATTATGACATTAAAGAAACTTAAAGGACACATTATTTAACCACAATGTACAGATGCTATTTGTCCTATTGCAAAATAAACTGGAAAGTTGAAGAAATATAAACACTAGCTGGATATTTGCCAATATCAGCAAATTGGTGTTATTTTTAAGACATAATACAATTATGGTTTTTAAAGAATCCTTCCTTTTTAGAGGGTCATAATGAAATATTTGCAGAAGAAGCAGCAATGGAATGCCAGGGATTGAACATAAAAGGGATAGGAAAGTAATGAGCGCCTTACAGTGAGAGGCTGGGATGACGCCCTGACACTCTGCGGATCTGAGCACCGAGAACGTTGCTTTTATTTTGCAATTCTCTTTGTTTGTGTGCTTGACATTTTTCCATAATAAAAGTTTTACTAAGATCTTCTAGTTATCATCGGAGAAAATTCACTCTTACTTATGAAAACAGACAATAAAGACATTTGATGTCAAATGCATAAAAATATTTGCACATCTCCTTCATTTAGAGACCTCTGGTATTAGCTTACTCCTGTGAAATTAAACATGATTTGTCAACTGACAGGTCTTAAAATTTTTTGTATACCCAAAAGATTTGTTTTTCTTATTTTTATTTATTTGCATGGACATGTACATATGTGTGCGTGTGCACATCAGTGTCTTACCACTAGAAATGAGCACCAGACACTTGCACTACTTTTTGTCTGCATCCAACTTTACATGGATGGCTATGGAATTGAACCCAGACCAGCAGGCTTTGCAAGCAAGTACCTTTAACCACTGAGCCATCTCTCTAGGCCCTAGAAATAAATTTGAATGATATGTCTATCTTTCCTTTCTCTTCCTGGCTTCTTTAAACACTGAAATAAAATCTATAGACCTTCCATTAACTGTTTTATAAATCACAGAGTAAAATAATGAGCAAAGAAGCAAATTCTCAGAAAGTCCTATTATCCTATTGCTGACTTATTTCCACAGTGTTCTGTGTCACGCTCAATTTTCTGCTATTATGCACTACTTAATCATTTTTTGTGAGCTCTTACACACTGATTATTAAAGAGTCTTGCTTTGTATTGGACTGTCTGAAATTAACTCAGTGAAACAATACCATGTGCTTTCGTATACAAAAACACAATTGTCCTGAGCGCTTTAAAATGAACCTTAAGAAGGATGATTTCTGAGAAGCTCAGACACCATTCTGTGATGTTTGGCCCATGAGTACTCCCAACCTCCTGATAATCATGCCAAAAAGATTCATGAGTTTTGAGAGGGTTTCTTAAGATAAACTGTCTTTCTCTTGTCTATGCTGATTGTTCTTAGTGAACGTAGCATGAATACTGCCTCTAGTCTAGTCAGATGTTTGCATCAAAAAAGTACACACTCTTATTTCCCTTCAGCCCCTGTATCATATGACACTGGTATGTTTCCAAAGTTTGACACAGTCAATTCAAGCTATGAATGTCTTGTCATAAGACACAAACAAGGCTGAGCATGGTGGAGCATGTCTTTGATCCCAGCTCTCGGGAGGCAGAAATAGGAGGATCACCATGAGTTCCAGACCATCCCGAGACCACATAGTGAATTCCAGGTCAGCCTGGGCTAGACTGACACCTCACCTCAAAACAACAACAACAACAACCAAAGACAAACATTCAGATAAAAAGTCAATAATCGAATAAGTCCTTTCTATGTTTCTCCATGAGATTTAGTTTGTAGAAGTTGCTGCTAATGGAAGCATTTTCAAATATGAAACTAGAATTCAAGGAATAAAGACTTATGTTTCCATTGTGATTGATATGAAAGTTGACAAAAAAAAGAAACCGATAGCTGGGATTCTTACCAGTTTCGTTGGAGGAGATGTAAATGGTTCTAAACATATTCATTAAAAAGCAGACTTTCATAATGGATTCAGTTTTCGAATGCTTCTGTTTTCAATTAGCGAAAAACAACTTTTCAAATAAAAACACAAGAAAAACTAATGTTTTCTCTCCTGGGACAATGACCTCTCACTTTAATGATAAAGTCCTGAGTTTCCATAAATCCTTAATGTTAAGTATAATACACAAGGCAGCATTCGGACAGTTTTTGAAGCCTTCTGTGTTCCTTTAATCATGGTCATAGTAAATGGCACTTTTGTCAACAGAAGTCCAGTGCAACCTTTCTCAAGTCTGGCCCTTGAACATAAATTCTCTAAAAATCAATAGACTTTTCTCAACAAATGGCAGGAGTTTTATTTCTAAATGATTAAATAACCATTTCAAAGAAGTTGGTTGTGGTAAATAAACAAAAAAAAAATCACCCCAAATCCCCAAACACAAAAGCTGCCATTTCCAACACTTTAGAAGTCCATCATTAGTACCCTGATAATATGTGGCATCCATTTTCTTAAGTGGGTTTATTAACCTCACTTACTTGTGATACTTAATATTTAATGACAGGGAAGAATTGCCAATAATTAACTTCTGGAAAGTGTCCAGTGATTCCATATTAAATGAATGTTGACATCAGCAGGCTTGGTAAGTGAGAAAAATGAAGGAGAAAGTGAAATCATGGTTATGATGCCCTTAGAGGGTGCAGTTAGGATTGAGGTGGTCAGACACCTTTCTCTAAGTCATGTACGTTGGCCTCATGCCACAGAGGAAAACAACACCTGCTGAGGTCGCCTGCCACACTTCCCAATGAAATTGAGCAATCCCAAATCAAAACTATGCTATCTCTGTTTTGAGCAAAAGAAAATAAACAGATAAAATGGCTGTGTTTTGTGAACACATCAGACAATAATAAATGATTATGATAGCCAGCATCTAAACATCTAAATATCACAGAATGCCATTACAGGTGTATTTGCTTTCTGAGACATGTGTTCATGTGTGGGGGGTTGAAATGAGTAAGAAGATACTAGATGAATTATTTTATGCTTTGGATACAGACTCTAATTTGCCATTCGTAAAATCGTTAAAAATCAGTCTTTCTGTCTGATTTCACAGCTAAAAAAAAATGAGAATAAGCTGGTGTGGTGGTGCATACATTTATTTATTTATTTATTTATGAAAGAAAGAGGGAGAGAGAGACTGGGCATGCCAGGGCCTCTAGCCACTGCTAATAAACTCCAGACTCATGCATGTGCCATTTGTGCATCCGGTTTTACCTGTGTACTGGGGACTTGGACCCAGGTCCTTAGGCTTTGCAGGCAAGTGCCTTAACTGGTGATCCATCTCTCTGCACACTTTTATACCCAACACTTGGGAGGCTGAGGTAGGAAGATTGCCAGCCTTAGTTACAGAGTGAGTTCCAGGTCAGCCTGGGCTACAGTGAGACCCTGCCTCAAAAAAAAAAAAAATAGAATAACAATTATTTGTCTCCCTTCAGTGCTATAAAAATTAAATTAAAATAATTCATGCTGTCATGGTACCACTGTCCACTATTCTTTGTATTACTGTAATCAGTCATAGGTAGGGATTCCAGAATTAGTCCCAAACTCCCACAGAATTCCCAGTTAAGATTCAGATAAACAGTGAACCCTGTTTAGGAGCACATGAGATACTGGGAGCATGCTTATTTTAAACATTTAATGACTATCTGACACTCAAGCTTAGGTGGGCATCTTGTATATATCTGGCATATATAAATACTCATTCATAAACGCAGTCAAGCAAATAAATCTGTCACCTCACCAAAAATCTATTGGTGAGTAAAAGCTATCCAAGGCAATGAAATAAAGGGGACGTGGTACAACTCACAGATTTCACTGGAAGGAATTTCCTCTAAGTCATTAATCAAGGTCCAAGTGTCTTACAGTCCGGAAAGTTGATCATTTAATTAAGAAACGTTAGTATTTGAGTGTTGCACTTATTTAAAAAAAAAAAACAACCACAATCAATATATACTTGTTGTGGGAGCACTTCAGGCCTTTGAAAAGAATCTTAGAGCAACCCACTGTTCTGAAGAAGTCCTCGCAGACAAACCCAGCCAGCCTGTGGGCTTGGTCTCCTGACGTCCCTGTCAGCTTGCCTCTCCAGACACGGCCTTGGACTTTGGCTCCTCTAAGGCTGTGCTGCCTCCATATCTGGCCCCAGTCACATCCCTGATCCTGTTTCCACGACTCAGACTGTGTTTTGGAATGCTGTCCACGTTTTCTCAGCATTTCCACCCCTGTTTTGTTCCTGGCTTGACTTTGTACCCTGTTCCTAGAGCCAACATCTTACAGAAGTCCATTCTGCTGTTACCCATACAGGAACTGTTTTCGAAGCCCAAGCAGATTAGACGTTACAAATCAGGGGAAGAGCCAGATATGGTAGGAACACTGATAGCGGTGAGAAATGACGGCCAGCCACCCGACAGCAAAGATAGGCTGTCTTAACAGTGGGCACCGCTGCTCCAGAACTTGGCACTGCCTGCCACAGGGTGAAGATGTAAACTGCAAGGGGCCGTTTGAATCCTGCACCCATGTGTAAAGAGGAAGAGAGTGAGAGAGATCACAAAGCTAGAATGTGTCAGAGCTGGGACGGAATGCATCTCAGCAAAAGAGGGCATAGAAAACAACAACAAAAATGTGTAAGTCCCCAAAGGCATTGCACTCTTGGGCTACTGAATACACTTAGGGTCTAAATATGTACATATTCCATAGCCCTGAAATTATACTACATAGACGGCCCAGGGTACTGTGATAAGGTCAATTCCATAGTTTAGTTTAAAATGTGGGTTGAAGAGATGGCTTAGCGGTTAAGCGCTTGCCTGTGAAGCCTAAGGACCGGCGGTTCAAGGGTAGATTCCCCAGGACCCACGTTAGCCAGATGCACAAGGGGGCGCATGCGTCTGGAGTTCGTTTGCAGTGGCTGGAGGCCCTGGCACGCCCATTCTCTCTCTCTCCCTCTCTATCTATCTGACTCTTTCTCTCTCTGTCTCTCTCAACTAAATAAATAAAACTGAACAAAAAAAATTTTTTTTAATGTGGAATTGTCACGAAATGTACACTATCCGGAGCAAGAACAAAGTGGGATAATTAAGGAAATCTGGGGTTGAAAGGATGAGATGGACTTGGATTTCAATCCTGGCTTCAGTATTCCTACCAGTTATGAGAATATGACCCGAGCCTACGGATTCTTTGGGTCATTGGTTCTTTGGAAGAATAATGGTGATAGCATTTGTCCCAGAGCTGGGTGTGGAAACTAATGGAGAGTGTAGTCTCCATGCTTTGCTCAATGACGGACATACCATAGTCACCAGAAAATGTCAGCTTTAAAGGATGAAGGGAAATGTATAGTATATATTAGATTTTTTTCTGCAAAATAGGAAGAACAATAACAAGTAGAGTGGGAATGTTTTTATACAGAGTAAATTCTCAGCCAACTGGAAACGTCAGTTTTTCTCAGTGATTCTTATTCTAAGGTTCCCAATAGCTATTGGTAAACAGATGTACACACAGAGGGAGATAGGCTACTATTTAAATCTCTATGCTTTCTTCAGATAATTTTGGATCCTAAACAATTCATATAACCTGAAAGCTTTGGGCTAATAAGAAGCCAGGGAACTACAGTCTCGGTGAGATCCTGGCCTTGTACAGAAATATCCCTACACCATTCCTTCTATGCCCTCTCCATACCGTCTGTTCCACGTACTATACCCAACCTGGTGTGTTGCACAATTGCGCTCTGCGTGGTGGTAGACAAACAAGCCACAAGGAAACAGGGATTTCCTGGAAGCAGCCCTGTGCCTCAGAAAGACATTGCGTCTGGAGTGAAGTCATGGAATGTCCCTTATCACAGAAGTTGTTTACACACGTGTGTGCACTGTATGTGCGTGTGTTCCTGTTCAGGTGGGTGTACATGTATGTGTGGGTGTATGTGCACATATGTCATGTGCACGTGAAGGCCAGAGGACAACCTCAGGAGTTATTCTCAGGAATCTGTCTGCCTTTGTTTTTGAGACAGGACTTCTCACTAGCCCGAAGGTAGCCAAGTCGGCTAGTCTGGATGGCACAGGGTTCTGCCCATCTCATCCTTTTTCACACTGAGATTACAAGGGCCCACCGCTAGTACAGGCCTGGCATTTTGACACGAGTTCTGAAGAGTGAACTCAGATCCTCATGCTTACAAAACAAGCACTTTACCGACAGCAGCTTCTCAGCCCCACAGTTAGTCTTTCAAGTGAAAAATGTCCAAGTGGTTGAGACAAGACAAGAAGTTGTGTCTGGAATATTCACCTCTGTGTGGTATTTGGGGGGTCTACACATGATTTTTTTTTTAAGAATGGTCACAAACAGCTGACAGGTGGAATGGCGAGCAGAGCCCACACTGGGCACGCAGACAAGGCATGTGGTCTTGAGCCCTGCTGCCCTCGTGTTTCTCCCAAGTCTTCTGTAAAATGCAGAGCTTTCCATTTCTCCTGTGCAAAGATCCAACAGAACCAGGCGTGGTGGCACACACCTATGATCCCAGCACTCAAGAGGTAGAGGTAGGAGGATAGTTGTGAGTTCAAAGCCAGCCTAAGAGTACAGAGTGAATTCCAGGTCAGCCAGGGCTACAGCAAGACCCTCCTCAAAAAAATAAATAAATAAATAAAAGAAAAAGAAAAAAGAAAGAAACCCAGCAGAACCACCATATCAGAGGCTCTTTGCCTCACTGGGGATTGTGTGCAAAAGTTTAGTTCATTGCTGGCATTTGATCACTCCACGGTGTGGCTGGCAAAGGCTCGACTCTGCTTTTTCAGCGTTAGTAAAAACAGCATGACTACGTGACTACACTGCTCTTGGAACACGGGATGTACGAGTTTCAGGGGAATAGAAGAAATCTTTCTGCAAAGCTTCAACTTTTCAACACCAAATGCGATCAGCAGTCCTGGGGAAGTGATAGAATCCAACTTTAGACACTTACTCTTCTACCACCTAAGTCAGCCACTGAGTGAATTAGCAAAACATTAGAGCCATGAGGAAATCCTTCTAGTATAATTTTTAAAGTGTGTACATGGACTTAATATTGCTTAACTATACACTGAAAGAAGGCTAAGATAGTTAATTTTATGTTAATGTGTGTTTATCAGAATGAGAAGGACCATGGGAAGGGCCATTGTGACTAAGAAAGGGATTTTACATACCAGTTAGATAGATAGATAGATAGATAGATAGATAGATAGATAATACTTGTCTATATCATACACATGGCCGAATTCCCTTCAAAACTGATCACAGTGATTATATTATCCCATGATATGCAGGGTTGCTCCTGTTTTCATTTAGATTTGCTGATCAAAAGGTGAATGCATAATATTATACTCTTTTAATTTCATTTTATTTGATCACTAAATATGTTGATTTGACAATCTAAAAAGCCTCTGCTAATTTTGATATTTTTTTGGCACTTATAAAATAACCTAAGCCTATTACACAGATTGATCATATAATTTTATAATGAATACATGAAGAGTAATTTTTAAATTTAATTTCTTGCATCAAGTCAGCTTATAAAATATGTCGTATTGCAATTTAAGCCTGTGAAAAATAAAAATAAGAAACGTTGAGCAATTCAAGACCTTCCTCAAAAGTAACCCTGGAACTTCAACCCAGTTTAAAATTGAACCAATAATGGCAGTTATAACTGTGCTCTTTGCAGTGGAAAGTACTGTGTGCCGTTATTTAATTCCACGCTGAACCATCTAAAGCTGTGTCTGCCTGGCCAGGTTTCCTACAAAAATGTAGTATGTCAACCCAAAATATGCATAGTATGAAAGATATTTCCCAACACTGGATTCCAAATTAATAGTCACAGGCACTTTCATTTTCTTTTTATGTATCTCAGGTCAGACTTGAACTTGCTACCCAGCTGACGTTGGCTTTGAACTGGTCCTCCTGCCTCTCCCTCCGAAGGCATGGGCCACCACACTGGGCCACGAGCATCCCTCCTTGCTGCGGACCATCTCAGTAGAGAAAAAGAAACTATTTTGGCTGTGGAGGTGTCTCAGGGGTAAAGTGCTCACTGCTGAACCTGCAGCACGGGACTGTGATTCCCACAGCTGTGTAAAAGGCTGGAGGCCATGATGACCCTCCATCCGTGCCCTCCCCAGCATGGTGATGCTGGCTGTGAGATGAGAGATGGAGACAGGAGAGCATCCTGCAGCGACAGAGTGGGGCCCAGAAAGAGAAACCCTAGGCTGCAGAGATGGCTCAGCGGTTAGAGCGCTTGCCTGTGAAGCCTAAGGACCCATGTTCCACCCTCCAGGTCCCACGTAAGCCAGACGCAGAAAGGTGAGGCAAGCGCAAGGCCACGCATGCCCACTAGGTGGCGCGAGCGTCTGGAGTGCAGTTTCGGTGGCTGAGGCCCTGGTGCGCCAATTCTCTTTCTCTGTCTCCTCTCTCTCTCTTACACTCTCTAAAATTAAAATTAAAAAGAGAGAGAAATTCTGTCTCAGATAAACCAAACAGGTTAGAACCAACCCAAAAGGGGTGCTCTGACCTCCACACGTGCACCATAGCACATGAGCACCCAGACTCACATCACACCACACATAAGCATGCACAAAACAATTTTTACAAAAGCATTCCCAGGTTATAGGGGGTGTTTCTGCGTTTGTGCGGTGCACATACATGTATGTGCATGCACATGTGTATGTTTGTGCTTGTAGGGGTCGAGGAATTACTCGGTCCCTCTCCATCTTCTTTTTTTAAACAATACCAAACCCCTTTTTATTCACTATATATAATTTATTTATTTATTATTTATTTATTTATTATTTATTTATTTATTTGAGAGCGACAGACAAAGAGAGAAAGAGGCAGATAGAGAGAGAGAGAGAATGGGCGCTCCAGGGCCTCCAGCCACTGCAAACGAACTCCAGACAGGTGCGCCCCCTTGTGCATCTGGCTAACATGGGTCTTGGGGAATTGAACCTCGGACCTGGGTCCTTAGGCTTCACAGGCAAGCGCTTAACTGCTAAGCCATCTCTCCAGCCCTCCATCTTACTTTTTGAAACAAAGTCTCTCACTGAACCTTGATCATCAATTCAACTGATTAATCTCTCTCTCCATCTTAGTTTTGAAACAAAGTGTCTCACTGAACCTAAAACTCATCAACTCAGCTAGCCAGGAATCCACCTGTCTGGTTGTTCCTGGCATTTTTATGTGGGTGCTGGGAATCATCTCCCTAGCTGTCCCCAGGGGTTACGTTTTAAAGGTTACCTTAAGGCCTGTGCTTTACTAAGGGGAACACGATCTTTCCAGCTGCACTTGCATGTTAGAGTTTTATAACATTGCAGTAAATTCTCCCACATGATCAACCCACGCTATAATATTTGATTATGAGTCTGTGGCTTCGACTTATTTTTGTTTGAGAGACAGGTTGACAAGAAAGCAGTCTGG
Source organism: Dipus sagitta (assembly GCA_036346955.1). Classification (NCBI taxonomy): domain Eukaryota; kingdom Metazoa; phylum Chordata; class Mammalia; order Rodentia; family Dipodidae; genus Dipus; species Dipus sagitta. The sequence continues at coordinate 3,832,666 of CM070789.1, read as the reverse complement.
GTCACATGATAGAGCAGTAAGGTAAGAGGAATTTTCTAGAAAAGACAGCAGGGGCTTTGCTGTGTGGGAGGGCCGCTGCAAACAGGGCAGGCTCCCTGGTCGCTTGTGAATCAGAGGCCAGCAGCTGCTCTGCGAAGGCTACACCAAGCAAGTCTGCTCATGAGGAAGGGGCTAGATGCTTGACCCCACTTCCTTTGTTTTAGAAAGCTTTGAAGTATTCTTTCATAGTTCTTCATAAAAATGCATAATAAACTGTTGTTAACTGCAGACACTCCACTGTATTGCAGGAAGGTAGAGCTTATTTCTCTTAGCCAACTTCATTTTGGATCTGATGTCCAGCCTCGTCCATTACCTTCCCCCCGCCTTTCACTTCTTAGCCTCTCGTGCTCACTCCTCGACACTCCACATCTAGAAAATCAACTGCCTGCATTGAAGAATTCACTGGCTTGAGAACAATTGAGTAGGTATGGTCACACAACCTGTTCATTCACTGCCAACGTTACACTGTAAGGTCCTGGAGGACAGGAACAGATGTCACTGTCCTTGTATGCTGATATCTGGCAATTGAGGACAAATGAAGAATGTTTCATGTGAGAAAGAGGGGGGAGAAAAGTAGAGATGGAGAGAGGAAGAGAGGGAGAGAAAAGAAAGGATAGAGGGAAGGAAGATGGCAGACCAAGGAGTGAAGAAAGAGTGAATTTTGGAGGTGAAAATAAAATGGCACTGTCAGAAAATAGGTTCTGAATGATATGCTAAAATTTTCATGTTAGGTGCTGAGGAGATTTCTCAGTGGTTAAAGACACTTGATTGAAAAGCTTGACAGCCAGGGTTTGATTCCCTAGTACCCATGTAAAGCCAGATGCACAGTGGCTCATGCATCTTGAGTTTGTTTGGGCATGCCCATTGTCTCTCTTTCTCCCTCTCTCTCTTTCCCTCCTTCTCTTTCTCTCTCTCTCCCTCTTCTCACAAATAAATAAATAAAAATGTTTCAGAACTTTTCATGTCGATTTGTTTTAATTTGGTACTTTGACTTTAAAAGGAGCTGGCAAGAGTCTCAACTTCTCTCGATATATTTTTTTTTCACTGAACTGCATATAAAAGTCATGCAATTTACAAAACACAATATCCAGCAAATTGGGGCCTGGTTGTTCTTACTGCTGTGTGATTGCTTCCTATGATTTTTCTCACCAATCCTCTATTTTGTGTATTTTCCCCAGCTATGTCCCACGAGGGTAGTAAAGAGAATCGTGAAAGCTAAATCACAAGACTGCTTCACATTTTACTATCATCTCTTGCAGAAGTCCAGTTAATGCATTTAGTTGTACCAACTCCATTAGTCACTATTTAGACAGAAAAAAAACAAGGTTTCCTGAGCACAGAAATTACCTTTTCATGGGCTTTCTTTCATCACCATCATTTTATCAGAGAGAACTCATTGGTGTTAACATGGTCACTGAGAAAAATCTTTGCCATTTGAACTCAAGATAGTTAAAAAGAAAGTTACTCATACTTCTCTGATAGTATCTGGGATACAGGCTCTGTTTCTGGAAACCAGGTGATTTCTTTGTTGATGCATTCACAACCCCATGGCCAACACCAACAACCCACTGAAGAGGGCCCTCAATGGAATGGGGGTGGGGAAGAGGGGACATGAGAGCACAACATGAAGGGAATGGGACCAACATGCAACTTGTTCGTGCAGTAAAGTCCATAATCCAAAATAGTAACTTCAACATAAATATCATAGAATGACTCCTGAATAGAATTTATTCCTACCAAATAGACAGCTATGTGCCTATGATTATACGCTATTTGGATACCAGACATCTAAAATAAGAGAAGTAACCCTATTTGTCCCCAAACATGAAAACATTAATTAATTACCTGAATTGATGTATAAGAATGAATCTATGTTTTTGAGAGGGCAGAGATGCTCAGAGTGAGATTTATTTATTTATTTATTTATTTATTTATTTATACACACACACACACACACACACACACACACAGAGAGAGAGAGAGAGAGAGAGAATGGGTAAGCCAGGGCCTCTAGCCTCTGCAAACAAACTCCAGATGCATGTGCCACTTTGTGCATCTGGCTTTACGTGGGTACCAGGGGAATCGAACCTAGATTGTTAGGCTTTGCAGGCAAGTGCCTTAACAGCAGAGCCATGTCTCCAGCCCGGCCGGCCTCAGGAATGCCACCTGCCTTTCTCGAGGCTGAGTCTCGCATATGCCTGCAGCTCACTCACTGCACGAGCTAGGCTGGGCAGGCAGCAAGCTGCGAGGATGGCCCTGTCTCTGCCTCGCCAGTGCGGGGATTACAGAGGACACACCACCACAGACAGCTTTTCTACACTGAGATCAGGATCTCAGATCCTCGTGCGGCAGGCAAGCACGGACTAGCCCCAGCCACCCCGAGGCCCCTGCCTGGCTTGAGCAGACACACCCTCCTGCTGAACAATGCACCTAGCAACACGTCGGTAACCTGGGGCCCGCTCCTGCGCTAGCTGCACATGCACCTGCCCCACACAATGAGCTAGCTTTCTCCTCCCCGGAGCAACCATTCTTCCTGACCAGTACCTATTCAAATATGTTCTTACATAGATCCAGTATAGAGCAGCAGGGGGCCATCCGGCCCGGACCGGTGCGGGGTGCCTGCGCAATCTGACGAGCCGTGTCCTCTAAGTGAACTTTTAGGAGAATCCCCTATGCAACCTACGTATAACAAGGTGTGCATTTGATTTAAAACACATGCATCCTGGGAAGGAATACGCGCAATAGAAAAAAAAAATGTCAATCCAACTATTCGAACACCCAAACCTATGCCCCTAGCAACTGATTCATCCTCCCCTAAAAATACTGTACGAAGAAGCCCCAGACCACTTCCTTGGGCCCTTGAGTACTCTCCTCTCCAGTGACTCAACGGCCTCTTTGGCAGTGTATCAAAACCTTTATTAAACTTTACTAAAATAAAGCCGGGCATGGTGGCGCACACCTTTAATGCCAGCACTTGGGAGGCAGAGGTAGGAGGATCACGGTGAGTTCAAGGCCACCCTGAGACTCCATAGTGAATTCCAGGTCAGCCTGGACTAGAGTGAAACCCTACCTCAAAAAGAAAAAGAAAAAGAACTTTACTAAAATGTCTTTCTGCATAAGCACTTATGTGTGACTCTCTTTAATTCTCTGAGCATGTGGCCAGGAAGCTGGAAATACCTAGAGACCATCGGTAATACCCGTGCTTGCTGAGGCAAGTCCTTCACCAGCTGAGCTTCCTCCCCAGCCCCGAGGGAGACCTTTGAAAATGCAAAGCCATTTGAGGGTGACCCCAAGAGAAAATAGGCCAAGCCGAGTTTCGGCTTGCTGGTTTCAAAGAACACTTGTAATCCTAGGTGCCTGCCAACCCTCCACCCGCAGTAGAAGAGCCAGTCTGATACTAAGAGATACATGAAAGTATGCCATTGAGGATGGCATGAAGTACGTGCACTTTATTCTATCAGTGAGATTGCGCCTCAAAGTAAGAGCATAAAAGGCACAATTTGAAAGTTCACATAGTAAGATAAAGCTACAAGTGGTACAGAGGTTCCTTGACTCAAGATGGAGTTATGTCCCAATAAGCCTAGCCCAAGTTGAAAATACTCAAAGTCGAAAATGCAGTTAATGTTCCAGAAGCAAAAATCACAGATGAGATATGAAAACAGCAAGCTCAGTAGTTATCTATAAATACTGGTGAGCCGGACATGACGGTGCACAGCCTGTGATCCCAGCCCCGGGGGTGGGGTAGGGCCTGAGACCACCATTACATGCTTGGGTATGTCTTTGCCACTCTCCCAAAGTCAAAGAGTTCTGTGCCAGAGATGACTAATATGTATCAAATTTCAGACTTGAGGAGAAGCTGTCCTAGTTAATGAATAGAAAGGAGGTTTTAATTTTTCATCCACAATTGATTTATGAATATCCAGGGAAAGCCAGCAAGCATATCAAGTTTCCTGAGAACAATATCATAGCATACCATTTTTCTATAAAACAAACCATTGACAAAGAAAATAACAGATGATGTTATTTGTTTCGATTACAGTGGTTTCTATCAATTTCACTTCAAGTCTTCTTAGATCTGACAGATAGTGTTCATTAAATCTTGTTGGGATCCAAACTAGAATTGAGCTCAAATATTAAACATGACATTTATGGGGATATATCTTATGTTCCAAAGAAAGGCAAAACAATATTGAATTACCATAAGGCATAGCAACTGTCAAGAAACACATACTAAAAATATGCTTAAAGAATGTCTGTTTCACTCTCAGCATTGAGGGCCTAGGATTAGAGATCATTTGTAATAAATAAAGGAAGACATTGAAGAAATCTGAACAAAATATATTTTGTAATGTTATTTCAACTTGTCTCTCTAAATATGTTTTGAACTTATTAAAGAGAGAGATTGTGTTATACAGCACAAGTCTGAGAGAACCATGGGAAATAGCCAATAAAAATATAATTAATTACCAGATATACTAAAGAGGTCGAGGCAGAGGATTCAACTTACCATGGTATCCTGACATGTTCTTGTGGCTAAAATCAGTAGCTATTGATCTTCTGGTCTATATAACCTGGACAAAATTATTCATAAACTTTAACAAGCAAATGTAACTGCTCAATTCAAAGTGCAGATATGGTCAGGATTTTATTTAAGGACTCTTTATTTTGGGATAAAATATTATGAAATGTTTTAATTTTGTTTTTTATGTACCAAAGTAAATTCAGAACTGAATTGCAAAATTGATATACTGTTAGATTGATAAATTGTTCTATTTTGACGGCTGATGGCTAGTTCCCGGCTTCCTGGATGGTTGACTCTTTTGGGAGGCTAGTTTTTGTTTTTATTTGTTTTTAAAATTAGCATTCACAACAATAGGCTTCCTTATAGCATTTTCATAATACTTTGTTCTTGGAGATCCTCCTCCCCATCCCCCTCACCCATCCCCTTCCTCCCTTGCCCCTGGTTGCCTTCCTCCCCCTAGTATTCCCACCCTGCTTTCTAGTCACAGATGATTCTATTGCCTTCATTTTTCTTCCCAAGATTTTGTTTTCCCTCCCCATGGTCCCCTTTGTTTCATGACCTACATGCACACACATGCATAAACAACTAAAATCTATGATGCGCATACAAACGGAAATACACTACTCGTCTTTGTAGGCCTGGCTTCTCTCATTGAACATAATAACTTCTCATCCTGGACGCTCGCATCTTAATGATCCAAACCCTAGAGAGCCAGTGCTGCTTGTGAACACTATTTTAGCAACTGTGGCTCATTATAACCAAGCCAATTTAAATATCCTATTAATTCAAGTAATGAGTCCATGGAAATAAACAAAAAGAACCTTATAGATGGGGAATTTTTAATGAATAAATTACATTTTAAGGGCAGAAAAGTATCTTTTAGAGCATAAACACATGAGGATGGGTCTCCATCACCCCAAAGGTTCGGTAGTGGAGCTCAATGCGATGGTTCTGCAGTTTGCACACTTCCCTCCAGAGGCTCAAACAATGCGAAAGGACTGTGGTGTGTCAGCCAAGTGATCTAATGATACCAAGCGGGGCTCGGTCTCTCCTTCCCTGACCGTACCTTACTGATCGGTTCTGAAGAGTGCACCAGACTCCACTGGTCTCGAAGAAATGAAACTACTACTCGCGTTTTTAGATAAGAAAAGGGAAACACAGAAATCATTTCCAAATGGTCTGAGATCCCAATCACAGAGAAACTGGCTGTCATTTGTTCGTGAACATTGTAAGTACTGACGCGACTCAATGATGACTGAACCCCGTTCAGGAAGTTTTCTGTTTCCCTGTCACCAATCTTTCTCTTACATTGAGTTTTGAAATACTTCTCCCATTGCTTTCAGTAATTTATTTTCCACTGCAGTTAGAAATGGTGACTCAATGACTAACGTTTTGTATTTTCTGTGAAAACTGATAACATCTTGGCAGGCTTTCCCTTCCCACACTCTAAGTCAGTAGGAGAGAGCGGCTCACAAACGCTTTTCACCAGGTTCAGCTCAATAGGGATGACAACATCATCCGGGGACAGAATGGACACTAGAGAGCTAGGGTTCTTTTGTTGTACCTAGCCAGCAAAGAGTCACTTAGCAGCACGTCAAAACGCTGTGCTCGAACAGTGTATCCTGGAGTTATCAGTCATCACATCTACTCCAGGACAGAGAACAGAACAATAGTCTCACTGCCACGCTGAAGCCATAAATTTTAAGTATATTTCCAATTCTTCCCTATCTTGAGAGGTCTGTAAACCTTGTGCGTTCAAAGATCGCAGGAAAGAAATCCATTTCACCTAAATTTAACCTGTCTCATTCTTCTAGTTCAGAAAAGCTTTGTCCAACATCATCAAGAAAACTTTCCTAAGCCAGGCCAAGTGTCTCAAGGACCACAGACTTCCGTGTGAAGCTCTATAGAATAACAAATGATGAAGTTTAAAGCAAACTGTGCTTGTGACGTCATTTCACTTGTGCAGACTTCTGTTAACTGAGGAAATGAGTTAAATTAGACTTGCCAGTGATTATAATTAGTGGAAGTAAACTGTCTGAAATTACATAGTATTAAATATGTAAGTCCCCTCTTCTCCCCGGGGGGAAACATTCAAAGACCCACAGCAGATGCCTGAAGCCACAAGTAGTATAGAGCCCGACGTATAACTGTATCTTCCTGTATGCCCCGTGGCATGACCACGTAACACCAGTGCTAATCTCCCCATCTGTGTTTTAAGCTCAAGGCGTCTCCTTACATCAATACCCTTGCACTAACTAAAGTAAGGGTCATTTGATAGGACATGTGTATTGTGTTACTGTGACACCCTGTCTGATAACCAAGGCAACTCCTAGGTCACTAAAGCGCTGGTGACGTATACACTAGGCAAAGAGCTGATGCCCATCTCGGTGGGACAGAATGGAATTGCACAAGATTTCTTTCATACTACTCAGACTCAAGACTAGCACAAAATTTACAATTTATGTATCATTTCTGGAGTTCCCCATTTAATGTGTTTTAAGTTACTTCTCACCACTTAAAACTATGGAATGTGAACCCACAGAAAAGGGAAGACTACTGTACTTCTTGACATAAGCGTTTGCTTTATAACCAGTCAATAAACCATTTTTATGATATTCAGTATTAGTATGTAGCTTAAGTTGTACAATGCCCAGTTGAAGAATAAGAGTGGCAGTTGTGGGCGGTAGCAGTGGCTCAGGGATTAAAGTGCTTGCCTCACAAGCATGAGAACCTGAGTCCAGACCCCTGGCACTCACATAAATGCTGGCAAAGGGTGGTACTGCCCCCCCCCGCAGTTCTATCCCTGACAAGGGAGAGATGGGCAAATTTCTAGGGACGCTGACTAACTGAATCGGTTTCAAGAGAGAGACGCTGCCTTGACAAATAAGGTAGAAAGGAATCTAGAAAGACACCCAGCATTTACCTCTGGCCTCCATACACATGCACGCACATGCACACACACACATGTATACCACACATACATACAAACATACACATACAAAAATAGCAGATTTTTAGCATCATTAAGATCCAATTACATAATACAACTTTTAACACGAATCTTCTACGCACATACTCAAGACGTTTCAGTGTGAAAGCATACAAATTCATTCTTGTATTACTTGAACGCCCTCTTCGATTTTAAAAAGTACATAGTATATAAAATAAAAGCTTTTAGTAATCAACTTTGGCAGAAACTGAGAGATCAATTTTATTGGTATTTTTAAACATTGTCTTTTTATTTACTTTTTTGGTTTTATTTTTGTTTACTTGTTGGGGGTGGGGGAGGCAGATAGGGAGAGAGAGAATGGGCATTCCAAGGCCTCCAGCCACTGCGAACGAACTCCAGATTCATGTGCCACCTTGTGCATCTGGCTTACATGGATCCTGGGGAATCAAACCTGGGCCCATTGGCTTTGCAGGCAAGCGCCTTAACCACTAAGCCATCTCTCCAGTCCTGATTGGTATTTTTCAAAAAAACACTAAGAAAATGGAAGGTAGGATGAATGGGTCTAGAGATCTATAATACAACATGGGGAATAAAGAATAGGATTTCATTGTATTAGAAATTTTTGTCAAGTCAATTTTAGTTACTCTTAACACAAAAAAAATAACTGAACAATGACAGTATTTTAATCTACCTTATAACATCATCTTGCTATAGAAGAAACTTACCATCTATAGCCTATTACATTATGTTGTGAACTTCATAAAATATATTTAAAATACTAAAGAGAGAAAACAGAAAAAAACCTTCTCTTTGGGGGCCTGAGATTCTCTCATAATTCCAAAATTATAATTTTAAAGAAACAATGAACCAAACAATTCTTTTAAATTTAATCTTTGTGGTTATGTGTATGGTGTGTGTGTGTGTGTGTGTGTGTGTGTGTGTGTATGTGTGTGTGTGTTACAAGTGTGGGCACGCATGTGTGCCACAGAAATGTAAGTGGAGGTCAGAGGACAACCAAGTGTCAGGCCTCTGCCTTCCACCTTGTTCTGAGGCAGGGACTCTCATTGTTCACCACTGCACATACATGGACAGGTGAGCTTCCAGAATTCTCTCATCTACCCTTCCCAACTCACCATAAGCATTCTGGGATTAGAGACACTTGTTATTCCGTCTGGCTTTATGTAGATTCTGGGGACCAAGCTTAGGTCATAATGTTTGCACAGCAAAACCATTTTTACCCCCTGAGCCATCTCCCCTGTCAATATCACCCAGATCAGTTTCATACAACATGCATACATATATGTGTATATATATATATATGTATATATATATATATACATATATATATATATATATATATATATATATATATATACATACATACATACATCTCGATCTCGATTCTCTCACAGCAGTAAAAAGTGAATATGCCACATCGAACTGAAAAGTACATTTGCTATGGTTTATTTTGTCTAATAGGCTCTTTTGATAAAGCTTGCATTAAGCAAGCATTTAATACCTACTTACATTATAAACGTTCCTTCAGAGATTTTATGGCAAACATTTCCTATTTGTACAAGATGGTTAATATTTTGTAAGAAACATCAAACAAACTGCCAAATTTTAGGGTTTTCTTAAACATGCAAAGTTTTCTGATGCAACTGAAGTTTCGTCGTTGTTATCATTATTCGTGGTAACTTGGCATAAAAACGTGTAATGCCAGGGCTGGAGAGATGGCTTTGCGGTTAAGGTGCTTGCCTGCAAAGCCTAGCAACTAATGTTCAAATCTCCAGGCCCCACGTAAGCCAGATGCACAGTGACACAAAAGCACAATGTTGCACATGTGCACAAGGGAGCGTGTGCATCTGAAGTTCATTTGCAGCAGCTGAAGGGCCTGGCGCACCCATTTTCTCCCTCCCTCTCTCTCTGTCTCTCTCTCTCTCTCTCTCTCTCTCTCTCACACACGCACACACACACATAGATATTTTAAAAATGTTTAATGCCAAAGTGAAGAGACCTGTGAGTACAGCAACTCAAATCCAATACCTACTATGTCAAGGTCATAATTAACCTCAACCAATCCCGTTATTCTCCTTTGATTAATTATTGTTTGCTCATTTGTTGAATTTTTTTCCAAGGGTGTGATATGATGTGTGTGTGGTGTATGCATGTTTGTGTGCTACATGTTTGTGCGCAGGTCTACACACTCCTGGCATGCTTGAATGCCAGAGGAGAACATTGAGTGAATTTTCTCCATCACCAGTCTGCTTATTTCCTTGAAGCAGAATCTCTCACTAAACCTAGAGCTGCCATTTGGAGGGGGCAGACTGACTGACCAGTGAGCCCCAAAGATGCTCTCATCTCCTCTCCCAACATGCCTGGGGTTATAGGCATGTGTGGCCACCCCTAGTTGTTGACATGGGTACTGGGAATTGAACCCAAGTGATCTCAGACCATTCTCGGGCCTTTGAACTTCCACAGCAAGCACTTACCCACTGAGCCACCTCCCTGACCCTCACTTTGATGATTTTCAGGAGACATCTATCGATGAGGGCTCAAGGTGCCCATTTTTCTTTTCACAAGATAAATCATCCCCATTGGGAGCATCCAGTACGAATTTCAAACATTCCTCTCGGCCACTCATCTTCTGGTAAGTTTCAGGCAAGATGGAGGGGGGGCAAACAAACAAAGACATAAGTTAGCTCGTTTGTTTGCCAGAGCCATTTCTGCTAAGTGCCCACGCTGACCTTGAATGGATGACTAACGAGTTTAAGTCTCATTCTGAACTTTGCATTCAAATCATCCAAATAACACATAGCTTTAGAAACAATGACCACACATTACCAATTGACTTCTCTTTTCAAAGGCCCTGAGAACCAAGTTGAAGCATGGACAATTAGAACTACATAGTTGAGAGGAGTAAGATCTCAATGTCCCTGGAATCCCAACCTATGCCAAGAATGTTCTTATTTCAATAGTGGTCCAATCATATACATGCATATTATTCCTTCATGTTTCCTAAATTGTAATACTTCTCTGCTTTGCCACAGACATAAATTTCAATCACTTACTCTACTGAATATTGCCAGGGAGACTAGGAAAGATGAACGAGTACAGTTCAGGGAGGGGTCCGGAGAGACAGCTCAGCAGGTGACAGCATGGGCAGCACCAACACGAGAACCCAAGTTTGCGCCGTGGCGCTCAAGTAGAAATCCAGGCATAGCCATACAAGCCTGTAATCCCAGGACTGAAGGGCAGAGACAGGGGGATTTCTGACGCTCCCCGGTAAGCCAGTCCAATAGAAAATGAAGAAACTCCAGATTCAGTGAGAGACTCTGTCTCAAGGAAGTAAGATGGAAGAGAGATAAACGGGGGGGGGGGGGGAACTGATGTCTTCCTCTGGTCTCCACACATATGTGCATGGGCCGCATACATCTATATACACAGGTGTCCACAACACACACATGCACACACCACACTTACTACACAGACACACATAACACCCCCCAAAAAAAAAGCAATCTGGGGATTTGTATATAGTTGAAATGTGTGTGTGGAGAAGACTTTAATTGAAATGTATTTATTTATTTTTATTATTAGATATGGACATATTTTATATGTAAACATCACAGGTTGGTGCCATCCTTTCCCTCCTCGCTGCCCCTTTTCTGAAGAGGCCTTCCTTGTTGGGGATGCAGGTCAACCCCATGGGGATTGTGGGTCATGCATTGTGGGCGGGAGGGAGGCGAGAGGCAATGTCTCTGCAAAATGTCTCAACTTGTGGTTCTAACAATCTTTCCATCCGCTCTTCTGTCAGAGCACTTGATTACCCACCAGAGGTTAATGGTAAGACCTTACTGCTGAAGACACCAAATACTGATGGCATGGACCATGGAGAGACCTGGTTGGAATCCTGAGAAGAGCCAGTCCCCAGACAATTAGCCTATCTAGTAGTGGAAGGCCCTACATGAGCTACCGGGGGAAAGTGGCCAACATCTGTCCAAGCAATATAAAGTCTAAGTGACTCAGAAGCAAACAAATTGGCATGATGCTCACACAAGTGCAATAGTGGCACACAGCCATGGTGGGTATCCAACTGCTCTTGGATTGGCTAACAGATCTGCTCAGTGGAAAGGAAAGCATGTCTGGAACTTGGAAACAAGTCAGAATTATGTACAGATAATGATTCTGCTTTCCATTATCAAGCTTCCACTAACCTTAGACTATAAGAGTGTCTAAACCCTTCTAATTCTCTCAAAATTAATAATGGTTATCCCATTTAATGGGTGCTGACTTCACTCATCATTGGAGAATCTGCTTCTCTTTTTCAGATGGGAGCTGGACCTAAGGAGATAAATGACCCAGTGCACTCCACCCTGGCCCCAGCTGAAACCACAGAGCAATTGGGGAATGAGCAAGAGTGCTGCTTTCTTAGTTAAGCTGATATCAGAAATTGCCTTTTTGTTTGATCTCACAGTCCAGTCACTCAGAATAATCAAATCAGTTTGTACATTGAAACTTTCAAAGAAATTACCCTAGGGCTGGAGAAATGGCTCAGCAGTTAAATGGCTTTCCTGCAAAGCCAAAAGACCCCAGTTCAACTACCCAAGACCCATGTAAGCCAGATGTACAGGTAGCACATGCATCTAGAGTTTGTTTGCAGTGGCTAGAGGCCATGGCATGCCCATTCTTTCTCCTCTCTCTCTCTCTCTCTCCCTCTGGTGGTTTGATTCAGGTGTCCCCCATAAACTTAACTTAGATGTTCTGAATGCTAGGTTCCCATCTGATGGAGATTTGGGAATTAATGCCTCCTGGAGGCAGTGTATTGTTGGGGGCGGGCTTATGGGTATTATAGCCAGTTTCCCCTTGCCAGTATTTGGCACACTCTCCTGTTGCTATTGTCCACCTGATGTTGGCCAGGGGGTGATGTCCACCCTCTGCTCATGCCATCATTTTCCCCTGCCATCATGGAGCTTCCCCTCGAGTCTATAAGCCAAAATAAACCTCTTTTTTTCCCCAAAAGCTGCTCTTGGATGGGTGATTTCTACCAGCAATACAAACCTGACTGCAACACTCTCTCTCTTTCTCTCTCTCTCTTTCAAATAAATAAATAAAATATTAGAAAATACTCTACGCATTCTAAAAGAAATCAAATGACTACAACAAAGAAAAATATTCCTTGTCACCAGGAACAAAAAGAGTATATGGAAATGAGAAGCTGAAGACATTCTAGAAATAAAGCAAAAACAGAAATCATTTTCTTGAGTTCTTAAAAAAATACCCCTGAAAGCCGGGCGTGGTGGCGCACACCTTTAATCCCAGCCCTCGGGAGGCAGAGGTAGGAGGATCACCGTGAGTTCAAGGCCACCCCGAGACTCCATAGTGAGTCCCAGGTCAGCCTGGGCTTGAGTGAGCCCCTACCTTGAAAAAAAGAAAATACCCCTGAAGGCAAATAGCCACCAGCAGCCTGAGGCTGGCAGACTCCCGTCGCCTGCTTCCCGCATCCCCTGGCAGGCTGGGCACTGATGGGAACTGATTGGCGGATGTGGTAAACCAAGCAAAATAGCTCTTTGTGAAGAGGATTAATAGTATGAAACATAGCAATTAACCTTAATCCTCTAGTAATGAATCATAAATAGTCCAGACTGTTCAATTTACCCAGAATTCAGGGGCCAGAAGCCACAGACGGCAATAGGGTTAGGGCACCAAAGGGTCTACCCACAAAACATTTTTGTTGGGGAAAAAAAAAAAAAAACAACGACGCTTGGCGGGTGCCTTGAAGGAAAAGTGTTTGACCATAGTGTGTGCGCCCATGGCTTCCAGCAGACAGCCTGGGCACGGGGGCGTGGCACAGTAGCTAAGTGTGGAGCAGTTTGCAAAAGAACAGCTGGCTCATCAGTAGTTTCAGGGCCATGTCTGGAATAAGCGTTCATCATGAAAAACATTTACCTTACATCCAGTACGGCCTTCCTGTCATACTCCGAAACAAGTTGCTCCGCTGTCAACTGCCAGCACACTCGGCGGGTGCCCACCTGATTGCCTTCTCATGAAGCCAGCACTGTCCGTGGCTTCTGCAAAGCTCCCAGCATTCTCCACGGGGCTGCATGGGAGACAGACTCCTGCACCGCCAACGCCACATCTGTCTTTCCACGCCCTGGCTCTGATTTGCGGTCAAGCGTTTTCACATTAATAGACGATAGCCAAGAAGTGACGGTCACAATGCAATCTCAAGGCCTCCGAGGTCCTTAGACACTTTAACACACCAGTGCATAAATCCAGTTCCCGTTATTTTCTCAAGTATCGTACAAAGCTTTACAAAAGAACTGTCCCCCAATTTTAAAGTTTGTATCTTGCCGTTAGTATTAGCTCATGTAAATTAAAGTATGATTTTTATGTTTCCCTTAAGTTTCCAGGGTTTTCACCTAAATTACCCTGTGCTTCCCCTTGCCAGGCCCTGTGGCCACATCCTTCCCAGTGCTACGTCTCTCCTCTGTGCCTCCTCTTCTGTACCAGGTCTTGCGTGGGGCTGAATTCTTGCATCTCTTGCCTCCCTGTTTCTCATTTACTTTTGAAACTATTCTCCAGGCTATGGTCTTATCTGTTTGAGTTTATCCTCACAGTCTCCCTCTTTAAAAAAATAATCCCAGTTGCCCCCTCTATCAGCCAAGGAGAATACAGCTTCTCAAATCATTGCTTATATATAAATACATTATGCTCTGGAAAAAAGGAAAACAGCCTGTGGTATCTCAAAAGATATCCATTCCCCTGTTTCTTTTGCTTCCCTTTCCTCCCCCTACAGAAAGCATTCCCCTCCTCAATTTCCTCATGTATGAAAGTCTGTTTTCAGCTCCTAGGAGCGCTCATCTCTCTTAATTCAAGAGCACTTTGTCTGTGTGTGTGTGTGTGTGTGTGTGTGTGGTGAATTTCTTCATAAACTATTCTATATTAGTGGGGAGTTCTCATTCTTTTGGCTTTTATTTGCCTCTGTATATGCGTGTAGAGTGCACATGTGTGGGCACACGCATGTGGGTGGGCACGCATGTATGTGTATGCGTGTTGAGTCCACAGGCTGACATCAGTTGTCCTCGATCACGCTCTGCTTTACTTACTGAGGCAGGTTCTCTCACTGGAACCAGAGCTCACTGACTTGGCTACTCTAGCTAGCCAGTTTGCCCAGGGATCCTCTGTCTCCACCACCCAAATGCTGCAACTACAGTCAGAATGCCATGCCTGTCCCAGCGTTGGCTATGGGTGCCAGGGGTCCACATTCAGGTCCCTATGCTTACACGTCAAACACTTTATCCACTGGCCATCTCCCAGACCCACAGTTTCAATCCTGTGTTCTATTACTCGGAGTCCAGAGGTTCCCAGGTGGGTGGTAGTCCTCCCTTGCAACAAAACCTGAAAACCACAGATGTAGATCATGACTCCACTCTTTAGCCCATCCTTAGCAGCTAGAGAGAAAAGGAACTGGTCTTTTTTCACTTTAATGTATATATATATATATATATATATATATGTATATATAATATATATATATATATATATATATATATATATATATATATATACACATTGTGCATAATAGGGATTCCACAGACACCGAAATATCAGCAAAGGCTTTGCTTCCCGTGAGCGAATGAGAACAGGAAAACCCTAAAAGAAGAGCTAAGTAGATAACTTTATAAAGGAGGTTTTCATCTTGCACATGAATTACTAAGAGAGGTAAATGACAGCAGGGAAAATGATAACATGAGCAGAGGGTGGACATCACCCCCTGGCCAACATCAGGTACACAACAGGAACAGGAGAGTGTGCCAAACACTGGCAAGGGGACACTGGCTGTAACACCCACAAGCCCGCCCCCAACAATGTACTCCCTCCAGGAGGCAATAATTCCCAAATCTCCATCAGCTGTGAACCTAGCATTCAGAACACCTAAGTTTATGGGGGAACACCTGAATCAAACCACCACAGTGTCTGGGCCGCTGAAGAGCATTCTGTTACCTCTGTAGAAATGCCACGTATTTCTTTTTTTTTTTTTTTTTTGATCTACAAATTCCATTTCTTTATTTTTTTTTCAATTTCTATTTTCATTTATTTTTTAAATTTTTTTTCTCCATTTTTATTAATATTTTCCATGATAACAAAAAAAATCCCATGGTATTACCCTCCCCCCTTTCCCCTTTGAAATTCCATTCTCCATCATATCCCCTCCCCATCTCAATCTTTCTACTTACATATATACAATACCAACCTAATAGAAGCCCTCCTCCCTTTCTTTCTCTTCCCTTTCTATCTCCTTTTTTAACTTACTGGCCTCTGCTACTGAGTTTTTTCCTTCTCACACAGAAGCCCAATCATCTCTAGCTAAGATCCACATATGAGGGAGAACATGTGGCGCTTGGCTTTCTGGGCCTGGGTTACCTCACTTAGTATACCACGTATTTCTTATGACCACCGAATACATGAACCAGACCCAATCTTAGCTTGACATACAGGCTGGATTTTCTCTCAAAAAGTTGGCCAGTGTAGCCTCTACTAACCATGTAACAAACAGCCTAGAAAGTAGAAGATGTTTGTGATAAAACAAATAAATAATATATATGCACATGCATGTGTGTGTATGAATGTATATAGATGTATGTATTTATAAGGCGTTTCTTTTTTTTCTGTTGTTTTGTCCCTGATTCCAGGCATAACGGTCCATAACTGCTTGAAGTTTCCCGAGTGGTAAAGAGTAGCTTTGTTACATTAATGGGGTCCCTCTGACAAGCCTCTAACTAGCTTTAGGATGGGGATTGATTGACAGAAAGACCATGTATAAGATTAGAGACTTGGAACTTAGAGCCACCTCTTGGAAGGGGAGGACGGCTAGAGACTGAGTTCAATCTCAAGGCTAATTATTTAATCCGTCAACCACACCCACAGGGAGGAACCCTCACAGGGCACTTCTGCCAGGCTCAGTGGGGGTGACTGGCTGTGAACACATCAGCTGGTGTTCCTGAAGATGGCATTCCTGAGTTCCGGAAGAGGATAGAAATGCCCTGTGCGCCCTCACTTTGCCATCCGTGTTTGGCCGTCGCGACTCGGTATCCTTTAAAGTAAAGCCATAAGTCTGGCACCTTCGGTGAATTCAGAAAGTTGCTTGAGATAGTTGTGCCAATGAGGTAGTCTAGGTTTCCCTGGATTACATGTGAGTGAGACAGGATTGAAGGGTGACTTGGAGATCCCCAAGATTTATGACGGGCATCATAAGTGGAGGACAGTCTTGTAAGAAACTTGCTCTTAACTTTAACTTCTTGGATACTCTACATTGGATGATCTTATTCCCTGCCCCCCACGATTTTTATCTTGATATTCCCACCCAGAGGGGATGGTATTAGGAGGCGGGGCCTCGGGGGACATGATCAAGCCATCATGTTGCCAGGATCACACTCTGGCTTCTCCTTGGCAACGCCAACCTTGTGCTCCCATCCTAGGAATTCAGATGAGACACTGTGGTGGTTTGATTCAGGTGTTCCCCATAAACTTAGGTGTTCCGAATGCCAGGTTCCCAGCTGATGGAGAACTGGGAATTAATGCCTCCTGGAGGGTGTGCATTGTTGGGGGCGGGCTTATGGGTGTTATAGCCAGTTTCCCCATGCCAGTGTTTGGCACACTCTCCTGTTCCTGTTGTGCACCTGACGTTGGCCAGGGGTGATGTCCACCCTCTGCTCATGTTATTTTCCCTGCTGTCATGGAGCTTCCCCTGGAGTCCAAAAGCCAAAATAAACCTCTTTTTCCCACAAGCTGCTCTTGGCTGGGTGATTTCTACCAGCAATGCGAACGGGACTGCAGCACCAGCACACTGTGTAGAAGAAAAGGGACATTTATTAAAAGGCAAAGTGGGCACTCGGAAAGTTGAGAGCGGACAGTGGCCAAAGGGACCACTGTAGAGGAAGACAGATTCGAGGGTAAGAGTGGACAAGTCCCAGAGGAACCACTGTACCGCGCACACTGTCAGGGGCAAAAGTGGACGGCCCAGAGAGGCTACTGTGTCAATAAGTACTTTTAGGTCAGCTTTATACCATTTCCTAAAGTCCTCAGAACACAAGGCTGCCCTGATAGGTATTCTGCTGTCCAGGTGACCGAGAGGCCTATTTGAATTAACTCTGAAAGGGAGGGGACAATGGTATGACCTTGTTCTTGCCCAGAAAGTTTCCTGCTAGAGAGTTTTCTATAAAGTTTAGGACCCTGGAACCAGGTTTGGATAGTTACCTGTTAATGACCTTCTGGACAAAACAGGATGTCAAGTGTTCCCCCCCCCCAGGCCAGAGATAAGACTTAGGCCCCATTCCTCTTTACCAGTAATGGAGTCTCACAGTCCCAGTCCTTGGTTTAACAAGCTGCTGATTATGAAGGAGAGATCTAACCCTAACGTCCTCTGAACCTGCAGTATGTGACTAGGCAGACACTCAATAGTGAGGTCAGAGCTTCACAATTAGGATTAGACTCCTTATCTAAAGACCCCAGAGATATTCCTCATGGCTTCTACTATGTGAGGGCACAGCAAAAATAAAGAAAGATGCTCTCAGGCTGGAGAGATGGCTTAGCAGTTAAGGCACTTGCCTGTGAAGCCCAAGGACCCAGGTTTGACTCTCAGATGGGCACATGTCTGGAGTTCAATTGCAGTGGTTGGAGGCCATGGTGCACCAATTCTCTCTCTCCCTCTCTCTCTCTCTCTCTCTGTCTCTCTCATAAGAAAAGAAAGATGCTATCCATGAGTCAGAAATCAAACCTTCACCAGTCACCCAATCCACCAGCACCTTGAACACTTGGGACTCCCCAGCCACCAGAACTGTAAGTCATAATTTTCTCTTGTTTATCAACCACTGGGCTTGAGGAATTTTATCACAGTAAGCCCAACAGAATAAGACACGGGTCAGCCCTAACAGCAGGGAATCAGTATCCGATTGCACTAAGTTGTAGGCCACCGAGTTGACATCCGAGAATCAGGGTCACAGTGCAGCACTATGGCCAGTGAGGGAAAGTGGGTGCTCAGAGGACAGGGCACAACCGAGAGGTGTCAGACCACTGATGATGAGTGTGTAACAACAGAAACTTTCCCGTGGGTGATAGAGACAGGAGCCCTCTCAGTAAGAGAAGAGACAACAACAAATTATGTGAGACAAGCCAGATTCAGTCATCTTACCCTCATCCAGCACAAGGCTACACTGGTAAAAGGTAAAGACAGGCTGGAGAGATTGCCCAGTGGTTATGGTGCTTCCTGCAAGGCCTAACAACCTGGGTTCTATTCCCCAGTACCCACATAAAGCCAGATGCACAGAGCGGTGCACATGTCGGGAGCGCATTTGCAGTGGCTGAAGCCTAGTTCACCCATTCTCTCCCTCCCTCCTTCTCTCTCTCTGTCTCTCCCCCCTCTCTCAGTACTTGTAAATAAATAAACAAATAAAAATATTTTAATAAAAAAAGAAAAAAATGATAAAGACAAGAGAGTGATGGAAGGCAGGCTACAATTGAATGAGCACATAATATGCCTGTTAACTGAACAGGTTAAAGAAATTCCGCTTGGGGCTGGAGGCTGGCATAGCGGTCAAGGCGCTTGCCTTCAAAGCCCAAGGCCCAAGGTTCGATTCCTCAGGACCCACGTAAGCCAGATGCATGAGGTGGCACATGCGTCTGGTGTTTGTTTGCAGTGGCTGGAGGCCCTGGTGTGTCCATTCTCTCTCTCTCTCTCTCTTAAATAAATCAATAAATAAAAGTACTTTAAAAAGAAAAGAAATTCTAAGCCGGGTGTGGTGGCGCACACCTTTAATCCTAGCACTCGGGAGGCAGAGGTAGAAGGATCACCGTGAGTTCGAGGCCATCCTGAGACTCCATAGTGAATTCCAGGTCAGCCTGAGCTAGAGTGAGACCCTACCTCGAAAAAGCAAAAAGGAGAAAACAAACTCTGCTTAGTCTGATGTGAGCACAGCACTGAAAAATTCACATCAGAACCACCCTCAGTTGTTAACAGAAGTTAAAACCAAAGTAAAATGTTACTATCTTTCCATAACATGTGTTATCTTTGTGTGTGTGTGTGTGTGTGTGTGTGCGCACGTGCGTGTGCACTTGCGTGGGAGTGCACATGCATGAGTGTGAGCCAGAGGTTGATGTCGGATATTCCCCTCAGTCACTCTCTGCTCTATTGGCTGAGGCGAGGGCTCTCACCAGTTCAGCTGGTTTAGTGAGACAGCTTGCCGCAGGGATCCTAGTCTCTGCCTCCCGAGTGCCCGTATGGCAAGCGCGCCGTCACCTCTGCCCAGCATTTTCTGTGGGATCTGGACACCGGACCTCACGCCTGAGCATCGTGCTTGATCCACCGAGCCGCATCCCCAGCCCACTGCACCCAGTTATTTTCACGTAACATGCACATCTCCCTATGAAGCAATGGCATGACCTCTCCGAGGCACTGCTGCAAATCAACACCTCGACCAGATAGGACTGCAACCAGACTCCTGGTACCGAGTGAGCAAGCGCGCATGCACTTTCTCTGCCAGAAAGTCATTAAATGGATAGCTGTCAGGCTGGAGAGGTGGCTTAGCGGTTAAGGTGTTTGCCTGCAAAGCCTAAGGATCGAGGTGCAATTCCCAAGGACCCATGTAAGCCAGATGCACAAGGTGGCACATGCATCTGGAGCTGGTTTGCAGTAGCTGGAGGCCCTAGCGTGCCCATTCTATCTGCCTTTCACATTCTCTCTCTCTCTCTCTCTCTCTCTCTCATCTCCCTTTCTCTCTCTCTAATAAATAAAATATTTTTTTAAATGGATAACTATCTAAACCTGATCCCAGGACCCTAAGCACTGTAAGATTACGAATGGGAAACTTTCTGGTAAAGATCAAGGTCACACTATCACCTCTGGAGTTTAGATATCAAGATGTGACTCTTGGGAGGACAAGAGACATTCCGTCTAGAGTACCCTACACGTTAAGAGCAAGCTTGTCACAAGACTGGGCTTCTCTGTGTCCAAAGTTGTACTTGTTCTGTTTATCTTTAATTAATGTTTACAAATTCAATAGACACTTTCAAAGCAAACAATAAATAAATAAGTCCTGATAAGACCTGGGACTGATTCCAAATTGTGAATGGTCAAATTGTTCTGAAGTTCTGGAAGGAAATATATTTGATTCAGATGATGAATTTCCCTGCTGGGAAGTATGCAGGAAATGGGAGTGAGGTGAGGGAACTGCCCGCTCTCTCTCTGTCCTGGGAGCCTGGAGCCTGACTTCTCCTTTCCATTCTGCACAAGCTTAGAAAACAGAAGCCCTTTTCTCTGCTTTGGGAAAAACATGACAATGAATAATTTCAACTTTGACATTATATCCTAAAACTTTGGTTTCATACTATCCCAGGCTATCAGTTTTTTTTAAAAAAAAAAAAAAGCTCAAAAAGTAATGAAACAATTTCATGAAATTGTTCTAACGATGTTCATTTGAATTCACCTCAGATACATGCTTTGAATTTCTCATGGAGGAGTCTATGAAAAGGATGATTTCATAATCCCAAAATCTAACATGAGATTCCAAAGCAGTATGAAAACAATCATAAATTCATAATATCTCATTTTCCACCAGCATAACCAGATATGTGGCCAGATGCGATGTTTGGTGCTTGTTTAGAGGTATATCTGGATGAAACTAACATGTACATGTCGATTGAGGCATTGAAGCACTGTACCCCATAAATATGCGTGATTATTATGTATCAAGGAGAATAAAAAGTATAATAAAACACTTATGGTCAGTAGACTTGATTAGATTATGTCTCACAATGCGAGTAGGACTCAATCAGCTGAACACATCAAAGGAGGGCGGGGGAAACGTCTCAGTTGACAAGAGGTCCTCTGTGCAAGCACGAGGACCCCGTTTCCAATGCCGACACTCACATAAAAAGCCAGATTCGGGGCTGGGAAGATGGTTCAGCCATGAAGCATGCTTGTCGCTTAAGCAGAGACCACCAAGTTTAACTTCCCAGAAACCCATGTAATAAAAGATGGGCATAGCCACATACATCTGAAACCCCAGCCCGTGCGGGGTGGAGACTAGAGATTTTCTGGGCTGCACTGAGCTAAAAATGGCAGCTTCGGGTTCAGGAAAAGTCCCCCGGTATCAAGGAAACACAGATGAGTGATGGAAGGGGGAAACCTGACATTCTCCCCTTGCTATATATAGTATACACACACATGCACACATACACACACACTCACACACACTCACAGATGCACACACACTCACAGGGCATATGTATACACACATGCACATATACACATGGCACAACAAAACATACTACACATATGCAAAAAAATGTGTAAGGGTTTCTGAGGACATATAAGGAGGCCATGTACCTGTACGCTATTTTTTTTCAAATTTTTATTAATAACGTCCATGATTATAAAAAATATCCCATGGTAATACCCTTCCTCCCCCCCCCCACTTTCCCCTTTGAAACTCCACTCTCCATCATATCCCCTCCCCTTCTCAATCAGTCTCTCTCTTATTTTGATGTCATGATCTTTTCCTCCTCTTAGGATGGTCTTGTGTAGGTAGTGTCAGGCACTGTGAGGTCATGGATATCCAGGCCATTTTGTGCTGGACACTATTTTTGTAAATAAGTGAATCACCACCAATGTAAGCCACATTGCCTTCATCACAAAAATATCACCATGATTTTTTTTCCGTATTTTTTTTTTTGAGATGGTGTCATGTTAAGTTTGCTTTAAATTTGCTACGTAGCCTTCAGATATTTAACAATCCTCCTGCCTCTGCCTCTCCAGTGCTGGAAATATAGGTATCGCAACCATGTCTGGATACCACCATGAGTTTTAAAAATATTTTATTATTTATTGATTTGAGAGACAGAGGCATATAGAGAGAATGGGTGCAACAGGGCCTCTGCAAACAAGCTCCAGACGCATGCAGCGCCTCGTGCACCTGGCTTTATGTAGGAACTGGGGAAACGAACCTGGGTCCTTTGGCTTTGCCAGCAAGCGCCTTAAGCGCTAAGCAGTCTCTCCAGGCCATACTGCCATGATTTTCAACGTACCACTCCAGGTGGAGAGATGACCCAATGGTTAGGGGTGCTTCCTGTTTAAGCATGAGGGCCAGAGAAGACCTGAGACCCCTGGGTTCAATTGCCCAGAACCCACATGAATAGCTGGGCATGGCCACACATGTATGTAACCCCAGTCCTGTGGCTGGTGAGCAGAGATCAGAAAAATCACTGAACCTATGAAAAAGGCGAGGTCGGGGATCAGTGAAGAAACACTCCATCTCACAGAAACAAGCTGGTGAGCGGCGGTGGGGGACATGCAGTGTTCTCTCCTCTGGCCTCTGTGCGCGTGCGCGGGCCACTGCATCTGCACACACACATGTGAATACACCGTGCGTAGGCCACCTACTTGCATACGTTACACACAAACACATCACACCTACCACATACACACATGCTGCAAAATGAAATACTATGGTGGCCGAGATCCCTTCGTGACAGAATGAAAAGACATGGAAAATAGAGGGAATTCCCCTTCTGCTGAGCACAGGCTGAAGTCAAGTGGGCACAGAGGGTATGGAAACGGTGAGAGATGACACAAGGCGACATAACGAGACGCGGACACAAGACACTTGATGCGTTCAAGGAAGTTGTGAAATCTATTTTTCTTTTCTAGACGGTTCATGGTGACAATACTGTCTACCATGTGCTTCCTTTTTAGCCAGGAAAGGACGATATATGTATATTTTTGACCCCATTTCCAGCTCTTAAATCCTCAGTCATCCTTAAACTGAACGGAAAGAGCTGCTGTTGACTGAACCAGCCTGTTTTTCTCTGTCTCACTCACAGTATTGGCTCAAAGAAAAGAACAGATGTAGGTCATCAGGATACATAGCTGGGTTTTTTCTTGTTTTTTTGGCAGACCTACCGAAATTCATCTTCTATAGTCTGCTCTCACAGATGTGTGGTAACAGCGCCTAACACTTCAAAACAATGGTAGGATCACTAGCGCAAAGACCAGGGCTAAAGCATTTTAAGCAGTGTTTCCATCACCTTGAATATAAAGCCCATCTACTCACAGTCTCTCTCTTTCTCTCTGCCCTCCTCCCCTCCCCCCACCCGCCAGACATCTCTCCACCAAGTGCCATTCTGCAAAAAAAAAAAAAAAGTCTGAGAAAGCAATGACCCGGGCTCTGCTCTTCTCCCAGCATGGTGATTCTCCAGTGCTCACATTCCTTGGCTGTGAATTGCTAACTTCTGTTATTTTCTTGCCTCCCAAGAGAGAAAATTAATCTGAAAGTATAATGTTTTTATTTTATTTTATTATTATTATTTTTTTTTTCCTGGAGATATTCCCCTCGCTTTCTGGCTGTCTACAGATAAGCTTGTGTATGGGCGTTGATAAAAACCAGATTGTTCAAGTACTGATGAGATGTTGATAGCCCGCCACAGAAACTTTACATATAAAACCAGATCAGGATCCCTAACAACGTGCAGGCCTCGGGGCCATTCACATTTGCTGAGGTCAGGCATGTTACCCAACACGGCCTTGGAAAACATGGATCTAACTGATCCAAAGCCCAGCTGACGTCAGAGGAACACATACTGCTCAGGGTACAGACCGTGAGATTTTCATGTGCTTAACTCAGATTCTGTCCTTTGACACCCATGACCAATGAACAGATCTTGCAAAAAAAAAAAAAAAAATCTACGCATTTGGGGAAAACTGTAGAAACTTGCCCATCTCGGAGGTTGAGAAGTTGCTCACTCAGACCGTAGTATTCAGCAAACCTCCTCCAACGTGGCTACAGAGCGAGGCTGTCTTCTGCTAGCGGGGCGGGGAGTCAGGAGGAAACCTGCCCATCTCTGTGGACCTGATACTGTGACGGGCGTTGCTGGCATGCTTAGCCACTGTTACAGTTAACCACAGGTTGACCGCAACAACCCCGAGAAGTAGATATCTGTGATTTACTTTTGCAAATGGAAGCGAGTGGGTGATTGAAGGGTTGAGTCAATTTTCTGAAGCCAAAGCGGTGGGTCGGTGTTAGAATCATGACTGGCACCCGACCTAACGCACCCTCTCATTTTCTTCCAACCACCCCCGAGATTTGCTAATGGCTCCTTAAGAACCCCAAGGGTACGGGCACAAAAGACAGAGTAGCAAGTATCTGAGAATCTGAAAGAACACTGAGCCCCTCCAATCAACTCGGGCTACTGCCCTATCGACTTTGAGCATGCCCGAGGCAGAAAATTAAAACCTAAAGGGATTTGTAAATGAGAGGAGTCAGAAATATAAGCCCTGGTTTCAATTAACTTTCTAACTGCAACCAGACATATGTCTAAGGAAATGTCTCCATTGTCAGTTCTGTATGAATGAAGTAAGACTCAGTCCCACCGTGTAGCCTATCTGATTGTATAAGGTCTAACTAGTTCTGACTTCTCAAATATCATGTCACTTTCATGTCTTCAGCTTAGAATTTAGAATATTTCCCTCTCATTCCCCTTAATTCTCATTCTTCCTTTCTTCTGAAGAATGTGGACTATGGTACAAGAAGTCATCACATTGTTAATCAAAACTGGGAAAAACCAAAGGTTTATTCCAAAGCACTAGGTTTAAAAAGCTGGGCCAACAATGTACCAGGTGTGGACTCTTCCAGACAGCTGGCATCTTGAGTTTCTCCGACTTCTTGACTCCAAAGTACCAAGCGATCAAGCTACCTGGCCCTTCCTCGTCAGACCCTGCCAAATCTACAATATGTAGAACCCCGCCCATGTGATAAATAACATGGAAAACAAATCCTAGGAAAGGATTAAGTTTGGTGGTGGTTTCCTTCAAATGGCCAAATGTATCTTGCTCTGAAGAAACGGAGGAAGCGGCTAATGTTGGCTTGGAAAATTTGAAAGTGAAATTCATTCACCTCCTTTTACTTATCCAAATATCTCAACCGAGAGCCACGGGCTCAAAACATCCTCTGATTGAAACGGGCAGATCTTTTTTTTTTCAGTTACTCAACGGATTAAAAACAGAAAAATCATCACACAAGACATCAGTAGAAGTGATATGAAATGTCTCCCATCAAAGAAAACAACAACAAAAAAATTATAAGCAAACGCAGAAACAGATATTAAGGGAATACAAGAAAAATTGAGGTCATGAAGAGAAAGCGGTTTTGGACAAAATAATGATCCAAGACATTAAAGATCTCAGCAGCAGTGGAGATCTGCCCAGACGGGATGGGTGCAACCGCCAAGAGCTTACACGCTGTCATCTCAGAGTTACGTCATCTTGGCAAGTAACTGTGGGAGTGTGTGGCTCCTAAGGTGCTGTCCTCCTCTGC
Organism: Dipus sagitta; assembly: GCA_036346955.1. Taxonomy (NCBI): domain Eukaryota; kingdom Metazoa; phylum Chordata; class Mammalia; order Rodentia; family Dipodidae; genus Dipus; species Dipus sagitta. The sequence continues at coordinate 3,806,787 of CM070789.1, read as the reverse complement.
ATTGTAGCCACCCTTTCTGTGGGCATTATCGTGAAGGCAAAGCCATCAGTTCTGCTGAGCTTTCAGAATGATTCCTTGTGCATGCAAATGAATGATTCCTTGTGCATGCAAATGTCTTACTATATTGTTGACAAATGTCACTAGTCTATTCAATTTTTTTTGCATGTGTATGTGTGAAATGTGCATGCATGTATGTTTTAGTGGGTGTGTGTGTGTATGTGTGTGTATATATGTGTGTGTGTATGTATGTATGTGTGTATGTATGTATATATGTGTGTATGTGTGTACATATATGTGTGTGTATGTGTGTGTATACATATGTGTGTATTATGTGTTTATGTATGTGTGTATATATATATATATGTGTGTGTATGTATGTATGTATGTGTGTGTATATGTGTGTATGTGTGTGTGTATGTGTGTATGTATACATATGTGTGTATTATGGGTGTCTATGTATGTGTGTGTATACATATGTGTGTATGTGTTTGTATACATACATGTATGTGTGTGTGTGTTCACCAGAAGTTAACTTTAAGCGTTTTCTTTGGTTGCTCTCTACCTTATTTTTTTTTATATATTTTTAAAATATTTATTTATTTATTTATTTGACACAGAAAGAAGGAGAGAGAGAGAATGGGTGCACCAGGGTCTCCAGCCACTGCAAACGAACTCCAGACGCGTGCGCACCCTTGTGTATCCGGCTAACGGGGGTCCTGGGGAATCAAACCTGGGTCCTTTGGCTTTGTAGGCAACTGCCTTAACCGCTAACCCATCTCTCCAGTCCCTGGTTTTTTTTTGGAAGAAGGTCTTTTACTGAACCTAGAGTTCACCCGTTTGACTAGACTATCTAGCCAGCAAACCCAAGGGAATGCTCCTCTCTCTGACAGCCCAGTGTTAGCATGATAGGCGTGTACCACCACACCCGGCTTTCCATGTGGGTACCGGGGATCCAAACTCAGGTCCTCATGCTTGCGTGCCAAGTGCTTGGCCACTGTGCCAGCTGCCCAGCCCTGTTTACTGAGCTCTGTTACCTGAATTAGCCAGGCATGGCAGTGCAGTCTTGCAATCCCAACATTTGGAAGGCTGAGGCAGAAGGATTGTCATGACTTTGAGGCCAGCCTGACTTCAAAAGGACTTTCTATAGAGAAGATTGCTTAATGAATGTAATGGCATTAACTCCCACTCCTGGGTACTACTGGGGGCAAGAGGAAGGGAGACTCGAGCAGCCTGGGCTCCAGTAGCTTTGGCCATTGTCATGTTCATCTCTGGCATTCTTGTATCCATTTTAAATATACTTTTATTTTATTATTTCTTTATTTGAGATAGGGAGGGAGGGAGTGAGTGAGCACACCAGGGCCTCGAGCCATTGCAAATGAACTTCAGGCACATGCAGCCACCTTGTGCATCTGGCTTATGTGGGTCCTGGGGAATTGAACCTGGGTCCTTTGGCTCTGCAGGCAGGTGCCTTAACTTTGAAGCCATCTCTGCAGCCCTCCTATGTCCATTTTAGAAGAATACCGACACCCTAAGTAACATGGGGGCTGTGGATGTAGCTCGGTGACAGAACGCATGCTTAACCACTGGTGAGGCCCCAGGTTCAATTCTCAGCAAAGAGGGGCAAATGCAATAAAGTCATAAAGATAAGCAGCAAATTTACTTTGATCCTATGTCTTTGGGGGAATGTTCTATGATTTTTCTCTCACTGAAGTTTACTAAATGTTCTCCTTATATCACATATGGTATCCTATTAGGGAATGACATAGGATTCCTTGATTGCAAAGAAATGCTCCCATGAAGGAGGAGTCAGAGACATAGCTGATCTGTACAGAACTGTCATAGCTCAGTCTTAATGTCTACCGCTTCCCTGTCGTTCAGTTTGGAGCCAGGATCCTCGGACTTTAGCGTGCACTGGAATCATTCTGAGGTCTTCTGTAGACAGACTCTGGTTCCAGTCCCTGGGTCCCATATCCAGCACGTGTGACGTGATTTAAACATTTGTGTGTCTGACATACTGCTAGGCATTGCTGAGCTAGAGCCTTGCAGTGACAGCTTCCACTCTAGATACTGGGATTCGAGAAAGAGCTCTGTAAAAAACATGAGACTCTTTGGGCTTATATCTGAATGCCTATATTACACAAACTCCCTCTTTGAGGAAGGTGACGGGGGAGGGGCTGGGGGAGGTGACAGGTGAACCAGGCTTAAGAACTGCTAGCCTAAAGAAACAACACCAAGGAGGACAGGACTGGGTGAGGCTCACACAAGAAGCTATCCATGTTTGAGTCTTCCTTCTTACTCACCTACAAAGTGAGATGCTACCCTGGGAAGAGGGTGAGAACGTGGATGTTAAATGTTTCTTGGGCTGGAGAGATGGCTCAGCAGTTAAGCAAGCCATTTGCCTGCAAAGCTTAATGACCTGGGTTTGATTCCTTAGTACCTGTGTAAAGCCAGATGCACAAGGTGGCACATTACAGTAGCTAGAAGCCCTGGCATGCCCGTTCTCATCCCCACCCCAATAAATAAATAAATAAATAAATAATAAATAATAAAATAAATAAACTTTAAAAAATTAGCACCATATCACTACTGAATATTTTCACACTACTGACAATGATTTTTTTCAAATTACTGTTTCCTGGACATTTCCAAACAGACAAAAATGCATTTAAAAAAAACATCTTGGTCTGGAGAGAGGGCTTAAGTTAAGGCACTTGCCTGCAAAGCCTAAGGACCCAGGTTCAACTCCGCAGAACCCACATAAGGCAGACGCACAGGGTGACATAACACACATGCACGAGGTCATATATGCGTGCAAGGTACAAGGTGGTGCACACGTCTGGAGTTCTAGTGCAGTGGCTAGAGGCCCTGGCACACAATTCTCTCTCTGTGTCGCTCACTCGCTCACTCTCTCTCTCTCTCATATGAAAAAATAAGAGAAAAGAAAAAGTTATTTTTGAAGTCTCTGGACTCGTCAGAAAGACTATTGGTGGTGTCAGCCAGCTTCGCTCCTTATGACTTGCCAGACTGCAGTTTGGACCCTGGCAGTGATGGTTTCTTAATACTTCTGCACCAAACAGGACTTCCCATTGTGTTGGACCTTTATTTTAGAGAGAGAGAGAGAGAGAGGGAGGAGAGAGAGAGAGTACTTGTGTATTCCTCAGTCTCAATATGGTTGCACACTGTTGACGGTCCTCAGTTTCCACCTTGTTTCCATCAGGGTCTCTCCTTTTGTCTGCCACTGCATGTAAGACGGGCTGGTTGATTCCCAGTTTCCAAGATTCTTTTGTCACTGTAGGTCAAGACGCTTGAGCTCTGAGACCCGCTTCATGTGGGTTCTGAGGACCAGAACCTGGGTCGTCAGGCTTATACTCCAAGCGCTTTTGCCCACTGGCACCATGGCTGCTTTGTCCCATCAGCTCACAGGGTGGTGGCTGCACGCTGGCAGCCTAGACGAATCTGGAAACAGGAAAAGCAAAAAAAAAAAAATAAAGAAGAACAAGAAAAAGAAAAGAACAATTGCTTATTCTTTGTCAAATCTGCCAGAAGAATTTCACATTCAGGGCTGGAGAGATGGCTCAGTGGTTAAGGTAGTTACCTACAAAGCCAAAGGACCCAGGGTTCGATTTCCCAGGACTCACGTAAGCCAGATGCACAAGGTAGCACATGTGTCTGGAGTTCATTTACTGTGGCTGAAGGCCATGGCACACCCATTCTTATTATCTTTCTCTCCCTCTCTCTCTTTCTTTCTCTCTCTCTCTCTCTACCTCTTTTGTTCTCACTCTCTCTCTCTCTCATTCAAATAAATAAATTAAATAAATAATTAAAAAAAGAATTTCACATCCAGCATGGGATCCTAAAGATATCCTTACCTGACATGGTGGTGCACACCTTTAATCCCAGCACTCAGGAGGCAGAGGTAGGAGGATTGCCATGAGTTCAAGGCCACACTGAGACTCTATAGTGAATTCCAGGTCAGCCTGGGCTACAGTGAGATCCTACCTCCAAAAACCAAAAAATAAAAATAAAAAAAGATATCCTCAAATCAATAAAGGCCTTCTAAGTTGTAACCATTACCCCACTTATCAATGGTACACACTTCGACATGGCCTTCTGAGTGGGTCTGTGAATTGTAACTGTACTTTCCAGCAATGATGTAAGGTTTCTAATTAAATTATGTGAAATATCACTGAAAATTCATCTAAGCATATCATCAACTTGTAAAGTTAAATGACTCCCCCTGTGAACTTTGTTTAAATTAAGAGGAAATTGAAACAGTTTGTTTTCTTTCCACTTTATCTGAATTAGCCAGAGGGTTTTGTTTTTGTTAATGTATCAGATTTTCTGTTCATGTTGGAAATAAAACTAATGGCAGGACATTGAATCATCCAATGTGCTGTTGCTTAGCGTCGTAGAAACAATTGGTTGATATTTCATATCCACAAGTCTCTCCGTTGTGCAATGTGCTATTGTCATCATGGCTATGTACACTGTGTAGTCACTTCTGGAGAGGTAAGCAGACTGAATTTACGTGTGTAGGCATAAGAGACGAGGGAGGAAAGGCAGTGTGTGCATGTCCACTAGAATTGTACAACTTACTGAGAATTCATATCCATGTAACCAGAGGGTGACTTGCAAAGTCAGAATGCAAACTTGAGTTGTGCTAGGTTTAAAAAAAAAATAGTTTAGCTATTTATTTATTGGAGTGAGAGAGAGAGTGCATGTGTGTGAGGCAAAGAGAGAGAGATAAAGTAAGGTAGAAAGAGAGAATGAGGGAGAATGAGCCAACCAGGGCCTCCAGCCACTGCAAACAAACACCAGACACATGCACCACCTTGTATATCTGGTTTACGTGGGTCCTGGGGAATTTAATCTGGATCTGTTGGCTTCACAGGCAAATGCTTTAACTGCTGAGCCATCGCTCCAGCTTAGAGTCTTACTAGATTTTGTAAAGTAAACCTCTTCCTTTCTTTGGAAAGATCACACATTCTTTATTACTTGGGTACTTCACTATGTGAATACATTGCATATTGGTCATATTCCCTTAGGACATTATTCTCTAAAGATCCCTCCACCCCATTCCCCTGAGCGTCCTCTTCAGTGGGGTCATTGGTATTCACTATATGGACATTAATGGACCAGTCAGTCTCTATGAAGGGGCCAATGCCTCAGAGTACACCTTCCTATCCTGTGGCTCTTACATTCTTCCTCTTCTTTTTTTTTTTTTTTTTTGGCAAGCAGAGAGGTGGAGGGGGTGAAGGGAGATAGACAAGAGAGAGGATGGGAGTTCCAGGGCCTCTAGCCACTGCAAATGAACTCCAGATGCCACCTTTGGCATCTGGCTTATATGGGTCCTGGGGAATTGAACCTGGGTCCTTTGCTTTGCAGGCAAACACCTTAACCAATAGGCGATTTCTTCTCCAGCCCCTCTTACATTCTTTCTCTCTCTTCTTCCACAATGTTTCCTGAGTCTTGAAGGGTGTGTTACAAGCGCCCCTTAGTCCTGAGCTCTCAGCAGCCTCTGATTTTCTGCTTTGATGTGTTTGAGTCTCCTCAGTGTCTACCGCCGTCTCTGTGGAGAGCTTCTCAGGCTAGCAGTGAGAGCAGCACTCATACTTCATCAGTCTTCCTCTGTGGTGTTTCCTTGGCTGCGGCAGATGTGATAGGGAATGACTCTTCTTGTGCTAGGCGCTCGGCTTTCTTTCCTTATACTGTTGGGTCATTGGTCTCCCCAGTATTAACAGCCATTTGTCGAAAGCAGGTTGTCTAACCAAAAGAGACAGCAGCATGAATCAAGGGAGTGAGACATTTCGAAACCTTCCTCTTGCTTAGCTATGGTCACGAATTCTGATGACACTAGTGAGAATGGGACAATATCGTTGAGGCTGCCACCCATCTCAAATGGATGAAGCAGTGCATTTGTCTAGATGCAAACGCACTGCCAAGCACACATCTCAAATGTGATCGATGAGCTTCAAAAGCACCCGCCTATCAGAGTGAAAGGACAGCCTGAAGAACGGGTGAGAGTCTTTGCCAGGCATTTGTGTAACCGGAGACGAATATCCAGAATATATAAAGAATTAAAAATACGAAATGACCAAGAATGAACGAATCAGGAACTATTTATGGGCTAAAAGACAGTTCTCCAAAGAAGAAGTAGAAAGGGTTGGGAGATGGCTTGCTGGGCAAAATACTTGCCTCACCAGCCTGGAAATATATGTTTTCTTCCCAAGTACCCATATAAAAAAAAAAGCCAACTGTGGTGACACCTGCCTTTAATCCCAGTCCTAGACAGGCAGAGGCAGGAGGATCCCTGGAGATTACTGGCTAGCTAGTCTAGTCTAACTAGTGAGGTCTAGGCTAATGAGAGACCATGTCTCGAAAATAAATAAATTAAAAAGATGGATGGTGATGCTGAGGAAGAGTACCTGATGTTGTCCTCTGGCCCCTACATGGTACACACAAGCCAGCAATATGGATGAAGAGGGGAGAGAGAAAGAAAGGAGAAAAGGAAGAAAGAGAGAGAGAGAGAGAGAGGAAGAAAAAAGAAAGAAAAGAGAGAGAAAGATGAAAGAGAAAGAGAGAAAGAAAGAAGAAAGAAGAAAGAAAGAAAGAGAGAGAAAGCTGAAAGAGAGAGAAAGGAAGAACGAGAGAGCAGGAGGGAGGGAAGAAGGGAGAGAGACAGAGAAGAAGGAAACATGAAAAATGTTCACTATCAGTAGCCATCAGGAAAACGAAAACCAAGACTACGCAGAGGCTCCACCTGAGTCAGAAAAGCTTTCATCAAGAAAGCAAATGAGGGCTGGAGAGATTGCTTAGTGGTTAAGCGCTTGCCTGTGAAGCCTAAGGACCCCGGTTCGAGGCTCAATTCCCCAGGACCCACGTTAGCCAGATGCACAAGGGGGCGCACGCATCTGGAGCTCATTTACAGAGGCTGGAAGCTCTGGCGCGCTCATTCTCTCTCCCTCTCTCTCTCTCTCTCTCTCTCTCTCTCTCTCTCTCTGCCTCCTTGTCTCTGTCACTCTCAAATAAATAAACTAACAAAAATTATTTAAAAAAAAAAAGAAAGCAAATGACGGGCTGCAGAGACAGCTTAGCAGTGAAGGCGCTTGTCCGTGAAGCATAAGGACTTAAGTTCGATTCCCCAGGACCTACGTAAGCCAGGTGCACAAGGTGGTGCGTGTGTCTGGAGTTCATTTGTAGTAGCTGGAGGCCCTGGTGCACCCATTCTCTCTATATATCTCTCATAAATAATATTTTTTAAATTATTTAAAATATTTTTTAAAAACTCAAACTAATACTAGATGTGTCATAGGAGCCAGCTCCCCCCCCCCCAATATATACCTGAAGAAATCCATATTAACACACCACAGAGATGCCGGTTATCGTGGCATTATTAACAATAGCCAAGATATGGACTCGGCCTAGATGCCCATTAATGAAAGAAGAGCCACAGAAACTGTGTGGTGCATACACAATGCAATATCATTAAGACACAAATTTGAACATTTTCTCATTTGTAGGGAAATGGATAGAGCTGGAAATCACCTATTCCGTAAAACCAACTATACATATAAAAACAAATATCACATGCTTTCTCATACATTAATCTGGACTTAAAAAAAAAACACACATGAGGGCTGGGGAGATGGCTCAGCAGTTAAAGACTTGCATGTAAAGCCTGGCGGGTTTGATTTCCCAGTACCCATGTAAAGCCAGAGGCACAAAGTGCTGTGTGCATCTGGAGTTCACTGACAGTAGCAAGAGGTCCTGGCATGCCCACGCACACCCTCACTCCCTCTTTCTCAAGCCCCCCCCCTCTCAAATTAATTAATTTTAAAATAACATGAAGCTAGAACTATTGGAGAAGAGAATGGAGATGATGAGAATGGGGGTATGAGAGAGTAATGAGGGGCTGGAGAGATGTCTTAGCAGTTAAGGTGTTTGCCTACAAAGCCAAAAGGCCCCAGGTTTGATTCCCCAGGACCAACATTAGCCAGATGCACAAGGGGGGTGGGCACGCGTCTGGAGTTCATTTGCAGTGGCTGGAGGAAGGCCCATTTTCTCTCTCTCTTTCTTTCTCTCTGTCTCTCCCCCTCTCCCTCTTTCTCTGTCAAATAAATAAATAAATAAAGAGAGAGTAAGGAGGGGACAAGTATGATCAAAGTATATCTTGTGCAGGTTTAAAAAGTCACAAGCTTATCCTATCTGTGCTAATAGAAACAACAAAAGAAAAGACCATCTTCCAGCAGGCTTTGAAATGATAAGTGGGGGCTGGGGAGATGGCTCTGCAATTAAAGGCACTTGCTCCCAAAGACTCTCCACTAGGCTTCCATCCCAGTCCCCATGTAAAGCCAGATGCACAAAGTGGTGCATGGGGCTGGAGGTGTTCGTTTGCAGTGGCAAGAGGCCATGCACACCCATTCGTTCTCATTCTCTCCCTCCAAATCCTCTCTCTGTGAATAAATAAATTAAAAAAATAATACCCATTTTCCTTCATGTTAAATTTTTATATTTTGTTTTTATTTTTATTTATTATTTATCTGATAGAGAGAGAGAATGGGTGCAACAGGGCCTCCAGCCACTGTAAACGAATTCTAGGTGCTTGCCTCCCCTTGTGCATCTGGCTAACGTGGGTCCTGGGGAATTGAACCTGGGTCCTTTGGCTTTGCAGGCAAATGGCTTAATCACTAAGCCATCCCTCCAGCCCCCTTCATGTTAATTTTGACCATTTTCTCATGTGGCCATTTCTACTACTTGAGTTATGGGCTATGGTATCGAGTATAACTATTGCTAGAAAATGAATAATTTCAAACTGAGGTAAAGTAAGGTAAAGAAATGGCTGTTAATAGAACATTATATATATACATACATATTTATATGGTATGTTGTTTTCAAAACAACTGATATGAATTAATGTTTTATTTTTAAGAGAGAGTATCTGCGTACTGGGTAGAATCAACATATTTCTCTGGGTACGAGTTCTTAAAATGTGTTCTAGAGACTGAGAGATCTTTGAGAACTCTTCAGTGGGGGAGGAGACTAGTCTTTCTTTTCACACTGTGGGGCTCACATGCGCCGTCATGGCACCAAGCATGCCTATGAAAAGCGACATAGTGCCTGGATCCATTGTAAACAAAGGCTGAGACTGCAAAAACATGTCCACGCTCAAATTCTCACAAAACTGGTTGGAATTGAGAGTATCTTTGAGGAAACAATAAAAGTTAATAATATTATTAAATGTTTACTCTTTTGTCTGTTTTTGTAACACCTAGCGGGATGTGCTGGGTAGTATGCATAAGACTTCTCTCCACAGGGTAATAAAGCAAAATGGTTTCACAAGTAATAGCACATGTGTAATGTTGAGTCACTAACAAAAGCGGCTGCTTTTTTTTTGCCATGAAAACAACACTTTTGACTTGAACAAAAAGATACTGGTACACAGATTTGTCCACTGGGCTGACAATTTCTTCAAGACAAGTAAGCCAGTCATTTCCAGGACAATAATTGACAAGTTTGTTGCCAATTATAAATTTTAAACTTTTAAACAAAAAAATAGAAGTTTTGTATTTGCCATCATGAGACTGAGAGCTTCCCTTATATTCAAAGGTTTCTCCAGTTGAATTCAGTGGTAATTTTATGAAAGTAGTTTTACTGCTGTGTAATGCAATATGTTAACATTTGGGAGGAATGCACTGTCCCAGGCAAGGAGATCTCACCTAACTAATAATATTACAAAGTCTATCATGGGGCTGGAGGGATGGCTTAGCAGTTAAGGCATTTGCCTGCAAAGTCAAAGGACCCAGGTTCGATTCCCCAGGACCCACATAAGCCAGATGCACAAGGGGGCGCACGTTCGTTTGCAGTGGTTGGAGGCCCTGGTGTGCCTATTCTGTCTGTCTCAGTCTCTGTCTCTCTTTCTGCCTCTCTCTCTCTCTCTCTCATAAATAAATTTAAAAAATTCTATTCATCCCATATACTGTGCCTGGTTTGGAAGTTCATCCCAGCAACATAAGCCGACTATTTACACCACCACACTCAGTCTTATTTGGATTACAGAGGAGCACTCACCCTGAAAAGTTTTAAAACTTCAGAAAAATTGAAAAGATGAAAACACAGACGAGCATTAAGCTATAACAAGATGATGCTTAAGAAAAAGAATAGAAAATGCTATAAAGAAGATTATGTTCATAAACAACAGTCATCATATGTTTATGTTGTTGACACCTCTGTACCAAAATAGTGTTTTTCAGTTCAGAAAATGGGGAACATATACACCTTGAAAAGAAGTAAGGCAAGGTGGAAGTAAAATAAGAATCACATAATGAATAATTTAAATAAACACCGTTTTCTGTACCTACCTCGGTTGCCTCGTAGCTAACTGAAACATTACACAGATGTTGAGTATAAGACCAACATCTGGAATCCTTGAAAGCTGAGCAGCAGGGAGAGACACATCCCCTAACTAAGCAAGTACGCTCCTGGTGACTTAACAGAAAGGAATCTGTGAACGCCGTGCAGTGCGGTGGCTTCGATATAGACATCCGCAGTCTTAGCATGTGTTAAAAAGGAAAAGTCATGCAAAAATGGCTCTATTAGCTTAGACAGGAGATAAGAAAATGCCATAGATGTATCATGGCTGCAAAAAAAAAAAGACGTTTGACAGAAACTCTCTTGACATCTGTTTGGAAATGAAGAAAGGACTGTGACGCCATGTGTCACAATAACTGAACCATTTGGCACAGCGATAGATTAATAGCATGGCAGGAAGCCGTGCCTGCGTGCCGCTGCCCCTGTGATGGGCGGACGCCAAGGAGGCCGGCTCCTGAGCCCGGTGGGTGACGCCACACTGGGAGGAGCAGCAAACACGCAGTGTCTGGACGTGGAAGGCTCGCCAGTGAATGGAATGCGGCGGTGAGCCAAGATGTGGGCTTCATCGCTATGCAAATGTGACAGCCTGGTTTGGATCTCTTTTATTACATGTTCTAGGAGACAGGGTTGAAAATATTTGCTCTGGAAGAAGAAAAAAAAAAAAAAAAACAGACTACCCAGGCATGGTGGTGTATGCCTTCTTGGGAGGGAGGCAGAGGTAGGAAGATCACTGTGGGTTCGAGGCCGCCCTGAGACTACATAGTGAATTACAGGTCAGCCTGGGCTAGAGTGAGACCCTACCTCGTAAAACAAACAAAAAAAAGGAAGAAAAGAAGACTAGATAATTTAGTTGATCAGAAGAAAAGGCTGTGAAAAACACCACAAGGTTTTGTCAGGTTACGGACTGATTCAGCACCTAAAGTGATTCACTCGTGGAAGAAATGGCCCCACCATAGTTTCTAAGGCTCAGATTATTTATAGAGAACAATAGTGATATAACCCTAGAAAACAATGTTGGTAAACTAAGCTTCATTCTCAAGAGGCCAAGTAGAGGCACAAACATGTGGACACCCTGACTAGTTAGTCTAAACAAGGAAAGGAAAACTGAAGACACTAATTATGCATAAATATTGAAAGCCCTTTCTTATTTTATTTTATTATGAGAGAGAGTAAGAGTGAGAGCGAGAGAGAACTGGTGTGCTACGGGCCTCCAGCCACTGCAATCAAACTCTAAATGTGTGCACCATCTTGTGCGCATGTTTGACCTTACATGCTTGCGTCACTTTGTGCATCTGGCTTATTTGGGACTTGGAGATTCAAACATGGGTCTTTAGGCTTTGCATGCAATCACCTTAGCTGCTAAGCCATCTCTCCATCCCGAAAATCATTTCTTATGAAGACCTCAGTCCGATTTTCCCAGACACTAAACAAGGACCAACTGTGAAGAGGTCAAGGGAGTAACTAAGTGAAAATACTAAGTGCTAACCACATATAGCGATCTCTCAGGCAGAATCAATGACACGGGAACTGTCCAACAGAAGCCTGAGAATAAAGCCCACATCTTACTGAAGGATCTTTTCATCTGGTGGAAAAGTGGACGCGTTTTCTTCTAAGATGTCTAGTACTTCACATTTCTTTAACTTTTTCACATGTATACATGTGTTAGGTGTGTACATGTATGTGCATGTGGGCATATGCGTGTGCAAGTAAAGCCAGAAATTGATGTGGGGTGTGTTCTTTGATTCCTCTTTCTTTATTTTACTGAAGTAGGATCTCTCATTTGAACCCAGAGATTACCAGTTCAGCTAGCCAGCTTGGCCCCAGGGATCCCACGCCTCTGCGTCCTGCATGCTGGGATTATGGTCAGCAGCCACACCCACCCGCCATTTACATGGGTGCTGCGGTTCTAAACTCTGGTCCTCATAATTGCTGCACAAGCACTTAATCCACTGAACCTGTCTGAACCCTCTCCTGTGACTTCATATCGTGAACAAATCTCTCAAGACTCCCAGCTGTGTGGATAGCAGGTTTCTATTACTCAGAGCTAGGTGATTTCCTTTCCTATAATGTCCAAATAAATTATGAAAAAAATGATCATATAGCTGAAATACTTTGGTAATAACAACTGTGAAAATCTGGGCAGAAAAGGAAGGAAAATATTTCATAGTTACTGTGAAAACCCAATTAGTAACAAGGCTAAAATTGATCCATTTATTATAGTGTTAAGATACTAATCAAGAGTTGATAATGCAACCTTAAAAGCAGCAAAACAAATCTACCATGTAATTTATAAATATTTAGGACTAAATATTGTTAGAACAAGATTCTACTTGGCTTCCACAGATGTGGTTTCTCCTACTTAAAATGATTAATATTATCAACTTGACAGAATCTAGACTCACTTAACAGACTCAGATCTGTGTGTGTCTCTCAAGTTTATAGATTAGGTTAACTGAGGTGAGAAGACCCGTCCCCCCCCACCCTCCAAATGTGGTGGCACCATCCCGTGGGCTGGGGAATAAAGAAGGAAGTGAGCTGAGCATCACCGCTGATTACTCTCTGCTTCCTGGCTGAGGATGCAGTGGGATCGGCTGCCCGGGCACCTGCCACCGTGCCTTCTGTGCCAGGATGGACAGAACCTCAAACCATGAGCCTCAAGGCATCCATCCTTCTTTAAGTCGCTTTTGTCGGGTACTTTGTCGCAATGAGAAAAGTAAATAACATGCTACTCCTGATCCCAAATGTACTATTGTAATGCAGACACATGTAAACATAGCCTGATTCAAATAGAAAGCTCAGCTGGGTGTAGTGGGAGGAAGGGAGGCAGAGGTAGGAGGTGAGTTCAAGGCCACCCTGAGAGTACATAGTGAATTCCAGGTCAGCCTGGTGAGACTCTACCCTGAAAAAAAAAAAAAAGCAAAAAGAAAGCTCATCAGAAATCTCTGGGATTCAGGAAGAGCAGATAAATGGAATGGGTTTATTAACTTCAGCATATATATGTCATACATATATATATATGTAATATATATATAACATTATATATAATATATACTATATGTATATTATAATCTTCAAGATACTGTGACATACTTTCCACTTTCAATATCTAGGTAAATTGTGGAGGTCTTTCTTTTGCCCAAGGCAAGTAAGTCTCTTTCTGTGAGATCTATGCAATTTTCGCTCCCTTGATAGTCCATGCTGCAATAGTATTTCCCCTTTAAGCACTTTCATTACCCTGAGAGACATTCCCACTCTATGTGCTTGAAGTTATCATCATATACAAATTGGTATTTATAACTTTGAAAGAAGACCTCGCTTACCTCATGAAAGGTGTGCCAACACCTGTGCCCTTTCTCAGCTTATTATCTTTTTTTTTTTTTTTTTTTTTTTTTTTGGTTTTTCGAGGTAGGGTCTCACTCTAGCCCAGGCTGACCTGGAATTCACTATGGAGTCTCAGGGTGGCCTCGAACTCACGGCGATCCTCCTACCTCTGCCTCCCGAGTGCTGGGATTAAAGGCGTGCGCCACCACGCCCAGCTCAGCTTATTATCTTGAAATGGCCCTTCTCCAGTAGGTTCACAAGTACGATTCTACTGTGTCACATGGGGCCCTTTGTTCCCCACAAACGAGACTCTATTTCCTGTGGATTTCACAAGCATTTATTTTGCTTCATCCCAATAATAAGAATGAGATTAAGGGCTGCAGATATGGCTCAGGGGTTAAAGGCACTTGCTTGCAAAGCCCTCTAGCCTGGGTTCGATTGTCCAGCCATCCATAAAAGCCAGATTCAAAAAGTCATCTGGCATTTGTTTACAGCAGTAAAAGACCCCGGTGTGTGTGTGCACACATGAAAGAAAGAGGAAGGAAAGAGGGAGGGAGAGAGGGAGGGAAGAAAGGAAGGAGAGAGAGGGAAAGGAGGGAGAAAAGAAGGAGAAAAAAAAACAAGGAAAAAAAGGAGGAAGAGAGGGAGGGAGGAAGAAAGGATAGTTCTATTCCCTTCTATGGAAAAGGAAACTTCCTAATTGGGGGAGAAGAGGTCTCCAGTAGATTAATGCAGAGATTAGGTGACACTTTTTGTATTGCGTGTTATCCATTAATCGCCCTCCTTGTTGGTGATAGCTCAGTACTTTCTGTGATTTTGACCTCCCCTAGCTACTTTCCCGACCCCCATTCTATGCAGAAGGCAATCATAAAAACAAATAGAAAGATAGAACGACATATTGTGATTAAAAAATTTTTATCAAGGGCTGGAGAGATGGCTTAGCGGTTAAGCGCTTGCCTGTGAAGCCTAAGGACCCCAGTCCGAGGCTCAATTCCCCAGGACCCACGTTAGCCAGATGCACAAGGGGGCGCATGCGTCTGGAGTTCGTTTGCAGTGGCTGGAGGCCCTGGCACGCCCATTCTCTCTCTCTCTCTCTCTCTCTGCCCGTTGCTTTCAAATAAATAAATAAAAATAAACAAAAAAAATTTAAAAAACTTTTTATCATATCATCTTCTATGTGTCATAATGCTATTTCCTACAAAATGAAGCATTCCTTCCTGCAGAATGTTCAGGAAAGTGAGAAACTAAGAACACTTGCAAAGGTAAGGAAGCTTGGAAAGTGAAAATTCGCAAGGTCCCTCCTCAAAATTATATAAGCAATAAACAACTGCTGGGGAGAGGAGACTGTGGTGGTGTTACCAGTCAGCTGGGCAGAGAGCCTCAGAAATGCAGGCGACGTGAGTCACCACTGACACTGTGGTGGGCTTTTTGGTGACGCAGGTTGCCTCTGAGTCTCAAGGTCCTGTAAGTAACCCCTCCTCATGCCGTCTTAAGTAACCAATAAACCAGTTAACCAATAAACTCATTGGTTCACCGAGCCAGAGTTAGATGCAACCATTCCTTTGGTCTGTGTGTGGTACCCTATCCGTGGAGAGTAGACCCTTGTCCCCTTCTGCCCGGGCAACACTATAGAATATAGCTCTTTACATATGATACGTAAATTGGCCACTAAGCATTTTCATGGGGAAATCTCATTTCACGAATGTCTGACACTTACACTGGCCTAGGGATTACTTCCTCAGAAAGATCAATCAAACCTCCCACCAAATCATGAATGGATACAGTTGATCAGGCATATTTTATAGCTCCCCTATTATTGTGGGAGCACCACGCATTCTGTGTAATCACCACTTTCTCATTGGCTACCAAACACCTTAACAGAAGCCACTTATGGCGTTCAGTTTTTTGGCTTTTTTTTGTTGTTGTTGTTGTTGTTGTTGTTGGAGAGGAGTTGCTCTATCTTGGTGGTGAAGGAAGGGCAGACCAGCTCCTCATGTTGATGTCAGAGTTAGGAAGCAGAGAACCAAAAGGAAGTGGGGCCAGGCTATAAGACGTCAAGTCATATCACAAGCGCTTCCTCCAGCAAGACTCCGCCTCCTAAAGGTTACCAGACCTTTCCAGCCCCACCAGCTGGGGACCAAGTGTTCAAACACATCAGGGGATGGAGAACATTTCACATTCAAACCACACACTCTGACTCTAAGGAGTCTGGAGCAAGGGACACGCGATCTTGAGGTCCCCTTTTCTTTGCTGGTCTCTCCTATGAGCGTGTGTCTCAATGTCTTCTCACCTAAAACTTGCCTACTTGAAGGAAGAAAGTGAGGTTATTTTACCATACACCAGCTCCATGTAGCAGCAGTTCAAGTGAAGAGGGGTTTTGGAAGCTGAAGTAACACCCTACAGAGGATTTGCTATGTAATTTCTGTGGAAAACTCCACTCCCTCGAAAGAGTTGTTTTAAAATAATCTTACATTATATAATCATTCATGAATCAATGAACTGTCCCATATATTTTTTTTTCCCAAACTTATTACATGCACCATAGCCATCCAACAGTTCATGCGTAGTTCTCTTGCTCAGGAGAACATGAGAAGGGGGGCTGGAGAGATGGCTTAGTGGTTAAGGCATTTGCCTGCAAAGCCAGAGGATCTGGTTCAACTATCCAGGACCCACAAAAGCCAGATGCACAAGGGGATGCATGCATCTGGAGTTCGTTAACAGTGGCTGGAGGCCCTGATGTGCTTATCTCTCTCTCTCTCTCTCTCTCTCTCTTTCCTTTTCTCCCTCTCAAATAAACAAACAAACAAATAAATAAATAAATGTATTTTAAAAAAAGAATATGAGAGAGCTGGCGAGATGGCTTAGCGGTTAAGTTACTTGCCTGAAAAGCCAAAGGACCCAGCTTCTATTCCCCAGGACCCACATAATCAAGATGCACACGGTGGCACATGTGTCTGGAGTTTGTTTGCAGTGGCTGAATGCCCTGGCACACCCATTCTTTCTCTCTCTCTCTCTCTCTCTTCCCTCTCCCTCTCTCTGCCTCTTTCTCTCTGTCTCTCAAATAAATAAAAATAAAATAAAATAAAGGGAACATGAGAGTGTGCTTCCTTTTCATGTATTCAAGTGTAGCTGACCTTGAAATGCTTTTTTAAGACCTAACGTTCACACCATCTGTAACTAAAGTCAATAGGGCATTGAATCCTGTTGCAGTCAGGTTCTCATTGTTGGTAGAAATCACCCAACCAAGAGCAGCTTGTGGGGAAAAGAGGTTTATTTTGGCTTACAGACTCGAGGGGAAGCTCCACAATGGCCAGGAGAAATGATGGCATGAGCAAAGGGTGGACATCACCCCCTGGTCAACATAAGGTGGACAATAGCAACAGGAGAATGTGCTAAACACTGGCAAGGGGAAACTGGCTATAACACCCATAAGCTCGCCCCCAATATTACACTCCCTCCAAGAGGCGTTAATTCTCAAATCTCTATCAGCTGGGAACCTAGCATTCAGAACCCCTGAGTTTATGGGGGACACCTGAATCAAACCACCACAGGTCCCTTGTGTAAGTCAGTTTGTTTTCCCTAATATGTCTTGACTTATAAAAGCAATTATCTTCATTGCTGGGAGTATTGTGTGCCCAAAATGCAAGAGGTAAGTAGACTTGCTTCAGGACTACCTGAAATCCAGTGAGTCCACGCCTGACACCAGTTCACAGGTGGGCCAGGTGCTCTACAACTTCTTTGCAATAGGCTACTCATCCCGATGACAACACATTCTGAATGAGAAACCTTTAAGACTAAGCCTCTGGTCAAAAGCATTTGGAGAAACGATCCACTTTTTCTAAGAGTTACTTAATAAAGAAAAAAAAAACACTTCATTTTCAGATTTCATAGATTTCTGGTAATCAATGTCAAAATGTGCTTTGCACAACGCATGAAGACTGAGAATTATTTTACTAAGGGTTGGACCAATTTCTCAGAGCAATGTGGCTTAAGCATACTCAGTTGGTATAGTGAGAATAAGAGGAACCTAAGGAATGCTATCTTCCTCAACACCAACGGAGAGGCTCCGTCACAGAACACACAATGTGGAAAAGACCTTTCGTAAACACGACAGCTGCTTGGTGAATGCCCCGTGTTGGGATAAAGCAAGAGAGCCTGCCTGCAAAGCTCCAAGCCTTGGCAAGCTCACCTCATGTTAAGTCAAAGGAAATTCCACAATGTTATCTAAGACACACAAAGGGCATGAACTGATAGAATGTTAAGTCAACTGTGTAAATATTCTTAAGAAGATATTATTGAAAAACCAAATATTTTCTTTTGTCTAAACCATGAAATATGGAATTGTCTAGCTTTGCCGTTTCCTTCCAGACTGTTTGGGACTCCAACTACTTTTATTTCCTGTTTTTCCTCCTTCAAATATGAATGGTAGAAATAGGAGCATAAATCTGAAAGAAGAAAATACATCCTGGTCCTAATATGCATATGTACATGAATGAGGTATACATGAAATGAGAATCAACAAAAGGGTTCCCTCTCAGGAAGAATATGGTGTTTGCTTTTTAAAATCTAAATTATATACCATAATAAAGAACTCCTGTTTCTTTTCTAACCTTTCCTTGCAATTTCCCAACCACACTCATTGCCCAGTACTAGTGACTGTCTGTTTTAATTCTTTTCCTGTACTTGAAATCATGGAAGAGTCTAAGAACCTAATATTAAACTGAGGTGATCAAATATCCATGGACAGACCAGAACTTGGGGAAACAACTTAGTGTGTTGAGCTACAATCCTATATATTTTTAAGATGTTATGGCAATTTAAGCATAAAAAATATAAACTAGGGGCTGGAGACATGGCTTAGTGGTTAAGGCACTTGCCTGCAAAGCCTGAGACATGACTCCCCAGGATCCACGTAAGCCACTAGGTGGTACATGCATGTGGAGCTCACTTGCAGCAGATAGAGGCCCTGGCACACCCATTCATTCTCTCTCTCTCTCTCTTCCTGCCTATTTCTTTCTCAAATAAATAAATTATGTTTATTTATATTTATAGACTGTATCTGTTATGATTATGATGGTATGAGAGAGAGAAGAAAGTCCCAAGTATAAAAAAGAACAAGTTTAAAAGCATCTGAGAGGTGGGCATTGTGCAGATAAAACAGACAAGCATAATTAAATGTCCGTGAGAATGTGGCCAGCTCACTGATGGGCGCTTCAAACCCCCCACCACAGCAAGGCTTTACCTACACTGTGGGCCGGGCAGCCAACACCAAGACATGCCGTTCTCACCAAGCACGGAGTGTTGATGTGACGCCACAAACAAACGGAGACAGATCCAAGCCTCCCTGCCTAGCATACGTCACGACACAACCCTGCCTGAGTCTTGAAACTTTCGACACCAGCATTGATGTTAAATAGCTTCTAAGGCAGCGTGAAGCGATCAAAAGGGTACGGCTAAAATTAGAGACCTGGGACACTAATTTTAGCTGTTCTCCTGTACGAATCAGGCAAGACATTCTGCCTCTGTTTATCTCTCTGGCAAAACAAAGAACTGAATCAGATTCTTCTAAGGCCCTTCTGGTTTACACATTCTTACGACTGCACAGGCAGAGTTTCCCAAATTTCCATTAAAGACCCTGCCTGTGGTTTTGTTGTTGTTTGTTGTTGTTTTTCATTGTTTGTTTTTTTAACCAGGGCTACAGAATGGATGCTTCACATAATCATTTCTCTCTTCCCTCTCTCAAAGATCCATATGTGCACCATTAACACCACACTGACCTAGAGATTTCCTATTTATGTTGGGCCATGCAGTTTTACCCAGATAAACATACTCAGTTCATTATCCCTGTGGGGACAAGCCAAGGCATGAACTGCTTAGAGAAGTAGGCATACTTGGTTGGAAAGCACCAGACTCTGGAAAACATGCCACCAAAACTATCAAGATTATTTCTCTGTTTTTAAGCTCATCTTCTTGCTTCGGTGATCTAGGGGAGACATCCTTGTGCTATTTATTTATTTGTTATAAATATTTATTAAATTATTTATTTGTATTATATTTATTATTTATTATTGATTTATTTTTCAAGTAGCGAGAGATAGACTTACAGAGATAGAGAAAGGGAAAGACAGAGAGAGAATGAGCCCTCCAGGGCCTCCAGCCACTGCAAACAAACTATAGATGGATGCATGTGCCACTTTGAGCAATCAAACCCGGTTCTTAAGCTTCAAGGCAAGCACCTTAACCACTGAGCAATCTCTGCAGCCTGCCCCCCGCAAACACCCCCAGGCAATGTATACTGCTCCCCGTTCTCCCAGAAACACACCGCAGTATTTGCTAATCCTCCATCAGTAGTGGCTTGTTTTCAGGTGAGAACTCTAGATAAGCGGCTAAAGCATCTGGTCAATGAGCAATCCTAAAACCAACCTTAGGAAGTGGGAATAGGTGCTGGGAGCCTACCGTCACCTAAGCCATTGGATTGAAAACCATTTTTAAGAAATGTCCACAGTCAGTATTGGCTCTTGAAACTTTGTTTATTTATTTATTTATTTATTTATTTTGGTTTTTCGAGGTAGGGTCTCACTGTAGCCCAGGCTGACCTGGAATTCACTATGGAGTCTCAGGGTGGCCTCGAACTCACGGCGATCCTCCTACCTCTGCCTCCCGAGTGCTGGGATTAAAGGCGTGCGCCACCACCCCCGGTTTCTTGAAACTTTATATTTAACCAACTAATGAGAAATACACCAAGCTCTAGTGGTGTCGGTGCTATATACCATGGTCTATGCTAGCCAGGCATTTTGTGGATAAGGTACATTAGAAACCACATGGTCAAGAAATCTTAAGTCAGGAAAACAAGCTGCCAACACAAAGAAGTAACTGAGGAGAAGAGAATTAGGGCAAGTCAGCTGGTGGCTGGAACCAGTGAACCATTTTAGCCAATGAAAATTTCAATTTCCTCCACTGACAAGTGAAAAAAAAAAAAGAAGAAGCATTTTGAATATTTCTAATTCCAAGAAGCCAGGGTATCCACTGGCCTGGGTTAGAATTGTGCTGAGCCTACTGGCATGTTTGTGATGTAGTGAGTGTGGAAACCAAAGTGGCAAAGACAGAGAGTTATTGAAGGTTAAGGATGTCTCCACTTAAAAGGGGTGGGGGGGCTAGAGAGATGGCTTAGCACTTAAGGCACATTCCTGCAAAGCCTAAGGACCCAGGTTCAATTCTCCAGGTCCCACGTAAGCCAGATGCACACTGTGGCGCATGCATCTGGAGTTCGTTCGCAGTGCTTAGAGGCCCTGGCATGCCCATTCTCTCTCCCTCCCTGTCTTTAATAAATAAATAAAAATAAATCTTAAAAAAAAAAAACCTAGGGCTGGAGAGATGGCTTAGTGGTTAACACACTTGTCTGTGAAACCCAAGGACCCAAGTTCGATTCCCCAAATGCATAAGGTGGCAGCACATGCATCTGGACTGCCTCTGCAGTGGCTGGAGGCCCTGGTGTGCCCAGTCTGTTGCACTCACCAAACCTTTATCTTACAAATGTTTATACCTACGCACATCAATTAGTGCTGCTGGCAGCTTTAGCCAGGGAAGCTTCTCTCCCTCCCTCTCTCTCTCTCTCTCTCTCTCCCTCTCTCTCTCTCTCTCTCTCTCTCTCTTTTCTTTTTTGCTGGTGGCAATGACTACGGAGGAGACTCAAAACCCATCACTGTGCTGCAAATAAGTGACTGTTGAGTGCACAGCCTTAAATGAAACATTTACATCAGCCTTTCCAAGGCCCGGGGGACATCACTAATGAAGGGCTGGAAGAGGTGTCAGAGCGAGAAGATGGGAGGGTGCCGTGGAACACCATCTTCTGGACACGTCATGGCATTGCACTTGCACATTCAGGACAGCAGTTGTAAATCCTGCAGGAGGCGGGACCTGTCAACATTCCACCATGGATGGGGGGGGATTCCTGAGGCCCACAGCTCTGAGGGATTACTGGTAGTTAGTGGCTTCTGGGGGAGGGGAGACAATCTCTTCACTGCTGTATCTGCTGACAAATCGCCCATGCTCGGGTGAATAAACCCTTGCTCATGCAAGCAATTAAATACATTGGGCCACAAAAGAAAGGACATGAGCCAGGCGTCGTGGCGCACGCCTTTAATCCCAGCACTCGGGAGGCAGAGGTAGGAGGATCACTGTGAGTTCGAGGCCACCCTGAGACTACATAGTGAATTCCAGGTCAGCCTGGGCTAGAGTGGGACCCTACCTTGAAAAACCAAAACAAGAAAAGAAAAGGCATGAGAGTGGAAGAGGGACTAGTTGGGAGGAAGGGGTTCAGTGGGAGTAAGTCAAGAGAAGGTAATAGGGATGAAGGGGATCAAAATACATTATCTAAGTATATGAAGTTGTCAGAATTTGTTTTTTTAATTTCTGGATGGCTGAAAGAGACATAGTAAAGGCAGCCACCAACCATTACTATTATACTTTTTGACCACTGGTCCCCAAGCCTAGCTGCACAAAATAATCTCTTTCAGAACATTCCAGGCACAGAACCCCAGTTCCTTTTCTATATTTTTCTTTCTTTTCTTTTTTTTTTTTTTTCAAGGTAGGGTCTCACTCTAGCTCAGGCTGACCTGGAACTCACTCTGTAGTCTCAGGGTGGCCTTGAACTCATGGCGGTCCTCCTACCTCTGCCTCCCAAGTGCTGGGATTCAAGGTGTGGGCCACCATGCCTTGCTATTTTTCTTAATTAATCAGTTAATTCGATACATATTTATCAAGGGCCTAATGTGATCCAGGAAATTTTCAAGGCCCTGGGTTTTTAGCCTTGAGCGTGGGAGGTAAGTCCCCTGCGTTCATGGAGGTAAGAGACAAGAGAAAGACGGAGAGAGAATAAGTGAATGGGGGAAAAGCACAAGGTGATTTTTGATTCCAGTAAAGCCTATGAAAAACATAGAACAAGCTAAAGTGATGGAGAGAATCAACAGTCATGGAGAATCTGCCTGAGGGATGAACTCTGAACAGAGCCCAGGAGAGGAAGAAGGAGGCAGCCTTGCCGACAGCATAAGTTAACCCCAGTACTGAGACTGGAGGGCAATTCACTTACGTAAGGACCAGGACAAAACAGGCCAGTGTGGTTGGTGGTGGGAACTTGGGCAGGGGAATTGGAGGAGACATAAGCTTTATAATTGGAAATGATATTCCCTGCCCACATCCTCCGTATTGTACAACACACAGAACTAATCAAGAACATACTATGGGCCGGGTGTGGTGGCGCACGCCTTTAATCCCAGCACTTGGGAGGCAAAGGTAGGAGGATCGCCATGAGTTCAAGGTCACTCGGAGAATACAGAGTGAATTCCAGATCAGACCCTACCTCAGAAAAACAAAAACAAACAAACAAACAAACAAAAAAAGAACATATTGTGTAATAGGTCTCTGTCTGAACAGTGGGTTGGAATAATATTACTTTAAACATTGAAAGAGAAGCTTTAGATGCTATGGAAGTTTTCTGATTAGGGGACTTACATTCACTTATGAATATATTTAGCATGTAATTACAGAACCTATACACTATGCAAGGCATTGTCTTATGAGGCTGTGAGTTGAAGAAAAGATGGATAATACTTGTTTCTTTAGGGAAATGGTCTGTGAAATACAGACAACAATTTGAGGGCATAAGTATGCATGGGACCCAGTGTTCAGTAAGTTGTTCTGCCTTTAGACAGCCACATGAAATGAAATTAAATACCTATGCAAATTGAACGGGAGACTTGGCAAATGGTCCTTGATAGAAGATTTTTCAATGTACCTAGTTACTTCCAATTCCAGTTTGGACCATTGCCTCTTTCCTGAGTCTTAACTATTGATGCTGCCCGCTGCTTTCTGCCATATATTGACCTCAACATGGAATATGCTTATTTTTCTTTGATTCCCCACAAATCTAATTCAGACAATTTTTATGTGCTCAATATTTTCTGTTTTCCCCTCAGAAGTCACTTTCCGTGTAATCCTGTTTAGCCCGTAATTTAGGAGTCCTAAGGGATTATTCTACCCAATGATCTCCAGTGCTCACTGACTTCCAAGTGGATGTGACCAATAGAAGGTACTAGAAAGATCAGTGAAACAAAGCAGGTTGTTTCCCCAGGACGCTTGCTGATGGTCTATGACATGTTGATAGCATTTCTCTACCTTCAGCTCCTTCAAAATACCTGGTCTTTCCATACAACGGTGCTTTTACAGATTCCTTCAGGTAACTGTCCTCCCTCTCTTCCCTCCACGCTGTATGACTCGACTGCCAAGCTTAGTTTTCGTGAACCCTGCCCTCACCAACTATATCATCTCTACTCAGTTACCGAATTTGAACGGCCATCTCTTTCCTTCCAGTACCTTAGTTGTTACAGTGAAAAAATATATATGGTCTAAATACTTAAGATAGAACATTAAGGGTATCTTGTAGCATAGAGCATAGCTTGAAAGGTCACACAACCTTGTTGCTAAAAACTTTTACTACTTTACCTTCTCTTTCCATCTCTTTGACGAGGACTTTAGACATTTTTATCATTAAGCTCTATCCTGTCCTATTAATTCCCTCTCTTCTTCTCCTGAGTATCTTTGCTCCAAATTACCCAAAGCCTCACTACATACTTTGAACTCTAACAAAGCTATCTCTCAGTCTCAAGACTCACATGTTCTATGGACTTCCCAAAAACAAAAATTATTTCTTCTTTTTTGGATGCTTTTTGCTAAGCAAAAGCTCTTCTTCTTCCTGCTTCTAAGCCATTTCTTCTCTGATGACTCCCAGCTCATTCCCCTGTGAGCATGTTCCAAGAATGCAAGCTTCTTCCCTACCCTCAGAAAGGCTGAGATAAAATGACACAAGACACGCGAAAAGAAAGAGCTGGCAAACATCAGACTACTTCCAAAAGAAAGTGGCAATGTACCGATGTACGCTTCAACAGGTAAACATGATATGGCCAAGCAGAGTTAAGTGGGGAGCCATTCAAAGAAGTAAAAGGAAAAGCAAGTACGTGATACGGAAAACACAACTCATGTGAACAGCTCTTACTTGATGGAAGTGGTGTTTGAAAAATCTAATTTGACATCAGCATGCTAGATGGATTGAAAAGAAAAAAAACTAGGGATGGAGAGATGTCTTAGCAGTTAAGAGGCTTGACTGCAAAGCCAAAGGACCCAGCTTTGATTCCCTAGGATCCATGTGAGCCAGATGCACAAGGTGGCTCATGCATCTGGAGTTCGTTTGCAGTGGCTGGAGGCCCTGGAGCACCTCTCTCTCTCTCTCTCTCTCTCTCTCTCTCTCTCTCTCATAAATAAATAAATATTAATGAAAGAAGAAAAACTGAAGGCAAGTACACCAGGATATTGCAACAGTTCATACAAGAGCTGACAAAAACCTAACTGAGAATTAGTAAGACAAAAAAATTAGACTAGACTATGGCAGAGGAGGTCATAAGCCCTAGGTCGGAAACTACTACTGTAGTCTGGCTAAATGCATACATTAATGCCCACCAAACTGCCCTCTAAACACTTCTGCTTATGCCCATATGTTAATGCTACTCTCACTTTGGGTTATAGGAGATTCTCTTTCAATATGGTGGTGACCAATCAAGTGACTCAAACTTGCCAAAGCTCTGAGAAGAAGTGACAGTAGATTGTTCAGCACATCTCTATCACGCCCTCCAAGGCTCAGGGATCATTGCAGAAGAGGTGGCAGAAAGAATATAAGAGCCATAGGAAAGGGAGGAGTGCTAACAATACTGTCTTCCACACACAACGTGGCCTTAATATTCATGACCTCACAGTGGCTGACACTACCTACACACAAAACCTGCATAACAGGAGGAAGAAAAATGACATCAAAATAGAAGGGAGACTAGTTGGAAGGAAGAAGAGATTCACTGGAGGGGGATTTGGGAGGACGTAAAAAAGAAGTAGTGGGAAAGGGATAATGGTTGTGATATATTGTCTATAATTATGAAAGTAGTCAATAAAAAGTTTAAAGAAAAGGAATTGGAAAATGTGCATGGCACATTAAGATTAAAAGGAAATTGAAAGGCAAGGATTTATAGAGCATGTAC
Organism: Dipus sagitta; assembly: GCA_036346955.1. Taxonomy (NCBI): domain Eukaryota; kingdom Metazoa; phylum Chordata; class Mammalia; order Rodentia; family Dipodidae; genus Dipus; species Dipus sagitta. The sequence continues at coordinate 3,781,018 of CM070789.1, read as the reverse complement.
AGCTGCCCCTTGTCTGAGAGTGGGGGTTATATCCTCATAAAACCATCATGAGGGATAAATGCATTTAACATGTAATCTCCCAAATGTCATAGACTGGCGAGTTGTTAATCTGTTGCAGTTGGGACATTTGGTGTCTTCCTCAATGGCTTATTCACTGGAGCTTGCTCCCCAGCTGATGGACCCGATCATTGGGAGTTGATAGGATCATGATGGATTTTCCTTCCACGGTGAATTAATCCCTTGATGGAGTCATAACATGGCATTGTAGGGACGTGGTGGAAAGGAGGATGTAGTTGGAGGAGATAGGTGACCAAGGGCTTATCCCAGGAAGACGTACTGGGCTACGTCCACCCTCTCAGCTTCCTGGCTATCCTAACGTGGAGCCAGCCAACTTCTGGCTAATCAGTTGTTCCTTCTCCTGCATTGTTTCTCTCTGCTACTGACCACAGTGAAGACCAGTCTGACTGAGCCATGCACTGTAGAGTTTTACTGTTGGCCTCGCGATCATCACGTGACTGAGACGTGGCTAGCAGCAGCTCCGTGGCCTGGAGAGGAAAGAGCATCATACCAAATAAGGGTCGCTCAGGCAAAGGTCAAAGCTTGAAGCAGTGTTTCCACTGGATGCACATAGATGGCTTTTACACCAACCACCACGAAGTTAAAAGTGTGCCTCGCGCAGTGGGGCACGCCTGTCACCCCAGCACTCGGAGGTGGGAGGAATGAAAGCTCAAGACCAGCTTGGACTACACAGTGAGATGCCATTTTTAAACCAGGTGAAAGTGTTAACTTGAGCCATCATAAATCAGGGAGAGTCTGAGAGTATTGCTCTGTCTTCTGTCTTCGATTGCTAAGAGCATAGCATCTCAAAGTGGATGAGATACACAAGAGATTAACTCAGGTTCGCAGTTCTGGGGATCAGGGTGGTGCCTCTGATGGCCTTCTGACTGGCACGGTCCTGAAGTGTTGATGCATGCAAAAGACAATGAACACACACGGGTGTGTTCCCACGCACCCACTCAGCAGATCTCTCTCTTCTTACAAAGTCCCCATGAGTCAAGCCTGGGCTCTCTTAGTCAGTCCAAAGTTCCCCCCCAAAACACCACAATCAGATTAAGTGGTTCCCCATTTCTTAATATCTTAAAATGAAGATTAAATTTCAAACCATGAAGCATTGGGGGACACTCAAACCACATTGAACCAAAGCAAGCTAATATATGCACCTGCATGCATATTAATAACGTATATGTATAAAATAAACAACACGCATAGCACTATATTCCTTGAAACATATTGATACTTTAATACTTAGTCTAAGATGGAATTTATGGCCTGGTGATGTAGCTTGGAATTGAGCCCCAGGAGTATAACGCCAAAGCGCATGGCACGCTTTTAACTAGTACTGTTCCGCCATATTTACTCTTCATTCTTTCGTTCCCATTTGAAAAAGGAAAACATTATTAGTTGTTTTGTTTCACAGAACCAGCAACTCAGTCACTTGCCCACAGTCTTGACTTGGACCAGCAAGGTGAGCCTTATGCAGTCAGCTTATCCACTGCAGTGTGCTGGCTCTAAAGATACCCAGTAACCGAGCTCGGTAACTCAAGGGTGAGACAAAGAAGAAGAAAGCCACCTTAGGCCTTGAAGTTGATTTTTAAGATGTCTTTTTCTTCAAACATTGTAGCATTAAAGTCACATGTGTCAGGGCTGGGGCTATAGCTCAGGTGCCTAGCATGCACAAGGCCCTGGGTTCAATTCCCAACACAGCCTAAAACAGATGTGGGGTTACTCTCCTATAACCCCATCACCCACAGAGTTAAAGTGTGTGGACCAGGAGTTCAAGGGCCCTCTGCTACAAAGGGGGTTTGAGGCCAGATTACATTACATGAGACACTATCTCTCAAAAAAAAAAAAAAAGAAGTCACATGTATCTAAATTGTGTTTGCACATACTTACAATGAGAATACCACTATGCACAAATAGGAGCCCACAGTTGACAAAGCTATTTCTACAGAACAAAAACAAAAAAAAAAAAGTAAGGCTGGGATAGAGCTCGGTGGAAGAGCATTTGTCTAGCATGTTCAAGGCTCTGAGTTTGATTTCTAGCACCAGGATCCTTATCTTTCATGGAAAGCGGAATACAGGGGGGGGGGGGGCATTAGATTTGGGCCATTTAACCCTTTCAGTTAAGTAGCATGTCTTTCTTTTTCATAGAATTACTCTCTATATATACATAAGTGCCTCTTGCTCTATCATGGAAAGTGAAAATTTTATTTATTCATTTATTTATTTATTTTCCTAGAGTTGAACCCAAGGGCCTCTCACATGCTAGGAAAGTATTTACCACAGAGCTATAGCCCCAGCTCTTTTCCAACTTTTAATTTCTTAAAGGATCTCAGTAAGCTTCCTAGGCTAACCCTCAACTCCCTATGAAGGCAAGGCAAGCCTTGAATTTGTGATCCTCCTACCATAGCCTCCCAGCTAACTATGATCACAGGCTTGCAGCATGGCCCCCTGATGAAGGTTAAAAACTGAGGACCCAAGGGTCTCTCCTCAGTTCAGTTCAGGAAAGACTCTTCAGAGTCCACTGCATGGGGAATGGCGTTTATCAGGGGCTCCCTTGCCCTTGTTCCAAGCTCGTAGTACTAGGATACACCAAATAAGCCAGCCAATAATCATTTTTGAACATCAAAAGATAAAAATAGGGGGCTGGAGAGATGGCTTAATGGTTAAGGTGCTTGTCTACAAAGCCAAGGGATCCTGGTTCGATTCTCTAGGACCTACATAAGCCAGATACACAAGGAGGCGCATGCATCTGGGATTTGTTTGCAGTGACTGGGAGCCCTGGTGCATCCATTCTCTTCCTCCCTCTCTCTGCCTCTTTCTCTCTCTCAAATAAATAATATACATAAAAAGAATACCCTTTTAAAAAATAAAATATAGGTGCTTTCATGCATAGCATATGAAATGACCTCTAAAATATAAAGTGACAGGGGGCTGGAGAGATGGCTTAGTGGTTAAGCACTTGCCTGTGAAGCCTAAGGACCCTGGTTCGAGGCTGAATTCCCCAGGACCCACATTAGCCAGATGCACAAGGGGGCGCACGCATCTGGAGTTCATTTGCAGTGGCTGGAAGCCCTGGCGCACCCATTCTGTCTCTCTCTCTCTCTCTCTCTCTCTCTCGCTCTCTCTCTCTCCCTCCCCCTCCCTTCCTCCTTCTCTTTCTCTGTCACTCTCAAATAAATAAATAAAAATAAACAAAATATGAAGTGACAGAAAGAAAAAGGGAAAACAAACGTGAGAAATGTTGGTGTTCCTTGAAGAGCTAGCTCACCATATTCTCTCCCCTACATCAGAGCTGCTACTCCTAGGGACATTCTGGGATGCTCGGAAGGCATCTCCTAGTTTATTGCCATGTTGATATTTCCTCTAAGGAAGAAACACATGGTCTCCGAGTAGAGTAGTAACCTAAAAGGGAAACATCTGGGAGCAGAGAGCAAGGAATCTGCCGGGCTGAGAAAGCAGTGACTACTGAAACCCGTGTGTGTGTATGTGTGTGTGTGTGTGTGTGTATGTGCGTGCGCTCGGTGGGTATCACCACGGATCAGGGAAAGTCCAGCCACTGGGGTTGGGGGTGGCACCCCTGGGACTCAGTGGGATTAGACTACAGATTCTGTTTATTGCTCAGATAAAGGCTGTTTCTTTCAGAGTACAGGAAAATTGGGAGCAGAATCAGAAGTCGAGAGCAACAAGGACATGGTTAGGAAGTAAACGTTATGTCCTGTCACAGAAAGTAGGAAAGATAAAAGAGCAAGCAAGCAAGACCACAGCTACTCCCCACGTTTCAGGTTCTAGAACAAGAGCCGGGACTGGAGAGATGGCTCAGCGGCTAGGGCGCTGGCCTGTGGAGCCTAAGGACCCAGGTTCTACTCTCCAGATCCCACGTGAGCTGGATGCACAAAGGTGAGGCAAGCGCAAGGCCTCACGTGCCCACTAGGTGGCGCAAGTGTGTAGAGTTCGACTTCAGTGGCTGAAGCCCTGCCAATTCTCTCTGTCTCTCTCTAAAATAAAAAATAATAATAATAAAACAGGAATCAGAGACCTCAATCCTAAACAACATCAGGCAAATCCAACTTGAAGCTTTTGCTATGAACTTGTCCTTTCTGCCTCCACTAACAAGCAAAGAGGTCTTTTGTTTCTGCCTGAACTGATGTGATTCTTCAAGTTTGTAGAAGGAACGTCTCGACCAGCTGAGTCAATACCGTTCCCTGATTGGGTGGTCTAAACCACGTGAAGAGCTGTAAAACTCTAAAGTTAGTTACGCATTAGTGACGCTAACACGGAGAAGAGGAGATGGTGCTGAGTTGAAAAGTTATCAAGGGCTAGAGAGATGGCTCAGCAGTTAAAGGTGCTTGCTTTCAAAGCATGAGGGCCCAGGTTCGATAACCCAGTACCCAAGTATAGCCAGATGCCCAAAGTGGTGCATGTGTCTGGGATTCACTTGCAGCAGCAAGAGGTCCTGGTGTGTCCACACCCCCTCCTCCATCCATCGCTCTCCCTCTCAAGTAAATAAATAAAACTTATTTTAAGAGAAAGATTAGACCAGGAACTCACTTAAAAGTGAAGAATGCATCCACCTTCAAAGCACCATGTTGGATCTTACAAATAGATAATCACCAAAGACATGCCTGAGACAAACTGGGTCAATCAATGAGATCCCTTAAACCAGCATGGAGACATACTTACAGTGCAGTAACCCAAAATAGCTGCGATGGCACAAAGCCTCAGCCCAACATGGGGGAGACTTCTTTGTAACTGCACAGATGGAGGCCCCATTCAGTTAACCTTCCACACGCTGTGCACTGCAGGCCAAGGCCGTGCACCCCTGGGGCAGTTACATACGCTGGCACGGAGACCCAGAAGACAGGGGTGGAGACCTCAGGTTAGGCGCTCATGATCCTCCCCACCCCTCCTTCGGTGAGCAAGTGTCAAAAAGTCTAGTCTTGAGGAACTTTTTCAAAGTATATTCTACTTATATGAGAGAGAGAGAGAGAGAGAGAATGGGTGCACCAGGGTCTCTAGCCACTGCAAATGAACTCCAGATGCGTGTGCCACCTTGTGCATCTGGCTTAGGTGGGTCCTGGAGAATAAAACCTGGGTCCTTAGGTTTCCTAGGCAAACACCTTAACTGCTGAGCCATCCCTTCAGCCCTTGATCTCTCTCTCTCTCTCTCTCTTTTTAAATATTTTTTTTGTTTATTTATTTATATGAGAGCCACAGAGAGAAGGAGGCAGAGAGAGAGAGAGAGAGAGAGAGAGAGAGAGAGAGAGAAAATGGGCGCGCCAGAGCTTCCAGCCTCTGTAAACGAACTCCAGATGTGTGCACCCCCTTGTGCATCTGGCTAATGTGGGTCCTGGGGAATTGAGCCTCAAACCGGGGTCCTTAGGCTTCACAGGCAAGCGCTTAACCGCTAAGCCATCTCCCCAGCCCTCTCTCTCTTTTTTTTTAATTAGTTACGTACACAACGTATACAGTCATGTTGGTACCATTGTTAGCCTCCTCCCTCCTCTGCAGGGACCCTCCTCGTTGGGGAATATGGGTCATGTAAGGTGGGGTTAGCCATCAGTTATGGGTAAGAGGCAATGTCTCTGTGCATAATGACCCAGCGTGTGGCTCTAACATTCTTTCCTCCCCTCTTCCGCAAATTTCCCTGAGCCATGTTGGGTTCATTTTAGGTCTGCTTCAGTGATGAGGTCTTAGGAGCCTCTGTGTCTCTGGATAACTGGTTTGATAGGAGTTGAGTATTCTCTGTGTCTATGTCCTTCACCCTTGTGCTGGTACCAGGCTAATATTTTTTTTTATTTTTATTTATTTATTTGACAGACAGAAAGAGGGAGAAAGAGAGAGAGACAGAATGGGCACACCAGGGCCTCCAGCCACTGTAAATGAACTCCAGACGCACACACCACCTTATGCATCTGGCTAACGTGGGTCCTGGAGAATCAAACCTGGGTCCTTTGGCTTTGCAAGCAGGCATGTTAACCACTAAGCCATCTCCACAGCCCCCTTGATGTCTTCTGTGAGTAGTTACACTAAGAACAAGAGTGCAACACAGCTGTTGGGAGCCGTGCACACCAGCACACTTAAAAGATGACTGCCTTAGGAATACCAGTTGCTAACTGCAAAGTTTGAAGATCATAATTTCTTCAAGTTCAAATTGCTTCATAAAGTATGGCTGAGAAAAAAATATATATATGTTGTAACACATATCTGAGTCATGTCTAATACTGGCACATCAAGAAATTAAGAAAAATCTAGCTAGGCATGGCAGTACATATGTGTAATCCCAGCATAACACATGGGCAGTTAAGGCAGGAGAATCATTAGTTCAAGACCTGTCTGGGCTCCATTGGAAGAGCCTGGTCTCTAAAACCCAAAAAAGAAAGACGAAAGAAATGAATAAAATCTAAATTAATGCTTGTTAACAGAATAAATTTACACTAGTGAGCACATGGACGACTGCAGAATGTCATCTGAAACAAGTATTAAAGGAGAAAAGAAAATATTAGTCATATTTCTTAAGGCTTTAAAAACCTCCAGAGAAGACACTGAAAGTCCTTTTCATAACTGAATTTAGACTGCCCACTTGAAAGAAAGTATATCTTTTGAAAGATGATTGTTTATATTAAAGTGCTGATTCAATCCAGAGCAATGGCTATCAGTGTTTTAAATAATTTATAATTGGTTAATGATAAATTAACTGGTACAATAAATCCCAATTTGCCAACACATCCTTGTCAGGAAATCAGATGTCTTCTTGGGGTGGCTCTGTTTGTTTAACATGGCTAAGTTTATGAAGCTTTTTTTTTTTTTTTTCACATACAGTATTTCATTTAACCCCACAGGTTCCTGACAAGTGCTATTGGCCTGTCTCTGCTGACAGAGAAAAGTCAAGCCAAAGCCAGAAGTTGAGTCCTGTGAAAAGCTTCACACAGAACTCAGATCCGACAATCCCCCGGGGAAGATCTGAGATGTGAAAATTAAAACAACTGCAAAGGTTTACTTGTATCAAGAAAACAGCCTAATGTTCAAGCATTTTTCATTAATGGGGTCCAGATGAGAATTATCAAGACCAGAAGACTAAAAACAGACATAAGAATAATAAAAAAGTAATAAAAATAATAAAGATTGGCAAATTTTGTTCTTCTCTAGAATGTTATGTTAGTGTTACACAGCAAGATTGTCTCAAAATAAGGTAAATAAAAGTAAGTGAATCAAGAGAAAAAGAACTTTGTTTCCTCCACATCTGGAGACTGTATGTCAGAGCGTGGTGTCCTCCAGAGCTGTTGTCCTTCCCATGTAGCAGGGGACACCTTCCAATGTCTGTGCCTCGTCCCTTGTGCGTCTATATCTGGGTTTCCTTCTGTTACTGGCACACCAATAGTACCTGAGGCCACCCTGAGAGGCTAACTCATCTCAATCTAACTCTTCTCTGTCTTCAGATTACTGAAAAATGTTTACTAACTATACAAATAATTTAGTGATGTTTGTGTTTTTAAATTTTATTTATGTGTGTGCGTGTGTGACTGTGTGTATACACAGGAACACCAGAGTCTCTCGTGTCATTTTGGGGTATCTGGCTTTATGTGGGTGGCCGGGGAATTGAATCCAGGCCAGTAGGTTTGTAAACAAGTACCTTTATCTGCTCAGCCATTACCCAGCTCCTAATATGTTTTTTAATTACCATATAAGGTATTCTTACGTTGTTTAGAAACAAAATTTATTTTTATAAGATTTTTTTTTCTTTTTATTTATTTATTTATTTGAAAGAGAAAGAGAAACAGAGAGAGAGGCAGATAGAGAATGGACACACCAGGGCCCCTAGCCACCGCAAAGGAACTCCAGGTGCATGTGCCACCTTGTACATCTGGCTTACATGGGTCCTGGGGACTTGAACCTGGGTCCTTTAGCTTTGCAGGCTAATGCCTTACCCACCAAGCCAACTCGCCAGCCCACAAAATTTATTTCAGTAGCTTGTCCTCTACCAAGCTCCCCCTCTTTCCTTGTTCCCACGTATCCCCCTCATCACCATCTTCTTTTCTCTTTTTTTTTCACATTCCTCCCTCCCTTCCTGAGAATTATTTTTGATCCTCTCTTGGTCTCCATTCTAGGCTACCTTCTTAAAGACACTACTCCCAAATGAAGTCACATTTTTGATACTAGGGTTAAAATTTTAACATATGGACTGGAGAAAGCCAGGCATGGTGGCCCACGCCTTTAATCCCAGCACTCAGGAAGCAGAGGTGGGAATTCCAGGGCAGCCTGGGCTAGAAACTGAGACCTTCCTTACCTCAACAAACAAACAAAAACAAGACCAAAAACATATAGGTTGGAGAGATGGCTTAGTAGTTAAGGCACTTGCCTGCAAAGCCAAACACCCAGGGTCAATTCCCCCAGGAAGGACCCGCATAATCCAGATGCACAAGGTGGCGCATGTACCTGGAGTTTGTTTTCAGTGGCCAGAGGCTCTTCAGTGATGTCTTAGAACACACCTAAGTTAGAAGAGACCATAGGAGTTTTCCACGCAATTTGTCCAGTTCTCTGGTTACGAGTGTGAACGTGCACGCTTGCTTGTGCGTGATGTTTTCAGTTTGTTTTTAATCCTGGCTCCCCCTGCTTTTTGGGGCTTTTTTGGAAACAGGTTAACAGTAACATTTTCCTCTTATTTGCGACGTGGCCTGGATGCCTCATCTTCTGTGAGTCCGAATGGGCTCGTTTCTCATATCTAACTTCGCACTCTCATAGAAGTCACTCCAGTAACAAACAGTGGTGGAAATGAAACAGCCTCTACTTGAAACTCATTGCACAATTCTTGCCTTCCATTCTAAACAGACGTCAGCCAGAGAACAATCACTTCTTTTGAAGTTTATTTACCGTCCCCAGCTTTCACATGGCAAAGTGGTTGTTAGCACTAATTAGTTTATCTAGCCATAATTTTTTTTCAACTATAGGTAACAGCATCCCATTGAAAGAATGGAATTGCATAAAAGGGTAAAATTTTATTTTTTTTTTTTTTGAAAAAAAGCAGAAGCATGATGTGACCGACTACTTTTATTGGGCTTGAGTTGATATTTTATCAAAGAAAATTGTCATTGGTTTTATGGAGTCTGTTAACTTTTAACCAGCAAGATAAATTTGTTTTCTTTCTTTCCGCTGCCTTATTCGCTGGCTTGCTGCCTCCCTCCTTGCTTTGCTGAGCCCTCACGTGTTTTAAAATTAAATTATATTCTCCTCCTCCTATCTAGACCTCAAAGTTTTATAAATCTAAACTTTAATTGCTATAATTTAATATATCCTCCACTCAACTGTCAGAAGGAACATGCCTGATTGTCTTTAAATATACCCGTGACTTCATAAAAATGTAAAATAAAATTGATCTACGTGTACATCGAGTGGCAGATCAAAATTGATATCCTGTAATTATGGAGCAGAAAGATTACTCAAGTGAGGGTGAGGTTGGCTATAGTGTGACTTTAAATGACTGTGGGGAGAGCTTGGGGGATCCAGGGAGCAAAGATAAAAGAGTAACTTCAACTCCCAATCCAGACAAGGACCTTGAACGTATCAACAAGCTGTCTTTTTCCTCTCACCTTCATTATTTTCCCTGCCTGTTGGCTTGGACTACTGAACAGAAGTATTGCCCCAATAATTTACTTCCACTAATTGAAACTTTATGTGGTATGAATTTATGCTTAACTTGGTACTCTATGCAAGGTTACTACACAAACTGTACTTTTATATAAGATTGTAGATGTGTGGGGACTTGATTAAACTTATTAGATAGGCAACTTGAGGCCAAATGTTTCAAGAAATGCCATTTGCATGTAAATATCATGCCAACTACTGTTGATCTCCTAGTTTTCACTGAAGGTTGGCCAACCCTATGACCAGAGTGTGCATTATTCTGCATTAAGACCATTACCTCTCATTAAAATTCTTTTAAAACCCCAATGTTTTATTCTCAGAGTGAACTGGCTAAGTTAATAATAATTTGTAGTGTAAAGTAACAAGGCTGGGTTCCTTAAAAGTTTTCTGTGAATCCCACAGTGTTATTTGGCTATGGATTTAAAAGCACTCGATCTAATGCCACATTACATTCTCATGATTATTTTAACAAAGAACAAAGAATTACTCTCGGCTTCTCCCTTGCTTCTTTTCTGTCTGCCACAGTGCCTCGCTTTCTGCCGTTGTTGAATCTGTCATTTTTCATCTCTCCAAAGCGTCTTACACACGTCTTCATCTTTCAACAATCTTTGTGATGCGACATGTTTGTTTTCTTTTCTAGATCCCCCTTAGGTGCTCCCTCCTTTTTGTGTGTGACAGCCAAGAATTTTAAAGCGTGAAAGCATAACTCACAAAATTTGATTGGTGTCCTAGAAGTCCTGTGAAAAAATACATTCCCACTGCCGCAAAGGCATCGAGGAAGGGACCGACTGACAGGGGCTCCTGTCAAATGAGGCTGTTTGTGAAGATAAAGGCCAGAGCGCACCCTAACCCAAACCCCAAGAACAGACTACGTGGCTATTTCAGTTGGATAATCCAGGCCCTGCTTCCTGCCTCCGTAAGATTGGGGGCAGATGTCAAACAGCTGTTTCTCTGTTACCCAGAGCTGGCTGCACTAAGAAAGGCCAAATGCTCACCCCTGCACCATACATAATTATTTCTCTCAGGACACAAGCGAGTACACAGAGTAAAGAACCGATCACCAGTAGATGATGTCAGCGCACGCTGGTGATCAACACTAGTGCGCAATATCAGCTCCATCCTACACCATTTACCACAGACAGGGGTTTTTCAATGTGAATTCCAAGAACTGCCGTGGTCCATTTTACTTCAAGGCTGCAGGTACGTTCCATTCTCTAACTCTTGTTATTTTTTTTTTTAAACAAAGTTCTGTTTTTGTTACCGCCATAATCCACTTTTCAACATTAGGGAGTTTTCCAAAAGGATAGTCATGTCGGTTCCAAGTGAGGGTAGAATTTTTTTGTATTATACTATTTCTGTATTATACTATTCTCACCCATTTCTTCATTAGTTAAAGACAGAAAGAAAAAAAAAAAACAGACAGAAAATGACACTGAGGGTTTGGGGAGATGGCTCAGTCAGCGGAGTGTTAATCACGCAAACACTAGAACTGAGATACATGAGGACCGCAGTACGCATGTAAAAGCTGGGTATTGCAAGGAATACTGTGCCGACGGGGACAAAATTATTAATTCTAAACTTTCAGTTCTTATGGGATTACAAAAGATAGCACTGTAGACGGGCGTGGTGGCACACGCCTTTAATCCCAGCACTTGGGAGGCCGAGGTAGGAGGATCGCTGTGAGTTCGAAGCCAGCCTGAGACTACAGAGTGAATTCTAGGTAAATCTGGGTTAGAGCGAGACCCTACCTCAAAAACAAACAGGCAATAATAATAATAATAATAATAATAATAATAATAATGATGATAAAGCATTGTACCAGTTTTCCTACTTGGCAAAATTATGAGACAGCATGTACCAAATAAAGCTCACCAGGAGAGACTTATACCAGCTACTCCATCCAAAATAATTTTATTTTGAGTGAGAGACAAAGAGGGAGAGAACAAGAGAGAGAGACATAAAGAGAGAGAGAAAGGAATAAAGGGCACCGAGGATCCTGTTCTCTAGCTTCTTGCCCATACAAAAACACGATTAAACAATTTTAGTGGATTTTTTTTATTATTTAGAAAATGTTCTCAATGATCTTCCAAATTTCATCTTGATAAGAACCAGAAGACACAAGAAAGACCGAGTCTTTATCCTCATGAAGAGTTCTAGAAAGATCTGCGTGTACATGCATGAGTGTGTTTATGTGTGTATCGCATGTGTTTGTGTTCACGCATGTTTGTTAGTTACCCTCTTTTCTCATTTCTGGGACAAAATGCCTATTTTTTTTTTTAAGAAATGGGGAGGTCAGAGAGATTGCTCAGCAGTTAAGGCACTTGCTTGCAAAGCCTAACAATCCAGTTCAATTCCCCAGTACCCACATAAAGCCAAATGCACAAGGTGGCACATGTGTCTGGACTTTATTTGGAGTGGTTAGAGGACCATTTTCACGTTCTCTCTCTCTCTCTCTCTAATAAATATATAGATAAGTAATAAGTATATATACAGAGAGGAAGGAAGGAAGGGTTTATTTCAGTCCACTATGGTGGGAAGGAATGACAGCAAGAGCCTGAAGCTGAGGCCATGGCACCCACAGTAGGGGGTAGAGAGAGGAAGCCTGGTGCTCAGCCAGCCTCTCCATTTCATCCAGTGCAGGACCCCAGATCATGGAATGGTGCAGCCCACAGTAAAGATGGGTCTTCTCTCCTCAATTCACCTAATAAAGATAGCAGCTCTTAGGCAAACCCAGAAGCTAACCTAATCTACATAATGATTCCTTACTGGCATTTCCAGAAGCTAGTTTTCTGGGTGATTCTAGGTCCTGTCCTGACAGTCATTGTGTTGGTTTGTGTGTTTTGAGTTGGTATGCATGTGTCCTGTCCTGTCCTGACAGTCATTGTGTTGGTTTGTGTGTTTTGAGTTTGTATGCATGTGTCCTGTCCTGTCCTGTCCTGACAGTCATTGTGTTGGTTTGTGTGTTTTGAGTTGGTACACATATGTCCTGTCCTGTCCTGACAGTCATTGTGTATGTTTGTGTGTTTCAAGTTTGTATGCATGTGAGCATGTAAATGTGTGTGTATGTGCGTTTGTGTGCATGCTTGTTCATGTGTGCATATGCATGGAGAGGCCAGAGGACAATCTCAGGTGTTTGTCCACATGAAAACTGCCCACTTTTGTGGAGATACAGTTTCTCATTGGCCTGAAGGTCAATAACTAGGCGAGGTTGGCTGACCATCAAGCCCTGGGCTCCTCCTGTCTCCACCTCCCTAGCCCATGGAATATTTTGTTAGTGTTTTCAATCAACAAATCACCATATTAATGATCCTCCTGGTAAATGAGGTAACACCGTGGGACTTTTCAGTGGACAGCAATAAAAGTCCACTCAAACTTGTTCAAGGGAAGGAGAACTCAGAAATGGGATGCACCGTTCTCTCGGAGTTGCCAAATACAGAAATGTATTTGAGAATTGACCAAAAAAAAAAAAAGTTAAAGAACTTATTTGTGAGTTCAAGCCCAGCTTTCCTCCCATGGCCGTCTCTGTTCTCCCAAGGGCTCCTGTAGGGTGGCCATTACTAACCCCAGGTCCAGCTTTTCTCCTGTGTAGGCTCTCCTCCCCCTTCCTCCCCCTCCCCAAACCCTGCTCTTTGATTCAGGCCCAGCATTTCTCTAGAACGCTGTCTATCTTTCAATGCTCTGGTAGGTTAGCTAGCAGGCAAGTTCAGGAGCCAGATTTCCCCGGGCTAACTCTCCATTTCCACCTCTTCCCCCACCACACACACAGTGCTTGGTTGGCCAGGGAGACCCGTGAGGTCCCCCAAAACAATGTAGGCCATTGCCAAACACTTGGTTACACAACAGAGCTAAAAGGTAAGACCCCTGTTGCTGAAGATGTCACAGGCTTCTAACCCACGTGGAAACAGAGAGGAAAGCCAACCGTCTCCTGGGAAACCTTCATGGCACTGGAAAGTGCTATGGGAGCTACTATGTGCAAATGGTCACCAAGCACATGAACGAGCGGGTGATCCTTGCAAGCCACACAATCTACCGCACGGACAAGAAATACACACCTGCACAATAAAGACACACAGCCTATGTGGGTAAAGAGCTGCCCTCCGATTGGACATAAGACCTGCTCCGTGGGAGAGAACCTGTAACTGGTACTGGAAACCAGGTCAATGCCCCACAGGCAGGAAGCTTACAACCCCCAGAGAGAAGCCCCTATCGTTCTCTGGACAAATTGAGTGGGTATCCCCATCAAAATGTCTCTCAAAATTACATGCATACCCTCCTGAATCAGAGCTGTCCTCACCCTTGGTTGGAGAATCTGCTTTATTTGACAGATGGCAGAGAATACTGGGGAGACCCAAGATCCATCAAGACAAGACAAGCCAGCCCACTGCCCACCACACGATGTGCCACCTCTATCATATTCACTGGGGCCCAGAACAATCTACAGAGGAAGCAGTGACCGGCACTGCTCCCAGTGCTAGCTTGACAACCCCCTCAGGGAAACAGCGACAAACATGGTGGGGAGTGGAGACACGTCATAACACAAATACAGAGGCTGCGGAGAACTCAACACTAAAAACAAACTACTAACACTCCCACCGAGGCTCATGGACTATTGTGGAAGGTGGGAGTGAGACTGTAAGAACCATAGGGTGGGTAGAAATATCCTGAGGTACAGCAGGACCCCCCCCCCCCGAGACTGATGGAGAGCCAAATTACCTGAGTGAGCAGCAAGGACCCTACTGAAGAACACCCTCAGAGAAATGAAGACCAGGGCAAAGGGACACAAGACTATGATCTATGTCTATAAATGTCTCTCTCTCTCGTTCTCTCTATATATATACAGAGAGAGAGAGAGAGAGAGAGAGAGAGAGACATATATATATATATATATATATATATATATATATATATATATACATAATGTCATATATATGACATTGTGTATTATATTATATAACATTATATGCATTACATATAGTATAACACTTATATACATATACATGTGTATATACATTCTTATGTATTTTGCATAGATATTTCTGCATATATATTTTTGTATTTATACACAAAAAAGATACACCGTTTGTTTCTGACTCCTTTCCCTATATCAAACTGCAGTCACATTTTTTTTTTCTTGAAAATCATCCATCTGTTTTTAATATGTATTTCACTGATCAGGTCAATGCCATACTCTAAGCTGGACAGTGTCACAAACATGAGAGATTTATAAGAAGTCTGTTGTCTTCCACTTTTTTTTGTTTTGTCTTTTTCCTTCAACACTTTCTTAATCTCAGGCTTTATTAACTGAGGTTGCCACAAAATACCCTAAAACCCCATGCTAATGGGTAATTCAAAATTTAAAACAAAATTTGATTTTCTCGTTATTTTACATTTATATTTATTCATTTTATTTATATGTTATATTTATATTTATTAATGGAAATTTTCTCTTTATTTTATATTTCTGGAGGCCAGAGGGTGAAATTACTGATCCACTCAGAAAACTTAAATCATCTACCTCCTGCCATATCCAATATTCAGCCTGGACTGAATTTTATATGCAAAATATACAAGCGCACCCATCTTATTACTATGCAAATTTGCGTTTATCTTTAATAAATGGTAAAACGATACTTATCAAAAATTGTTGCAAAGTAAGTTTTTCTATGATTTACTCTCCAAAAACAATATTTCCTTGAATGATAAAGTCTTTATTTCTTCCCAGCATTCTAGTACTCCTAACCAAATCCTAACAACTATTTCCCTTCTTTCACTGCAGTCTCTGTGTAGTTCTCTTGTCCACGTGGCTTTCATTTGCTCTATGTCCTTAGGGACACATTGACGCCTGTCATTTCTTTTAAATATACTTTATTTATTTATTTGCAAGACAGAAGGCGCCACCTTGTGTTTCTGGCTTACATGGGTCCTGGGGAATCAAACCTTGGTCCTTTGGCTTTGCAGGCAAATGCCTTAACTGCTGAGCCATCTCTCCAGCCCTTGACACCTGCCTTGATAGACTCTTTCCCTCCCATTGGTGTGTTTGTTGGGAATGAAGCTCTCCTCCTAACTATTCACTTACTCACATATTCACTCAAACACTGTTTTGCCTAAGAAACTCCTTCCAACACAGAAACCAGACAGGAAACCTGCTCAGCAGTGTCTTATGAATGTTGCTTCCTGTTCTATCCGCTAATTCTACTTATGAGCCATGAAAACACATGCGTGCACACAAACACCTATGCATGTATGTTCACAGTTTTCTACATCACAGCCACATATGGGAAGAAGCCAAGAGTCCACATCTAGTTAAATGCACACGGTAGGACACAGTGTGGTAGCTCATGCCTGTGATCCCAGCACTTGGGAAGCTGAGGCAGATGGCACCATGAGTTCAAGGTCAGCCTGGTCTACACAGTGAGTTCAGAGTAGCCTGGGCTACAGAAAGATACTCTGTCTCAAAAGGTAAAATACTTGGCCAGGTGTGGTGGCGCACGCCTTTAATCCTAGCACTTGGGAGGCAGAGGTAGGAGGATCACCATGAGTTCGAGGCCACCCTAAGACTACATAGTGAATTCCAGGTCAGCCTGCGCTAGAGCAAGACCCTACCTCGAAAAGCAAAACAAACAAAAGAAAAGATAAAACAGTTAAATGCCCCCAAAGTAAAACACTGTGCTACTAATATATCAGCAATATAGATAAGTTGCTAAAACAGTCTGTTGATTTATAGAAACTAGACCCGCCCCCCCAAAAAAAATCTCTGGGTGATACAATTCCATTTACCAAACCTTCAAGAAAGACAAAACAACAGTGGCAGAAAGCAGATCATTAATTTCCGGGGACTAGAGGTGACAGAGGACACCCAAGGGGGCAGAAGTAGCTGTGTGGAGTGATGCAGATGTCCCTATCATACTTGGGTGGTCATGACATGGCTGCATTCACTCGTCAGAACTCAGCAATCAGGGCTGGAGAGATGGCTTAGCAGTTAAGGCACTTGCCTACAAAGACAAAGGACCCAGGTTCAATTCCCCAGGACCCATGTAAGCCAGGTGCACATGGCACATGCATCTGGAGTTCGTTTGCAGTGGCTGGATGCCCTGATGTGCACATTCTCTCTCTTTCTCTGTCTCAAATAAATAAATTAATTAAATATTTTTTAAAAACCTCGGCAATCATACAACGAGTGGGTCTTATTACATGTTCATTATTATCCCATCCTAAAATAAGTGCACAAGCCAAACCCACAGTCTATAGCTGTCGTCTTTAAGGTCTCTGCATTGTATTATGTAATGAGAGCTGGGGCCTTGGTTTCACAAAGCTGGCAGAAATGCCATGAAGAAGTGTTGTGGACTCATGACGGGCATCCATTACCTGAAGACTGGAACGCCTTCCTTTGGAGGATAAGAGTTTCTGATGAATTTCAGATGTTCGCATCACTGACCTCGGCATGGAAGCAGAGTTCAACCTCAGAGAGGAAAGGGGAGCATTGGGAGATGAGGGGACGTCTTGCTTCCCCTGAGGGGAGGCATACACAAAGAAAGTTTAAGAATATTGGGGGCTGGGGAGATGGCTTAGCGGATAAAGTGCAAGCTGGGGGACCTCAGTTCAGATTTCTAGACCCTGTACACAAGCTAGAAGCTTTGGGGGGGGGGGGGGCTGCTGTAATCCCAGCACACACGGCGAGAAGGGAGGACGAAGAAGGAGGGTTTCTCAAAAGCTCATGGACCAGACAGGCTGGTAAACAGTGAGAGACTCTGCCACAAAAGAGGTGGATGGCAAAACTCAACATCCCACGTCCCACCCTCCCCCCCACACACACACATTCCATGACACATGCACACCTGCGCTCACACATACATATGAATATATCAAAAATGAAGTTGAGGGCTGGAGAAATGGATTAGCGGTTAAGGCACTTGCCTGTGAAGCCTAAGAACCCATGTTCCACTCTCCAGATCCCACAGAAGCCAGACACACAAAGGTGAGGCAAGCGCAAGATCGCACATGCCCACTAGGTGGCGGAAGCGTCTGGAGTTCGATTGCAGTGGCTGAGGCCCCGGTGCCCCAATTATCTCTCTCTCTCTCCCCCACTGATTTTCTCTCTCTCAAATAAAAGTTTTTTTTTTTTAATTTTAATTCATCGTGTAAACTCAATGTTGCTCCCTTCTCCCCAGTTGTATTAATTTTGTACAACTGAATCAAAGTAGCATGATCCAGACTTTCCTAAGGTGGTCTTGACAGCGCAGTGAGGTACCATTAAAAAATGCAGGATCGGGTTCGCATACACACCCGTAACCTCAGCAGCTAGGAGACAGAGGCAGGAGGATTAGGAGTTCAAAGCCACCCTCGGCTAAATAAATTCCAGACCAGCCTGGACCACATGAAAATCTTCCCATTGACCAGATTTCTTTAATGACTATTTACAGTGAAATTTTCCTTAGTCCGAGGTGGTCATGCTTTGGAAAGAGTAAGCTACTTCACATTTGCAATTTTCAGAATGTACTAGAAACTCCAAAAGTCGTAAAAGCCCAACAGATTCTAATATTAGTGACATGAATTCTTCTAGCCTTAATATCTTTTCTGGACATGAGTCAAGATGAGATGATAAAACACCCTAATCAAGAGCATGTATTTTCCATTGCAGAAGAGGTGGTGGAAAGAATGTAAGAGCCAAAGGACAGGGAGGAATGCCTTGCAATGCTGTTTTCCGGACACAAAGTGGCCGTGGCCGTGGCCGTGGCGCTCATCACCCCTCGGTGCCTGACACTACCTACACAGGACCTGCGTAACTGAAGGGGAACAATAACGTCCAAATAGAAGAGAAACTAGTTGAAAGAGGGAAGGATTTAGTGGGGGAGATACTGGGAGGGGGGGAAAAGAGGGTGGTGGGATCATGGCATGTTGTCTATACAAGAACAGGTATTTGACATGATGGCTTGCTTGCTTTTTTCTGTGGCATGTATGTGGGTGTGCATTTGTTTGAAGTTGTCCACATTTTTAAATATTGTATTTATTTATTTATTTGTAAGAAGAGAGAGATGAGGGCTGGAGAGATGGCTTAGCGGTTAAGCACTTGCCTGTGAAGCCTAAGGACCCTTGTTCGAGGCTCGACTCCCCAGGACCCACGTTAGCCAGATGCACAAGGGGGCACATGCGTCTGGAGTTCGTTTGCAGTGGCTGGAGGCCCTGGCGCGCCCATTCTCTATCTATCTCTATCTGCCTCTTTCTCTCTTTGTCTGTCTGTCACTCTCAAAATAAATAATTAAAAAAAAAAAAAAAGAAGAGAGAGATGAGAGGGGGAGGGGGAACAGAGGGGAGAAATGGGCTTGCAAGGGCCTCTTGCCACTATAAATGAACCCCAGAAGCATGCACCACGTTGTGCACATGGATATATGTGGGTCCTGGGGAACCAAATCCAGGCTACTTGGCTTTGAGAGCAAGTGCTTTTGACTACTGAGCCATTTTCCCAGCCCCTATCATTTATATTTTTAACTTGAGTATTTACCTGTTTGGAAAATACATGTTGTCCTTTCTTTGAAGCTTTTTATTTGAGTTTGAAGAGTTAAATTCAGTGGCATTCAACATGTAATTGTCAACAACTGCTTTGTGTAAGGTGCTGCTCCGGGGGCATACGTAATTGAGGGTGGCTCCTTTGACGATGATACAGAGGGTGGCACCTCTATAAGGAAGAAACACACTGAAAGTGACTACAGGGCTGGAGAGATTGCTCAGCCATTAAAGCGCTTGCCCATGAAGCCTAACGACCAGAGTTCCATTCCCCAGCACCCATGTAAAGCCAGATGCGTAGTGGCACATGCGTCTGCAGTTCATTTATAGTGGCAAGAGGCTCTGGTGTGCCCAGTCTCTCTCTCTCTCTCTCTCTCTCTCTGTGCTGGGTGCACCAGGGTGGTGGCCCAGGCCTTTAATCCTAGCACTCAGGAGTCTGAGGTAGGAGGATCGCTGTGCATCTGAGGCCAACCTTAGACTAATTCCAGGTCAGCCTGGGCTAGAGCAAGACCCTGCCTCAAAAAAAAGAAAAGAAAGAAAGAAAGAGAGAGAGAGAGAGAAAAAGGGAAAACAACTACAATTAATACAAGAAAATAAGCATCTAAAAGTATGCAAATTTTTTCTAAAATATAGAATAATGCAATTAATTTCAGAAAAATCAATGTCAAAATTTTAAATGAGACTTTGTTACTTGTCTTCATTATATATTCCATAATTAAATATTTATATTTTTAAATATATACATACATTTCAAATATATGAATCAGAAATTTAATTACATATAATGAAAGGTTCGTTATATACAAAACTACATATTTATCCATCAAAGGTTCCTTTGGAGTTGCTACTCACCTGACACCCAACTGTGGTCCAAGAATGAGTGATGTCACTGAATGAAGAAGGTGTGGCTGTGTCCTTGAAATGTTCAATTGTTTACATAAATAATCCAGCACAATGCTCTAAGCATTATAAACACAATGAAAATATGCATAGTTGAGGGTACAAAGGACAACACTTCTATTTCTGATTCACGAAAGCTTTTGCAGTCAATTTACTTTAACGAAATGTTTAGACCAGGCAGAGGAGCAAGGCGGGGTTAGGCTTGGGATGAATTTTGTAGGAAGCACCATCAACATATACCGACAGGTTAAAAGTCGGATATGAGAGGATAAAGATAATCCTACAGGTTTATGGAACTGGAAAAAACTAAGATTTGTTGATCTTTGCTGCGTAACAATTTGCCCCCAAATGTAATGGTTTAAACAAGACATGGTTTTCTCAGTTCTGTTGGGCAGGTTGTCCCAGCAATGAGGAAGTCACTGATAAACTGTCTGCTATAGCTTGCTAATACAAACTTCTATCGTTCGGCACACCCGCTTCTCGGCTGCTGTGAGCAAAGGTGCTATGAACACAGGCATGCACATGTCTCTGTTCAGATCCCTGCTTCTTGTTCCTGCGGGTCTTCCCCCAGAAATGGAGCGGGTGCATAGTGAGGGGACCCTGATTCTAAGGTCCTGTGGATCTGCCATCCTGATGGGCATTGCGGCTACAGCGTGCCACACACTCACTCGCCAACACACGGCACCTGGGTTGTTATTTGTTTGCTATGGTGGTTATCCTCTTTCTTTGTAATACGTGACTGTAGAAAATGTCTGGAAATATTTCTCTACAAACAAGATAAATCCTAGTATGCCTG
The DNA here is from genome assembly GCA_036346955.1 of Dipus sagitta. Lineage (NCBI taxonomy): Eukaryota > Metazoa > Chordata > Mammalia > Rodentia > Dipodidae > Dipus > Dipus sagitta. The sequence goes on along the minus strand of CM070789.1, from coordinate 3,760,119 downwards.
TTGCTAATCAAACTGACACCATTAAGAAGGGAGAGTGATGATGGGGGCAACAGTAAAAACACAACTCTTATTTTCATTTATTTATTTGCTTATTTATTTATTTATTAAGATAGAAAGAGGCAGAGAGAGAAAATGAGTATGCTAGGGTTTGCAGCCACTGCAAACTAACATCAGATGCATGCACCACCTTGTACATCTGGCTTACATGGGTCCTGGGAAACCAAACCTGAGTCCTCTGGCTTTGCAGGCAAGCGCCTTCAATGCTGAGCCATCTCTCCAGCCCTGAAGCACAGCTCTTACAGAACTGGGTTTACTGTGTCAGAAAGAATGTGAACAATTACTCACACCAGAATATACAGGTAAAACTTGCAGGTAGAGTCCTTGACTTGATTGTAGAAATAATGTAGAAAGTATCTTTTGAGTTTCTCTGTTCATTTTCTGATTCCTACCATTTAGCCCCAGACTATTTCAGTGTACTTAACAAATGTTTCTTACGGTAAAAACAATCCTACTCTAGTAGTCAAAGCTCACTACGAATAGCCCAGATGGACACTCAATATTCACCAAGTCCAGTCGATGGGCTTAACAGATTCTTAAAATGTTTTGAAATTACTCGTGTAAATAAATTTTGAAACAAAAACACACTGCCAAATTTCTCTTCTTCAGCTCTCTTAACAATCAAAGGTTAAGAAGAAAACAAAAGAAGCCTTGTAATAATGCTGATTTATCTGCAACCTGATGCTTTTAACTAACAGAGGAGGAAAGCAAGCTAAACAGAGGAAAGCAAGATAAATGTGGATATTGTTTGCTGGATTTCTGATAACTTATCATAGGCAAGCTGGAGAGTCCTATCTAAGTGATAGGAAAAAATATAAATATGGTGTGCATAAACATATATACACATATATTTATCTGTAATCTTTAATCTCTAATCTTTATATATCTGTGTGTGTGTGTGTGTGTGTGTGTGTGTGTGTGTTTAGTGTTAGATAAGAATAGTGGGTGGAGGGCTGGAGAGATGGCTTAGTGGTTAAGCGCTTGCCTGTGAAGCCTTAGGACCCTGGTTCAAGGCTCAATTCCCCAGGACCCACGTTAGCCAGATGCACAAGGGGGCACACGCATCTGGAGTTCGTTTGTAGTGGCTGGAGACCCTGGTGCGCCCATTCTCTGTCTCTCTCTATCTGCCTCTTTCTCTGTCTGTTGCTCTCAAATAAATAAATAATAAACAAAAAAAATATTAAAAAAGAAGAATAGTGGATGGGGGAAATGTGATTTTAAATGAAAAACAAATCTCACTAAATCATGCACAGAGCTCGGGACACAAACTAAAAATTTATACATTATGCTAGGCCAGGGCAAGTGCTAACTGATAGCTGCATGACAGCGTAACTATGGAAGAGGGGATAGCTGGGCTGTCCAGCATAAACAATACATTCCAGGGATCCAAACTATGTAGCTTCCCACATGGGACATCTGACCCTGCTGGCCTGAACACTGGGCCAGTCCCTCAGCAGAAGTTCCCCCGATGCCAAACACAGAAGGAACAAGTTCAGAGCAGATCCTTAGCTGTGGCCCACTTCAACAAACACTGACCAAATATTTTATACTGAAAATACACCCAACAGTAAACAGGCAGCATGAACAATTAAATGCACAGTTCTCTGTCTGTTTTTTTTGTTTGTTTGTTTTTTGAGGCTAGCCCAACAGACTGGCCCCCTTTCCTTATGAGAGGGAATGAGAGTGAGAGCAAGAGAGAGAGAGAGAGTTGGCATGCCAGGGTCTCCAGCTACTGTAATTGAACTCCAGACATGTGCGCCACCTTGTGCGCCCGTGTGACCCTGCGTGCCCGTGTCACCTTGTGCACCTGGCTTCCGTGGGACCCGGAGAGTCAAACATGGGTCCCCAGGCTTCGTAGGCAAGAGCCTTAACCGCTGAGCCATCTCTCCAGCCCTTGTCTCTCCGTTTTTATATACAGCTTCTAACTTCTCCTTCCACTCTGAACTAAGAGAAAAAGACCTGCTCATTATTACATAAGTACATATCACGGAGGGGAAACAGCACATGAATTTACTAAATATCTAAGTTCAGCACCACAACCCCTTCCAAGTGCCTCCTAACAGGTGTGGCCCGTCTATAATCACTGGCACATCCAGTGAGCACACTGGAACCCCTTCTTAACTTGGGGTGGCTGACTCTCAGCCTGCGCCTGGTCCTATACTACTCCCGTAAGTTCTCTTTCCTTCCTCCTTCTTATCCAGTACATGTTTGCCAGTGGTTTGCCCAAAAAAAAAAAAAAAAAAAAAAACCTCTGCTTTGCTACAGGGTCACATGTGTCTATTTTTAAAATCACACTTCCAGTGGATCCTGGTGATGCAGTCCTGTCATTTCAGCACTTGAAGGTAAAGGCAGGATGATCATGAACTGAAGATCATTCTTGGCTACAGAGTAAGTTCAAAGCCTGGGCTACATGGGAACTTAGCTCACACACACAAAAAAAAAAAAAGTGCATTTCCAGTTGTTTTGTCTCCTATTCCTCAGTATCCATCTTCTCCTGAGTTTACTAGTCATTTTCTATGATGTCTCTACTTTCTTCCTCCTCCACCACCTTTCTTTCTTTTTCTGTCTTCCTCCCTCCGTCTCCCTCCCTCTCTCTTCTTCTTACTCCCTCTGCCCTCCAATCTTTTCCTCCTCTCTCTCTCTCTCTTTGTTTTTTCTCTCTCTTCCCTCCCTCCCACTATCTCCTCTGCTCTATTCTTACCTCCTTCCTGTCTCTCCTCCTCTCTGTCTCCCATACAGGCCTCCTGAAGTGAAACATGTATGAAGCCTCATTGGCAGATTCTATGACCGACTCATCTCTGTGGATATCCCCTGCTTTCAATTCATTCCTGGGTGCTTTCTCACACTGGCCTTCCCCTGGTCTGTGCCTGCTTCTTTTCTTGACTACTCTCCCCAGGACATCCTGTGAGATGCTCTGGAAAATGATTGATCCCATGCAAGGTGCCTGCACAAGGCCAACTATCTGTCCATCCATTTCTCCAGCCACCCTCTCCCTCTTTCTTCTTCCCCATAAACACACACCCTGTGAGCTATTCGGTTTCTAAGGAGGACTCATAATAGCATTTGTGACAAAAGTTTTGGGGCTTTGACATTTCTTTAAAAGCCCTCATGATGACTCATGTTGTAATTCTGATGGATGAGGTTGTCAGAGAGGTTTTAATTTTGACCTCTTCTGTGTCTTTCCCATTCTGTCACCGTCACACTAATGACTGTTAAAATGCCCCCACAAGACAGAAGACCAGGAAAACAAAGACAAGAGCCAAAGAATTGCAAAGTTCCAACTGAACAAATATTCCACATATTTGCCAAAAACGGTATTGGGTTAGTTTACAAATGTTTGAGCACTATGAGAATCTCCAGAGGAGGAAAAGAGATAACCTTTGACCATAACAATGAGATACTCTGTTCATGATGTCACTAGCCACTTACTACAACTTTTAAAGATTAACCACTCTGGGTTAATCTTACTTAGGAATGTCCACAAATTTATTTACCTATGAATGAAGTGGAGGTTTTAAACATGATGTGTTATCACACCAAGTTTAAAATGTATAAACATGTAAAGCAGTATCAGACTCCTTTTTAAAGAAATCAGAAAAAAAATTTCAAGTTCTTACTCTTTTTTTTTGAAAGCTGTCCATGCTTCCTTGCTGATAAAGGAATATAATTGTTTACTTATATGTAATTGACCTGAAAAGCCTACTATAGAAATTCTATAATGAATAATAGCACTGTTATCTACCCATTACTAAGACCCTAGCTATCTCCTCTTCACCCCACGAAGGGGCTCATTGGCTATAGAAACTGTGTGGCCTTCATCGGTTGACATCATCATCACAAAATAATTCCAGGCTGATGGTGGGTATCCAACTGCTCTTGGACTGGCTAACAGATCGCTCAGTGGAAAGGAAACCACATCTGGAACTGGGAAACAAGTCAGAATCATATCCAGATAATGATTCTGCTTTCCATTGTCAAGCTCCCACTAATATTGGGCTGTAAGAGGGTCTATACCCTTTTAATTCTCTCTAAATTATTAATGGTTATCTCACTTAACCAGTGCTGACTTCACTCTCCCTTGCAGAATCTGCTTCTCTTTTGCAGACGGGAGCTGGACCTGAGGAGATAAATGACCCGGTGCACTCCACCCCGGCCCCAGCTGCAACCACAGAGGAAGTGGGGAAATGAGCAAGAGTGCTGCTTTCTCGGTGAACCTGATATCAGCACAAGGGTGAAGGAGATAGACACTGAGGACTCTCAACACCTACCTAACCAGAGACAGAGAGGCTCCTAAGTGCCCATCACTGAAGTAGACTTAAAATGCTCCCAGCATGGCTCAGAGAATTTTGTGGAAGAGGGGTTGGAAAGATTGTTAGAGTCACAAGTTGGGACATTTTGCAGAAACATTGCCTCTCCCCCACCCCCACCCTGCCCATAATGCATGACCCACAATCCCCATGGGGTTGACATGTATCCCCAACGAGGAAGGCCTCTTCAGAAAAGGGGCAGGGGGGAGGGAAAGGATGGTACCAACATGTGTTGTTTACATACTAAATATGTCCATATCTAATAAAAAATAATAATAACAATTCAAGGCTGGAGAGATGCCTCAGCAGTTAAAGGTCTTACTTATATAAAGCCCGATGGCCCACGTTGGATTCCCTAGCACCCCCACTTAAAGGCACAAGCGGAAAGTGGCACGGGCATCTGGAGTTCATTTACAGCCTTGGGGTTCCTCTCCTCTCTAAATAAATAAATAAGGAAGTAAATATATTCTTAAAAATAAAAATAATCCATATGCATTGATGTCTGTGGAAGTGCTGGGTATGCCTTCAAACTTATCTCACCTAATTCTCATGACAACCATATACAAGGGATTTGCCCAGATGGAATCTGAACAAAATGATGGAGTCAGTTTGAATTTCACAGGCCTGTGTGCTTAATCCAAAAACCTTAAAGATACTCGGAACAGGATGGTAAAACTTGCTGTTTTAAAATCAGTAGCTTGCAGGACATTGCTGTGAATACATAGGATGAGAAAGTGTAATCTTATAAGAAATGTGAAATTATTGTGTAAGCTTATCTTAATAAAAGAAAATGGTGTAAAAATATGATTCTCTTCATTTGAAAGTATGATAACGAAGCATTTTGGGGTTGGAAGAAACTTTTCTGTTTGAGCTTAAGAGAACGTCTCATGCTTTGCTGTTGCCACGTAGCAGAAAAGGTAGCGGAGTCTCCAGGAGGCAGGCTGGTTTGGCAAAGCAACTGGTGAAGACACCATGGAATCAAAGCTGGACCCGGGCTCTGTGCAGTTCTGGTCACAGCCTCTTCCTAACACATGCTAAGGGTGCTCATGTTTGTAGGGGATGAGAGGAGACTCCCTGGACTTTGCTCCATAATTGTTTAATACACACTCACACACACATACTCACACACACACACTCACACAGACTAAGTCAACTCAAAATACATATTGAGAGCCTCATTCATCAGGTTTGGCAGAGGAGTAGTAACCAAGAATTCTCCATTTCATGGGATATGACATACTGAAATTATAAAATATGAGAAATAAGGAAGAGAGCAAGGCATTAATAAGTAATAAAAAATCTATAACCAAAGAGGTATCATCAAGGTCAGAGCAGAACCATGCCTAAGATTTCTTAAATCCCCTTTCATACACCAAATTCTTTGTTGTAAATTCTAGAATAATCTAGATACATCCCAAGCATTTTTGTGTTACATGTCATAAATTTGCTGAAGCTCTAATGCATATTGCTGAAAGGGCACCGTTTTTAAAATTAGTAATGTAACATGATTTATGTAACATGCTTAAATAGGGTAATGACTGGCATTCACACATGCACAGAAGATAATTATTCTTACAAGAATGGTTCATGTCTAAAATGACTTTGTTCTACTTGGGTCCTGATTTAAACACTTCTTGTTATAAAGTTTTAGGCATCCATAAACCCAGTCAAAAAAATTCAGAAGTGAATATAGTTTACTTATATTCAGACATGTATAGTCTTTTAATATTTTTAGTTATTTATTTGTAAGAGAGAGAAAATGGGTATGCCAGGCTCTCTTGCCACTGTAAACAGTCTCCAAATGTATGTGTCACTTTGCATGTCTGGTTTTATGCAGGTGCTAAGAAATCAGACCTGGGCAAGTAAGTGCCTTGAGTCACTGAGACATTTCCCTAGCCTCAGTCATATTTTTTTAAAGCAATGATGAACTTTTCCTTTTTTTATTTTTATGTATTTATTTATTTGAGACAGAGAGAAAGAGAGTGAGAATGGGTGTGCCTGCCTCTAGTCACTGCAAACTAACTCCAGACACGTGCACCACCATGCGCATCTGGTTTACGTGGGACCTGGGTAATCGAACCTGGGTCCTTAGGCATCACAGGCAAGCTCCTTAACCGCTAAGCCATCTCTCCAGTCCATCAGTCATATATTTTACACGGAGCTTTTAGTTAAAACCATAAAGCCTGAGAAACACTGAAACCAAATGGAAAGCATAGAGTTGATAAGAAACAGAAATAATTCTTTGAAAGGAAAAACGTACTATTTCATTCTTGACCACGGAAGCCCCATGGATGGCTATGAGAAAGTTCTAGTGGTTGGAATAAGAAAGATGACAACAGCCCCTGGGAGAGTCTGTCTGATAAGCATGTTCACACAGAATCATGTCTGCTGTAGGACACAAACAGTTCTGGTAACAGAACAGATCTTCATTAAAACTAAAAAACATCCCAGCAGGCTCGAGGTGATCACCACGTTCATAGATGTGCCAGAAATCAACCCAGAGCTGAAATGCCCCCAGCCCAGGTGACAACCAGCACACACAATGATCGTGTTTAAAACGTCAGTGTGCGGCTGTAGGGATGGCTTAGTGTTTATGGTGCGTGCCTACAAAGCCTAAGGAGCTGTGTTCGACTCCCCAGGTCCCACGTAAGCCACACAAGGAGACACAAATGCACAAGGTTGACCACCGGGGGGGGGGGGGGGGGGCGCACACGTCTGGCGTTCGATTGCAGTGGCTGGAGGCCCTAGCGTGCCAATTTCTCTCTCTCTCTCATGAAAATTAAAAAAATTAAAAAAAAAACATTATAAAATGTCAGTGTGAGGGGCTGGAGAGATGGCTTGGAGGTTAAGTGCTTGCCTGTGAAGCCTAAGGACCCAAGTTTGAGGGTCAATTCCCTAATACCCACGTAAGCCAGATGTACAAGGTGGCGTACCCATCTGGAGTTCGTTTGCAGTGGCTGGAGGCCCTGATGTGCTCATTTTTTTTTTCTCTCTCTCTGTCTATCGCTCTCAAATAAATAAATAAAAATAAACAAAAATAATTTTTTTTAATGTCAGTGTGGAGGTCACTGTGTCCCAGCGCCTGTACAAACAAAACGCACACTAAACAATGAGAAAATATTGAAGCCTTGGGCTGGAGAGATGGCTTAGCAGTTAAGCACTTGCCTGTGAAGCCTAAGGACCCCAGTTCGAGGCTCTATTCCCCAGGACCCAAGTTAGCCAGATGCACAAGGGGGCGCATGCGTCTGGAGTTCGTTTGCAGTGGCTGGAGGCCCTGGCGCACCCATTCTCTCTCTTTCTCCCTCTCAGCGTCTTTCTCACTCTGTCTGTCCCTCTCAAATAAATAAATAAACTAACAAAATTTAAAAAGAAAATATTGAAGCCTTTGTGGTGTCACCAAGGCCCTGCATCCTGACCAACATGGTTCTAGAGTGTTCTGGAAAGCACACAGGTCCTTAATCAAAGGCAATCTGTAGCTAGGTCAACTGAAAACCAGCCCTGAGTTTTGGCTGTACTCGGGGGTCGGGGAGGGTCCCAGAACACCTACCGAAGAGAACGTGGAAGACTGAGGAGAAGTTGTTTCAAACAACCAGTGGCTACACTTAGGCTGGCATGGTTTAGCATTTCTTTCTTTCTTTCTTTTTTTTTTTTTTTTTGTTTTGATTTTTCGAGGTAGGGTCTCACTCTAGTCCAGGCTGACCTGGAACTCACTAATGTAGTCTCAGGATGGCCTTGAACTCACAGTGATCCTCCTACCTCTCCCTCCCGAGTGCCGGGATTAAAGGCGTGAACCTCCATGCCCAGCTCACAATTTTGCATTTCTTAACTTCGTGTGTTCCTATTTTGCTTTAAGTTATTTTTCATTGTCAGACTTCTGTCTGACTCCATAGTAGGTGTCCTTGGGGAAAGGGGAATACATGGAAATTCATTGGCAGAGCATTTATAAAATGTGATTTTACTCGATATTTTTACTTACTTGTAGTCCCACTGCCATTCAAGAAAACAGTTCAATTAGAGCAAGTATCTGCCTGTTAAAGAAGGATCCAAAATCTCCTAAAAAGGATCTGGGTTAGATGAAGAGGGGTGTGGGGGAGGTCATGATACAGAGGGGGAAGAGAATGAGCTACTCTGTGAGCTAACTCCCGTGTTTTTACTACATCAAAATTTCTCATCTTATCTTTTCCCACTTCTGCATATTGATGTCTCTTTTGTACGTGTCTAAATTCTGGACCTTTGACTTCAATATTGCCCTGTGTCGAGCACGGTTACACTCTTCATAAGATACTGAAATGTTTATGAGGAGACAGTAGAGAAACATTACCACCAGCCAGCGGCCTGCCATCTGCTGTCTTTGATCACTGACTTCAGGGACAAGGAATCCTGATTGAGGGTCCCCACTTTCCAAATGGTGAAGGTCACACCCCACCATGAGCACACACAGCCAGCACAATTGGGGTCTTCGCCTGAAATAGGCTTCCCCACGTGGACTACGACAGCTGGGGAAGAAAAGGAGTTGATTTTTCTTTAAGTTGTTCAAGAGAAAAGGGATGCTTTTCAATCTTCCGTATTACATGACTTTCTAATTGTCACTTATTAAAATTCTTTTCAACAATAATAATTATTTGCAGTGATGAAGGTTGAATCTAGGTCCTTGGATATGCTAAGTGGGTGTTCTAAAACGGAACTGCATTCCCAGGCCTGAAATGATTGAAGACTTTCTCTTCTTCCTTCTCCAAAACTATATCTGAAGTACTTTATTAACTACTCAAATAAAGTGAGTAACAAATAACTGAAAATTCAATTTCTCTCACTTCCATAGTCTGTAAAGTATAACGCACCCACAGTGGCAACCATCTGTAGTCCCAGCTACTCAGGAGGCTGAGAAGGAAGGATCACTTGAGTCCAGGAGTTCAAATCCAGTCTGAGCAACAAAGCAAGATCCTATTTAAGGGCTTGGGTAATGGCTTAGCATTTAAGGCATTTGCCTGCAAAGCCTAAGGACCCAGGTTCAATTCCCCAGAACCCATGTAAGCCTGATGTACAAGGGGACACACGCATCTGGAAACTGTTTGCAGCGGCTGGAGGGCCTGGCGTGTCCATTCTCTTTTTCTCTCTATCTGCCTCTTCCTCTTTCTCCCCCACTCCCTCTCTCAAATAAATAAATAACACATGTTTTAAAAAGACCATATTTTAAAATAAATAATCATATCTATCTATTAGAATGCTATGGGAAATCATGAAAAATATGGAATTGAATATTATAATCATTACATGTGATCTCTCTCTCTCTCTCTGCCAAAATTAAAATCTTACTGTATTGGACGTGCCTAACGTTGTGGCTCACATTCCCTCTTAACTCTCATCCCTCACTCCTTTTTCTTAGAAAGAAAAGTTTTCATGAGCTTCCAGTTTGACTCATGTTGCAAATCTTGCATATCAAAGTATCTGACTACAGTTATTCAGACCAGATATAAGGAAGATTTCTTTTTAATCATTTGGTAATCTAACACTACCGTATCAGAAGAACAGGTATCACCACATGTTTAAAGTAAAACTTTTCAAGCTTTTCCCTTAGCCAAACCTTTGGCTGAGGAAGTCGGGTCCAGTGGTTCAAATACAGTTCTTTATATTTTCAGAAAGAGTTTCTGTTAGATCCATCAAAATAAAGTGTCAGCCGGGCGTGGTGGTGCATGCCTTTAATCCCAGCACTCGGGAGGCAGAGGTAGGAGGATCACCGAGAGTTCAAGGCCACCCTGGGACTACAGAGTGAATTCCAGGTCAGCCTGGGCTAGAGTGAGACCCTACCTCCAAAAACAAAAACAAAAGACAAAAAAAATCAAAAACAAAATAAAGTGTCATTGTATGAATGTGAAATATCCCCCATTGACTCATGTGTTTAGACACTTGGATCCCTGTTGGTGGCACTGTCTAGGGAAAGTGGCAGACCCTTAGGAGGTGGGTGTCTTGGTGGAGGAAGTACATCACTGAGGGAGGGCCTTGAAAGATGTATAGCCTCACCTCACTTCCTGTTTGTTCTCTGCTTCCTGACTCTGGGTGAAATGTGGCCAATCAGCCTGGCATGCCTTCATACAATATCCTCTCAAAATTTAAACTGCAATACACTCTTTACCTCCTTAAGTTGCCTTTGGTCAGCTATCTGTTCATGGCAGTGAGAAAGCAACTAGCATAAAAGGTATTTTTTAGTGATTAAAAGATGCACTAATACAGGATTTATTTTATCTTGAACAAAGAAAATGCTTAATAATTATGGTAGCTCTTTTATTTAATATTAAACATGACTTTGATGATGTGATAGTGACATTGAAATGAGAAGCCTTTCAATATTGTTATTGTGATAATAAAGGCGGGATTTCATGTCAGTTTTCTTTGTATACTTTTATGTGAACTTATTGGCATACTTATTGGCTTATTGACATTTGCTTTATAACGTGCCCCTTAATAACCACCACTGATATTTTTAACTTTAAATCTGGGCTGGGGAGATGGCTCAGCAGTTAAAATCATGTGATTGCTTGCAAAGCCTGACAACTAGGGTTCAGTTCCCCAGTACCCAGGTAAAGCCTGATGCACAAAGTGGCGTACACAAATGGAGTTTGTTTGAAGTATCAAGAGGCCCTGGAGTTCTCATGCATTCTTTCTCTCTCTCTCTCTTTCTCTCTCCCTCTTTCTCTCCCTCTCTCTGCCTCTCTCTCTCAAATAATAAACTAAAACTGTTTAAGGTTGAAACAAATCTAAAATTTTAAAAACCTAAAATAAGCCAGGCGTGGTGACACACACCTTTAATCCCAGCACTCAGGAGGCAGAAGTAGGAGGATCACTCTGAGTTTAAGGCCAGCCTGAGACTATATAGTGAATTCCAGGTCAGCCTGGGCTAGAGTGAGACCCTACCTCAAAAACCAAACTAAACAAACAAATAAATAAATAAAATCTAAGGTAATAGAAAAAAAAAAACTAACCAAATGTGAACTATCTATATACTATTTCATGCAATCCCAATTTTCTCCATCTGTTAGTTCATACCTGGAAAGGTCATAATGGCCTCTAATAGTATCAGACCTCCAATAGTATTCCAGCCACAGGATGGAATAGAGCATAGATCAAAAAGCAGAGACCCAAAACACCAGTTAAGCAGCCTCCTCAACCCCTCCTCCTGACCCCAGAGCATGTTTACGTCATGGTCACTTGTTCAGTATGCCGAACAAAGACAAATACATGAGATATGATTCAAATTACAATGAGACCAAATGTGAATGAGCACCAGTCTCCAGAAAACAGATCCCATAAAAATAAACTTTAATGGTTCATTATTAGGACTATCTTTATTTCTCTTCAAATTGTCTTCATATTAACTCATTGTATTCATTGTTTTACTTGTGCATGCAGAAGTGTATGCATGTTTGTATTGTGTGAGCAAATCTGTGTGTATGGAGGATGGAAATCGACATCAGCTGTCTTCCTTTCTTGCTTCTCCATCTTTATTTCCGCAAGACAGGGTCTCTGGCTCAATGTAGAGCTCATGGATTCTGCAAGACTAACAAGACAGTAAGCCCAAGGACTCTCTTGTCTTCTACCCGGCACTGGAATTACAAGCCTACGCCACCATGCCCCGATTTCAGCATGGATGCCATGATTCCAAACTTAGGTCATCATGCTCACACCCTTGCGCCAGCCCCTCATCTTATTCTGAAACCAACCCTGAGATGTAAAGCCTGACTTATGAAGGGTATCAGCCAGGAACCCAAGAGCCAGAAAAGTTCAAGTTCATAGCTAGTGATGGATGACACAAAAGCCAGTCCTGGGAGAGAGAGATGGTTTAGCAGCAAAGGCATTTGCCAGCAAAACCCAAGGACCCATGTTCGACTCTCCAGATCCCACATAAGCCAGACTCACAAAGTGATGCAAGCACGCAAGGTTGCACACGCATACAAGGTGGCACACGTGTCTGGAGTTTGACTGTAGTGGCTGGAGGCCTTGACATGCCAATCCTCTCTCTGTGTCTCTTTCTCTTATTAAAAGAAAAAAAGCTGGGCGTGGTGGCGCACGCCTTTAATGCCAGTACTCGGGAAGCAGAGGTAGGAGGATCGCTGTGAGTTCTAGGCCACCCTGAGACTCCATAGTGAATTCCAGGTCAGCCTGGGCTAGAGTGAGACCCCACCTTAGAAAACCAAAAACAAAAAAAAAAAAAAAAAAAAAGAAAGAAAGAAAAAAAAATAGTTCTGAAGACTCCTGGTCAGTTTTTTCTGTTCCCTTTTGCATCATGATGGTGGCTTCAGCCATGAAACTGTCACTCTTTGTCATCTAGCAATACATTGTTAAATGTGTAAAAACAAAACTATCCAAATGAGTGCCTATTTCGGTGTTTATAAAACTAAATATGCATCATAAATTCTCTATCAAAAGTTTATCATTGCTAGCTTCATGTTAATTTAAAATATAAACTGATAAAACATTTTTGTTTCCTAAGAAGCACCCTTCAAAGCATACTTAAGGTTATCACTAGTAAGCTGACTTTGGCCAGCTGCGTTTGGTGGTGCATGCCTAGATTCCAGCAGCTGGGGATGTCGAGTCAGGAGTGTTCAGAGGAGTCCAAAGCCAGCTTTGGTCTGGGTTACACGAAACTGTTTCAAAAAAAAAGAAAAAGAAAAAGAAAGAAAAGAAATCAACAGCTCAACATGACTTGCCAGGAAGTGTCTCTTTAAAGATCTCCAGAATGTTGCTAAACAGAGCAATGCAAGCCCTCCGGAGTGTACTTTAACACCGGGGCAGGGACCATTGATGTCAAAGCGTTATCACTACCCACCCTGGGTAGATAATGCCTTTCCCAAGGCACTGGAGCAATAAAGATTTGCCTAAGCCACACGGTCAAGCCTGTAAATCCTCTCTGAGCAGCACAGTGTCCCCGGAGCTCCCTGTATTGGTCGGAGCAAGCGGGAGTCCTGGGTTAGAGGGCAGCTTCCGGGCTGGGTGGTCACGACCCTTGCTTGGAGCTGCAGGTAGTGATGAAGCAAGATGCTCCCAGCAGGCTCCACAGCTGTGTCTGGAATGTGCTTAAAAGGCAGGTGACCCGCTGGTGGCAGGGAAAGGGAAGAATGGCAGAGATTATGAGATCATGTAGCTGATTAGTGGGACTCCAGTCCAAGGTTCTAAGGACACCTGGCCCAGTAAAACGAGCACGGGATCTGAATACTGGACAGACTGGAGGTGGAATGCCTTGTCCTCCGTTTGCTCACCACCAGCCTGACGTTCAAAGCACGTCTGTCGCCTTCTGCGTTTAAGCCTATCAAGTGCACCTCAGCAAAGTTGTTTTAACCTTTCGGGCTTCAATTTCCTCATCTGCAAAGTGAAACGGTGTCCGCAAGGGCTGCTGTGAGCTAAACGAATTCGTCACGGAGGGCCCTTACAATATAGCCTGGGCCACGGTGAGCTCTGTTCAAGTGTTTGGTATGAGCTCTCTCAACCTCAACTTTTTATTTTATTTTATTTTATTTCATTTATTTATTTATTTATTTATTTATTTTTGGTTTGTAACAGAACATGCTGGTACAGTTAGTTCTGTGAAAGTTGAATTTTTAGCCTGCAGGTCACTGTTGCCATTGTTGTTATTATTGTAGTTCTCATCATTTTTCCCATGCATGCGTTATTGGGCCAGCCTATCATATCTACATACACCTACACTCCCTGAAAACAAGGACCTTGACCACTCTCTAAGTGGACAATGACAATCTAAGAAGAAAAAGACTGGAAATTAACCCCAGAGTTGCCTCGGCAGAAGACACTCCTTACCAGAGACACAAATCACTGGTGTCAACTTAGGTTAGAAAGGGACCATCACACAGGTGCTTAAAACATGACCACTAAGTTCACTGCTCAGAAGCACGCTGGTTTTTTAGCTTTACGATTCCAATGAGAAACGTCCCCTAGGCGCACATGTCTTTGAACCCTTGGTGTCCAGCTGGTGATGTTGTTTGGAAGGTTATGGAACTTTTAAGAAGCTGAGCGTTTGCACAAGTACTTCACTGGGGGCGGAGCTTGAAGGCTGTACAGTCCAGTCCCTTTCCTCTACGTCCTAACCGCAGACCCAGGGTGACTGGCAGACACACCCTCCCTTCCCTACTGTATCCTCTCAAACTACAAACTCAAAATGAAGCCTTCCCATTTGAACTCACTGCTTATCAAGTATTTGGTCACAGCACGAGAAATGGAAGAATAAATACAGCAAGTCTAAACCGTATTCTAGAGAACAGCTCACTTACTCACAGCCGTTGCTGTGTTGCTACGAACACTCACTCATGATAAAACATCTTGTCAGAGTCAAGGTTAAACCCACACTGTGGTGCCAGTTAAGCCCTGAAGACCCCTGCAGGTTGGACAAAGATAGGTGGCAAGAGCGAACAAAGTTGCTGATCACTTTACAACACGCATGTGGCACCAACTCTGCCAGCTAGGATGTATTCTGGGGCAAAACAGCCTGCAATGCACGACCAAGACCTTGGGTTATTGTGTGTAGAAAAGTTCAGTCATCGAGATGAGTCACAATGCACTGTCATGTTTGAAAGCCATCAACCGGAAACAAAATGACATCCTGCTGAGCAAACCATCAATGTTTTCAAGAAAGTCAGTGTGGGGCTGGAGAGACGGCTTAGCGGTTAAGCGCTTGCCTGTGAAGCCTAAGGACCCCGGTTCAAGGCTCGATTCCCCAGGACCCCACGTTAGCCAGATGCACAAAGAGGCGCACACGTCTGGAGTTCGTTTGCAGTGGCTGGAGGCCCTGGCACGCCCATTCTCTCTCTCTCTCTCTTTCTCTGCCTCTTTCTCTCTCTGTCGCTCTCTAATAAATAAATAAAAATAAACAAATTTTAAAAAAAAAAAGAAAGTCAGTGTGTTATCTTTCTGTGAATGGGGTGAATGAGGCAACACAACTTTATCCTCCTACAGTTGGGCATCCCAGTGAGACGTGCGTCTCTCTGGAATGAAGGCAAGTTCTTGACATGGTGAGTTCCTCCTGCAGGCTCGAGCTGAGTGTCACGTCTCCTGGGTTTTGTTTTTTTTTTTTTTTTCCACTTTCTAGAGCTGCCTGAATTTCTCTGCTCCACTCCTCCGACCCTCCTCTACCAGCAGAAGCGTTTTGAGACCTCCTCCTGTGGGAATACTGTGACCTCCAGGCTACCTCTGTCACTTTTAAGGACCGTTTTTTATGATTACAGTGGACCCACCCAGATAATCCAGTATAATCCCTCCATATCAGAGTCTTTACCTAATCACATTCACCAAGCCTGTTTTGTGACACAAGGTAATACATTCACAGGCTCCAGGGACTGGGTCTTAGAAGTCATTATTCTTTCTCCCTTTTATGGACAGGGTCCAACCATGCACCTACATCAACTGCCTCACTCGTTTCGCCCCTGTGTACTGCTGGCCGACAAGCGAATGCCATGCTAGTCCTGAATGTTCTAGATTAGTAGCCCTCTATTCAAGATGCCACTGCAAAATCCACACGAGCCATCGAGCACCTCTGTCCTGAAAGTGGTCCATAAGACAGCAAGAAACTGTCAAACAATCACAGCAAATGACTTACTTACGTATAAGGGGACAAGTGCTTCAGAGTTTGGAAGCTGTTGAAAGCCAACAGACACCTCTAAAGCGTCAGTGACGTGGTCAATATCCAGAAATTTTTGACTCCATAATTTTTTATTTTGCTCTGGACTTGTTTGGCACTGTGAGTGTTTTCTCGCTCTCTGGGTCAAGGAGGCTTTATCATCCTTGTGAGCTCGGCTAACACACGGGGCCGTTTCACCATCCAATTCTGGGTTCCAAGGCTGGCTTTCTGTTCACATCAAGTGAGGCTTGGTGTCACTGTATATGAGCATGCAGGTACCTGTGGCCCTTCTCCACGCAAATCTTCCTGATTCCTGAGGAAAAGTCTATGGTACTCATCACTGACGCAGAAAAGATGCCAAATGGATGCCAACCTTTGCACAAATGTTCCCGCGCCAAACATTTCAAAGTAACCTGGGAAATGAGCTATCGAGCCACCTTCTCTTACTGGGCCCCACACAGGGGGAGTGACTTGTCCACTTCCACCCAGTATATGAGCCCAGCTCTACTTTGCTCTACAGCCCTGGCCGTCTCCCCTCCTCCCCACCTGGCTTTTATCTTACAAATGTGCATGACTATTGGGAATCAGGTACGTCGCCGACCACACACTTAAGTCAGGAGATATCTACACAGGGTCCGGCACATTTACTTTACCTTAGGAGTATTTAAGTAGGATAAGAAACACACAGTTATATCAAGAGAAACCCTTTTCTTTATGGGGAAAGCAAAACTGCTAGCAAAAATGATTAAAACTATTAGAAAATTGTGAGTCCGATTCCTGAAGCTGTGTTAGCCATGTGTATATTAACACTACTTATTGAAGGACAAAAATTTCATCTGCTGTCATAGCATGTAAGGAAGCTGAGGGAAAGACATCTGCTTCATTAACAGTACCCTTGCCAGCAGGGCCCATCAAATTAAAGACAGTCTCCTCATCCTTCCCTCACCCCAACAGATTCAGTTCCAAACACCTTACGTAAGTCATATTCAGAAAATTTGTTGCCAGGAGACCATTTACACTCATTAATCCCAAGGCTTCCTTTTGCATTCTTTTTCTATAAATGAAATTCCCAACTGCTGCCCTAAATTAATGAACACATTGATTTGCACATAAAAGAGCAAACTCCCCCGCCCCCCTCCACCATCCGTGCCTTTAGCTGAGGCAACAGGACCAGCAGGTGCAGGTCCCAGCATCCTCTGGGCGCTGGCTCCAACATCAAGAGAGAGCTCGCGGTCCACACAGCTCTTGCCAGCAGCATCAAAGCGGCCTGGGGAGGCCAGGGAGAGAGCTAGGGCCCCGGGCCCTCGCCGCTAAGTCGGAGTGCGCTCAGTGGTGTGCACAGCTTCCCAGGACAGCGTAGTAGGCTCCGCAGAAACGAAGTTCAGGCATTTCTCCCCAGGCCCACTCGGTCTTCTCTCGAACCCCAGCCGTCTTCCTCTAACTGTCGCCTTCCCAGCTCTGACCTTGAGAATAACTAGTCAGATGCCACCATGGCAAAACGCCACGTCTTAAATAAGAAGCACGAAATAACACTAAACAGAGAGCATTTGCTCTGGGGAACTTTTGTGATGAAGATGTTAGCAGGCCACTGCACCCTATTTGCCTGCCTAGGACCCAATAAAAACAAGTTAGCACATTACTGGTCTAAACTTTCTAAGAAATGCTTTTTTTTTTTCAAGTGGCAATGATAACTAATGCATACATCATTTTTGTCCAATTGACCAAGGGCTCTCCTCACAGCTCCAGGGTCAGATTCACTAGCGGAAGTGCCCAAGGATGTGAACTCTTACTAAGATGAGAATGCTTGGACGAGTTTAGGTACCCCTGACTGAGGAACGCTTTCTTTGTATTCCACTATATGCACAGGGTTTCAGTGACTCAGTAAGTGCCACGTGAAAATTAATAAGAGAAATCACACACACACACACACACAATTTTTTTTGTTGTTGTTGTTGTTTTTTGTTTGTTTTTCGAGGTAGGGTCTCACTCTAGCTCAGGCTGACCTGGAATTCACTATGGAGTCTCAGGGTGGCCTCAATCTCACTGCAATCCTCCTACCTCTGCCTCCCGAGTGCTGGGATTAAAGGTGTGCGCCACCATGCCCGGTGTCACACACATAAAAAGAAAAAAAAACTTACACCATGAGCCACGATATAAGAAAGAGCTGAGCATGGTGGCGCACGTCTTTAAACCCAGCCCTGGGGAGGGAGAGAAGTGAGAGGATCACTGTGACTTCGAGGCCAGCCTGAGCATACGTAGTGAATTCCAGGTCCGCTTTATCTAGAGTGAAACCCTACCTCAAAAAACCAATAGTAAGAGCCAGGGCGTGGTGGCACACGCCTTTAATCCCAGCACCTGGGAGGCAGAGGTAGGAGGATCGCCATGAGTTCAAGGCCACCCTGAGATTACATAGTAAATTCCAGGTCAGTCTGAGCTAGAGTGAAACCCTACCTCGAAAAACCAAAAAAGAAAATAATAGTAATAATAATAACAATAAGCAAATGGATGAAATAGTGGAAGGAGGAAGTGGACAGCTTCAAGTGTGGTTCACACATTAGACTGATGAAGGTCTACTGTATATAAGGTGCTGGACTCTGGCTGCAATCTTTCTCTGCATTGCTAGATCCCTGAGTGACTTTGAAATCATCTACGCGGATTGTAGCTTTCCAGGCACACACATACTCATGAACTAAATGATTCCGCAAATAACTGTGCAGTTACACCTCCTGATGAGAGAGGGCTAGCCCGGTGAGATACAGACATTCACAATCGGCCTCTGGAAGGCAGGATATTTGCTGATTACAGCGAGAAACAAGATCAGGGTCTAGGGAAGTGGAACAGTCGTTAGAGGTACGAGCTTGCAAAGCCTGCAGCCTGGGCTTAGATTCCACAGCACCAACAGAAAGGCAGATGCACAAAGTGACTCATGCACCTGGAGTTCCTTCCCAGTAGCCGGGCATAGTGGTGCACATCTGTAATCCCAGCACTTGGGAGGTAGAGGTAGGAAGATGACTGCGAGTTCTAGGCCAGCCTAGGACCTACATACCAAGTTCTGGGTCTGCCTGGCCTAAAGTGAGACCCTACTTCAAAAATTAAAAAAAAAAAAAAAAACACATCAAAGGGCTGAAGAGTTGGATTAGCAGTTGGTTAAAGTGCTTGCCTATGAAGCCTAAGGACCCAGGTTCGACTCCCCAGAACCCACATAAGCCAGATGCACAAAGTGGCACATGGTCTTGGAGTTCGTTGGCAGTGGCTGGAGGCCCTGGCACTCCCATTCTCTCCCTCCTCCCTTTCTCTCTTTCTCACAAATAAATAAATAAATAAAATAATAAAATATTTTTAAAACATTTTTAAAAAAGCTATTAGAAAGGTCATGACCGGGCTGGAGAGATGGCTTAGCAGTTAAGCACTTGCCCATGAAGCCTAAGGACCCCGGTTCGAGGCTCGATTCCCCAGGACTCATGTTAGCCAGATGCACAAGGGGGCGCACGTGTGTCTGGAGTTCGTTTGCAGTGGCTGGAGGCCCTGGAGTGTCCATTCTCTTCTCTCTCTCTCTTTCTCTCTCTGTCTGTCACTCTCAAATAAAAATAAAAAATAAATAAAAAGAAAGGTCATGACCATGTTTCCCTTCACATGCATCCTGGACTTTAAAGGAAGAAGAAATTCCATCAAGTCATAGAGGGGAATTTGTTGGCAGCGGCAAGAGGCCCTAGTACACCATTTCCTCCTCTCTCCTTTCCTCGCCCTCTCTCCTGGCAAAGAAATAAATAAATACATTTGTCAACAAATTGCAACTCACCCCTCCCACCCTGCACTCACTCCTACTCACCCTGCCTCACACCATTTTTAGGCTTTGCTCTTAACGCTAATTAACTTTGTTGTCCTATATTTCTTGTTTATCCTTCACCACTGAAATTCAAGGCCCACAGGGTCCACACTTGGCCAGTTCTGTTCACTAATAAATTCTACTCTTAATGACAGTGCCTAGCCCATCATAGGAATGTGATTGTGCAATGAAGAAATATGAATTCATTAATTAGTAAGGACAATGAAAATCCCAAAGTGTGACAGGACTCTGGGTAAGATGTGAGTCTGAAGAAATGATTGGGAATAAAATCCTCTGGGCATGGGCTGGAGGGATGGCTTAGCAGTTAAGGTGCTTGCCTGCAAAGCCAAAGGACCCAGGTTTGATTCCCCAGGACCCACGTAAGACAAATGAAAAGGTGGCTCATGCTTCTGGAGTTTGTTTGCAGTGGCTGAAGTTCCTGGGGCGCCCATTCTCTCTCTCTGCCTCTTCCTCTGTCTCTCTTTCTCTCTTAAATAAATAAATAATTTTTTTAAAAAAAATTGAGCAGAGAAAGAGAGAGAAGAATCAACAGACTACAAAAAAAAAAAAGGTTAAGAAAGTAGGACATGACTTTGGTGAAGATACATCTTGGACTTATATTTAATTCTAGTGTTCCTTTTAAGTGGTTTTACTTAAGTTCTGATATACGCGATGATGTTTCTAATACTTTTTTTAATTTTTTTGTTTATTTTATTTACTTATTTGAGAGCAACAGAGAGAAAGAGGCAGAGAGAGAGATAGAGAGAGAGAGAATGGGCACGCCAGGGCCTCCAGCCACTGCAAACGAACTCCAGATGTGTGCGCCCCCTTGTGCATCTGGCTAACGTGGGTCCTGGGGAATCGAGCCTCGAACCGGGGTCCTTAGGCTTCACAGGCAAGTGCTTAACCGCTAAGCCATCTGTCCAGCCCTCTAATACTTTTGTTTGTGGTTTGTTGTTTGTTTGTTTTCAAGGCAGGGTCCCATTCTAACCCAGGCTGACCTGGACACACGCTCTGTACTTCCAGGCCGGCCCTTGAACTCACATAGATACACCTATCCTCTGCCTCCCAAGTGCTGGGATTACAGGTATGTGCCACCATGCCTGGCTCTAATTCTCGGTTTGTTTGGTTTTTGTTTTGTTTTGTCTTCTGAGACACAGTCTCACTCTGTAGCTCAGGCTGGTCTAGAACTTTCAGGGTTCCTCATGTCTCTGCTGGGATACCACAAAGGCTAGGATTACAGGTATGAACCATGGTGCATAGAGTTTTCTTCCTCATTCTCAAAATAATTATCATTTTACAGAAAGATATGACACTAATTTTGATATTTTAAATATTTTATTTATTTATTTAAGAGAGAGTGAAAGAGATGGATGAGCACACCAGAGCCTCCTGCCTCTGCAAACGATCTCCAGATGCATGTGCCAATTTGCGCATCTGGCTTTACATGGGAACTGGGAAATCAAATCCAGGCTGTCAGGCTTTGCAACCAAGTGCCTTTAACCCCTGAGCCATCACTCCAGCCATGATTTCTATTTTGTTTTATTTTATTTTATTTCATTTCATTTCATTTCATTTCATTTGCAAGCAGTGAGAGAGAGAGAGAGAGAGAGAGAGAGAGAGGAGGCAGATAGAATGGGCATGTCAGGGCATCTAGCCACTGCAAACAAACTCCAGATGCATGTGACACCTTGTGCATCTGGCTTACATGGGTCCTGGAGAATCGAACCTGGGTCCTTTGGCTTTGCAGGCAAGCACCTTAATGATTAAGCCATCGCTCCAACCCTCAAGCCCTGATTTCTAAGCAATAAAGAAAACGAGTAAGAAGGACCCAAGTTTAAAATGACAGAAAATAGGGAAGAAAATTCCTGGATTTTTTTCCTTGTTAAAAAAGAATTTCAGGAAGCGGCGGTGGAAGCCGTGACTCCAGCCCCAAAAACACCATCAGCTGCTCCGGTACCGGCCACAGCGGCTTCAGGGCAGCGAATCCAGCAGCGGAGGCTCCAGCGGCTTCAGCGGCAGAGGCGGATCCCGCAGCGGCAGCACCAGCGGATCAGAGGCGGAGAACCCAGCAGCGGCAGCTCCAGCGGATCAGCGGGGGCAGACCCAGCAGCGGCATCGCCAGTGGCGGATCCAGCAGCAGTGGTCCCAGCAGCGGCAGCTCCAGCGGCAGCAGCGGGGATCCAGCATCAGGGGTGCCAATCTGCAGGGCCACAGTTGCCAGGCTTGGTTTGCCCCACAGGAAAAGTCAGTACCCAGTTCCAGAAAGCAGAACAGCGGCCCAACATCCCAGCCAGCAACTTGACTGAGACCAAAAGCATCCAAAGAGGTAACTGGGATTGAACCAGGGAAGGGTCTCACCTGGTCACAAGCTGACTTGGATCCCTCAACAGACCAGAAATCTTAACTTCTTTGTTGATAGAGGATCTGGTTTTTATAATACCTAATCTTGCATAAATGCTCGGTGCAGTTCTTGACTGAATGTGTATAGGGTTTAGTTAAATTTTAGAATATACCTGTATTTTATTCCACTCAACCTATTTGAATACTCCCATAGCAGGCAAACTTAACCCCTAGGACCACGTGTCTAGATACTCTGAGAGTGGTAAGAGCCACACCTAACATCTTAATCTCCTACATAGAAGATATACAATATCAGATCAATAGATACAGCAAAGGATACCCAGCTAACTGGAAAATCTAAGCAGTAACTTAATCCAAGATGCAAAAATATATACATTATAACACAAGAAACACCAAAAACCAAGGCAATATAAATCCACCAAAAAGCATCAATGCTTCAGAAATGACCTCTAGTGAAAACGAGTTAGAGAAAATGCCTGAGAAAGATTTCAAAAGAATGATTGTAACTATGTTCAATGAACTCAAAGAAGAAATCAAAGGAATCAGAGAAGATACAGGACACCAATTTAACGAAATAAAGAAATCAATACAAGACATAAATAAGGAAATAGAAATAATGAAGAAAAACCAGTCAGAATTACTAGCAATGAAGAACACAGTTAATGAAATAAAAAACTCTGTAGAAAATCTCACCAGTAGAATGGATGAAGGAGAGGACAGAATATCTAAACTAGAAGACCAGGTGGCAGATCTA
Organism: Dipus sagitta; assembly: GCA_036346955.1. Taxonomy (NCBI): domain Eukaryota; kingdom Metazoa; phylum Chordata; class Mammalia; order Rodentia; family Dipodidae; genus Dipus; species Dipus sagitta. Next base: position 3,737,194 of record CM070789.1, on the reverse strand, counting down.
ATACAATCCAACAAAGAGAAAGACAAACTAATAGAAAAGTATGAATGGGAATTTCAAGATATTCGGGACACTATGAAAAGATCAAATATAAGAATTCAGGGCATAGTAGAAGGAGAAGAATTTCAATCCAAAGGTATAGTAGGCATCTTCAACAAAATCATAGAAGAAAACTTCCCCCAAATAGGGAAAGAGGTGCCAATGCAGATACAGGAAGCATTTAGAACACCAGCCAGACAAAACCTGGAAAGAACCTCTCCTCGCCATATTATAATCAAACTACCAAACACACAATCCAAAGAAAAAATATTGAAAGCAGTTAGAGAGAAAAATCAAGTTACCTACAAAGGCAAGCCCATCAGGATCACAGCAGATTACTCAACACAAACTTTCAAAGCCAGAAGGGCTTGGAGTGATGTATTCCAAACTCTGAAAGATAACAACTGTCAACCAAGGCTACTTTATCCTGCAAAACTATCCATTCAAATAGATGGAGAACTAAGGACATTCCATGACAAAAGCAGGCTAAAGGAGTATTTGAAGACAAAACCAGCTCTACACAAAATACTTGAAAGAATCCTCCATGCCGAAGAGAAAGAAAAACACACATATAAGGAACCTGGAAAACAACAAACAACACTCAAATACTAGTTAATATAAGAGAGCAAAGGTAGAACCAGAACCACAAAAAAAAAAAATGGCAAGCATAAAAAAGAATTTCAATTTAGCAAGTGAATCTACCATGTTCATTTGATGTTACACTTTTCACGTTTCAAGAAAACAGTTATGAGGGCTAGAGAGATGGCTTAGTGGTTAAGCACTTGCCTGTGAAGCCTAAGGACCCCAGTTCAAGGCTCGACTCCCCAGGACCCTCTTTAGCCAGATGCACAAGGGGGCGCACGCGTCTGGAGTTCGTTTGCAGTGGCTAGAGGCCCTGGCGCGCCCATTCTCTCTCCCTCTCTCTATCTGCCTCTTTCTCTCTCTGTCTGTCGCTCTCAAATAAATAAATAAAAATAACAAAAAAAATTTAAAAAAAGAAAACAGTTATGAGAATCTTTAGTGCTGAATTATAACACAACTAGTCTCCACACAGATAGAATCACATTCCAAAAGCATCCACCCAAAAGTGCCAGCAACAGGGTGATTAAAAACAAGAAACCAGCTTTCAGGACAGAATTTAAGGAGTGTCAAAATACTCAGTTACTAAGGCAATGTCATAATTCATCAGTTTTTGAAAAACTTAAAATTATGCAAAAATGCTCATGATGGCCAAAATATTAAATTTTTAAGAAAAGATTGGCTGCCCATTTTAAAACCATCCCTTTCTATTGGGCAAAATACTTGGAAACATGAAATATCACATATTTATTTTTATTGTAAAGATTTTATTAGCTTTTCCCACTTGGTCAAAATATAGAGGAATCTATTAAGGAGTATACATAAGAGTGCACACTCTTCCAAGCAATATCTGTAAGTCAAGAGAGGCCCCAAGGCACCATGACCAGCGCATTCTGTGAAAATGAGAAGGGCTGAGACACTTAAGACTGTTTCTGAGGTCTGAACCTTGAAAAGTATCAACTATCAACCCTGAAAATCAAGCCAAGTCCTCGTTTTACTCAATTATTTTCTTGACTCTAGTATTACTAATATGCAATTGTTTCATAATAGGACTATACTCATTTGGGGACCATTCAGAAAGCTCAAAGTACCAACCCAGCCACTTGGGATTTTAGTATCTGAGTTAGTTACTTTTCTCACCATTGTGATCAAATACCTTGACAAGAACAACTTCAGACAGGAAGGGATTGTTTTGGTTTCCAGTTTAGGAAGAGATGCAGTCTGTCATGGCAGCGAGAGCTGAGGCAGCTGGCCACACTGCATTCCGTATCAGGAAGTAGAGAGAGAGACAGGAAGTGGGGTCAAGCTATCAAACCTCAAGGCCCATGTTCAGTGATTCTCTTCCTCTAGCGAGGGTTCACCTCCTAAAGGTTCTACAACCTTCCAAAAACTGCACAACCAGCTGGGGACCAAGGGTTCAAGAACAGGAGCCTTGAGGAGAGCCTTTCACATTCCATTACAAGTGTCTTAAAGAGCTTGGGCTGGAGAGATGGCTTAGCACTTAAGATATTTGCTTGTAAAGCCAAAGAACCTCAGTTCCATTCCCCAGGTCCTATATAAGCCAGACACACACTGTGGTGCATGTATCTGGAGTTCATCTGCAGTGGCTGGAGACCCTGGTGTGCCCATTCTCTCTCTCTCTCTTTTTCTCTCTCTCTCTGCCTCTTTCCCACTCTTGCTCTCTTAAGTAAATAAATAAATATATTTTTTTAAAGAACTTCAGCTCCATCTAAATTTGAGCCTAAAGAGAAGCATTGCAGTCAGGTTCACATTGCTGGCAGAAATCACCCACCAAGAGCAGCTTGTGGGAAAAAAAGGTTTATTTTGGCTTAAAGACTCCAGGGGAAGCTCCACGATGGCAGGGGAAACGATGGCATGAGCAGAGGGTGGACTTCATCTCCTGGCCAACATCAGGTGGACAACAGGAGAGTGTGTCAAACACTGGCAAGGGGACACTGGCTACAATGCACAAGCCCGCCCCCAACAATACACTGCCTCTAAGAGGCGTTAATTCCCAAATCTCCATCAGCTGGGAACCTAGCATTCAGAACACCTAAGTTTATGGGGGACACCTGAATCAAACCACCACAAGAGGCGTGTAGTGCTCACCAAAAAAGTGCACCAAATCCACAGAAAGCAGATAGACATGGCCCTCCTCTGCAAAGGGCAACATGCCCCCACGGAAATGGCCACTTCCAGGCATATGTGTGACGTGGAAAGGTGGCTGGCCTTTTCGCGTGATATACTGACATTAGTGTTAATCAACAGCTCTTGACAAAGAAAAGTACAGGCTGTGCCTAAACTCACACACACACACACACACACACACACACACACACACACACCTTAAATATAAGCAGCTCTGTGGAAATTCTTGGGAAATATTCCAAATTTAACAATTACATTCTCAAAGAGAAGAGTGGTCTCTGTAAATTAAATAAATATAGGGATTGATCGTGCAGCGCGGGTGTCAAGATATGTTTATACTAAGAGTTGGGAGATCAGCACTGTGGTAGACACAGAAAACCTAAAAGAAATCAAGAAAGAGCTCTAAGCAGGAACCAAAAGAGGTTAGGGGAGTGGGGAACGTTTGTACTGTTTTCCTTTCCTTTCTCTTCTCATTCATTTGAGCTTATCGGAGCATTGTGTTCTTGAGAACTCAGTGCTGGGGCCGCTCTCCACTGCAAAGCTGAGAAAGGGACAGAGAGCAGTAATTGCCACTTGTTAAGGAAATATTTCATGCTAGAACGTCTGCTAGATTCACTTTAAAACAAAAATCTTGGACTGGAGAGATGGCTTAGCGGTTAAGAGCTTGCCTGTGAAGCCTAAGGACCCCCGTTCGAGGCTCAATTCCCCAGGACCCACGTTAGCCAGATGCACAAGGGGGCGCACGCGTCTGGAGTTCGTTTGCAGTGGCTGGAGGTCCTGGCATGCCCATTCTCTCTCTCTCTCTCTCTCTCTCTCCCCTCTCCCCCTTTCTCTCTGTCTGTCGCTCTAAAATAAATAAATAAAAATACACACAAAAAAATTTAAAGCAAAAATCTTGACAAGCACACACTTCTTATCACCTACATGCAGGCTTAAGGAAATCATCCAAGAGGGTGGGGGGATGGCTTGGTGGAGTCAATGCCTGCTGGACAAGCATGGGTCCCCAAGTTCAGATCCCCATGTAAAAGTCCATTTGGAGAGACGGGCGTGGTGGCGCATGCCTTTAATCCCAGCACTCAGGAGGCAGAGGTAGGAGGATCGCCGTGAGTTCAAGGCCACCCTGAGACTACATAGTGAATTCCGGGTCAGCTTGAGCTATAGTGAGACCCTAGCTCGAAAAACCAAAAACAAACAAACAAACAAAAAAAAAAGTCCACTTGGACTAGCAAGAGGCCCTGGCATGCTCATTCTCATTCATATTCTGTCTCTCTTTCTCTCCCTCTCTCTCTCCTTGCAAATAAATACATAAAAATAGTTTAAATACATAAACAAACCTTTTGCTCTTGAACTTTTTATTGACAACTTCCATACATAAAGACAATATGCTATGACCCGAATCCCCTTCTTAAAATGTAACTTAATACACTAAAGTGTGTTTGGGGCTCAGGAGACGGCTCAGGCAGTTAAAGGTGCATGGTTTGCAATGTGGCCCATTTCTATATAGTTTTCACATCCCCCATAATACTGACTCATAGAAGCATTATTCCTTATATTTGCATTTCTCAGTGATTTCACAAAGAAGCGTCATTATAACCCCAAAAATTCAGCTGAAGATTAATAATGCAACAGATACAGGAGGAAGGTGTGCCTTATTCACGCAATAACAAATCCCATGACACCACTGACGAAGTCGGCCAGCTCCGTTCGCATACCTGCGAGGTTTGCACCCAACTGCCCCCCACAAGCCTGTGAAGGACAGCTCTGTGTGCCCATTCTCAAATGCGTCAAAGGCCCAAACAAGGCTTTTACCGTCCCCTCCCTTAGAAGCACAGAGAACAGGTTTCAGAAAGCCTTGGCCAGACTGTCTGGGGAAACTCTTTAGTTTCAGAACACAAAGTAATCTAAAAACAGCTGCCCTTGTTCACATGAAATGGGTTTATTGTTGTAAAGAAATGTGTGTTGGGGGGGGAGGATCTGCAGCGATGTCTCAGAGTGTTAAAACATTTGCTGCACAAACTTGAGAACCTGAGTTCGATTCCCTTCACCCACCTAAAAATCGGAGCATGGCATTGCAGGCCTGTAACTCCTCTGCGGAGTGGGGCTGAGACAGGAGGATGTTTACAGCTCACTTCCTGGTCAGCCAGGCTAACCTAATAAACAAACAGGGCAAGTTCAAGGTTCAGTGAGAGATTCTGCCTCTGGGAAATAAAGTTGAATAGCAATAGATATATGCACAGGGTGTGCATGCCTGAACCCATACACACACGTCACATCACATCACACACACCGCACCACACTCTCACACCAGAACAACACGAATTCGTATTCAAAGACTTGCTATGTTCTCTAATATTTAGGGTCTAATAGCAGTCCATTTAAAACCCGCATGAGCCGGGCATGGTGGCGCACGCCTTTAATCCCAGCACTCGGGAGGCAGAGGTAGGAGGATCGCCGAGAGTTCGAGGCCACCCTGAGACTACATAGTGAATTCCAGGTCAGCCTGAGCTAGAGTGAGACCCTACCTCGGAAAACCAAAAAAAATAAATAAATAAATAAAGTAAAAAAAATAAAACCTGCATGATTTTGTTTTGTTTTGTTTTTTTGAGGTAGGGTCTCACTCTGGTCCAGGCTGACCTGGAACTAACTATGCAGTCTCAGGGTAGCCTCGAACTCGCGGCAATCCTCCTACCTCTGTCTCCCGAATGCTGGGATGAAAGGCATGCGCCACCACGCCCAGCTAATAATGTGCATAATTTTTCAGGGGTTCTGAGACCTTGGGTTTAAAAACCAGTGCTGTGAGTGCTTTACTATGCTATCCTTGTGCATCAGGTGCAGTGGCTGGGCTCTGCCCAGATACAGTGGTGTCACAGCTAACGTGGGGCTGTGTGTGTGTGCGTGTGTTGTGTGTTGTGCACTCAAGCATACGATATTCTGATGCACTTCTCTGTATCCCTTTGATAGTCCTACGAAGTCAGCATCCGCACTTGGAAGAGGAGGAAGTGAGGCAGAGAGAGACGGTGTGTTCACCAGGGAAGGCGTGAGCAGCGGGGTAGAAACGACAGACAGAACGGCGAGCGTCATCTAGACGATGCATCCCGCTGTTGGAACGGGCAAAGTAAGAGACGGGTGCGATGGCAGAAACAGAACGAGTCTCGGTCAGCAAGCGAAGAGGCGCAGTGTCCCTTATCTGTCCTTGCTTCTTTTTCTCCCCACATTTCTAAGGAAGGCCATGCTGTTTATATTCAGAAAAAAACCCTAACTGCATACTTAAGATTTTCCTCAAGATTTTTCAGCTTAGGACTTGCTACTTACTAGTTTGATCATTCTTAATCAACTATCAGTTCTTAAGTATACCTTTTGGAATGTGTACGTGTGTGTGTGTGTGTGTGCATGTTTGTACATGTGTGACCACACGTGTATGCAGGCACTCATACATATGTGTGTGCAAGCATGCCTGTTCGGAAGCCAGGGGTTGAAGTGAAGTATCTTTCCCATTCTTCATTTTTTTTTTTTTTTTTTTGAGACAGGGTCTCTTATTGAATCTAGAGTTCACTGATTCTTTTTTTTTTTATTTTTGTTACTTTTATTTATTTGCTTGAGAGCGACAGACAGAGGGAGAAAGAGGCAGATAGAGACAGAGAGAGAATGGGTGCGCCAGGGCTTCCAGCCACTGCAAACGAACTCCAGACGCGTGCGCCCCCTTGTGCATCTGGCTAACGTGGGTCCTGGGGAATTGAGTCTCGAACTGGGGTCCTTAGGCTTCACAGGGCAAGCGCTTAACCGCTAAGCCATCTCTCCAGCCCTAGAGCTCACTAATTCTGATAAGACAATCTAGCCAGCGAGCCCTGGGATCTACCTGCCTCTACAGCCCCCACCCCCAGCACAGGGATTAGTCAGATCCCAGGTCCTCAAGTTTGCACAGCAAGCATTTTTTACCCACTGGGCCATCTCCCCAGACCCTTGCTTTATTTCACTCTTTCTTACTTGCTCTGTGTGTGTGTGTGTGTGTGTGTGTGTGTGTGTGTGTGTGTTCATTTGTTTTTCTTTAGCTTAGGCTCTTAGTTCACTGTCTTGAGTTCTGTTTTGCTGCCCCTACCTTGGACAATTTGAGCAACAAACATCACAGATTTGGAGGCTTAAAACTCTAAGATTGGGCTGGAGAGATGGCCTAGTGGTTAAGCACTTGCCTGTGAAGCCTAAGGACCCCGGTTCGAGGCTCGATGCTCTAGGACACACGTTAGCCAGATGCACAAGGGGGCCCACGCGTCTGGAGTTCATTTGCAGTGGCCGGAGGTCCTGGCGCGCCCATTCTTTCTCTGTCTATCTGCCTCTTTCTCTCTCTCTGTCCGTCACTTTCAAATAAATAAAAATAAACAAAAAAAATTTAATAAAATAATTTATAAAAAAACCTCTAAGATTAAGATGCCACCCAAGATCATACCCATAATCCCCCAGCATTCAGGAGGTAGAGGCAAGACAGTATAGAGTTCAAGGTCATCCTTAGCTATTTAGGGAGTTTGAGACCAGCCTGGACTACATGAGACCCTGTTTAAAAACAAAAAAAAAAGAAGATGGACTGGAGGGATGGTTTAGTGGTTAAGGCACTTGCCTGCAAAGCCAAAGGACCCAGGTTCCACTCACCAGGACCAACTGAAGCCAGATGCACAAGGTGGCGCATGCATCGGGAGTTGGTAAGCAGTAGCTGGAGTCCATGGTGCACCCATTCTCTCTATCTGTGCCCTCTGCCCCCCCCCCCCACGCTCTTTCTCTCTCCCAAATAAAGCAATAAAAATAAAGATAGTTTTTAAAAAGATACCAGTAGAGTGGATATTTCGTAGTGGCTTTCTGCCTCCTAAAGGACACTTTCTATCTGTCTTTCATGGTGGAAGAGCCACTCTCCAGCAAGCCTCCTTTATAAGAGCACAATTGACCCATTTGTCAAGGACGAGCCTCAGAAACTAATCATCTCTTAGGTCTCCGTCACCTCCTAGATCACTGCATTGGGTATTTCATTCGAACATCTGAATATTATAGAGACAGCAGCCTTCAGCTCACATCTAGTAGCTGGAACTTAGGCTGCATGTCAAGCAAATGTTAGCAATGGCTTTGAATAGCATTTCATGCTTTTTTAAATTTTTATTTATTTATTTACTCATTGATTTATTTATGAGAGCAAGAGAGAAAGAGGCATACAGAGAGAGAGAGAGAGAGAGAGTGAGAAAATGGGCACGCCAGGGTCTCCAGCCACTGCAAACGAACTCCAGACACATGCGCCACCTTGTGCATCTGGCTTACGTGGGTCCTGGGGAATTGAACTGAGGTCCTTTGGCTTTGCAGGCAAATGCCTTAACCGCTAAGCCATCTCTCCAGCCCTCAAGAATTTTTATTTTTTCAACAGACAAAATTTCTATTCTTTCATCTGGGAGACAGAAAAAATGTTTGTGGGGGGAAACTATTCTACATTTATAATTTATGAATGACTAGAGAAAGCCTCACGTGTACAGCTTCTTAGGAAGTCGTTGATTCAGGTGAAAAACCCGTGTGGGGCATCATGAGAGAAAGACCAGGAGAACATGCTTTCCAGTTTCCCTTGTGGTGTACTGACTTGGGGATTCCATTATGAAACAGAACTGTCGACAGTTTACTTTTCTTCCTAAGAGCACGTGTGCAATTATCAAGCTGACCACCAGCGATCTGCTCACAGACTGAATGTCACAGCCGCCCTGGAGCTTTGACCGGAGCGCTTGTCTGGCCACGTTGACAGCGACCGCAGTGGGGATGTCAATGTTTACCAACGGGGCAAAATTAGCTGGCACCAGAATCAGGCCAAGATCTGCTCCAGGGAACTCGAGCAGTGCCCAAAGCTGATGGAAGTTCACTTCAGCTTGGAAAATGAAAAAGGAAGCCTCTTCTATCTCTGAATAATCAAAGGACCATGGCTCCTATGCCCTTTCCTCCATAAAATGTGATCAACAAGTTATTGAAATATAATCTTTATTTTCAGTTTGAAAAAGTGAAGGTGAGGACTGTAGCAATGTAATCTGTGAAGGTTGTGATGTGATTTCTCAATTCTTGTGAATGGACACAGTTCGAGAGAGGAAAAGAAAAACAAAAGCCCACTGTGAAACTAGTCTTTTTCTGTCTTTGACATGCAATAAGCCAACAGCAGCAGGAAGACAAAGTTTGAAGCATTTGGCAAAAGAATATAGAGCAATCCATTTTTTAAAAAAAGAAGATTATATGTATGGTGCAGAGCAAGGACTACAGAAATTTGGAGGAAGAAGATCAACCTAGACTAGTGTGATGTGAACTGCAGAATTCCAAAAGGAAAAAGGGCAAAGTCTGGGATCCTAGAGACGCTGACAGTACAGTAGATCAAAGCTGCTGGCTTGCTTCTTCACTTTCCAGACGTGGTGTGTCCATCCTCCTGAATCGAGAAGACAGAGGGGTCTCTTTGGTGTTCTACTCTACACGAAGTTACAGTGGGATTTATGCTCAGTGCCAGAGAGAGAGGGGGAAGGGAGGGAGGGAGGGAGTAAAGGAAGGAGGGAAGCATTGGCACCTCACAGATGCTCAAGTACCAAGTATCACCCCCAATAGCAATGTTCCCCCTCAAGGATATGCCCCAAAGCCTATGTGAGCCAAAGCCAGAGAGTTCAAGTATAGGATGCTTTATTACTTAAAGACATCTCCTCCCTGCAACTAGACCTTGTGGTCTCCTTTCTCAGAGGGTGTTCACAAGCACAGCACCTCTGGGAAAAGCGGCAACCTTGAACTCCCTATCATTATTGTCTCATCTTTTACGCAGAAAATATACTTTCTTAAAAGAATAGTAATGGGACTGGAGAGATGGCTTAGCAGTTAAGGTGTTTGCCTGCAAAGCCTAAGGACCCAGGTCCAATTCCCCAGGACCCAAGTAAGACAGATGCACAAGGGAGCACCTGCGTCTAGAGTTCGTTTGCAGTGGCTGGAGGCCCTGGTGTGTCCCTTCTCTCCTCTCTCCTCTCTCTCTCTCTCATAAATAAATAAATAAATAAAATACTTTAAAAAAAGAAAATAAATAAGTGATCATTAAACTTAATTAGTACAATTGGATGTACATGTACTAGTACATGCATGTTTTTAACAGAATTTATAGAAATTAATGATGAATATTAAGAAGAAAATCATGAGATTAATCTCCAAAACAAGGGAGGTAAGGATATTTCTAAGTAATAACTGGTATGAAACACTTCTTTAATCTACATTTTATTCTGGTGATAGATCCATAAAACTCTTATCACACTAATGTTTTAAGATGTGTGTGTGTGTGTGTGTGTGTGTGTGTGTGTGTATAAATACTATCTATTCAATCAAAACCTAAAAATAGGGGCTGGGGAGATGGCTCAGTGGTTAAGGGCACCTGTTTTCAGAGCCTGATGACCTGGGTTCTATTGATTCCCCAGCACATATGTGAATCCAGATGCACAAAGTATCACGTGCATCCGGAGTTAATTTGCAGTGGCAGGAGGCCTTGGCATGCCCATTCATACCTCTCTCTCCCACACTCTGTTTTTTTTGGGGTCTCTCTCTCTCTCTCTCTAACAAATATTTTAACAATAAAAATCTTAAGATATACCTGACTAGATAAGTAAATTGTGGAGTTTGATGCCTCCTGGAGAACTTTTGCAAGAAAATACTATCTGGTTCTTGAGTTTAATGCGAAATGAACTATGGAGTTCTTCATGTATCAATGATATATTTGCCTTGCATTGCACACCTCTTATTCTGCATGTCCACTCTGCTCTGTGCATTGCATAGAGCTCTTTAAACTTAGGTTATAGAAAAGATTAATGGATAGGTCTTATAAGCCTTACTTGATATCACAAAGATGCTTCTATACCAAAAAATAATAATAAAACTTTATCAAGGTATATTATAACAAATACTGGAAATTAACACATTTTCATTTTTATTTTATAAAAGATATTCTTTATCCCCTCTCTCCCTCATTCCTTTTTCCTGTGGTTCCTTCCTCAGTGGGATGGTTGGTGTTCACTGTGGGGTCATGAAGGCCTTAGTCTCTCTCTGTGCGGATGGGAAACGTGCCTCGGGGTTTTCCCACCCACTCGGCAGCTCTCGTTCAGTCCCCTCTTCCGCAATTCTCCTGGGCCATGGCAGGCCTGTTAGCAGTCTGATTTAGTGTTGATTCCGCTGTGGCCTCTGGATATCTGCCTTGATGGGTTTTGATTGATCAGCGTGTCTGTCACCATCACTGTTTGTGAAGAGAATATATGGAGCTTTATTTTGGTCTTACAATATCATGTGAAGGTTTTTTTGTTTTTTGGGTTTTGTTGTCATTGTTGTTTGTATTTTCTGATGAGAGAGAGAATATTGGCATGCCAGGGCCTCCAGCCACTGCAATCAAACTCCAGACGATGCGCCATCCTGTGGGCGTGTGCGGCCTCGTGCGTTTGTGTCACCTTGTGCGTCTGGTTTATATGGGATCTGGAGAGTTAAACATGAGTCCTTAGGCTTCACGGTCAAGCGCCTTAACCACTAAGCAATCTCTCCAGCCCTAGCATGAAATTTTTTTATTTTTGGTTTTTCAAGGTATGGTCTCACTCTAGCCCAGGCTGGCCTGGAATTCACTCTGTAGTCTCAGGGTGGCCTCAAACTCACAGCGATCCTCCTACCTCTGCCTCCTGAGTGCTGGGATTAAAGGCACGCGCCACCACACCCGGCTTGAAGTTCTTAATGGCAATGGGAATCCTTACAACAATGGTGTGTACCACTACAGTAAGTTGATTCATTCCCTTGTGGAAGAAGCATTTATCAAGGGCTCACCTTACACCACGTCCCGCACTAGTCGTTAGTCGTGTGATATAAGAGTAAGACATGGTAAATAAAATGTGGATCCTTTTGAAACGCACAGCACTGTCGGGTGAAAGGCAGACAACATCAAAAGTGAGAGAGAAGCCACAGTGGATTCATATCCACCACACTGCAGGGAGACAGAGGTGGAAATAGCTCTGGACCCTATGGTGGTTTGATTCAGGTGTCCCCCCCATAAACTCAGGTGTTCTGAATGCTAGGTTCCCAGCTGATGGAGATTTGAGAATTAACAACTCCTGGAGGCAGTGTATTGGTGGGGGTGGGCTTGTGGGTATTATAGGCAGTTTCCCCTTGTCAGTGTTTGGCACACTCTCCAGTGGCTATGGTCCACCTTATGTGGGCCAGGGGGTGATGACCACCCTCTGCTCATGCCATCGTTTTCCCTGAGATCATGGGGCTCCCCCCACTTGAGCCTGTAAGCCAAAATAAACCTCTGTTTTTCCCCACAATTTGCTCTTGGATGGGTGATTTCTACCAGCAATGCAAACCTGACTGCAACAGACCCCTTAGTGGGGCAATAACATTGCAAGGCCTTGCAAAAAGAAGTGCTTATTTCACAACAGACCAGGAAGGTCATATAAGCAAATAGTTTACTCAGTCCCATGACATCATGGCATGGTTGGAGGGATTTGGACACTATATATGTGTTTGCATATATACAGCATGTGGAGGAAAGAAACTTCCAGGGGAGACTGTCAGGTCATGTTATGTTAGTGGGATTCACTAACTTGCTGAAGGCATTTAGACTGATCCAACTGGATCTGGCATTGGAAATGAGAACCTGGCGGGGAGGGTGGGTTATGGACATCAGTTTGTTAGGGCTAAGAGGTCATCATAGTATAGTAGGTAGTGTAGATGCCCCTATCCTAATAGAGAGATAGGCAAGTTCTGAAGCAGGCTCTGTGGTGGATACTGCTAGACGCAGATGCCATGTCATTCTCCCCGTCATCACAACCTGCACACTTACAGTGTTGGTTTCAGTAGCAATGTGTCATATTAGAAATAATCATCTCATCTTGACCGGGCGTGGTGGCGCACACCTTTAATCCCAGCACTCGGGAGGCAGAGGTAGGAGGATCGCTGTGAGTTCGAGGCCACCCTGAGACTATATAGTGAATTCCAGGTCAGTATGAGCTACAGCGAGACCCTACCTTGAGAAACAAAACAAAACAAAACAAAACAAAAATAACCATCAGAATCATCTCCCTCAGGCATTCATGGGAAGCCAAAGCTACAGGACTATAGTTCTGCTGAATACCCTGTGAATCAAAGTCCACTGAGACAGGTTTCTGCAAGAATATGTTGTCTTCAGTAAATGCAGCTGTGTGTGACAGCAGACCCCTGAAGTCACAGCACTTGAGAGGTGGGAAGAGGAGGATCAGGGGAATTCAAGTCATCCTTCTATATAGGGAGTTTGAGGTTAGCTTGGGTTATCTAAGTCCCTGTCTCAAATAATGAAAAAAAAAATTTTAAACAAGAAAAAGTAGTAATAGATATGAGTGCATCCTTTCTTTTCAACCCACTTTTTTTATCCTCATGACTGGGATAACTAGAGATGGGCTATCCTGAACTTGGGACAAAGTTGGTGTGTGAAAAATAACTTCTCTTTGGTAAGGCACTACAGTAAAGTTTCTGTGACATATTGTCAAAAAGTAATACTAGCTAACTCAGAAACAAAGAAAATTGTATACATAAGAATAAGGCAATGCCGGGCGTGGTGGCGCACGCCTTTAATCCCAGCACTCGGGAGGCAGAAGTAGGAGGATCACCGTGAGTTTGAGGCCACCATGAGACTACATAGTGAATTCCAGGTCAGCCTGAACCAAAGTGAGACCCTACCTTGAAAAACCAAAAAATTAAAAAAATAAAAAACAAAATAAAATAAAGAATAAGGCAAAAAGAAAAAAATCTAAAAAGAAAAGAAAAAAAAAAAAAAGAAACTAAAACTAACCAGTAAAGAAACATGTGGTTTCAAGCAGGAGTGAGGCAGACAGGATTCCTGGACTTTTCATAATGGCCTATACCCCCCCCCCCCCTCCCGGGTCCAGCCTTTCTCCTTATGCATTCCATTGTATGCTGATTGCTTTCCAAGTTTAAAGCCATGCCCCAGTTGCTCCATTTTTCTATTCCACCTCTTCCTTTCTTCCTCCTCCTCCCTTTCCTTTGCTCTTCCTCAGTTTCCTTCGATCTACACAAGCGGAAGAGAATACCACGCCTGGGGAGCGATGGACGCCTTCCAGTGTAACCAGAAAGCGCGAACAAAACTCTTTTCCAGTGTTCTGAAGCCTCCGTGGCACACTGGGCAAGCACTGATCTCTTCAGCTACTTGCTAAAGAAATGCCCAGCAAAGCACAAGCATTAACCAGCCCCCTCCAAAAAAAAAAAAAAAAATCTTAATACAGAAGCCAGGTGTGACGTCAGCACTTGGGAGGTAAAGACAGGATCAGGAGTTCGAGGTCAGCCTTGGTTACAGGACACCTTGCTCAGATAAACAAACAAAAACAGCAGCAACAACGACAAAACTCTTACATTAAGAACTTCATCCATGAGCCACTTACAGACCACATTCACAAGTTGTGACACGCGTGTGTTTGTGTGTGTATGTGTGTGTGGTGCTAGGGGTCAAACTCCTGCCTCCGGAACTGGGTAATCACTGGACTTGTGAGCTACACTCCCAGGCACCCCTCTCCCCGCCCCCAGTTTGTTTTTAATGAAAACAAGTACTAATTAAATGTAAGCCTCATCCTAGATTTGAAGAGAAAAGTTGCCATTCGTATGCAAACTGTGTTTTCAAGTGTGTGCCAGACCTGCCCAGCGGGGCTGGGGGAAGCTAGCCCAGGACAGGGGGCGCTCCCACAGTCAGCCTGTTAGTTGCCTCTGGCATTTCAAGGAGCCTGGGCCGGGAGTGGAAGCTCACATGTGGTTCCCAGCCCTCAGCTCCATGCACATGACAGGAACAGTTCCGATCACATGTGGGCTGAGGCCGACACACCGTGTTGTTCCAACTAAGCAATTCCAAACGCTCACATCTGAAGCTGACCTACATTGCGGCGCGGGCCGCCAGATGTTCTTGCGAGGAGGAGCCGTCCCCTCTGCGGCCTCCTCGTGATCCTTGATTAAAGTAGATGAAGGGCACTGTATTGACTTCAGCGCCCTTATGCGGAACAGGGTTCTGATGCAGACCGTCAGCTAGCCTCCACTTGGAAAGAACAACCAATGCTATACGAAGAGTTCTGCGAGATGAATTGAGTAAACACACGACATAGCTTAACTGGCTGAGAGTCTGTCTAATGGTCAGTCAGCCTGACCTAAACAGACAAATTCCGTTCGACGTTACCCACTTTCATTACGGTCCAGGAGTCAGGTCTGAGAAGTTGGCTTCTCTTGGATCAGGATAACAAATAATGAAAGAGTTTCTTTACTGCAATAGAGGAGACCTTATGCATACCAGATTTACCTCAGCCCAGCTGTGGGCTGCTTCAATTGATCCCACATGCCAGAGAAGGATAGATAAAAACAAAGCTGCATATATTTAAACATCCTTTTATCTATACCTGAATATACCTTGGGTGGTGGTTTGATTCAGGTGTTCCCCCATAAACTCAGGTGTTCTGAATGCTAGGTTCCCAGCTGATGGAGATTTGGGGATTAACGCCTCCTGGAGGTGGTGCATTGTTGGGGGTGGGCTTATGGGTGTTATAGCCAGTTTCCCTTTGCCAGTGTTTGGCACACTCTCCTGTCCCTGTTGTCCACCTTATGTGGGCCAGGAGGAGATGTCCACACCCTGCTCATGCCATCATTTTCCCCTGCCATTGTGGAGCTTCCCCTCGAGCCTATAAGCCAAAAAAAAAAAAAAAAAAAAAAAACCTGTTTTTCCCACAAGCTGCTCTTGCTTGGGTGATTTCTACCAGCAATGCGAACCTGACTGCAATACCTCTGAAAATGAGATTTACTATAAATACAGTCAGTCAAGTTCTATCATAGCTCAGCCTTTGAAATGAAGCTCTATGTTAAATAAACATGATAGAATTCTCACAGATGGGGCAAGAGAGATGGCTTAGCAGTTAAAGCGCTTGTCTGCAAAGCCTAAGCACCTAGGTTCAATTCCTCAGAACCCCATGTAAGCCAGATGCACATGGTGGTACATACATGTGTCTGGAGTGCATTTGCAGTGACTAGATGCCCTGACACACCCGTATTCTCTCTCTCTCATAAGTAAATAAATAAACTATTTTTTAAAAAAGAATTTTTGCCAGGTGTGGTGGCACACGCCTTTAATCCCAGCACTTGGGAGGCAGAGGTAGGAGGATCACTGTGAGTTCAAGGCCGCCTTGAGATTACCTAGTGAACTCCAGGTCAGCCTGGGGTAGAGTGAAACCCTACCTCAGAAAAAAATATATAGAAAGAAGAAAGAAAGAGAAAGAATTTTCACAGATGATAGAAAACGAATAGAAAAAGATATTTTTAAATGATATTTTGGGGGATGGAGAGATGGCTTGGTGGTTAAGGTGCTTGCCTGTGAAGCCTAAGGACCCAGGTCCGATTCCCCAGTACCCACAATAGCCAGATGTACAAGGTGGCCTATGTGTATGGAGTTTGTATGCAGGCTAGAGGCCCTGGTATACCTATTCTCTCTCTAGATCTGCCTCTCTTTCCCTCTCAAATATATAAATAAAACATTTTAAAAACTTTTTAAAAATGAAAATTGTTAACACCAAAACCTAAGCAATGTCCAACTTTGTGAATGCTAAACTTCCTGAAATAAGAAAACTGACATTAGTGTGAACTTTAACTACATACAGGGAGAATTTGCTCATTGTTCTGTCAAAGCCCCTAGCAACAGCAACTTAAGAAGGGACAACTAGAGAGATGGCTTAGCAGTTAAGACACTTGCCTGCAAAGCCTAAGGACTCAGGTTTGATTCCCCAGAACACATGTAAGCCAGATGCACATGGAGGCACATGCATCTGGAGCTTGTTTGCAGTGGCTGGAGGCCCTGGTGCTCCCATTCTCAATCTCTCTCTCTCTCTCATAAATAAATAAGTTAAACTATTTTTTAAAAGAAAAGAAGGGAGCTGGGGAGATGGCTTAATAGTTAAATACACTTGCTTGCAAAGCCTATTGGCCAGGGCTCAATTCCCTAGTACCAATGTAAAGCCAGATGCACAAAAATGGTGCATGTGTTTGTATTTTGTTTGCAGTGGCAAGGATAAATAAAATAAATAAGTAAATTTTTTTTTAAAGGAAAAGGGTTGAGCTTGGCTCACGGTTAGAGGACCAGTGCCCCATGACAGGGAAGGCGTGGCAGTGGCAGTATGAAGTGACTGGTCACACTGTTGGATGCCAGGAAGCAGAAGGAGATGCAGGCTGGTGTCAGCTTCTTCCCCTTTGTATTCAGTCTGGGCCCCGGCCATGGAATACGGCCCCTCACATTCAGGCCAAGTCTTCTCTCCTCAGTTAAACCTCTCTGGGGGTGCTGAAGAGATAGCTTAGCGGTTAAGGCGCTTGCCTTACAAAGCCTGAGGACCCAAGTTTGATTCCCCAGTGCCCAAGTAAGCCAGATGCACAAGATGGTACATGCCTCTGGAGTTTGGTGCAGTGTCTAGAGGCCCTGGCATGCCCTATTCTCTGTGTCTTTCTGCCTCTCTCTCTCTCTCTCTCTCTCTCTCTCTCTCTCAAATAAGTAAATAAATAAAATATTTTTAATAAATAAAAGAATCTGTCTGAGAACTGTCTCACAGACACACCCAGAGGTTCACATCTGACGGTGATTCAAAATCCAGTCAGGTGGATGTTCAAGATTAGCCGTCGCAGTTTGCATGCAAAGGTTCGAGTGTCACCCACATCTGATTGGTATTACTTACCTGAAGCAAACACTGAGAAAGCTTTGCCAATAGACTCCAACGTTGGAAGGGAGCAATGTCATAATTGATCAGGTAATACTTTCTGTGAAAGAGAGTAGAAAGAACAGTGTCAAATACACATCCCACCTATGGGGTGGTTTCTTACTTAAAGTTGTGACTTGAATATATAAAGGTGTTATAAGCCTTTATCTCTTACCTACAGTCATATATGCAGAATTTTTTTTAAAAAAAATTAAGAATTCTTGAGCTGCAGAGATGGCTTAGCGGTTAAGGGGCTTGCCTGCAAAGCCTGAGGACGCTTGCAGGTTCCCCGTAGCCAGAGGCAGTGACGCAAGCGTGCAATGTCGCACATGAGCACAAGGGGGCGCAAGCATCTGGCGGTCGTTCATAGGAGCTGAAAGGCCCTGATGTGCCCATGACCCCTCCCTCCCTCCCTCTCTCGCTCTCTCTCTCTCTCTCTCCCAAAAATAAAAAGTAATTTAAAAAATTAAGATTTCTCAACTCATATTTTTACTATTCAGTCAACCATAGATCCTGGAAGGGTTCCCCCCCCCCAGAAAAAACAACCACTTTCCCTATCAGCAATTAGTCTGTCACTATGGCAATTATCCATACTATCTTTACTCAATTGTTTGGATGCCTAGAATTTACTGATTGATGGGCTTGAGAGACAGCTTAGCAGTTAAGGCGCTTGCCTGCAAAGCCAAAGGACCCAGGTTCGATTCCCCAGGACCCACGTAAAGCCTGAATCACCAAGGGGGCGCATGCATCTGGAGTTCATTTGCAGTGGCTGGAAGCCCTGACACACACAAACTCTCTCTCTCTCATAAATAAATAAAACTAAAAATAAATTTTTAAAGAATAGAGGATTGATGTGGAGAATGGGTAGGAAATATACACAGATGTTCCTCAGTTCCTGACAGAGGCCACTGTAAAGCAAAAGCACAGTAAGCCAAAAATGTATTTGACACACAGAAACAATTAAACATCATAGCTTAGCCACACAGCATCCCATAGACTGTGGGCTGTTGGCCCTGTGACCACGGGGCTGAACAGAAACCACAGCTCACTGCCAGCACCCACCAGCAGAGTTTCATGCTCCGCACCAGGAGCCCCAAAGCACGGTGACATTCAAAGTTCACACTGTGGTTTCTGCTGCACACATAGCTTTCGCATAGCTTCAGAGACCAAAAAAAAAAAAAAAAAAAAAAAAAAAAAAAAAAAAAAAAATTAATCGAACCATTTTAAATGAAGGAACATCTGTAGCTCAAATTAAATAATCACCGGACTGGGGAAATAGCTTAGCTGGCTAAGGCATTTGCCTGAGAAGCCTAAGGACCCTGGTTCGATTCCCCAGGACCCACATAAGCCAGATGCACAAGGGGGCATGCATTCTTCTTTTATCTGCCTCTCCCTCTCTTTTTCTCTCTCTCTCTCTCAAATAAATAAAGTGAAGTATTTTTTTAAAATTAAATAATCAGCCAATGTATTGAATGCTGACTTAAGTTACATTTGACATTGCCTAATTTCTCATAGTAGACAGATAAATGCTTTGCAAGATAGTCCAGGAATGTGTTTTAGCAAATGCTGATTGAATGGTTCTGTGTTATGCACTGCCTTAAATCTGGTATCCCCTCAACAGTTATTTATTCGTTATTTAAGGAGATCGAAGAGGACTACAAGCCTGTATCTCATCAAAACGTGCTGACAGGGCGGTGGGCTCCTTGCAATCCCAGCACTAGGCACGTAGAGGCAGAAGTCCAAGGTCCTTCTCCACTACCTAGCAAGTTGGAGAGCAGCCCAGTGTACATGAGATTTTGTTTCAAACACCACAGAGTTTAGCAAAAGCATTCACTGTCCCACTCTGCTGTGGGGAGCTATATTGTTTTTCTCAATATTTTTTATTTATTTATTTGCCAGGAGAGGGGTGAACACCAGGGCCTCGTGTCACTGCAAACGAACTCCAGATACATGTGTCAGTTTGTGCATCTGGCTTTGCATGAACTCCGGATACATGTGTCAGTTTGTTCATCTGGCTTTGCATGGGTACTGGGGAATAGAACCCAAGCTGGCCAGGCTTTGTATGCAAGCACCTTTAACAACTGAACCATCTCCCCAGCCTAGGGGAGCTCAATTCTACAGTAGATGCCCTGGTTCACAGATAGAAATCTGGGGAGAAGGCCATGGCACTGACTTATCGACAATTTATTGGTGCCTACTGCAAATGACTCCATTTATAAGACACTAAAGACAGAAATGATATACTCCCGAATTCCGCCCTTAGTCTCCTAATGTTCAAGTGTGAAAACTTGGAAAACGGCTTGCAAAAGAGTGGTTGGGATGACTCTGTCTTTCCCTGTTGACTTTCCCTGCCCGTGTCTGTCCTCCGTTGCCCACAGCAGGCTCCGGTGTGGCAGTGAGGATGGAGCAAGACTACGGCGGCTCCCGGGGAAATGAGGAAGGGAAGAGAAGTGAAGTAGAGGAGGGCTCCTTCCCTCTCCGTCTGAGAGAGGCACACGGAACAGATGCATGGAGCTGAAGGTGGAGGGGTTAGTTGGGAAATGGGGTTTCCCTCAACAAGGTCAATTATTTGGGATGATAAAAGCTAGGTTTCCAGCTCTCCTGCTGAAGAATGTACAGACGTACTTATACATCGAAAGGTGTAGAAATGACTCCCAAGTGATGGCTGGAAGCTATAGCATGCCTATCTACTCAAATACACACACACGCACACACACACACACAGAGAGAGAGAGAGAGAGAGAGAGAGAGTGTGTTTTACGTGCTGAGAGCAATGCTGTCTCACTAGCAACAAACATACTTGGAGCCCAGATCTTAGAACTGAGATTTCCTCCTGATCCCATGATGAAAGCGAAAAAAAGCCGATAGTGTTTTCTGAAACCAGACTGTGAGAAGAGGCGCAGAGACTAATGAGGCTATGTCAGATGGACACGGGAATCACTTTGAATACGGAGCTCCGGCCGATCAGATCTTGGACAGATGTTGGGTCAGGCTACAACAATGACAGATTGAATGAGTAAAATCAGCAACCCATGGATGGTGCTATTTAAATTAAAAAGAAATCAGTGAGAAGGGAAGGCTCTTCTATGCAAAGAATGCCAACAAATAAATATAGCAGAAAGAGAGACATCAACGTCAAGCCACTATAAAAATGGTGGTCTGGGTAATGAAAATAGTAATTTTCCTGCTCTTCAGTTATAGGCTTATAGGTGATGGACAGGGCCATGATTTGGGGACATCCACCCTATTAAATACTATGAAACTCTTATTCCATAAAGAGAGGGGAAGACTTCACATTGGAGACAACACAGAAATCCAACGGGACCAGGTGACAGGTTAGGGTCACCCTAGGGTGCCTCCAAGGTATGATACACTGATTTGCCACTTTGTGTCTTTAGATTTCTTCTCAGAAATCCTCTCCTGAGTCTAGTCATGAGGAGACACTGGACACACCCAGGCTACGTGTCGTTCTGTAAATAGAATGTGGAGCCTGGGTTATTTAAAACTGTGACAGGAGGGCGGGGAAGGGGGGATTCTGTGTTCCCAGCAGTAAGAAACTAGGAGAACTGAGTCAAAGGAAAACGCATTCCTCCAAGGCCATCGGGACCAGAAAAGGAAGACTCTTTTGTTAGAAGAGCTGGAGAAATACATGACATGTTGTGTTGGCGACTCCTGATCTCGAGAGCATCCTGGGATTTTATGTAAGACAATATCTGCATTTAGTGTAAGGGTACCTTGTAGTATTGGGAGATTATGGGACATTTTATCTAAAACTTGTTTTCAAGCAGTTCAAGGAAAGACTGGGTCATGGGAGCATAATTTAGAGAAAGAACGACAGAGCACCTGCGCTGCAGTGTTAACCAGAAACCTCCACAGGGGGCCCCCAGGAGGCCTTTGAAATGTACCCTTAGCCTTTCTGTCCACTAGAAATTGTTTCAAAGCAAATTCTGTTGTTTTTATTAATGTGACAAACTGCCTTTGAAAAACCCCAGCATGCATGATACCTCAACCTCTGTATGCCAACAATAAATATACAAATAGGCAAATGTGATAAGGACCATTCCAGAACGGGCAGCAGGGAACACACCTCGGGCCGCAAACCCAGCGGACATCACTTTCCTCACTCACAACTCTCCTTAACTAGATTCCCGTTCCAGCTCTGGAATCTGCAAAGAATCCTAGTGACAGTACACGTCCTTTCCAGAGACTCCCCAGGTCCACTGTCAGGAATCTGCTCCCAAATTTCCAAAGTATTGAGACTGTGAAAACCAGCCTCAACTTCACGTACCTTCAAGGGGTGCAGAGATACACTGTGGCCATCCAGCCCTCCTCAGTAGAACTCATAGATCTCTGAGGAAAGTTCTCTATCTAGAACATTCCACAAGGCTCCCTCAGACTTGCCACCCTCCCACCTCAAGAAATCATGATGGAGCTGGAGAGATGGCTTAGCAGTTAAGGCGCTTGCCTGCAAAGCCAAAGGACCCAGGTTTGTTTCCCCAGGACCCATGTAAGCCAGATGAACAAGGGAACACACACATCTGGAGTTCGTTTGCAGCAGCTGGAGAACCTGGCACGCCCATTCTCTCTCTCTCTCTCTCCCTCTCTCTCTCTCTCTCTCTCCCTGCCTATTTCTTTCTCTCTCAAATAAATTTTAAAAATTAAATATTTAAAAATATATATTATTAAAAATGAAATCAGGGTGGACGTTCATCCCACTCTCTTCAAAAATCTGTATGTGACCCTGGATAGATTATAAGGGGGAATCCCTTAATGGACTGACTAAAATTAATGTTTTACTCTTTAGGGGGAATAATTTTTTTTCTTTTTAATTTTTTTATTATTTATGAACTTTATGAACAGATTGCATGTTTGTCATATTCCCAATGGGTTATATGTTTTTAAATTTTTTATTTATTAGAGTCAGAGAGAGAGGGAGAGAGTGAGTGAGAGTGAGAATGGGCGTGCCATGGCTTCCAGCCACTGCAAACAAACTCCAGTTGCGTGCACCCCCTTGTGCATCTGGCTGACGTGGGGCCTGGGGAATTCAACCTGGGTCCTTTGGCTTTGCACGCAAGCAACTTAACCAGTAAACCATCCATCCCTCCAGCCCCCAATGCGTTATACTCTTATGTTCCTCTTCTCTGCCCGTACTCCACTGAGGACACTCGTCAGAGGGATCATTGGTATTCTCTGTGGGGTCATGAATGTACCATTCAGTCTCTATAGTGGGGAACAATGCCTCAGGATACGCTTTCCCAACTTGTGGGGCTGGGAAGATGGCTCAGCAGTTAAAGGCACTTGCTTGCAAAGCCTGAGGACCTGAGTTCAATTCCCCAGTATCCATATAAAGACAGATGCACAAAGTAGCACACATCGATGAGATTTTTAGTCATAACTTGAAAATTCAAATGTCATAAAAGTCATTTAATACCCTCAGATAATTACATAAGATTTGTTCTTGGAATATTATCTGGAGAAATTTATTTTAAGTTGTTTGCAAGTATAGCTATCGTTAATGTAAAAACTGAAGGATACGCAGTTAACAGCAAGTTCATCTTGTTTTACTTGACACATAAAACCTGAGTACATTTGTAGTGTATTGTGTGGTTCTTTGGTACATTTTGTATGCATTTCACAGTATTCAAGTCAGTGTAAACATTTCTATGTCCTCAAACATTTGTCATATCTTGGTGGTGAAAATATTCAAAAGCTTTTCTTCCATTCTTTCTGAAATACATAGTGTATTATCAGTATATTTGCAAGGCCCAATTTAGTAGCCCTTTTCTTAGCATGACAAGATCTACTAAACTGGAATTAAACCAAGAATTAATTGTGGTAGGGTCTGAGGATGCAGCATACATATTTGTCAAAATAGTTATATGATAATGCCAAGTTAGTTGGGACATTTAGCATGAGTTTTCTTAATAAAGAAGAAGAAATGTCACAATATAATTTTTTCTAGTCTGCCCAGAAAGAATTCTTTTATTAAGTGACTGTTGAAGCAGATTCTGCAAATTCTTTTAAATTTAAACTTCAGAAATAAGTAAGTATCCCACTGAAATGCCTGGAAAACTTAAATAAAATTCTAGGGAGTGACTGAAAATGCGGATCCAGTTGGTGGTCGGAGAGTGTTTGGAAACTCTGCTGTCAGTGTCATTGTGAGTAATGACAGATCTCAGATGTGTTGCACACTGGAAATCAGATAAGCATCCATAATCTGGAATCCCTTCAAACTTTGAACGTGTCTTATGTCATTTGTTTGTCCCTTTTCTGCTTGTTCCAGTGTCACATGTTTCTATTTCTAAGCAGCTACTCATGAATATATACACAATGGCTCTTCAATCTGTCCTTAAATCCATAATTGATTATGAGAGTAGAAGTTTTGCAATTAAATGTTTTGGACAAATCACCAAAAACAAAAAAAAAGTAACCAATTATTTATCAGCTTCTGTGTGAGCTCCTTTCTGCTGCCTCCTCCATCGTTTTCTTAGCTGTTTCCTCTAGTTTTTTTTTCTGAATAACTGCTTATTAATATTTTGCAAGACCCTAAAGATCTTACACTTTAGTTAGAAGAAAAGAAACTATAAATATGATTAGTGCAAAATGATGACCGCATCTCATTTTTTTCTTTCTTTTTATTTATTTATTTTTATTTATTTATTTATTTATTTTGGTTTTTTGAGGCAGGATCTCACTGTAGCCCAGGCTAACCTGGAATTCACTCTGTAGTCTCAGGGTGGTTTCGAACTCACAGTGGCCCTCCTACCTCTGCCTCCCGAGTGCTGGGATTAAAGACGTGCGCCACCACGCCTGGCTTGCATCTCATTGTTCATCTCACAACAGTTATGATGACTAAGGCGAGGCCTGCATTCAACTAGGCTTGTCAGCATACTGTCATGGGAGTGAAAGGCCCATGAGGCCCTGTTTCTTCCCTGAGATCGTGTAGGCAGATAATGGTAGCTGACAGGGAGGGAGTCACAAGGCCTCAGCCCTCCCTGAGTATCTAGACAGTCAATGGTCACTGGCGGAGGGGCAGTCATTTACTTAAGTGGTGTACCCACTGCTAAGGAGTGACGGAAGGGACATTGGAGAAGGTGACTTGGGGAGTGACGGTCTTAGTCTGGATGATGAAGATTTTTATATATGTCCACGTAGATACGAGAGTGGATGATCCAAAGCCAGCATAGCTGTACCCCAGTGTGGAGGAGAGAAACACGAGATGAAGCTGGAGAGCCAGGATGACCACAAGAAACTCAGGCTGTGGGCTAGTAAGCAGACATGGAGAGGTAAGGAGTGGAATGACCAGGCTGACCACATCTGCAGACCTAGCCAGAATCCTCGGCACTTGGTAGAGAATAGACGGGACTGGGACAAGCAGAATCGGAAAGAACGGGAAGGCATTAAGTATCATATTCCAGGCAGGAGAAGAAGAGACAAGGGCCATGGTAATGGAGACCTGATCTGTTTCTAGCCTTTGCAAGTCCTGTTCTAGTTCCGTGTTACTAAATAGCAATGCTTTTCCATGCTTTGATCATATCCCTTTGTATCAAAATTAACGAGGCATTTTTATGATTCTTGCCTATTGTGTTCATTTGTTTCCAAGGAAAACTTTTTTTTTAAAACCCTTTCTGGATAATACCATATTGATAAGTAGAGCTGGGTGGCTCACATCGGTAACCCCAGCATTCAGAAGAGGGAAAGAGGAGGAATACTACAAGACTGAGGCCAGCCCGGGCTGCAGAGTGAGACCCTGTCTCAAAAAGCAGAAAGAGTGGGAAGGAAGAAGAGGAGGAGAAGGAAGAAGGGCGGGGGGGCGGGGGGTGGAGAAGGATGAGGAAGAAGAGGAGGAGGACAAGGAGGATGGGGGAGGCGAAGGAAGAGCATGTGCAGGGATGAAGAGTGAGGAGGGAGGGCCGTACGCGTTGTCGCTGACCTGAAGCTGGTGGAACCGTGGCCACAGTGCAGAGTGCCCGGCAGTGCCCTGCATGGGAAACACCCTCAGGACTCGCATGCGCCGTATTGTCCTGAGGATCCACAACCACTCTACGCAAAAAAGCCACAATGGCTCCAAGTCAACAACACATTTGGTCCAAATGTAAAGACCAAATTGGGGCTTACAGTCACTTCCCAAGCAAATTTAACTGTTTCCTACTATTCCTTCTTTATACCAAGAAAAATATCAGCACTGATCTGCCCAGTTGATTTCTAAAATTACGATTCTGTTCACCTGCATTTCTGACCAATTAGTTAAAGATGGAAAGGTGGCGTATCTATGCCACAGCTATGATGACTCATTGAAGACATAAATCATAAATGAAATTAATGTGTCCGCTGTGACACAGATTAAAACTTTGCTAAATGAAGTCCCTTGCTGGTTTGCCAGTTTATGGAGGAATTTGCTAATAGTTAGAATGCTTTCCTTATTAGAAAACGATTTTAAAAACATCTACTATCATACTTGTAATCCAGCCCAAATCATTGAGTAATTCTTTGGAGTTCAGAGTTGAGCATGTCTGCTCTTCCTGGGTAATTAATAACTTACGGTGTCAATTGGGGGGGGGGGCTGTATTTCAGGAAGAGAGAAAGAATGTTAGCTATGACCACGAAGAGCTGACATTTTATAAAGAGAAGGAGCTATTGTTTTTCTACGCTGAAATAAAATAATTTCATTTTGCTTCGTTGAGTAGCAGCAGGGAGGGACTATGATCAATAGGTCTACAGGCCAGTCGATAACACCGTAGCACTCCGAACAGGCCTCAAATCCTTTTTGTTAATCGCCTCACCCGGGAGCCGATCTCTCATTCCAAATGAGTTCTTCAAATCCCTTGCAATTCCCCGGCTGTCCCTGGCTCCTTTCAGTAGCTATTTCTCACCAGACTCCTCCTTCCATTTTGGTTTTCTTTTGCCTTTTCATGTGGCCATTCGTGTGATGAATATTTGAACATCAGTGGGCTGCTTATATAACCTTAAGGGCCAGGCTTCTGGGGAAATGCCGAGTCAACCAAGCGGAACACTGCTTGGAGGGGAAGACGTGTCGCTGTGGAAAGTTACCCAGAGGACTCAACCGACGTGAATGCTGCAGAAGCCAACCTTCATTCATCATCCCTTCCTCTCCCCACCCTGAGCCCTCTTCTCTCCTCAACAGCGGCAGGCACTAGGATACTGGGGAAATAAGAAAGAGAAATAGCAATCTATGCACCATTCAGAAAGCATCCCCCCACGGCTTTAGGAAGGAAAGAGACCCACAGAAGATAGGAGGACGTCACGAATACAGACGGCTTTAGCCTGGAGCCAAGTGTTTCTCCAGGTATGCTCATGCGATCACACCACCCCCCGTAGCTGGTTCCTCACTAGGCTCTTCACTCTTCTTATTTACTTCTAGCAGTCTGTCTTGTCCTCTCTGTGTCTTGTCCGTGCCTTAACACACAGACAATAAAAATAGCACGCGTGGAGCTGGAGAGATGGCTTAGCAGGTTAAGGTGCTTGCCTGCAAAGCCGAAGGACCCAGGTTTGAGTCCCCAGAACCCACGTAAGCCAGATGCACAAGGGGACACATGCATCCGGAGTTCGATTACAGGGCTGGAGGCCCTGGCGCGCCCATTCTCCCTCTCTCTCTCTCTACCTGCCTAGTTCTGTATCTCTCCATCTCTCTCTCTCTCAAACAAATAAATAAAATAAAAACAACTTTAAAAAAATAGGACACGTTTGTCATCACACCGGTCATCAGGTAGACACCCCAAAAATCAGGTTGTAGCCATTGGCAACTAGTCTTAGCCTGCCCACGCTGTTTTACAACCAGGAGATACCTCTGCGCAGGGGATTTCCCGGGGTTAGCATGGCTTTATGTGGGCCCCAGATCCATAAAAGATTAGCATGCCTGATTGTGAGCTAGTCAGGTACCAGTGACACACTCCTGATGTCTTTAGAGGAATACTATCTTGTCCAGTTAGTGTTGTTTATGTGCCTTGCTTACTGAATTTATGCTATGAATAAGAGACTCACACTCTATATAAAACACCTAGTTAGTGTACCCCAATATAAAGCTATCGTTTTCATTAACTAAACTTCATCAAATTATATTCTTGGGTTAATCATAATCATAAAAATTTGTAGATTTTTCTTTATCACTAACTGGGAAGATAGGAACTCCATTAAAGATTAAAAAGAAAAAAACCTTCCCTGCATCAATAGTTTATAATGAAACTAAAATATTTTGAATAATTTAGGAATGATTTAAGTCCTTATTTAGAATAACCATAATTCATTCTAGAACTAAAAATTATCCTCTCTTTGTAAAATGAAATAGCATACACATAAAAACTCATATTCCGAGCACCTACCATAAACTGGTCCCCAAGAATTAAAAAAAAACTGACAATTTGGGGCTGGAGAGATGGCTTTGAAAGGATGAAAAAATTAAAAGTTTAAACAGGGACACAGAGCAGGCCTTTGAGTACGTGACTCTGGCCTAGTGAGATAACAGGAAATGAGCTGACTATTGCCACTCCCACATAGGAGCCTGCGCAAATACCGACCTCTGGGACCATGGGAAAAAGATCGTGGTGTGTTACAAATTGATTGGTCCACAGTGTGCGAGCTTGGACAATTTAAAATGATTAGCCTAAGAACCAGAAAATGTTACACATTGATTGGTCAACACTGCGCGGGTACCCGAGGTTATGGAATGATTGGTTCACGATGCGTGGGCATTGTTGTAACCCTAATAAAAGCTGTCCTGGCCCTGCACTCGGGGTCCACAGCCCTCTACCCCTGTGTGGCATATGACTGTGGACCCCAGCACGCTGGAATAAAAATCCTCATGCTGTTTGCATCAAGACTGTTTCTCGTGAGTGATTTGGGGTGCCGTCTTTCCCGAGACTGAGCCCGGGGAGTCCCCCGGAGAGGGACTTTCAGCTTAGCAGTTAAGGCACTTGCCTGTGAGCCAAAGGACCCATGTAAGCCAGATGCACAAGGTGGTGCATGCATATGGAGTTCATTTGCGGTGGCTAGAGGCCCTGGTGTGCCCATTCTCTCTCCTTTCTATCAGGCTCTGTCTTTCAAATAAAATAAATAAAAATTAAAAGTAAAGAAATTTAAAAAAATAGTGACAAGTCATAAAGCTAAAAGGCTTCTTAGTCATGCCTCTTACTCTTAACCCTCTTAGCCCACTCAGCACCAGCCATGGAGATTTCTTTCCTCCTACATCTGCATCAGATTTTACCCTAGGCTAGGCTGTATACCTCTCTCACAGAAGTAATATAAATCACCCTCCTCACTACTTTGCCTGGGTGTTCCACAGAAATGAATGTAGCCCATTCTTTTCAAAGTATGAACTTTAGATTTTTTTTTTCCTTAAAAATGTTTTCACAATTATCTAAAGCCCCTAGGCAAGCCAAGGGACAGGGGCCATGTCTCAGAAGTCAGAATCTGTGGTTGAAGGACCACCAACCACATCAATCAAGAGTGTATTTTCAGGGCTGGAGAGATGGCTTAGCTGTTAAGGCACTTGCCTGCAAAACCAAAAGACCCAGGGTCAATTCCCCAGGACCCACGTTAGCCAGATGCACAAGGTGGTGCATGCGTCTGGAGTTCCTTTGCAGTGGCTGGAGGCCCTGGTGTGCCCATTCTCTCTGTCTCTATCTGCCTCTCTCCCTCTTTCTGTCTCTTTCTCTCTCTCAAATAAACAAATATACATGTTCAAAAAAGAATGCATTTTAAAAGAGTCAACTGAGTTTCTACGAGAAAAGGAACATTTTCAGTATCACTTTCTATATGCTACCCCCATATTCCACCATTAGTAAATTTTCCCCAGATATCAGAAGGACTCCATGATTCTTTGCTCCCAAATGAATGTTTTACAGTTTACTTAGCCAACTCTCCCATTTTTCTTAGAATCTATTCAGCCCTTCTGTCCTCTTGCAGTCTTCTCTGGCTCTACCCAAGTAGGCTACTGACTGAATCCTTGGAACTTCCACGTTGTTTGTACTCCTGCAATAGTATTCATAAATGATATTTTACAGCTACTGTTTTAATATATGGATGAAGTCACCATGGACTATTAATCTGTTCATGGGTAAAGATATATATTTACTTAATATCTTTTCAACTATTTTATTACATGCCTAATAAGCATGTAATAGATAATAAATGACTTGGAATAAATTGTAGAAAGAGTTTTTGTTACCTTATCCTTTCTAGGAAGTAAAAAGATACCAATTGTGTGGAGGATTTTTTTTTTTTTTTTCGATTTTTCAAGGTAGGGTCTCACTCTAGCTCAGGCTGACCTGGAATTCACTATGAAGTCTCAGGGTGGCCTCGAACTCACAGCGATCCACCTACCTCTGCCTCCCATGTGCTGGGATTAAAGGTGTGTGCCACCATGCCCAGCCCAATTGTGTTTTTATCTTCATTGTTTTATTTGCCCTTTACAGAATCTTCAGAGATGAATCTTCACAGATGGCTCAGTGGTTAAGTGCTTGCCTGCAAAGCCTAGTGACCTGGGTTTGATTCCCCAGTACCCATGTGAAGCCAGATGCACAAAGTGGCACATGAATCTGGAGTTTGTTTGCAGCAGCAAGAGGGCCTGCTGGGCTCTCTCTCTCTCTCTCTCTCTCTCTCTCTCTCTCTCTCTGCCTCTCTCTCTCCAAATAAATAAAAATATTTTTTAAGATTTAATTTTTTTATTTATTAGAGACATGGGGGAGAGAGAAAGAGTGAGAATGGGCACACCAGGTCCTCCAGCCACTACAAATGAACTCCAGATGCATGCACCACCATGTGCATCTGGCTTACGTAGGTCCTGGGGAAATCAAGCCTTGAACTGGGGTCCTTTGACTTCACAAGCAAGTGCTTAGCCACTAAGCCATCTCTCCAGCTCAAATAAAATATATTGTTAAAAAATACTTAAAAGAATCTTCAGTGTCTAGCAAAAGATCTGGCATGTTAAGGGTGACACACAAATGTTTTCTGGATAGAAAAACAAGCCCCTGAGAAACCTTTCCCATATTTCTGCGAAGTAAACTTCAACTTATACTTAAAGGAGCATTTCCTCTTTGACATCACGGTGAAGACAAATAATCCCACTGGGGAGGGCCCACCGTGAAAAGGGAGTAGGCGGAGGGGGGAACACAATGGTATAACCCAATGGGACTACGACCATTATGTAATGTGTTCATACAGTAAAGTTCTCGATTAATAAAAAAGTTTTTAAAAATTTATTTCTGTGTGTGGGTGTTGCAGGTCCTTGTGATGCTGCAAATGAATGCCAGACATGGGCACCACTTTCTGCATCAGTTTATGTGGGCAGCTTGGGACTTGGACCCAGGCCAGCAGGCTTTGCAAAGCAAGCATCTTTAACCACTGAGCCACCTCCCCAGCCCCTCAAGGAGCATTTTTCCATGTCCTCAGACATTGTCCCACCGCTTTACTGCCCCCCCTCAAGAAAATGCATGGCCCCCCTATAGTACCCAGCGGCATGCTCAGCCTTGTCGGAGCAGCTGCTTTTCAGGAGAGTGTGAACTCTTGGTGTTCTGGGCCCGGCTGACCCTGTATACTGAAAAAAAATGAATGCGTAAAGAGCTACTATATGAACCAGGCATGGGGGCGCACGCCTTTTTCTCAGCACTCAGGAGGCTGAGGTAGGAGGATCACTGTGAGTTCGAGGCCACCCTGAGACTACATAGTGAATTCCAGGTCAGCCTGGGCTAGAGTGAGACCCTACTTCGAAAAAAAAACAAACAAGAGCTATCATATGAGTACAATATCTGAAAGCACCCAAAACGTCCCACTAGCTTTTCATTGAGGGAACAGAAGGAAATGGCATGCAGTTGAAGGATGAGTAAGAAGCATGACGTTTCAGGAGTCACTCGAGGGACAAGATAAAGAACAGGCAGATTGGCAGATGTCACTGCAAATGCAGGGGTGACGGCAGTGTCTGCGTCACAGGAAAGCAGAGGATGGGTGGGGGGGCTACAGGGAAAGCACCTGAAAAAGAGCTGGGGCAGATTCGTACTGCCTTGGCGGACGGTGGAGATGACTGGGGAGACTCACGACTCATCGAAGTTCTGAGAAGAAGTGACTGTTGAGTGCTCAGTGCTAAATACGACTTCTATATCGGCCCCTCCAAGGCTCACGGAATACCGTGGTAACAGGGCAGGCAGCCTCACAGAGGCTGTCATTACCTGCCCGTGACCTGGACGGTACAGAGCTCAACATTCCATCAGGTACGATGGAGGAGGGCAAAAATAATAATAATAATAATAATCAAAATACAACAGGGAAAGAAAGGATTCGGTAGAAGAAGGATGTGAAGGGGGCAAAACAAAGTAATGGGAGAGACTGATGATCAAAATACGTTATGTACATGTATGAAAACTGTCAATAAAAATTAAAAAATACAAGTTATTTTTGTATATTACCTTAAATCTTAAAAATTAAAAAAAAAACAAACTAGGAGCCAGATTTTGAAAGGTTAAGCCATTCTCCGAACTGTGGTCATGGGAAGATCAGAACGAGGCTTGAGGATGTGACGTGGAGCAGAGATACCTACGCATCTATGTTTATGGTAACACTCTTCACAGTCATTACGGAACCAACTTGGGTGTCCGACAGCAGACACACGCATAAAGAAAATGTGATTTTCTTTTCTTTTCTTTTCTTTTTCTTTTCTTTTCTTTTTCTTTTCTTTTCCTTTTTCTTTTCTTTTTCTTTTCTTTTCTTTTCTTTTTCTTTTCTTTTCTTTTCTTTTCTTCTTCTTTTCTTTTTCTTTTCTTTTCTTTTCTTTTCTTTTCTTTTTTTTTTTTTTTTTGAGGCAGGGTCTCACTTTAGCTCAGGCTGACCTGGAATTCACTATGGAGTCTCATGGTGGCCTCAAACTCACGGTGATCCTCCTACCTCTGCCTCCCTAGTGCTGGGATTAAAGGCGTGCGCCACCACGCCCGGCTGATTTTCTATATATATGAATTTGAGTCTGCCACGAAAAAGAACAAAAGTATGTCATTTGTAGGAAATGAATGCAACTGGATTTTCAGCTCAAGCAAGTTAAGTCAGATCAGAAAGACAAATATTGCAGGTTTACCCCCATCTGTGGGCAGACACATGAAATCATGTATGTGTAAATGACATGGATGTAAAGGTGAAACTCTCCTGGGAACATAAGAGAAAAACAGGGTGTGGAGGAGAGAGAGAAAGTCGAGCAATGGGGACAGGAGCTCATGGTTACAGCACTTTACAATCACATAGGAAAATGCTCTAATGAAACCCAGTGCTGTATCTACGAGTTTAGTTATCAACCTGTCCCTTCACTATTCTTTGAATGGATAGACTGTATTGGAGAAAGGAGGTTAGGGGGCATTGCTCACACATGGTCTCTCTAAATTCCTTTGTGTATAAAGCTCTCAGTTGGAGGTTTGCAGGCCAGTGGTGTGGGCAGGCAGTTCATTTACCATGGACAATACTGGTGGATGCATTTAGTTCAACACCTCTGAAAATGTCTTACACACAGAGAAAAATACGATGGATAAAAATCGTAAACGAATTTGATTTCTTGCAGCTATTTATTTTTCATGACCCAAAGTTCAATTGATGGCTGGTATATCTCATTGGAACTTGCCATATGTTGCAGTCAGGTTCACATTGCTGGTACAAATCACCCAACCAAGAGCAGCTTGTGGGGGAAAAAAAAAAAAGAGAGATTTATTTTGGCTTACAGCTCCACAATGGCAGGGCAAACAATGGCATGAGCAGAAGGTGGATATTACCCCCTACTCAACATAAGGTGAACAATAGCAACAGGAGAGTGAGCCAAACACTGGCAAGGGGAAACTGGATACAATACTCATAAGCCTGCCCCCAACAACACACCACCTGCAGGAGGTGTTAATTTCCAATTGCCATCAGCTGGGGAACCTAGCATCCAGAACACCTGTTTATGGGGGACACCTGAATCAAACCACGACACCACACAATTACAACTTGATATCAAGTTGGTATACATTCCTTATTATTCTAAGACATTGACAGGATGATGGCTCCCACACCACTCAGTCCTTTTAAGGTATTTTCACACACAAAAACAAAAAATAAAACCTTCATAAAATTTGGTGTAAAATGTCAAGCTAATTGATTATCTCTTATCATTGTGAAAAAAAAAATCAACAATGTTCTTTGGAAATTACATAATCTTCTGAACAATTCCTATGTAGGCTAGCATCTTAACTAAAATATTTTTAGTAAGTCCTTATAATTGCACCCTCATGCATCAGTCAGTTACTTTCTCATTGCTGAGACAAAATGCCTGACCAGAAATGGCTTATGGAAAGAAAAGGGTTTGATTTGGCTTACATTTTCAGCAGAGAAGGCATGGCACGCTGGGGTGGGAAACTGGGATCACATATTCACCACAATCAGAACACAGAGAAAGACAAGAAAGTAAGGCTGGACAAAAAAAAAAGAAAGAAAGAAAAGAAAGGAAAGGAAAGGAAAAGAAAAAAGAAAAGAAAAAACATTCAAGGCCTGGGGAGATGGCTTAGCAGTTAAGGTACTTGCCTGTGAAGCCTAAGGACCCATGTTAGTCTCTCCAGATCCCTCATAAGCCAGTCGCACAAAGGTGAGGCAAGCACAAGGTTGCACACGCCCACTAGGTGGTGCAAGCACCTGAAGTTTGATTGCATTGGCTGAGGCCCTGGTGCTCCAATTCTCTCTCTCTAAAAAAATAAATAAATAAATAAATAAAAATAAAACACTCAAGGCCCATCCACAATGACACACTTCCTCTAACAAAGATGAAGATTCCACAACCTTTCCAAACAGTGCCAGCATCTGGGACCAAGTGTTCAGATGCGTGGTGCCTATGATGAGGATTTCACATTCAAACCACTATATACGATAATGATCGCTCTGTAAATTTCCTTGTCTTTTTCCCTCCAAATCAACCCTAGTTGTTAACTGTTCTAGTTTGGGTCTCAAGTGTCCCTGAAAAGCCCATGCGATAAAGGTTCGGTTACCAGCCTGTGGTGCTGCTAGGAAGTGAGGGAACCCCACCCATGAAGGTCCAGTGCAGCTGGAAGAGGTCAGGCCGTTGTGTGCACGGCCTGAAGCAGGTACTGGGGCCCTCGCATCTTTTTCTCGTCCCTCTGTGTTTTCAGGCAATCGTGAGGCAAACAGACCTCTCACATCATTCACTCTCTGGTATTTTTACCTAGACACCAGTCAAAGGCGGTGGAGCCAAGGGACCATGAACTTGAACTTCTGGAAGTGTGAACCAAGATAAATGTTTCCTGCCTATAAGTTGTTTACCTGGGGTGTTTGATCACAGCAGAGAAGGAGCTAGCTAATGAATTATTTGTTATAAAATTGGCTAACATGGTGCACAGTCGGTTCTGACAGTATTAGACACAGTTTTAGCTTTTCTTCATGTTAAACAGTCTGGCTTATCTACTTCCACATTTTTGTTGTGGATTCACAAAGGGACAACTCACACAGACAGGACACCTTTAAAATATTTTTATTTTTATTTATTTATTTCAGAGAGAAAGAGGCAGAGAGAGGAAGAGAGCGAGAGAATGGGCACACCAGGACCCCCACCCACTGCAAACAAACTCTAGACGCATGCTCCACCTTGTGCATCCGGCTTACTTGGGTCCTGGGGAATTGAACCTGGGTCCTTTGGCTTTGCAGGCAAGTGCCTTAACTGTTAAGCCATCTCTCCAGCCCCAGAACACATTTAATGTGTTCACCATTCCTTCTTTGGCAGAAGTCTTTTCTAAACCTGCGTCATACAAGAGAAAAAAAGAAAAAGAAAGACATGACAAAAGAAAGATCGATTGACCCTAATTCCTTCTTTGAACATAGATCATCACAGCCGTATTTTCAATGTCACCTTTAAAGTATTTGCTTTCTTCCACTCTCTCTTTAAACATTTTCTGGAAGACACACTTGTGCAAAGAAAAACTCTCTAGTGCTGGGCCCAGTTGCTGGCCCTGCTAGTTTTGTTTGTTGTTGTTGTTTGTTTGTTTTTACTTATTTGAGAGCAACAGAGAGAGAAAGAAGGAGAGAGAGAGAGAGAATGGGCGCACCAGGGCCTCCAGCCACTGCAAACGAACTCCAGACGTGTGCGCCCCCTTGTGCGTCTGGCTAACATGGGTCCTGGGGAATCGAGCCTCGAAGCGGGGTCCTTAGGCTTCACAGGCAAGCTCTTAACCACTAAGCCATCTCTCCAGGCCACCCTGCTAGATTTTTTTAAGCTTACTATGCTTGCCTTATTTTCTTATCTTGACTCTTCGGCATTTGCTGGCATAGTGACAGCCTGCAGCAATGTTCAAGGTCCATTACTACATCTCTTGGACATCATTCCTCCAGGAAGTTTCCTGTGATGATCTGATTTCCCTCCCACTCCACCGGGTTTGTCACTGCTGACAGAACTCATTGCCCTGGTTTGGTTGCCAAGAAATCCTGAAAGTCTCCTAATGGGCCATGGGGCGATGGGAAAGAGCTGGCGTCATTCATAAGGCCTGTTTACCTAGTTTGCTTCTCGCTTAGCAAAATACAAGGTGAGTGTCTGTGTCCTTCGTTTCGTAAAACTGTGACAAGAAACCCACAGTGAGCAGGAAAACGTTTTATTTAAGTATTATTTATTTGGGCTGGAGAGATGGCTTAGCGGTTGAGGCACTTGCCTGTGAAGCCTAATGACCCAGGTTCAATTCCCCAGTGCCCACGTAAGCCAGATGCACAAGGTGGGGCATGTGTCTGAAGTTCCTTTGCAGCACCTGGAGGACCTGGTACGCCCATTATCTCTCTCTCTCTCTCCCCTCTTCTTAAAGAGACAAGGATGGAAGTTCTTAGAACACTTGAGGTTGTCCTCCGGCCTCCACCCATGTGCACCTGTGTACACACACACACAGACTTCTGCACACACTATCATAAAGACACACGCACACACGCACAATAAAAAGATGATAGGGGGGGCTGGAGAGATGGCTTAGCAGTTAAGTGCTTGCCTGTGAAGCCTAAGGACCCCGGTTCGAGGCTGGATTCTCCAGGACCCACGTTAGCCAGATGCACAAGGGGGGCGCACGCATCTGGAGTTCGTTTACAAAGGCTGGAAGCCCTGGCGTGCCCATTCTCTCTCTCTCTCTCTCTCTGCCTCTTTCTCTCTCTGTTACTCTCAAATAAATAAATAAAAATGAACAAAAAAAATAAAAATAAAAAGATGATAGGGAAAAACCACCGTACACCTCTAGAAGGCTAAAAGGCAAAAAGGATGGGATAAAAGTACTGATGAGAGTGTTGAGCAAACAGTAGCCTCCACCAACGCTGGCAGGATTGTAGAATGGTTCTGGTACCCACCCAGCCCACGACGAGTTCCCTTCCAGGTATTTCTCTAAGAGAAATGAAAACATATGGCCTCTCAAGGCTTGGTGAGAACAATGTTTATAGCAGTTTTGGTCATGATAGGCAGAAACCAAAAGCAGCTCAGCGGCCCTCCGCACAGTGGAGAGAAACAAAGCGTGGCATTTCTTGCCGTGGTATAAAAAGAAAACCAACATGCGCCAGCAAACGAATCGCAAAAACATTATGCCGAGGAAACGCAGCGAGACACAAGGCGGTGCATGGCGTATGGGCGCATTCAAATAAAACACTAGATGAAAAAAAGCTAGCGATTCCGACATGGCCGGTATGAGGGCATTTGTCCTTAAGTGAGTGGGGGCTGATGGGAATGCTCTGCTCCTGGGTGCAAGTGTGGGTGACACAGATGTATTGACTTTACAGGGCTGGCTGAACCCCTGAATTTAGGATCTGTGCATTTTACTCTACAGAGATGATATATCAGTAAGCTCATGGGGACGAAAACAGAGGAGCTAGGGTTTTGCGCTAGATATTGCTGAGGCTTTGCACATGTTTACAATTATTACTAGAGAACTGGACAACGAAACCGTATAACTCAAATGACAAACCGTGAAAATGTAGTCAATGTAGATTTTAATATTAGTTCATTTCATGATGTTCCCCACTGGTGTTTATGGGGAATTCTGTTTTACTTGGAAATAACTCCCACCAAAATACCTTATATACTGCAAAATGTCCTAGGTTAACATGTTTATTTGGGGCACATAAGTAGCCCCCAATGTTAGAGGATGGGAAGGCTGTGCTCTGTTGCTCTGTAACTTTCCCTCTGGGGGATATGCTATAATAAAAACATGTATGAGGCTGGAGAGATGGCTTAGCAGTTAAGGCGCTTGCCTGCAAAGCCTAAGGACCCATGCTCAACTCTCCAGATCCCACGTAAGCCAGGCACATAAAGGTGAGGTACGTGCAAGGGTGCACATGCCCACTAGATGGCACAGGAGTCTGGCATTGGATTGCAGTGCCTGAGGCCCTGGAGTGCCAATTTTCTCTCTCTCTCTCTCTTAAAATAATAAAAAATAAATAAATAAATAAATAAAGCAGGTATTAGTCCATGTTAGGTGGTATATGCCAGACACAGAGGTGTATACTACATGTTCTCTCTCATGTGTGGGAGCTCAAAGATATCTGAAAGTAGGCTGGTTATGGCTTGAGGCTAGGAAGGGTTGTGCATGGGAAATAGCAACTGATTAGATAGTGAATTCCAAAACACAGACAGGCAGAATAAGCCCCTGTATTCTTCAGTACAATAGATGGACAATAATACATAATAACCTACTATGTATTTTAAGAACTAAAAGAGAAGGTATAGAAGGCTTCAAACCTTCTAAATGATGAGGAAAATGTTAACTACCCTGGTTTGATCAGTACACATTATTTACATATATTGAAATATCAGGCTGTACTCATAAATGTGCAAATTGCACATGTTAATTGAGAAGTACCAAGCAGGCATCAATCAGGCTGGCATTCTTATATGGTAGATGTTGCTTAGTCCACTGGATTCTTGGCTCCTGATGGAGGAGAGCTAAGGTGGCTCTGTCATATGTCTAGTTAATCTGTCTTCTTGAATGTTTCCCCTTTCATCA
This sequence comes from Dipus sagitta, assembly GCA_036346955.1. Classification (NCBI taxonomy): domain Eukaryota; kingdom Metazoa; phylum Chordata; class Mammalia; order Rodentia; family Dipodidae; genus Dipus; species Dipus sagitta. The sequence continues at coordinate 3,698,682 of CM070789.1, read as the reverse complement.
ATGAACAATAACTTACGAGTCCATTACTGATCATTTACTCCTTAGGACTGTCCTTGGTAGGTAACTGTAGCTCAACAACTTAGTGGGTGTTGGAGTGTGGCTAGAACAGTCATCTTCAATCTCTCATGCATGTTAGAATTGCCTGGGAGACAGTTTTTAAATGCTCTTACTCAGACCAGTAAAATCAGCATGTCTCAGGGTGGGATCTAGTTGTTAGCATTCTTCAAACATTCCTAGGTGGTTCTAATTTCTACATAAAGTTGAGAAATCCTGGTTAACGACCTTTTGACCTAAGCCTAGTTGTCCTTATGTAAGAGGTGGTTTTAACTGTATTTGACCACCTTTAAGGATAGCTAGTACATATTACATATCACACTGTGAATGTTGAGATATTTTTAAATAAATTATAACAATGAAACAATATAAAACTCATCCTATCTACTCAACAACATAGAGAAAGTGAAACAAGAGAAACCAACGTCCGCACTATAACAAGGGCTACAATAACCTTCTGGAAGGGAATTGGCCCATGTCTGAGGAATGCTTGCATTTTAGTAGAAATGATAAAGACACTGAGTTGAGTATAGGATACTGGGGAGCCACAGACTGAGAGCTCTCCAGGAATAACGAAGTGTGCCCAGATTGAAAGAAAGCACTGTTCTTAGCCAGCGTATGTGGGTGCCAAAGTGACAAGGTATGAACAGAAGAGAATAAACAAAATATGGGAGCAAGAAGAAAACCTGGAACAGAGTAAGACACTGATAATCCCCTGTGCCCAGATGCCAAAGATCTTTCCAGCACCTAATGATGAGCAATATCTATTACAAGCCATCTGGACCTGAGCTCCGTGAACAAGTCCACGTACATGGCTAGGTAATGCGGATTTTGTTATTGGTACTATTTGGCCATCCCCCCCCGCCATCCCTTCTGTTTTATGTGCAGCCTGGTATAGCACCAACTTTGCCCAATCACAGTCGGCTCCCTGCTTTTGAAAGACTCTCTCTCCCTTAAGAACTTGAGCCCAGGCTTAAATCCCTATAAATATTTCTCTTCAGACTTCCTCTCAAAAGACTTGGCTAAGAATTTCCAGGGTACTGCGCACTCTGACTGAAACAACTCAAAGTGAACTGATTTCCTCCTAACCGTTGTCTTGGGATTCTGGAGAGAATGACGGATCTGATTCTGGCTCTTGTTCTAAATGCTCTAGAATGCACGAACTCTGCACATATGAGTTGACAGTGGCCACGGAGAGGCAAGCTTACAGGAAGACACTCTCATCCCATACTGCACAATTCCATTCCAGTCAAAACAAGCCTGAAGGGCTCTTGAGGAAAACCTGAAACCTGACCCAACTACACAGAGCCCCTCACTCCCAAGTAGAGTTACCTACAAGTGATTTTGCTCTTTTTGTTGTTGTTGTTGTTATTGTTTCTCAAGGTAGGGTCTCACTCTAGCTCAGGCTGACCTGGAATTCACTCTGTAGTCTCAGGGTGGCCTCGAACTCACGGCGATCCTCCTACCTCTGCCTCCTGAGTGCTGGGATTAAAGGCATGCGCCACCATGCCTGGCAAATTTACTGTTTTTGGTTCACCCCGAAATGCACGACTAGCCCTCCATCTTGCATTCACTTCTCATGATCAAGGATCACCTTTACAAATGTACTTTAATATTTTCTTGAAGTCTTTGCTGAACGTTCTCGACCTTTCTCTTATAAATAAATACCTTCTTCTGTCAGTTACCTACTGCATTTATCATACAGTATGTGTTTCACTCATTTCTCCACTCACAATACTTTGGCTCACTTGAGATCTGAATATTATAGATATAGATATAGATATATATATATATATATATATATGTATATATATATACACATACATATATATACACATGTATATGTATGTATATATATATATACATGCATATATATGTACATATATATTGTATATGCAGGATATATATGATATATCTTGTTATATACTCTTCTCAAATATATATGTGATATATGTATGTATACATGGTAAAGAAATACATCTACATGTCTATATAGATATGAACCACTTCTCAAAGCCTTATCAAAGCTTAAATGTTAAAAAATATAACATACTATGTTATTAAACCATATACTTCAGATCTGGAGTGGTTTTAACTGCAGACACTAACTATACACACAACTAATGATGCCTCAGTGGTCAGATAGTTCTCCGTGAGGGAAAAGATCCAATTAGACAAGACACGTGATTATCAGCAAGTGGGGAGGTTAAGTCCCAGGAGCCAGAGAAGATCCAGTAAGAACGGAGCTAAGAAGATTCCGAAGGTCAGAGCCAACTGGTCACTGGCTATCCGATGGACGAGGGCTTTGTAACTCTCACACATCTTCTAAGGAATCCTGGTGTGGTTTGTAGACTGCTCCAGAGTAATTTATTTTGGCATGTGTAATAAACACTTTTGTTTGGGAGAAACCAAGTAACAATTTCTTCATGTGAGATCCAATCAGTTTTCAAAATAAGTGTGTATGTGTCTGTGTGTGTGTTGTTCAAACAACAACAACAAAAAAAATGTCTAAATTATATACTGCATGATACTGCTACTGAATTTTTTCAGGGATCTATCCTGGCCTTTATATTCCATTTTCAAAATACGCACATTCTGGAAATGGAGATGCTCAGTGGGCGAAGTGCTCGCTGTGCAAACGAGAGGCCTGGAGTTTAGGTGCCCAGAATGCCATCCACATAAATACCAGATGGACTTAGCAGCCCGGAAGGTCAGAGCTCGGGATGTGGAGACAGGGCAGCCCCCAGCACGTTGGCCAGCTAGACTAGATAATCAATTCGCTCTGGCTCATGAGAAGCCCTGTCTCAATCCAATAAATGAGGCGGAGCGTGACTGAGGAAGACCCGAGGTCAAACTCTGACCTCCACTCACATACATGCAAACATGCACACACACATCCATGTAGACCACATACACACACATACACAAAAGAAAAAAAAATACATTTTCTCTCACTCAAGGGGTTTTGAGAAGTCAAATGATAACTCAAATCACTAAGAAAATAAATGCCAGGCTTGATGTGAGTCAAGATCCACCTAGCAAATCCTCCACCTGCCCTCGCCGAGGGGAGGCATGGCTCAGGAGAGGGGACACTAACTTTCATGTCTGATGCCTGCGATCAAATCAGAAACGCAACTAACTGTGCTACGGGCCGTTAGTTCACGTCTCTGGACCTGCACTGTTCTCATTGATTGAAAGGCACTGACTGCGCGCTTTTCCAAAAGTAAGCCTGAGTAATACCAAACAGAACGTGTTTGGGAACATTTTTTTTTTTTTCTGGAAGTGTCAAACTATTTTCAAATCTGTAGATCAATAAGTCAACAAGGCTGTCACAGTCAGCTTCACATAGCTGGGCTGAACCTCCAAAGCAAGGCACAGTTTATGGGAAGAAGGGGTTTATTGAAGCTTACAGATCCAGGGGAAGTTCCGTGATGGCAGGAGAAGCCGGACCCCTTTCGAGGGTCCACGCAGACAGAAACACCACCAGCGTCACCATAAGCCAGCACATCTCAGGAACCCAGCAGACCCCAAACACCGCACACCTTTACACTGGAATTCAGATCGGCCCCCAAACGCACCTTAGGGCTGGATCCCGGGATCCAACCACAGGGACACCAAGTTAGAAGCTTTCATAAACTCCTGAATCTGTCGAGGGACATCCACTCAAACTACCACAGAGGTGGTTTCACACATCTGAATGGCCGCTATTACGTTTAAGATCTGTTTCCCCACTTAACTCTGCAGACACAAAGACAACCTCGGGCAACATAAGGTTTGCTAGGACGTAACAGCCAATAAAAACCATCTCTAGGGCTGGAGGGATGGCTTAATGGTTAAGGCGTTTGCCTGCAAAGCCAAAGGACCCTGGTTTGATTCCCCAGGACCCACGTTAGCCAGATGCATGGGGGTCGGCGGGGGGTGCACACATCTGGAGATCGTTTGCAATGGCTAGAGGCCCTGGCATATCCATTCTCTCTCTCTCTCTCTCTCTCTCTCTCTCTCTCTCTCTCTCTCTCTCCTTCTTTCTCTGCCAATAAATAAATAAAAATTTAAAAAATTTTTCTAGTATGAGACCACAGAGATACTCCGCTCTCTGCTTTATGCCTCCTCTGAGAAAAAAAGAAAATCACACCAGTTGTCCTCTATACAATTTCCACAAGTGACGTAGGCAGAGATGAGTGCCTCACATGTAACTGTAAGTGTTTACCACATTAAAAATTTCCTCCACACTGCTTTGGAAATGGGACCAAATTAAATGTTGCACCGAATGGGACTACGGGTGGTACAGTCATCTCCCAGTGCATGACTTTTAGGAGGCACAACAGAGATGCAGTAAGTTTGATGACTGCATTCCTAGAAATTACTCCCAGGCTGAGGCATCTGGGTGTTCTAACCTGGAAGTTAGTTTTTCCCCCAAATAAAACCCAACAGAGCCCACACGGAGAACACTTGCCATGCCCTGCAGGTACCGAGCAAGGCCAAGAGGGGTCAATGGGAATGTCAGGCAGTGATCCAGTGGCGACATAACACCTCCTGCGTCACCCCAACAGGTGTACGGTTAGGACTGGGAGCAGGGAATGAGATGTTCATGGAGATGCCCAGATCTAAGAAAACTGGGGCGCACTTTCCGAAGAGCAGATTGAGAGGGAGCACACAGGCTCTGTGGTTCTCCAAGTGTTCAGAGGGTTTGGTTTCTTCGTTTTTATTGAGAGCTACTCTTTTTAAAAAATATTTTATATTTATTAGGGTGGAGAAATGGCTTAGTGGTTGAGGCAGCTTGCCTGAGAAGCCTAAGGACTCAGGTTCGATTCCCCAGGTCCCACGTAAGCCAGATGTACAAGGTGGTGCATGCCTCTGGAGTTTGTTTGCAGTGGCTAGAGGCCCTTGCACACCCATTCTCACTCTCTCTCTCTCTCTCTCTCTCTCTCCCTCACACTCTCCTCTCTGTCTCTAATAAATAAATAAAAATAAATCTTAAATATTTTATATTTATTTATTTATTTGAGAGAGGGAAAGAGGCAGAGAGAGAGAGAGAGAGAATGGGCACACCAGGACTTCCAGCCACTGCAAACGAACTTCAGATGCATGCGCCACCTTGTGCATCTGGCTTACTTGAGTCCTGGGGGATCAAACCCAGGGCCTTTGGCTTTGCGGCAAGCACCTTAACCACTAAGCCATCTCTCCAGCCCCTATTAATGGCTACTCTTAAAGCAGTTTCCTCAAGGGTGAAAAGAACCTCTCTAAGAACACACGCACCCACGGACACGCACACGCAACAGCAGTGTGGAAGCTTCCAGTAGACACGTGCCCTTGTTTCCCCTCCGAGTTCTCCTCTGGGGTTCTCAGCCACAAACGCACCTTCTCATATCGTATTGTGTAGGCCAAGGTGATCTCACTGTGAGTCCCTAGCGGCGAGACAATCCCATCATATACCTTCCTTGCCGTGCGTGATAGACTGCATCTCATCAAGCCATTAGCCAAAATAAATCCTTTCTCCTTTAAATAGTCTTGGTCAAGTATTCTGCCACAGCATGAGAAAAGTATCAGACATTAGGCAAGTGCTCCGCCACTCAGATAGACCCCCACCACTCGACTGTAGGATTTTCATCTCTTCCCTTTCCTACATCCTTAGGCTTGTGGGAGCGATTCTTCCTTACTCTAAGACCCTCGCCAACACAGCCAATCACAGGAATCTCTTTTGCTGCCTGTTCCTCAAAAGGATCCAAACCCGTGCATGCCCCACCAGGTTACAGCCAACCCTCTCTCTATTCTTGGGCACAACATAGCTTATTCCCTCCATGCCAGGGGTGCAGCAGCCTCTGTGGCTTTTTCTCTGGAATTTCCACCGTATAACAGATGTTAACTGAAGAAGAGAGAGAGAGAGAGCATGTACCATTTTCACCCCTTGGAACATTGCCTCAGATCAATCAATTTGCCATATTTAACATTCAAGGTTTGTGCATATGTTAATACATCATTAAAATTCATGTGGATCCTGACATCTTTGGGCTGCATTTCCTTTTCTCTGTTCTGTAATCTCCACTAAATAGTATAAATTAGAATAATGTGAGACTGTCCACCAGCGAAAATCTGCATTGTATGCACATCTTTTAAAAAAAGAAAAGAAAAAAGAGTCTCGGGCTGGAGAGATGGCTTAGCGGTTAAGCGCTTGCCTGTGAAGTCTAAGGACCCCGGTTCGAGGCTCGATTCCCCAGGACCCACGTTAGCCAGATGTACAAGGGGGCGCACGCGTCTGGAGTTCGTTTGCAGTGGCTGGAGGCCCTGGCGCGCCCATTCTCTCTCTCTGCCTGTACATCACTCTCAAATAAAAATAAACAAAAATAAATTTTTAAAAAGGAGTCTCAAGTTTAAAATCTCCACCACTTACATGCCTCTTAGCCATGCATGGTTCACAATTCAGCTTCCCTCCTTCTAAATGGAATTCTGATGAACCTCAGAAGGCTTTGCGTGCTGCTGAACACAGGAAGAAAACGCCTGGAGAATCGTAAGAATCTTAAACAAGCGCAGAGTCAGAGCCCAGTTGTTACCTGACTCGGGACTTCCCTCTGCATAGTGTCCCTGGGAGATCCGAGCTTTTAGATTCCGTTTTCATATCTCACACGTTCCGGAACTCACTACCTACGAAGTGACTGGTCCAGATGTCGGTTCATTTTTACTTCACAAAAGTTTACTTTTTAAAAAAAAAACCTTTTTGTTTTTGTTGCTCATGCTACTGAAATCGTATGAATGTCCACCACCAGGTTCCACCTCTACATTCTGGAAAAAAACAAAAAAAACAAAAAAAAGCTTCATTTCCACTCTTGAATAACAATCCTCCATTCTTGGCCCACAGTTGCATCTCTTTTAAAGCCTGAGCCTGTGCAAGGAACGGAACGCAAGTCACAGGTCTGCCCTCTTGCATCCCTCTCTCCCACAGCCCTCCCTCACTTCTCCCTCCCTCACTCAGCCAGGCCCAGCTACCAACCTAGGAGCTGTTCATTTCTTCTTCATGATTCTTGGCCCCGGATGTACTACCGACCACACACTGCTGCAGTAACCAGCCCAGAAGACTGAATTTAAATGCCACAAGGCCAAGGCCTTCTGTAATCATCTTTTACCTGAGAACAGTCTCTTTGGTATGTCTTTAAAAAAAATTTTTTTTTTGTTCATTTTTATTTATTTATTTGAGGGTGACAGAGAGAGAAAGAGGCAGATAGAGAGAGAGAATGGGTGCGCCAGGGCCTCCAGCCACTGCAAATGAACTCCAGATGTGTGCGCCCCCTTGTGCATCTGGCTAACGTGGGTCCTGGGGAATCGAGCCTTGAACTGGGGTCCTTAGGCTTCACAGGCAAGCGCTTAACCACTAAGCTATCTCTCCAGTCTAGTATGACTTTTTTTTTTTTAACACCATTTCAATGGTTTTAAACTTGTGGTTCAGTAAAACCCAAAGTTGGTTTTTGATATTTTGATACAAAGACTTCTCAATCACATGCCTATTTGTTTTGGACTGACTGTTCAGAAAGATTGTTTTTTTTTTTTCTTTACCATTTCAAATATTATCTATTTTTCTCAGGCTTCACCATCTCTTCCTTCATCCAAGTTGGTTATCAAAATAGAGACCCAAATCCTTGCGAAAAAGTGCAATACATGATGTGTTATCTCATTATTTAAATAGATGAAGTAAGATTTTTAATTTAAATTAGTTCAAAAATAAAAATTCCAAATGTTCTTCATGACATGAGGTGAATTTGCTTCTAGAATATCAGAGGATGAAAATATAAGATTGGTTGCTGGAGAGATGGCTTAGCCATTAAGGCACTTGCCTGTGAGCCTAAGGACCAAGGTTCAATCTCTCTTCAGATCCCAAGTAAGCCAGACACACAAAGGTGAGGCAAGTGCAAGGTCGCACATGCCCACTAAGTGGCACAAGCCTCTGGAGTTTGATTGCAGTGGCTAAGGCCCTGGCGCACCAATTCTTTCTCTCCCCCACTCTTTCTCTCTCTAAAAGAGAAAAGAAAATATAAGACTAGAGCTATGTATACTTGCCAAGCTGAATGAAATTTTAACAGGACTTATGACTGATTTCAGGAAGGCTAAAGGAAAGCCGGGTGTGGTGACGCACGCCTCTAATCCCAGCACTTGGGAGGCAGAAGGGAGGGGGATTGCCATGAGTTCAAAGCCAGCCTGAGACTCTATAGTTCAGGTCAGCCTGGGCTAGAGTGAAAACCTACCTTGGAAAACAAGATAAAATAAAATACAATAAATAAAAGAAAGGCTGAGAGACAAAGGCTTGTTGTACAGACTGTTCATTGTACCGTGCGGGGAATTGCGGAAGCGCTATCCTTCAACCTCTCCCAGCGGACGGCTTCGCCTGTGCTCTCACAGACACCCAAACTAACGAAAATAATGTCTCAGCCTCATATGTGTTCATTCACAATTTCAGTAGGTCCTGAAAGTTTGACTCTGCAGATGCATTCTAATTATATCTGCCCAATCCTCAGGGACACTGACACAAAAACTAGGGAGCAATGTGAAAAAAATCCATTTACTTCATCAATTTCATGTCTTTGGTTATACATTTTGTAGACGAAATATTAGATGTACATGGGCATATAGATAGAAATCGAGGATGTAGGTGTAGATGTAGAATTGCTTAACTGTAGTAATGCATTAAGCAGTAGATCCATGACCCAATTACTGCTGTAAAGTCATTATCGAAGTCTCTCACATACCAAGTGAAAATATAAACCTTGCACCATTACAAATTCTAATGGCAGCCAAAATCTTCCAATTATAATCAGTTGCAGTAAACCTCACTCTGCATTAGGCATAATTAACCATGGGATAATAATCAGTATAATAACATTTAATGTGCTGCGATAGCATTTACAAACTGCTCATGTGGATTCTAGAAGAGAGAAGAAGCTTCAACTCCAGCCATCAGTGCTTGTAACCCTTTCATGATTGAAATTTTATGCCTATTCCTCATTGAAGAAACTTCAATGAACCCACCTGAGAATGAAAGGTAACATATGCCTAAAGACATCCTTATGTTTGTTGGTATTTTCAAAAACCACTCCTTTCATCAAAATATTTGTTTTAATAAATTGTAATAATAGTAAATTGCGTCCCTAAAAATGTATCCACTGACTGAATTTTCAAGCACTCCCATAAAAGGCTGAGGTTTTTCTTGACACAATGAAGTGGTGTCATAGTTTTGAACTAATGCACCAGCGTTTTAAGAAAGGCCTCACATCTGGTACATTGGCCTCACATCTGGTACATTTTTAAAATTAGCAATAATAGTAATAATGAAATTTACTTTCTGCTATATTCTTAAAAGTAATGCAATCCCTGTCTACTCTGTAGAAGAAAATTCATGTATTCTATCACATCACATTTTTATAAATTTTTAAAAATTATTTATTTATCTATTTATTTGGGAGAGAGAAAGAGGCAGAGAGAGAGAGAGAGAGAGAGGGCCAGGGCCTCCAGCCACTGCAAACGAACTCCAGACACTTGCGTCCCCTTGTGCATCTGGCTAACATGAGTCCTAGAGAATCAAACCGGGATCCTTTGGCTTTGCAGGCAAACACCTTAACCGCTAAGCCATCTCTCCAGGCCTTTGTATAAATTTTTGATTGGTATGCTTTTATTGTACAGAATGATGACTTCATAAAGACGCTGTTACAGAAGAATATCACACGCTCTGACCACACTGATGCGCCATCCTTTCTCTTTCATACCCTTCTACCACCCACTACCGCCCATTTATTCCTTCTTTTGTTGATTTTTTGATGCCCTGTACCCATATATGATTTTACGTATCTATGTAAAATGACAGAAAACATTCAGTGTTTGTCTTTTTTAGTCTGACTCATTTGCTTAATACTCCAGGCACATCCATTTTCCTGAAAATGCTGTTTCCTTGTTCTTTGTGGCTGAATAAAACTCTATTCTCTTCATTTATCTACCGGTGGACATCTAGGCTGATTCCCTAACTGGACAACTGTGAGCGATGCAGCAATAAAAAATGGATGTGCAAGGTTCTCTCTGATACACTGGCTTAGAGTCCTTCAGGGACATACGCAGGAGTGGAAAAGCCAGATCTCAGAGCACTTCTATTTTCAGCTGCGTGAGAACCCCCCCATACTGATTTCCATAGTGGCTACATGAGTGATTCCCACCAGCAGTGTCTAAGGGCTTCCTTTTCCCCACATCCTCACAAGCCTTTGTTGTAATGTTTTCTTAATGACAGCCACTCTGCCTGGGGAGAGACAGAACCTCAGCGTTGTCTTAATTTGCATATCACTTTCTTCATACCAGTACCGATATTGTCCTTTTTCTATGACACTGAGGTCAAGTAGGATTGACATGAAAAAGGATTTCTGACCTTCATGCTTTTTATTCATCCTGGGACTAATGTCAACCATGCCCTTAAGCCATAAAATAATTATATCTATTTAGAAATCCATGTTTTGGGGGGCTGGAGAGATGGCTTAGCGGTTAAGCGCTTGCCTGTGAAGCCTAAGGACCCCGATTCGAGGCTCGATTCCCCAGGACCCACGTTAGCCAGATGCACAAGGGGGCGCACACGTCTGGAGTTCGGTTGCAGTGGCTGGAGGCCCTGGCACGCCCATTCTCTCTCTCTCTGTCTCTCTCTCTCTCTGTCTGTCTGTCTCTCTCTGTGTGTTGCTCTCAAATAAATAAATAAAAAGTTCTTTTTAAAAAAAAAGAAATCCATGTTTTAATTTTATTAGAATGACTATTACAGCAACTCTATGGGACTATTAAAAATTGTCTGGTTTATTCCCGGGTGTGGTGGCGCCTTTAATCCCAGGACTCAGGAGGCAGAGGTAGGAGGATCGCCATGAGTTCCAGGCCACCCTGAGACTACATAGTTAATTCCAGGTCAGCCTGAGCTAGAGTGAGACCCTACCTCAAAAAAAACCAATTGGCTGGTTGTGGCTTTGTAACCATGATTAAAGATGGAATCTAATCTCAGCTCAGAATCTTTTTCCTCTGGGCAGAAGGTGTTACAGTAACATTTGCTCTGGTAGGCTCTGTTCTATATTTTTAAAATATTTTTATTTATTTATTTGGAGAGACAGAGACACAGATGCAGAGAGAGCGCATGCCAAGGCCTCCTGCTCCTATAAATGGACTCCAAACACATATGCTACTCTGGGCACTAGCTTCACGTGAGTACTGGAGAATCCAACCCAGGCCGTCTTCACACTCTGCAAACAAGTGGTTTTAACCACTGGCCCACCTCTCCGGCTCTCTGATCTGTATTTTCTTCATGGACATACTTGCATTTAATGACTTACCTCTTGCTTTTTTTCTCTCTGTCCCACAAAGTTCATTCTTTGCATGGTGCTGTTGGTCAAATCCCTGAACCTTATGCCTGACAGACAGGCACTCTAATACTGAGCTACATTCGCAGCCCTGTCCCACAAAATCCTGGGGCTGAAAATCTCTCTGACTTGGGTTATTATTTCCATCCTTAAAATCTATACGGAAAGAACTTTTACCAATGCTGGGGAATAAACCCAGGCCCTTGTGCATATAGGGTAAACACTCTACCATTGAAATCTATCCCCAGCCCTTGGTTTTTTGAGATAAGCCTCACTGTTCATCCCAGACTGTCCTTGAATTTACTGTGTAGCCCAGGCTGGCCTCATATAATTCTACATTTGCATCTGTTTGACATATTCTAGGATTAAAAGTATTCACTACCACATATAGCTTTGAAGTGGTTCATTTTTGTTTGATGGTGAGGGGAATTGCAAGTGCTTTACCACTGAGCCACAACCTCAAACTCTTAGCTAATCATACTTGTTACACATATGTGTATGTATATATGCAAAGTGATATGTGGTCAACAACAAAAATTCGTTAGGAACATGCTCTCAAGATTGTTGCTATTTCATGTTTCCAAAATGAGAAAGAAAGAAAGAAAAAAAGCTTACAGGGTAATTTGGAGACACGGTTTACTTGTCTCTGAAAGGCTTTTTTTTTTTTTTTTTCATTTTTATTTTTTATTTTATTTTTTTTTACAGTCAGTTTGGTACCACTATTAGGCTCATCCATGACCTACCCCCTCCCCTTGGCCCCTCCTTGTTGAGGTATACGGGTCATGCATTGTGGAGTTAGCCCACACTTATGGGTAAGCTAAATGTCTCTGCATATCATGACCCAACATGTGGCTCTGACATTCTTTCCGCCCCCTCTTCCGCAAAATTTCCCTGAGCCATGTTGGGTCTGCTTCAGTGATGAGGTGTTGGGGGCCTCTGAGGCTCTGGCTCTCTGATTTGGTAGGAGTTGATTTTTCTCTGTGCTGATCTCGTTCCCCCTTGTGCTGGTATCCGGTTCATCAGGAAAACAGCCCCCTTGCTTGTTTCTCCAATTTTTCTTAGTTTCAGCCAGGGCCCTTTTGAGGTATGATGGGGTGGCTCTCTCCTTAGGATCTACATCTATCTGAAAAAGAGAAGCAGATTCTCCAACGGAGAGTAAGTTAGCATCAGGACAAATGAGATAACCCTTTTTTTTTTATAGAGAATTTAATAGGTGTAGGCCCTCTTGTAGCCCACAATTGATGGTAGCTTGATATTGGAGAGTGGGTTTATGTTTGGATATGGTTCTGACTTGTTTCCCAGCTCCAGCTATGGGTCTCATACCAGTGAGGGGATCAGTTAGCCAAATTGAGAGCAGTTGGTTCCCCACCATGTCTGTGTGCCACCACTGCACTTGTGTGGGCATCACAACAAGTTATTTGCTGCTAAGTAGGTTAGACCATGCGTTGCTTCGACAGATATTGGTCATTTTCCCCCAGTCACCCATGTAGCAACTTCTGGCACTAGACGTGCTGACTGTCTGGGGACTGACTCTCTTCCAACTTCCAGCCATGCCATTCTAATTTGCATGTCAATCACATAAGGTGTCTTCAGCAGTAGGGTCTTATCACTAGCCTTTGGTGGGTCATCAAGTACTCTGACAGAAATCTGTCTGTCTTTTAGGAAACCTTGTAGGTCTCTCTGATCAAAAGCTCATTGTGGATGATAGCCCCATGCTGGTTCTGGGAGTTACATGTCAGTGCCCACTAAGAAAATGAGGAAAAAGATAACTAATATACAAGAGTTAGAGATAAAAGAGAGAGAGGGAGGGAGAGGGGAAGTGAGGGAGGGAAGATGTAGAAGATTAAGGTTAGTCTTGATCATACCCTCTCCAGTGTCTTGTGGTTCAGGTGTTCTCTGTAAGGGCCTGGTGAAGGATCAGCCATTTGGTCTGTCTTTTAGTAAGTAGAAAATTATGGTACCATTGCCATTTGGGTCTAGATTTGTGTTTCCCACCCCTTTGATGCCCTCCCCTCCCTCCCCTTCCATCCTAGTGTCTAGTCTAGGAGATGCTTGCTGGGTATGTAAGGTATCTTGGGTAGATTCGGGTTAGGTGCTGTAGATGAGTGAGACTATGTGGCAATTTTTTTTCTGTGATTGGGAAGTTCACTGAGAATGATCTGTTCCAGGTTCAACCATTTTTCCTCAAGTTTCATTGTGTCATTTTTTCTTACTGCTGTATAGAATTCCATTGTGTAGATATACCACATCTTAGTTATCCATTCTTCTAGTGATGGACATCTGGGTTGATTCCAGCACTTAGCTATTACAAATTGAGCCGCTATAAACATGGTTGAGCAAATCTCTCTAGCCTGTGGTTTGAAGGTTTTAGGGTAGATGCCCAGTAAGGGAATAACTGGATCTGTTGGTATCTCTATACTCAGCTTTTTCAGAAGTCTCCATATCTGAAAGGCTTTTCTGAGAAACAAATGGTACAAACTCTTGTCCTTGCCCTTCTGACGAGAACTCCAAACTACTAAAGCTCCATCAATGAAGGGTTCTTGGAGAAGAGCTGGGAGGGCCAGCGTCATCTGTGCTCAGTTCCTCACGACTGTGCAGAAACTGGCATGGATAAATATGAAAGCCTGAACAAGTTTCACACACGGTTTCATGCATGATATTGTATTCCTGCTTTCCTTCGCACGTGCGCCTGTTCACGAAAAATTGAGAAGGGTAATTGAACACAGAGCTACCATGAAGCTGGCTGGCCATGAGATTCTGCCTTTTTTTCCCCTTCCACAGTCCTACCTCAGCCTCAGCCTCACCACCTGAGTGCTAGAAGCACCAGTGTACGCCACCACGCCTTGCCAGGCCCTATTATTTTTTCTTGCCGGTGTGTGTAGCATATGTGGTGTAGTATGTCTGGGATCTGCACATGTGTGTGCAGGTGCATGTATCCATACACCGTGGTACAGACTCCAGAGGGTCACATGCCTCTCCTGTCATTCTTTTTTTTTTTTTTTTTGGTTTTTCGAGGTAGGGTTTCACTCTAGCCCAGGCTGACCTGGAATTCATTATGGAGTCTCAGGGTGGCCTCGAACTCACGGCGATCCTCCTACCTCTGCTTCCCGAGTGCTGGGATTAAAGGCGTGCGCCACCACGCCCGGCTTCTCCTGTCATTCTTCTGCCTCGTTTCCTTAACACAGAATCTCTCACTGAACCTGGAGCTGCTATCTTTGAGGGAGTCCGGCTGACCAGTGAGCCTCGGAGATCCTCTTGTCTCCACTCCTCTCAGCACTATGGTCGTGGGCACGCGCAAGTAACTATGCCTGGCTTTTTACGTGGGTGCTGGGGGGCAAACTCAGATCCTCATATTTGTGTAGCAAGCACTCTTACCCCCCCCTTTCCAAGCCCTGACACTCTATTCTTCATCCCCATTTTATCCACTAGTGTTTATACATGATACTGTTAGGAAAATGGAGTTTAAAAAATGAATAAGGAAGCCACAGAAAAGTACCATTCAGAGAATTTTTTTTTCTTTTTCTCTTCCCTGCAAAAGAGAACATATGGCTCATGAATATTGGAATGAGAGGGAAGAGCGGGATGGAGTCTCTGGAGAGAGGAAACGCCTCACCTGCTGTCTACCCTGCAATCCCGCAAAGCATCCGTTGATGCCAGAAACTCTTGTCTACTGTGGACCAAGCCCCGGGCCGGAGACAAGCAAGTTAAAGGAACACAAGGTCTCCGCTCTCACGAGACTCGCATTTTAATCAGGCAAGCTAACCGAAGTAAATAAAAAATAACTACAGGGTGCTGCGATAATTGCTAAAAGTTTGCCACTGAGGAAGCCAAGGTTAGAAGAGAAGATGGGGCACCGAGATTAAAAATAACAGGAGAAATAAAGTGCTCTGAGATGAGGTAGGCACATGCAAAACCGCCACAGCTTGAGACCCTCAGCCTGACCCAGCCCAGGGGCAGGCACACACTTTCCTATGGCCATGGTGCTACAAGCCTGTGACCAAGGAATGAGCGGTTACATAAGGAGGAGGGCCAGCCTCCCACGAGTGCTCCATGCTCCATTCCTGCACTCCCTCCCTCCTCCGGGTGGTCTGAGACACAGTCATGTCACCGGGCTCCTCTTGCTCAGGGCAAGACTCTGGCTTCAATTTAAATCCATCTGTGCTCCTCCCAAGCTTTTATGCCAGCGTCGTGCCAGGTGACAGGCAGCTTCCCCTGCCATGCAGACCTCAGCTGAGTGCCACCTCGTTAGGCAAGCCCTCCCTCACACCTAACTCGGCTAAGCCGGCCACAGTTGCAACCACTGTTCACAAACACTCCCGTCCTTTCTCTCAGTGCCACATCCACTACAAAACTTGACCTCAGAACTGTTAGCTTCACTCTTTTCATCCGCAGCCGGACCAGGATGACTTGTTCTGGGAGGCACGAATGCACGTGTTCATCCCTAATAGAGTACCCCTTCCCACGGTACGTAAGACCCCTCCTCCCGCTGCGTTAGCTGAAGCCCAGCTTGGGGAGCGAGCGTCTTTCCCACCCTCCTGCATCGTGTGCACTTCATATGAACTTCTTCCCATCCAAATTCAAAGAGGCTGCAATATCATGTTCCCTCTTTAACTTATTTTTCCAGAACCCATACCGAACCCTAGCTGCTGCACCATACATATCTGTGTTTATCATCATAGCAAACCCCCTGAATGGTCTGATTTTATGTACTCTTTTAAAAAAAAAAAAAAACATTATTTATTTTTTTATTTGAGAGAGAGAGAGAGAGAATGAGTGGGCCAGGGCCTCCAGCCACTGCAAACAAACTCCAGACACATGTGCCTCCTTGTACATCTGGCTTACGTGGGTCCTGGGGAATTGAGCTGGGGTCCTTTGGCTTTGCAGGCAAATGCCTTAACCACTAAGCCATCTGCCCCAGCCCACTCTTACTGCATTCTCACCTGTCATTCTTTTGTTTATCCATGCTAATCAGATTTCATCCCATCGTCAGTCTGAAATCATTCTTGGCAAGGCCTTCAACTATCTCCGTTTCACCAAATAATCAGTTCTCGTCTTATTCAGCTTCTCTAAAAATAGCAAAAGATGAAAACAGGCATGGTGGCACGCACCTACAATCCCAGCACTTGGAGGATCAGGAGTTTAAACATATCTTCAGGGCAAAGTAACTGAGTTCCAGGTCAATCTTAGCTAAATAAAATTCTGTCCCAAGCCAGTCCCCAGACAGCCCGTCTAGTGCTGGAAGGTGCTACATGAGCTACGGGGGGGGGGGGGGGGGGGGGGGGGGGGGGGGGGGGGGGGGAGTGGCCAACATCTGTCCAAGCAACTCGAGGTTTAAGCTACCCAGCAACAAACAACCTGATGTGATGCTCACACAAGTGCAATAGTGGCGCACAACCACGGTGGGTAACCAACTGCTCTTGGATTGGCTAACAGATCTGCTCAGTGGAAAGGAACTCATATCTGGGACTGGGAAACAAGTCAGAATCATATACAGATAATGAGTTTGCTTTTCAATATCAAGCTCCCACGAAGTTTGAGCTAAAAAAAAAGGGGCCTGTACCCATTAAATTCTATCTAAATTAATAATGGTTATCTGATTTACCCTGTGCTGACTTCACTCTCTGTTGGAGAACCTGCTTCTTTTCTTTTCAGACAGGAGCGAGACCTGAGGAGATAAATGACCCAGTGCACTCCACCTGGGCCCAGCTGAAACCACAGAGGACCTTGGGAAATGAGCAAGAGTGCTATTTTCTCAGTGAACCTGATATCAGCACAAGGGTGATGGAGATAGACACTGAGGACACTCAACACCGAGCAAACCAGAGATCCAGAGGCTCCTAAGAGTCCATCACTGAAGTAGACTTAAAACGCACCCAGCATGGCTCAGGGAATTTTGAGGAAGACGGGGCAGAAAGATTGTTAGAGCCCCAAGTTGGGGCAGCACACACAGAGACATTGCTTCTCCCCCGTAACTGACTGCTGCTCCCACAATGCATGACCCACAATGCCCAAGGGGATGACCTGCATCCCCAATGAGGAGGGCTCCTTCGGAAAAGGGGAAGGAATGAGGGAAAGGATGGTACCAACATGTGTTGTTTATACACTAAGTATGTCCATAACTAATAAAAAATAAACTTTAAAAAATGTGTCTCCAAAAGCTCCTTCCCAGCCATGAAAGAAATAGCACAAAACATACTTCATTGGGCCTTACAAACTCTACACTACACCGGTATTTCCTCCACCCCATTGGCCACTCCGTCACAGCCTTCCTCCCGGTCTCTTTTCCACCTGTGACTACGGTACACCGAGTCTTTTTATCTCCGTCCTGCTTTTCTGATCACCTGCTTTCCTTAGGTATCTCGTCCGGTGGTGAGGATGCTTGCGAATGCTCTGTATACACTGAATTTTATCTCCACCTGTGTCAGTTATCTACAGCTGCATAACTAAATGTCCCCAAGTAGGAGGCTAGAAATAAGACGCCGATGGTTTTGGCACGTGGGGACCAAGAGTCCCGGGTGAGCTTTGACAAGGGCTTCTGGCTTGGAGTCTCCCGTGAGGTTTCAGCCATGCGAAGACGAGGCGGGCTGACCGATCTGTTTCCAAACACACCCGCATGGCTCCTGGCAGGTTTCCACCCCCCCCCCCAAGTGGGTCTACACCATAGGGCTGCCGCCCGAGATTAGAAGCTGCCTTTTTCTGGGTTGGAAAATCCCAAGAGAGAGTGTTCAAGACAGGAGGCACGTTCTTTGTCTAACCTAATCTCAGGGATGGAGGGGGCGATGTTGCATTGTTCCTCCCACATCTTATTATCCATTACAAGTCAGTGAGTCCAGTCCACACGCAAAGGGAGATCATTCCTCAAAGGCATGGGCGCTGGGTGATGGTAGTTATTGAGAAAGAATATCCTAGACTCTCTAGAACAACTCTACCTGTCTCTCCCCTGAGCTCAAGGCCCCGAAGCCTCTTGGGCTTAAGCCATCTCTCAGCCCCATGCGGAGGCACCTCCTGGCGGCGTCCGAATCTACCTCCCCAAAGAGACGTCTTTGCTTTACCACATGTAGGGTGGTCCCCCCAGTCAGTATACCTCCCTTGCCCTCTACCTCCACATTCCCTTCATTACTTTCGTTTGAAATTTTTCCTGGTATATTCGTTCTACATTGTACTGTGCCACACAGAGACATTTTCAATCAGGGAGTGTTATCCTTCGGCCATATTCCTGTCTATACCGACCCATCCTCCCTGTCCCGTCCTTTTCCTCTCCCATGAGCCCCCTCGGTCCCCTTGGACAGTTTCACTCCTACGTTCATGTCATCATATGCACGTGGTTTTGTGTATTTATATAAATATGATAGAAAACATACAATTGTCATTCTGAGATGGCTTAATTCGCTTAATGATTATCTACAGTTATATCCATTTTCCTACAAATGACATAATTTCATTCTTCTTTATAGTGGGAAAAGTTTTCACTATATATATGTCATACACATACACACCACATATATCACACATATATATATATATGTATATATATATATATATCACATTTTCTTTATCCATTCCTGTTTTTGGGCACCTAGGTCGGTTGCACCAATATTGTGAATAGTGCTTCAGTAAACGTTGGTATGCAAGTATCTCTGAGAAATGTCGACTTTGAATCCTTCAGTAACTACCCAGGAATGCCTGGGTCCTATGCTAATTTTATTTTCTGTTTTGTGAGGAATTTCCACACTTATTCCATGTGGCCAGACAATTCACACTCCCACCAGAAGTGTATAAGGGGTCCCTTTTGTCCACCTCGGCACCAGCATTTAGTGTCATTTGTTGTCTTGAAGACTGACTGCCCTTCTGACTGGGTGAGATGGACTCTCAAGGTAATTGTGATTGGCACCTCTCTGGTGGTGAGGTTATCTCCACCTTTCCTATGTCTCTCCACTCTTTGAATCTATACTACATTCTGTATTGTGATTCATTCATTCCAGTCTCTCCTCCTCCTCCTTTGAACACAAGCCTAATGAGGGCCGTGATTTCATCTTTTCTACTGCTACAATTGCAGAACCTGAAACAGTTCCCAGAACACAATTATCATTCAACAAATATTTTCAAATAAGATTAAGTAACTGCCTCGCAGTGTGACATGCACTTTTATGTGTATAGACCCACGGCATGGAAACGGAGACAAGAACAATTAGTTCCAACGGCCATGGTCAAACGCAACCTGCATATGGTTTCCAGATTAAGACTTGACCTCCAGTTCTTCTGGGTTGAATGTTTAAAATCTTAGCATCTTCTCAGCCACTCTTCAAACTCATTGCTCATTTGCATTGAAAATTGTCTTCAGTCTGTCTGCTTTATTTTCTCCCATTTTGTTTTCCTTTGAATGGTTTCGACTCTGCAGAATTTCAGTCTTTTTCTCATATTTTTTGCCCATGTATAATGTCATCTTTAATCCTTTGCCCCCTTGAATCCCACTAGCGTCTTGCTGCAGACGTAACTCGATGTCACCGTTGAAGGTAGTATTCGTTGAGCGTGCTGCTCTAGGCGCAGCGCGGTGAACCCCAGAGTATGCTTGGCTGTCTCCCTGTGTTCCCAGAAACTGTGGCTACCGATCAGTTGCACATGCCACTTGGTGCTTGGTAATTTCTTCAGTGAACTTTTATTTACAGTCGATGTTCCATGTTATGTCTGCTCAGAGAAATACGGGACAGTTGAATGGGACCAATGCGTGTATCTTTTGTGTCAGTCGCAGAACTGGGGCAGTAGTAAACCTCTCATGAAGCATGACTGACTAAAGAGTAGACGCACATATGCTGTCTGCTCTCGTTTGGATAGTATACTGGGTAGTCAGCTCAGCTATGCGGAGCTCTTTTGAGTTGATATTACCTACATCTTAATCACCTTAGGAAGAGTGAGATCAGGCAGAAAATTCATGCACCTTGAAATGAAGTGACTGAGACTCAAAGGGTATCATTTCCAAATAAAATTTAGGAATGTATATTTCAGGTAAATACTACAGAAAGTAAAAAGAGGTATTCCTTCTCAGGCCCTTTTCTTTTTTCCCCCCAAAACCACAGGAACAGAACTATAAACTTTTCTGGGAAGTGGTTCACCAGGATCTGAAAACTTGCTCATTAATTCTTTCTTCCTGTCTTTACTTCTCAGAGTCACTTCAGAACATCAAGATGTTGATCCTCAGCCAACAGAATAAAAAACAACAAAAAAAGAAAAACGGTCTTCATTCCTGGGCCCTGCCGTCCTGTGAAGCTCTGAAGAAGGCACGGAGCGGTGCTTTGAACCTACAGGTTGTGACTCCATACCCAGCACCCCGCGATGGCTCCCAAGTCCTGTGCGGGGTGTCCCCAGAAGGACAGCAGATGTCACCCTCAGATGGTTTCCTTGATGCTCATATTCTTCAACTTGATTTCATTTACTCTTTTAATTCTTTTTAAAAGGAAAACAAGATTCTTGGCTCCAAGAGGGGGCTTTGTTTGATTTTTGCATAAATTTGCATAATGAACCATTAACTCAAAATATGGATGAATAAATTCATTAGTCGACCTACAGTAATGGGATTCGAGTTCAACATGGGTGGCATTGCACATAGAATATGACTACAGCGTTTCAAGCGAGTCACAGTCTGGATGAAGAGGAGGGAAAGCTATTTCTGAAGAGGACTGTCTAATAGGCTGAGAAAGCCCCTGGAGTTGTTCTGCTGTCGTTAAATAGCTCTTGGGAAGATGACCTGGGACCCCCTTTTCCTATCAATACCACTCACAGTGAGCAAAGCCCGAACGTGGCCCCACTTGGAGGCTTTTATTAATCTTTGCGTCCTTACGTCCTGGCATGGCTTCAGCACACAGTCAGATGAACTCTCTTTTGTTTGAAAGTACTCAATGTTTCCCTTGCTGGAACCCAAGCTGGTTTTTCTAAGCATGAATTTTTTAAACAAGTTTCTTGGGTAGTTTCTATCAACATGAAAAAAAAATTTTTTTGGTTCATTCCTACACGGATATACACACGCATAACAAACACATGTCTCATTTTGAAGGAAAACTACATAAAGCAGATGTGAGAAAGTAGAGCTTCTCTTTTCTATCAGTCTTTTATGTTAGTTGCTGAAAGGAATGATTATTCACCTGTGGGGGAAACCAATTTACAAGGCATACGAGGAAAGTTGCGAGACCTTATTAAAAATCTGCTTTGCCTTTGTGTCCACCGGCAAGTACGCCCTGTAAGGAATCGGGACCCACCGTGTTCTCTGCAATCCTCCTACATCCCCATCTGGAAATGTGACATATTTGAGCCACATGATCCCTTCAGACTTCAGGAGGTCAACCATTTGGAGATGATTGAAAGTTCACAGACAGTAAAACTCTGTAATGTCAAGTCTCTTAAGGTGGTTGAAATTACTAAAGTATTGAGGTTATACCTTAACCGAATGTGGACCTGACTACATGAAAGATGTGGTCTTCTCCTCATTCTCTTTCTTCCATGAACACATTTCTCAAGTCTACTTATTCTTGTTGCTTTGGTTCTTTTTTGTTTTTAGTTTTTTTTTTAAGGTAGGGTCTCACTCTAGCCCAGGCTGACCTGGAATTCACTATGGAGTCTCAGGGTGGCCTTGAACTCATGACGATCCTCCTATCTCTGCCTCCCAAGTGCTGGGATTAAAGGCGTGCGCCACCACGCCCAGCTCCTTTGGTTCTTTTTTTAATCATCTTCCTTAGAAGCTTTTTCTCTCCAGTGCTCAAGTGGCACAGAGACTCAAATAAATCATTCCCATGCGGGGAAAAGAGGTTGGCTTTCTGGCTGCTATGCTGCTAGTCATTGAATCAGGTGCCAGTGGATCAAGGACCTTGATATCAGACCTGAAACTCTGAAACTGCTAGAGGAAAAGGCAGGGGAAACCCTTCAACATATTGGCATAAGTAATGACTCTCTGAATATAACCCCAGTTGCTCAGAAAATAAAACCACTAATCAACTACTGGGATCTCATGAAATTACAAAGCTTTTGTACAGCAAAGGACACTGTGAACAGAGCAAAGAGGCAACCTACAGAATGGGAGAAAATCTTTCCCAGCTACACACCTGATAGAGGATTAATATCCAGAACATACAAAGAACTCAAAAAACTAACCAATAAGAAATCAAACAACCCAATCAAAAAAATAGGCTATGGAACTAAATAGAGAGTTCTCATCAGAAGAAATACAGATGGCATATAAACATCTAAAAAGGTATTATACATCCTTAGCCATCAGGGAAATGCAAATTAAAACTACTTTGAGATTCCATCTCACTCCTGTCAGAATGGCTATCATCAAGAAAACAAATGACAATAAATGTTGGTGAGGATGTGGTAAAAGGGGAACCCTTCTGCACTGTTGGTGGGAATGTTATCTGGTACAGCCATTATGGAAATCAGTGTGAATGTTCTTGAGACAGCTAAAAATAGATTTGCCATGTGATCCAGCACTCCTAGACATATATCCTAATGACTCTTCTTACTACCCTAGAGATACTTGCACAACCATGTTTATTGCTGCTCTATTCGCAATAGCTAGGAAATGGAACCAGCCTAGATGTCCATCCACAGATGAATGGATAATAAAGATGTGGTACATCTACAGAATGGAGTTCTATTCAGTGGTAAAGGAAAATGAAATTATGAATTTTTCAGGGAGATGGATGGATCTGGAAAGGATTATACTAAATGAGGTAACCCAGGCCCAGAAAGCCAAACATTGCATGTTCTCTCTCATATGTGGATCCTAGCTACAAAAGCTTAGACTTGTGTGTGAGCTGGAACCAAAAATCAGTACCAGAGGCCAATAAGCTAGAAAAAGGCTATAAAGAGGGGAAGAGAAGGAAGGAATTTAGAGGATGGTATTGTATATATGTAAGTAGAAGAACAGATTACAGGGAGTGGAATGGCCTAAGTGAGGCCAGAGGAAGAGATTGAATAAAAAAAAGGGGAGGGGAGGGTCAATCAAAATTCAAGATATTCTGAATAAGACATATGAAAAACTACTGTTTTGGATAATGGCACATCCAGAAGCAATAGATTACTACTAGAAAATTTTCAGTGCCAGAGATGGGATACCTTCCAGTGAGTTGTTGGCCAGGGAGGTCCCTCTTGCCTCCAAAACATTATAGGAGGTCCCTATTGCCTCCAAAACATAAAGCCCTTGGTTTCCCATGAGTGATGGTAAGACCCTATTGTTGAAGATTCCACATGCCTGAGCAGCAAGGTCACTGAGAAATCAAGCTGGTGCTGAGCAGAAAACCTTCGCCCTGTAGCCCAGCCAACTGAAAGCTGGAAAAAGCTGCACTGCACTCAGCCCTATGGGAGACAGAAGTCATCAGCAGTGAAAACAGCGGACACTGGAAGCCTCAAGTTTGGCCAGACAGGCCAAATGACTGAACGAGTGCAATAGTGGCATGTCTGCTCTGGGGGAAACCAACTGCTCTCTAATTGGACTGAAGGCCTGCTCTATGGGAGGGAATATGTGCCTGGTACTAAAAACCTAATCAAAAGCCTGTGGCAGGGGAGGTCATGAGCCTTAGGGGTATAAAGCCTGCTCTTGTCTGGATAAATGCATATATTATACTCACTAAACTGCCCTGAAGGCACTACACTTAATGTTCATACTCATATATTAATGTTACTCTCACTTCTGGTTAGAGAAGCTTCCCTTTTCAGATGGAGGTGACCACTGGGATGACCCAAAAGGCAACAAAGTGCTGAGAAGAAGGGACGGAGGAGTGTCCAGCACTGAAACATCTCTATTCACCTCCTCCAAGGATCAGGGTCCATTGCCGAAGAGGTGGCGAAAAGAATGTAAGAGCCAAAGGAAGGGCACCACTCCTTATAATGCAACTGTCCAGACAGAAACTGGCCTTGATACCCATGACCTCTCAGTGCCTAGCAAATACCCTCACAAGACCCTCATAATAGGAGAAAAAGATGATGGCATCAAAATAAAAGAGAGACTGACGGAGAGAGGAAGGGGATATGACAGAGAGCAGAGTTGTGAAGGGGAAAGTGGAGGAGGGGAGAGAATTATCATGGTTTATTGTCTGCAAGTATAGAAGTTGTCAATAATTTTTTTAAAAGGATGGCTATTAGAAAAAATAAAAATGGGTGGAAAAATTTAAAAAAATAATTGGGGGGGGGTGGAGAGATGGATTAGTGGTTAAGGTACTTGCCTGCAAAGCCTAAGAACTCATGTTCAAATCTCTAGGTGCCACATAGCCAGATGCACAGTAACATAAGCATGCAGTGTTGCACATGTCTACAAGGGGGCACACACATCTGGAGTTCATTCTCAGCAGCTGCTAAAGCCCTGGCATGCTCATTCTTTCTCTCTTTCTCCTGCCTCTTTCTCTCTCTCTCTCTCTCTCTCTCTCTCTCTCTCTCTCAAAAATAAGGAATAAAATCATTGGGGACTGGAGAGATGACTTATCAGTTAAGGTGCTTGCCTCCCAAGCCAAGGGACCCAGGTTCAATTCCCTAGGACCCATCTAAGCCAGATGCACAAGGTGGCTCATGGGTCTGCAGTTCATTTGCAGTGGTTAGAGACCCTGATACACCCATTCTCTCTCTCTCTCTCTCTCTCTCTCTCTCTCTCTCCTCTCTCCATCTCTCTTTTTCTCTCTCTTTGTCTGTCTTGCTGTCTCTGAAATAAATAAATACATAAAATATCAAAAAGCAATTGGTGGGCTGGAGAAATGATTCAGTGGTTAAAAGCACTTGCTTGCAAAGCCTACCAGCCTGGGTTCAACTCCCCAGTACTTCGTGAAACCAGATGCTGGACGTGGCACAGGCATATTTAAAAAAAAAAAAAAGAGGTCAATGTGGTGGTGGAACTTTCAAGGTAAGTGTACTGATGAAAGTCAAATCGCTGTAGATCAGAGAGCAAATGATGGGGAAATAGATACAGAAAAGCATGTGTCATTTTTTTCCTTTAGATAATGAGGTATCAATGAGAGATGGTTTGTGAGGGAGGGAGGAAGGGAGAGAGGTGGGATAGAGCCTTGATGAAGCCCAGGAAAGTGAAGAGGTGAGAAAAGGAGAAGAAACCGACGCAGCACACGTAAAGGAGCCAGTACCGGACTGAGGGACACACTTGGGTAGGCATGAAGGTGCATCTCCCTCACGCAAGGTTTGCACCGAGCAAAGAGAAATACGTGGAATAGGGTTTCAACCTACTCTAAGGTAAACTTCCTACACTCCCCGACCCACGCGCAACCTGGAGCTTGAAAGGAATCCAGGCCCTGGGCTCTCAGCTGAACCCCCAGAACTCGGCCATAGCAGAACAGCTTGAAGAGCGCATTCTTCCCCAGGACACTGTGAGCGCTAACTTCCAAGACTGGGGGCCCAAGTGTGGGACAGCCACCAATCATTTCAGCACTTGGGAAAGGCTACCATAGTGCCGTGAGCTCAAAACCAGCCTGGGCTACACAGGAAGTTCCAGGCCAGCCTCGGCTACAGAGTGAGGCCAGGCCACAAAACAAAACAAGCACAGAGCCCGGTAGCTTTCTTCAACCAGAGCAGACCTTTCCTTTCGCGTCTGGACACTCAGGCTCCTTCCTTGCTCCCTTCAAGGAAGGCTCAGCTGTCATATCACTGGAAGCTAGCTTTTTAGTCCAGGGGCTCCGTTTACACATGACGAATCCAGTGGGGAGAAAGAAAAAATCAACATGTCTATAATGGAAGGGCCACTATCTCACTGGGACATCGATCTTGGCTCATTTCCAATACTAATCTAATTAATTTATCCATGTTGCAAACAAATATAACTCTGGCCATTTTAATCCAAATAGTTTAGACCTCCCCCTCCCCCTTCTCTTGGCATGGTGACATCCTCACTCCTCGCTCAGCATGGTGACATCCTCACCATCATTCAAGAAAAATCCAGAGGTCATGCATCTGTGACTTGTAAGTTTGTTTAACATTAATGAATTCAGAAATAACTGTTCTAATGACTTGTGAGACTCATAAACAAGAAATGTCCCCAAGGGATGGCCTGTGGTGTTCTGACACATCAATTTCCTGACTATCTGAGCAGGATGAAATAGTCTTCCCTTGTAGAGACTAAAAAGTACACCAACTCCCTGGAGAGACTAGTCTCCGTGTCTCCTTGCTTATGACACAGCAAACAAGAGAAACATCATTTAAACTTTCATAGACCAACTTCAGAACTTAAGGAGAGGACCACCATGCTCAAGATACCCTGATGAAGTCTAAGAGTTTGGGTAAGGAGAGTAAGACAAGTAGATAAAAGAATAAAAGTTATCAATCATTTAGTTATTCTCCCATTCATTCACTTACAGGACCTCATGTAGCCCAGGCTGGCCTCGGATTTACTCTGTAGCCTTGAGCTCCTGCCACACTTACCAAGTTGTGAGTTTTAGAAGTCTCTTCTGGAAAGCAGGGCGTGGTGGTGCACACCTTTAATCCCAGCACTTGGGAGGCAGAGGTAGAAAGATCGCTGTGAGTTCGAGGCCACCCTGAGGATATAGCGTGGATTCCAGGTCAGCCTGGGCCAGAGTGAGACCCTACCTCAAAAAAAAAAAAAAAAAAAAAAAAAAACAAGAAAGCGGAAGAAGAAGAAAGGAAGAAGGAAGAGGAAGGAAGGAAGGAAGGAAGAAAGAATCTCTTCTGGTGGTCATGCTATCTTTTCTTAACAACTGGTACAACTGAACATCTTAGATCACAATTCTCCTGTAATTCTCGTAAGGAAATGTGGTGGTTTGAACGTGTTTGTGATTAAGCCGCCCTCTTAGTCCCCAGCTGGTAGAGCGTTCTGGTGGTGGAGACTTGCTGGAAGCGCTGTGTTGGTCCAGCCCACCGGGTGTTCTGAGCTAGCTTAGCGACTGAAATGCCTCTTTCCCCGCTGCTATGAGAAGATGTGACACCCTGGCTGCCTGCTCTGCTGTGGTTTATCTACCAGGATAGCATGAGGAAGCCAAATCAACCCTTCCCCGGACTCACCAGTCAGTTGTATCCTGTTCCGTGAGCTATGCATGTGCTTTTACACAAGTGCCATGCTGTTTGGGTTAGCACAGCTTTAAAGTATACTGATGGCCCTCAGCATACGAAGGGATTACATGCAGACGCACACGCCGTCAATTGGATAGATCGCTAAGTGGAAAATGCATTCAGTTACCGGTAATTTCCTGGATGTCACCACTTAGCAACACAGCACTCTGGATTTCTGGTTGTTTACCACCCCGGGGCACACGGCTCACAGGAAGAGCCTGCTCACTGCTGTTGCCCAGCAACCTAAGAGCGTCTACCTACTGGCCTGGAAACGATCAGAAATCAAAGTCTGTGGTACAGTTTCTGCTGGAGACGCGGCACTTCCATGCCACCATGAAGTCAAAGGAGAAATCAAACCGTCACGGGTTGAAGGCCATCTGTGCTCCAACGTTACACGCTATTGTTAATTATTCACTCAGCTGTGTCCCTGAGCCGTGGAACAATGGGAAAATCGTCTCGGTGTTGAGAGAGGAACCAGCAGCAACGGCCAATGCCTGAACCACAGCCCTAAAGTGACCTGAGGCTCCTGTGCTCAGAACCCCTGAGGACATTGATGGAGACATAAATAAAAGCTGAGATGTATATCTTTATCTAAACTGGAATGAAAGTGTGTGCTAACTGGACTGGTGTTAGAGGAAAGCTGGTTTTCACTGGTGCACTCATTTGGGAGCAGTGAGTTGACCTCTGGATAACACAGAGACAAAACAAGCAGTTGCCTATTGTGAAAGATTTCAGGGACCTGCAAAGCCTCAAGAAATTCCAGAACTAACATCTAACCTGGGCAGACTCTGCTCCGTGACCTTAAATACAATTAGAAAAGAAAAGCTAGGCTTTGGGTTTTTTTTTTTTTTTTAATTTTTTTGTTTGTTTGTTTGTTTATTTATTTGAGAGCGACAGAGAGAAGGAGGCAGAGGCAGAGAGAGAGAGAGAATAGGCGCGCCAGAGCTTCCAGCCTCTGTAAATGAACTCCAGATGCGTGCGCCCCCTTGTGCATCTGGCTAACGTGGGTCCTGGGGAATTGAGCCTCGAACCAGGGTCTTTAGGCTTCACAGGCAAGCACTTAACCGCTAAGCCATCTCTCCAGCCCGGGTTTGTTTTTTTTTTAATGTTTATTTGTTTGGTGGGTTTTTTGAGGTAGGGTCTCACTCTAGCCCTGGCTGACCTGGAATTTGCTATATAATAGTCTCAGGGTGGCCTCGAAGTCAGTGATTCATCTTCCTCTGCCTCCTGACTGCTGGGATTAAAGGCATATACCACCACACCAGGCTGGTTTTTGGTTTTCAACAGATTTTTTTTTGGCTCATTGCTCAAGCTTGCTGTTCTCAGAGAATTTTCTGGCTTCTGTCACATCCAGTCTCACTCGGCCCAACAAATGCCACTGTAAGGATGGCAGCCGCAGGTAGGAAAGCCCAGAATAAGATTCACACCGGAGCAAGGCATATGAGCTACCCCAGGAGCGGCACTGGTCAGCAGTCAGCACTCAAGGTGACCCCCGCCCCCAGGGAGGTTAACCACTGTGCAAATTCTGCAAGGCGGCACACTTGCCAAAAGAAAATGCTGCAGAGTCAACGTGCAAGACGGCACACTCGGGGAGACAGTACACCGCGGGGATTCTGCAGTGGGAGTCAGTCAGCCACGGGGTGGTCCCTGAAAGAGAAGGCACACGCCCCAGGAAAAGAAGAAGATGGTTCCAGAAGTTCAGGAGGGACAGTATGACAAGTCGAATTTAGACAGCTGTGGTGGTACGCACCCCTCTCATTCTAACTTGTGAGGCTGAGGCAGGAGGATGTGGAGTTCGAGGCCAGCCTAAGCTACATGACAAAACTGCCTCGTGAAACTGCAAATTAGAAGCCGACGTTAGATTTTTCTTGCTTTCGTGTTTTTGATATGCTTAGTAAAATATCTCACATTAACACATACACATGCTTTGGGTGTGTGTGTGTGTGTGTGTGTGTGTTGTGATGGTACAAATTTATAAAATGTTACTAAAATCAATCAAAGTAGAAGTTTAGACACTGTAGATCAGTAGTGCTATAGAATGCTCAACTCTTCCAAATGGCATCTTTTAACTTTACAGGATATGTTCCAGCTTTTAAAAATAACATCATCTGTCATATAAAATCAATGCTTAAAGTCCATTGATATTTGCTTTGTAGATTTTTTTTTTAGAAAATTTGAAAACAGTTTCTGTTATATGCTTGTTTAAGAGTTATAAGCCTGAGGTTTTATGCCTAAGGTTAACTTTGTAAATATTTAAATAATATTGCAGGGCTGGAGGGATGGCTTAGAGGTTAAGGCATTTGCCTGCAAAGCCAAAGGACCCAGGTTCAATTCCCCAGGACCCACGTAAACCAGATTTACAAGGGGGTGCACATTTCTGGAGTTCATTTGCAGTGGCTGGAGGCCCTGGCACGCCCATTCTCTCTCTCCCTCTCTCTCTTTCTGTCTCTTTCTCTCTCTTTCTCTGTCAAATAAATAAAACCAAAATGTTTAAATAATATTATGATAAACAATTTTGTCAATATTATAGGTCCTTGAAGTATTCTTTCCAACAAAAAGTGTCTAAACTTGTGTTAACTTTAAAAGCAATGGTTTCAATATATACATTCAACTTATTTAACCTGTCTAATTTAAGAGGAAAATCAAAACTAGGATCTTAATCTTTCTTCTAATTGGGTGGGGTTGAAAAGGACTAATGAACCTATATGCCCTCCCTTTACAATGATACAATTTGACAGATCAGTTTCGCATCCAAATCGGTTGAATTTTCTGGAGTTTTATATGTAAAAGCATACTTCATTGTGCTGGTATAATGAGCCTTGCATTTTTAAATAAGGCCTTATAATTTGTCTGTACAACTAATGCTTACAAAGTTGTTCTAGGAAACTTGCCTAGTGCCTGTCCCCTGGCTGAGGGAATTTCTTCAAGCTGAGGGAAAATATGTCATATGAATGCCCAGGTCCTCAGGAAGTGATAAACACATAGGAAGGAAGCAGTGAGGATTTGGTGGATAGACAGATGGCCTGGTGATTCAAGGGCCTGCTTGCAAGCTTACCTGCCGGATTCAGGTCCCCAGCGCCCAGGTAATGCTGGACACAAAGTGACACATGCATCTGTAATCCAAACATGCCTATGGTAATAAGAACCAGGAAAATCTAGCTCACAAGCCAGCTAGGCCGGTGCATGCAACACAAGGCAGAAACAAGAGACCAGACTAGAAGAAGGAAGGAGAAGACAAACACTTTGAGTTTGTCCAAAGACCTCCACGAGCGTGCAATGGCACATGCACACACAAACACACACATGTGTGTGAATACTGGCATGAGTAGACTGTCTTTTCTTTTAACTTACCAGTGATACGTCTGATTGTTTCAGGCAAGAGTTACAACGCTATCTTATTGATTGATAATTTAGGTAGAGGTAATACACATGATAACTGTAGATTAAGAAACAGAGCTGAGGGCTAGAGAGATGGCTTAGCAGTTAAGGTGCTTGTTTGCAAAGCCAAAGGATCCTGGTTCTATTCCCCAGGACCCTCGTAAGCCAGATGCACAAGGTGGCGCATGCATCTGGAGTTCGTTTGCAGTGGCTCGAGACCCTGTGCACCCATTCTCTCTCTCTCTCTTTCTCTCTCCCTCTCTCTCTCTCTTTCTCTACCTGCCAATTTCTATATATATATATATGTGTGTGTATATATATATATATATATATCAAATTAATAAATAAAAATAAAATATTTTTAAAAACCAAACAGAGCTGAGAAGGAAGCAAGGGACCCACACAACTTCAGTATCTATCCTGCACAATGATGCAATACAATATTAATTCTAGAGTAAATGCAAAAGTTTATGGTGAATACTTAACCACATCGTGAAAAATGAACAATACAGAAAGGCATAAATAAAAAGACAAACTATATATAATATTTTAGAAATATTTAAATAATTCAACAAAAGGTAGGAAAAGAATAACAGTGGACTTAAAAACAGTGGCCAGGGCTGGAAAGATTGCTTATCAATTAAGGCTCTTGCCTACAAAGCCAAAGGACCTAGGTTCGATTCCTCAGGACCCACATAAGCCAGATGCACAAGGTGGTGCATGTGTCTGGTGTTTGCTTGCAGAGGCTAGAGACCCTGACATACTCATTCTCTCTCTCACCTGCCTCTTTCTCTCTCTCTCTCTCTGTCTCTCAAATAAATAAATAAAATAAAATTTAAAAGAAAACAGAGGCCAGTAGAAACAATGGTAGACATAAATTTAGCCGTATCAATAATTCTACTAGATCTTAACTAGTCACTCCAAATAAAAGGCAGCTGTTATCAGAATGGCTAACAAAGCAAGAACGGGCTAGGGGCTGGGGAGATGGCTCAGCGGGTCAAGCGCTTGCTGCACAGGTATGAGGACCTGAGTTCAGACCCAGCATCCATCCACAAAGCCAAGCATGGTCTGCAGGCCTAGAACCCTGGTTGCTGAGCAGATGCAAGGATGGCATGATCGCCGCGGCTCCCTGGTCAGCCAGTCTAACCAAATAACAGGGAGCTCGAGGCTCAGGGAGAGATACTGTCTAAGAGAATTAAGGTGGGAGAACTACAGAGGAGCACACTTATGTCTTCCTCTAGCCTCTGCATAGGTGAGTGCAGGAGGCATCTACATCTACATGTGCATACGCCACACATGCATCATATACTACACATGCTTGTACGTATGCTGAATACATATCGCATGCTACATACATGTTCATACACCACACACACATCATACACTACACATGCTTGTGCATATGCTGAACACATGTCGCATGCTACATACATGTGCATACAGTGAATACTACATGTGCTTGTGTATACGCTGAACACATATTGCATGCTACATACATGTGCATACAGTGAACACAACCATCGCATACTGCACATGCAGGGACATATGCTGGACATATGCGTCACACTACATATGTATGTCATACACTGCACACACATGCATCATATACTATATATGCATATACCACACACACACACAATCACATACTACATATGCATGTCATACACTGCACACACATGCATCATATACTATATGTGCATACACCACACACACACAAACACACAGTCACATAATACACGTTTTTTTAATCTTTTAAAAGCTTGGTATGGTATTATATGCCTTTGATCCCAGCACTCAGGAAGTAGAAGCAGAGTAATGTAAGTTCAAGGCTAACCTGCTCCACATATCAAGCTCCCAGGTCAGTGTAGGCTATATAACACAAACCCATGCTAAAAATAAATCACAACAATTAGAACAAAAAGATCAAATACACATGGACTAAGAGATTCACCTTTTATATACAAAGTAAGAGTAAATTGAACTTGAAAGGATTGAAAAAAATACATACTAAGCAAAAAATCCAGAAACAGAAGGCTGGAGTACCCATGTTACTATCAGACAAGATGTTAAGGCAACAAGTGTTAACAGAGATCATAAAATAATAATAAATATATAAAATCATAAATATGTGAGAACTGATGAACCAATCCTAAAATTGAAATATGAGACAAGGGCTGGAGAGATGGCTTATCGGTTCAGGCTAGTGCCTGCAAAGTCAAAGACCCTGGTTTGATTCCCCAGTTCCTACATAAAGCCAGACACACAAAGTGGTGCATGCATATGGAGTTCGTTTGCAGTACCAAGAAGCCCTGGCATGCCCATTCTCTCTCTCTCTCTCTCTCTCTCTCTCTCTCTCTCTCTCTCAAATAAATCAATTAAATAAATAAAGAAAGAAATATGAGGCAAATATGACAGAAATAAAGGGAGAAATACACGATCCTACAATCAAAGTTAGGAATGTTAACTCCCCCTCAGCAATGGATAAAAGAGCCAAACACAACCCCACTTGACACAGACTAACTGGAAAACACCACGAGTCACAGTAACAAGGAATACATCATTTTCAAGTGTACCTATACATGATATGTCCAAGGTGGAACACAGGACCCTAAAACAAATCTCAATAATATAAAATGACCAAAACCTTTCAGAAAATGGTTTCTGGCCACAGTAGAACCAAGACACTAACAGTGAAATATAGGTATTATTTCAATACTATGACAATCAGGGATAGGCAAATTTTCTTAAGACAGAAAGAACAGGAACCAGGGCTGGAGAGATGGCTTAGCAGTTAAGGTGCTTGCCTGTGAAGCCTAAGGACCCAGGTTCGATTCTCCAGGTCCCACGTAAGCCTGATGCACAAGGTGGCACATGCTTCTGGAGTTCATTTACAGTGGCTAGAAGCCCTGGCATGCCCATTCTCTCTCTCTCTCTATCTCTCTCTATTTCTCCCTCTCTCTCTCAAATAAATAAATAAAATAGATAATTTTTTTAAAAAAAAATGTAAAAAAGAGAGTAGGAACTATTTAAAACTTAAGAAATTCAGCTTCATAACACTTAAAATTTTAAAAAATCAACTTTTTGCTCACTGAAAGATGCCAACGAGAAGGCAAATCAACAACTTCTATTATACCCAATAACATGCTCAGCATCCAGATCTTATACCACATGGGAGAAGCAAAACAAAGAAAAATATATTGAAGATATGGCTGACTGACAGAAAATGTAAATCAGCCTATATCAACAGGGAATGCCTATCAGTAGATGCCTGGGACAGCTAAGGAGTAGTTTATAAAGGAGCAGAGAAAACATGGTTCAAAAAATTTTGTGGGCTGGAGGGATGGCTTAGCGGTCAAGGCACTTGCCTGCAAAGCATGAGGACCCATGTTCAACTCTCCAGATCTCACATAAACCAGACACACAAAGTCGCACATTCCAACTAGGTGGCACAAGCATCTGGAGTTCAACTGCAGTGGCTGAGGCCCTGGTGTGCCAATTCTCTCTGTGTCTCTTTCTCTCTCTCTCTCTCTCTCTCTCTCTCTCTCTCTCTGTCTCTCTCACTCTCTCTAAAAAAATAAAAAATAAATAGTTTTGTATCTAGGTTTTTAGCTAGGACAGAAGACTTTGTGTCACACACACACACACACACACACACACACACACACACACACACACACACAAACTCTCTACGTCCAACATAAATAAAGGAGAAAGAATAAAAATTAAAGAACACCTTGCTACTGTAGGTTCAGGCGATCCCTGAAATTTCCTAGAGGAACTCTGCGTGCATTGAGGGGTTTCTCTTTCTTGTGTGTAACTCCAAGCCTACATTTTATTATTAAGCAGATACCTTAGATTTCTTCAAAGTGAAGTAGTCTAATTTACCCATTGCAACAGCTTGCCAGCCGCCTTGAAAAATGAGGAGAGAAAAAGTCACACCCGTGGATGACCTTTAGCAAAGAGGAACCCTTTGATAAATGTGGCCTAATCCAACATTCTGAAATGTTACTAATCAAATTAACCACAAAATACTATCTGGGCTGGAGAGATGGCTTAGTGCTTGCCAGGCAGAGCCAAAGGTTAGATTGACAGCATCCACGAAAAAGTTAGGTGCACAAGGTGGCACATGTGTCTGGAGTTCTGTTTGCAGTGGCTAGAGGTCCTGGGGCACCCATTCTCTATCTGTTTCTCTCTCTCTGTCTCTCCTCTGAAATAAATATTTTTTAAAAAAATTCTTTCTAATGTGGTAGCAAGAAATATGAGGAGAGGGTCAAGCACCTGGCTGAGTTAGCATCTAGACTGTATTCCAGAGCAGAACTACCCTGAATACATTCTGGGATACATTAGCATCTCAGAGAGGCCAGACTTAGTGCATTTAAAAAGCCATGAGAAGATAGCCGGGCATGGTGGCGCACGCCTTTAATCCCAGCACTTGGGAGGCAGAGGTAGGAGGATCGTTGTGAGTTCGAGGCCACCCTGAGAATAGAGTGAATTCCAGGTCAGCCTGGACTAGAGTGAAACCCTACCTCAAAAAACCAGCTGTCAACACAGATGTTCTAGGTTAAAGAAAGAAAAGGTTGTGGGCTGGCTCTGCTGTCCTTGAGGAGAGACTGCAAGGCTAAGGAAACCCCGAACGTTGCGAGACTCACAAGGCTCCCCCTCAAGGTTACAGGAGAGGTACAGCATTGCTAGGGGAAAAGAGACTCCACAGAAGCTGTCTGCACGTTGCATAGGGACCTCCCGGGATAGAGCTCTCGCGAGTTAGTGCCTCACCACGCCCCTGTAAATGACTCCAGTAAACAATCCATTCACCAAGCCAGACTTGGGTAGAATTGTTCCTCTGGTCTACTGTTGTGCCCTTGTTGCCCTGTCTGGGGGGAGTAGATGCTTGCTCATATCTGCCTAAGAAAAGTCATACAACAAGAGTTCTCCAACCTTAAAGGATTGAACATCAGATCTGCGGTGGTGGATGTGGTGTTTTCTTTTTTTCTGTTGCTTCTTTTGAAAGAAGAAGATATGAGAAAAAAAAATTAAGGGATTTTGGGGAAAAGGAAAAGTTATAGAGCCTGTCCCAAGATACCAATTCTATTTCTTAAAGGTTAGGGGCACAGTAGCAGCGATGTAATCCGAACTGCATGCATATGTAAATAAAATAAGAAGACGGGAGAGAAGGGACAGGGCAGCCGGACCCCAGGCATGAAAGTGACTTGTAACACAGAGTGACAACAGGGTTGCGATACCCCAGGGGTCAGGAGAGGCCTCCCCTCCAGGCACCTGTGACGGAAGACTCTCCAGACATTTCACCGCTTGAAGTTTAACAAATCTGAATGGCCCCTCAAGACATCAACATTCACTCCCCTGATACTCAGGCGACTCTTCGAAAAATAAACTGGACTGAGAGAAAGAAAACGTGGCAGAAGGAATGTGCCTTCAGTTGGGGGAGAAAAAGAGATTGCAGCTACAGACTGAGCGAAGATTTTACTGACTAGCAATGGAAAAACCTAGAAAGCCCTGCTGATTGGGCCACTAGCTGTGCTGAGCAAGTCGCTTAGCCACTCTGGTGTCTGGTTCCCCTAATTGTAAAACGAGAGGATTAAATCAAGAGAAATGGTCTCCCCATTTCCTTCCAATTATAAGATTGTAAACTCTTAACATGATGAGTGTAAGAATTGAATTGAATAGGCTGAAACCACAGTATAAATAAATAATAATCATTGATCTTTCTTTTCTTTCTGGATAGTAACTAAATGGCATGGGGGGGGAGGCAGTGACGCTTACTGACCCCTGCTTCCACAATGACATACTGCCTCCTGCAGCTCAAGGTCAACATAGCACTTGAGTCAGCCAGGCTTTTGAATGGCCAAACCTAAACACCTATTCTGTTTTATTATACAGTGCTGATCTTTGGAGGCGTTTTGGTGGTGGTGGTAGTGTGTGGGGGGGGTGCCTGGTTAATTAGCATGACTAAGAGAAAAGTAGGATGAAATGTTAAAGAAAACAGTAATCCTTTGAAGGAAATGCTTGCAAGTGTGAGAGTGTTTGTTTCTTCCTCCTTAGAGCCTGGCTTCCTTCCTAGGCTTTGTCTGCCTGGCTCACAGCTGATGAAGGCAAAAAAAAAAAAAGAAAAAAGAATCATCTCTACTTTGTATTAGTCTTATTCCAAGAGTTCATAAGAAAACAGAGATACCAAATGTGTCAGGCTCTTGAGAAAGTGGAATTACACAGAAACCAACAGGGTGTGTTAGTTTAAATACGTCTGAAGTGATTTATGATTTTCTGTTACAGTTCAGTAAGTGTCTGTCTTTGACGCGGAGGCTCTCAGTGAGGAAATGTATGGCGAATTCCAACAGCACTGCGAGTACTACAATGGCATGAGCGCTGGGTTCAGGGCTGCCCGGGTTTCAAAGCCAGCTCTCGTTCCTACTAGCTGCATAACTAAACTTGCCCGATCACTTCCTGCCTCAGTTTCCCCAGCTATGGATTAAGGATAAACAAACTTGGAAAGAGGAGAGGGGAAACCGAAATTCCTGTATTCTCATGTATTGTTTTTTCTTTCATAACCACCATCCATATTTCTTTTTTGGCATCTGTTCTATACATCTTTTCGCTGATTTCTCTGGTATACTCTGCCTTGTTCCCACCATTATAAGGAAAAAAAAACCAGAAATCTGAAAATCATAGAGTGGGAGGAAGAGATGGCTCAGCAGTTAAGGCATTTGCCTGCAAAGCCTAAAGACCCTGGTTCTATTCCCTGGTACCCACATAAAGCTAGATGCACAAGGTGGGGCACGCATCTGGAGTTTGTTCATTGATCTGACTAGAGGCCCTGATGCACTCATTTTCGTTTTCTTGCAAATAAATTTTTTCTTTCTTTTTTTTTTTTTTTTCGAGGTAGGGTCTCACTCCAGTTCAGGCTGACCTGGAATTCACTATGTAGTCTCAGGGTGGCCTTGAACTCACAGTGATCCTCCTACCTCTGCCTCCCAAGTGTTGGGATTAAAGGCATGAGCTACCACACCCGGCGCAAATAAATTTTTTTAAAGCCATAAAAAAGAAAGTATTTCTAATGGTGTTTATTCCTTTCAGTTGCAAAGAGAAGGAGCTGAAATCTAGAGCCAAAGGCTGAGAAATGGCCACTTCTTATCTGACGTGCAAATACTCCTTCACTCTAAGATGCGTTGTCTTGGACACAGAACCCCCAACTTATTTCCCAGCCCTCCTCTCTCTTTTCCCCCTCCTGTCTCGTTGCCTTCTTTCTCTTTCCCTCTCTCTCATGCTCCAGACTGAACCTCACTTTCATGCAGGGCCAAGGACTATTGTCTTGCTCAATTGTTCTCTTGATGGCTTTTCTAATTGGGTTGCTTGAATTCCTTTCTGCTGGCATAAATAACATTGGCCTAGCTATGAAACAAAAATGTAGATACAGGGCTGGAGGAATGTCTCAGTGGTTAAATGCTTGCCTGTGAAGCCAGACCCCAGTTCGAGGCTCGATTCCCCAGGACCCACGTAAGCCAGATGCCCAAGGGGCACACACGTCTGGAGTCCCCTTGCAGTGGCTGGAGGTCCTGGCGTGCCCATTCTCTCTCTCTCTCTCTCTCTCCCCCCTCTCCCTCTTTCTCTGTCAAATAAATAAATAAATAAAATATTTCTTTTAAATGGCAATACAGGGTAAGGTAAGAGTTTCATGTTTGTTAAGGATATTTGAGGTTTTTTTTTTTTTTTTTGGTTTTTTGAGGTAGGGTTTCACTCTAGCCCAGGCTGACCCGGAATTCACTATGGAGTCTCAGGGTGGCCTCGAACTCACAGCAATCCTCCTACCTCTGCCTCCCGAGTGCTGGGATTAAAGGCGTGCGCCACCACACCCAGCTTGATATTTGAGTTTATATACACAAAGAAAACACAAATCTTAAGGCACAGATAATTTTTCATTTAAAGGATTAAAAAATGTAAAAACGAGGGCTGGAGAGATGGCTTAGCCATTAAGGCACTTGCCTGCAAAGCCAAAGAACTCAGGTTCAGTTCCCCAGGACCCGCATAAAGCCAGATGCACAAGGAGGCGCACACATCTGGAGTTTGTTTGCAGCAGCTGGAGGCCCTGGCACACCCATTCTCTCTCTCTCTCTCTCTCTCTCTCTCTCTATCTATCTCTCTCTTTCTCTCATAAATGAATAAATAAATAAAATATATTTTAAAAATGAATATAAAAATGAATGAGCTGGGCAGAGTGGTATATGCTTGTAATTCCAGCATTTAGGAGGAGGTAGCAGGAGGGCCGGAAATTCAAGGTCATCCTTAGCTAGACAGGGCTGCATGTGACCTTATCTTGAACAAATAGGCAGTAAGGTCCTAAAATTCAAATGTGTACCACCCCACATGTACCAGGATACAGGAACACATCCCGTGCCACCCCAAAGATGGCACAGTCAAGCCTCTAGCATCCCTTTTGGTTCCCGTTGTACTTTTTCAATGGCTCCCAGACCCTCTGCCACTCAGGTGTTTGAAACTACAGAGTGTAGCGACATCAGCGCTTACGGAGTAGCTTCTCTTTGCCAAGAATTTGTTAGCACATGAAATGGAGCAAAAAGGCACACAAGGGCCATTTACAGCTTAGTCAGGGGAGGAGGACAGAAAAATAAATAGTCAATGAAGTTAGTTTGGCAAGCATTAAAATGGAGAAAAATACACAGACAACCCCTTCCATGAAGCCTCAACCAAGAGCTAAGTATAGAACAGAAGATAGCTTAATCCAGTCTCACTGGGGGACATAATTCATATTAGAACTATACATAAGGATTCACTGGACTACTCGTGTGAAGGACAAGAATATTCTGTTCTCATGGGTGCAAAAAAGCAGCTTCACTGACTTAGGGTGTCTGGAAGCCTGAGCAATGGGCTGGGCAAATAGGCTGTGGGCAAAGAGCTCATGCAGAGCTCATGGCTACTGAGCAGCATTGTAAGTAGAGGCCAGTTGTGCAGCTGGTTAGGGTGAAATGGCACAGGCTAGAGGGCAGAGCAGGGAGGTGTCAGCGTAAAGGAACGGCTCCACAGTTAGGCAGGGAGGTCTCTCTACTGCGCAGCTCCGAGGGAACCATCCAGAGGAGTACACTGCATTCCTGAACAGCTGGCAAGAGATCAGACCACGAAGAAAGATAAATATAACCCCAGCCACTCTGCAGGCTGAGGTACGAGAATCGCTGTGAATTCAAGGCCAGCCTGAATTACAGGGAGACCCTGCCTTAAAAAAAGAAACTGATGGGGCTGGAGAGATGGCTCAGTGGGTAAGGCACTTGCCTGCAAAGCCTAATGACCCAAGTCTGATTCTCCAGAACCCATGTAAGTTAAATCCACAGTGGTGCATGGATTTAGAGTTTGTTTGCAGCAGCTGGATGCCCTGGTGCACTCATTCTCTCTCTCTCTCTCTCTCTCTCTTCTATCTCTGCTTGTAAATAAATAATTAAAAATATTTTTTAAGGGCTGGAGAGATGGCTTAGCGGTTAAGCGCTTGCCTGTGAAGTCTAAGGACTCTGGTTCGAGGCTCAATTCCCCAGGACCCACGTTAGCCAGATGCACAAGGGGGCGCACGTGTCTGGAGTTCGTTTGCAGTGGCTGGAGGCCCTGGCGTGCCCATTTTCTCTCTCTCTCTCTCTCTCTCTCTGCTTCATTCTCTCTGTCACTTTCAAAAAATAAATAAAATAAAATAAAAAATAAATTAAAGAATATTTTTAAAATGATAAATATGGAATGCAATCGGTCTGTTAATTAGCTTGATTTATTCATGTCACAATGTGTACCTATATCAAACATCGTATACACTGTAAAGACATGAAATTTTTATTTGCCAACATATGTATCTTAATGGAAAATAAAAATAATACAAAAAAGATGAGGCTGGAGGGAGAAGTTGGAGCTGGAGCCTAGAGAGCCTTGAAGGTAATGTGAAGGGTTTACATTGTCTCCTCAGCGCAGTGGGGAACTCCCGATAAACGATAAGGAAGAAAATTACACAATACTATTTACATGTTCAGTAAGTCACTATGGTCAGTGCTGAGGAGGATAAATTGCAAGAGGGAACACACGGCAGAAGAAAGACCAATAAGAAATTTTGTCAGAGGAGAGACCACAATTGTTTTGGCTAAAGTAAGAGACTGATGAGGACAGGGGCAACCGACAGGTAAACAGTGTAGGGCATTCTGTGGGGCTGAAGTTGAATGCATTCAGCTCAGTGTTCAATTCCAAAAGATGAGAAACCTGCGATTTTAAAACAGCTTGAAAACATGGGGACAAAGCTCTGTGACATTGGTTAAGGCAATGACATTTCTATATAATACCAAAAGCACAAGCAAAACCAAAAGCAAAACAGACAAATGGGACCATGTCACATTAGAAGGATCCTGCACAACCGTGGCAACAGTCAAGAGAGTGAAAAGACAGCATGTATAATGGGAGAAGATCCATACACTTAACACACAATTAACATTCAGAATACACAAGGAGGGCTGGAGAGATGGCTTAGCAGTTAAGGCACTTGCCTGAGAAGCCTAAGGACTCATGTTCGACTCTCCAGGTCCCACGTGAGCCAGACGCACAGTGGTGTAAGTGCATAAGGTTGTGCGTGTGCACAATGGGGCACACATGTCTGCAGTTTCATTGCAGTGGCCAGAGACCCTGGTGTGCCAATTCTCTCTCCCTTTCTCTCTCTTTTGCATTAAAAAAAGGCCAGAGCTGGAGAGATGGCTTAGTGGTTAAGGCATTTGCCTGCAAAGCCAAAGGACCCAGGTTTGATTCCCCAGGA
Source organism: Dipus sagitta (assembly GCA_036346955.1). Taxonomy (NCBI): domain Eukaryota; kingdom Metazoa; phylum Chordata; class Mammalia; order Rodentia; family Dipodidae; genus Dipus; species Dipus sagitta. Next base: position 3,657,054 of record CM070789.1, on the reverse strand, counting down.
CCCATGTAAGCAAGATGCACAAGGGGGCACATGTGTCTGGGGTTCGTTTGCAGTGATGGAAGCCCTGGCATGCCTCTTCTCCTTCTCTCTCTATCTCTCTTTTCTCTCTGCCTATTTCTCTCTCAAATAAATAAATTATATATATATATTTTTTTAAAAGGGCCAGTCTGTTAGGCTTGCCTCAAAAATAAGTGCATATATATATATATATATATATGAAACTCAACAAGCCAGTAGCAAGTAACCTAGTAACTTCATTGAAAATTGGTAAAGGACTTCAATAGACATTTCTCAGAAGTCATTCAGCTTTCAGGTATATAAAAATATGACCAACCTCACTAATCATCAAGGAAATGGAAATTAAAACCATATATCATATCCCTCCTGCTAGAATGGCTATTATCAAAACCATGAAGGTAGCAAGCATTGGTGAGTTTATGAAGAAAAAGGTAACCTTTGTTCACTGTGGGTGAAAATGTTACCCCAACCCCTGTGGAACCCAGTAAGGAATGCTCTCAAAAAACAAGAAACAGGCCTGAAGAGAAGGCTTAGCAGTTAAGGTACTTGCCTCAAAGTCTAAGGACCCAGGTTCATAAATAAAATTTTTTAAATACTTTATTTTTATTTATTTATTTGAGAGAGGGAAAGAGGCAGAGTGAGTGAGTGAGAGAGAGAGAGAGAATGGGCGCACCAGGGCTTCCCGCCACTGCAAACAAACTCCAGATGCATCTAGCTAGCGTGGGTCCTGGGGAATCGAACTGAGGTCTTTAGCTTTGCAGGCAAGTGCCTTAACCACTAAGCCATCTCTCCAGCCACCCATAACTAATTTTTTTTAATTAGAAATAGAACTGTGTTATGATTCAACAACCCCACCTCTGGGTATCTATCCAAAAGAAAGCAATATGTCAGAGAAGTGAGTGCACCCCAACATTTACTACAGTATTGCTCACAAGAGCCGAGATCTAGAGCCAACCTCACTGTCCATCACGGAGTCCACGGGTAAATAAACAAGGTGCATGTGCATGCTGGACTACTCAGCCATCCTGAAGAAGCAAGTCCCCACAACAGGAAGCATTGTGCTGTAAGTGCCTGGTTTATTGTCAGTAAGTATGGAGGTTGTCAATAAAATATTATACATTTAAAAAAAGACAAAAACAGAGCTGGAGGGATGGCTTAGAGGTTAAGGCATTTGCCTGCCAAGCCAAAGGAACCAGGCTCGATTCCCCAGGACCCACATTAGCCAGATGCACAAGGGGGCGCACACGTCTGGAGTTCTTTTGCAGTGGCTGGAAGCCCTGGCGCTCCGTTCTCTCTATCTGCCTCTTTCTCTCTCCATCTGTCAGTCTCAAATAAATAAAAATTAAAAATAAATTTAAAACACAATACTCAATTTAATGATCTTACCCGGCTTTCATTTGTAATTCGAGAACTGAACGACCCCTCACTCTATGGAACAGAACAAGAATTCCCATGAGCTGCGCAGGGAGCCGTGATCTGTCAACAGCAGAGGGCTAGTCAGCAGAAACAAGGGTCTGATGGGCTGTGTTAAAAGCACTTTTCTTGCAAAGGCTAAGGCAAGAGAGAACTTCCACATCATGCCATGTTTGGAGGCTTGCTACCACCTGTCTCTCCCCTAGTTTCTTAGGGAATCGATGCATGAATTTGTTTTGTCTTGGTACTAAGGGTCTTCAACATGGATGAGGCCATGGTGGTTCTGTTTTGAGTTGTGCTGGGGCTTGGCTATGAGCAATAGCCTCTCACACATTTTAGCAAGCAAAATGAGGTCATCAGAGAAAGACAAGTGCTGGGTTGGAGAGATGGCTTAGTGGTTACCGGCGCTCTCCATCAAAGCCAAAGGACCCAAGTTAGATTCCCTGGTACCCATATAAAGCTGGTGGCATATGCAGCTGGAGTTCATTTTGCAGTGGCCATAGGCCCTGGTGTGCCCTTTGTCTCTCTCCCCGCCCCCCCCCCCCCGTCTTTCTCTCTCAAATAAATAAATAAAATATTTTTTAAAAGAAAGACAACTGCTGGTTTGTCATGATTTCACATATGCGTGGGCTCTAAACACAGTGACACTCATTAGAGGCGAGAGTAGAATGCAGATTTTCAGAGGTTGGGGTCCAAGGGAGGTTGGGGGAGGATCTGAGCAGATGTTGATCAAAGGATAAAAATTTGTAAGGAGGAATAAATACAACATATATATGTGTGTGTATAACTTGCTAACTATATCCAATAACATTGTATCATATGCTTGAAAATGACTGAGGCAGTTCAAGTGTTCTCAACACATACAAGGACGTGAGGTCATACGTATCTGAATTAGCTTGATTTAGCCATCCCATGGTATACACATGTTTTGTTTTTCCCAAAACATTGTATAGAACACCATAAATATATGTGAGAAAAGTAAGTGAGTTGTTTGCACGCTTAAGAACTTGGTAAGGGAAGAAAGAGTGTGCTAGTTCCATAGTGTGATTTGAAAGTCTTTTTGTTACTTAATTCCACCCATAGACTATTCCTCTGGCCTTGGGTGGACGTGCAACTCTCAGGAGTTTCCCACTGAGCTCTAAAAATCAGTAACATGGCTAACACCACCTGTCCCTCATTTACCTCTGAAAGCAATATTTGAGCAGACACGTGGGAAGAAACTGTTACTAGCTCACATCAGAGGCTGGGAAGTGTAAAAGCAGCAAGGAGGTGATACCCAAGAGGAAGCGGAGGCATGTTCAGCGTTGTCAGTGTGGAGAGAAGCCTCTCTGGCCGTCGCTAAGTGTCGTCTTCTTGGGATTGGAGCGCACGCGCGTTCATCTGAATCATCAGTTGAACCAGATAAGAAAAGTGCGTCCAGAATAGATTAGAAGGTAGTAAAAACTAAAGCAGTATTCCTGTGATGTTCTTTTTCTCTCCCATACACCAGGGGGAAAAAAAAAAAAAGATCAAAACTGAAATGAAATTAAAAATTATGCCAGAAAAGTGTATCCAGCCAGAGATGTGGCAATAGAAGATATTTGGAATAATTAAAACCAGACTCTTCAGGGTAAGGGAATTGGGAAGTGAGAGCTTTCTCTTTTTTAAAAATTTTTATTTATTTTATTTTATTATTATTATTATTTTATTTATTTTGTTGTTGTTGCGTTTTTGAGGTAGGGTCTCGCTCTGGTCCAGGCTGACCTGGAATTAACTTTGTAATCTCAGGGTGGCCTCAAGCTCATGGCAATCCTCCTACCTCTGCCTCCAGAAGTGCTGGGATTAAAGGTGTGCGCCACCACGCCCTGCTAAAATATTTATTTTTATTTATTTTTCAGACAGAGACAGGGAGAGAGAAAGAACAGGTGTGCCAGGACTTCCAGCCATTGCAAACGAACTCCAGACGCATGTGCCACCTTTTGCAACTGGCTTACGTGGGTTTTGGAGAATTGAACCTGGGTCCTTTGGCTTTGCAGGTAAGCGCCTTAACTGCCAAGCCATCTCTCCAGCCCCAGGGAAAGTGAGAACTTTCTGAGGACAGAAAATCCCAAGGGAGAAAGCATCAATCTAAGATTAAGTGCAAATCTAGGTTTTGACCTTTTTGTAAACAAAAGGTAAGAAAGAGCATGCAGTAACAGACAGGAACGCTGGGAAGCATCATGATGACTTTGCGAATAAAATTCCAGCTCTTTACTCACGCCAGATTCAGAACGTTTGAGTTACCTTCACTTGTCTCTCTGTCACTGATTCTCTTGGCAACTGGTGACATGAAGCCATCAGAAGAGGTCACAAGATGTTAAGCAGGTGGCCAAGGGTCTAATTTATGGTTTACACAGGGTATTCTGGTGTACTTATTAAACTCAGGTTTGAGGAAAGGTATAGATTCAGAAGAGAACTGAAGAGGCTTGTGACACAATTCACAGTTGGCCAGAGACTGAGTTGAGGGAAGAGGGTAGGATTAAAAGGATACTGACGATGGTGGTGACAACTTTAACATGATGTGGGACTTGCTCTGTTCTATGCACTCCTTTAAGTAACTAACGTGGGTTAAATCTCTTAATTTTCATAAAAGTCTTCTACCGCTATTTCCATCTTACAGATGAAGAAATTAAAGTAGAAAATAGGTCAGTAACTTGCTTGAAAGTAACAAAGCAAGTCAATGTTAAAGTTGGCAATGAAGATAAAAGGAGGGATTTATTGTTTTTTTAAGTCAGGGGACTTGTATTTGAAGAATAGCAGTCTTAAAATTTTTTAGTAAGATTTTGTTTTCATTCATCGTTCCCCAACGTTTGCCCTTGGTGCTTAACTATGATTGAAAAGCAACAAGTCAGGAGCCAGCAGTTCTACTGGGAAGTGGATGGATTCACTTCGGGATATTTGAGGGAGCTGCGGAATGACTAGATGGATACAGTGGCTCGGGGGCTAATAAAGTAAAGCTCAAATCTGAAGAGAGAGCCCAGGACAAAGATGGAAATTCTGAGGCAGGGTCACATCAGTGGGAATAAGCGATAATCTTTTTACAAAAAGGGTACATTTACTAAGAGCATGAGTCGGTGATATTGCCAGGATCTGGCAGCCATCTGTGTCTTCCCTAAGGACCCAGCAGTCCTTACAGCTCCAGGATACACACAGGTCAGACGAAAAATAAAAACCGGGGGCTGGAGAGATGGCTTAGTGGTTAAGCTCTTGCCTGTGAAGCCTAAGGGCCCCGGTTCGAGGCTCGATTCCCCAGGACCCACGTTAGCCAGATGTAAAAGGTGGTGCATGCATCTGGAGTTCATTTGCTGTGACTGGAGGCCCTGGCGTGCCCGTTCTGTATCTGCCTCTTTCTCTCTTGTCTGTCTGTCTGTCGATCTCAAATAAATAAAAAATAAACAAAAAAAATTTTTTTGAAAGACGAAGAAAAACCGGGCTGGAGAAATGGCTTAGCAGTTAAGGCAGATATGAAGGCATTCAGGCTAAGTGAGGGGAGAGTAAATTATAATGTAAAGAATGGAATTCTTGGCTTATCAGAAGAGCCAAGCAAAGCATCCTCACTAATTCAGGGTCTTGGGGTCTCAGCCACAGAAAGAAGATGGGACAGAAAAGCAAAATAATATTTTAGGATGCAATGGTACATATAAAGACACTAACCTCTTGAAGAGTGATATATTTTACAAGGCATTGTGGCTACAACATGTCTACATATTAATATTCCATCCTCAATCATCAATCAGAGAAAGAGAAAGAGAGAAGAGAATATAATCCTTTCTAAGCCAATTTTGTCCTGTTATCCAAGCCATGACTAAGGATAAGTAATTGAAACAATGCAGTCCCCACCACGGAGGTACTTGTAGTCTGTGGAGGGAATAAACGATGCCCTGCTAATCTCTTGTCTTTTAATTTTAAAATTATTTTTATTTATGTATTTGATAGACAGAAAGAGGAAGAGAGAGAAAGAGAAAGAGAGAGAGAAAACGGGCATGCCAGCCACTGCAAATGAATTCCAGACACATGCCCCACCTTGTACATCTGGCTTACATTGGTAGTGGGTAGTCGAACCTGGGTTCTTTGGCTTTGCAGGCAAGCACCTTAACCATTAAACCATCCCTCCAGCCCAAATCTCTTGTCTTAATGCCTTCATGACCTCCTTTCTCTTTTAATTATTTCTCTAACAGAATAGGCAATCAGAGAACAACCAAAATGTGTCCTTTCTCAAATTCTTCTCTGTTTTACTAAGCATGGAGTTGCTCTTTCTTGCATTGAATTTGCCACACATTTAAGTAATAGATTTGTATATTAACTGTACATATTCTTGCAATTACCTGTATTGACATTGCTTTGGTATCTGTATCAGATTATATCACTCCTATCTATGGACATATTTACTTTTCTTAATTGTATTATAAACTGCCTAAAATCAATAACCTAGTTTTTTTATTCTTACTTGTATTGTCTATGAATATAGAAAGGATTTCTGGCATCCAGAAAACCTCAATAATTACTCATTTCTTAATCACTCCAGCTATTTTTAAGTAGAAATTTAATTTTGTAATTGATCACTTTAATACATGAACATACTATAATTTGATCATATTCCCTTCCTCTCTTTTTCTTTTTAATTTATTTTGTTTTGTTGAGGTAAGGTCTCACTCTAGCTCAGACTGACCTGGAAATCACTATGTAGTCTCAGGATGGCCTTGAACTCACAGTGATCCTCCTACCTCTGCCTCCCGAGTACTGGGATTAAAGGTGTGCACCACCACGCCCAGCCTATGATCCTCTTTATCTCCCTTTACCTACCCCTAACTCACTGAGCATCTCCTGTGCACAAGTAGTCCTTCTGTTTTGATGTCTCATTGTTTTTTGTCCTTCAACTATTTTTTTTTCTTTTTTGGTTTTTTGAGGTAGGGTCTCATTCTAGCCCAGGCTGACCTGGAATTCACTCTGTAGTCTCAGGGTGGCCTTGAACTCAGTGATCCTCCTACCTCTGCCTCCCAAGGGCTGGGATTAAAGGAGTGCGCCACCATACCTGGCTTCCTCCAACTATTTTTGATTGCTCAATAAATTAAAGATTAGTTTTCTCACTCATTCAACCAGTAAAATTACCCATTGACTCTATTGTCTTGGTCATTACAGTGGAAATAGAGCCATAAATTCAATAAACCCGTCAGGTGCCTCAAAGCTTATGTGACAAAAGGAAGAGCGCTAAAAATTAAAGATGCTACTAGATGCCATAGTGTCCGTGTGCATTTGATGTATCGATGTGTCACAGGACAAGGTGCAGAAATAGAGAATGACTGGCATAATCGTAAAATGCTTCTTGGAAGACGTGACATGAAGAGAAAAGAGGTTTCTCTGCCCAGGTAAAGGAACCACTCCGAAAGCATTCCAAATACCTTTCTTCAGTGAGGTGAAGACAGTGAGAAAGCCCGAGTGTGTAGATGGAGGTGTGTCACGGGCGGAAATACAGACGAGACTGGGACATGATCCTAGGAACTCACTTCTCAGACTTGAGCTGATGCTCCCGTCTTCTCATCATCATCAAGTCCGGCTAACGTCACCTGTCTGGACTCCCAGATCACGTCATTGTGAACCACCACGAGTAGGGCGAACGGCCCCCAGTGACACCAACCTGCTCTTCGAGCGGATGTGTTTTACAAAGCGCTGTGGCTACAAAATGGCCAACGATCACCAATCAGAGAGAAAGGGTCGAGAATATGATCTTTGCTTACCCATCTACAGGCCATTCAGGATCTTAAATCCTCCTCTCTGCATTTAGGAATTCCAGAGGGTTTTCCCCTAGACACGCACACTTCCCGTTCTTTACTTTTCCTGCTGGGATCTCATACTTACAGCAGAAATCAGTGAAACAAGGAAATATAGGTGACTCCTCAAATGCAGTGGGAAGTTTCGGCATGTTTTTCTCAATAATTCATAGAGCAAGCAGATTAAACATGACATAAACTAACAGCAAAAAGAGATCTTTCACCTAAGGGACTCCAGTGTCCATCTCTCCAGACCCTAAATCAGTGTCCTAAGGGACACTGCAGCCATCTGTTGCAGGATGGGCACCCTTTACAAATCCACACCCAACACCTACTGACCATGCAGCGAGTCATAAAGAAAGTGTTAACAGGGCTGTAGAGATGGCTTAGTGGTGAAGGCACTTGCCTGCGAAGCCAAAGGCCCCAGGTTCAATTCCCTGGGACCCACATAAGCCAGATGCACAAGGTGGCACATGTGTCTAGAATTCGTTTGCAGCTGCTGGAGGCCCTGGTGTGACCATTCTTTCTCTCTCAAATAAATAAAAATAAAATATTTTAGAAAGTGTTAACACATTTCAAAGGAAATCAAAGAAGGAAGGCTTGATGCAGATAATACAATTAACCCAGATGACTGTTTTTTATTTATTATTTTTTACTTCTTTGGTTTTGGTTTCTTTGAAACAGGGTCTTACACTATAGCCCAGGCTGGCCTATAACCCAAGCTGGCCTCAAACTCATGATAATCTTCTTGCCTCAGCCTCCAAAGTGCTGGGTTTATAAGTGTGTGACACCACATCTGGCTCTATAAATCAGCATTATTTCTTAGATATGTATTTATTTGTTGAGAGAGAGAAAAAAAAAGGCATGTAGAGAGAGAATGGACTGCCAGGGCCTCTAGCCACTGCAAAGGAATTCCAGATGCATGTGCCACTTTGGCTTACGTGAGTACTGGGGAACCAAACCTTGATCCTTAGGCTTTACAGGCAAGCGCTTTAGCTGCCCCACCATCTCTTCAGACCCTGAATCAGCATTTTTAAAATATAAAATGTCCGCAAGTTAGATACATGTCAAAAATCAGAAAAGAAAGGATATGAATGAAAGAAAATTAAAATAAATTTAAGAACATATGTTTATGTTAGAGAAATTTAATCTTGAAAGGTACATATTGAATAAAAGAAAAAAAGCTAAAAAAGAGACCTAAGCATTCTTTCCATAAATCTATATAAAAGTAACTGTCCCCCAAAAAGAAAAATTACCAGGAATTAGTAGAGAAATTTTTGAACCAGAAGGTGCACATGGCAGACAAGAATCAATCTCAAGTATTCTCTGAAAATGTTAGGAAAGCTGATAAAGCAGGGATAAATGAGTGAAAAGCGAGAAAAGACACAATCCGCAGTAGACATGACAAAAGGGACATATTGCAGACATTAGAGTAGGAGAGTATTATGAACAACTTATGACAATAAATGTAAATTTAGGACAAATGGACAAATTCCCAGAAAAAAAATATGACTCAATGAGAAAGAGGAAATATGAATAATCTTACAGCCATGAAAGAACTTGAATCAACAACGGAAAAATAAATCTTCCCATAGCTCAGCTTCAGGCATAAATGGCTTCACTGGCTGGTTATCTAAATCTATGCTTATTTTAAGAGGCTAGCATACCTTTGATACCAAAACCCAAAGGAACAGTGAGAGAAAAGAAAACGACAAGTCAATCTTACTAAAAACAAAGACAGAAAATTTCTCAACAATTTAGCAACAAACTAAGTCCAACAACATATGAAAAGGATATGAAAAAGTCCCTATGTTTTAACAAGCAAGTTTATTCAGGAATATAAATTTGGTTTAACATGAGAAGAGCAATTTAATTCACTACATTATCATGTTATCTTAATGTTAGACACATGAGGAAATCCTTTGGTAATATCAATATTTATTCATGGTTAAATAAAAGTATTTAATAAAAATAGAAGAGAACATTTTAATCCTGTAAAACAGGAGTTGGCAAACTTTTCTGGGAAAGTGCTACATGGATATTTTCAGCTTTGTAAGCCATATGATCTCTGTCATATTATACAACTGTCCTGTTATGTTTTAAAAGCATCCATTGACATGTGTGAGAAGGCCTGGCTGCGCTCTGACAAAACTTTAATTCAAATGTAACTGGAAGCCTGGATTTGACCCATGGACTATGCATACATTGTCAACGGTGGGTGAGTTAGAGGAGATCTTAAAATATAACCGATTGGTAAAATGAATGGTGAAATCACTTCCTGTAAAGTAGGAACAGAACAAGATTTTCCACTGTTACAAGTGTGATTCACTTTGTCCTTGAGGGGCTGGTCAACGCAATCAGACAAGAAAAATGGAGTGCAGGGACTGTGACGATGAATAGAACTTTTGTTCTTTACAAAAGAAACTATTGCAGATGTATATAGGTAGCAGGGTTTTTTCCTTCCTTCCTTCCTTCCTTCCTTTCTTTCTTTCTTTCCCTTTTCTTTCTTCTTTTTTTTATTTATTATTTGAGAGCAACAGACAGAGAGAGAAAGAGGCAGAGAGAGAGAGAGAGGGAATGGGCGCGCCAGGGCTTCCAGCCACTGCAAACGGAACTCCAGATGCGTGCGCCCCCTTGTGCATCTGGCTAACGTGGGTCCTGGGGAATCAAGCCTCGAACCGGGGTCCTTAGGCTTCACAGGCAAGCGCTTAACCACTAAGCCATCTCTCCAGCCCCCCTTTTCTTTCTTCTTATTGTGTACTGGAGATCAAATCCAGTGCCTTCCTTGCACATGCTAGGAGAGCACTCTACCACTGAGACACAGCCACAGGCCCCCAGTAACTTTATAATCATAAGAATTCTGTGCAGTTCACAGATACAAAAATAATATAAAATTAATGCCTCAAGTAGTTAAAATAAAATTAAAAAGTGATATATACACATGCATACATACTTACATATATGTGTGTGTGTGTGTGTGTGTGTGTGTGTGTGTGTGTGTGTGTATATATATATTGGTTTTTCGAGGTAGGGTCTCACTCTAGCCCAGGCTGATCTGGAATTCACTATGGAGTCTCAGGGTGGCCTCGAAGTCATGGCAATCCTCCTACCTCTGCCTCCCAAGTGCTGGGATTAAAGGCGTGCGCCACCACACCTGGCTAAAAGGGATATTTTTATAATAATATCAAAGACATAACAAAAATCTCAGGAAAAATCCATGAAAAGATGTATAAACAGAAACTAAACGACCCAACAGAAACAGAAAATATGCTCATGGGTTTATCCTGTGGTGAATAGATGCAGTACAGTTCAAAGAAAACTGAAATGGAGAATTTAGAGAGTATGAAAGCTGACTAAAATATATACAGGGGCTGGAGAGATGGCTTAGTGCTTAAGGCACTTCTCTGCAAAGCCAAGGGACCTACATAAGCCAAATGCACAAGGTGGTACATTCATCTGGAATTCGTTTGCAGTAGCTAGAGGCCCTGGTGTGCCCATGTGCTCTCTCTCTCTCTCTCTCTCTCTCTCTCTCTCTCTGATAAAACTGAAATATTTTTTAAATAAAATATATCTAAAAAGTCAAAAGATAAGCTTAGTCAAAACATTTGGAAGAAGAACAGTATAGAATGACTTGCTCTAACGCTATCCACATGAGAGAACTCAGACGAATAAAACAACTTGAGGTTAGCTCGGTAATAGAGTGTTTGGAATTGGGGACCCAAAGATATGTATGCTCAGCTATATGTAACAATAGCTGTAAAGTCATGGCAACTGCTTATCAAAATGATTCCTAGAAACTAGATATCCATGTGAGATAAAATAAATCGGACTTTTATTCATATACGTTAATAAAGTCAGAAATAGAACAGATAAAAAGCAAAGGAAATATAGTAAAATGATAAGTCTTTCTAAAACAGTCAAGAAGGAGACAAAGGAGAGACAAAGAGTTCTTTTAAAAGATACAAACAAGGGCTGGAGAGATGGCTTAGAGGGTAAGGCACTTGCCTGCAAAGCCAAATGACCCAGGTTTGATTTCCCAGGACCCATGTAAACCAGATGCACAAGGTAGTGCATGCATCTGGAGATCGTTTGCACTGGCTGAAGGCCCTAGTGTGCCCATTCTCTCTCTCTCTCTCTCTCTCTCTCTCTCTCTCTCTCTCTCTCTATCTCTCTCAAATAAGTAAAATAAATTTTAAAATTTAAAACAAATAAATAAAAGATACAAACAAGAAGAAAGTGATTAAGAAATCCATTCCTAGACATATTGCTTATCTAAAGAACTATGAAGAAAAACAAAGACTGAACATCACAGAGAAAGCTCCACAATGCATAAATACAATAAGAAACTGGTCCTGAAATCGAAGGAAAACACACCTAGGAATAAATGTTTAAAAGACTATACAGAAGAGGGCTGTGGCATAGCTCTGTGGTAGAAACTTGACTTTCATGCACAATGTTCTGGAATTTATCCCAAGTCCACTTAAAAAAAAAAAATGTAAAAGGGCATGGAGTAGAAAGACAAACAAACGTTTTTAGCTGACAGAATGGAAAAGGAAAAGAAAAAAGTTGTCCAAATGGCAAATAAACTTACCAAACTCTGCTCCGTTTCATTAATAATGGGGACATATAAACTCCCATAACCTGTATCTATCATCAGACTGAGAAATGAGAAATTTTAACTTTGCTAAATATTGGTCCAGAAGCGGTACTGGCACTCCCAAACACTGCCGAAAAACGTGTTTACCCTATGTAGTCAAACTAAAGGTTTGTGGTCCCTTCCACTCACAATTCCACATCTAGAGAAACTAATATAGGGGTGGAGAAATGCGTCAGAGGTTAAGGCGCTTGTGCCTGCAAAGCCTAACGATCCAAGTTTGAGCTCCCCAGTAGCCATGTCACGCACACGCATCTGGAGTTTGCAGTGGCTTGGTGGTGCACACCTTTAATCCCAGCACTCCCAGGAAGGCAGAGGTAGGAGGATCACTGTGAGTTTAGGCCAGCCTGAGACTACATAGTGAATTCCAGGTCAGCCTGGACTAGAGAGAGACCCTATCTGAAAAAAAAAAAAAAAGGAGAGAAATTAATACATATTTATACTGCAATACAAGAAGAGCTTTGGCTAGAAACACGCCCAAAGTTGTCCAACACAGGACAAATAGAATAGATATAGATATAGATATAGATATAGATATAGATATAGATATAGATAGATATAGATAGATATAGATATAGATATAGATATACACATAACATCCACAGAGTGAAATATTATCTAGTGATGAAAATGAATACATTTTATGTCACTTTGGTATATTTATTCTTTTTTCTTTTCAATTTTTTTATTAACAACTTCCATGATTATAAAAAAAAATATTCCATGGTAATGCCCTGCCCCCCTTCTTTCCCCTTTGAAACTACATTCTCCATCATATCCCCTCCCCCTCTCAATCAGCCTCTCTTACAAGACCATCATAATAGGAGGAAAAGAACACTTTGGTGTATTTAAGAATCGCATGTGTAATACTGAAATACAGAAAGCGGTGAAAAGGAATTTATGATGTCATTCTAATAGTTGGGTTGGTTTACTGTTTAAAACATAAACTAGAGATGTGAATGAAAACAACAGAATAGGTATCTGTAACTCACAGACATAGGCCTGTGACTACAGGGGTTGGGAACTTGCAGAGCCCTGACTTCATCCTGTTTCTTGACTTTAATGGTAGCAACTATTTGTTCACATGAAAATTATTTGTTTAATCCAGTTCTCTAATTATATTTTATGCTTCACAACAAACAAGAAAACAAAACAACACAAAATAAGAGTACTATGTTTTGAGCCGGGCGTGGTGGCACACGCCTTTAATCCCAGCACTTGGGAGGCAGAGGTAGGAGGATCGTCATGAGTTCAAGGCTACCCTGAGACTCCATAGTGAATTCCAGGTCAGCCTGAGCTAGAGTGAGACCCTACCTCGAAAAACCAAACAATAAAAAACAAAAAGAGTATTATGTTTTCTGGTAATGTCTAGATTCTTCACTAAAATGTTGAGATGTCAGTCTATTTTACCGAATAGGTTTCATAGCTTTTATCTTTTATATATTTTCCCCATTGAAATACATTTCCCTGTATTATTGAGATTCATTCTTTGGGGAAAAAAATGGAAGACTTCTCATGTTGTTTACTGAATTTATACACACCAAAACCACGCACTATTCCCAGTGCCTACTCACTAGACCTTTAAATTTCCGTCAGTAACATTCCAGGTGCCTGCACAAAGGCTTTAAAGAATTGTGACTCTCCTATAGTGGTAATTGCATGGTGTGCACACTTAGCTCAGGTACGTAGCTTTCTGTCCCTGTGACAAAATATCTGGGGTAACTCTCTTAAAGAGGAAAAAGGTTGTTTGAGCTCACAGTTACTGATGTTTCAGCCCAGGGGTATCAGTCAGTTTGGGCCAACGGTGGAAGTGTGCATCAGGACAGAAATGCTCACAGTGGTAGTAAGAAAGGAGAGAGAGAGAGAGAAAAAATGAAAAAGGGGCTGGAGTCCCAATGTACCTACAAAGGACACACCTCCAATGACCCAACTTCCTTCATCTAGGCCCTACCTCCTGAATGTTCCGCCACCTCCCAGTGGGCACCACAGTGGGAAAACCAAGCTTTCAAGACATCCTCCTTTGAGGGACGTTTCAGATCCAGACTGTATCGTCCTCTATTATAGACTGAGTTGGATCCTTTCAAAATCCATAGGTCGATGTACTAACCCCAGAGATGTCTGTATTTGGAGATAAGATGTCATTAACCTCATGAAGGTTAAATGAGACCAGAGAATTACAAGCCTAATCCAAGGGGACTATGGTTATTAGTAAGAAAAGGACACAATGCCAAAAATGTTTGCTTGGAGAAAAGGATCTATGAGGACACCGAGAGAAGGCAGAGCCCTCCAATGCAGGAAGACACTCCTCAAGAGATGCTAAATTTCGCATTGGAGAGATGGCTTAGTGGTTAAGGCACTTGCGTGTGAAGCCTAAGGACCCAGGTTTGAGTCCCCAGTACCCACATAAGCCACATGCACAAGGGGAGGGGGGCACATGCATCTGGTGTTTGTTTGCAGTGGCTGGAGGCCCTGGCACACCCATTCTCTATCTGCTTGGTTTCTTTCCCTCTCTCTCTCTCTCTGTCAACCAAATAAATAAAATAAAATAAACTATTATTTTTAAAAAAGAGATGCTAAATTTCTTCACATCTGGATTTGGAGATTAGATTCCAGAATTATATACAACTAAATTTCCATTGTTCAAGCCACAAAAAGTTGGGGAAGGGGCATGAAAATCTGATTGGGCTTAGAATATATTCACCAACAGATGAAAATATGTAAAGAACAAGGGAACATACATGACATAGATCCTAGGCTGAACACAAACACACTCATGTGGCTTGCCGCAATCTACAAGGACTGAATGTTCAAAATGGACTATCCTGAATCAACAAATGAATGAATGAAAGTGTGCTAGAGAAACCCATTGCCTGGTATGCTAAGTTAAAAAGGAAAGAAAACAAAAGATACTTCTTAGCTCTTTACATAAGTTGCCAGAATACCACCAAAAAATACTATTATACACACAGAGGATTTAAACAAAAAAGCTTATATTTTTCAGGTGAACAGTTTTAAATGCTGGATTTTTATCTACTTTTGAAGGTATCACTCCTACACATCCTCTAAAAGGCAACTGAGTTCAACACCATTGTACCTAGACCCATACACTAAAAATCGAGGATTCAAAACGGCATTAAGGGACACATTCAGGATCATTGAAGTGGTAACATTTTTAATGCATTTTTCGTTTAGTTGTATTGGTCTGACATTGCTCTGTGCCTAGAATCTGTCTTCTCTTTTCTATTTTGAGGCTCGGTCATTTCTCTGATAGTGGCTGCCAATAACACCGCCGGTTGTCATTAATCTCACTTCTATGACGGAATAAATCACTCCCCAGAGCAACTGAACAATAAACATATTAAAGTAAAAACAATTAGAGCTAAGGCTAGACATTCGCCATGTAGTTATAAGACAAGCTTGTCATAATCGTTTCAACTTGAACGGGAAGTTTCTTCAGTGATTCTTTCCAACAGCAGAGAGACTGGCGAGTGATGCTGTGGGAGTACTCAGACTTGGTGGCGTTTACATTGAAATTCTCCACCAGGAATTCCAGCCGTCTGCCTGCAAAGCTTCCCTGAGCCATTCATCTGTGCGCCCAGACGGACCCCGAGCTTGGTTTGCCAGTGATCTCCCAGGCACGGCGTGCCATGCAGTTTGTCACAGGGCCAGCTCTCCTACATTTCCAAGCTTCTGATATATTTGCTTTGCAAAGACAAAGAGAGCTCACAGTTAGTCACTGCTTGTGATTCCTTTCTTCCTGGTAGGGAGTCATGATTTTTTTACACAAGACTGATTGCAAAGTGTTTTAATAGTCTTTGTGGGAATCAAAATGTCTGAGGCCTTCTTGCATTAGTTCGTTAACCTTTACAAATATAGCAATTACTTTATGACACTATGACATACTAAGGAATTAGGTAATGTTCAGTGAACCCATAGATAATTTCTTAAGCTGACATGAAGTTTGGGGTATTATTGTCCATATACTCTGGTTAGACTTTATCAGCAAAAAGCCAACACTCACTTCCCACCTCTAAGGAAAAAGAGAAATAATTCATTCTTTTATCTGAGGATTTACAGACAATAGCAGCTCTAATTTCCACCCCCTGATAGAGCCATGGCTGCTTGTATGGGGGTATAGAGCAAGAAAAGTTGGACATTGCCACAGAACTCTATTTCTGTTGGCCAAGAAGGTGGAATTGAAGGTGCGATGAATTAATTAACCTCTGCTGTCAATTTGACATGGCTTTTAAATCACCTAGGAGACAAGCCTGTGGCAATGCCTATGAGGATGCTTCCAGAAAGGCTGAACTGAGGAGGGAAGACCCGCCTGGAATGTGGGCAGAACCATCCCTGAGCTGGGGTCCCAGGCTGAATGAAGAGAAGAAAGCGAGTGGAGCACCCGCAGCCGTCTTTCCCACATCCTCGCTGAGGACACCGCGTGACCAGCTGCCTCACACTCCTGCCGCCACGATGGACTGTATCCTCAAACTGTAAGCCAAAATAACTCCTTCCCTTCCTTACGTAGCTCTTTTAGTCACAGCAAGAAGAGAAGTCACTAAAACAATAAGGAAAAAGAAGTTTGACAAGGTAAGATGGACACTTGTGGACACTCCAAGCAAGCCCAGCAAGGCTGAGTAAGGGGTAGCGAACAGATCGGGGAGTTATGATATGCTATACTCTGATCTAGGACTACTAGTGAAAAAAAAAAAAATGAGGGGCCGGGCGTGGTGGTGCACGCCTTTAATCCCAGCACTCGGGAGGCAGAGGTAGGAGGATCGCCGTGAGTTTGAGGCCACCCTGAGACTACATAATGAGTTCCAGGTCAGCCTGGACTAGAGTGAGACCCTACCTCGAAAAACCAAAAAAATAAAATAAAAATGAGGGCTGAGGAAATGGCTTAGCAGTTAAGGCATTTGCCTGTGAAGCCAAAGGACCCTGGTTCAATTCCCCAGGACCCAGATGCACAAGGGGGCACATGCATCTAGAGTTTGTTTGCAGTGGCTGGAGGCCCTGGAGTGCCCATTCTCTCTTTCTCTCTCTCTTTCTCTCTGCCTCTTCTTCTTTTCTCTCTCTCTCTCAAATAATAATAAATAAATAAAATAATTTTAAATTTTTTGAGAGAATAATTATGATAAGGGATTTTGCTAAGAATGTGATATCACACTGAGTGACAATCAAGAAATGCACAGAAATGTCTTGCCCAGGTACAGAGATATGGAAGAGACACCCTACTCCAGTCAGGGTTGAGCCAAATGCCAAAGAGTTGCCTAGTACAAGGCAGTCTTCCATTCTTAAAAGCACACTGCCTGATAGTCACACAAATTATAAGTGAGCCGTGCAGGCCCACATTCTCGAAGGCTCAGCGGAAGTTTCACAAACAAATTACAAGCAAACTATAATATGCAAATCAACTTTTTAACGAGATAGTATGTGTTATGGTCTGTATGTGAAATGTCCCCCATAGGCCTGTGTGCTTGAACACTTGAGCTCCACCTGGTGGCATTGTTTGGGAAAGCTGCGGAACCTTTAAGAGGTGGAGACTTGCTGGGGAAGGTGGGACACAGTGGGCGTGCCTTGAGGTTTTAAAACCTCCTTCACTTCCTATTGCTCCCCTGCTTTTTGGCTATGAATGCGGTGTGACCACCTGAACTCCTGCCTCGGCTATCATGTCTTCTCTAGCATGATGGAATGGATCCTCTCAAAACTGTAAGCATAAATAAACCTTTTCCTTCCTTAAAAAATGTATAATAAAATATGTTTTGCACATATATATATATATATATATATATATATATATATATATTTCAACCTTCTTGAGAGAGAATCCATAGTCATTTAAATGTATCTTTTTAAAATTATCTTTATTTATTTAGTTGAGAGGAAGAGAAAGTTTGGGCATGCCAGGGCCTCTCGCCACGGCAAATGAACTCCACTGCAAATGGTATATCTGGCCTTACGTGGGTACTGGGGAACTGAACCTGGGCTGTCAGGCTTTACAAGCAAACACCTTTAACCCCTGAGACATTGCTCCAGCCCCAACTGTGGCATGTTTTTAGTATGTACTATCTTACAGAATGTGTGCCATGCTTAGTTTTGTCTCATCCAGTTCTGGGTTCCATTTGTACTACCTGTCCCCCCCCACCCCCAGACACTAGGGTTATGTAACTAAATTCTACAAGACCACTACAAAAAAAAAAAAAAAAAAAAAAAAAAAGAGAAAAAAAACAGGTTGAGTAGATTTTTTTTCATTGAATCCTACTGAGAACTATAAATATATACTTTAAAAATAGCTATGAGAATTATGTCTTCTTAAAATGTGATTTTTTTTTGCCACTGCAAACAAATGGCTCCTGGTTTCACCCATCATTACTGAGTGGTTACGAGGATGAGAAGCAGGAATGTACTGATAGGAACATGGCCTCGTGAGGCTGCCTGAACCATATTTCAGACCTGTTTCCAGTCTGCTGACACCTACCAGGGCTTGTGCTAACAGTCTGAAATACCTCCTCTGAGAGCAGAAGTCCACACTTGCATGCATAGTCAATGGGGAGAGAGTGGAGGGTTACTAATGCACTTGCCTCATGGAATTAAAGAAGGAAGACAAAATGCTTCTACAGGGGTGGGGGAGCAGATAAGAGAAAACCACATATGTGACGGGGGCACACACAAAATAATTACTCATCTAAGCTGGGCGTGGTGGCGCACGCCTTTAATCCCAGCACTCGGGAGGCAGAGGTAGGAGGATTGCTGTGAGTTCGAGGCCACCCTGAGACTACATAATGAATTTCAGATCAGGCTGGGCTAGAGTGAGACCCTACCTTGAAAAAAAAAAAAAAAAGAGAGAAAAAATAGCTCATCTATTTTTGCGAGTTAGTCTAGTCCTAGTAAAACAATTCCTAAGCGAAATAAAGTTGGACTAAAATATCTCAGCCTATAACCAGGAAGTCACTGCAAATTTAAAATGTACTCTGTTACCATAAGGGAGTATCCCACCATGTTCCTAAAAATGAGAGGCGCTGGGGGAGGGGAGTTCAAAAGCAGCCTATGTTCTGGCATTTTGTAACAAACAATGTCATATTACACAACTACTAAACTTCAACCTATATTTTAGAGGCCACAATTCACCTTCATTACCGTCTTTAGAATTAGTCAAATTAATCAAAATTAATGCTTGACTTTTTCACACATTCATAAAAGAAATGCTATCCTGGGTTAACCTAGGATGACATTGTTTAATCCTTTCTGGAGCAGATTTACTACACCTGGTCAATACTATACATCAAGGCTCACCTGAAATCCTAACCTACATGCTCAAAATTGCTTTCTTTTATTCATTTAACATCATTCGCTCTTTTTGGAACACCAACATGTGACAAAAGTCTTGCCAAGCGTGGTGGTACACACCTTTAGTCTCAACACTCAGAAGGCAGAGGTAGGAGGATCGACCTGAGTTCAAGGCCACCTTGAGATTACATAGTAAATTCCAGGTCAGCCTGGGCTAGAACGAGACCCTACCTAGAAAAACAACAGCAGCAGCAACACAGTCTTATTCTTTGCAACGAGAAAGACATGAGAGCTAGTCCCAGATCCACCATTTATGAACTGATCTTATATCCAGAGCCAAGTGCCATAATTCTCCCTTCTTTAAAATGAAAATTCCAAAAGTACCTGTACACAGATGTGAGATCAAGCTGACTTAGCAACAGACATGCAATTAACCTCAAGCTAGTACTTGCCTTTTTCTTTTTTGTAATTTTGTATGGCAAGTCTGACTTCAAATTCATTTACTTAGAACAGTGACTGGCCCATAATGACCCTTAATATAGCAGAGGATGGCTAGTTTAAAAATGTTCATGGGCACTTAAATGTCTTGTAATGTCTTAGTTTTGTTTCTTATCCTTAACAACTATTCTATTATCCACTCATCAGGTGAGGGACATCTAGGCTGGTTCCACTTCCTAGCTATTGTGAATAAAGCAGCAATAAACATGGTTGAGCAAGTATTTATCTCTAAGGTAGTGAGATGAATCCTTGGGATATATGCCTAGGAGTGGTTTATCTGGGTCATATGGTAAACCTATTTTTAGCTGTCTCAGGAACCTCCACACTTCAAACAGAAAGTGGCCTGGATATCCATGACCTCACAGTGCCTGACACTACCTACACAAGACCGTCAAAATAGGAGGAAAGACTCGGGAGGCAGAGGTAGGAGGATCGCCGTGAGTTCGAGGCCACCCTGAGACTCCATAGTGAATTCCAGGTCAGCCTGGGCTAGAGTGAGACCCTACCTCGAAACCCCCCCCCCCAAAAAAAAAAAATAGGAGGAAAGGATGATGACATCAAAATAAAAGAGACACTGATTGAGAGGGGGAAGAAGTATGATGGAGAGTGGAGCTGCAAAGGAGAAAGAGGGGAGAGGGAATTACCATGGTCTATTGTCTATAATTACAGAAGTTGTCAATTAAAAAAAAAGAAAAAGAAAAAGAAAACCTACCTGGGTGTGGTGGCACGTGCCTTTAATACTCAGGAGGCTGAGGTAGGAAGATTGCTGTTAAGTTTGAGGCCAGCCTGAGATACAGTGAATTCCAGGTCAGCCTGGGCTAGAGGGAGACCCTACCTCAAAAAAAAAAAAAAAAAAAGCTATCTAAAACTTACACCTGCAGTCTTAAGACTTAAACTGAGTCTCTCTGATACACGTGGATTGACTCTGTTCGATCCACAGGAGTATGACTTGATACTAACTTTTGAGTATTATTCACTGGCATGTATCACAATACCAATGGAAGATCTGACTCAACATCCCTTGTTTGCAAATTACCTCCATAAATCTGGAAGCAATTGACAACCAATTGTGCCACACATTAAAATTTCACAGTACCCTGCCATCTCTCCTTGTCCTCAAAATGACGGCTTCCTCCATGCCGACTTCTGTTTCGTATTTAAAAGCTGACTGCACAGTCTTCCAACACATACATAATAAAGCCCCTTAAAAAGATTTGCTTGTAGGGAGATAGATAATACAGTGAAGGAGGTTTAACGTGGGGAGGATTATTTCTTCTTAATTGATGTTCTCAATGTTTTAATTGGCTTGACTAAAGAGCAATTATCAAAGCCTCAACCCTGCCTGTGCCAACGTCTTTTATTATTTATGTACCAATTACAGCAACATCCTGCTCAGCCCTACAAGTAAACTGTTGGCAAACTCCTAATCAAGAAAACACCTTAGGGCTGGAGAGATGGCTTAGTGGTTAAGGCGCTTGACTGCAAAGCCAGAGGACCCAGGTTTGATTCCCCAGGACCCACATTAGCCACATGCACAAGGGGCCGCATGCGCCTAGAGTTCGTTTGCAGTGGCTGGAGACCCTGAAACACCCATCCTCTCTCACTCCCAAATAAATAAATAATAAAAGATTAAAAATAAATAAAATAGTTTAAAAATTTAAAAATAGAGAACACCCCAGTGACAGGCAAATCAGAACAAAGCCTGAAAGTGGGGGGCTTTATCTGAAATTTCCAGAGTTAATTTGATTCCTAC
Organism: Dipus sagitta; assembly: GCA_036346955.1. Classification (NCBI taxonomy): domain Eukaryota; kingdom Metazoa; phylum Chordata; class Mammalia; order Rodentia; family Dipodidae; genus Dipus; species Dipus sagitta. The sequence continues at coordinate 3,635,648 of CM070789.1, read as the reverse complement.
AGAATTAGATATCATGTGTGGATGGACCTGGACTATAAGTATGTGGATTAAAATAAAAATCTAAGCTAATTTATTTTACCACTACGATTAAAGTCACGTGTCATGGACTGTCATTGTTTCTATCGGCTTGAACCTTGTGGCTGGAATGTGAAATGCCACCCACAGGTCCCCATCTGGTGGCACTGTTTTGGAATGTTGTGAAGCCCTTAGGACCAGGGGCCTCTCTGGAGGAAGTGGGCCACTGGTTTCGAAGCCCTGCCCTACTTCCAGTCCCCTTCTCTGGTTCCTGACCGCCACATGACAAGCTGGTTTCTTGTTCCTGTCACCATGACTACCCTGAAATGATGGAAGGTATGCCCCTGGAACTTTAAGTGGAATTAAACCCTTTCCCCCACCAAGTAGCTTCTGGTCAGGTATCTATCCCACAGCAATGAGAAAGGAACTGATCCAAACCTGTCCAATGTTTGGCAAGAAAATCAAGTGTTCTTTTTTTTTGGTCTCAATTTAAAAAAAAAAAAAACTATCTCATAAAGAATCAAATAATTTCAAATGATTTCATAGATGTAAGACACCTAGTGCTTGATACATAATAAGCAATAAAATTTATTTATTTTTTGCATGTGTGGTGTGGGTAGTGTAGGAACATGTATATGCAGACTTCCATGCACCATGCACACACATTTGGAGACCAGAAGACAATGCCAGATGCCCTTCCTCTGTTTCCTTCAGGTGGAGTCTCTCACTGAGCTCAGGCTTTCATGATTTCATGAACCCCGGTGATTTCCCAGCCTCTGATACCCACGGGATTGGAGTTACAGGCATGTGTGGCCATGCACAGCTGTCTACATGGGTGCTAAGGGAATCAAACTCAGTCTTGGGCCCTCTCAAGCCCTCGTGATTACGTTGAAAGAAGCCCTCTTACTTCACACCAGCAATAAATTTTCAATTAAATGTTCAACATTTCTTTAAAAAGCAGAGATAAACCTATTTTTAGATCTGAAATGAAACCATTAATATCTTTGGGATTTACTTACTGCATTTTCTTGCTTTCTATCTACATTTCAGTCTTTCCCAACTTTATGCAAATAGCTCAGTAAGAAGTCTTTTGCTTCCCTCAGATCAGCACAGTCAAGAATAGACTTTTGGGCTGGAAAGATGGCTTAGCGGTTAAGTGCTTGCCTGTGAAGCCTAAGGACTGCAGTTCGAGGCTCGATTCCCCAGGACCCATGCTAGCCAGATGCACAAGGGTGCACACCCGTCTGGAGTTCATTTGCAGTGGCTGGAAGCCCTGACATGCCCATTCTCTCCCTCTCCTTCTCTCTCTCCGCCTCTTTCTCTCTCTCGCTGTTGCTTGCAAATAAATAAATAAAAAATATTTTAAAAGAAGAATAGACTTTTGTTTACACATTTTAGGTCTTGCATCCATTCAGGAATGAACCATTTGACGAGAAGTGGGTTGCATGTTTAAGCACCCTAGATTATACCTGGTGCCTCAGCATAGTAACTGACCATGTACCCTTCGCCCCACTAAAGCTTCCCGGTACCCACAGCATTGCCCATGGAGAGCTTTTGCCAAAATGTTTAAATCTGAAACAAGGAGACAAACCAGACTGTGAGACACTGTAATATAACCATCATAGGTGATTCAAAAATGTCAATGATGACCTAGAGAGATGGCTCAGAGCTAAAGACACTTGCCAGCAAAGCCTAAGGACCCAAGTTCAGTTCCCCAATACCCAGGGAAAGCCAGATGCACAAGGTGGCACATGTGTCTGGAGCTCGTTTGCAGTGGCTAGAGGTACTAGTGAACCCATTCTCTCTCTTCCTCTTTCTCTCTTACTCTTTCTCAAATAAATAAATAAAATAGTTTTAAAAAGAAAAAAAATGTCAGTGTCATCCAGGTGTGGTGCCTCATGCCTATAATCTTAGCATTTGGGAGGCTGTGGTAGGAGGATCACCATGATTTCAAGCCCAGCCTGGACTACAGAATGAGTTCTAGGTCAGCCTAGGCTACAATGAAACCCTGTCTCAAAAAACAAATACACACACAAAAAAAGACAAATATTTCAATGTCAAAAATTATATTTATAAGAAGATTTAGAAAGACTACAAATATAACCAGATGAAATTAATGATCCTAAAATGTAGAGAAGCATCTAGAAAGAACATTTGGGGAGCATCTGGAAGGTGCAACAGTACATGTATGGAAGAACTTCCTTGTCTCTGTGAGGATTTAGGGATACAAATTGAAGGATTTAGGGATACAAATATCCTAATGTCTGCAACTTGCTTTAAAGTAACTTTACATACACATACACACAGAGAGAGAAAAAGAGAGAGAGAGAGAAAGAGAGAGAGAAAGAACGAGGGAGAGAGATAAAGAGCAAGAGCTACAGAAAGTCACTGTTGGGTCTGAGTAATTCAACATATTGTATTCATTCAATCTGTTAGCCTTTTGCTGTTTCTGTGTGCCTGAAATTTTTCAAAATAAAAATCTGGTGGGAAAAGTGACCTGATTTGAATAATGAGCCCTATCAATAATTAGACCATCCTGGATCTGTTGCCCATTCAGGACAACCAAAAATTCAATAGTCACCAATATTGCTTGGCAGGGAAGCAATGTCCTTCTTAAAAAAAAAAAAAAAAAAGGCTAATCACATTAACAACAAGCATTTAAAACACGGGCAAGAAGAACAATTCACAAGGAATTTGATGCCAGGCTACTGGCAGCACACATCAGGCAGTGACGAGTTGGTGTACTCTAACATGCAAATCATGTCTGGTCTTGAGGCCCTTATTTTTATTTTCCATTCATGAGAACGAATGAGCCAAACCATTATTACTGTACCAAAGGAAAGGCCCCTTGCCCAGTGACTTCGCTAAAATTGCCATTGTTCTCTGCATGTTGCTCATTCAGGGCAACCTTCACTGAGGGAGACTTAAGACTTCTGCCATTTATGGTCCTAAAATCTGAGTCCCATCCAACCTGCACACTTTTGCAGGAATTTTTTTAAATTATCTGTTTATTTATTCATGTATGTGAGAAACAGAGAGAAAGAGGCAGACAGAATGAGTGAGTAAGGGCTCCGGAGGGTGCGCAGGGGGATTAAGTAGGCCAGATCTCCCTGTTCACCCCCCAACTCCTCCCAGCTCCCTGGTCCAGGTTGGTTCCACTGTTGCTAGGCTGCCTGGACCCTGCGACCTGGCTGCAGAAGCAGGCCCCTTGTTTCACCTTCCTGACTGAAGGGCCCCTGGGGCCCCAACTCATGGAGGGTACACACACTGAGTGAGTTGAACAGAGATCCTGGTTCCTTCCCCTGTACCCATGCTGCTGCCTTGGGGTGGCCTGATCCCTGCGTGTGGGCCACAGAAGCAGGCCTTTTGCTCACATCTCCTGATTGAATGGCCCCTGGCTACCCAAATCCCTATTCCCATGAGCCAGAGGATGCATGGGCCACTGCAGGAGCTGGCCTGATGCCCCTGGCTCTCCAGCTTCCCCACTTCTGGTTGTTGCAGTCAGGTCCACATTGCTGGTAGAAATCACCCAACCAAGAGCAGCTTGAGGGAAAAGAGGTTTATTTTGGCTTACAGGCTCAAGGAGATGCTCCATAATGGCAGGGAGAAACGATGTCATGAGCAGTGGGTGGACATCACCCTCTGGCCAACATAAGGTAGACAATAGCAAAAGGAGAGTATGCCAAACACTACAATGGGGAACTGGCTATAACACCCATAAGCCCGCCCCCAACAATACACTGCCTCCCAGGAGGCTTTAATTTCCAATTGCCAACATCTGGGGAAATTAACAACTAGAACAACTAAGTTTATGGGGGACACCTGAATCAAATCACCACACTTGTTCTCCAACCCCTGATCCCTGTGTGCTGAAGAATACCTGCAAATGGAGTGAGTAGGCCAGAGCTGAGTTCCCCAGGTACCTTTGATATACTTGCAATCTCCACAGTCTGCACATCTGTAATTATAACCCCATCATCACCAATCCAGTTCACATTTAAAACTGAACACCCACTGAAGATCCCACAAGGACAAATATTTGCTTCCCACTCAATAGAATAAAACATTTCCCCAAGATGGGCAGAGAGCAATGCAAAAACACCAACAAAAGTCAGAAAATGGAGAGATCTCCACCAAGGATGCCTAGTCCCACAATGGAAGCCTCCAATAAAATCATAGAGAAATAAACAGAAATTTAATCCCAAAATGAAAACACAACAACCAATGCAACCCAGATTAAAAGAATTGCTGAACTGGAAACAAGCCATCAAAAAACCATCAATTGCATAAATGAAATTGAGCAGAATCATCTCTTAGAGCACTCAGCTTTTGACACTAGGCTTAGCTTAATTGAAGAAAAGCTTAGAAGCCTCAAAAGAGATATAGATGAATTGAAGGTGAGTCAACAAATGGAATATCTCAATAACTGGTTGATTGAGTTTAATGAAGACTTGATCAAATGCAAGAATGAATTCCAGGAAGCATCAAGAAAATCAGACCTAAAACTGACATTGTACCTCAAAAAAGGAGATGGACACAGTGAAAAATAACACAACAGAAAACAAAATTCCAATACAGCTTTTAAAACCCTCTCTAGAGCCACTCACCAACAGAGTTACTTGTGTGGAAGACAGAACCTCTGAGCTGGAAGACAAGATGGAAGAAATTGATCAGGAGACCAAAAGCTTTGCTTAGTTCAAAAATCCATGCAAACAAAATATGAGGGAATTTTAGGATACCCTAAAACAACCAAACATCAAGATTATGGGTATACAAGAAGGAGAGGCCAGAGCCATAGAGAACATACTCAACAAAATTATTGAAGAACATTTTCACAATCTATCAAAAGAGAGGCCCATCAAGATACAAGAAGCTCTCAGAACACCAAGCAGACATCATAGTTAAAACTCTTAATAAAGAAAACAAAGAGGGCTAGAGAGATGGCTTAGCAGTTAAGCGCTTGCCTGTGAAGCCTAAGGACCCCGGTTCGAAGCTCGATTCCCCAGGACCCACGTTAGCCAGATGCACAAGGGGGCACACGCATCTGGAGTTCGTTTACACAGGCTGGAAGCTCTGGCGCGCCCATTCTCTCTTTCTCTCTCTCGCTGCCTCCTTCTCTCTGTCGCTCTCAAATAAATAAATAAACAAACAAAAAAGTTAAAAAAAAAAAGAAAACAAAGAGAGAGTTCTAAAAGCAGCAAGAGAGAAACAACTCACTACATACAAAGGCAGTCCCATCAGAATGACCTCAGATTTCTCAGTGGAAACCCTAAAATCCAGAAGGGCCTGGAATGGACCACATCAAACTCTAAAAACCTACAGATTCCAAAGCTACTGTGCCCAGTGAAAGTATCCCTCATAATAGATGGAGAAAGAAAAGCTTTCCATAAAGGTCAACTCTATTATTATAGGAATACAAAGCCAAGCCTGCACACAAAGAATTCTTCAGGAATACTCCACACAGAAAAGTCAACCAACCAGTCTCAAGAGCCTACAAGAAGATCACAATCACAACAACAAGAACAGGCTCAAAAAAGTACAAAACAGGGGTGGAGAAATGGCTTAGTGGTTAAGGCGCTTCCCTGAAAATCCAAAGGACGCAGGTATGATTCCCCAGGACCATGTAAGCCAGATGTGCAAGGGGGCGCATGTATCTGGAGTAGCTGGAGGCCTTGGTGTGTCCATTCTTTCTCTCTCTCTCTCTCTCTCTCATAAATAAATAAATATTTTTTAAAGTACGAAAACCAACAAAATACCAAACCCCATAAAGCCTCATCATAGCAGGGATTAAATCGAATCTCACAGTTATGACCAAAAACATTAACAGTCTTAACTCACCCATCAAAAGACACAAGTTAATAGGGTGGATCAAAAAACTAGACACTTCTTTCAGCTTTCTTCAGGAAACCCACCTCACCAGTAAAGACAGACACCTCCTGTGGTGGTTGGATTCAGGTGTCCCCCAATAAACTTAGATGTTCTGAATGCTAGATTCCCAGCTGATGGAGATTTGGGAATTAATGCCTCCTGGAGACAGTGCATTGTTGGAAGAGGGCATATGGATATTATAGCCAGTTTCCCCATGCCAGTATTTGGCACACTGTCCTGTTGCTTTGATCCAACTTATGTTGGCCAGGGGGTGATGTCCACCCTCTGCTCATGTCATCATTTTTCCTGCCATCATGGTGCTTTCCCCCTAGAGTCTTTAAGCCAGAATAAACCTCTTTTCCCTCAAGCTGCTCTTGGTTGGGTGATTTCTACCAGCAATGCGAACCTGACTGCAGCAACCAGAAGTGGGGAAGCTGGAGAGCCAGGGGCAACAGGCCAGCTCCTCAGGGTGAAAGGGTAGAAAATGATATTCCAGGCAAATAGAAGGAAGAAACAAGCAGGTGTTGCTACATTAATATCTGATAAAATAGACTTCAAACCAAAAGTAATAAAAAAGGACAAAGAAGGCTTCTTCTTACTCATCAAGGGAATGATCCAACATGAGCACATCACAATCATAAATACATATGTGCCAAACACAGGGGCACCACAGTTTATAAAACAAAATCTGCTCGACAATAAAACGGAAATAAACACCAACACCATCATAGTCAGAGACTTCAATACTCCACCATCATCAATAGACAGATCATCCAACAGAAAACCAACAGGGAAATAATAACACCATTGATCAATTAGACCTAACAGACATCTACACAAATTTCCATCCCAATTCTACAGAATACACATTCTTCTCAGCAGCCCACAGGACCTTCTCCAAAATAGACCATATATTAGGCCACAAAGCAGGGTTCCATAAATTTAGGAAAGTTGAAGTAACCTCCTGCATCATATCAGATCACAATACATTAAAGCTAGAAATTCACAACAAGAGACACATCAGGAACTCCACCAGCTCCTGGAGACTGAACAACACACTTTTAAACAATGAGAAGGTTGTGGAAGCAATAAAAAAAGAAACTGTAAAATTCCTAGAACTGAATGATGATAAAAACACAAATTACCAAAACTTATGGGAAACAATAAAGACAGTCCTAAGGGGGAAATTCATAGCCCGAAATGCCTTCATTACAAAGAGAGAGAGATCCCAAATTAATAATCTAACTTTCCATCTGAAGGCATTCGAAAAACAAGAAGAACTCAACCCTAAGAGCTCCACATGGAAAGAAATAATCAAGATCAGAGCAGAAATTAATGAACTGGAAACTAAGAAAAAATTTTTTAAAAATCAATGAAATGAAGAGCTGTTTCTTTGAAAAAATAAACAAGATTGATAAACCCCTGGCCAATTTGATCAAGCAAAAAAAGAGAGAGAGAGACCTCAAATTAACAAAATCAGACATGAAAAAGGAGAGATCACAACAGACATCAATGATATTGGAAAAATCATCAAGGGTACTGCCAAAACCTTGGGTAATCTGAAAGAATCCTACCCACATACCACCTACCAAAACTAAACTCAGAGCAAATTAATCTCCTAAACAAACCTGTCACATTAATCAAGATTGAAAAGGTAATAAAAAACCTCCCCCAAAATAAAAGCCCAGGACCAGATGGCTTCTCAGCTAAATTCTACCAAACCTTCATTGAAGAACTGAAACCAAAGCTATTTCACATAATCAGAGACCAGGGAATCCTCCCCAACACCTTTATGAAGTTAGCATCACCCTAATACCAAAACCAGACAGAGATACAACAAGAAAAGAAAACTATAGGCCTAAATCACTGATGAATTTAGATGCAAAGATCCTGAATAAAATCCTCACAAATTGAATTCAACAACGTATCAAGATCATTATCCACCTTGATCAAGTAAGCTTCATCCCAGGGGTGCAGGGATGGTTTAACATACGGAAGTCAGTCAACATAATACACCACATAAATAAACTTAACCACAAGAACCATGTGATCATGTCAACTGATGCAGAGAAGGCCTTTAACAAACTACAACACTACTTCATGATCAAAATGCTGGAAAGAATAGGCATAACGGGTTTATATCTCAACACAATAAAGGCTATATATAAAGCATCCAAGGCCTCAATAATACTTATTGGGGAAAGACTCAAGGAGTTCCTGCTGAGATGGGGAACAAGACAGGGGTGCCCACACTCACTACTGCTCGTCAAAAAAGTACTAGAAGTGCTAGCCCAAGCAATAAGACAGGAGAAAGGAATAAAAAGGATACAAATTGGAAAGAAGAAGTCAAGTTAGTCCTATTTGCTGATGATATGATACTATACACAAGTGTCCCAATAGTCTCCATCTTAAAATTTCTAAAGCTGATTAATTCCTTCAGTAAAGTGGTGGGATACAAGATCAGTGCACAAAAATCAGTAGCCTTTCTACATGCAAAGAACAAACATACAGAGAAAGAAATCACTGAGGCTGTCCCATTTTCAATAGCAACAAAAAAAATTAAATACATTGGAACACTAAACAAGGATATGAAAGACCTATATGATGAAAACATTTTAAAAACTCAAGAAATAAATTGAGGAGGACTTGAGAAGAAAAGACCTCCCATGCTCCTGATAGATAGAATTAATATTGTGAAAATGGCAATTCTTCCAAAAGCAATCTACTGATTTACTGCAATGCCAATAAAAATTCCAGCATCATTTTTCACAGAGATAGAAAAAGTGATCTCAAAATTTATATGGAATGGCAGCAACCCTCAGATATCCAAACATTTCCTCAGCAAAAGAAACACATCTGCAAGTATCCCCATTCCCGATCTAAAGCTATATCACGAAGCCATAGAAGCAATAGAAACTGCATGTTACTGGCATAAAAACAGAAACACACACCAATGGAACAGAACTGAAGACCTGGACCTTAGGCTGAGCATCTACAGCCGTTATTTGATCTTTGACAAAGGCGCCAATAAGGTAGATTGGAGAAAAGACAGCACTTTCAACAAATGCTGCTGGACAAATTGGGTGACCATGTGTAGAAAAGTGAAACTAGACCCGCTCCTCTCACCATACACAAAAATCAACTCCAAATGGATTAAAGACCTCAATATACAACCTGAAACTCTTCTACTGGAAGAGAAAATAGGAGGAACTCTCCACGATATGGTAGTGGGGAAAGACTTCCAGAACAAAACCCCAATAGCACAGGAAATTAAACTATCACTCAACCAATGGGAATCTTGTGAAGCCAAAAAGCTTTTTTATGTTGTTGTTGTTGTTGATTTTTTTTCATTTTTATTTTTTATTTTATTTATTTTTTTTGCAGTCAGTTTGGTACCATTATTAGGCTCATCCATGACCTACCCCCTCCCCTTGGCCCCTCCTTGTTGAGGTATACGGGTCATGCATTGTGGAGTTAGCCCACACTTATGGGTAAGCTAAATGTCTCTGCATATCATGACCCAACATGTGGCTCTGACATTCTTTCCGCCCCCTCTTTCGCAAAATTTCCCTGAGCCATGTTGGGTCTGCTTCAGTGATGAGGTGTTGGGGGCCTCTGAGGCTCTGGCTGTCTGATTTGGTAGGAGTTGATTTTTCTCTGTGCTGATCTCCTTCCCCCTTGTGCTTTTGCACAGACAAACATACCATAAGAAGAGTCAATAGGTTACCCACTGACTGGGAGAAATACCACTGGCAGAAGCCTAATACCCAGAACCTACCAAAGCAGAGCTCCAGAGGCTCCCAAGAGCTCATCCCTGAAGTAGACTACAGAGTGAATTCCAGGTCAGCCTGGGCTAGAGCAAGACCCTACCTCAAAAACAAACAAACAACAAAAAAAACCCTCACCCACCATAGCTGAGGGAATTTTGCAGAAGAGGGGGTGGGACCATTATAAGAGCCACAGATTGAGACATCATGCCCAGAGGCATTCCCTCCTCCCCCCAAAATAACTGACTGCTGCTCCCACAATGCGTAACGCACAACGCCATAAGGAATATCTGAAACCCCACTGAGGAGGGTCCCCAGTGCAACAGGGGCAGGGACGAGGAAAAAGAGGGTGCCAACACACGATGTATCCATACAAAATATGTTGTCGCTGCTTGTGCATCGGGGACTGATGCTGATGGCACCAACCCCCTGCCCTTCAGGAGCTCTGCCTGGTCACCTGTCAGCCATGCTGTTGGTCACCTTGACCACTGGAACTCTCATTCTTCATATAAACAAATGCAATAGAAAAATCCACCTTGGGCTGAAGAGATTGCTTAGTGGTTAAGTCACTTGCCTGTGAAGCCTTAAGGACCCAGGTTTGATTCCCCAGGACCCATGTAAGCCAGATGCACAAGGTGGCGAATGAGTCAGGAGTTTGTATGCAGTGACTAGAGGCCCTGATGCGTCCAGTCTCTTTATACCTATCTCTCTCTCCCTCTCCCTCTCTCTCTTTCTTAAATAAATTTTAAAAAATTAAAATTGTATATTTTAAAAAATCCGCCTTATCTGGTGCCAGAAGTTGTCACCATTCACATTATTCATCTTATTTTCATTTGCATCTCGTTTTGTTGCTCTTAAACATTACCAAATTCCCATCCCTTAGAGTACATCAAGTCCAGCATCTGGGGTGTGGCTTAGAGGATGAGCCCAAGCTTAGCACATACAAGACCCTGGATTTGATCCTCAGCCTAAATAAATAAATAAAGTCGGATTTTATTTTAAAGACATCTTTATGCACAAAGTAGTACATATGTCTGGGGTTCCTTTACACACTTACCCATTCAGTCTCTTTCTTTCTCTCTCTCTCTCTCTCCCTCCCTTCCTCCCTCTTAGTAAATAACATAAAATTAGAAGAAGGAATCTTCATATAAAACCTTATTTTCCATGAACAAAAAATGAGTATTTGCTTAAAGTAATCTTATTATTTTTTTCCCCATCACTGGATACATCCTCTTGTAAGACCTTGTTACAGAGCGACACATCATTGATCCACCAGAAGGCACCAGCTGGCACATTATCTGGAGAAAATCCATTTTTTCCAGATTATGGAGTCTTGGTTAGCAGGAAATTTGTAATCAATGGAAAGAATGCAGTTAATCTGTCTAATATGAGGGTTGGAGTCACGGAAGTATAAGGCTATTGCTTTGGTTAAGACATTTTCAAAGGAGAGTCTCAATATCAGTGCATGAAATAATTTGGGCTAGTAAAAATCACTGATACTCTAATTTTAACACAGGAGTCTCAGAGATTGGATGGTAACGAGTCAAAGCAGAAGGGTACAGCTTACTACCCATCTTCTTGCCAAAAATATCGAATGCAGGAGCCATGCAGGATAAAGTATCTGGGTTTCCTTATGTGGTCCTTGTCTTGGGACTCATACAGTAGGAGAAGTGGCCTCAACTCTAATCCCCTGAATCCAGAGCAGGTACCCTGCCAGTTTTGCCTCAGCAACATACAAGGCCAGCCAAAATAAGGGGGAGGGGAAAGATGGGCAAAAAAGCTAATGTAAGGAGACTGGTGCATAAATACAGGGATGGAAGGAACTAGAGGTTCTGCCATCTTTGAAGAAAAGTCTATTTATGATTCATTTCCATAAATGTCTAACAGTGTCCATTATGTCACTATCTTAAATATGGCATCATTGTAAATAAGCGTAGGAGAGTTCTGTGACAGAAATGTCACTCAGTCTTTTGAGCTCTTGAATTATATATCAAAATCACAGAGATCTATCAGCAAAAATGAATTTCAGCTACCATCTGACAATTCAATCAGAACCACCTTAATTTTAGTCACAGTAGGGATTAAGATATGATCTTATCAATCAAAAGGTACTATTGGGGCCTGGAGAGATGGCTTGCCTGTGAAGCCAAAACATTCAGGTTCAATTCCCCAGGACCCACATAAGCCAGATGCACAAGGTGGTGCATGTGTCTGGAGTTTACAGTGGCTGAGGCCCTGGTGTGCCCATTCTCTCTCTCTCTCTCTCTCCTTCCTTCCCTCCGTCCGTCCCTCCCTCCCTCTTTATCTCTCTCTCTCAAATAAATAAAAATTTAAAAAATTAAAAGAAGCCGGGCATGGTGGCGCACACCTTTAATCCCAGCACTTGGAAGGCAGAGGTAGGAGGATTGCCGTGATTTCAAGGCCACCCTGAGACTACATAGTGAATTCCAGGACAGCCTGAGCTAGAGTGAGACCCTACCTTGAAAAACAAAAACCAAACCAAAAAAAAAGACAAAAAAGAAAGGAAAAGAAAAAATTGAAAGAATATGTGCTTCCTTTTTTCTTTTTTCTTTTATATCTTTTTAGAGAGAGAAAGAATACATGTTTCTACGTTCAGAAGATAACATAGAAAATGACGACCATGGCGACCCCAGTAAACACCAATGGCCCACACATACCTGGTCGTTAAAGGCCCATGAAAAGATCGTCTCAAGCATTTCCGTGAGCAGGCTGACTGGGCTCTGGAAATATTCCTAAGGTGGTTCCATCTTAAGGTGTCCACAGGTATCCATGTGTGTCAAGGTGCATATTTACACTGGGACTTTCCTCTGTGCAAGTCATACCTCAGTAAGGTCGAGAAAATGTAACTGCAAGTTGACATCTTAGTGTCCCAAGAATTCACTTTGTAGTTAGTTTTTGAAATTAAGTTTTTTGATTATAACGCGGCAGCTCTTATACTCCAATAGCATTCATGTTAAAACTCTGAAGTAATCTTAAACAGAGAAGTCCCTTCCTATCTAATCACCACTCGGGAAAACCATCGCCAGCACCCGATTTCCAAGTGAGCTGAAAAGCCACCTTTGCTGGCGACCGTTACACTTCAAGGCCTGTCCAGAGTCCTTGCCGGCAGCCTGGCAGTAGCCTGGAAATTTTGACTCTTAATCAAACTTCTGGATAAATGGAGTGAAGCATTTGGCTAAAACGCAGAAGAAGAAAAAATTCCAGGTTTTTCAAAGTCACCTAAGCAGAGCTTAGAAGGAACACAAGGAAGTACTTGCTGGGGTGTTTTAAAGTCCAGAGCATTGACACTGACCATGACGGGCCAGCCCAAAAGCTCTCCTTAGCCTGTCACCTGGTGGGATGTCCCCAAAGGAACGAAAGAAAGCTCGGGTTTCATCCCGTCAATCACAAGGTGTGTCGGGTTGCTTTCTAGTGGCTGTGAGCAGATCCTTGACCAGAAGCAACTTAAGGAAGGAAGAAAGTTCATTTTGACTTTCCAGTTCCAGGAGGGCAGATCCCATTTTGGTGGGGAAGGTATGTCAGTTCAGCGTGACACATGTCATCCAGGAAGCAGAGAATGAACAGGAGGTGGGGGGGGGGGCTACAAAACGTCAAGGTCCATCCCCAGGGACACCAGTCCTCCAGCAAGGCGGCACCTCTTCAAACAGTTCCACAACCTTCCCACACAGCGCCACCTGCTGGGGACCCAGGATTTGATCACGTGAGCCCGGGCAGGACACTGCACACAATTGCACCAGCACACACACGTGAAGGTTCCTCAAACATTACCGGCGCTTCCCACACACGCAAAACTCCCCTGGGCGCTGGGATCCGTGCTGGCATTGTGAACGTGGAGGGCAGGGCAAAAGGGCAGGCAAAGGGGGACAGAGCTAGTGCCCACAACCTTTTCAACCCCAATGCAGGAAGTCACGCCCGAGTCCCCGGACCAGGGGACCTGGCTTCCATCCCTGCATCTCTCACTCCTCTCTGTGCAGACACCACTTAATTTCTCCCCCGTGTCTTCATCTATAAAAGGAAGAGATGCAACAAGATGATATATATATAAGCCCTAGGATCCAAGTGCTCCCGGTCTTGCTGAATTATAATAACTCCTACTGTGTCCTGCTGGGTTCCATAATTCCTCTGTAAGAGAGGGGAAATGTTTCCACTTGGAGTAGGAGGCTCTTATTGTTTATTTGCATGTCTGCCGTAGCAACATTCAAACATGAAGGGGGATCACAGAGCTGTCTGGCTCTCTCCCCAGAGCCCTCTCGCTGGCATGCTTTCCAAAGAAGTGGATGTGAAATGGGAAATTCCTGCAGCTTCCTTAAGAGATTCATCACCACGGGGGTTCAGAATTGGCCTCTGTTTGTAGTTTCGCAAAATGGCACCAGTTCTCCTCATGATTTCAGCACTCAAATTGTGGGTGGCTACCCCCAAGCCATGTATGGTGGATTTTATACACTATGCACTTAAAACTATAAGGGCTGGGGCTATCATTCGATGGTACGGCACTTGCCTGGTATGCACAAGGCCCTAGGCTCAACCCCCAGCCAAGGGGGAGAAAAAAAGCAAGAAAGTCACTGGCCTGAAAACAAAAACATATACATTTTAAAAGCTCATTACCATTTTTCTATTTCTCAGAGACGCAAGAAACAATGTAAAAACAAAAGGTCATTGTTGCTTTGCTCAGGAAAAAAAAAAAGGTTTTAGAGAGAAAATCGGGATTTTAGGAAGCATGGTATCCATCGAATCATATGCAGAGTCATAGCGTGGCTACATTGTCATCTGTCACTGTCCTTCTACTGCTGCCACGAGGAATACCCAGGCTGGAATGCAGATGGGTGGGTGAGAAGAGCTCTAAGAAGAATGATTAAGGGGCTGGAGAGATGGCTTAGCGGTTCAGCGCTTGCCTGTGAAGCCTAAGAACCCCGGTTTGAAGCTTGATTCTCCAGGACCTATGTTAGCCAGATGCACAAGGGGGCACACATATCTGGAGTTCCTTTACAGTGGCTGGAGGCCCTGGGGTACCCATTCTCTCTCTCTCTCTCTCTGCCTCTTTCTCTCTCTGTCTGTCGCTCTCAAATAAATAAATAAACATAAATAAAATAAAATAAACATAAATAAAAATAAACAAAATTTTTTTTTAAAAAAAGAATGATTTAAAACTAAAAAAAAAAAAAAATGGGAGCTGGCTCAACAGTTAAAGGCTTTTGTTTACAAGCCTTGTTGGCCAGGTCATTTCCCCTGTACCTACTTCAAGCCAGACACGCAAAGTGGCACATGGGTCTGGAGTTCATATGCAGTGGCAGGAGGCCCTGGCACACTCATCTTCTCTGTCTCTGTGTCTCTCACACAAATAAATTTTTTAAAAAGACAAGAAAAGAAGAATGGGGACTGGGAGATGGTTCTGCAATTACAGACTTCTGCTCCAAAGCCTGCCAGCCTGCGTTCGCTCCTTCTCAGTGTCCTCTTAGAGCCAGGGGCAACGTGACGCACGCGCATGTCTGTGATGCCAACGTGCCCACAGTAAGGGGAGGCGGGGCCAGGAGAACCCAGAGCTCACAAGCCACAGCAACAGTACGAGGGCCACGCTGTCTCCGGAGAAGATGGAGGGAGAGGAGAAACCCCTGACGCTGTCCTCTGGCTCCCACAAGCAGGCCGCAGTGTATGTGCAACCGTCTGCGCATGTGCACCCACACACACACACATGCACCCATGCACGCATGCGTGCACACACCATGCACATACGCACATGCAAATAAATAACTTAAGAAACGAAATACTGAACCCACCATGCCATGTACTTGTAATCCTGACATGGTGGGATGAAATAGGTAAAGCAGAGTGAGAAACTAGCTAAAACTACATGGTGAGATCTTGTCTCTAAATAAAGAAATAAAATGAAATGATACATCTATGATTATGGGGCACAAGGGTGGGATTTAGAGGTGAAGGGAAAAAAAAGAACCCTCAGCTATCTTTATTCCCGTTCTATCATCAATATATACCATGAAACTCTACTACAGAAGCACAAGAGATACAGGTCTGTTTCGGCTGATAATAGAATCTGCTTAATTTTTTTTTTTACCCTTTTTATTTGTACAGTCACAATGAAAATGCAAGAAAAAAAAAACATATTATTCCACCTAGCATGCCTCCTAAAAATAAGAGCGTGGTTTAATAATAAGCTCACTTTTGATGATATATCATTCGCATTTCCATAAACCCACTCCTAAACAATCCTGACTTTAAATTAGAAGTCCGCTCTTCTTTTTATGTAATTTCTAAAAATAGTTTGCTTAGCTAAATATGTAGGTCTTGCAGAATTGGCTAGATTTATGAAACATTCTTTAATAAAGCAAACAAAGACTATATAAAAAGCAGATGCAATACCTTTGTAATTCAATTTTATAGTTTAAAAATACCCTGCGTGCAAGTGCCAGATTGTGCCCTGCAGAGACCCAGGGCTCCCGCTGACGTCAATGAGAGCCGCACACTCACAAAGGAGGGCAGAACCGTGCCCCGAGCACTTAAATTTAGTAATCCATTAGGCGCAGCGAGGAAGAGGCTGCCTCAGACACCATCTCCTGGCATTTCAATGTGCTGGCGTGAACCCTGGTCGAGGATGCTTAAACCCCACTTACTTATAGATGCTTAATCTATATTTCTTAGCAGTGTCTGGAGAAACACGGGAGCGCAGTGTGACTGTTTATGCAATCACTGAGCGGGACTTTTATGTCTGCTTCTGTTCCCCGAGAGAATTATGCCTTCGTTCCTTCTGAGGCTCTATATTTATTTTGCCCTCTTAAGAGAGCTGGTTTCTGGAAATGAACTGTAGAATTTGTGCTGCATAAGCTGAGAAAAACCTCTTCCTTAAATGAGTAAAGAGGATTACCCGTGGCCTAGTGACTGCCTCTGAAGTAAGCCAAGCGTTGGAGCAGGACAAAGGGAAGGCCATGGGAAAGGAGACGGAGACGGGCTGCCAGGTTTGGGGGATGCCTGCACGAAAATCCCCGACTTCCTGATTAAGCACAGTGGCTACAGGTGCCCTCCCTAGGCTCAGGCAACTGACAGAGGGCTGGTACCATAACTCTGTGCCATTGAAATCAAGTGAGGACACCACACCAGACTAAGTGTAAAAATACCTCAGCGAATTCAACGTATGTAGCCGCAGAAACCCTCGTCTGGAGACAATCTTCATATCTGAACACTCAGTCATTAATATTCTCTTTGTCAGACTGTCATTAATGAAAATCTCCATGAGAGGGTTGGTTCTCTGCCTGCTCAATGAGTTAAAAAAAAAAAAAATCTTAGTAACCTCCCAGGTGAGTTTAATTTTACAATTTCACAAAAGGTAGACAATCTATTCCTCTACTGTCTTCCCTCTTCCTGGTCTTTTCTTTTTTTATGTTGTGCTTCCTACTACCAGAATTTACAAAAGATTTCGGTGTCTGGAGAGATGGCTTAGCAGTTAAGGCACTCGCTTGCAAAGCCAAAGGACCCAGGTTCAATTCCCCAGGACCCACACAGAGCCAGAGGCAGATGGTGGCACAAGCATCTGGAGTTCATTTGCAGTGGCAAGAGACACAATTCATTCTCTCTCTCTGTATCTCATTGAAAATAAGTCAATTTTTCAAAATATTTTTTTCTCACTTGCAATATTTCCACTGCTCCTCCAGTTAACCAGAGGGCAAGTCTAAATGAACCTTCTTCACGAGGCTTCCCAACATCCTTGGCTGCTCCTACCTAGGACTATTTTGCCCCTCAGCTAAACTCTCCATCAAAGTTGACGACCTTCTCCATTCAGTTTTAGTGACCATTGTGTGTGATTTATTTCTCATACTAAACTAAAAGCACCTCTTTGGTAAGTTGCACATTTAACTCACATTTTTATACAATATTGAAAATAGTATTCAAGAGTCAAAAATATTTGCTGGCAACTAAATGAATCAGTATACAATGTTATCCTTGAGAGTCAAGTAGAGTACAATTGCTGACTCTGTCTCGAGTGGTCAGAGAGCCAAGGAGGGCTTTTAAAATGCTCTGGCTCAAGTGGCTTCTTGTCTGGCAACCACTTCAGTGAAAATTTCCTCCCTGGATCATGGCGTTAAGTGGGAAAGTGTCATTTATTATGTTATTTGCCGGAGAGTGAAGTCCTCAAGGAGCCTTTGGGGCCATTACCATCTAATCCTCTCTCTGACAAAGGAAGTACAGGAGGCATTATAAAAGACAGACTTGGGCTGGAGAGGTGGCTTAGCAGTTAAGGAGCTTGCCTTTGAAGCCTAAGGACTCATGTTCAACTCTCCAGGTCCCACGTAGGCCAGACGCACAGTGATGCATGCGTGCAATGTCGCAAATGTACACAAGGGGGCGCACACGTCTGCAGTTCGTTTGCAGTGGCTGGAGGCCCTGGTGTGCCCATCCATTCTCTCTCTCTCTCTCTCTCACACACTCACACTCTCTCTCTCTACACACACACACACATTTTAAAAAGGCCAGTCTGTTGGGCCTGCCTCAAAAAAAAGTTAAATAAAATAAAAGACTCACAAGAATGCCCTGGAGAGAACGCCTCCTCTTCTGCAATGAATTCCCTTGCCTTCTCCCTGTGACAGCAAGCAGAGATGATGAGCTGGAAACAGCAATGGGTTGGTAATCAAGAAATAGGCTTGTCTGGGCTAAGAGGCTGCAAAGGGGCCAAAAGAAAGACTTCTCTTAGCGGTTAAGTGCTTACCTGTGAAGCCTAACAAGCCCGGTTCGAGGCTCGATTCCCCAGGACCCGGGTTAGCCAGATGCACAAGGAGGCGCACGCGTCTGGAGTTCATTTGCAGTGCCTGGAGGCCCTGGCATGCCATTCTCTCTCTCTCTCTCTCCCTCCCTCCCTCCCTCTTTCTCTCTCTTTTTTTTCTTTTTAAGAAGAAAAGAAAGACCCGTCACTCAGGCATAATGAGTCCAGTGAGTTGCCGTTGGGCAGCTCTTAACTGCTTCGGCCTTGGAGGAACCCGTCGTGATACCACAAGGCATGAAGACCGCTAAAGCTGCACTCGCTCAGGCTAGCGGCCTAAAGACTGAACATCCGTAGCTGTTTTATTGTAAGCGCGTGTGTGCACACATGTATACGCGTGCCTGTGTGTGCTTGTGCCGGCCAGAGGACAACCTCAGGTGTCATTACTCAGGCATTCTCCACCTTCCGTGAGACAGGGTCTCCAAGTGGCCTGGAAGTCACCCACTAGGATAAAGTGGCAGGCCAGCGAGCCGGAAGGATCCTCTTGTCTCCACTTCCCCAGTGCTGCTCTGTGTACCCGGCATTTTAGAAACGTTTTACTGAAAATTTCCACAATGTGTTCTAATCATGATGCCCTCTCCTTGCCTTCTTTTGTCCCCCATCTCCCTCCCAATGAAGCCTTTTATCTTTGCAACTAGTTCCTCTTTTATTTTGATGCTCGTTCTTTCTTTCTTCCTTCCTTCCTTCCTTTCTTTCTTTCTTTCTTTCTTTCTTTCTTTCTTTCTTTCTTTCTTTCTTTCTTTTGCCCTCTTCCATCATACATGATAGAATGCTGATGATCCCAATATTGCTCAGATAACAACAGCTTCTGGGAAGCCTTGAATGCAAAAGAAGACTGTTTTGTCCAGAAGGCTGCATTCTGAAGCACTGCCCCCTATCCTCTGGTCCTTACATCTCTTCTGCCGCCTCTCCCTCAATGTTCCCTGAGCTTCGGAAGGGATAATCTATATCTATCATTTAGGACTGAGCACTCAAAGGTCACTTGTTATCAGTACTCCTCAGATCCCACGTAAACCAGACATACAAGGTGACACATGCACAATGTTGCACATGTGCGCAAGGTGGCATACACATCTGGAGTTCAGTTACAATGGCTGGGGGGCCCTGGTGCGTCAATTCACTCCCTCTCTCTCTCTCTCTCTCATGCACGCGTGTGCATGCATGCACTTTCGGGCATAATAATAACACAAAAAAAGGGCAGTCTGTTAGACTTGCCTCAAAAAAATTTTTAAAAAAGAAAGAAAAGTAATCGAAATTCTTGGTTAAACTTTAGGTCAGGATCTCCACTTCTAGCCTTGAGCACCCTGGTTTTTCATAGTAGGTGAGTTGCTTAGCGCCTGCTACCTGTCAGAGAGGCAAGAGGTGGAGTGACAAGAAATAAATAAAATTTATTTATTATAAATAAGAAGTGGAGTGAAATAAATAAATAAAATTTATTTATTATTTTATTATAAATAAAATCTGTCGATAAAATAAAATCTGTCGATAAAATTGGCGGTTAAGGTGCTTGTTGAGTTAAGACCCATGTTCAGCTCTCCAGATCCCACATAGGCCAGACGCACAAAGGTGAGGCAAGAACAAGGTCGCACATGCCCACTAGGTGGCACAAGCATGTGGAGCTGGATTGCAGATGCTGAGGGCCTGGCACTCCCCCACCTCTGCCCTCTCTAAAGAAAAATTATATATATATATATATATATTAAAAAAAAGAAAATTTATATATATATACATATATATATATATGTATGTATATGTACATGTATGTATGTATAGCAACAGAGGTACCTCAGCACTCACTAGCAGCTTCGGGTATAAAGCTATCATGTCTAGTTCCATCTCCTACATTGACGGCTGCAGCTCTGCCAACGAAGTCCACGTGTACACCACAAGAGCAGGTGCGAAGGAGACGCCCTGCATCACAGGACAGCAGTTGGCAAACAACAGTGAGGCCTTCCCAGCCTGGAATTTTGCATCTGTTATGAATCCATACTTGCACTGTGGAAAATCTTCGCATGCCTTGAACTCCCTCGGCAGCCCAGTCATTTAGCCGGACTAAGTATTTCACGCACATTCATCAGCGCCCCTTCTTTATGTACCCAGTATTCTAAACCAGAAATCTGTATCACCCACGGCTTCCACGCAGCCGCAGGACCACGATGACTGGTGTTCATAGTGACCCTAAAGTATTCCGTGACTTTGAAGTGACCTCTTTATCAAAGGAAGTAAATTTCTTTCCAAATTAAATCTCGACTAAAAATTAAAATGGTAATGAGATAGCACCTCAGGTCTATTAGGCTGGGAAGGATTAATAGAAATAACAGAGGTATGGGGAAATGGGTCCTCCTAACGCTACTTAAGGAACTATGAACTAGCACAAAGCTTTGAGAGAGCAATTTATCAAGACATATTTGCTTAAAAAGCTGGGTATGGTGGCTCATGATTTTAATCCCAGCAATTGGGGACTGAAGCTGGTGGATTTCAGCGAAGTTCAAAGCCAGCCTGGGCTACAGAGTGAGTTCCAAGTCAGCCTGAGTTAGAGTTAGGCCCTGCCTCAAAAAAAAAAGAATTTGAAAGTTACAGGAAGAACTAAGTATTTTAAAACAGATAGGTTAAAAGCATTATAAGTAATAATAGCCAATATTTACATGGTGCTTACTATAAGTCAGGCTAGTCTAAATGTTTCCTATTAGCTTATTAATTCTTTCTTAAAATCCCAGTGAGAGAGGGATTACTATTAGCTCCATTCTCACAATGGAGCAGCTGAAGCGTCAGGAAGTTAATTAACCTGTCCAATGTCCACCAGCTGGTAAGTGGCCAAGCCAGGATTAGGAAACAGAAAGCTTGCCTTCTGGAATGTATGCACTTAGTAGTGACGTCATCATCTTACATGATCCTGCTGCCCTTCAAACTGCAATTCCTCTACGAAAAACTTTATTCTAAGGACGTGATCAAAGAATGGACAGGAGGTGACACACAGGACAGCACTGATCAGAAGTCGGCAGTGACCTAACTATTCAGTCACAACACAGACCCTGAGGGGAGAACCAGCCCATCGCACCTCTCCAGGGCCCCAGCTGAAACCAAGACTAACTGGGGAAATGAGCAAGAGCGCTGCTTTCTTGGCGAACCTGGTACCAGCACAAGGGTGAGGGAGACAAACACAGAGAACACTCAACTCCTACCAAACCACAGATCCAGAGACACAGAGGCTCCCAAGACCTCATCACTGAACCCGACATGACTCAGGGAAACTTGTGGAAGAGGGAGTGGACAAATTGTTAGAGCCACATGTTGGGACATTATGCACAGAGACATTGCCTCTTCCCCGTAACTGATGGCTAACCCCACAACGCACGACCCACAATCCCCAGCGAGGAGGGTCCCTGCGGAAGGGGAGGAAGGGAGGAGGCTAACGATGGTACCAACATGGCTGTATACACACTGCGTACATAACTAATAAAAAAAAAGACTATATCATCTCCACAGGGCACAACAACAATAAACCACATTGAACTGTTGATCTGAAAATCACAGAGAGTGAATGGGCACAGTAAGGCCTTTTCCTGGCATTTCGCTCTTACACTATGACTCCTCCGCCCCCACCTGTCTGAGCCCCACTGTGCCCTTAGAGGCCAACCCCCAGGGTCATCATCAATGCCCTGGCACCTACCAAGGATGGCAGGTTCTACCACTAACACAAGAGGGAGCTAGGACGGAAGAAGACAGGAGAGGGGCGGTCAAGGTTACTTCTTTGTCTAGTCTCCCCTTGCAGTGATCTCGTCCCTCTGAGGAGAACTAGGAGCAAGGTAGAGTTTGGATATGTCATCAGCTAGGGAAGGCCCAAGAGATGTAGCCGGGACATGGGACTTTGGGGGACCAGCCCTTAGAGTCCAAAAGAACAAACCTACCGGCTCTCTGCTCTGCTCACCCAGCCAGCTGGTGCGGCCCACCCCAAAAAGCTATTAAAGGGCTTCGGTGCGGGCAAGGGGGCTTTGATCTTGTTGGCTCATCTCTCCTCCTGATGCCAGAACCCTGGGGTCGCTGTCTGGAAAGTCCTTCTTCCACTACTACCTGGATGCTGGGGTGAGGGGAGGAGGGAAGGGCGGAAGGAGGAAATGTTTCCTTACGGTTTCGTTTCTCTCTTCTAAGCGGTGGGATCTTTACTAACTGACCTCTGAGCACTTCTTCCAGTGTAAAGGATAAAGACCCAACGCCTTCACGCCCTACGTCCCGTGTGAATATGCGTGTGTTCTCTCTTCACACTCACGCTCCGCGTCCCGTGTGAGTATGCGTGTGTTCTCTCTTCACACTCACGCTCCGCGTCCCGTGTGAGTATGCGTGTGTTCTCTCTTCACACTCACGCTCCACTTCCCGTGTGAGTATGCGTGTGTTCCTCTGTGTATTTCTCCCTTCATATTTCTATGTGTGTGGACACCCATTCCCGCCTTTACCTGCATATCAGTTTACCCAAATAAATCTTGTAATTTATCCTTTTTCAGAACCCATTTCCTCAATCGGTTGTGGACAAGGAAGTAAAAGCTTGGAATCACAGGTCATGGGTGGGGGAATACACCTGTCCCTGGCTATCTTGTAACACCTTCTCCATCTGTGAGAGCATTGTCCACACAGAGCCTCAGTCTAGGGAAGTAACTGGCTCCCATTGCTAATCTCCATGCCCCTCACCTTTTCTCACCAATGCCATTAACCCCAGCTCCCCTTGCCCAACACCCACCCTTAAGAACACTTTCCTGAGTCATCTGAATGGACTTTTCTTGCTAACCATGGCCCGGAAAAGACTGCCGGACTAAATACCTATTGGCACTCAGGAGAAAAATGAAGTCCGATAAAATATATAAGAAAATGATGCCAGTATTTCCCTTTTGGGCGGTGAAATCACATGTGTTTTTGTCTTTTTCATGGGCTTTGGGAAATGAGAGGACTTGACTCAGGTCTGGGTTCTCAAACTACTGTGTGGCTGGAGGTGCCCTTGCCTGTAATGTAGCACTGGGGAGGCCGAATTGGGAGCACCGTCAATTTAAGGCCAGCCTGTGCTACAGAGCGAGACCTTGTAACATCATTAACGCAAAAGCAAAAAACCACTTCAATGGTTACGGTGATTTATAAGATAAAAAGAATTCTGCCTCTTTACGTTCTTATTAACTTATTCACGTCGAATCCTTGCTGTAGAGTAGGTGTCCGTGGTATGTCTTTTTTCATAATTATCTGGTACATGATGATTTCTGGGGTGACATTGCAGGATGTATGATTAAAAGGGCAGTGCACGCCCTCAAATGCTAAATGCTAAAAGAACAATTACCTAAGGCCATGTAAATGGGTATTTTGAAATCATACAATGAAAGAAAAATAAAAAACTGCCCCACACAGTAAATAATGATCTGAAATGCAGTTGGCAATTTGTTAACACGACTATGCATGTACCCATTAAACTATCATGTAACGTATGGACCTAAGATACAAGGAGTGGAAAGCCATTATTCATTTGCATAGACTGTCAACTTAGCTCCAAAGAAAAGCAAAACAGAACTTTCTCCCGAGTACTCCAAACATCATTTCCCAGAAACAAATGTGTTTTTGGTGGGTATTCACTTGTAAGAGTGTCACACTGAGGCTAACAAACACATTCCAGGGCAATCCGGAGGCACAGTCCCTCTTTTGACAATACATGAAATTTTCATTTTTCTTTGGAGGCATTTGCAGTCAGCCTTGCCAGCCATTAGTCTTGGATGACTCACAGTATTCATTCCAACAGTCTCCGACTCCTATCCTCCCCCCCACCCTAATCAGTGCAGCGAGACTTGGCGATTGGCATTATTTAACCTCCCCCCCCCCAAAAAAAAAGGTAATGGCCAGTATTTCCATTGCTTTCACACACACACAAAAAGAACAAATAGATAAACTGATAATAAAAATTTATATTTAAAAACCAAAAAAGTTAATAAGATTTCCTCTGAGCTGAAGGTTTGAGAGGAGACAACATTGAAATGTCTGAGAAAAGGCAGGACCTAAGGAGTTCACAAGTTCATTCACTAGGGGAGGCTAAAGGAAGTGTGGACAGGCCTGCTGTCAGTTTAAAGAATGCCACTGGAGCTTTGTTAAAATGATGTATGTTCCCATTCAAGCTCACCAAAAGTTACTGAACTGGATTTCCTTTGCAAATATGTACCCTTGCTTCCCTCAGTTGCTGACGGGGAGGAAATGCTGGAACCCACGGGGCACTCTTTGGTTCCCTGACACTCAGGTTCACAAGCTGCAGACTCTTCCCACAAACATGTATGCATGCATGAGACCTCAACTAGACAACCGCTTCAAAGGCCTTGTTTTTCTCGATTCGTTTTCCTATGAGAGGGTCCATCCACCTTCCCTTGCCCCTTGATTTATGGGGTAACAGCGTGTTGATCTTCTCAAAGCTAAGGTTACCATCTCAGCCTACACTACCAACCATGATGACCTGCTCAAAAAGGCACCATGACACCTAGCTTTAGCACCTGGGACCTTAACACCTCGCTTCATGCACTGTCATGGGAGCCTCTTAGGCAAAAACTAAAAATCCTAAGTTGCCTCAGGGCTGATCCTAAATAAGTCTACTAAGGAAACATAAGACTCACTTCCACTCGAGCAGCTGGCAATTGGTCAAAACTAAAGACTTCAGAACGCCCAGAGTAAGATGGGAAGTCTTCTTGTATTCTTGAACCGTGTGTGTGTGTGTGTGTGTGTGTGTGTGTGTGCACGCGTGTTGATTTAAACCAGTGGAAGAAAGGTAGGTTAAAATGGAAAATCCCACTCCTATTGAAAAGCTGCAGAGCCGTTCCCTAAGGGTGCACACATTCGCGCACGCACAACACCCTATATAGCACATAGCACCTTTGTCACAGACTACTGCAGAAGTTAAGGTCAGTCGGCATCTAAAGGTTCAGCAACTTCTGAGTAATTATCAGTTGGCGGCAGCCATTCTCTAATTTTGTCTTAATGTGTTCTGAAGACCTTCAGGACAATGAAGTTATTGGACAGAACCTGATTATAATTTGTTGAATTCTTAACTATTGTTTGCATGACTAATCATTCTTCCTCTGGTCATGCAATCTGATTCATGTCCAGTTTCTGTTACTTCTACCTTTATTTATTTATTATTTATTTATTTATGAGAGAGACAGGAGAGAGAGTAAGAGAGAGAGAGAGAGAGAGAGAATGAATGGGCACACCAGGGCCTCCATCCACTGCAAATGAACTCCAGATGCATGCGCTACCTTGTACATCTGGCTTAAGTGGGTACAGGGGAATTGAACCTAGGTCCTTCGGCTTCGCAGGCATTAACCACTAAGGCATCTCTCCTTTTCTGTTACTTCTAAACTATATACGGCAAATACTCTGACAAGAAGCCAGTCCTAGAAAAAAAAAATAATAATCAAAGCATAACTGCTTGTGCTTAAGGAGAATTTTCTTGTCTTTCTAAAAGTACGAAGTTATCAGCTTTAAAATATGCACTTAGCTTTCTTTAATTTCCAATGGAAAAGCAAAATGCTGAAACACTGGTGAAAGAATTCCTTGTTCTCCATCTCTGTAAGTCATATTAAACCAAAAGGAAATATTGACTATTTGGGGATGTGGTGGTTTGAATAGAATAGATGGCCCCCAATATATTCAGTTGTTTATTTGTTTGTAGTTTGCATCTCTAGCCATCTGGCTGGAGGCAATGCCATTGTGTGGATCTTAAGGTGTGGTGGTGGGTTTGAGATTTTAATCTAAAGATATGTAAAGTGTGCCTAGCTGGAGTTCCTGAAGTGTGCTGTGGCTTTTGGCTTTTAGGCTTGTGCTCTCTCTCTCTGCTTGGGCCTGTGAAAGCAGGCCAGTTTCTTCTGCTTCTCTGGAACTTCCCCTGGATCTGTAAGCTTCAGTAAATCCCTTCCTCCATAACTGTGCCTGGTCTGGAAGTTCATCTCAGCGAACCTGAAGCTGTCTGATACAGGGGACAACTCAGTTCCTCCTGCTGATGCCACCCGGTTACGCAGTACTCTCTTCCTCCCACCATCTCCGTCCTTCTGGGCTTTGTAATCAGATTATAAACGATTTGGGATGGTGCTATTGCGCCACTAGCCAGTAAATTAATGACGCTGGTGGCAAACTGTTAAATGTAAGAAAACCAAGGGAGAGAAATCGCTTCCCATCTAAACATTTCTAGTTTCTCCCACACCCTGTGTGCTCAAGTTAGGAAACCTCAGCTCGCTCTCGTGTTCATCACGACAGTCCACACACCGTCTTAGAGCTGATACACGGGGGACCATGCAGCAAACTCTACGCCGTCTCCTCTATGGTGTCCCTGGGTATGTTGCTACCAGTTGACAGCCTCCAATGGTTTAGCTGCCTGTCACGTCTCTGCCTCCAAAGAGCTTGCACATTCGCATTCCCTGAACGCTGCCGCCCACACGGACTTCACCAAGCGCGGGCAGGTGAGGACGTGAGCGCACCAGATGCGCTGATGCTCCGGAAACGCTCCTTGAGAAAGCTTTCTGATGTGCCACAGATCGCCACGGTTCCGTTTTTAACCTCAAGCTGAATTTTTCAAGCTCATTAAAAAAAATCCTACCCTTTATTTTTATCTCTACTGTCACATAGAGAGCCGTTGTACAACCAGCAAAGATGACAGCAGGCTTCCAAACGCTAAATCTAGGAGCGAGCGCAAGGATCCGGGACTGTGCGCTCCCAGATTTGGCACCTGCGCCCTCGTTCCCGACTGCATCCTATTACGCATGCCCAAATCTAAAGGGTCAATGCCATGTATTGTGACTCATATTAAAATATGGGTATTTCCCTACACATGACCCTCATCATAGGAGAAAAAGATGATGACACCAAACTAAAAGAGAGACTGATGGAGAGAGGGAGGGGATGTGACTGGAGAGCAGAGTTCTGAAGGGGAAAGCGGGGGAGGGGAGGGAAATACCATGGTTTGTTGTCTGTAAGTACAGAAGTTGTCAATAATAAAAAAATTATTTATATATATACACACATATATATGTATATATATATACACACACATACAAAAAATTATTTATATATATATACACACATATATATATGTGAATATATATATACACATATACACATATACAATTATTTATATATATACACACATATATATGTGTATATATATATATGTATATATATATACACACATATATATACACATATATACATATATATATATATATATACATATATATATGTATGTATTTCCAAGTTCCCAACATACAATTCAGTACTGACTGAAGCCAAAATGGGCGCACTCTTCAGGACTGTAAGAAGCATTTTGTCAGGTGGAAAAGATGATGTAGGAAGGGGTGTGTGTGAGAGAGAGAAACAGAGAGAACGAGAGAGAGAGAAGAAAAAAAAACGTTGCATGAACAAAGAACCTCTGGATCCTGAAAAATATCCGAATGAGATAGGATCAACACCCACCTGACTTCTCTAATATGTTAGGGTTTCCCTGTGAGAAGATACAACTTGCTTTTTTACTCCACATCTATTCTACAGGAATCATTCAATTTAGATTTATAAATGGGGCAATATAAACATGAAAAACATGTTTTCGTGAAATGTAAGTATTTTGAAAGATATGAGAAAGAAAAATTGAGTTTTAAAAATTAATCACTTCTAACTATAGGCACGATAACATTAAAAGTTTGGGGGCTGGAGAGATGGCTCAGCAATTAAAGAGCTTGCCTGCAAAGTCTATCAACCTGGGTTCTATCCCCCAATACCCATGTAAAGCCAGATGCACAAAGTGGCACATGCATCTGGAGTTTGTTTACAGTGGCTGGAGGCCCTGGCATGCCCATTTTCTCTGTCTGTCACTTCTCTCTCTCTCTCTCCTTGCAAATAAATAAATAAATAAATAATTTTTTTAAAGCTTAAGAAAGGGGCTAAGAAGATGGCTCAGTGGTTAAAGGTGCTTGTGTACAGAAGTTTAGGAAAAAAAATAAAAATTTAGAAAGATCTTGAAGTGAACTCATATTGCTCCTAAATGCCTTTAAATTTTTTAAATTAAAATAAATTTTAAAATTAAATAATTAAAATTATAGAAAACAATTGACTTGGAATAATGACTTGGTCAACAGTCTAAACTCCAACCATGACTATTGACAGAAAAAGGTCCAAGACACGGCCAATAAGTATCCACACACTCATGTGGAGATGTGGATAGGATGAATAAAGCAACGCCTCTGCCATCACTTTGGTTATACCTGGATTTTAAAAAATAATAATAATAAACGTTGGGTTTGATTGTTTAGGTAAGAGGGCTCTGCTCTGTCAAAAATGCCATTTAAATTGTACAACACGCTTTAGATTTAAGAACCACTTCCTGTCCGCTCCTTCATAGCCAAGATTCCAGATGTAAAGTAAGATGCTGGCCTGGCCAGGGGTGGCAGTTCATGCCTGTAATCCCAGCATGAGGGAAGGAGGATCAGTTCAAGGTCACCTTCTTCTACATGGAGGGTTCAGGGCCAGCCTGGACTGTGTGAAACACTATCTCAAAAAGAGAAAATGAGAAGAAAGAGGAGAGGAGGGGGAAGGGAAGGGAAGGGAAGGGAAGGGAAGGGAAGGGAAGGGAAGGGAAGGGAAGGGAAGGGAAGGGAAGACACAACAATAAAGGGAAGGACAGCAATAAAAAATATATAGCAACAGCCAGGCGTGGTGGCGCACGCCTTTGATCCCACACTCAAGAGGCAGAGCTAGGAGGATCACTGTGAGTTCGATGCCACCCTGAGACTACATAGTGAATTCCAGGTCAGCCTGGGCTAGAGTGAGACCCTACCTCGAAAAACCAAAAAAAATAAAAATAAAAAAAAAATAGCAACAACAAAGCTACCTTCCCCTGAAAGTCTAATCTGAGCCAATGAACTCCAGGACCATCACCATCTCCCCACTGCTCTGAGAAGTGAAGAGGCCACCAGGTTCTATTTCTATGCTTTCCCGAGATTATCTTCCTTTTAGACATCTAGAGAGCTAAGAAACCCCAGCCCTCACAGCATTCCTCTCCTAGCACAGTGAGAAAGCACCACACACAATAAAAGGTAGAGCATAAAAAAATATATATCAGTCTCAATGGTTGATGAGGGTGTTAACCACCCATCTTTCACACACACAAATGTGAGACTTTAAACTGGTACAGTCATTGTGCAAAACTATCCAGCAACATTTCCGGAAAAAAAAATCTACGCAATACCTTATGATCCAGAAATTCACTTCCTACCATAAATGTGTAAATGCATTCATCAAAGGCATGTGTAAGAATGTTTGTCGCAGCTCTATCTGTTATAACCCCAAACAGGAAATGGCCTATGAATAGTACAAGGAATAAGTAAATTGTATATTCATACAAAGGAATAAATACCACAGAGCAGGCCCTGGCAAACTCAGTCCAGAGAGGGGCAGGAAAAAAAAAATTGTTTTAGGCTTTGAGGCCAAATATGGTCTCTGCTTCATATTCTTCTGTACAAAAATTTGATAATCCTTGGTGGAAAAAAAAATGTCAAAATCATTCTTAGCTGGCAGGGTATGTAAATCTTCCTGTCATTAGACCCACGGGGAGTGTCTTTGTGACCCCTGAATGAAAGTGATAAAACAAAGTCCATGACCGCGTGGGTGAAGGGTCACAGCCATGACACTGAGCGCAGGCTAACAGTCATATCAGACGGACTCAGGACGCACGCCTGAATCCCAGAACTCAGGCGGAGGCAGGAGGACCACTCGGAGTTCAGAGCCAGCCTGGGCTACATATGAAGACCTTGTCTCAAAAATGCAACAAATATCTTGGGTAGATTCAGGTTAGGTGCTGTAGATGAGTGAGACTATGTGGCAATTTTTTTTTTTTTCTGTGATTGGGTAAGTTCAGTGAGAATGTGATACGCAGAGACATTTATCTTACCCATAACTGTGGGCTAACTCCACAATGCATGACCCATATACCTCAACAAGGAGGGGCCAAGGGGAGGGGGTAGGTCACGGATGAGCCTAATAATGGTACCAAACTGACTGTATATACTGAATACAAAACTA
Organism: Dipus sagitta; assembly: GCA_036346955.1. Lineage (NCBI taxonomy): Eukaryota > Metazoa > Chordata > Mammalia > Rodentia > Dipodidae > Dipus > Dipus sagitta. The sequence continues at coordinate 3,605,138 of CM070789.1, read as the reverse complement.
ATTAATAAAAAAATTTTTAAATGCAACAAATACATCGTAACTACAATATTTCTTTCATAAGTTTGGAAACAAAACTCTTCGATGGGAATAGAAAGCTGTATAGCGTGGTGGACGTGGAGGGACTCTGAGAGCTAGAAATCGTCTCAGCCTTACCCCAGATTCCTGCCATGACGGCCAGCTCCAGTATACTTGAGATCAAGGCACATTAGGATCTGTACACTGACTCCAGTAAAAACTCACCTAAAACCGTAACAATCGTCCTTACAACTCCTCGGGTGTTTAATATTCTTTAATAGACTTTCAATGTTCCCAGATTTCAAAAATATAACATTTTGCAAACATGAATCAATAATTTTTCCACCCATAACACCTCTCAAAATTCACGTGATTCTGTTCTGTTGTTTGTGGTTGTTGTTGTGTGGTTGTTTATTTTCTTGCGTGGGGGCGGGGTATTACTCTAGGCAGGTCTGACCTAGAACTCACTCTGTACTCCCAGCCTGGCCTCGAACTCATAACAATGCTACCTCTGCCTCCCAAGTGCTGGGATTAAAAGCGTGTGCCCCCATGCTCCATGATTCTTTTAAAGAAAGGGGAAAAACTAGGCTAGAAAACAGCACACTTAGGAGTAGAAAACTTTAAAACTAGGCAAAGACTGTAAATATTTTAAATGCTGTGCCTACTTTCAACTTGTATCCTGTGGGCAGTATGTAAAAGATTTAAAGAGAGAATGGGATAGGTCCGATCTGGGGGTTTACAAGGTAACATTGGCCATCAGGTGGTGAATAACCACACAGAGGGGAAGCGGTACCATGGAAGTAAAGAAGAAAACTAGACTAAGCCTTCCTGGGTGACTGTAGCCATCCTGACAGTCAATAGCAAAGACTCAATCAGACCAGCCACTGTCAGCTGAAACTATTCAACAAGTCCAAGGAAAAAATAAATATACCGATTAAGGTGTTTGCCTGCAAAGCCAAAGGATTCCGGTTCAACTCTCCAGGGCCCATGTAAGCCAGATAGATGCACAATGGGGTGCATGCGTCTGGAGTTCATTTGCAGTGGCTGGAGGCCCTGGTGTGCCCATTCTCTCTCTCTCTCTCTCTCTCTCTCTCTCTCTCTCTCTCTCTCTCTCAAATAAATAAATAAAATATATTTTAAAAATATATATTGATTAACCAACCCATCTCTAACGGTAGATAAATACATGTGACATATTTGTAAGAACTATATTCTCATTCCATGACATGGTAAGCTTGAGTGTTCTATGTAAAAAAAAAAAAAAGTTTAGAGAGGTAGCTAGTTGAAAGGGGCCTTACGGGTTGGAGAGATGGCTTAGTGGTTACAGCATTTGCCTATGTTCAACTCTCCAGGTCCCACCTAAGCCAGACACACAAAGATGAAGCAAACACAAGGTTGCGCATGCCCACCAGGTGGTGCAATCATCTGGAGTTCAACTGCAGTGGCTGGAGACCCGGGCACACCAATTCTCTCTCTCTCTTTCTCTCTCTCTCTCTCTCATAAAAAAGACCAGTCTGTTGGGCTTGCCAGAAAAGAAGAGAAGAGAAGAGAAGGGGAGGGGAAGGGGAAGAGAAGAGAAGAGAAGGGAAGAGAAGGGAAGAGAAGGGAAGAGAAGGGAAGAGAAGGGAAGAGAAGGGAAGAGAAGGGAAGAGAAGGGAAGAGAAGGGAAGAGAAGGGAAGAGAAGGGAAGAGAAGGGAAGGGAAGGGAAGGGAAGGGAAGGGAAGGGAAGGGAAGGGAAGAGAAGGGAAGAGAAGGGAAGAGAAGGGAAGGGAAGGGAAGGGAAGGGAAGAGAAGGGAAGAGAAGGGAAGAGAAGGGAAGAGAAGGGGAAGGGGAAGGGAAGGGGAAGAGAAGAGAAGAGAAGAGAAGAGAAGAGAAGAGAAGAGAAGAGAAGGGAAGAGAAGGGAAGGGGGAAGGGGAAGAGAAGAGAAGAGAAGAGAAGAGAAGGGAAGAGAAGAGAAGAGAAGGGAAGAGAAGAGAAGAGAAGAGAAGGGAAGAGAAGGGAAGGGGGAAGGGGAAGAGAAGAGAAGAGAAGAGAAGAGAAGAGAAGAGAAGAGAAGAGAAGAGAAGAGAAGAGAAGAGAAGAGAAGGGAAGAGAAGAGAAGGGAAGAGAAGGGAAGGGAAGAGAAGGGAAGGGAAGGGAAGAGAAGAGAAGGGAAGAGAAGAGAAGAGAAGGGAAGGGAAGAGAAGAGAAGAGAAGGGAAGAGAAGGGAAAAGAGAAGAGAAGAGAAGAGAAGAGAAGAGAAGAGAAGAGAAGAGAAGAGGGAAGAGAAGGGGGAAGGGGAAGGGAAGGGGAAGAGAAGGGAAGAGAAGAGAAGGGAAGAGAAGAGAAGGGAAGAGAAGAGAAGGGAAGAGAAGAGAAGAGGGAAGGGGAAGGGAAGGGGAAGAGAAGAGAAGGGAAGAGAAGAGAAGGGAAGAGAAGAGAAGAGAAGAGAAGGGAAGAGAAGGGAAGAGAAGAGAAGGGAAGAGAAGAGAAGAGAAGGGAAGAGAAGGGAAGAGAAGAGAAGAGAAGAGAAGGGAAGAGAAGGGAAGAGAAGAGAAGAGAAGGGAAGAGAAGGGAAGGGAAGAGAAGGGAAGAGAAGAGAAGAGAAGAGAGAAGGGAAGAGAAGAGAAGGGAAGAGAAGGGAAGAGAAGGGAAGAGAAGGGAAGAGAAGGGGGAAGGGGAAGAGAAGAGAAGAGAAGAGAAGGGAAGAGAAGGGAAGGGAAGGGGGAAGGGGAAGGGGAAGAGAAGAGAAGAGAAGGGAAGAGAAGAGAAGAGAAGGGAAGAGAAGAGAAGGGAAGAGAAGAGAAGGGAAGAGAAGAGAAGGGAAGAGAAGAGAAGGAAGAGAAGGAAGGGAAGAGAAGGGAAGGGAAGGGAAGGGAAGGGAAGGGAAGGGAAGGGAGGGGAAGGGAAGGGGAAGGGAAGGGGAAGAGAAGGGAAGGGGAAGAGAAGGGAAGGGGAAGGGAAGGGGAGGGAAGGGAAGGGAAGGGAAGGGAGGGGAAGGGAGGGGAAGGGAAGGGGAAGGGAAGGGGAAGGGAAGGGGAAGGGAAGGGGAAGGGAAGGGGAAGGGAAGGGGAAGGGAAGGGGAAGGGAAGGGGAAGGGAAGGGGAAGGGAAGGGGAAGGGAAGGGGAAGGGAAGGGGAAGGGAAGGGGAAGGGAAGGGAAGGGAAGGGAAGGGAAGGGAAGGGAAGGGAAGGGAGGGGAAGGGAAGGGAGGGGAAGGGAAGGGGAAGGGAAGGGGAAGGGAAGGGGAAGGGAAGGGGAAGGGAAGGGGAAGGGAAGGGGAAGGGGAAGAGGAAGGGGAAGGGGAAGGGGAAGGGGAAGAGAAGGGGGAAGGGGAAGAGAAGAGAAGGGGGAAGGGGAAGGGGAAGAGAAGGGAAGAGAAGAGAAGAGAAGGGAAGAGAAGAGAAGAGAAGAGGGGTCTTACATTGATCTGTGTATGACAGAACCCAGTCTTCATTTTACTTAGGATGACTTGAGCTACATTAACCAAGCAAGAAATGTGTTTCTGGGGGGCTCAGAGATGGTGCGAGTGTGAAGATCAGAGTTTATATCCACACCATCCATGTAAATGTCTGGTGGGCGTCCATCCAGTACTCTCAGCCCTCCAGAGGTAGGAGACAAGATTCTCAGGCCTAGCTAGACTAGCTACACTAGCTCAATCAATGAGCTCTGGGTTTGACTGAAAGACACTGCCTCAGGAGAATAAAGCAGAAAGCAATTGAAGAAGACACTTGGCATCAACCTCTGGCCCACACATACACACACTTGTGTACACACACATACACTCATGCATGCACACACCACGCACATACACACACACACACACACACACAAAGAAAAACAAATGCAATTCTAGTTGAGATGTGTGTTCACTTGGGGTGACTAGGGAAGGAGATAATAGGAAAATTGGAATTCAATCACCTTCTGGCCTCAGTATTTAAATTAAGTGTAATGTTGTGATAATGATATTTTTGTGAATTTAACAGCCTTGCAACCTTTCTTATTTCTTATCACCAAAGTCTCAAACACTGTATTAGCCATATGCAAATGTGTTCATTCCCAACTGTTTTTTTTTTCAAGGTAGAGTCTTGCTCTGGCCCAGGCTGACCTGGAATTCACTATGTAGTCTCGGGGTAGCCTCAAACTCACAGAATCCTCCTAGCTCTGCCTCCCAAGTGCTGGGATTAAAGGCCTGGATCTTTCTTTTTAACTATTTTTATTTTTATTTGTTTACCTGAGAGAGAGAGAGAAAAAAAAGAAGCAGACAGAGAGGGAGAGAAAGAATGGGTGTGTCAGAGCCTCCAACTGCTGCAAACAAACTCCAGACGCATGTGCCACCTTGTGCATCTGGCTTATGTGGGTCCTGGGGAATCGGACCTGGGTCCTTTGGCTTTGCAGGACAAGTTCTGGGATTAAAAGCGTGTGCCACCACGCCCAGCCCATAAACATGTGCGTGGAGCATGAACATCTGCACACACATGTCCATACACATGTGCGTGGGGCATTCACATCTGTACACACACATCCATACACATGTATGTGGGGCATGCACATCTGCACACACATGTCCATACACCAGATGCATCCAAAAAAAAAAAAAAGAGGACACTAATAGAGTATCCTAGCAAGCAAATTATCAAATCTGGTACCCATAAAATTTTACTGGGCAGTTTATGAGAAATAAAGATCCTTGGATTCCACTCCTGCACATCATGATTCCCTAGACGTGCCATGAGGCACAGATGTGAGAAGTCTTAGGAAGTTTCTCAGAGTCCGTTGTGCCATAAGCCAGAATGCAATTCGTAAAGAAGGGTGCGTGGGAACAATTTCCTGCCCTGATGAGCTTCCCGAGGCTTGCCAGGGCGGTGATCACACACTGAAATGTTGAGACATCAGAAATGCATCTTCTCACAATTCAGAAGGCTATGAGCCTGAAATCAGTTTTACTAAGTCAAAAATGAAGGTGTGTGCATGGGGCCTCTCTCCCTGAAGAGGTTCTAGAGGAAACTCATTCTTGGTCTCTCCCAGTTTCTGAGAGACGTGGGTGTTCCTTCTCTTGGAGCCACTTGACTCCAATATTTGCCTGCATGGTTACGTTGCATCCTCTTCTATCTAACTGAAGCCTGCCTCTGCCTCTTTCTATTGTTTTTATTTTAGAGAGTACATGAGAGAGAGAGAGAAAGGGCTGGAGAGTTGGCTTGGCGGTTAAGGTACCTGCCTGCAAAGCCAAAGGACCTCGGTTCGATTCCTCAAAACCCACGTAAACCAGATGCACAAGGGGGAACATGCATCTGAGTTTGTTTGCAGTGGCTAGAGGCCCTGGCTCGTTCGGTCGCTCTCTCTCTCTCTTTCTCTCTCTCTCTCCATAAATATATATATATATATATATATATATATATATATGTATATATATATACATATATATATATATATATATATCTGCCTGTTTCTTGCAAATAAATGAACAAAAATAAAACTATTAAAAAAGTTTTTTTAAAAAAAGAGAGAGAGAATTGGCACACCAGGGCCTCAGCCACTGGAATCGAACTCCAGATACTTGTGCCACCTAGTGGGCATGTGCGACCTTGCACTTGCGTCACCTTTGTGCATCTGGCTTAGGTAGGATCGGGAGAGTCAAACATGGGTTCTTGGGCTTTGCAGGCAGGTGCCTTAACCTCTAAGCCATCTCTCCAGCCCAGCCTCCTTCTTATAAAGACATTTGTGGTTGGAATTGGAGCATGTTGTAGGTTGAATGTGAAAAGTGCCTCGCAGGTTCACATGTTCAAACATGTAGTCCCCAGCAGGAGATACAGTTTGGAGAGGTTGTGTAACCTTCTGGACAACTGGGTCTGATGGGCGTATATAGGGCCATGGAGGAAGGGCCTGAGGGTTATAGCCTACCCTAGTTCAATGCGAGGTCTCTGTCTCCTGGTTAGCTGCCGAGATGTGAGCAAAATGCCTCACACTCTTGCTGCCAGGGACAAAATGCCACTCCCCACACCATGAACACTGCCAGGCCTCCTGCACCATGATACTGTGAGCTAAAGTAAGACTCCCCAACGCCCTTGCTTTTGCCAGGTGTTTAATCACAGCAGTGGGGAAAAGCGGCAACCAAGCCCATGCAGATGGTCCAGAACGATCCCCCCCACCCATCTCAAGGACATCCCCTGGATCACACAAAAATGCTTTTCCTGGTGAGGCCATACTTACAGGTCCCAGGAGCGGAGACCCGACAGAGCATCGCGGCCATTATTCTGTCCAGGATAGTGCCCCAGAAGCCCCTTTAGAGTTATTTGGGGATGAAGACTGAGCAGTTACTTTCTCATTGCTGGCCCAAAATGCCCCAACAGGAAGCAGTTTAAGGAAAGGAGGTGTTTAGTTCTGGCTCGCAGCTTTGAGGGGAGGTCTTCCATAGTGGAGGAAGGGCGGCAGAGACAGACAGGCAGGACAGACACAGCCTCACAGCAGAAGAGAGGAGGCAGAGAGAGAGAAGACAATCGGGGCTGGGATGAAACTCTTGAAAGCCCACACCTAGGGACTCACTTCCTCCTGCAAGGGCCTACCTCCTCCTAAAGATTCCACAGACTTACCATCAACTGGGGACTGAGTATGCACGTGCAGGAGTGTGACCTGGGGACATTACACCTCCAAACCACCACACAGTCTTGTGTCTAGGTGTCCTGTAGGGTAATGTGGGGGACGAGGACAGTACAGCTGAAGCAAACTTCCCAAAAGTCCAAGAATAAAGCACTTTAAAAAAAAAATTTCTAACACTTTGCTTGATTTTTACAAATTTCAACTACTTTTTTTTCAAAGTCTTGTGATTAATGAGGCTATAATAAGCATAGAGTTGTGGGATTGCTGACAGAGCACATTCCTAGGATCCAATAGCACTTCTGTTATGAGGTTATGTACGACTTTTGAAAATTTGACTTCTGGGGTAGAGAGATGGCTTAGCAGTTAAGGCGCTTGCCTGTGAAGCCTAAGGACCCATGGTCAACTCTCCAGGTCCCATGTAAGCCAGGCACACAAAGTGATGCAAGTGTGCAAGGTCACACATGCGCACAAGGAGGCACACACTTCTGGAATTCAACTGTGGTGGCTGGAGGCCACGGTGCGTCAATTCTCTCCCTCTCACTATCTCTACTTCTGTCTCTCTCTCTCTCTCTCTCTCTCTCTCTCGCATTAAAAAAAATGCCAGTCTGTTGGGCTTGCCACAAAACAAATAAAAATTTGACTTCTCACAAGAGTGTTGGCAAACATAAAAGTATTGTCAAGTAAGGAATCTTTATTAAATGTTTCTATGACAGAAGCATTTCTTCACCTGACCATACCAACAGACTGCAAAAAATATTTGTTTACAAATAACATATTGTGTATAAATAAATAAATTTCCAACTTAATAAATGCAATATGCCTTTTCCTTCATTTTTACATTTTAGGCAATCAGGAAGTTTAGACTTCATGGCTCACTCACAATATCCTTATCCTTTCTGGAATGGGTTTGTTTGGGAGTTTGGGGGATTTTACAGAGGGTTGTTTGTTTTGCATGTGTATGTGGAGTGTATGGGGAGTGTGTGTGTGTGTGTGTGTGTGTGTGTCTGTGTGTGTGGCAGGCGAGCATAGGGAACAGTTTAGCTACCCAGGACACTGCTTGCCTTGGGCATTAAACATACCCTTCTCCTAAACCATGCACCTAGCAACCTGTTGGGAACCTGGGACACCCTAGGTGTGGGGACACCCCCACACCTGCACTAAGCCACACGTACACCCCACTCCCAACTGTCAACAGGTTTCTCCTTCCCTCAGCGACCATTATCCATGTCAGTTCCTATCAATAATGTTCCCAGATAGATCCAGGATACAAACAGCAGGGGCCACCTAGCCTAGACTGGTTTTGCAAAACTGTGTCCTCTAAGTGAACTTTTAGGAGAAACCCTTTATATGCCATCTTATGCCTACATATAGTTGGGCATACATATGATTAACATCAGCTGTGTCATGGGAAGGAACACACAGTAAAGAAAACTGTTATGTAACCCAAATCTGTCAGTCAAACCAGAGTACCATCCAAAATGTAGCCCTAGCAACCAATCCATTGTCCCCTAAAAATCCTATAAAGAGAAGTCCCAAATCACCTCCTGGTGCCCTTGAGTACTCACCACGTTAGTGGCCCATGGCCCCATTGGCAATACGTTCAAGCCTTTACTATCATTTTGCTTTTAGTAAAGTGTCTTCCCGTTTCATTACTTGTGTGTGCCTTTCTTCGGTTTTTTGAGAAAAAAGGCCAAGAACCTGGAAACACAGAGAGAGAGACAGAGCGAGAGAGAGAGAGACCAACCACTGGTCATGTGTGTGTTTGTATGTATGAGGGAACATGTGTGTGCTACTGCATGTGTACATGTGTGTGCATACATTTGGAAGCCACAGGCTAACACCAGGTTATGCCTCAATCATCTGCATTTTATTCGTTGAGACAGGGTGTCTTACTGAACCTAAGCTCACTGATTCAGCTAAGCTAGCCAGCCAATGAGTCCCCCGGAATCCTCTTCCCCAGAGCCAGTATTATAGACACAGGTCACCAAGAATAGCATTTGGCTGTCTTAAGACACTTAAGTTGTTTGGGAAGAGAAATAAGCTAGAAACCATACAGAACATAAAGCAAAATTCAGACAATGGCCTAATAAATGTGTACAAACTATGATCCAAAGAAAAGAGTAAAGACTGTTGCTTTTCTTTCAAAAGCACCCTCTTCCTATCACATGGGGCTGGTATCTATTCTAATACTTTCTAGAATTTCTGAACTATGAGATTGAAGACATTTCCTAGTGACTATTGTCCTTTCCTCAAATGTTCATTTTTAGATCTCATTCCAAAATTTTTTTTAAAAAATTATAGCTCCATTTCCTCTTACTATTCCCTACTTCAAAACCTAAATAGCCATCCTTCTACAATAATTCATAGCTTGGTTCTCAGCTGTCTAATTTTCATATAGAGATTATTTTATTTCATCACAAATAGTTTTCAGAAAGGCAACATTTTTTAAAAAAAAACTTTAAAACTATCTAATTTAATTTCTACCCCAACTATGACCACACTCACTTTGTCCCTGTCTCTTCAATATTCAGGTTTCTACAGCCAGACTTCAGAGTGTCATTCACTTGGTGAACTTCCTATAGTAGTACTAGGAGGAGTAGTGGTTCCAGACTGTGACCAGAGCTGATCTACCAATCACTGAAAATCACCTGAGCAGCAGAGAAAAAGCTGAGGGCACAAACCTCTTCATCTAAGACATCTAACTTGCCAAAATCTAAGTACTAGGATTTCACCTTAGACATATTAAGTGCAATTTCTGGAAAAATAACTTGGGTACTTTTACTTTTCACAAACATCTCAAGTGATGTGATAGGAATGCGATTAGAAAGGCATACTCTTGAGTCAGGCGTGGTGGCACACGCCTTTAATCCCAGCACTCGGGAGGCAGAAGTAAGAGGATCACCATGAGTTCGAGGCCACCCTGAGACTACATAGTGAATTCCAGGTCAGCCTGAGCTAGAGTGAGACCCTACCTCAAAAAAAAAAAAAAAGAAAGAAAGAAAGAAAGGCACACTCTTGGTGATACAAACTCCTTGAATTCTGTTCTGCTTCTATCCACCCAGGTTGGACAATCTGATGGTACTCTAGTGTGGAGACCAACCTCAGTCATGTAGATATATCCTCACTATATCCTTATATGATAACTACAGTCATGTAGATGTATCCTCACCGCATCCTTAGATGATGACTCCAGTCACGGAGACATACCTCACCACATCCTTAGATGATGGCTCCAGTCATTCAGACATATCGTCACTGCATCTTTAGATGATGACTTCAGTCATGCAGAGATATCCTCACTGTATCCTTAGATACTGACTTAATTTTGTACCCATAAGTCCCCATCCAATTTTAGCCTCCTTCCTTTCAGTCACCATAATTTCACCATTTTTGGAGAAAAAACACTCTTCTTCCTCATTAGTGTATTATCCCCCCCACTCCATTGTTTAGAGAATTCTTCATAATGTCCTTATTTCAGTCCAGACATCCATCTCTGGAAAGGCCGAGAAGGTTGTCTGGCAAAGAAAAATCAAATTTCCAATGGACATATTATTTGAAATTTTTTGGCAAGTGGAACAAGCAAAACTAGCAATTTACCTGTTGTAAGCATAATTTGGACCACAAAACTCGCCAGCAGGACCTAATTTCCTCTTGGTTCACATAACAGAAGAAGGCTGTTCTTAGGGGAAGGAAAATTTGGTCTTAGTTGTATGACACCAGGAACCTCACTCTTACCATCCGTAGAATTGATGTAACCAGAGCAAGACAAGTTAATCTTGTTCCGCTTAACTGAGAATAAACATTTTCAAGAAAAGACTTTAACTCATCGCCAGGCAACAACTGCACAAAACGCCGCTGGCAGAAGCGGCTCCCATGCAGTGTCTTTCTTGGCACCTCGGAGCTATGCACTGGAAAGAAACCCCTGTCGTAACTGGGACAGAGAACACATTTGAGTTAACACGAAGTAAAACTCCTACGTTCAAGCTGTCTTGGTAAAGTGCTTCGCTGCAGAACGCTGTTGGCCAATCTACATGGCATTTTGGATTTGAAGTTATATGGCATTTGGGGAAGATTACTATAATTAGAAAAATGGCCTAATTACTTTTCTGGCAACAGCGAAGAAAGAGAACAGACTTTTCGGCTTACAGAGACAAGTCCTTGAAAAAGCCTCGGAAGGTTTTGGGATCCTGCTTGACAGGAAAGAACATCTCATCTGAACCCTCTTGGATGCGCTGGGAAGCCAAGTTAGAAAGCCAAAACCACAAGAGAGGGAGAAGGGGAAGAAAAGAAAAGCGGGGGAAAACAAAAATAGAGGGAAAAAAATTCCTTCCGATGGGGAGGTGACAGGAATGGTCCTCCCCTTCATTAATTACACAGTGTCATCAGCTGTCCTGGTCCCCCTAGGAAGCACATACAGAAAGCAGCCATTAGCCTTGGAGCAGGCTTGGTCACTCACATTGTCTCACAGTAAATAATAATTGGAACCTCAGCCCCTGAAAGGAACTCCTGTCTTGTTATTTTAGGTCCTCCGTTCCCCACTTCCTGTGTCGATGGAGGGGGTCACTGCTGCCTCCAAGCCCCATCCTCCAAACCTGGGGCTCACAGGACATGGCCTTTTACCCAGAAGGGGAGAGCAATCAGCCAGGGCTCTGTTAGAGAAAAATGACCCGAGCTTGCTGTGTTTAGAGTCTATTTCCTGAGTACGGCGATCGGAACACCTGCTCTAGATCAACTGCATCCTCCAAAAAAAAAAAAGAAAAGAAAATTGAAACTGTTGTGAGTTGTTAAAGGCTAAAGGGGTAAAACCAGGATAACCGAAGCAACATCAAAATGTGCATGAGGAGGGGAGAGGGGTGGGAGGCGGCTGGGGAGAAAGAAGTAGAAAGCTGTTACATGATTGCTGCTTTCAAGTCGTGACTGGCTCATGAAAATGCCCGCTTGGTGAATGTGGGTCTCCTTATAGCGTTCCTGCCACTAGTTCCCTTCCTAGGAACTGTATTTCACAGAAAGGACAAGTTAGGTCTCAGACTGCTGGAGTCATGCAGCCGTTGCAGTCCTCCACCAGTCTCGCAGCCACCATGCAACTGTTTCTTTGATCTAGAATGTTCTCAGGCTTGTTTTTAACTGAATAGCCTAAATGAAAGGTGTAAGCACATAAGAAAGATACTCACCTTCCCTCAAAAACATAAAAGGTCTGATGTTTGCATCTTTTTCCAATTTAAACCTGGCCTTAAATAATCAATAAATGATTATTTGGTGTGGGGGGGGGAATTGCTGAAGATGTAGCTTATTAGTAGAGAGCACCTACCTACCATGTAGAAAACCTTGGGTTTGATTCTCAGTACCATAGAAATTGATTAATTTATTAAGTAATTCGTTGAAAAAAATTAAAATCTGTCAAATTATCTCCTACTTTATATCAGCCAACCCTTACAACAATTTCAAAGCATGTATATGTTTTTTGTCCAACCAGATTCTTGCAGTCTTTTTTTTTTTTTTTTTCTGTCTCAGCAATAAGGATTTGGTACACTAGTCTGAGGTTTGTGTAGCACTGACTAAATCTGGTGCCCTTCCTTTGGCAACAGATAATGCCTGTGAAAGAACAGGAAATCTATAAGTATCCAAACTAGATTGATCTTTTGTAAGTTTTTTTAAAATTTTTAAAAAAATTTTTGTTTATTGTTTTCATTTATTTATTTGAGAGTGACAGACACAGAGAGAGAATGGGTGCGCCAGAGCCTCCAGCCACTGCAAACGAACTCCAGACGCGTGCGCCCCCTTGTGCATTTGGCTAACGTGGGTCCTGGGGAATCGAGCCTTGAACTGGGGTCCTTAGGCTTCACAGGCAAGCGTTTAACCACTAAGCCATCTCTCCATCCCGATATTTTGTAAGTTTTAATTATCTGAAATGTAACATTTTAATGTATTTTGAAGATATTTACTGTAGTGACCAAATGCTATTAAAAAAAAACAAACAAAAAAAGAGGCGCAAGTTCAGCATTTTCAGTGGAAGGAATATAGGCCTGTGTTAACTGAGGTATCACAAGCAGGTTAACCGAAGATGGGTTAACAGCCTGCGTCAATACTTGGGAACACAAATAGCTGTTGAATATACTGTGTTCCCTCAAAACTCATATGTCAAAACCTTAACCCAGAGGATCTCAGAAGATGACCATCTGGACGCAGAGTCTTTGAGTAAGGTAAAATGATGCTGGTTGGGTGCACCCCAGTCCAGTATGACTAGAACCCTTATAAGAAAAGGAAATCCAGGGGGCTGGAGAGATGGCTTAGTGGTTAAGGCGTTTGCCTGCAAAGCCGAAGGACCTCAGTTCCATTCCCCAGGACCCACGTAAGCCAGATGCACAAGGGGCGCATGCATCTGGAGTTCTTTTGTAGTGGCTGGAAGCCCTGGAACACCCATTCTCTCTCTTTCTCTTTCTCTCTCTTTCCCTCCCTCCTTCCCTCTCTCCCTTTCTCTCAAATAAATAAAGATAAAGTTTAAAAAAGAGAGAGAAGGAAATCCAGACACACGAAGAGAAACATTGATGCTCCCACACATGGGAAAGGCCCGTGTGGGGACACAGTGGAGAGGTCATTTGAAAGTCCACAGGTTGAAACGCAGCAGACACCAACCCTGCCAACAACAGCCTGGACTTGGCCTTTCAGCCTTTGGAGCCGTGAGAAAACACCATGTCTGTTGTTTAACTCGCCTGATCTATGGTATTTTGTTATAGCACCCCCCAGTCAGCGGATAGGCACACGTCAAGTAATGGTGGTGAATGAGAAGCAAGAAGTGAGGACCAGATGGGAGTTGACAACACGAAAGACCTAGAATAAAAGAGACAGCCAAGGGTAAAGCAGAGAGCACAGGAGGAAAGAGTCCGTCGAGTCAAGCAACTGACAAGTACCCGGCTTGACTTCCAAGAGCTGGTACGCCGGTGGGAGACGGGCTGTTTCCTCCATCCTAGGAGGCTTCTGGGGAGTATAGTGCTATTGCCCCCCCCCCCTCTTGCATTCTCTGTGGTAGGAGCCAAATTCAGTCACTTTTAGAGGCCAACAAGGAAAGCCAAGAACACCAAGGTCACTCAGGTTATGGCCCTGAGTCCTATCCAGTACTTTCTAGATTTCTCCCCACCCCTATCCAACACCTCTGTGGCTCTTTGCACATAGGTCTGGTCACATACCCCGGAACTACATCCCTCCTCCAAAAATGTATTAAAAGGGACACCTGATTTTGTTCCTTGGATCCAAGGTCTCTCTCTCTGGCTTTTGGAACCCTTCCATGCTCTTTCATGACATCAAAGCCCCCTCCCCCAATAAATGCCTCCTCAAAAAGAAACCAGTATTAGCTCTTCTCTACCGAACCTTCACAGAATCTTTCTTTTAATAATCATACACTGAGAAGGAAGGTAAGAAAGTGATCAGGCTTGGATTTCATAAGATACTGCGGAGACAAGAAAACAATCTCTTGATATTTCAAAAGATGAGAAACAAGGTTCTATTTGAGGTCAGATGAGTGATGTGTCACTGGTTATAACGGGGGTACAGGTTGACAGAAGCAGCCCAGGGAGGTAAGAGAAGGAAAACAGAGTAGAACAAGGTAAGTGAACCACCAGCTTGAATAGACTCAGAAACATACATTTGACGGAACTTACTTCGAAGTCTCTAGACTTCTGCATTGGGAAGGATGACGCTGAGAAACTTGCACTTCATTTTTTAAAACATTTTCTTGATTTATCTATTTGTATGCGGGGAGGGAGGGCGTGTACACCAGAGTCTCCCGATACTGCAAATGCATGTTGGATTCATGTCTCACTCTGCATCTCACCCAGCTGTATGTGGATACTCGAGAATTGAACCCAGGCTAGCAGGCTTGGCAAGCAAGCACCTTTAACTGCTGAGCCATCCATAACCTCACATTTCTAAACTCTTCAGTCTTCAACTGTGAAATTCATCGATCACTTTGCTCAGCCTGGGTCCTCAACACAGGTTGAAGGGAACAAGAGAAGTATTAGCAAGAAACTCAAAACCAGCCTCCTTGTCGGTCACAAGGGTTTTCAGACTGAAGAAAGATAAGAGTGGACTATTCCTAATGGTATTTCTGCATAACTATAAAGGTACCCAAACTCAGTGCGGGCCTGAAAGTGAGACATGCACTTGTATGAGACAGGCTCCCCTGACACAGTAACTCCTGCATTTGGTTGTGCGTATATTTGGGAAGTCAATTAGATCTGTCTTTATGTAGACATGAAATTATGCAGATGGCCTTTACAGAACTGAGATCTGTAAGACTGATCTATGATGGGACCCTCCATTTTCCTTCTCTTTTCCACCCTCAAAAAAAAAAAAAAAAAAAAAAACAAGCCAGGCGTGGTGGCGCACGCCTTTAATCCTGGCACTCGGGAGGCAGAGGTAGGAGGATTGCCAAGAGTTCGAGGCCACCCTGAGATTACATAGTGAATTCCAGGTCAGCCTGGGCTAGCGTGAAACCCTACCTTGAAAAAAAAAAAAAAAAAAAAGAATCCTGGTAGAATCTGCTCAAAGCTGACAATCTCTCCTAATGCAGGGGGAAGGCTCACTTCTCCATACTGCATTACTGTCAGGTCTTCAAAATTGTGATAATTATTCCTAAACTATGATACTTTGTCTAGGATGAAAAGACTCCCTACAAGGAAGCAGTCTTATCCCAGTTGATATAACTTTTCATTATTCACAGGATTAAACATTCTTCTATGAAGCACATAAAAATATTTTAGCAAAGAAGAAAACAGGAAACATTGTCACCCATGAGGGGCCTCAGGTGACTAATAACACCAGCTGCGTTATTTAGCCTCCATGATTCTGTGACAGATGAAGAATTATTCCTAAGCAGCTCTGCAGAGCAATTTCTCTGAGCAAAAGCCATACAAGGGGCTGTGGAAAGATACACAGACATGGCATGTAACCTGAAGCACTGATAATCAAGAGAGAAGATCTCTCTGTCTCTCTCTCTCTCTCATAAAAAAATAAAATAAAATAAAATAAATAAGGGCTGGAGAGATGGCTTAGTGGTCGAAGCACTTTCCTGCAAAGCCAAAGGAACCAGGTTCGATTCCCCAGGACCCACGTAAGCCAGATATGCACAAGGGGGCACACACGTCTGGAGTTTGTTTGCAGTGACTGAAGGCCCTGGCATGCCCATTCTCTCGCTCTCTCTCTCCCCACCCCAATAAATAAATATAAATAAATATTAAAAAATAAAATAAAATAAAGAAAATCCATTTGGGCATGAAGAGATGGCTAAGCAGTTAAGATGCTTGCCTGCAAAGCTTAAGGACCCAGATTCAACTCCCCAGGACCCACATAAGCCAGACACACAAGGTGGCACACACGTCTGGGAGTTTGATTGCAGTGACCAATTCTCTCCTCTCTCTCTCTCTCTATCACTCTCTCTCATAAAAAATAAAATAAAGAAAGAAGACATACATAAAAATATTGCAAGTGCCAGCCAGGTAATGACTAGCACAGATAGGTGCGTAGGGAGTTAAAGAGACCATAGATAGATTCTAAATGGGAGTGAAGAGACCCTGTCCTTAGGAATCCATAGCCAAGTTTGACACTCCTTCTCCATAGGGCAAAACTCAACTCCCCACGGGAGGGCCTATGTTCCCCCTTTTGCAGTCTGAGGTTTATAACAAGCTGATCCAGACTGAAAACCCTTCAGTGCAGAGGGAAAAACGTGTCATGTTAACTTATCCTGATACCTAATTCTCCCGACATCTAAACCTCAGGAAGGCGTACATACCCGGGTTTATTACAAAGAAAGCCTCAGTGACTCACGAGAAGCTTCGCTCCACTTAGTTTTGAGAGTCAGTTGTAGCAGAAATGTCACAGGATAAATATTAAGAGATTGCTTCAGGGCAACCCGCCTTGGGAATCTGAACCTGCCACTCTCGATCTGTCGGATGTTACCCTCTGATATTCCAAAGCAGACGTGGACTATTTCCTTTGTACCACGTATGGACTGCGCTGCCACGACTCCGTGAGCATCACAGGACACCTGACCTGCGTGTGAGCGTGCGTGTGTGTGTGTGTGTGTTGTGTGTTGGTGTGGGGGGGTGTATGCGTGTGTGTGATGACATAAGACTTGACTCTGAGCGGGGAAAACAATCAGCTTTAATAATTTTAAGGAGAAGTAACAAGCCTAACAAACCACACAGTCCCTCTTTCTGCCTTAGAAATATACTACTATTAAATTGCATAGGGATTCGGAGGCCAGCTCTTGAAACTAAATACATATTTGGAATTGTTTTTGTGAGTATCCATGGCTACTCCCAGGGCAGCCTAGTCCTCTCTGGACTTTATTTTCACACACACGCACACACACACACACACACACACACACACACACACGCAGGAGAACAGGCATACCACCCACAGACTTCCAAGTTTATACTGGCTTCCTATTCTATGATGAACCTTTATTAAATTGCCCTCCCTGTTGTTTTGAATTCCACCACCTCCCTCCCAACTTCCTTCATTTCCCTGAAATGCCTCCACCTCTGGCAACCCCTTCCGCTCAGTGCGCCTGCAATACCCAGCTCAGCAGCTGGGCAAGACCGGTCTCCCGTTCCCACCCGCTGAGGCGGTGCATGGACACGACCCTCCTCGCTGGCCCACCCCGCTTCTTCCGGGACATCCCCCTGCCAATTCCCCCTGCTCCCGCAGAGGCTGACACAGCTCTGTTGCAAACGCATTTACAAGATCAGGTCCACACAGTCCACGGATGCACGTGGTGAACAGCACCCAGACACCCGAAACCCTGGCACCTAACCCCGTCCAACCGCAGGGACTCTTGAGCCTGCATTTCAGTGTCGGTTTTCTTACCTTTCACATGGCCATGAGTCTCCCCAGCCCCGTTCCTTAGCCTATGCTAGTCCCCTGGCCTACAATGTCCCCCCCACCCCACTTCTTGCCAGTTGAAGCATGGTGAAGTGTGGTGACGGGTAGCTGTTGTGCTCTGTAGTGTGACCTTAAACACTGAATTAATGACTTCTGAACCATGGCTCTTTAAAAAAAAAATTGTTTTTATTTATTTATTTGAGAGATGGAAAGAGGCAGAGAGAGAGAGAGAAAAAAAGAGAGAGAGAGAGAGAATGGGTACACCAGGGCCTCCAGCCACTGCAAATGAATTCCAGATGCTTGCACTACCTTGTACATCTGGCTTACATGGGTCCTGGGGAACCGAACCGAGGTCCTTTGGCTTTGCAGGCAAGCGCCTTAACTGCCAAGCTATCTCTCCAGCCCCCATGGCTCTTTTTTTTTTTTTAAATTAAAGTGCATAGAGATTTTATAGGATTAAGAGAAAGGAGAGAGTGTGACAAGCTCTTGCCCTTGAGAAGGCAGGTAGGTGTAAAGCCCCAAACCATGGCTCTTAAATGAAACACAAGGTTAGAGTACGCAGAGCATCTGGCCACAACATTTTGAGGGCTTATGCTCAAAAACACCTCATTTGACTTACGCTGCTGGTTCACTGGCATTGAACGCTTACCAATGACACCAGAGCCTACGCCCAATCCAAGCTTACCTAACGCAGGTTTCCTCCATCAAGCATTTGATGGCCTTCTCCTGCTTAGAAACACTAGCCAACACCTCACCACCGTGGGTGGGGATGTTTTGAAGCAGCAAAATGGGTCTGGGGGAGATGGCTCAGTGAGGAAGCGCCTGGCTCCAGCAGGAGGACGTGAGGTGTAGCCCCAGTATCCACGTAAAAATGCTTCGTGTGGTGGCGCCTGTTATCCCGGAGCCGGGGAGGTGGAGAGCAGGGTTTCTGATGCTCACTGGCCAGCTAGTCGAGCCTGGAGGTCATCTCCAGGCTAGTGAGAGGGACTGTCTCAAAGGAGGTGGGCAGCACTCCTAAGGGTGACACCCTGGGTGTCCTCTGGCCTGTGCATGTGAACATCCATGTGCACATATGCACATACTTGAGCACATCAAAATAAATAGCAGCAGCCGGGTGTGGTGGCGCACGCCTTTAATCCCAGCACATGGGAGGCAGAGGTAGGAGGATCATCTCATGAGTTCAAGGCCATCCTGAGACCTCATAGTGAATTCTAGGTCAGCCTGGGCTAGAGTGAGACCCTACCTCGGAAAACAAAACAAAACAAAAAATAAATAAATAAATAACAGCAAAACCACCAACCAAAAAATAAGAAAATACTGAAAGTCTGTCCATGAGCAGACTTTGCAGTTTACAGTAGGAGAGTGAAGCAAGGCCTGGTTGCCTGTTTGACCTTGGAGGGAATGTGCTCTCAAGGTGAGTGACAATTTCCACCATCCTGCATGCACCCACAAATGACTGCAAATGAACTGTAAAGCAATGGTTTTAGTGTAACAAGTAAATTCTAACAGGTAGGTGAGTTCTCAAATAGTTTTTAATTATTCCTGAATTCTCAAACAGGGAGGATTGAACATATTTCCCGTTCAGTAAAGAAACCACAGAGCAATGGTCTAAGACAATGCAAGCGGGAAAGTAGGTATGAGACCTCTTTACCACCCACTTGAAAACAAGCCAGGGTTTCTTCTCGCCGAGCCTCGGTCTCCTGCTTTGAATGGTCAGTAACAACGTGAAATTCAAACGAGAGACGACACTCCTAAAGTCCACTGTTTGACTGATTGAAGCTTGGCCCGAATGGGAAACAAAATGAAAAGTCCTACGTCTTCAACGAACACTTCCCAACTAGCCTACCACTCCCAAGAACGCGGGGCGTCCATTTAAAGTTTCAAATCTTTGTTAATGGTCTCTGCCACGTGCCACGCAACATTTGAAGTAACTGGCGAGCTCCTTGGGGGCAAGAACGCATTTCTTTCTTTTTTTTTTTTTTTTTTTTTTTTTTTTTTGGTTTTTCGAGGTAGGGTCTCACTCTAGCTTAGGCTGACCTGGAATTCACTCTGCATTCTCAGGGTGGCCTCGAACTCACGGCGATCCTCCTACCTCTGCCTCCCGAGTGCTGGGATTAAAGGTGTGCGCCACCACGCCCGGCCCCAGGACGCATTTCTACACCTCTGTCATCTGGGGTGCTCCTCTTCCTTAGTGAAGCCATGGGTACAAAAGCCCCCACAGGTCATTCCATAGCTGCTCTCAGGAAGCTAATGGGAGGGGCAGGCAAGAGGAAGGGGATGCAGTTCACACGTCTCCCCAAGTTGACACTCAGGCAGGCAGATCAGCCAACTTCTTCAACCTGCTTGCGAAGGAGCTTATCTCTCCCGTGGATAAGCTCCCTGGCACCACATCAGTGCCACTGATGCACAAGTTCAAGTTTAGCTGACTCTCATAGCTTCTGTGCTTCTGGCCTTCAGTGGAGACCAACCATCCGGGGACCCACTCACCCAGGCCAAGCAGGCTCACAGGGCCCCTCACGTGTGGCAGGGTGGGGTTCTGCAGCTCATCAAGCGTAATGCAGGTTTAAACGACCCACACATCCTGATACTCTCTCCTTTCCTTTAGAGCCCAAACATCCTCATATTCTCTGTGGGTTTTTTTTTTTCTTTTTTTTTTTTTCCTAATAGCTTCATCCCTTTCCGTTCCCATTCATGGAAGCCACAGGTCACATAATTCTTTGACAGAAATAAAGAGGGAGAGGAGAAGTAATACGCAAAGGAAAGCTGTCTGTCTGCTGTTCCAACAGAAACCGGGGTCGCACGGGTAACTTGTGACGTACTCTTGGGTGTTGATCTATTCTTATATTTTCCTAGTGACTTACTCAAGGGGCCCTGCTTTGTTTCACTTGCAAAGTGTTTTAACCTTGCCGCGGGTAAACAGAGTGTCACCAGATTTCCCGTCTTTCCTGGGTCATTTTTTTTTTCTTACCCTGGTTATATAAATGTTTGTCTAAATCCTGCTTCTTCCTTTGCAGTACTCAAAAGAAAAAAAAAATTATGCTTCTAATCTGTACAGGTCAATGTGATAATTATCAAATGACATGGAGAGGAAAGAGACTGCATATACGGGGGACAAATATGTAGCTTGTGGTCTTTATGCAATATAGCATTTTTATAACGTTTGGAGGTTATATCGCCAGGCTTCCTTCTCCCTCAACATGTTATCCACATTGGGCAATGACAGGTCCACATGGGCTCAGGGCAGAGACCCGCCTCCGAGTGGAAGAACGGGGGGGTGGGGGTCGGGGAGGGGGCGGGCAGGTACACCACTTCATCAGCAAGCCCGCTCCAGCTCCAGACTTGTACGCTCGGGGGAGCAGTCAAGGCTCTCTGGAAAGCGCCCCATTTCCCACCCTCTGCACCATGTTGTATTTGGCAAATGGCGTTTGTTGGATAGGGAGCAACATGTTAAGCTCTGGCTACGACATCGTTTGAGATAAGCTTAACTAAATTCAAGAAGGAACGGTCCATGCCAACTGTCCTCACACTCTAACAATTTCTCGTGTGCCCAGAGAAGGGGTAAAACTCAAAGAACGCTTGAGTGTTTCAGCAGTCACTTGACAACAAACCATACCAATCAGCCCCAGACAATCTTGAAGGGATACTACAAATATAAACAATCCTCGGATATTTTCCAGAGGGAAATACTTGGGCTAAAATATTAATAATTAAACTAAAAATTTGCTTCTCTTTTTCTCATATTTTAATTCATTTATTTGCAAGTGGAGAGACAGAGAAAAAGAGAGGAAGAATGGGTATGCCAGGACCTTTGGACATTGCATCCACCACTTTGTGCATCTGGCTTTATGGGGGGACGGGAGGAATCAAACTGAGGCCCTCAGGCTTTGCAAATAAACACCTTTAACTGCTGATCCATCTCTCTAGCTCCTATTATGTTTTTGTTTTTGTAGTTTATTTTGTTTTTTTTTTGGTTCTTTTTGAGGCAAACCCAACAGACTGGCCTTATTATTATTATGATGATGATGATGATTATGATTATTATTATTAACAACTTCCATAATTGTAAACAATATCCCATGGTAATTCTCTCCCTCCCCCCACTTTCCCCTTTGAAACTCCATTCTCCATCATATTCCCTTCCCCTCTCAATAAGTCTCTCTTTTATTTTGATGTCTCTTATGCAAGAGAGAGAGAGAGAATTGGCACACCAAGGCCTCCAGCCACTGCAATCGAACTCCAGATGTGTGTGCCACTTTGTGCACATATGAGACCTTGTGCACTTGGGTCACTTTGTGTTTCTGACTTATGTGGGACCTGAAGAGTCAAACACGAGTCCTTAGGTTTCACAGGCAAGCACCTTAACCACTAAGCCATCTCTATAGCCCCCTATTAAGTTGTTTAATTTCCCTATTCAACCCCCAAACAAGCAGGGAAACAGACCACTGTCTGCCATAATCCAGTGTTACTGAAATAATCACAGGCATTAAATTTTCTGCTTCTTCATGAGGACTCCTTATACTTGTTTGAACATTATCACTTCAGCATTTCTGTTTAATGTGTTTAATGGCAGAGACAAAAATTTCTATCCCCTAAAATCCAGCAGCCTCTAGGATTTCCTCCACGAAGCCCAGCACACCTGTTGTTAAGGGGAAATATTTCTAGCTGTAAGGAGATGGCTCATTCCCAAGCAGCCAGCCTACACTTTCCGCTTTATCTGCAGTGGTAAACTAAGATCTGGCATGTGGTTAAAAGAGAAAAGAAAAAAAAAACCTACAGGAACTTTCCAGGAGGAAAGCAACCAGATTTCACATGACTACAGATTACCTTGAAGGCAGAGCCAAATGGAACGAGAGTGGCATAAACCAGCCTCCATAAGTCACACTGTCCTGTCTTATTTGAGCAGTGGCAGCATTAGTTTTGTGGCAAGGAAACTCCTAGACGTAGGTACATATACAGTCAAAAAAAAAAAAAGTAGGTGTCTGCCTGCCTAGCCTGACACGAGCCACCTCTATCACATTGGCCATGGCCCAAGAGACACTGCAGAGGAAGTGTTCATTTAAACACCAAGCCTGCTCTCACTGCCAGCCTGACAACCAGCTCTGGGGAGATGTCCATAGACACTGAGGATCCTCAGAACTCATCAAGCCAGAAATCCAGAGGTTGCAGAGAGCCCAACACTAAAAAGGAAACCTGCAAAACGTCTGCCATTGCTCAGGGAACATTACAGAAGTGGGGGACGGAAAGGTTGTGAGGTGCACAGGGTGGGGAGACATATCCTGAGACACTGTCCCCCCACACTGAGGCTGATGGGTGCATTCAAGGCCCCACAGTGGATACCAATAACCCCACTGAGGAGGGCCCTCGGCGGAATGGGGACAGGGCGGACTTGGGAACATAAGAGTATAACACAGTGGGAACGTGACTGATATGCAAGGTGTTCATACAGTAATGTTCACAATTAATAACAATGATCACAATAATAATGAACACAAGAAAAGCATCCTGTGAATAATCAACCAGGAGGGAATTCTCCTACCACTTAGAAGTAGGAGATCTTGAGTATACCCTTAAGATGTCCTAAGCTATAGTTTTTCTCATGTAGAAAAGGGGAGTCACAGGGCTAGAGGGATGGCTTAGCCATTAAGGAGCTTGCTTGTGGAGCCAAAGGACCCAGGTTCAGTTCCCCAGGACCCACGTAAGCCAGATGCACAAGGTGGTACGTGTATCTGGAGTTCCTTTGCAAAGGCTGGAGGCCTTGGCATTCCCATTTTCTCTCTTTCTCTCTCTCTCTCTCTCCATCCCTCCCTCTATCTCCTTCAAATAAATAAATAAAATTTTTTAAAGGGGACAGTTATAATCTCCAGCCCATAAAGTGGCTATAAAAACTATCAACCCTAATGAGAAACACTGAGGCATGAGTTCACTGAGAAACAGAGCTGATCTGGGGATAGCCGGAGTTGCAATTTGGGAGGCACAACTTCCAGTCAGGCTGAAAAGTCTTATAAATTTCAAACGAGTTTTATTTTTTTAATTAATTTATTATTTTTATTTTTCCTTTTATTTATTTATTTTTTTATTAATTAGTTTTGTACTCAGTGAATACAGTCAAGTTGGTACCATTGTTAGGCTCGTCCATGTCCTACCCCCTCCCCCTGGCCCCTCCTTGGTGAGGCACATGGGTCATGCATTGTGGAGTTAGCCCACAATTATGGGTAGGAGGAAATGTCTCTGCGTATCATGACCCAACGTGTGGCTCTGACATTCTTTCCGCCCCCTCTTCCGCAAAATTTCCCTGAGCCATGTTGGGTTAAAACAAGTTTTAGAGGCAAGAACTACAAGTGGGAAGGCTGATTACGTTAGCTGTTGATCAAGAATTTAGACTTCTCAAGCAGAGTAGCAAAATGTCCTGGGGTAAGGACTGAAGGAGATGGCTCAGCAGTTAAGACACTTGCCTGCAAAGCCTAAGGACCCAAGTTTGACTCCCCAGTACCCACATAAAGCCAGATGCACAAGGTGGCACATGCGTATGGAGTTTATTTGCAGTGACTAGAGGCCCTGATGTGCCCATTCCCTCCCTTCATTTCTTCCTCCCTCCCTCCCTCTCTCTCTCTCAAGTAAATATTTTTTTAAATGACCTGGGTAACTTAAAGAATGTGCAGAAAGCAGCACTCCAAAAGGGAAGGGTGAAAAGAAAAAAGCAGAAATTCTTGGGGAAGGGAGGAGACTTAGGGACAAGATAACCCTGCTAGCTATGGATGGGATTAGAATGCCCTGCTTTGAGGAAAATTATAGCTTTTAACAAATAAAATACAGGATGTAGCAAGTAGTATCAGGTCAAAAGTTGATGTGGAGGTATTGTGACTGAAGCCTGGCCTGTGTTCTCTCACCCTAATATCTTGGGTGCTCCAGTCTAGCTTGGTCTGTTTGATTTCATTTTTTTGGCAGTACCAAATAAAATCATATTGTAAAGGCTTTTGTCATAAATTCATCATCCAAACCAGGATAGTTTTGAGAGTATAAAGAATACTATTAAAATAACATCGGGGGGGGGGCTGGAGGGATGGCTCAGTGATAAAGGCACTTGCCTGCAAAACCAAAGGACCCAGGTTCCATTCCCCAGGACCCACCTTAGCCAGATGCACAAGGGGGCGCACATGTTTGCAGTTCATTGGTAGTGGCTGGAGGCCCTGGCGTGCCCATTTTCTCTCTCTCTCTCTCCCCCCCCTTTCTCTGTCAAATAAATAAATAATTAATTAATTAAAAAATTTTCAGCAGGGGTTTAGGGGATGGCTCAGTTGGCAAAGCGCTTGACACACAAGCATAGAGATCTGAGTTTGGGTCCTCAGTACCCACATGAGTCAGGCAGATTTGCAGCCTGCTTCAATGGCCAGTACGTGGGAGGCAGAGACATCGGATTCCCTGGGCTAGCTGGTTAGCTAGACTAGCTGAATCAGGGAGCTCTGGATTCACACGAGAGACCCTGCCTTGGTGAACAATGTGGACAGCAATAGAGGAAGACACCTTACTTCAACCTCTGGCCTCCATATGCACACACCTGCATACATGTGTGTGCACAACTGCACACAAACAGCTTACACATATGCACAACACACACACACACACACACACACACATCAGGACAAGTGCCACAGGCCTGGAGTTTCAGTCTCCCTGTTTGCCACAGTATCCAACACACAGATAAAGCTCAAAATATTTCACCTCTTTTCTTGGATTTTTGGTCATGCCTCTAGTTTCCCAGGCAGTGAAGAGGGGTAAAATCGTATAACCAAGGGAAGCAACTCCATGAACAAAGGAACAGTTCCGTGTAAAATGCCATGAAAACGTCTACCTCACTCATACAGCCACATAATTATAAGATCTGACGGCTGTCAGGAAATGAAATATCATTAAATACAAACACGTTAGCCGGGCGCAGTGGCGCACACCTTTAAACCCAGAACTCAGGAGGCAGAGGTGGGAGGATCACCATGAATTCGGGGCCACCCTGAGACAACATAGTGAATTCCAGGTCAGCCTGAGCTAGAGTGAGATCCTACCTCGAAAAACCAAAAAAAAAAAAAAAAAAAAAAAAAAAAAAAAACACCATACAAACACATTATTTTATAGGTGAAAGAAATGATTCAGCAGGTGGTTAAGTCACAGGACTATAATGACGGTTAATATTCATCGCCAAGTTCACTCGATTTGGAATCACCTGGGAGACACACATCTAGGAATATCTTGGGGGGAGTTTCCAAGATTGTTTAACTGACCCACCTGGACGTGGGTGACATTATCCCGTGGGCTGGGATCCAGACTGAAGAAAACATCATCGCTCTTCTATTCCTCTCTCTTTCCTTCTCTCTCTCTCTCTCTCTCTCTCTCTCCTTCCTGGCTACAGATGCAATGTGTCCAGCCATCTCATGTCCACAGTGTCACAGCCTTCCCAACCATGATGGGCTGAGTCCCCTCCTATACAGTGCACCAGAACAAACCCTTCCTCCCTTCAGCGGCTGTTTGTCAGGTATTTTGTCGCAGCAATGAGCAAAGTTACTAACGCAGGTGTTTAGCTACCAAGGCAGGACCAACACCTGAGGAGTCTTCTGAGTGCTCACCCAGAACTTTTAACACGCAGCCTCCCTCACCCCTAAGAAATATTTTCTGACACATCAGAGCTGTTTCAGGGATGACAGAAAAATCCATCTGCTCTCACAGCTCATGCATTGCCACAGACGAGAACAACTAGTCTCCCTTACCGAAGAGGACAGGAGCCTGACTCTGCTGTGGCCATTTGTTGCTGTTAGCAAGAGACAGAGCCTGTTGTGAAGGAACGTGAATTATAACATGAGCCCAAGGAGGACTGAGGCAAAGGGACCATGACTCTGAGGTCATCGTGGACGATATGGTAAGGTAGCAAGAAAAGGGAAAGAGGGGGGAAAGGAAAAAAAAAAAAGGAAAGGAAATTTGTCACTTACATATTTGTGTTTGGAAATACTCAAATACATAATTTACAGAGCAAATAATTTAAGAAGGATTTCGGGAATAATGTGCAGTAAAGCTGCCTCTTCCAGCTCACAAAATAATCATGATTTTTAATTTTTTTTTTTTTTTTTGCACAACATGAATGAATGAGCACATATTCCCGTCCTTAACCACGATCCCCAGAAGGGAGTGAGAAAGTGTCAGGAGACTTAAATATAACTCTTCCACTAAATGTCCTCACATCACTTCAATATTCCCCTGACGTCCTCTCAGTATCCGTTCCCCACGCACAAGTCATTTTTCATAGCTCTGGAAGTAGATGGAATCCAGAACATGTCTCTGCCTGAAAAAAATAATAATAATAACTTGGCTACAGAAATATATTTTTTATCCCCTGTGTGTCTGTATCGTTGAGATCTTACTCACTAGTTTCTTCTCTAAACGACTGATGGCTTCCTCCTGGGAGAAGAGTGGGGAACTCCCGTGGTATCAGCTAGTCATCTCCATCATCACCCTAGGCCACACTAACTACTATGATGTGCGTTTGGGTCTCCCGGCTCTAGAACACCATCAGGGGTCAGGCACTAGCCCTCCTTGGTGCTCTGTGGACCTAGTAGCAGCCTGGCACACAGTAGGACTTCCCTAACTACTCCCTAATTACTCTCCCTAACACTTGATCTTAGTCAAAACGCTGGGAAGCAATTTAAATGATCCTTCACTGAATGAACTGCTTGAGATATCTGGGGAACCACATGTTAAAACAGAACAACAGAGTCGGAGAGATGGCTTAGCACAACATCTAAAGACTCAGGTTCAACTCCCCACTGCTCAGGTAAAACTATCTGGAGTTCGTTTGTTTGTTTGCAGTGGCTAGAGGTCCTGGCGCTCATTCTCATTTACTCATTTATCCTCTCTCTCCCTCTCTCTCCTTGAAAAAAAAAAAAATATATATATATATATATATATATATATATATATATATATATATATTTGGTTTTCAAAGGTAGGGTTTCACCCTAGCTCAGGCTGACCTGGAATTCAGGGTAGCCTCAAACTCACAGTGATCCTCCTACCTCTGCCTCCCGAGTGCTGGGATGAAAGGCATGCACCACCATGCCTGACTGCAAGTAAATAATTAAAAAAAAAAAAAAAAAAAAAAGAATAGTATCCAGGAATAGTTGTAGGATGAAGGGGGGTGTTCATGTGCAAACCACACCAAGTTCATTGCAAGAAAGTTTCAATAGAATGACAAGGCCCTGTTCTTCTCATATGGAAATTGCTATAGTGCTTTCCTTAAATGGTACTTAGTGGCCCGAAAAGCTAAT
Source organism: Dipus sagitta (assembly GCA_036346955.1). Lineage (NCBI taxonomy): Eukaryota > Metazoa > Chordata > Mammalia > Rodentia > Dipodidae > Dipus > Dipus sagitta. The sequence goes on along the minus strand of CM070789.1, from coordinate 3,577,357 downwards.
GTGTCTGCTTAAGTGCCTAGCCCCCAGAGAGCCACTTATGTAACCGGAAGCTCTTGAATTATTTCACTACATGAAGTCATGTTATTTTTTTTAAGTGCTACACACAAGAATTCCTTAACTTACCTAACTCAATATTTTTGACCTGAGAAAAATTATTGTTTGTAAAAAGAAACTAATGACAGAAACACCAGAGGAATAAAAACAAGATTCATGGAGAAAAAAATGTCTAAGAGGTAGCGTGAGGATGAGGATGACCCACATCAAGCCTTTTATTTTATTTTATTTTATTTTATTTTATTTTATTTTATTTTATTTTTCCAGAGGGCAAACCTTTATGCATGCATAAGACAGAATTCTCTCAAATCTGAGATGAAACAGTTTGAGGAGTACATATTCACAATGGATCTCAACTATCATTTTTCCTTCTTTGCCCATTATTTGTTTGTTTGTTTATTAGTTATGTACACAGTGTGTATACAGCCATGTTGGTACCATCGTTAGCCTCCTCCGTGTCCTCCTCCCCACCTCGTTGGGGAATGTGGGTCATGCATTGTGGGGTTAGGCATCAGTTAAGGGGAGGAGGCAATGTCTCTGTGCGTAATGTCCCAACGTGTGGCTCTAACAGGGCTCCAGCTAAAACCGTAGAGTAATTGTGGAAATGAGCAAGAGTGCTGCTTTCTCTGCAAACCTGGTACCAGCACAAGGGTGAAGGAGACAGACACAGAGAACACTCAACTCCTACCAAGCCTTTTAAATTGAACTGCTTGTAGCTTCTAGGTTGTCAGGTCTGGTAGGGATGTATGTTAATCGAGACAAATTTACCTAACTGTACAGATTTCTGGATTTCATAAACATGCATCTGATTTCAAGATGAGTCAAGTAATCACAAGATGTGAACAAAGAAAATTATGTGACACAGACATGAGAGTTGAAATGTCACCTCTTGAGTTTTCACAAGGTTACAAGGTTGTTAGACGCAGGAAGACAATTGCTGGATGTTATGCCCTGTAGCTAATTCATTTCCTACATAGTCAAACTGACTGGAAGTTCTCATTCATTCGTTAACAGCCTAATACTGATTTTGTGAAAATCCTTTGTAACAGTGTTATACAAATAAGTAACAAACTTCCCTACACTATTGAGAACATGTTTAAATCCAAAACCCGGTTTTTCAGAGTGCCAAAAGTGGTCGCAAATGAACAAAGAGATTGGAGTGTCCATCTGTGATACTGCCAATATCCTCCAGATACAAAAAAATGCACGTTTTCCATCTCTCGTTTGATTCAAACAAATCACGTCATTTGTTCCCTAAGTACATCTGTTCCAAATTGTGTCTCACAGTTTTGTGAATGCAAATATGTTCATATTGAGATATTTATACTAAATTATAAACATTTAAGCTTTGTATTGCTGTATTATTGATTCTTTCCTAAAAAGCTACCCAAGTGGGTAGGAGCCAAGATAGAAGATTAAAAGCAAGCAGCACTTCCCAGTTTCTCATTGACCTGGAATCGAGGTAGACCAGCAGTGTCTCAGAGATGTGTGTGGCTGAGGGAAGGTTCATTGTCAGACAGAAAGCCCCTTAGAGAGACACAGACTCTAATTATCTTAATAGAAGAAAAATGGTTTCAATGCTGAGCCCAGGGAGGCCCAGCAATATGATCAAAGGGATAGCTAAAAGAATGGAAAAGATTGGTCTGGAGAGTTGACTTAGCAGTAAGGCGCTTGCCTGCAAAGCCAAAGGACCCAGGTTTGATTCTCCAGGACCCACGTAAGCCAGATGCACAAGGTGGCGCGTGTGTCTGGAGTTCATTTGCAATGGCTAGAGGCCCTGGTGCACCCATTCTCTCTCTATCTGCCTCTTTATCTCTCTCTCTCTCAAATAAATAACAAAATTTAAAAAAATTAAGAGAAAGGGAAAGATGGAAAGATATAGTGGGCAGAATTGGTCCACAAACACATAGAATGGAAAGGCAGTCTAAAGTCAGCTGACAAGAAAGCTTCCACATATACATAAGTTACATGAGTGGCTCTCTGGGGGCTAGGCACTTAAGCAGACACATTAGCTTTTCAGGCCACTAAGTACCATTTAAGGAAAGCACTATAGCAATTTCCATATGAGAAGGAGAACAGGGCCTTGTCGATTTATGGAAATTTCTTGCAATGAACTTGGTGTGGTGGCACACGCCTTTTATCCCAGCACTCGGGGGGCAGAGGTAGGAGGATTGCCAAGAGTTCGAGGCGACCCTGACACTCCATAGTGAATTCCAGGTCAGCCTGGGCTAGAGTGAGACCCTACCTTAAACAACAACAACAACGAAAGCTACATCACAGGTCAATACTTGAGAAGCTCTGAGTTTCTCTATGCAAAACATGGAAAGCCGCACTGAGAAGGTCCCACAAGCTTGTTGCCTCCAGAACTCACAGAAAGCATCTGCATTGTCCCAAACAGTATCTAGCATGTGGCTCACTGTGGCCCCAGCTGAACGTCACTGAAGCAAGCTCATTGACACCTATATCCCATGAGATTCAGGTTGGAGATACAGAAGAGAGCTCGCTTCCACTTAAGACTTGCAGGTTGGAAGAGGCCCAACTTTCATCGAGAAGCCTGGTGGGTTAGCCCCCATTCTTGCTTCCTAATCAATGCCTTCCCACCAATATGGAATCACTACGAGCATGCAGGGATTTGTAAAACCTCTTTCGTGCAAGGTTGAACTTTCAGACACCACATAAGCATAAAGTCTGAGATCCAGGATAAGGAAGGCATTCATTCTGGTCAGCAATAATTGATCTTTGCTGGTGATCAAAAAAAAAGATAGATACACTTGTCTGTCTACAACTTTCTTTTTTTTTTTAGAGACACAGAGAGAATTGACACACCAGGGCCTCAGCCATTGCAATTGAACTCCAGATGCTTGCGCCACCTAGTGGCCATGTGCAACTTTGCGCTTGCCTCACCTTTGTGTGTCTGGCATACATGGGACCTGGAGAGTCAAACATGGATCCTCAAGCTTTGCAGGCAAGCGCCTTAACTGCTAAGCCATCTCTCCAGCCATGATTACAACTTTTGAAAGGCCCACCTTTCATCCTGTGTTGAGACTGTGCTGGTGTTATGAAAAGGAAAAAGTCTTGCACCATGCCTATGAATAATAAGCTTGAAAGAAAGAGAGCTATCTTATCTTTCCTGAAATGTATGTATAAGCACGAGGGATGATAGGAAAACGAGTCATTTCACCTTCATCAACAGCACTCTTCAGATGAATGTGGCACTAGGCACTTGGACAGACATTATCTGGCGGCACACTGCTTCAACAGACCAGAAGTCAGGTAATTTTGTGTTTGTAAAAGGCATGAGCTAACAATAAGAACAAAAAAAGAAACAAGACTGGTGGTTCTAGTGACCACCTGCAGAGTGAAGGAAATGGGGCTGGAGAGGTGGCTCAGCTGTTAAGGTACTTGCCTACAAGATCTAACAACTGGCGTTCAAATCCCCAGTACCCACTTACAGCCAGATGCACAGTGCCACATGCATCTGGAGTTCATTTTCAAAGGCTGAAGGTCCTGACATACCCCTTATTTCTGTCTCTCTTCTCTCTAGCTCTCTCTCTGCTCAGAAATAAATAAATATTTTTTTTAAAAAAAAGTATAAGGATGGCCTGGAGAGATAGCTTAGCAGTTAAGGCATTTACCTGCAAAGCCAAAGAATCCCAGTTCAACTCTCCAGGACCCATGTAAGCCAGATGCACAAGGGGGTGCATGAATGTGGAGTTTGTTTGCAGTGGCTAGAGGCCCTGGAACGCCCATGCTCTCCTCTCTCTCTCTCTCTCTCTCTCTCTCTCTCTCTCTCTCTCTCTCCCTCTTTCTCTCTCTCAAATAAATAAGTAAAATATATTTTTAAAAAAAACTGTAGGGAAACTAAGCCAGATGGAGCCTCAGAAAGCCACAGTCATACACGGAAGACACAGGACCCACTGTGTCCCCTCTGACCAGTAGCAATAGTCTTTGACTTCCATGTAGGCTTCATGGGGTGCCTGGGACTCTGTGCTAAGCCAGTGTTCAGAGTACATCAAGCTGATCTGTCCATAGTAGACTCCAGCGCCCAAGAACTTCAGGTCCAATGAAATTGGATGCATTCATTATAGTAGTCATAGTCACACACAAAAATAATAATTAATGAATTTAAGGCCACCCTGAGAGTACATCATGAATTCCAGGTCAGCCTGGGCTAGAGTGAGACCCTACCTCAAAAATAACAAAAACTAAACAAATAAATAAATAAATGCCTTGAAATCACCCTAACCAGAAAGTGAGAGATGTCTATAGTGAAAACTTTAAAATATTAAAGAAAGAAATTGAGGGAGGCACAAGAATATGGAAAATCGCCCATGCTCATGGATCAGAAGAATTGAAAGCATGGAGAAGACCATCTTGGGAGTCAACCTAAAACAAAGGGCACAGCTGGGATGTGGTGGTGCACGCCTTTAATCCCAGCACTCAGGGGACAGAGGTAGGAGGATCACCATGAGTTCGAGGCCACCCTGAGACTACATAGTGAATGCCAGCTCAGCCAGGGCTAGAATGAGACCCTGCCTTGAAAAAAAAAATACCATTTCATTCTTCACAGAACTAGACAAAAAAAAAAGCATAAATTTTCATGTGGAAACAAATAACCAAATAACTCAGATCAAATGCTGGTGGCTTCACAATATCTGATTTGGAATTATGCTATAAATCCACAGTAAAAATTGCATCCTGTCAGCATAATAACAGACATGTAAACCCATGACATAGAGCAGAGGACACCTTAAAAAATGATTCAAGCACCTACATGCTCCAGATGCCCAAAAGAGATGCCAAAAAAAATACATATTGAAGTAAACAAGAGCTACAGAGAAAAGTGGATAGCTGCTTGTGAGAAATAGAAACTAAACCCCTATATCTTACCCTGCACAATTAAAAATCAACAACTCATGCACTGGAGAGATGGCTTAGCAGTTAAGCACTTGTCTGTGAAGCCTAAGGACCCAGGTTCGAGGTCCTATTCCCCAGGACCCATGTTAACCAGATGCACAAGGGGGCGCAAACGTCTGGAGTTCATTGGCATTGGCTGGATGCCCTGGTGTGCCCATTCTCTCTCTCTCTCTCTCTCTCTAACTGCCTCTTTCTCTCTCTGTCACTCTTAAATAAATAAATATATATTTTTTAAAAAAATCAACAACTCAAAATGGATCGAAGACATCAATGCAAAACCTAAAACTCTGAAAGAACTCCAGGAAAACAAAAAGGAAACTGCTCAGGATGAGGGCATAATCAACAATTTCCTGAACAGGACTTCCCTAGCCAGAATTGCCTAACATCAAACGAAAAAAGAACCAGTTCAGCAACAGATGGAAGAGACAGCCTATGGGAATGAGATAAAAATCCTTGCCAGTTATTCATCCACCAGAAGTTTAACATACAGAATATATACAGAATTTTAAAAGATGACAGCTAGGCACGGTGATGCACGGTGGCCATCAGCACTCAGGAAGATGAGGCGCAGAGGGTCACCAAAATTTGAGACAAACTTGAGCTACATAATAATATCCTGCCTCAAAACAAGAAAGAAACGAGAAAAACTGAAATCACCAAAGGACAAGAAAAATTGTCCTACATCTTTAGCCATCAGTGAAATGCAAATCGAGAGTACATTAAAATTCCATCTCACTCCAGTCAGAAAAACGACCATCAAGAAAACAAAAGGCAAGTGTTTCTGAAAATGCAAGGAAAATTTAAATTAGCACAGTCACTATGGAAATCAGTAACGAGGCTCCTCAGAGAACTGAAAACAGTACGGCTATGTGAGACAGATAAACTGCTACTGGGAAAGACGGCGAGGTCAGCCAGTGAGGTCAGCCTGCACTAGCGGCCCTCACACACACCCCATGTTTACCATGGCACTATTCACAGTACAACCTACAGAATCAGTTTTGGTTAGTCTTCAGTGGACGAACAGATAAGGAAAATATGATAGAGGCTGCAGAGATGGCTTAGCGGTTAAGGTGCTTGCCTGCAGAGCCTAACAACTCATGCTTGAATCTCCAGGTCCTACGTAAGCCAGACGCACAGTGATGCAAGTGCGCAATGTCACACATGTGCACAAGGGGGCGCACGCATCTGGAGTTCATTCCCAGCAGCTGAAGGCCCTGGCCCACCCATTCTCTCTCTCTCTGTGTCTCTCTCTCTGCCTTCTCTCTCTCTCTCTTGAAATAAATTTTAAAGAAAGAAAATGTTAGACTGAGATCTTGCCTCAATAGAAAGAACGGAAAAGGAAAGAAATGATGTTTTCACAGATGTAATCACATCAACATGAGGTCATACTGAATTATGGCGGTCCATCACTCGGTAAGTTCATCAAAATTCAGAAGGAATTTGAACACAGCTGCATAAAAAGTTCAGAAGATGGGACTATGAAAAAAGAGGCTGCTATTAGGTGATACGTCCCGAAGACAAGGCGTTCCATCAACCGCCAGAGGCTAGAAGACGTGAGGAAAGATGCACCCAGAAGCCTTCAGAAAACGGTCCCACTGACACTTTGATTCCGGACTCTCCAGAGTCTTAAATACCACATTCCCTGACCTGGCACACTCTCTATGTAGTACCAGGTTGGCCTTGAACTCACAGCAATCCTCCTTCCTCTGCCTCCTGAGTGCTGGGACTGGTCACTCAGTTCATGGTCATCACGTATGCCAGCCTTCAAAAACTAAGATAACAGACCCTGACTTCTGTCTTTTCAGTCTATGGCCCCTATAACAAAGTGAACACCTTGGTCTTCCCAATTAGTATATTTAAAATCACAAGCCTGGAATCTGATTGCCTGGAAACAGGATGACCTCATTGCCCATGCCTGGGAAACGTGTGCATCTGTGTGAATGGGCAAAAGGGCTCAGAGAACAGCCAGTAGACGCCTCACCTCACCAGAAACATGCAGGATCGAGGCCCAATGCCAGGGTTTGAGCATGAAATGCCTTCCACAGGCTCAGGTGTTGACTGTGTGGTCCCCAGCTGGTGGCATTACCATGGGAAGTTCTAGAAATCTTAGAAAATGAGGCCTCATTGCAAATGGTAGGTCACTGGTGGTAGATCCTTGGAAGCACTTCATCCCCCCCTCTCTCCCCTGCTTCCTATTTTCTAGCAGGTAAATAAGGTGTTCCTCTACACACTTCAGCGCCATGATGTTCTCCCCAAGTGCATAGTGACAAACAGCCAAGAACTGAACCTTCGTAAACTGGAAGCCCTGATAAATCCTTCCCCTGAGTTGTGTCAGATATTGGGTCACAGCAACACGGGTACTCAGAGACCAAAAGAAAGATGCTAGCACCAAAACAGGGCACGGAGCAAACAAACCGGTCAACCATAGCATCTGTGGTCATCTCTCGGTTCCTTATCTCGTCTCCCCCGCTCAGCTACTCTCCAAGTCTCTGCCAGCCTTCTCCAAAGGTGTCTCTCCCCATTTAGCACCCCCAGATTCTTTCATAGTTCTTTGATTTGCAGGGTGACGTACACCGTCACCTGGCTCCTGCCTCCAGTGCCCCTCCATCCTCTTCACACCAGACCAAGTGTCTTCCCGTTCTTTCTACACTCCTGACATTTCAAACGCCCATCTCCTTGCTCCTCCATGCGGAGTTCCTTGCACTTCTCCCAGCTTTGTTCATTCCTGTCCACCTCTCTCCCTCTCTCTCTCTCTCTCTCTCCCTCTCTCTCTCTCTCTCTTTCTTGGTGGGAGGGGGGGGGCATCAGTCTTTTTCCTTTTAGAGTCTTCCGCTCACTGGGTGAGGCCGACCTACATTATAGAAGGTGATTTACTTTGCTCTATCCATTGATTTCAATGTTAACCTCACGTTAAAAAAACATTAATAAATACCTTCACTGGTGACCAGTGCTTGACCAAATTTCTAGGGACCATCAGGCCAGGCCAATAGAATTGGTCATCACAAATATCAACTGGATTTTTTTTCTTTCCTAGTTCCCAAAGAAATATCATCACTGTAGTCAAATGATAGTTAATTTAGAGTCTCTCTGTTCTTCTCTCCTCTCTCTCTCTCTCTCTCTCTCCTCTCTCTCTCTCTCTCTTTCTTTCTAGATATAGATGTAGATGGTATATATAGATATATAAACAACCACCAATCCAGCTATATTTTTTCTTTGCACCATCCTTTGTAAAGAGAAGACCCACAGCCCTAATGTCTGTGAAAGCAATATCACTAGGCTCTGCCCTCTGATTGCTCTTAAAAACATGCTTTGTCTGTGACAAGAGTCAGTTCCTTAACATTGAGGTAGGTTTACTGCTAAGTCATTTGAAATAACTCTAAATGATACAAAGTGAATTTGATGCATTTTGCTCTTAACCCATACTGAACTGAGAACATCGTGATATGAGGTGCACGCCAATGTAAATTATACAAGCTAAGGACAGAATCACTGCGGTAAATTTAAAGTCACACTCAAGTCAGTACCAACAAGCAGGTGATCACTGCTCTATATTTGCATTTTTCTTAGCTACGCAGTCTTGGATACCACGAAAACAAACCTCAACATGACTTTTCTAGAAATGGGAACAGAGTAATTTGCCCTGCATGCATACTCTGGAACTATTTCAGGTCAGCATCACCGTAATGACCCAGGCTCCTACACTGCTGGGTGCCAGTGGTTTCTCACTGTGACCCGTGTGCTGCACACGTGTCCTTTTCAGGGTTTCCATCATTTCAGGTGGAAGGAGAGAATGGTAGCTCATCACTTCGCAAAGGGCACAAACTGATCTTCAATCCACGGCATTCATTCGGCAAGTGCTTCATGTCCAGACGTCCTGTGAGGTCCTCAGCATGTGCACCATAGTCTCTTCAAGCCTGTGCGGTACTGGGCACAGAGGAGCCCTCTGCAGCTTACAGATTCGCACAGGAGAAGGGCAAGAAATGCCACTCCTGAGGCGTACATGCTCTATGCGAATGTACCAGGAGATGCAGAGCCGAGGGTGGGCGATGAAGATCACACAGGGCTCCCCTGGGGAAGCCTACGTCAGCAGAGACTGGAGCTTGAGAGGCCTCGGGCATGATGCGAAAACAAGGCACGTTATTGAAAGAAAAAAAAAAATACAGCAGTGCAAAAATCTTTACCTCGGAAGAGGTGGGACATTTCTGAAGGAGTGAGAACATAGGGTGGGAACGGCTGGGTTCCACCACGCCCAGGTTTAGTGACCAGCTGAACCCCAAAAGACAGCTGAAGCCCAGAAAAGCCACGGTGACTAGAACATCTAAAAGAGATTTTTCCCCGCCATTCATTCATGAGATTTAAGTCACTCCAAGAAAATTTTAATATTTTTTTAAATTATTATTTTATTTATTTATTTGAGAGTGACAGAGAGAGAAAGAGGCAGAGAGAGAGAGAGAGAGAGAGAGAGAATGGGCGCACCAAGGCCTCCAGCCACTGCAAACGAACTCCAGACACGTGCGCCCCCTTGGGCATCTGGCTAACATGGGTCCTGGGGAATCGAGCCTGGAACCGGGGTCCTTAGGCTTCACAGGCAAGCACTTAATTGCTAAGCCATCTCTCCAGCCCTTAATATTTTAATTTATTTATTTGAGAGAGGAAAAGAGGCAGAGTGTGTGTGTGAGAGAGAGAGAGAATTGGGCACACCTGGGCCTCCAGCCACTGCAAACGAACTCCAGATGCATGCGCCACCTTGTGCATCTGGCGTACATGGGTCCTGGGGAATCGAACCAAGGTCCTTTGGCTTTGCAGGCAAACGCCTTAACCACTAAGCCATCTCTCCAGCACCCCCAAGTAAATTTTAAATAAACAAGTGTGGTAACTAGGAAGTCCCCCAGCCTGCACCACTCATCCATCCACTATGTTGGAAGAGGCCACATATCCATAGCAACCAGTTTGCTTCTGTTACTTATGTCCCCTGAATTGCCTCGGCACCAGCCTCAGCCTACAGAGTTCATTCATGTTCCCCGGTGCCTGCCTTGGCCTCAGTCACGTCTACAGTCAGTCAGTCATCCATCAGGTCCTGTGATTCTGTCTTCTAAACAGCTCTCCTGTGTCTTCCCTCTACTTCCTCCCCCAACTGACCTCTGTGGCTCACCCTCGCATCCCTCATTCAGCACGGCCCCAGTCTCCAAGCCTCCAAACCCAGGCCCCTACATCCAGTCTCCCCCTCCACATCCACTCGGGATGCTTGCTGGACCATCATTTCCCCGCCTGTGCATGTCAGAACTCTCTAGCATGGTGCCCCAAGCCTTCTTCTCCTCCAGCCTCACCACCAACACGGCTTCCAATACACTTGCAGTGCACTCTGCCCCTTTTCTCAATCTCCCTCCGTCCCATCGAACATTCCATCTTCCCTTCCGAATGATGTATTTTCCCATCTGCCCATTCTCCAGTGATTAGGTGATGTTCTGTATAACGTCTTCCAAATAATGAACTGTATCCCTCTATCATACTGTGCAGTTTATGCATTGCCATGGACACAGTACCTGTTCATCTACCTCTGTCCCTACAGCTATTGCACAGAAACTAATCACAGTAAAGTCAAGGGTCCAACGTGACGTGAGGAGATCACACTGGCACTTAGAAGAAAGACGGCTCGCTGCTGGCTAGTCCTCATAGTGCTGGAGCTGCTGGGGAACATGGGCAACAAGAGGGGAACGGAGCAGCTGATCCCAGAAGCTACAGAATCAACCAGCCAGACAGGATGCAGCCGAGGCACCCAGCCTATGTGGGTGGGTGATCCACAGCTCTCTGATTGGATAAGAGGCCCACTCACTGGGAAAGAACTCATACCATATCCACAGCTACTGAATCCTGTGGATACAATAGTCATAAGACTCCAGAGAGTAGCTCCCACTAGCCTTGGGCCAAAACCAGTGGTTACCGCCATCACAAAGTGTCCCAATTGAGATGGCCTAGCAGTTAAGGCACTTGCCTGTGGAGCCTAAGGACTCAAGTCCGATTCTCCAGGTCCCACGTAAGCCAGATGCACATGGTGGTGCATGCATCTGGAGTTCATTTGCAGTGGCTAGAGGCCCTGACACACCAACTATCTCTCTCTCTCTCTCTCTCTCTCTCTCTCTCTCTCTCTCTCTCTCCTCTCTGCTTCTAATAAATAAATCAGAAAAAAATTAAAGTTTCCCAATTAACTTTAATTCATGCAACTCAGTTGGAGGATCTGATTTTTGTTCCTGTTGTTGTTGTTGGCTTTGTTTTGTTTTTTACAAAGGGCAACAAAAACTGTGAAAAACCAAGATCCATCAATACAACAATAAAAGATAGTCGACTGCCTAGCATGAGACAAGCCACCTCTAACACATCTACCAGAGCCCAGGGAACCCCACAGCGGAAGCAGAGGTTTAAGCATGAGTGTTACTCTCACCGCTAGCCTGACAACCTGCTCCAGAGACGGTGAGAGACAGTGAGGACACTCAAAACCCATCAAGGTGGAAACTCAGAGGCTGCTGAGAGCTCAGCACTAAGGGAGACTTCAAACGTGCCCTGCAAAGCTCAGGGAACATTGCAGATGAGGGGTCAGGAGGAATATAAAAGCCACAGGGCGGGAAGGTGTCCTGTCTCCTGACACAAAGTAAGTGTCATGGCTCCACAGTGATAGCTGATGACCCCACTGTGGAGAGCGTCCTCCGTGGAATGGGGGTGGGGGAGAGGGGACAAAAGAGCGAAACTGATAACCTGATGGGAATATGACCAGTTTGCAGTATGTTCATAGGTTAAAGTCCCCAATAAAAATTAGCCCCCCCCCCCCCGCCCAAAAAAAAAAATATGTCTGGGCAGTTAGGGTTTTTCAGCTTTTGGCTACCTGAATATTGCTACACTGAACATGGGAGTGTATGTGTCTCTTGGACACCCTGAGGTCATTTCTGTTGCATATGCAATGGGGCCTTGTTCCGGACAAGGTTTTGCTTCTTAGGTCTATAACTCATTATGCAGCACAGGATGACCTCAAATCACAGTCTTCCTGTCTCAGACTCCCAAGTGGGATTCTTGGCATGCATTTTTTTTTTTTTTTGAGAACCTCTATACTGTTTTCTATCATGACTAAATGAATTTATATCTATCTCTACCAACAATGTATAAGGGTTCTGTTTTCTTTATATCCTCATCAGCACGTGCTATTGTTAGTCTTGTTTGTTATAGCCATTCTTACTAGGGAGAGAAGGCATCCATTGTAGTTAACCTCCCCCCCCCCAAGGCAAGCCCAGTAGTCTGGCCTTTTTTTATGAGAGAAAGCAAGAGCAAGAACAAAAGAGAGAAACAGAAGGAGAGAGAGAATTTGTGCGCCAGGACCTCCAGACACTGTAATCGAACTCCAGATGTGGTCCACCTTGTGCACACATCACCTTGTGTGTCTGGATTACAGGGGTCTGGGGAGGGGAACATGGGTCCTTAGGCTTCACAGGCGAGCACCTTAACCACTAAGCCATCTCTCTGGCCCTCCATTGTAGTTTTGATTTTCATGTTCTTGATAATAATGTTGAACCTTTTTTCATGCCTGATAATTTCTTTACTGGGCTGATGTCACCCCATGTGTCTATATTTGGATTTAACTTCCTGGGCTTTGAAGACTTGTCTGAAACATCCCTTGCCTGTTCCAATGTCCTAGAGTGTTTTCTTTCATTGGTTTCATTGTTTCAACTACCACATTTAAGTTTTGAACACTTTTTAAGATGATTTTTTTTTTTAAATCAGGCACGATATAGTGGTCTAGTTTCAGTATTCTCAGTATAAGCTTCCTTGTGCCATTACTGACCATCCTTTCTTCAAGGTGCGATCTCGGCACTTTTGTTGAAAATCAGTTGCCGGCAGATGTGGGGGTTGACTTCCAGATGTTCTGTTCTGTTGCAGGGGTCTGCATGTTCGCTTTTGTGACACTACCTTGCTGTCTGATTCCTAGAGCTTTGCCATTTTCAAGTCACGTTTGTGTTTTTGTTTGTTTTTTTGTTTTGTTGTTATTGTTATTGATTTTTGATTTTGGGGTTTTTTTGGGGGGGTTGGGTTTGTTGTTGTTGGTTTTGGTTTTTCGAGGTAGGGTTTCACTCTAGCCCAGGTTGACCTGGAATTCACTATGTAGTCTCAGGGTGGCCTCGAACCCATGGCAATCCTCCTACCTCTGCCTCCTGAGTGCTGGGATTAAACATGTATTATAGTGCCACCTGTTTTCTTATTTGCTTCTTTTTGTAGGTTTTCTTTGTTGGTCTGGTTGGTTGGTTGTATTCTTGTTATTGATGATATTTTGGTTTGAGTTTTTATTTTTGTATTTTTATCTCAAGTCAATAGTACTATGATTACTTGGAGGGGTTTTTTTTTTTTTTGCAGTTCAATATAACTTTTAGAATTACTTTTCTATTCCTGTGGGGGGGAGGGAAATGTCACTGGTGTTTTTATAAGGATTGCATTGAGTCTTTCAGTATAGGATTTTCCTGCTAAAGGTCATGTCTTTATTTCTGAAACGATATGTCTTATTCAAGTTAAAAACAAAAAAGAGCCAAAGGAAACTGGCTGAACCAAGAGCAGTCAGGGAGATAGAGCGGTAGCTGCTTCAAGAACTGACACATGCAGCCACTTTCCACAATATTACTGTGTCAAAAATTGGTAGCTGAAGCCGACCTACTTTCCCCCCAGAATAGGGGGAAGGAGAGAAGTGGACGCTCGCTCCCTTGGGGAAACCTTTCCCGCCAAGCCACCATGCACAATGGCAACGGCCCCACCAGATCTACCAGTGCTCCGAAATGAAAGACAAACACGAGAGACACTCAAAGTCAGTCAAGCATTCGGAGAAAGGAAGGAATGAATGAGCTAGTTCTGACCAAATTTTAAATTGTTGAAGTAAGTAGACAAATCTGGAAATGAAATATTAGAAAAAACACATCACTTACCAGGAAGGTTATATTAAGGGCATCTTCAAATGGAAAATACTTTCTCAAAATCATATCATAAAGGGATAATGCTATGTTACTAAATCCATAAAGCTGCCTCAATTAAAAAAAGGGGGGGGGTCTAAAGCCAGGCGCGATGGAGCACGCCTTTAATCCCAGTACTCGGGAGGCAGAAGTAGGAGGATCGCCATGAGTTCGAGGCCACCCTGAGACTACATAGTGAATTCCAGGTCAGCCTCGGCTAAAGTGAAACCCTACCTCATAAAAACAAACAATCCAAACAAAGATCTAACTGGGCATGGTGGTGCATGCCTTTAATCCCTCAGAAGTCAGGAAATTAAGAAGGAGGATCACCATGTGTTTGAGGCCAGCCTTGGACTACAGAGTGAGTTCCAAATCAGCCTGGGCTACAGTGAGAGCCTGCGTTGAGTAAAACAATAGAACAAAGAAATAAAGAAAGAAAGAGAGAGAGGAAGGAAGGAAGGAAGGAAGGAAGGAAGGAAGAAGAAAGGGAGAAAGAAAGAAGAAAAAGAAAGAAAAAAGGGGAATGGAAGAAAGAAGAAAGAAAGAAGGAAAGAAAGGAAGGAAAAAAGAAAGAAAGAAAGAAAGAGAGAGAGAGAGGGAGGGAGGGAGGGAGGAAGGAAGGAAGCAAGAGGAAGGAAGGAAGGAGAAAAAGGAGGGCGGGAGGGAGGGAGGAAGGAAGACAGACATCTTAGAGAAGTGACATAGATTGTCTACAGTCACATAAACCAGTAAACAGTGGAGGCAAGATTTGTGGAGTTGACATTTTTCACCACTAAACATGTAGTTTAAAAAGCGACACAAGTTGTTGATGACCTTTTCCGGGGAGAAGCGAACAATCTGTTTACCCCAGATAGGACACAGACAACAGACCCAACCTAGCTTAAGGCTGTTTGGGGTTGTTTATGGGAGTAAGAGGGTACTCACAGAAAAACATGTCACGGTGACTCAAAGGCAGATGTGTCACAGAAAAGCCCACCCTAGTGACTCATGAAAACTGCATCTCTGGAACCTCCTGAGCAACTTGCAGTGAAGTTTCACTAAGGAGAGTCACTTTCCCCATTCTAGAAGTGTTATATAAATTTGGAGAGGAGCCTCGTAACTTTCTTTCTTTAATATTTTGTTTTTATTGATTTATTTGAGAGAGAGAAGGCACACAGAAAGAGGGAGAGAATGGGCACACCAGGGCCTCCAGCCACTGAAAACGAACACCAGATGCATGTACCACCTTGTGCATCTGGCTTACATGGGTCTGGGAAATCGAACATGGGTCCTTTGGCTTCGCAGTCAAACGCCTTAACCGCTAAGCCATCCCTGCCGCCCGCGCCTAGTAACCTTCTGAGTTTCCTGAGCCTTGTAATTTTCCTTGTCTTCCTGACTCTGGTGAGCCTCCTTCCTCCCTCCTAGAGGAAATGAAGTGAAATAAAAATGTTTCTATCTGGAGTAACTACACAACAGAAGTAGACAACCAGTGATGAAGACAAGAAGAAATGCAGATTCAAAGGACCTTTCAGTAATATGGGGTCATTTCTCAGGTAAGCAACAGTTGCCTGTGTCAGAGCACATAGAGATTTTCAACAGACGCTCACTCATTTCAATAATGTAAATTAAAAAAAAAAAAACACTAGCGAAAGTTGACACTTCTTGGTAACCCCCTACATGCCAAGCTCTCGGTTTGCACTCTTCATTTTCTCCCCACAAGATGCGGGAATCACGGCTGGAGAGATGGCTTAGCGGTTAAGCGCTTGCCTGTGAAGCCTAAGGACCATGGTTCGAGGCTCGATTCCCCAGGACCCACATTAGCCAGATGCACAAGAGGGCGCACGCGTCTGGAGTTCATTTGCAGTGGCTGGAAGCCCTGGCGCACCCATTCTCTCTCTCTCTCTCTCTCTCTCTCTCTCTCTCTCTATCTATCTCTCTCTCTCTCTGCTTGCAAATAAATTAATTAATTTAAAAAAAAGAGATGCGGGAATCAGAAGTTAATCAAAGGGACCTTGGGTTGCAATGGCAGCATGTCTGGCTACAGAAAAATGACACGAGTCAAGTGGAGTGTCTTCTGCCTGTCATGCCAACACGTGAGAGACTCGAGCAGAAAGACATTGGGCTGTGGGGATAAAGCGGCCTAATAATAACACTTCTACCTAGACCAGTCACTGATCTTCCTCGCTGTACTTACCGGTGTGTTTAATATTAGTTCAGTGAGTTAATACAAAACGTCCTTGTGGGGCCAGGAAGATGACTCAGTGGATAAAGTACTTGCTGAGCAACTGAGTGGCCGAGTTCAGATCCCCAGACCACATGGCAAAAGCCAGACGCTGTGGTGGACTTCTGTCATCCCACTGTGCCTGTGGCAAGAAGCGGGGCAAAGGCAGGAGAATTTCCCAGGAAAATCGCAAAGGGAGGGGTGAATGACGATGACAGACCCTGCCTCAAAGCAGGCTGGAAGGTGGGGACTGACCCACATGATGTCCTCAGACCTCCACACATGCCTCAGGGTGGGTGTGTGTGTGTGTGTGTGCACATTCATGCACACACACACACACACACACACACACACACCAAATAAATTAATTAATTAAAAAAAAATTTTTTTTTGGTTTTGGGAGGTAGGGTCTCGCTCTAGCCCAGGCTGACCTGGAGTCTCAGGGTGGCCTCGAACTCATGGCCATCCTCCTACCTCTGCCTCCCGAGCGCGCGTCACCACACCTGGCCCAAATTAATAAAAATTCTAAATGCCCCTGACAGCATGCACGCACACTATTTGATACAAATGACTGGGCTCGCGACACGGATGCTGACGGGGACGATGGTGACAATGTTGGTCACTGTCCTCGCGCAGACGGGTCCAACCTCCTGACATTGCAACACAAGGTTGTCACCTACAAAGTTCACACTCACGGGCCTGGGGAGATGGCTCAGTGGCTAAAGGAATTTTCTTGCAAAATTCACACTCAGCAACCACACAATGGAATTGCAAAAATACCTTGTAATGTTGTACATAATATTTTAAGTAAGTCTGCAGTTTTTTTATTATTTATTTATTTATTTAATTGAGAGAGAGGAAGAGAAAGAGAGAATGGCCATGCCAGGGCCTCCAGCCACTGGAAACGAACTCCAGATGCGTGCGCCCCCTTGTGCATCTGGCCTATGTGGGTCTTGGGGAATCGAACCAGGGTCCTCAGGCTTCGCAGGCAAATGCTTTAGCCGCTGAGCCATTTCCCCAGCCCAAGTCTGCAGTCTTATGTTGGGCTGCATTCACAGCTACTCTGGCTGGATGCATCTGCCAGTGCGAGCTATCTTTGAGCACCATGAAATGACATATGGTCATAATATCTCTCTAGACATTAGGAAATTTTAATTTATCTTCAGCTAACAGAGAGGAAGGTTTGCGGTATGTTTTAGAAATTTTTCTACTAAAAACGCTTATGTGTTGACTGGAACCAACCTATTGATGCAACCTATTAGAGATCAATGAATTCATATAAATAAGCTCCCATCGCTGATGAAAACATCACTTAACTCACAATAGTGAGAGCCATGTACTAACACTTGATTACATCTTCCTTTATATTTTTGACTGCCAAAATATTTGCAATTAATCTCAGCTCTTAAGAAAAGATATACCGTGGGCTGCAGAGATGGTCTAGTGGTTAAGGCACTTGCCTGCAAGGCCTGGGGACCCATGTAATTCCCCAGTACCCATGTAAGCCAGATGCACAAAGGGATACATGCATCTGGATTTTATCTGCAGTGGCTAGAGGCCCTGCTCTGCCCACTCTCTATCTGCCTCTCTATCTCTATCTCTGTCTCAAATAAATAAAATAAAATATTTTTTAAAAAATGGAACATCCAAATTCTTTTAAAGCTTATCTTTGCTATTTAAAAAAAAAATTCCTTCCATGTTAATCTGAGAAGAAAAACACTATAGTAACCTAAGATTTCACCCATATTGAATTTAGAAGTTATTGTTGGTTGGTCTGGGTATATTATTCCCAAAGCACAATGCACTGGCCTTATGTAAATTCTAAACAAAACAGTGTATGCTTACACTGGGGATGACAATATGTTTTAAGTAATATCCTATCACAGTCTCATGCAATCATTCAACAACAACAACAAAAAAAAATTCTCCAAAATCAGAGCCATGCTGGGAACAAGATCTGACTGAATTCCAGATGGGCCCAGTGCCCCAGAGATACCCCTTTCTTTGGGTTTACACAGTTGGATGTTTTTAATTAAATGTTTGTCTCACTTTGAGTGGCACATCTCCCACATAAAAATGTTTTCTCATTTCCTATTCAGTGTGTGTCAGACACGCTTGTCTAGTTCGCCGCCCTGGACAATTAAGTTACAACATATATTCCTTCCGAAACAGGCAGAAGCCTAGATCCGCTGCTTTTCTTGCTGCTGTGACCAAATACCTAAAAAGAAGCAAGTGAAGGGAAGAAAGGATTTTCCTTAGCTCGCAGTTTGAAGACACAGAGGCGGTCATGTCATGTAGGGGAAAGGCAGGGTGCTGGGCTCATGGGGGACAGGAGCCTGAGCTCACAACCATGCACCATCAGGAAACAGAAAGCCCACTGGAGTTGGAGGGGACTTTAAAGACACACAAGGGCCTGGAGAGATGGCTTAGCGGTTGAGCGCTTGCCTGTGAAGCCTAAGGAGCCCAGTTCGAGGCTCGATTCCCCAGGACCCACATTAGCCAGGTGCACAAGGGGGCGCACGCGTCTGGAGTTCATTTGCAGTGGCTGGAGGCCCTGGCACGCCCATTCTCTCTCTCTCTGCCTCTTTCTCTGTCTGTCGCTCTCAAATAAATAAATAAAAATAAACAAAAAAAATTTAAAGACATACAAGGCCCTCCCACAAGGACCCACTTCCTACAGCGAGGCTCCACGCCCTGCAGCCTTCCAAAACAGCGCCACCAGCTGGGGACCACGCTTCAAAGCCGTGAGCCTGAAAGGGACATTTTATGTTCAAACCACAAGACAACAACAAAAAAATGCCACATTCTGGTTGCACTTCTGACTTGCAAGTAACCTGGGACACGTCATTTAATCTGCACTTTCCTCCTCTGTAAATCAAGTAAAACCATAGCGACTGAATGTGTATAAAGCTATGTGTATAAAGCTATGAGAGTATAATTCAAAATTATAATCAACATATTAGAAACATTTAGTGTGTTAACTATGACTATTATTTACAGGTAAAATATTACAAATATAAGTGTGTTGAGTTCACAGAACAGGGTCAGGGAGAAGACTGACACTAGTGACCAAGCTGATAGAGGATGATTAATTTAAAAAAAAAAAAATGAGTCGGGCGTGGTGGTGCACACCTTTAATCCCAGCACTCAGGAGGCAGAGGTAGGAGGACTGCTGTGAGTTCAAGGCCAGCCTGAGACTTCAGAATGAATTCTAGGTCGGCCTGGGCCAGAGTGAGACCCTACTTTGAAAAAGAGAGAAAGAAGAAAGAAAGAAAAGAAGGAAGGAGGGAGGGAAGGAGGGAGGGAAGGAGGGAGGGACGGAGGGAGGGAAGGAAGGAAGGAAGGAAGGAAGGAAGGAAGGAAGGAAGGAGGAAGGAAGGAAGGAAGGAAGGAAGGAAGGAAGGAAGAAGGAAGGAAGGAAGGAAGAAGGAAGGAAGGAAGGAAGGAAGGAAGGAGGAAGGAAGGAAGGAAGGAAGGAAGGAAGGAAGGAAGGAAGGAAGGTCGCATATTCAAAAGCCAAGTATAAATTATTTTCAATTATATAGACATCATGGTTCATTCACAATAATGGATAACCAGCGGTTAACTGCATCTGTGTCACCTAAACTTAACAGCAGAGTGTTGCAAGGCCAAGGATCCCACCCACAGTCAGGTCTGTTGGTCCCTAGGGCTCTGCTCAGCACTCCTAATTGACAGAGATCCTGACATGGACACCTCTGGTGCCCACAGAGTGCTGACGGGCACTTGTCTAAGAACACAGAATTCTCTTTCTGTCTCTGACCTACGCCCACTGGGGACTCTATTAAACTGGGCTTCACACTATCAAAAAAAAAAAAGGTTTCCAGCTGACAGAATCTACTGTGGACTCTGGACTCTGGTCACTTGCTGGCTTCCAGCTGCCTGCCCGGTCAAGTGATTTATTTTCTCATTTCATCCAAATTAATTCTGTCTTTCAGGCAAACATCACTGCTTTGCATCTCAGCTTTGCTCTAGTGTGTGACTTCTCCTCTCGAGCTTCGTTCTGCATCAACTGCAAGGTTCTTGCTTTTATGTTTATTAACGATTTCTGTACATATAGACACCATACTATGATCATAATCCTCTCCCACCATCCTCTCTTTTTCCCTTCCTTCCTTCACTGAATCCCTTCTTCTTTCCAACTAGTCTTGCTTCCACTATGACGTCATCCTTCTGTTCCACCTAGTCAGCAGGTCTTGTGTAGGCAGTGTCAGCCACTGTGAGGTCATGAACACCACCGCCCCCCCCCCAGAAGGCAATCTTGCAAAGCGCTGCTGTTCTGCCTTTGAATCTCACATTCTACCCAGCACGTCTTTCTCAATGGCCCCTGAGCCTTGGAGGCTGTGACAGAGATGTCTCAGTGCTGAACATTCCTCTGTCACTGCTTTTACCTTAAATTAGACATTTTTATTCGAATCATTTGGCTTTGATCTCCCCTTTCCTTCCCCTCCCCTACTCCTTCTCCTCTTTCTCTTCCTCCTTCTCTTCTTTTTCTTCTTCTCCTCCTCTTCCTCCTTCTTATCTCTCTCCCACTTACCTTTATTTCGAAAAATGATTAGGTGATTTGGTAATTCTCTTTTATTATTTTTAGATCTTTCATTCACCTGTTCTTTTAACTCCTTAAAAATTTCCATCTCGCTGGGCGTGGTGGCGCACGCCTTTAATCCCAGCACTCGGGAGCCAGAGGAAGGAGGATTGCCATGAGTTCGAGGCCACCCTGAGACTCCATAGTTAATTCCAGGTCAGCCTGGGCCAGAGTGAGACCCTACCTCGAAAAACCAAAAAATAATAATAATAATAATTCCATCTTTATTTCTTTTAGATTGTTCTTTCTGGTTGTTCAAATTCTTCGCTTCTTATTTATTTTGCACTTCAATCTTTCTTGTCTTCACCCAAAGTTTAATTCATCTTTCTATCACACCATGCATCCCTACCTATTGTCCAAGATAACACTAGGCAAAATTTTCAGCTGTGTACAGAGCCTTTCTAGTTCCAGAACCCACTTTTATTTAGCAAAAGGCCTCCTTTTATCTCTCTCTGTGTGCGTGTGTGTGTGTGTGTGCGCGCGCGCGCGCATTTGTTCGGTGAGTGTACGTATGGTATATGTTCATTCATGTGTGTATGTGTGTGTGAATTCCCATATGTCTGTGGTGTAGGAACAGATGTTTTTATTTTCATCATTCCTTGAACAATATAGCATAACGACTGTTTGCACAGCATGTCCATTGTCTCGGACATTAGAACTCGTGTAGAGAAGAGTTATAGTGGCCAAGGGAGACGTGCCAGGCTACATGAAAACACCAACCGGGTTATGGAAGAGACTTTAGCATATGTGCGTTTGCATATCCACAGAAGGTCCTGAATCCAGCTCCCCACAGATACTAAGTGACAACTATCCTTAACCTAGTCCTCTTCCCTCTGGGCAGACCTTTAGAAA
Source organism: Dipus sagitta (assembly GCA_036346955.1). NCBI lineage: Eukaryota > Metazoa > Chordata > Mammalia > Rodentia > Dipodidae > Dipus > Dipus sagitta. The sequence continues at coordinate 3,555,753 of CM070789.1, read as the reverse complement.
GACCCTCCGTGGTTTCTTCACAGTGGGTCCAAGAGAACCTCCCACAGAACTTGGCTGACCCCCAGTGGAGGGTGGCAACAGGAGGGCCATGCACTGTTCTGTCTTGACGCAACTCTGGTTTAACTAGATGACATCTCCCATAAATGGCCAAATCCTAAGTCATGTGTTTCAGCTAGCCTATCAGAAAGGTCTGGAGATACAAGAAAACAGATAAGTTTGGGCTTTTCCGTCCCTATTTCAGTTCCCCAAAGGAAAACACAAAGTTATTCTGGGCAAACCACCTGGTTAGTCATCTGGGCTTCAGCCTTACCGTTGATTATTCTAAATTTCCTGTAGTTTTCTCCCCTTGTGCTTCCAGTTAATTCTGTCTGGATCCTGTCTTCTCTGTGGACCCAGACGGCCTTTGCACAATCCCTGTGATTTTATTTCCCCATCTGACCTAGGAAATAGTAAACAAGAATGCTGATACAAGATGCGAATGGTCGGGTCACCCCTATTCCTTGTTCACCCTCATGGGTGGCCGCCCCCTTCATTCAGCTCCCTCACGAATGCAGGCTCCCAGGGTAGTTAGCCTCTGAGGCCTGCCCATCCGTGCTATCACCTGACCCATTCGAGCTTGGCCTGATCATGTGCAACTGTAGTTCCCACTGATGGGAAGAAACATGGTAAAGCCAGGATCACCGCGATCCTCGGGGACGCTCCTCCCCGTGGTTCTGAAACCCCAGGAAGGGCTCGCAAAGGAATTCAGTAGCAAAGATCCTTTTACGTACGGTTTTCTGGCCTTTTCCAACAGCAGCGATCTGCTGCAAGACCTGAATTTTAGAAGTCCTTTGGCCCATGCTCAGTGTTTAAGAGCCTCTCTTTTGACCTCCACCACAAGCAAGGCCCACGTCACAGATCGACAGCCATACCGGAGACAAGTACATGCAACTGACCAACCCGTGCCATCAGAAGGATCAGAGATAGCTAGGGAGAGGGCTTAGCAGTTAAGGCACTTGCCAGCAAAGCCAAAGGACCCAGGTTCCATTCTCCAGTACCCGTGGAAAGCCAGATGCACAAGGTGGGGCATATGTCTGGAGTTCCTTTGCAGTGGCTGGAGGCCCTGGAGTGCCCATTTTCCCTTGTGCGCTCTCTCTCTCTCTCTCTCTCTCTCTCTCTCTCTCTCTCCCTTTCTCTCTTGCTGCCTCATTCTCTCTGCCAAATAAATAAATATTTTTAAAAAAAAGAAGGAAGAGCAGGTGTGGTGGTGCACACCTTTAATCTCAGCACTGGGGAGGCAGAGGTAGGAGGATCACTGTGAGTTCGAGGCCACCCTGAAACTACAGAGTGAATTCCAGGTCATCCTGAGCTAGAGTGAGACCCTACCTCGAAAAACCAAAAAAAAAAAAAAAAAAGAAAGAAAAGAAAAGAAAAGGAAGAAGAAGGAACAAGGAGCTCTGACATTACCTTTCCAATGTTTTGTTCCATTTCATTTCAGACTCTGACAAAAAACAAATCGTTTGTCAAATACAAGGCCTGGGTTTATACTAAGAAAGCATACATGTTTGCGAGTAACTTTACTATCAAAACTCCTCAAAACAAAAACAAAAAAAAAGAGAGAGAAAGAAATTTAATTTAATTAAGGACTCCAACAAAGTTCTAGACAGGGCATTCACTAAGCTCCCCAAAATTCACCACGCTGTTGGTGCGCATGGAAGTGGGCCTGATCTTGGATCCAGAGGGTGTAAATTGGTTTGCATGATTCCAAGCTCTTACCGTTATCAACATCCCGAAGCAGGAGTCAATCTACTTCTCACTGCCAAGCCCTGAAAACAGAATTTCAAGTAATGAAAACATTCCCCTGAAGATAAGCTTAGAGACAGCAACTAACCGTCACAAAGTGAAGGAACTTGAGGATCCCATCCTGGGCGAGGGCAGATACAACGTACAAAACAAAACCAGTGTCCAACTATGTCTGTATTTAATATGAAATGTTTGCAGAGGCTCTGAGAAACGTAAGCTCGTAACTCTCGCTGTCATTCATGAAGTAGTTATCACCTCTCAGAAGAGAAAAGAATGGAAGATCTATTGTAGAGGGGAGCGTGCGCGCCCAAACAGAGTCGTCCCAGAGCTGCTTATCATGACTTCACCAGAAGATGTCTGAATGTGGCGGCAAACGCTGGGGAGACCCAAGACTCGTGAAAATGACAAGAAGAGAAAGCCCAGGGCTTGGCACTGCGTGAGGCACCTCTGTCACACCCACGGCAGACGTTGCCTCGGAAATGACACAAGCGCCGCTCTCACGTCCAGCCGGGGAAGCTTCTCTGCGGAGATGGCACTTCATGCTGGGAAGACAGAAAACAAGAGGCTGGATGGAGACAGCTCAATGCTGAAGGAGATTTCCACCACGCTTTCTAAGGCTCGGGGAAGACAGGACAGAAAGAGCCACAGGCGTGCGTTGGGGTGCTGTCCTCCACGACATGAACTGACAGGTGGGTGCAGTCATGACCCCACAGTCGCTGCCAATAACCGCCCCCAACACACACACACACACACACACACACACACACAGGCACACACGCATAAGGCCAGCAGTTTTGAGCCCATCAACGTTTTGGAGGACAGAGGAGACAAAAGAAACAAGACAACAAAACAGAAGCAGGATAACCTTGAAAGAAGAAGGTCTTGGGCTGGAGAGATGGCTTAGTGGTTAAGTGCTTGCCTGTGAAGCCAAAGGATCCCGGTTCGAGGCTCAATTCCCCAGGACCCACGTTAGCCAGATGCACAAGGGGGCGCACGCGTCTGGAGTTCTTTTGCAGTGGCTGGAGGCCCTGGCGCGCCCATTCTCTCTCTACCTGCCTCTTTCTCTCTCTCTCTTTCTCTCTCTCTCTCTCTCTCTCTCTCTCTCTCAAATAAATAAATTAATTTTAAAAAAGAAAACATCTAAATGACTCCAAATTGTAACCCTGCTAACAAGTGAAATGATCAGTGTGAGGAACAAAAGGATAATTTTCGACACTGAAAATTATTTTTATAAGTGGTTTGTAAGGGCACAAGGAAAAGACTTTTACAAGTTCAACTGAAATGCGCAGAATAAACAAATTCAATAAAGCTATATATTTAAAATATTGAAGATAAAAAATGTGAAAAGCAAGTATGTGAAAACAAGCGACAATTGACTTCTTCTGTATGGAACAAGACATTGAGAGAGGTTTTATATTTTTTTTATTATTATTTTTTTACCTCAGAATCAACAAACAAAGCCCAAGTCTGAGGACAAATGTAGTGGGTAATTAAGTAAAATATCCAGTAATAAAATGATAGAAGCCAAACTCTACCTCAGGGCTGACTAAACAGCAGCGTCACTGGATCCTCTGCTGTTACTCTACTTCAGACCAGAGAGCAGTGAGGAGAAGGGAACGAATGGAAGAAATCAAGCAATGCTGTGACGGTTTGCTCGCTTGCTTGTGGGTTGGTTGGTTCACTGGTTTGAGACAGAGTCTCACCATGTAACCCCAGCTGTCCTTCAGCTTTATTTTGTACTTCAGGCTGACCCCCAACTTCTGACAACCCTCCTGTTAGAGCCTCCCAGCGTGTTGGAAGTGCAGGCATGAGCCGCCATGCCTAACTGGTCAGCCAAGTCTTTTATCTTGCTTAGTACGCTATAAACTGGGACTGAAAACAGAGAAGATGGTGTCTTGTGTGAGCGGCTGAACAGATGTTGGCAGCTCTCATAGACAAGAAAAAAAAAAAGAGGCGTGTTTTAGCGGAGGGCATGTTAATGTGGGATATCTTTGGACACCCAAGTAGACAATGCAAGAGTGATTATATGTAGAGTCTATAGTTGGATGTAGACTACAGTTACAGGGAAACGCCTCCGAAGTCATTTGGACAACAACAAAATTCCGAGAATCTGTAACCAGCAAATGGTATGTATAACCTCAAGAATGGGTAAGTTCACCTAAAAAGCATACAAAGTAGATGACTTGCTATGATTGCATTCAAAACTATTACTCTGTGTGTCTGAGTGTGTGCTGTATACGTGTGCACATGTGTGGGAGGGGGTATATGTCAATATCAAGTGTCTGCCTCAATGGCTCTCCATCTTGTCTTGTTTTGTTTTTTATCTGTTTTTGTTTTATTGAGGCAGGGTCTCTCTGTAACCCAGGCTGACCTGGAACACGTTCTGTAGTTCCAAGCTGACCTTGAATTCACAGTGATCCTCCTACCTCTGCCTCCTGAGCACTGGGATTAAAGAGGTATGCCACCACACCCAACTTCCATCTTACTTTTCTTAAAACATTTTTTGTTCATTTTTATTTATTTATTTGAGAGTGAGAGAGCAAGAGAGAAAGAGGAAGATAGAGAGAGAGAGAATGAGTGTGCCAGGTCCTCCAGCCACTGCAAACAAACTCCAGACGCGTGCGCCCCCTTGTGCATCTAGCTAACGTGGGTCCTGGGGGATCGAGCCTAGAACAGGGGTCCTTAGACTTCACAGGCAAGCGCTTAACCGCTAAGCCATCTCCCCAGCCCCCATCTTACTTTTTTAAAGCTACTTTTAAACATATATATATTTAATTTAAAATTTCTTTTAATTTAAAAATACATTTTATATACATATATATAATATATTTATTTATTTATCTGAGAGAGAGAGAGAGACAAAGAGGCAGAGAAAGGGCAAGCGAATGTGCGTGCCATGGCCTCTAGCCACTGCAGACAAACTCCAGACACATGTGCCACCTTATTCATCTGGCGTTGCCTGGGTACTGGGGAATCAAACCTGGATCCTTTGGCTTTGCTGGCAAGCCTTAACCACTTAAGCCATCCCTCCAGCCCCCACCTTATTCTTTGAGACAAGGTCTCCCTCTGAACCTGGAGCTCACCACTTAGGCCAGACGAGCTGGTCAGCAAGCCTCAGGGATCTTCCTGCCTCCACGTGCCAAGCACCGGACTGACAGGCGCACACTGCCACACCCAGAGTCTTCCGTGGGGCCTGGGGACCCACGCCCAGCTCTTCATGCTTGTGGGTAAGCACATTGCTGACAAAGCCATTCCCCCACCTTCTAAAGGCAGGATCTCATGTACCCCAAGCTGGTCTATAACTTCCTGATCTTCCTGCCACCGCTTCCTGAGTGCTGTCCCTGAGCTAAGACACGCTAAGCAAACACTCTACCAACTGACCTACACTCCCCGCCCAGCCCAGAAGCAATATTTCAATCCTTCACATTTTCTGTCATTCCTCCTATTTGGGCTCTCGGTTCTCACAGTTGGTTAGCATCCTCCTTATCTAAACCCAGCCAGTCTCCTATCAGATCTGTCCCTGCCCCTCAGGAATAAGCAGCGGAAAACACTGTTCTCATAAAGTCAGTGGAAAGTTCATAGATGTGTCCAAATCTCATCCACACTATTTATATAGTCCAAGAAACACAACTACAGCACTTAGGCCTACAGGCTTTTCTAAATAAGCCCCATCATTCACGGTCCTTTAAAAAATCATGAATAAAAGGAAAAATAAAATGAAAAATGAAAAAAAGGATCATGAAACCAGCACAGGACAGGTCCTCAGATGCTCCTAAGACAGTGCAGACCACAGCTGTCACCAACACATAATGATAAATGCCATAAACATAATTCACTTAACATGAGCCCCAAACGAATAAATGCAAGAGCTGTTCCTACAACTTGTTTGAAAGAATAAGGAAAAAAAAAATCTATTCTAGGAAATAACTGAATATGAACATGTCTCAAGACAGCCCTTTCCCATCTCCAATATTTACAGAAACGAACTCGCTGAAGATATTTTAACATGAGCAAGGAAGTTAAGTTTAAATATGAGGTACCCACCTTCTAACTACGGGGTCACTCAGACATAGCTACAGTTGACCAAAGGAGTTTACGGAATCCCCGTTTAGGAATGGGTTAGATACGCATGGGAAGGAACCGCTTTATGATAACTTGAGTGTACTTCTTTTCCAGCGGTGAGAGTTGAACCACAAGAGTGTTTTTCTATGACACGGTTTCCTGGCTAGAAATTGAAGGTGGGAAAAGAAAATAACAGTGAGTTTGAAGTTCAGGGTTTTTATTATTTAAATCATTTCCTTATACTTAATGGACTGCAGCTTTCGCCATTTATGGCATTTAAGTATAGACAGAACCGGGATATTTGTCATGCCCTTGTCAAAATGAGATTTGCTTAACTTCTGAGTAATTCATGCTCAGGGTTTCCCTGAAGCAGACATGAGTTCTTGCTTCTGGCTCAGACTTTACTTCTTCCACTCAAGCCGGAGGACCACAAGACTGAGCTCCCGCAGTGGACGGACCTCTATGGCTCAAGGTCGCTGTGGTCCAGACTCCCTGACTCTTCCAACCAGACGTGAAGTCATATTGAGAAGGCATCTCGGCAGGCTGGAAGCAGTTAACGTTTCCGACCATATCTACGCAGTCCTCTCTTAATTAATGGGTTAAATGAACTGGGAAAGGAAATGTCTTCATTTACAAATCACAAATTAAAACAAAAAAAGTACAAGCATGGTTTGTCCACCCCCAGGAAGACAACTCAACTCTTTAACAATTAATAATGAAAGTTTCTGCCTCTCTCTCTCTCCTCTTGCTCTCTCTCACACACATTCTTCTCTCTCTGTGTCTTTCTCTGTGTCTCTCTCTGTCTCTCTCTCTCTCATCCTCCACCTTTTTCCTCTCCTGTTCTTCTCCTCTTCCTCCCCCTTATCTCTCTCTCTCTCTCTCTCTCTCTCTCTCACACACACACACACACACACACACACACACACAGAATTCTAAAAGAGCAAAAACAAAAATCACTATGTATATTTATTACTTGATAATCTTCACTTCAGTAACTAATCAATTGGATTATCTCTTACTTATCACCTGATTCAGAATTCACCTGCATGCTAGGAGTAATAGAGGCCTTTCTAGTTCAGGATAAACCACAAGACTCACAGGACAAAGGAGGGGTTGGGGAGACGGCTCAGTGAAGGAAGTGCACACATGAGTCCCTGAGTGGGCCTGGTCTGTACTCAGTTCAATGCCCCAGCGCCCAGCGTAAACATCCATCTGGGCACGGTCAAGGACGCCTACAACCCCAGTCCAGTAAGCAGTCCAGGTGGAAGAATCGCTGAGGCTCACTGGTCAGCCAGTCTGACCTAAAACATCAGCTCCGGGTGGGTTCAGAGAGAGACACCTGATGCTCTCCTCCAGCCTCTGCATGCAGGAACCTGGGGCGTGCACAGCTGCACACACACGTCCGTATTCTACACACACCCCCAAGCCATGCCACACATACTACATATCTAAAATAAAAGACAAGAGGAGTCATAAGTCCACAATCCCCAGGCCACATATGTCCTTTGTAAGTCAGGAATCAGCCCAGTCCATTGTTTATTATATACACATTATCATATACTTAATGTATAATTTGTCCAGCAACTCCTATGAAAAATAAACAGTTTATTTAGTGATTTGAGAGCAACAGACAGACAGAGAAAGAGGCAGAGAGAGAGAGGGAGAGAGAATGGGTGCATCAGGGCCTCCAGCCACTGCAAACGAACTCCAGATGTATGTGCCACCTTATGCATCTGGCTCACGTGAGTACTGAGGAATGGAGCCTCGAACTGAGGTCCTTAGGTTTCACAGGCAAGGGCTTAACCGCTAAGCCATCTCTCCAGCCCTTGAACTGAACACCTAGTAGATATATAAGCATTTAGATCTCATCATTGCTTACATGTCTCTTGGGATGGGAGGTTTCTTTTCCTGTCCTATGTTGCATAGGGATTATTTCCTGTGATATTACCAAAAGGAAAAAAAAATAAGACAAATTGTCTTCTCTAATAAGTATTATTTTGCATATGTATGCGTGTGGTGTGCACACATGTGGATAAGCATGTTTTCACATGCATGTGTGCACTAGTATGTGTGTGTGCATATGAAGGCCAGAGGTTGACATTGGGGGTACTTCTTTATTTAAAACATATCTATTTATTTGAGAGAGAGAGAGAGAGAATAGGTGTGCCAGGGGCTCCTTCCAGGACAAGCAAACTCCAGACACATGTGCCACTTTGTGCATCTGGCTTTACATGGGCTCTGGGGGATCAAGCCCAGGACTTCAGGCTTTGCAAGCAAGTGCCTGTAACTGATGAGCCATCTCTCCAGCACCTGGCGTACACTTCTTTTTTGTTTTTTTAATTTTTATTTATTTATGTATGTATTTATTTGAGACAGAGGCAGACAGACAGAGAGAATGGACATGCCAGGGCCTCCAGCCACTGCAAATGAGCTCCACATGCATTCGCCACCTTGTGCACCTGGCTTACGTGGGTCCTGGGGAATTGACCTGGGTCCTTCGGCTTTGCAGGCAAGCGCCTTAACCTCCAAGCCATCCCTCCAGCCCTGGGGTACACTTCTTGCTCACTCTCCACCTTAGTTACTGCGACAGAGTCTCCCACTTGAACCCACAACTCGCTGATGTGACTAGTCTAGCTAGCCAGCTTGCCCGTGGATGCTCGTCTCCATCTCCTGAGTGCTGGGGAGACAGACAGACAGACAGACAGACTGCCATGCCCACCCAGCAGGTATGTGGGTATTGGAGATCCAAACTCCGGTCCTCACGCTTATCAATGAAGATTGAGTCACTTTTCCCAGATTCTAATAGTGGTTCTTGAATAACAAAGGGTACAAAGAAGAACTTACTATTTCTTGCACACCTGTCACGGGCGAGGCTCTGCACAGACGAGCCTGTCAAGATACGGAAGCCCAAGGCTGACTAAGCACCATGCTCCTGCCACGGCAATGGGCAACTTCCATGGGGTACCTCTCATGCAGTTCTGACAGCAGCGAGGGAAAAATGCCCTTTTCAGATGACAAAGGTGGCACTGAGGTGGACTGACTCAAATTCACCAAAACGGATCCAGATTGGGATCACCAGCAACTCAAACTCTTCATTCCGAAGATGCTGGAACACAAAGCCGGCCATTTAGAAGAAGCCAGTGTATAAACTTATTCTCAGAATATGCGACAAACTATAGCACAGCCTCAGCAATGGCAAGCAGTCTGAAGCTTTCTTGACCCAAATAACAGCAGGCAAAACGAAAACCTTGCAGCCATCCTACGAGAAAGCGCTCACATTTGACCCCGCTGACAAATTTCTCTTCGCCACATTTTCCTTGGATCTGGACTTTGGAAGAATTCCTTAGGTTTTGTTAGAAGCCAGGTCTGTCTCAAGCTGGTTACCCTGACAACTAGAAGAAGATACCGTGTTTGAAGACCGACCTTGACAACTTGAGGAACTAAACTCGCAGTTCTGCAATAATTCCACTGGGGCTGGGGAGGTGAATCACCAAGTAAAATGCTTATTTCACAAGCACGAGGACCTGAGTTCAGATCCCAAGTACACACATTTAAAAAAAAAATGCCAGAGCCGGGCGTGGTGGCGCACACCTTTAATCCCAGCACTTGGGAGGCAGAGGTAGGAGGATCACTGTGAGTTCGAGGCCACCCTGAGACTACAGAGTTAATTCCAGGACAGCCTGGGCTAGAGTAAGACCCTACCTTGAAAAAACAAAACAAAACAAAAGTGCCAGACATGGGATTGGGGAGGTGGCTCAGCAGTTAAGGCACTTGCCTGCAAAGCCTGATGGCCTAGGTTCAATTCCCCAGTACCCACGTAAAGCCAGATGCACAAAGTGGCGCATGCATCTGGAGTTCATATGCAGTGACAAGAGGCCCATTCTCCTATTCTCTCTCTTCCCCCACCCCTCTCTCTGTCTTGCTCCTTGCAAGTAAATAATGAAAATACATATTTTTTAAAAGGCCAGACATGGTGGCTCATTCCTATAAATCTCAGAGTTGGAGACACTGAGACAGGGAATCATCCATCCCCTAGGGATGTCCAGAGAGTGAGTTTAACCAAATGGGTAGGATCAGTGAGACAGCCTATCTCAAAAAACTAAGATGGAGAGTCACAGGGGAAGACACTCGACCTCATTCTCTGGTCTCCACTTACATGTGCACATACACACTCACATATATGTATACACACATTATGTATACACTCACATGCACACAGAGAGCATTTACTAAACATTTGGAACATGAAGACAAAGAACAAGGGCTGGAAAGATGGCTCAGTGGTTAAGGCGCTTGCCTGTGAAGCCTAAGGACCTATGTTTGACTCTCCAGATCCCACGTACGCCAGACACATAAAGGCAAGTAAAGTGCAAGGTTGCATGTGCCCACTAGGTGGCACAAGCATCTAGAGTTCGATTGCAGTGGCTGAGGCCCTGTGCGCCAATTCTCTCTCTCTCTCTCTGCAAATAAAGAATTTTTTTTAAAAAAACATCATATTAAACTTTTCCTTTATCAGAATATTTCCTGTGGCATTTCTGCCTATAAAATGGTTATAACCAAACTCTCCAAACTTATTTTCTATTCAAATAGGAAAGAGCCCCGCAGCCTGCCCCAGCTGAGCCAAGCGTGCCCAACTTCATGAACAAGGCCTTCCCTGGCATTCTCGGGCTCTTTTCCGTACTGGTTTTCTTTTTTCTTTTTTTATTTTTATTTTTTGATTTATTTATTTGAAAGCGACAGACAGAGAGAGGAAGAGGCAGGTAGAGAAAGAGAGAGAGAGAGAGAATGGGCACACCAGGGCCTCCAGCCACTACAAACGAACTCCAGACATGTGCGCCCCCTTGTGCATCTGGCTAACGTGGGTCCTGGGGAATCGAGCCTCGAACCGGGTTCCTTAGGCTTCACAGGCAAGCGCTTAACCACTTAGCCATCTCTCCAGCCCTCCGTACTGATTTTCAACAAGCAGCCACGCTTGCCTGCCTGTCTTCCCTCAGTCGGTAACTACTAATTTTCCAAATTTAATTCACCTGCAAACTGGCAAAAAAAAAAAAAATACAGTCCTGAGGAAGGGAGAAGGAAACTGGAGATGTGAGGGGTGAGGAAGGTTAGTGTTAGGGCTGGAGAGATGGCTTACTAGTTAAGGTATTGCCTACGAAGCTTAAGGACCCAGGTTCAACTCCCCAGGACCTATGTAAGCCAGAGGCACATGTGGCTGCAGGCCCTAGCACACCCATTTTGTCTCTCTCTCTCTACCTACTTCTTTCTCTCTGTGTCTCATAATATATATGTATATATATATATATATATGTATGTATGTATATATACACACACATATATATATGTATATATGAAAGACTGGTATTATTAAAGTTAGAATTTTCAGGGACAGTTCTGGGAAAAACAAAATGGCTAGCCCTTTCCTTCCCTGGTGATTCATATTATAATTATGCTTTTTTTGTTTTTTTTAGCTAACTTGTAGAGACTGACTTTGAAATTCGGTTGGCGCAAACAGCTGAAAACTAATGCTTCTGGTTTCCAAAATGCCCTTCTCTCCATGGGGGCTTTGCCACCCTTGATAGAAGACTGTGTGCTCCTCAGTTCTCTCATTAGAACCAGAAGGAGCATCTTTTGCAGAGACAGCCTCGAAGGTTTCCCCACACACACCCCGTGAAATAGTCCTGTCCTCCCTTCCCTGAACGAATCTCCATGGTAATAACTCATTCACCACTTTTGCCCGACGAGATTTACGGCCTCTGTTGAAAATGGCAACACACATCACTTTCACTTGCGTGGACAGGCCACCAAATGGTCTGTGAAGTGTGTTTTTATATAAACTCAAGAAATCCAAACAAATTGCCCTTGTGTGTAATCTTTGGCCCACAGCTCTGAAAAGTTTTCTCAATATATTTTGGTTAAGACATGCTCAACCAGAATTCTCTTTCCTTGAGAATTTTCTTCTGGTGTTTTTTTTTTTTTGTGGGGGGTGGGGGGGGCTTTGTTCCTCATTGTGTAATGAGCACCCTTCTCTTTAATGAGGACTGGCAAATCTTATCATGAAGACGAAACTTTCCCTCTGCAAATTTCAAAGCTGCGTTAAGGTGCCAGTGACCAAGTTGACGTATCTTCTCTTTTTCAGCCAAGTCTAATAAGGTTATGATTACTGTACTTTCTGTTAACAGTGATGAACAAAACTTTATGTAGGGCTGGAGAGATGGCTTAGCGGTTAAGGCACTTGCCTGCAAAACCTAAGAACCCAGGTTCAATTCCCCAGGACCTACGTTAGCCAGGTGCACAAGGTGGCACATACGTCTGGAGTTCATTTGCAGTGACTAGAGGCCTTGGTGTGCCCATTCTCTCTCTCTCTATCTACGTCTTCCTCTCTCTCTCTAATAAATAAATAAAAAATAGATAAATAAACTTTATGTATGCATGCTTTTGCTATGAGATATATCATCTATGCAAAAGAGTACGTAACTTGCTGACACTCTGGAGAGAAATAATGAAATGGTCACCCTGTACTCACTGCCCACCCTAAAGTAGCAGCTGTGCTCGGAGCTGTCAGCCCCCTAAGGGTGCCTCCTTGGTTGCCCCCTCTTCCCTGTTTCCTCCCTAACGGCCCCAGATAGGTAGCTCTCTGAATTTTATATTAGTCCCTTGCTTTCCTTACCCATGTACCACATATTCTCAAGTGCTTTCAAAAGCAGCTTTGAGGAGCTGGAGAGATGGCATAATGGTTAAAACATTTGCCTGTGAAGCCAAAGGACCCAGGTTCGATTCCCCAGGACCCATATAAGCCAGATGCACATAGTGGTGCATGCATCTGCAGTTTGTTTACAGTGGCTGGAGGCCCTGGTGTGCCCATATTCTCTCTCTTCTCTCTCTCTCTCTCTCTCTCTCTCTCTCTCTCTCCCCCCCCCGTATTTCTCTCTCTCAAATAAATAAATAAAAATAAAATATTTAGGGGAAAAAAAGCAGTTTTGAGGGCTGGAGAGATGGCTCAATAGTTAAGGTGTTTGCCTGCGAAGCCAAAGGACCCAGGTTCAATTCCCCAGTACCCACATAAGCCAGATGCATAAGGTGACGGATGTGTCTGGAGTTCATTTGCAGTGGCTGGAGGCCTTGCCACACCCATTCTCTTTCTGTCTGTCTCTCTTCTCTCTCTCTCTGCTTGCAAGTAAATAAATCAATAAAATTATTTTTTAAAAAGAAGTTTTGACTCTTTAGAACTTATATGGATGAGCTGGCCCTTTTTGGACACTTCTGGAATTTCTTTTATTTCACAAGAGTGGATTTATCTCAGCTATTAGCATTTCTGATTATTGACCAATTCAAACATCCTTTCAGACAGCTATGAGCATTAGAATTGCTTCTTATGCAAAACTCTCTTATAGAACTCTTTATTTCATTTACCTATTTATTTATTTGAGACAGAGAGAGGGAGTGAGAGAGATAGAGAGAGAGAGAATGGACACACCAGGGCCTCTAGCCACTACAACGAACTCCAGACGCATGCACCACCATGTGCATCTGGCTTACTGTGGGACCTGGAGAATAGAACCTGGGTCCTTAGACTTCAGCAGGCATATGTCTTAACCACTAAGCCATCTCTCCAGCCCCAGAACTCTTTATCTTACTTTTTTTTTTTTTACTTGACAGTCAGAGAGGGTGAGAATGGGCACACCAGGGCCACTGCCACTGCAAGCAAACTCTAGACACATGGACCACCTTGTGCATCCTGGCTTATGTGAATAGTAGAGAACGGAACCTGGTTCCTTAGGCTTTCCAGGCAAGCGCCTTAACCACTAAGCCATCTCTCCAGCCCTTTTTACATGTTTTAATTGGTTTCTTTCCAGAGATATTCCAATATGCTGCTGTGTTCACTCATGTCCCTTTGATAAACACGAATTCTTGCTTTCAGCATAATTAGCTTTATAAATCTTTTACTTTATGGTTTATATATATTCTATCTTGTTTAAGGGATTCTCCTATCTTGAGATCATAATGATATTCTCCTATGTCATGACTTTTCAAATTTTCATGGTTTTACTTTCTCATTTAAGTCTTTAATCTACTAGGTATTATTTATTTAAAAGATGATATAGAGATCTAATTCTTTCCTATCATTAAACATGTAGCCATCCACATCTTTCAGAGAACCCCATCCTTTCTCACAGACCTGCAATGAGCCAGGTTTCCCCTCTGAGTTTCTCTTCACTGCCTGTCTACAGTCACATGGCTCTCCAAGGGTGAGAGTTTCAATTTCATTTTAGGATATTCCAAATGTAGGTGTTGTTTTTATAATTTACAATGAATCTGTAGGTAAGTATAGATGAAACTGGTGTATGTGCAACATTCAGTGCTACTTTAGATGCCGAGTTTCCCTCTCCATATGCTTGAAAAGACTAACATCTTTTAAAACAATAAACAATTTCCTTTGCATGGAGTTTCTATGTTTTGTTAGATTTACTCCTAAGTACTGAACTTTTTCGGACATTATAAATGCTAAGCAAAGCAGATTGCATTATTTATAAATGCAATAGGCTCTCCTTGAAATGAAATTTCCACTGAAGCAGAACGTATTTCCAGAAAAATACACATCATTATGGTACACAGTCCGGTGAATTATCACACAGTAAACAAACGTGGCCACGTGACTACCATCTGTTTAAAAAAAAAAGGATGGTAGCGACACTAAGAAACCCCCAGTGGCAAAAATAACCTCACCAACTTCTCTCAGAATTACTTTTGCCCGTTTTTTTTATTTTATGTTATTCTTTTAATTTATATTTTGAAAGCCTCTCCTTTCTCTCAACCATCATTTTTCTGAGGTTCACCCATGTTATTGCATGTAGCTATCTTCATTCTCTTCCTTTTTTTTAATATTATTTATTCATTTATTTACTTGAGAAAAATAGAGAAGGAGAAAGAGAGAGAGCAAGAGAACGGGCACTCCAGGGCCTCCAGCCACTGCAAACGAACTCCGAAGCATGGGCCGTCTTGTGCATCTGGCTTACGTGGGTCCTGGGGAATTGAACCTGGGTCCTTAGGTTTGTCAAGCAAATACCTTAACCACTAAGCCACCTCTCCAGCTCTCATTCTCTTTCTTTACTTACGCTATGATACTCTGTGAATGCAAAATATAATGAAATGTAATTACCCATTCTCTTGGTGGTGAATATTTAAAAACATTTCCAATGTTTGGTTATTACCTGTTAAACGACTGTGTCTTTTGGTGACAATGTGCACGTATGTCCACGTTGGCTATGATGTCCACGTTGGCTATGATGTCCACGTTGGCTATGATGTCCACGTTGGCTGTGATGTCCACGTTGGCTATGATGTCCACGTTGGCTATGATATCCACATTGGCTATGATGTCCACGTTGGCTATGATGTCCACGTTGGCTATGATATCCACATTGGCTATGATGTCCACGTTGGCTGTGGGCACCCTTACAATGCGTTGTCTGTTGGGTGCACACCGGCTCAGAGCCGCTCGGGGGGCGCACACTCAAGGGCATCTCTGGTGAAAAGTACCAGCTTTCCAACAGAAGTACAAAGTTTTACACCCAGAGTGAGAGTGGCCCTTGCTGGCCGGCCTCTCCCACACTCGGTCCTGTGTCCTACTTCCTGACGGATGTTCTAGAAGAGGTGCCTGGGATTGTAACGGCATTTCCCAGATCACAACTAGACTGGAAAAGCTTGTTATATTTACCAGCCAGCTAAATATCCTGCTTACTAAAGAGCTTGTTCAAGTCAGTTATCTCTTTTTCTCTTACTAATCTGTAGTTCTTAGGGCTCTTTCAGCTTTGCGGACTGCTGATGTCTTTTTGATGATGCTGTGGCATCATGCCTCTTTGCTTAGTGAATCACGGCTTTTGATTTGATTTGATGAACACTTTTTTTGTTGTTGGTGTTTTGAGGTAGGGTCTCGCTCTAGCCCATTCTGACCTGGGATTCACTATGTAGGCTCAGGGTAACCTCGAACTCTCAGTGATCCTACTACCTCTGCCTCCCAAGTGCTGGGATTCAAGGCGTGTGTCACCATGCCTCGCTTCTTGCTTTTTAGTTGTTATTTATTTTGAAAGAGAGAGAGAGAATTGGTGTGCCATGGTCTTTGGCCACCGCAATGGGACTCCAGACACATGCGCCCCCTTGTGCACGTGTGTGACATTGCATGCTTGCATCTCTGCATCTGGCTACGTGGGACCTAGAGATTCAGACGTGAGTCCTTGGGCTTTGCAGCCAAGAGCCTTAACCACTAAGCTACTTCTCCAGCCCCAATTTTTGTTTTTTAATGCATGTATGTGTTCATGTGGGAGTACATGTATGTGTATAAGTGCATGTGTGTGCATGGACCTGTGGTGATCACAGAACAACCTCAGGTATTATCTTCAGGAAGGTCCATTTTGAGACCTTCTCTAACTGGATATGACCTCACCAATCAGGCTAAACTCTCTCCACCTCCCCAGCGCTGGGGTTACAAGTAGGAGCATGCCCAGCATTTTTATGTGGATCTTGGGGATACAAACTCAGGTTTTCATTCTTGCAAGGCAAGCACTCTATCAACCGAATGATATTCCCAGTCCCAGAACTTCTAAATTTAATGTTCAGAAAATTATTAATACTTTCCTTTAAAGCAAGAACTTTTGGCATCCCCTTTCAGAAATCATTGCCAGCCGGGCGTGGTGATACACACCTTTAATCCCAGCACTCTCAGGAGGCAGAGGTAGATGGATTGCCATGAGTTCAAGGCCACCCTGAGACTACATAATGAATCCCAGGTCAGCCTGGACTAGAGAGTGATACCCTATCTTGAAAATCCAAAACTGAAAAAAAAAAATTTAAAAAGGAAAAAAAAAAATCATTGCCTATCCCAAGGTTATGAACCTACTCTCCAATGCTATCTTCTGCAAAGTGTTTTTCATGTGGGTTTATGTAATTAATTCAGGGTATGTGCCTGTCAGATTGTCATGATGTTCTACAATGTCATTCTGGACAGAAATTAGAGGTGGGATTTGTGATTTGCTCCACTGATCTATTTTCCTAGTTGCATAAATAACACATCATACTAGTTAATTTAG
This sequence comes from Dipus sagitta, assembly GCA_036346955.1. NCBI lineage: Eukaryota > Metazoa > Chordata > Mammalia > Rodentia > Dipodidae > Dipus > Dipus sagitta. Next base: position 3,538,825 of record CM070789.1, on the reverse strand, counting down.
AATTAAAGCCAAGCACAGTGGCATATGCGGATCTCCCAGCATGCAGCAGGTGGGAGCAGGAGGATTCAGAGTTCCAGGGCAGCCTCAGCTATGGAGGGAGTTCAGAGCCGGTCTGACATCTTGTCTCAAAAGAAAAAAAAACTGGGCTGGAGAAGATGGCTTAGCGGTTAAGGCATTTGCCTGTAAAGCCAAAGGACCCCAGTTCAATTCCCTAGGACCCATGTAAGCCATATGCACAAGAGGGCGCATGCATCTGGAGTTCGTTGGCAGTGGCTAGAGGCCCTGGCGCACCCATTCTCTCTCCCTCTCTCTCTCTCTCTCTCTTCCCCCCTCCTTCCCTCCCTCCCTCTTTGTCTTTCATAAATAAATAAATAAATAAAATATATTTTTTAAAAAACTAATGAACAAATAAATAGAATTAAAATCAGTCTTGATATCTGACAGTAGGTCTTCCAAGTTTGTAATCCCCCTTCAGTAATATCTTACAAATCTGTATAAATTTTGTAATCAATTTATTACTTTACAACACTACACACACACACACAACATTGTGAGAATTTTGACTTAACTTACTTTAAATGCATTTACTTAGGTAGAGGAATTTATTCACAGATGGGACTTCTAAGCCTTGCATGTTTAAACACCTCTTTTTACTTGGTTCTTCAATTTTTATCTAAAATATTTCATAGTTTTTGACATAGAGATCAGCTGCCTTTCTTTCACTAGTCCTAGGTATTGGGAGTTTGTGATTAGAAGCACCATTTCGAAGTGTCATTTTGGGCTGGAGAGATGGCTTAGTGATTAAGGCATTTGCCTACAAAGCTAATGACCTGGGTGATGTGGGTTTGATACCCCAGGACCCACATAAAGCCAGATGCACAAAGTGGCACATGCATCTGGAGTTCGTTTGCAGTGGCTGGAGGCCTTTGTGTGCCCATTCTCTCTGTTGGTCTATCTCTCTCTGCTTGCAAATAATTAAATATAAAAAAAATTTCACTTACTAATTTTTATTAGCCTTAAGAACCACACTAAGTTTTTAAAATATTTATCAGAGAGAGATAACGGGAATGGCAGGGACTCCTGCCACCGCAAATTCCAGATGCATGCATCACTTCGTATATCTGGCTTTACATGGACACTGGGGAATTAAATCCAAGCCACCAGGCTTTGCAAGCAAGTGCCTTTAATCAGTGAGCCATCTCTCCAGCCCAAAGCACATTAATTATTTTAAATATTTTATTTATTTGTTTGACAGAAAGAGGCAGATAGAGAGAGGAGAGAATGGGTGCACCGGGATCTCTAGCCACTGCAAGTGAACTCCAGGTCCCTGTGTCATTTTGTGTATCTTGTTTTATGTGGGTACTAGGGAATTGAACCCAGGTCCTTAGGCACTACAGGCAAGCACCTTAACTGCTGAGCCATCTCTCCAGACCCCAAACAAATTAATTTTTATGATGACCTGACTGAATGGGGTTAAATTCTTCACTGATTACGTTGAATGGCTTGTTTTATTATCTATGGATATTTTTTTGAATTTCTATAGCATATAGGCATCTATAAAAAAGCACAACCATCTCCCTTCTGTAGAACTTTTGTTGCTTATTCTTTATTATAAAGTTTATAATGTTGCCTAACAACATGCCAAAACGGAAAACAAAAATTAGTAGGAAATAGAAAAAAAAAAGAGGTGAATTTGCTCTTACTAGATTTTTGTGCTCAAAGGTCTGTTCCAGCCACACTTCCTCTTCCACGTAATGCTGTCCGGCATGTGTCCCTGTCCCGTCTGGACCACTGCTGTCTGCAATAGCTCCTGCCCTGCCATCCAGGTCCCCACGTCTGTTCCTTTCTGCTCCCCCTTTTGGCCTGCCTACTGCAACAGCTGATGTTTAGTACTCACGGACGAGACATGGTAAAACCAGGGCAGGAAATCTGAAGAGACGCTCTCGATTTAACTCACTGAGCTTCCTGTTAGTTACTTCCTCTTAGTTGACTTTTTTTTTATCACTAATTCTGCAGCCGTGTGGTTGAGCAATTTACTAGTCTTGCACCAGCAATGGAGCTACAGACACTTCTGACGTTTCGCGCATGTGGGTCCTGATGGCAACTGTTGCTAGGCAACTGTTCAGGGTCTCACAGGCTGATTTTGCCAAAACCACCACTTTACACAGGTCTTATCTTCATTCAGACTGTGACAAGTGTCGTCAGAGGACCCAAAACTCCACCTCAACTACAGTTAACAACACCATTTTCTGAACGAACATAACTCCCATGAAGACCTATGAAAATACCTATTAAGGGCTAGAGAGATGGCTTAGCGGTTAAGGCATTTTCCAGCAAAGCCAAAGGACCTTGGTTCGATTCCTCAGGACCCACATAAGCCAGATGCACAAGGTGGCGCATGTTCGTTTGCAGTGGCTGGAGGCCCTGGTGTGCCCATCCTCTCCTTCTCTCTCTCTACCTCTCTCTCTCATAAATAAATAAATAAAATTTAAAAACAGAAACTATGTATTAAGTGCGTGCAGACCACAGATAACTTGCTCTTCCTCACCTCCAGCCAGCTTTCTCCGTGCCTCAAGTCATTCTGACCTTTGTTGATGATGTGTGTGATGCGTGTGTGGTGTGTGGATGTGCATGTGGTGTACACACATGTGTATATATGTGTGTGTATGCATATGAACACCAGAGGAGCACATCAGTAGTCCTCCCCTGTCTCATGAGCCTCGCATCGAATCTATAGCTCGTCGTTTTTCAATGAGGCCAGCTGACCAGCAAGCCCCAGGGATCCTCCCATCTTCAACCTCAACCACGGAGCCTGCCTTTGATGTTGGGTGCTGGGACTTGAACTCAGGTCCTCAAGCTTGCACAGAAGGCATTTTTATATCTGCCACACCATTCTCCCAGCCCTATCTTGCTTTCTTATCCCACAAGTCTCTCTAAGCCCTATGCAGCACGAGCCCAGTTCCCTGGTTTAGAGAGGTGGTTGGTGTGCTGTTTTTTTTTTTTTATTTGTTTGTTTGTTTTTGAGAAAGAGAGAGAGAGAGAATGGGCATGCCAGAACCTTCAGCCTGCTGTGAACGAACTCCAGACACATGCGCCACCCTGTGGAGCATGTGCGACATTGCACACGCTTGCATCACTGTGCGTCTGGCTACCTAGGACCTGGAGATTTGAACATGAGTTCTTTGGCTTCGCAGGCAAGTGCCTTAACCGCTCAGTCTCTCTCAGCCTGGGTGTTTTTTTTTATTTGTTTTGTTTTTATATTTTGAGTTCTGCTGCCCTGGCTGATCTGGAAGTTACCCTGGCTGACCTCAGATTCACTATCCCCCTGCCTCTGAAGTCCAAATGCTCATATTACAGGCATATGTCCTTTTCTAATACAATGGTAGTGGTTTCCTTCTATAATGAAAAAACAATCGAAATAATTGCCTGAGGAATGAAGGCTATTTGAAAAATTTGTACATTCTTGTGAAAATATACGTACACACTTATTGTAGGAAAAGATATGGATATCAAGGAAAAGATATGAAAGAGGAAAGATGGGTAGGAGTTTTGTATCATTCAAGAATAAAGCTCATCTTAAAAATGCTTAAAGGGGGCTGGAGAGATGGCTCAGCAGTTAAGGTGCTTGCTTGCAAAGCCTAACAATCTGTGTTCGATTCGCCAGTACCCACATAAAGCCAAATACACAGTGTCGCATGCATCAGGAGTTCCTTTACAAAGGCTAGAGACCCTGAAACACCCATTCTCTCCCCCCTCTCTATCTCTCTCCCCTTGCAAATAAATAAATAAATAAACTATTACTTTTTAAAATGCTTATATGTATCCAAAGAGGACAGCCAAATGAGCTAACCTAACCTTTGCAATAATTCTTGGGGACAGTTCCAAGAAGGGACTTTTGGTTACATTCCCCTTAAGTCAGTCAGTGCCTCTCTCTCTCTCTCTCTCTCTCTCTCTCTCTCTCTCCTGAAAAGCCATTAAGGAGGACTTACATTTGTGGTGTCTATAATGCTTTCCATGTGAATAGTTTTTCTGGTAGAAGTCATATTAAGATCACTAATATATGGCAGGTAATTATTCATTTTTTCAAAAACACAAAGATTCTCTTTGGGGCTCCATTGAATCCTCGTTGAAGAGTTGAGAACAGCATTAGCAGTCCTCTCTCCCATTAGGGCATAATTAATCTTGCCACCTGCCTCAAAAAGTTGTGCAAGTTAATGTGATAAAATAATTTGAATTCCTTCAAAATAGGTACTCCAAAAATAACTAAAGTTGTTTCCCACTGCTCCATTAACTTGGACTCCCTTATTAAAAAAAAAAAAAATGAAAGAAAAAAGAAAACGTAAGAGAGGACAAAAGGATATAGTTTATACTCTAACCATTTATTCTTTTAAAAATGTATATCTCTATATGAACATCTTATTTCTGCTTTTTCCTTTTGTTCCCCTGCCCAGCTGGTTCCCTTCCTTCCTCCAGTTCATCTCAACTTTTGCTTTCTTATTACATACGGTCCAATTTCCCCTTCCCTTATTTCTGAAATTTCTTGAGAAATTAAAGGATTAAAGTGTGTTTTGTTTTGACCCAGTAATTCTCTTCAATAATACTTCCTAATGCATATGCCAAAATATCAAAACGGGCCCAGCATGGTGGTGCACGCCTTTAATCCCAGCACTCGGGAGGCAGAGGTAGGAGGATCTCCGTGGGTTCAAGGCCACCTTGAGACTACATAGTGAATTCCAGATCAGCCTGGGCTAGAGTGAGATCCTACATCAAAAAAAAAAAAAAAAAAAAAGAAAAGAAAAAAATTTTTTAGACAGAGTCTGATATTCAACACACAACTCCTGCCTCGGCTTCCTGAGTGCTGTGATTACAGACCTACACCATCATGTCCAACGCCAAAAACATGTTGAGCACCAACTTAGCACCACAGAAAAAAAAAAATGATCCAATAATGAAGGAATGGTTAGGAAAATAGTGACTTCACTATATGATGAACCATCATATAAATATTTAAATATATGTGCATATTTAAAGGAATTTCATAAAAATAAGAACTTATCTCATAAAGTGAAGAAAAAGGAAATGGCATTTGTACATAGTCCAAGACCAACTACTTAAAAATTTTAAATTAACTTTGCTTCATTTTCCCAATTAATTATCCATTTATGTTCATAGTAAGGAAGCTGGTCGAACAGTATGTGAAAATCCTCCTATGGCATCTGGCTTTAATATCCACTGGATTCCTCAGGTTTCCACATTCCCCGTGTGAACACTGAGACAGCGTAGAAGACAGATGTAGAAACAACGACAAAGGACACCAAGAGACCAGGTGCCCAGCTCACTGCTTAAGCCAAGATCCCGAAACGCCCGCTCTGTGCCGTGGCGCCCAGCCGCCGCGTCCCTGCTGTGCAGCGCCAATTCACCACGCAGAGGAAAAGTCCAGCCAAGGAAGGGCTTCCTGGCCCTGACGGAGCTCACGCTGTCTGCTGACAGTGCTGGAACACCGCATCGTATCAAAAGGCAGCAAGATGGTTAGAAGCAATGAAGCCATCCAAGAACAATCAAAAAGGCAGCCTGCTTCCTGTGTTTACAGCCTGCAGCACACTGAAACTCAGTGACTGTAAAAGGGGGACATCCAACACTTCACCCCGGCGGTCCATCAACACCCACCAGCAGAAGTGCGTTCGGATGCATGTTGAAACGTCAAAGCCGGTTCTGGACTTACGTTTAATAAAGATTCCCACTTCTGGAACTTAAAACCTGAATAAGTCTAAACAAAATCACCCCCCTTGGCCTGGAGAGATGGTTTAGTGGTTAAGGCGCTTGCCTACAAAGCCAAAGGACCCAGGTTCAATTCCCCAGGACCCACGAAAGACAGATGTACAAGGTGGTGCACATGCATCTGGAGTTCGTTTGCAGCAGCTGGAGGCCCTAGAGCCCCCAATACCACTTTTTCTCTCTCCCTCTTTCTTTCTCTCCCTCTCTCTCTCTCTCTTTCTCAAATAAATAAATAAAAATAAATATTTTTTAAAAATCACCCTCTAGAACACCTGAATTAAAGGGCCCTGGAGAGGGTATGGCGAAGACTAACATTAACCTCCTACTTTTTTTTTCTCTCTCTCTTTCTTCTCTCTTTTTCTTTTATATTACCTATGTTTTTCTTCCTTCTTTTCCCTTGGCGCTGGCCTATAACTCCAAGTACCAGGATGTGGTTAACATCCACAAGGAGCTATTGATCAGAGATACCTACAATGTTTCCCTAAAGAAGACAAATTTCAAGCCAGGCGTGGTGGCGCATGACTTTAATCCCAGCACTCAGGAGGCAGAGGTTGGAGGATCATCCTGAGTTCAAGGCCACCCTGAGACTACATAGTGAATTCCAGGTCAGCCTGGCCTAAAGCAAGACCCTACCTCGAAAAAAAAACCAAAACAAAAACAAAAACAAAAAAAAAAGACCAAATTCCATCAGAGTACTTGATTACCCACCAAAAGTTAATGGTAAGACCCTACTGCCAAAGATACCATATGCTGTTGGTAAGAACATGGAGAGACCTGGATGGGATCTGGAAGAGAGTCAGTCCTCAGACAGCTTGGGGAAAATGACCAACTCATGGTCTAAGCTACTCAGCAGCAAACAATCTGACGTGATGTTCACACAAGTGCAATAGTGGCACACAGCCTTGATGGGTAACCAACTGCTCTTGAATTGCCTAACAGATCTGCTCAGTGGATAGGAACCCATAGCTGGAACTAGGAAACAAGTCAATTGAGTTCACTCTCCAGTATCAAGCTCCCACCAATCTTGGGCTACAAGAGGGCCTACACCTATTAAATTCCCTCTAAAATAATAATGGTTATCCCACTTATCCAGTGGTGACTTCACTCTCCATTGGAAAATCTGCTTCTCTTTTTCAGATGGACGCAGAACCCAAGGCTCCCAAGGCCTCAAGACCTCATCACTGAAGCAGACCCAAAATGAACCCAACATGGCTCAGGGAAATTCGCGGAAGAGGGGGCGGAAAGAATGTCAGAGCCACACATTGGACATTATGCACAGAGATGTTGCTTCCTCCCCATAACTGATGGCTAACCCCACAAGGCATGACCCACAATCCCCAACTAGGAGGGTCCCTGTGGAGGGGGCGGGGAGGACAGGAAGGAGGCTAATGATGGTACCAACATGGCTGTTTACACACTGTGCATGTACATAAATAATAAAGAAAAAATAAAAAATATAAGACTTACTCTCTAAGCCTTTGTTGACTAGTTGATTCAAATTTAATTTTTCCATAGTTCTAAACCAAGATCCATTTTCAACCAAATATATGTGTCTGCCCCTATTAAGGGACTTGAATCCAGAACTTACAGGTATTAGAGTCAAAAAGAACCTTAATAAGCACTTTTTCTGCTTCCTCCTTTTTCACATAGGGAAACTGAGGCATCAGGGAGCTGAAGTGATTTGTCTACAGTTGTCTAGCTATCAGGCTGGCTATGAAGATGAATCTGGAAATACAACTAATATTATGTCTACCACAGTAGAGACTTTCCAACTACATTTAAAATTGCTTTTTATTTTTATTTCTGAGACAGAGAGAGAAAGAAGCAGAGAGAAAGAGAGAGAGATGAGAGAGAGAGAGAATGGGCATGCCAGGGCCTTTGGCCACACTGCAAACACTCTAGATGCTTGAGCCACCTAGTGCATCTGGCTTACCTGGGTCCTGGGGAAGTGAACCTAGGTTCTTTGGCTTTGCAGGCAAGCGCCTTAACCACTAAGCCATCCCTCCAGCCCCCAGCTACATTCTCTATCACCTAATATCAATCAGTGATATCATTTGTGCTACAGCAGAGCCTTTCCAACTATATTCTCTACTTCCTTTGGCCTCCAAAGATGTCCCAAAAGCTACCTTGGGTTAGAAAAATTTTAGCCTTTTCCTATAAAACACAAGACTGCATTATCCTCTTCCCATTTCAAATTAAGCATTCAAATGTAATTTTTTTTTTTTTTTTTATTTTTATTTATTTATTTGAGAGCTACAGACAGAGAGAGAAAGAGGCAGATAGAGAGAGAGAGAAAGAATGGGCGCGCCAGGGCCTCCAGCTACTGCAACGAACTCCAGACTCATGAGCCCCCTTGTGCATCTGGCTAACGTGGGTCCTGGGGAATGGAGCCTTGAACCCGGGTCCTTAGGCTTAACAGGCAAGCGCTTAACCACTAAGCCATCTCCCCAGCCCCAAATGGAATTTTTTAATTTTATTTTAACTTATTTATTTGCAAGGAGAGAGAGAGAGAGAATAGATGCACTGGGGCCTCTTGCCACTGCAAGTGAACCACAAACAGGTGTATGTGCTACTTGTGCACTTAAATTTATGGGAGTCCTGGAGAGTCAAACCCAGGCAGTTAGGCTTTGCAAACAAGTGCTATTAACCACTGAGCCATCTCCGCAGCCCCCACCACCCCAGTTAATTTATTTTACATACCATTTTCCATGTTAGATGTCACTTGAGTAATGTAATTAGCTAAGATAATCTGAAAGGCATTACTTTGATGTCCCCTGTCTCTTGTCATGTGGTGCCCTGCTCCACCTCGGGACTCGCCACCAAACAGACCATCACCAGACATGACCCCTTGAGCTTGGTCTAGAACGCTGAATGTGAACGTGAATGTGATAGGACCCCCCACATCTCCCTGTGGAAAGTTGAGACCTGCTACCATTGTATGATTATCTCCGATGTCACACGGACATGATCACAAATAGGATCCCAGGCAATATGACCGTTGCTACGAGGACTGGTGAACTTGCAGCTGACACCTCCAAGAACGGACACACCCATGAGCTTCCTCTCTGTCTTGCACACACAGCGCACTCCACTGGCCTATCTATATTCAGAAGAGCTGCGAAGAAATCGTTAGAGAAGTTGGCATCTATAACGAGCGGGTTGGCTGCAAGCCCCGAAATGGTGGCGTTCGTGCCAAGTTCGGGTTGGAATGGTGGGAATATGCTGATGCCAAGTGCTGGCTTGCCTTGGTTCGAGGGATGGAAAGTCGCTAATGAAGATGGCATAGCCAGCAATACTAGACTGCCTGAAGCTCTGGATTGCATCCTACAAACAGCCTTGTCCAAGTGGCAAACCGTTACGTCTGCCCCTCCAATATGCCTACTTAATTGGTGACGCTGGTGCTGCCCGTGCGGGCCAAGCTCAGACTGGGGCTTTGAGATTGTCGTGGCGGACACGGCGACATCGACGGGATGGCAGCGTGATGACCACACGAGGCTTTCCCTGGGGACCACGTGGGCTTGCACGTCAAGAATGTGTATGTCAGACACGTTTGTCATGAGCTGGAGAGATGGCTCAGTGGTTAAAGGCTCATGCTTACAAAGCCTTATGGCCTGGGTTCAAATCCCAAGTACCCACATAAAGCCAGATGCACAAAGTGGAACATGCGTCTAGAGTTTGTTTGCAGTAGCACTAGGCCCTGGCGTGCACACTCATTCATTCATTCTCTCTCTGTCTGTCTCTCTTTCTCCTTGCAAATAAATAAATAACTTTTGAAAACATGTTATTTATTTATTTGAGGGAGAGTAAGAGAGAGACTGAGAACGGGCACACCAGGGCCTCTAGCCACGGCATGTGCCACCTTGTGCATCTGGCTAACGTTGGTCCTGGGGAATCGAGCCTCGAACCAGGGTCCTTAGGCTTCACAGGCAAGCGCTTAACCACTAAGCCATCTCTCCAGCCTATAAATAACTTTTTTAAAAATAAAAAAAAAAAAGATGTTCATCATGTCAACATTGCTGGTGACAGTGTAAGTGACCCAGCAGAGAAAGCAGCTTCCTTCACTGCTCGGAAGATGGACCTGAACCGTGCAGGCCTCTCAACACTGGCTCTGTCCCCGGACCAGGCTGCCACACCGTTCACATAGTCTACGCATGTGCTGAGCTGAAGGGGCCCACTGATGACCCTCTGGTGGGCGCTGGGAACTGGCCCTCAACTACGGACGTCTGGGGCGAGGTTTCTGGAAAGCCCACATGTGCTGAATGTCCCGGGCTCTGCACCAGGAGGCTGCTGGAGCTGGCCAGATGGCCCTGTCCATGCACCCTGCACAGCATGGGACTGTGCAGGCCGGAGCAGACACGGACATTCTGAAGAGACGCCTGTGCCCTCCCCTTGGCATTCAGACTACTGAAACAATGATCCCCAAGGAATTGAAATTTCCCTGGGAATCTCATGCTGGAAAAAAAAGGGGGGGGGAGAGACCAACGCCTGGTGCCAGTTAGAGGAGGAGCTTATCTCCTAGAAAGAGAGTGCATGCTGTTTTGACGGCTTGTGGGACTGCCTCGCAGGAGAAACTAAAGCCCAGGCAATGGTCGGGCACTAATGGGCAGGGCCACATCTTGCCCAGGACTGTTTACTTGTGTATACCCGTTGCTGTTTATTTAAACCTAAACCTCATGTCTCGGGAACTGGGAGGTGGACACACACGGAGGGGTCACTGGACCTCTCTGTTTCTCTTCCCAGTGTGGCCATATGAAACAAATCTTCTTTCTCCGTTTTGCACTATTACTCTGTCTCTTTAACTGATCGATTGAGGACTGACAGACGAGCCTGGCTTGTTTTAGCTGCCAGGGCTCAGGCTTTCACCCTAGTGACCCCAACTCCAAGAAGGTTAACTAGATACGATCCCCAACACCTGCCGCCTCAGCGTTCCCTCATGGTGGAAGAACAGTCTGGAACCATTTGTCTCGCTTGGCCGTTTCACTCTAATGGTCAAAGGCCAGTTCGTAGTAAGTGCTGCATTGTGAAACCCTCGCAGAGGTTTCGTTGGGTCTCTTTCCCATTATGTGCATGTGGGCGCCTGCTTGTGCGCCTTCACGTGCGTTGTATTGCATCGATTGTTTTGTGTGTATTGCAACAACCTTGCATCCCAGGTCTGAAGTCCACTTGATCATGGTGGATAATCTTCTTCATGTGTTCTTAAATTTGATTTGCAAGGATCATGCTGAGAATTTCTGCATCTGTGTTCATCAGGGAGAATGGTCTGTAGTTTTCTTTTCAGTTGTGTCTTTATCTGGTTTAACAATCAGAGGAACACTGTCTTCACAGAATGAATTTGGAAGAGTTCTTTCACTTTCTATTTTGTGGAACAACACCAGACGAGACTTAAGGTGGCCCACTGGGCTGTTTCTGTGAGATGCCTCTGATTTCTTGATATGAGCACTTACAGCAACAAACCTTCCTCTCAGGAATGCCTTAGCTGTATCCCAGAATACCTAGAAATCTTGGTCATGTTCCTTAATCTTTTCTTTATATAATTCTTTTTTAATTTAATTTTATTTTTGAGAGTGACAGAGAAAGAGAGAGAGTGGGCGCACCAGAGCCTTCCAGCCCCTGTGAACAAACTCCAGATGTGTGTGCCCCCTTTGTGCACATGTGTGACATTGCACATGCATCACTTTGCATATGGCTACGTGGGACCTAGAGATTAGAACATGGGTTCTTAGGCTTTGCAGGCAAGTGCCTTAACCACCAAGCCATCTCTACAGCCCTCTTTATATCATTCTTATTCTTTGTGTGTCTTGGGCATGTTTGAAAATGGATGTTTTCTCCCTGTTTTGATTGCGCCCCCCCCCCTTTTAGCTCCATTTGATTACTGCGTTTGTCCTGTGTAATGTCGTCTAGTTTCCCAAGGAAGAGTATTTCTTTTCAAATACGTCAGGAGGTAAGCCCAGGGCTGAACTCTGCCGGTTTGTTGATAGTTCTGGTTTTTCTCAGCTGTATGAAATCCTCTTGTGTGACTGTTATGTTTCCTTAGGTTTACAGAGTCTGTCAATAGGGCATTTGTTTGAGGAGGTGTGGTTTATGATTTTCTTTTCAGAGCAAAGGGTAACAATATTATAGTAGCAAAGTGAGGACGAGATGGAGGAAGGAAAGGTGAAGTTTGGATAGGGAGATAAGTATATGGGTTAGAGGTTTGCAAGGGAGGGAGGATGGAAGATGGGACAATTGTGGTTATTTTAAAAAGGAGAGAAGTAGATTTTTGTGACTGTAGAAACATGAAGGACAGTCATGAAAGACTACTTTGGTGAGAGAGGTTTTAAATGCAATAGCTCGAGTATTAATGTATACAATTGTTGATATTGATATCAATACGCAATTAGGATGGCTAGACTGTTAGAGCACTGATATCCACCAACAAGAACAACAGTAAAACTGGAGAGATGGCTCATTGGTTAGAGGGGATTGCTTCTAAAGCCTGAAGGTCTGGGTTCAATTCCCCAGTACGCAACGTCATAATCTCAAAAAAACTAGTACTCAGTGCTGCTTGCCCATGCTGTGGGGTTGAATGAAATCATGAAGAATCATCAGGCAAGTCCAAATTTTGAGACAATCTACAAAATAACTAGACTGTACTGTCAAAGCTGGCAAGGTCATGAAAGACACCAAGGACCAGGGAGCTACTGCAAATTGAAAAGCCTATGGAGACACTGACAATCAAGCGTACTTTTGCAACCTTGGATTGAGTCTTGAATCTAAAAGTGACACTGTTTGGATAATTGGTGATATTTCAGTGAGATTTGTACATAAATGAACCTACACTTTAAAAAACAAAGCCACTGGGCTGGAGAAATGGCTTAGCAGTTAAGCACTTGCCTGTGAAGCCTAAGGACCCCGGTTCAAGGCTCAACTCCCCAGGACCCACCTTAGCCAGATGCACAAGGGGGCGCACACGTCTGGAGTTCGTTTGCAGTGGCTGGAGGCCCTGGCGCATCCATTCTCTCTGTGTGTGTCTCTCTCTCTCTGCCTCTTTCTCGCTCTGTCTGTCGTTCTCAAATAAATGAATAAATAAATAAATAAATAAAACAAAAAATTTAAAAAAACAAAGCCATTGTTTCCTATAAGCATTAGGGAATTTTTTTAATTTTTATTTTTTAACTTTTTATTTATTTGAGAGAGTCAGAGGGAGAGAGAGAATGGGCACACCAGGGCCTTCAGCCACTGCAAACTAACTCCAGATGCATGTGCCACCTTGTGTATCTGGCCTACGTGGGTCTTGAGGGATCAAACCTGGGTCCTTTGGCTTTGCAGGCAAATGTCTTAGCCGCTAAGCCATCCCTCCAGCCCCAGAATTTTTATATTTAATACACATATGGTGGGATGGGGAGATGGCTCAGTGGGTACAGTACTTGCCATGCAAACACGATGAGCTGCGTCCGGATCCCCAGAACCTACACAAAGCCAGCATGACACAACTGTGATCCCAGTAGACCCACAGCACGATAGACAGCAGAGGCAGAAGAACCTCTTGGGGCTCCTGGGACAGCTAGCGTGACTTATGTAGTAGTGACCGACTGAAGATCCTGCCTCAGAGAAGGTAGAGGTGAGAAATACCACCTCTGACCCCACATGTGCACCATGGCACCATGCCCACACTCACACCACACACACACACACACGCATGCACATGCACACACACATGCATACACTGCTGTACAAGTTTACCAGTTTCTACACGATAAACTTAAAATACTTCCAGACTCTAACAAAGACACGCGTCAGGTAAACAGTGTCTAGACTGACAGTTTCCTCTCGCTCAGCCTCCCGCCCCCCCAAAGACGGTATCTTGCAAAGAAACCACTGGCTGGCTGTTAGCAAGGCTTTCGTTGAAGCACTCATTTCATCCATGTCATATGCTACATCGTCCTTTGCTTGACTTCACAGAAGAAAGTCGCAGAGATAAAATGTGCTTTGGTATGTGACGTTATGTGGCGAGTTACAAACTCGGCGTGTGTGTGTGTGTGTGTGTCCAGTATTTCCACAGAAAGTGAGGACTTCAGCCTTAACCAAGTCCCGGTCACTATCTACAGACTGCATCTAGGGACGCCTGAGTTCAACTCTATCTACCTTTGCTCACTGTAGTGCGCAGCAGCCGAGGATGGTGGGGGACAAATCAGTGCTCTGAACACGCCTGTCATCCGCCTTGGGACCTCACCACCTGTCCCTACAACTGCTTTTCTAGTTATCTGAAGGATGGCGGGTACTGCTAGGGAGGATTTTTTAAATTCTTAAAAAAAAATAAATAAATGCTACAGGTTCTTCCAAGGATAAAATGGCAGTCACCACTGGGATGACCCAGAAGGCACCACAGTGCTGAGAAGAAGTGACAGAGGAGTGCTCAGCACTGAAACATCTCTATCGTATTTCCCAAGGCTCGGGGTCCATTGCAGAAGAGGGGGCAGAAAGAAGGCAAGAGCCAAAGGAAGGGCAGGACTGCTTACAACGCAATTGTTCAGACGAAAATTGGCCTCAATACCCACCACCTCACAGTGCCTAGCACTACCTTCACACGACCCTCATAATAGGAGGAAAAGATGATGACATCAAAACAAAAGAAAGACTGATGGAGAGAAGGAGGGGATATGATGGAAAGTGGATTTATGAGGGGAAAGAGGAGTGAGAGGAGGTAAGTATCATGGTTTACTGTTTGTAATTATGGAAGTTGTCAATAAAAGAAAGCTGAAAAAACTGGAGACCACACCCATACATTAATGCTACTCTCACTTTCAGCTTGAGAAACTTCTCTTTGCAGACGGCAGGTGTGCGCTGGGAACACGGAAAACTCACCAAGTACTGAGAAGTGACAGTGAAATGTTTAGCACCAAGTGAGACTTCTCTATCACACCCTGCAAGGTTCACAGACCATTGCAGAAGAGGTGGCAGAAAGAATGTAGGAGCCAAAGGAAGGGGAGGACTCCCTTACAGTGTGCTCTTCCAGACACAAAATGGCCTGGATATCCATGACCTCACAGTGGCTGATGCTACAAGACCTGCATAATAAGAGGGAAAAAAAAACGATAATATCAAAACAGAACAGTAACTAGCTGGAACGAAGAAGGGGCTCAGTGGAAGAGAAACAGAGGAGAGGGCACAGTGGGAGGAGATTATGATCAAATTATGTATATGTATGGAGGTTGTCAATAAAGTTTTTTTAAAAGATGGAAAACTGGGTGTGGTGGTGCATGCCTTTAATCCCAGCATTTGGGAAGCAGAGGTAGTAATATCACTGTGAGTTCAAGGCTGGCCTGGGTGAATTCCAGATCAGCCTGGGCTACAGTGAGACCCTATCACAAAAAAAAAAAAAGGAAGCTGCACAATCAAGATGAATAGACTCGGAACAGGTGACATGCAATACAGTGTAGAGGTCAGCCAGTATCTGAGGGAAGACAAGTACCAGTAACTTTTCCTTTCCACGTGAAGTACTGACCTTTTGAGAAAGCTAGATTCCCTTGCAAACCCAAGAAAAGCCTGTTACACACAGAAGATTTGCTTGTGGCCAAAACGGTGTCTAATTAGAACACTGCATCCGGCTGGGAGAGCAATTCATAGCTGGTTGGAAGCGCTGTTTGGGGCCTCCTTTCGGGCACTGGTTCTTGTGACCAGTCATGTTGCAACAGAATCTCTGACAGTTATGTTGATAAAAATTGTTTCAAGGGGGCAGGGGGGCGCTGGAGAGATTGCTTAGTGGTTAAGGCACCTGCCTGCGAAGCCTAAGGACCTAGGTTTGATTCCCCAGTACCCATGTGAGCCAGATGCACAAGGTGGCACAAGCATCTAGAGTTCATTTGCAATGGCTAGAGGCCCTGGTGCACCCATTCTCTCTCTCTCTCTCTCTCTCTCTCTCTCTCTGTGTGTGTGTGTGTGTGTGTGTGTGTGTGTGTGTCTGCCTCTCTATCTCCCTTTCTCTCTCAAATAAATAAATAAAATATTTAAAAGTATGGCTTCAAGGGTTAGTGACCTGTGTTAGACACGAGGTGTTTGAACCACGGCAGCGTCAAACTCTACCTAGGGCGTATCTTATCTCCTTTCACCTGAGCTGTCACCTAGAAGGCTGAGTAAACTTATGTGTAAGTTTGGTGAGACTGAATGTTCGGTGAGTGTGTGGACAATGCTTAGTGGACTTTCTGGGAGAAGAGCTCAGAGGGATTATGCAGGGTTCTCCTGGGCTCTTAGACTTGGAAGACATTTGATCAAAGCTCCCAAGTGTCCCAGGGATGTCATTCCCCCAGCAAATGATTATATTATGGTTATATTACAGATGTAGAAAGATATTGGCCACACTATACAATACCAGCCAAAACACCAATTTATAATGTGCCATTTTCTGCATTGATACTTTTCCCTTTTAATTTCTTTTTATTTATTATTATTAACAATATATTTTATATGTATACATCATGTGTTGGTACCCTCTTTTCCTTCATCCCTGCCCCCACTCCGCTGGGGACGCTCCTCAGTGGGGTTGCAAGTGCTCCCCATGGGATTGTGGGTTATGCGCTGTGGGAGCAGCAGTCAGTTTTGGGAAGGGGAAGGCAGTGCCTCTGGGCAGGATGTCTCAACCTGTGGCTCTGATAATCTTTCCGCCCCGTCTTCCGCAAATTCCCTGAGCTATGGTGGGTGAGTTTTAAGTCTACTTCAGTGATGAGCTCTTAGCAGCCTCTGGATCTCTGCTTTGGTAGGTGTTGAGTACCCTCAGGCTCTGTCTCCTTCGCCCTGGTGCTGATTGTCAGGTTACCATGGAAGCAGCATTGCTTGTCTCCCCAATTCCTCTGTGGATGAATTGCGAGGGGTAGTTTATCTCCTCAGGTCTCACTACCGTCTGAAAAAGAAAAACAGGTTCTCCAATGGAGAGTGAAGTCAGCATAGTTTAAGTGGGGTAAGCATTATTAATTTAGGGAGAATGTGATGGATGTCACCCCTCTTTTGGCCAAAGACTAGTGAGAGCTTGACACTGGAGAATAAAATCTTTGTCTCCATAGGATTCTGATCTGGTTCCCAATTCCAGATATGGGCTCCTTTCCACTGAGCGGATCTCTTAGCCAATCAGAAAGCTATTGGTTACCCACCAGGGCCGTGTGCCCCCATTGCACTGGAGTGTGCAGCCTGTTGGGGCGTTTGCTTCTGAGTAGCTGAGACCTCTGGTTGCTCAGACCGTTGTTGGCCACTTTCCCCAGTAGCTCATGTAGCTCTTTCCAGCACTAGACAGGCTAACTGTCTGGGGACTGCTCTCTTCCCGATTCCAGCCAGGTCTGCCCATGCTCTGTGTTGGCAGCATAAGGTGTCTTTTTCCTCAGGAGGGTAATCAAGTGCTTTGTCAGAAGCCTGTCTTGTTTTGGGGACCTCATTGTTCTCTCTGGTCAACAGCTCATTGTGAGTAGCAACCGATTTCTGGCACTGGGAGTTATAAGCCAAAGACCAAAAAAAAAAAAAAAAAAAAAAAAATCCAAGGTTAGGCTGCATACCACCCTCTCCAGGAACCTTCTTTTTAGTTGTTCCCCCTTACTCCTGTTGAGGGTCATATCTTTTAGTCTCTCTTCAAGGATTAAGGTTTCTATGGTACCAATTCATTTTGGACTTATTTTTGTGTTTGTTTTTTCCCCCCTCTCCTGCCCTTCCCCCAAAGCCCTTCCGTCCCTATTGTCTGGGCCTTGAGTTGCCTATCAGGTACGTCAGTAACTCAAGCAAGTCCAGGTTAGGAACAGCAGATGAGTGAGACCATGCAACCTTTCTGTGATCATGTGACTTTGCTGAGTATGATCTGTTCCAAATCTGTCCATTTTTCTACAAATTTCATTGTATCGTCTTTTCTTACTGCTGAGTAGAATTCCATTGTGTAAATGTACCATAGCTTCATTATCCGTTCGTCCAGTGATGGGCACCTGGGTTGGTTCCCGTTCTTAGCTATTTATGAATTGAGCAGCTAGCTATAGACATGGAGGAGCAAATATCCCTGTAGTGAAGCGTGGAGTATTTGGGTAACTGCCCAGTAAGGGAATAGCCGCGTCTGTTGGTAGCTCTATGTTCACCCTTTTCAGGAATCTCCATATTGGTTTCCACAGTGGTTGTACAAATTTGCATTCCCACCATCAGTGAATGAGGGTTCCTCTTTCCCCACGTCCTCACCAACATTTGTTGTTCTTTTATTTTTTTAATGATTGTCATCCTCACTGGAGTAAGGTGGAATCTCATGGTTGTTTTAACTTGCATTTTCCTAATGGTTAAGGATGTCATTTTCTTTTCTTTTTCTTTCTTTCCTTCTCTTTCTTTTTTTCTTCCTTTCTTTCTTTCTTTCTTTTTTGAGTATTTTCTTAAACGTGTGTGAGCCATTTGTGTTTCTTTCTCTGAGAACTCCGTATTCAGTTTTCTGCCCCACTTTTGGAGTGGGTTGTTTAATTTTTTATTATTTAATTTTCTGAGTACCTTGTAGATTCTAGATAGTAGACCTCTGCCAGTGGTATAGCTAGTGAGAATTTTCTCCCATTCTGTGGGCAATCTATTGGCTCTGATTATGGTATGTTTATGTGTGCAAAAGCTCTTTGGTTTCATGAGATCCTGCTGGTTGAGTGACTGTTTAATTTCCTGGGGTACTGAAGTGTTGTTCAGGAAGACTTTCCCCACCTTCATCTAATGGAGAGTTCCTCCTGTTTTTTCTTCCAGTAGGAGAAGAGTTTCAGGTCTTATATTGAGGACTGTATTTGGACTTGAGTTTTGTGTGTGGTGAGATGAGTGAATGTAGCAGACAGCTTCAGGTTCACTGAGATGAAATTCCAGACCAGGCACAGTTATGGAGGAAGGGATATTTATTGAAGCTTACAGATCCAGGGGAAGTTCCATAAATGGCAGAAGAAGCTGGCCTGCCTTCCCAGGTCCAAGCAGAGAGAGAGAGGAAGCACCAGCCAAAAGCCAAAAGCCACACAGCACAGCACACTTCAGGAGTTCCAGCTAGGCACACTTTGCATATCTTTAGATTTAAATCTCAGTCCCATCACCACACCTTAAGATCCACCCAATGACACCGTGACACCGCCTCTAGCCAGGTGGCTGCAGATGCAAACTACAAAGTAATGAAACGCTGAATATATTGGGGGCCATCTGTTCAAACCACCACAGTGGGTGTAGTTTTCGTTTTTCTACCTATGGTCATCCAGTGGCTCCAGCACTCTTTGTTGAAGATGCTGTCTCTTCTCCAGTCTCTGTTATTGGTTCCTTTGAAAAAGATCAAGCAGCCACGGTTCCTCCATTGACACTTTTCTCTCTAACATCGTCCCAGGAGCTGTCAGTGCATTAAAGGCTTCAGTTGCCAGAAGAGGCCAGAGAAGTGTTGACTGGCTGGAAAACATTGCCTGCCAACGTTGCTGTGGGTCACTGCTGCCGCTCCTGCATAGAGGTGATGCTGTGTATTTCCACATACCCAAAACAACACAGAGAAGGGGCTCCAAAGAGGGAACCGTGTGAGGGGAAATGCCTGAGTTGGTATACGCAGAATCACAGAAACCCAAGAACAGAAGCACTAGGTAGGAAAGTAATGCAGATGCTCTCCAAGCAGAGTCAGACCCTGAGGCGCTTGTCACAGAACAGGCTTAACAATGAAGGTGACCATTCTGGAAGCTGAGCATCTGCACACAAGACCTCCGTGCACTTACCCAGATCTGACCTTGCAGTACGGATTTTCATCTGCCTTTTTTTTTTTTAACTGGAGATCAGGGCTTAGGGTTTTCTCTCTCTCTCTCCCCCATCCCTCCCTCCCTCTCTCTCTCTCTCTCTCTTTGCATTCTAGCCCACCCCATTCTCCAATTCTTACTTTAGTTTTTTTTTCACTACTTTAAATTATCAGTATTAATTTTTGTAATTCACTATACTACATATCTTAAGTTTACCTCATTGCCAACATTGTAAATCTAAATTATATAACTAAAAAAGAAAAATAAATTTTATCATCTTTTAGAGAACATTAGTTCATTTTATGTTTCTTTTTTGCAAATTTTCTCCCATGAAAGTGCATTCTCACAATGTGAACTTTAAAAAATATGTTATTTATTTATATAAGAGAGAGAGAGAGAGAAAGAAGGAGAGAGAGACACTATGGGCACGCTAGGGGCTCTAGCCACTGCAAATAAACTCCAGACACATGTGCCACCTTGTGCATCTGGCTTTACATGGGTCCTGGGGAATGGAACCTAGGTCCTTAGGCTTTGCAAGCAATCGCCTTAACCACTGAGCGATCTCTCTGGCATGCAGTGTAGATTGTGTGTGCGAGGATTAGTGCATGAATTAGTACAAGGATTTTGTGTGGAAGTATTGGCACTGGCCAGCATAGTTTTTAATCAGTCTCATTTAAAGACTTGGATCAGCTGTCAAAGTATTTCAGATGACTATGGTTATAAAGCTAGTTCCACACAATTACTGATCGTAGTAATATGCATTTATTCTTGTCACTTTTTGACCTATCTTTAGTACAGTTTGTTCTGCTTTTAACTACTATGTCTGTGTGAATGCTTCTAATATACTAGGTAGTTGTAGCTGCAAAAATATGGTTGTTAATAATGCCTATTTTATTATGCAAAACAACCCATAAACTGGTTAGACATTTTGTATGCCTCAAATAAATGTTGCTTTAAATTTTTAAATAAATGTCTTTTGAAATGTTTTAATTATTTTTTTTCCAGAACTAGATCTTCATACTTCCTTTGTTTGGGATTTTTTGTTTTGTTTTTGTTTTTCTTTTTGTTTTATTTTTTTATTTTTATTTTTATTTATTTATTTGAGAGTGACACACAGAGAGAGAAAGGCAGATAGAGAGAGAGAGACAGAATGGGCATGCCAGGGCCTCCAGCCACTGCAAACGAACTCCAGACGCATGTGCCCCCTTGTGCATCTGGCTAACGTGGGTCCTGGAGAATCAAGCCTTGAACCAGGGTCCTTAGGCTTCACAGGCAAGCGCTTAACTGCTTAGCCATCTCTCCAGCCCTTTGTTTTTGTTTTTTAAGGTAGGGTCTTGCTCTAGCCTAGGCTGACCTGGAATTCACTATGTAATCTTACGGTGGCCTCAAACTCACGGTGATCCTCCCTACCTCTGCCTCCCGAGTGCTGGGACTAAAGGCGTGCGCCACCACGCCCGGCAACTTCAGAGGTTTATATCTTTTGAGATTTCAACATTCAGGACTGTATCTTTCAGACGAATGGCCTGAGGTGACTTGAATATAAAATGTCCCCAGTAGTCTCATGTGTTTGTGATTAAACCTCATTCTTAATCCCCGGCTGGTGGAGCCATTGGGAAGTGGAGCCTTGACTGAGGAGGTGTGTCACCAGGGAGTGAGTGGGCCTTAGGATACTACAGCCCGGCTCCATTTGCCAGTGCTGATGAGCTCAGCTGCATCTTGCCACCTCCCCTGCTGTTGTAAGATGAGATGCCCAGCTGTCTGCTCCAGCCCTGCTTTCCCTGCTACAGTGAAACTCCCTCAAAATGGTAAGCCAGAAATAAACACGTTCCTTCCACAAGCTGCTCTTGTGCAGACATTTCATGTCAACAATGAGAAGGTAACTCCTACATGGCCCAAACCTAGACGGTACACCCTTAACAAATACAGGAAAATCAAAATAATTCCTTGTACTTGCTCTGATCACAATGGGATTAAACTACAAATCAACAGCAAGGATACCCTATAGAGCATGCACAAAATCTGAACAATACACTATTAAAAGATGAATGGGTCAATGAAGAAATCAACCACTGGGACGTTATGACATTACAAGGCTTTTGTAAGGCAAAGGACACTGTGAATAGAGCAAAGGGGCAACCTACAAAATAGGAGAAAATCTTTGCCAGTTATACATCTGACAGGGATTAATATCCAGGATATACAAAGAACTAAAAAATCTAAATAATAAAAAAAATCTAACAACCCAATTAAAAAATGGGCTATGGAACTAAATAGAGAGTTCTCAAAAGAAGAAATACAGATGGCATATAAACATCTAAAAAAAATGTTCTACATCCTTACCATAATGGAAATGATTCCATCTCAGTCCTGTCAGATTGGCTATCATCAAGAAAACAAATGACCATAAATGCTGGCGAGGATGCGGAAAAAGAGGAACCCTTCTGCACTGTTGGTGGGAATGCAATCTGGTCCAGCCATTGTGGAAATCAGTGTGGAGATTCCTGAGACATCTAAAAATAGATCTACCACATGACCCAGCTATAGCACTCCTGAGCATATAGCCAAAGACTTGTTGCACTACCTCAGAGTTATTTGTACATCCATGTATGTTGCCGCTCTATTCATAATAGCTAGGAAATGGAACCAGCCTGGATGTCCCTCAACTGATGAGTGGATAATGAAGATGTGGTACATTTATACAATGAACTTCTACTCAGCAGAAAAAAAAAAAAGAAAGAAAAAGAAAAAAAGAAAAAGAAAAAGAAAAGAAATGTGCAGGGAAATGGAAGGACCTGGAAAGGATTACACGCAGTGAGGTAACCCAGGCCCAGAAAACCAAACGTCACATGTTCTATCTCATATGTGGATCCTAGCTACGAATGTTTGAAGTTGTATGTGAGTTGGAATAAAACTCAGTAGCAGAGGCCAGTAAATTAGAAAGGAGCTATAAAGGAGAGAGGAGAGGAGTTAAGAGGATGGTATTGTATATATGCAAATAGATGAACAGATTACTGGCAGTTGAAAGGCCTAAGTGAGGTCAGGAGAAGAGATTGAGGAAAGGAAGGGTGGGGATAGGGTTAATCAAAACCTAACAGGGTATGAATAAGTAATATGGAAACCTAGGTTTTTGGATAATGGCATACCCAGAAGCCATAGACTGTTACTGGAAAATTTTCAGTGCCAGGGATGGTATACCTTCCAGTGAGTTATTAGCCAAGGAGGTCACTGTTGCCCCCAAAACATTACAGGCCATTGCGAAGATTCTTGGTTCACCACCAGGAATAGATGGTAATACCCTATTGCTGAAGACTCCACATGCTTAGACTGCAAGGTCCCTGAGGAATCCTGCTGGAGCTGAGCTGAAATCCTCCATGTAGAGCAGCTGACGGAAGGCTGGAAAAAGCTATGCAGAATGCGGCTCCATGGGAGAGACAGAAGTCATTGGTGGAGATAAACAACAGTGGATACTGAAAGTATTAAGCTTGACCACCCAGGCCAAATGAGCCAATGGGTGCAATAGTGGCATGTCTGTTATGGGGGAAACCAACTGCTCTCTAGATGGACTAGAGGTCCCATCCCATGGGACAGCATACATGCCTGTGGTGGTTTGAATAGAATAGATGGCCCCCAATATATTCAGTTGTTTATTTGTTTGTAGTTTGCATCTCTAGCCATCTGGCTGGAGGCAATGCCATTGTGTGGATCTTAAGGTGTGGTGGTGGGTTTGAGATTTCAATCTAAAGATATGCAAAGTGTGCCTGGCTGGAGTTCCTGAAGTGTGCTGTGGCTTTTGACCTTTAGGCTTGTACTTCTCTCTCTCTCTCTGCTTGGGCCTGTGAAAGCAGGCCAGTTTCTTCTGACATTATGGAACTTCCCCTGGATCTGTAAGCTTCAATAAATATCCCTTCCTCCATAACTGTGCCGTGGTCTGGAAGTTCATCTCAGCAAACCTGAAGCTGTCTAATACAATGCCTGATCCTGAAAACCCATAATGGAGGAAGTATGAGCCCTAAGGGTGTAACATCTGCTGGTGTCTAGCTAAATGCATATATTTTGCTCATAAAACTGCCCTTAATGTTCATACCCATATATTAATGCTACTCTCACTTTTGGTTAGAGAACCTTCCCTTTTCAGGTGGCAGCAACCTTGGGATGACTCAGAAGGCACCATGGTGCTGAGAAGAAGTGACAGAGGAGTGCCCAGCACTTAAACATTTCAATCACACCTTCTAAGGCTCAGGGTCCATTGGAGAAGACGTGGCAGAAAGAATGTAAGAGCCAAGGGAAAGGTAGGACCCCTTACAATGTGCTCCTCCAGACACAAAATGGCCTGGATATCCATGACCTCACAGCACCTGACACTACCTACTCAAGACCATCATAATAGGAGGAAAATATGATGACATCAAAACAAAAGAGAGACTGATTGAGTGGGGGAGGGGATATGATGGAGAGTGGAGCTGCAAAGAGAAAAGTGAGAGGAGAGGGAATTATCACGGTTTATTGTCTATAATTATGGAAGTTGTCAATGACTAAGAAAAGAAATCAACTGGCCCCATACAGGGCACCAACAACAGACCAAAGAAATGGCTTCACCCATGTAGCTTGGTGAAACATTGAGTTTATTTGGCAGCCACATCACTGAAAAGTCCTGCCCAAGAGTGATAGATGACAACTTCCCCAGAGCTCTACAGATGGAGTCCTCCTTCATTTAGCTTTCCATACTCTAAATATTCTAGTATCTTCCAGGACCATGTGCAGCTGGGGCAGAATTACACATGGCTGGGTGGGAGGTATAGGAATGGTATGCAGGAAGGAGTGGCTGAAATCTCAGAGAGTCCAGTGACCCTCTCCACCCCCTCCTTTTATGAGAGAATGTCAACTGGCCAGTCTTGGTGGGCTCTTGTAAGTAGTCACAGCCGCTGTGTAAAGATGGTAACAGTTGGTGTGCTTGCTCCGAGGACACAGTTCCACAACCCCTCATTTCACACTGGCTGCACCTTCTCACACCCTGTGTCCATTTCCTCTTTAGCACTTGTCATCTGACCTTTAATCCCAGCTGGGATTTATTTGATAGTTGGTTATTTATTTATTATTTGAGAAAGAGTGGTAAAAAGAGAGACAGAGGGAAAGAGAGGGAGAATGGGCATACCAGGGCCTTCAACCACTGCAAACTAACTCCAGACACATGTACCACCTCGTGCATCTGGCTTATGTAGGTACTGGGGAATTGAACCTAGGTCTTTAGGTTTTGCAGGCAGGTGCCTTAATGGCTAAGCCATCTCTCCAGCCCCCAGATGGGATTTTTTTTTTTTTTTTTTTTTTTTTTTTTTAGAGAGAGGGAGAGGGAAAAAGAATTGGTGTGCCAGGACCTCAGCCTCTGAAATAGAACTGCAGATGCTTGTGCCACCTAGTGGGCATGTGTGACCTTGCATTTGCCTCACCTTTGTGCATCTAGTTTACATGGGATCTGAAGAGTCGAACATGGGTCCTTAGGCTTCGCAGGCAAGTGCCTTACCTGCTAAGCCATCTCTCCAGCCCCAGATGGGATTTTTAATGCTTACTTTTTACCTCTTAAAAAGGCTTACTGGGAGCTAGGCATGGTGGCTCATGCCTTTAATCCCAGCACTTGGGAGGCAGAGGTAGGAGGATCACCATGAGTTTGAGGCCACCCTGAGACTACAGAGTGAATTCCAGGTCATTATGAGACCCTACCTCAAAAAAAAAAAAAAAGCTTACTGGCTTCATGTAATATTTTCAGTAATATTGCTCATGATTATCAGGCTTCATTTTTCCAGTGACAGAGCTTTTTGCCTGTTTTTAACAGTCAACACAATATCTGCCTGTGTCCGTCTCCTGCTACCACACTCATCCTCCAGACGTGTCCAGATATCGCCACTTCTCAGAGATCACGGTGCATTCAAATAACAGGAGACCCATTCGTGCCCTTTTCATGCATGTTGAGAAGGAAGCTTTCTTAAAAATACAGATGCTTTCTATTGAAAAAAATGTTGAATTTGTTTTGATTATTTTTATTTCCCTACTTTTGTCCTACTTATAAACTATCTGAGTTTACAAGTAATATGTCATGAAATACTAAATCAATGTTATAAAAGGTTACATAATCCCAAATTGAATAAACATTACTTATCATGTTTTAGGAGCAGGACCTAAATTTTTTTTATTATATTTATTTGTTCCCTTGAGGGAGATAGAAAGTGGCACAGAGAAAGAGAGTGAGAATGAGAGAGAATGGGTGCCCCAGAACCTCCAGCCATAGCAAACAAACTCCAGATGCATGTGCCACCTTGTACATCTGGCTTACATGGGTACTGGGGAGTCAAACCTGGGTCCTTAGGCTTCAAAGGCAAGTGCTTTAACTGCTAAGCCATCTCTCCGGGCCAGGACATAATTTTTTTAATGATATTGATACACACACACACACACATCATCATCATCAAAAGCTTTTCATCAACTTCAAGTTAGGTTTTAAATAGGAAGATTATTAGCATTGTATTTTACACCAAAGTTGGTTTATTCTGACAACTTCAGAACAAAGCAAGGAGGCACTGATTCCCAATCCAGTTCTATGAACTAATACTGAGCAAGAAACACCATGAGTCAAAATATTTAAATATGAGGGGCTGGAGAGATGGCTTAGCAGTTAAGCGCTTGCCTGTGAAGCCTAAGGACACCGGTTCGAGGCTCGACTCTCCAGGACCCACGTTAGCCAGATGCACAAGGGGGCGCACGCGTCTGGAGTTCGTTTGCAGTGGCTGGAGGCCCTGGTGCGCCCATTCTCTCTCCCTCTCTCTATCTGCCTCTTTCTCTCTGTCTGTCGCTCTCAAGTAAATTAATAAAAATAACAAAAAATATTTAAAAATAAAAAATAAAAAAATAAAAAAATAAAAAATAAATATTTAAATATCTCCTCCCTTTACAGGTAAATGGAAAGCAAAAGATTAAATAAATTTATGAGGAAACCAGTCCAAATGACATCATCATGTCACATCAGCCTGGCAGCTTGACGTGGTCCATCTTCGTCAGGTTTGGAAGGCAGAAGAGGGCTGAGATAAGATACTCATGAGACATCAACAACCACATCCCTTTGGAGATGAGTTTCATCCGTGTGAATCCACTTTTAAGCTATTCACTACTTTCCAGAGAACCAGACACTTTTAGAACAATATATTCTTATCAAACATAATTTTTGATCATTTCCAAGTTTGATTATCTAATTCAAACCCAAAGCCACTTATCTTAACAAGCTAAAAGTTGTCTGTACACCTGAACGACATGTAGAGGGCTTCTCAATCATTCTAGGTGGGGTAGAAAAATTCATGTGCACAGTTAAGCCAATGCCTAATCCTAATTGTATTTTAGCCAAGCTCAAATTCAGTCCAGTCCTCTATAACTAACTTTCCAGGAAGGGAGTGGGATAATGGGTGAAAACTTACAGTAAGGAGCAAGACTTTGGGATCACAAACAACCCTGTGATCTTGTTGGCTTCTAACTTTTTAAAGATATTTCTACCCATGCTGTGGCTGTTACCCGCGTTATGCCCCCTCCTCAGGGAAATGGAGACCGAAGGGTTATAAGACTACAATGTGGTACTATGTAGGTTATATATGGTGTGTGTGTAATATGAAATATTTTTAATATATATATTTTAAATATTTTATTTATTTATTTATTTATTTGAGAGAGAGAGGAAGAGGCATGGAGAAAGAGAGAATGGGCATGCCAGGGCTTCCAGCCACTGCAAACAAACTCCAGATGCATGCGCCCCCTTGTACATCTCTGGCTTACATGGGTCCTGGGGAATTGAACCTAGGTCCTTAGGCTTCACAGGCAAATGCCTTAACCACGAAGCCATTTCCCCAGCCCTTAAATAATCTTTGTTAAAGCTTAGAGAAAAGCTTTTAAAGAAAGGCAGGCATAGTGTCACATGCCTTCAATCCCAGCACTTGGGAAGCAGAGGTAGGAGATCACCAGGAGTTTGAGGCCACCCAGAGACTACATAGTGAATTCCAGGTCAGCCTAAAAGCCTACCTAAAAACAAACAAACAAAAAAAGTTGAAGGAAACCTCTGAGGGGCTGAAGAGATGGCTTAGTGGTTAAGGTGCTTGCCTGCAAAGCCAAACAGCCCTCCTTCAATTCCCCAGGACCTACATAGCCAGATGTACAAGATAGTACATGGATCTGGAGTCTATGGTGGCTGGAAGCCCTGGTGTGCCCATTCTCATTCTTTCTCTCTCTCTATTTCTTTCTCTCTCTCTCTCTCACTCTCTCTCATTCTCTCTCTCACTCTCTCTCATTCTCTCTCTCTTTCTCAAATAAATAAATAAAAATAAAATATTAAAAGCAAAAAGAAAAGAAACCTCTGAGGTAGAGGGGCCATCTACACGGGGACATCTAGTGGCCACCAGGATGCAATGCGGTGACTGTCTCCTTGTCTGTGTCAGGAATCTCACCTCTGCTTTACATTACTGGACCAAAGTGAAAACATCCCTGATCTCTCGATAATGCCATATTTGCAGCACTAATGGAAAAATATCTGAAAAATAAAAGTGTTTGAACTGAATCTCCTTTTTTTCTACAATAACAAAAACCAAGGCCTAGAGCTGAGACCAATTTCCATATTTTTTTCCAAGCCACAAAAGTAAAAGAATAGTCTTACCAAAATTAATCTTTCTAGAAGCATCAAAAGCTACAGTAAACCAATTACACTTTATGCTGGAGAACATTAATTTGAATAGCATTACTTTTAGAAAGCAATATGACATAATAAAAACACTAATAGAAAACTAATGATGTATATCACAGTTGACATCATTAAAATGAAATAACAGTGAATCTTAATTAAACTATTCAAGATCCTAAAATAGTCTCTTAAGTGCCTCTCTTAGAGAAATCATTTTGTTTCTTTCTTTGAAATGAGGTAGAGAATTAAGCAAAAGCTGACTCCTCTGAAAATCCTGTTCCCTCCTGTTTCCTTTCCTGCTGAGGCAGGAGAAACAACTGCCTTTCGGTATTCAGGGATTCCTGGAGAATAGGAGAGCAGAACACAAAGAAAGAAAAGGATGTGTATTTACGTCTTTGTCTCAGAAAGGGGTGCGTTAAAGGCACCGGGAGAAGCAGACAGGGGAAAGTAGATCTTCCAGGGTTACACAGCGACTCCCCAAAAAGAACAAGAATTACGGTTTGTGTTTCAAATGATCACTGCTCTTAATCCCTTGAAAAGACCAGCTGGGTATCTTGCTCAAAGCTGAGGTCTTCAGCAAGCATCCTATCTTCCCCTCCCCTGGCACCAGCATGGGGACTACGTGTCCTTCACCACCAGGGGCTCCAGTTTCCAGAACTTCCACGCCCTCTCCAGCGAGACTTCTGGTCCCAGTGTAACTCGCCGCACATCCCCACTCTTTACTGATGGTAAAGATGACCTTCATATTTTAGTAGTCAACCCATGCACACTCACGCTTAAGGAAACACTGAGGATTTGGAATTGTTACGCCACTGCCAGGCAGTTCTCATTGTCCTTATTTTTGGGGGGCACATGTTTCTGGGCATGAAAACACGGCCTTCCCTCCCAGCACTTACCATTGTTAAAATGATTTGGCCCTGATTTTCTCTTTTTTTTTTTTTTTTTTTAGGAGGACAAAACTTGTCTCTTTTGACCCACTTTCAGATCATACATTAATTCTATTTGTATGCATATAACTCAAACGTGTAGTATATGACCAACGTTTACGTAACCAGCATGTACACAAAGCACGTGGCACAGTACGAACTATAGGAACGTGAGACAGGTCAACTACAAATGCAGCCTAGCACAGCATAGCCAGTGCTTACTTGGCTCCAGAGGGAGAAAACAGGAAAGTGCCACACTCTAATATAATTTAATAAGGAGGGTTTGACAGTCATAAACGTTGTTTTTAAAAAAATTCACTTAAGGGGGCTGGACAGATGGCTTGGTGGTTAAGGCGCTTGCCTGCGAAGCCTAAGGACCCATGTTCGACTCTCTCAGATCCCACGTAAGCCAGATGCACAAAGGCGAGGCAAGCGCAAGGTCGCACACGCTCACTAGGGGGCGCAAGTGTCTGGAGTTCGATCGCAGCGGCTGAGGCCCTGGCCCACCAAGTGTCCCCCCTGCTTAAACTTTTTCTCAGGCTTCAATGAATCCAATAACAATCATGGACTTTTTTTTTCTTAATTTATAAACAAAAGTCAGAATACACTTTTGATATTTTTGGATTGACAAACTCATCACCATGCTAACTGACCTCAAGGGTCAGCCCAGAATAAGGTCAGAGAAGACTGGAATGGTAGAGGTTGTATACACGTATGGGACTGGGCGGGGGGGGGGTATTCTGTTTCCTCTTGTTATTTATTTGTGTCTGGAGGGTTGTTTTTGCTGCTTCTTATTTGACGAGATCATGATCATGTATTTCCACGCTGCTCTAGAGCACTGTGGTGATTGTGAACGTAGCGCCCCATGGTCGCAGGTGTTTGTGATTAAGTTTCCTACTTAGTCCTCAGCTTGGAGCATTTGGGAGGTGGAGGCTGGCCCGAGGAAGTGTGTCCCCAAGGGCGGACCTCGGGGTGGAGCCCAGCCATGTGTGCTCAGAGTCCGTCTGTGCTTGCTGCTGCTGGCCGTAAGTCCGTCTGCTGTGGGTGTGTGATGGAGTGAGCCAGCTTCCCCCACCTCGGCGAGGCTTCCCCCGCATTCTGTACAGCCTGAAAGGAGCCCTCTCTCCTCACAGACTGCTTCTGGTCAGGTGTGTGTCTCAGCAGCTGAGAAGGTGACTTACAACAACCTCATTATGAAGCCAAAGATGACCTTAAACTTCTGATCCTCTTACCGCTGCTTCCCAGGTGCGGGCATTACAGGCAGCTTGGGCACGGGAAGTTCATACGGAGACCCCGGGCAAGAACCACTTTGCAGGAGTAGAAGGATAGCCTTTGTGCCTGGAATAAATTACCAAGGGGAGATGATGAGCATCGAGGTGAGAAATAGGGTTGAAAAAAAAAAAAAAGGTGCAAGGGCGGCAGAGCAGAGCCTGGGCATCACATCTTCTCACATCGGCTTAGAAGGAGCAGCAAGCGGGGGCTAGCTAGTCCTGAACACCCAGTGGGTGGGGTTGGGCTAACAAGCCTCGAGGCCTGCCCCAGTCACACAGTCCTCCAGCAAGGCTCCACCTGCCCAAAGCTTTACCTGCTTGCAGATTAAGTAGGAGGCTGGGTCACAAACACAGCAGGCTGGGGGGAACATTTCAGTCCAGCCCAGCGCTTTCAGTGATTTTACAACGTGTACTGTGTCTTAAGAAGAGCCTTGGAGTGTGTGAACAAGCTCCTGGTTTGCCCAAGAGCATCTAATTTTTAGCTTTTATCTTGGGGGAACTTTTTTATCCCATGCAAAAGTGACAGTCGCCAATGTTCATACAGCTCTAGTCATTCAAAAGTCCTCTAGTCAATACTGGCTTTTAATCACAGCACTCGGGAGGCAGAGGTAGGAGGATTGCTGTGAGTTCGAGGCCACCCTGAGAATGCAGAGTGAATTCCATGTCAGCATGGGCTAGAGTGAGACCTTACCTCGAAAATGAAAAATAAAAACCTGATACAATTTCTTCGGTCTTATTTAACACTTCAGGAAGTACAAACTTCCCGGTCACTTCTCTTCTCCTAAACCGTGTTTAGCTGTTTAAAAAAAAAAAAAACAACTAAGCAATGGTGGGAATTCACATGGGAATACTTCAGGCTCAAAAACCAATTGTACAAGTGTTGTTTGATTGTTTGGTTTCAGTTTTCTATGTAAAGTTACTTGTTAATTTCTCATATGGAATATGGTTTTACTAGAGACCATTATATATTCAACTCCTTAAAAAAGATGCAAGGCTATTATATTTGGCCAGCCAGGCCAAATGAGCCAACTGGTGCAATAGTGGCACGTCTGTCATGGTGGAAACCAACTGCCCACCAATTGGACTGGAGGCCCGCTCCATGGGAGGGAATACATCCCTGATACTGAAAACCTACAATAGGGGTAGACATGAGCCCTAGGGGTGTAATGTCTGCTGCTGTCTGGCTAAATGTATATACTATGCTTATCAAACTGCCCAGTAAGCACTTCTCTTAATGTTCATACCTACATATTAATGCTACTCTCACTTTTGGTAGAGAAGCTTTTCTTTTCAGATGGCAGTGACCTTGGGATGACTCAGAAGGCATCATGGTGCTGGAAAGAAGTGACGGGAGTGCTCAGTACTGCAATATCTCTATCACACCTTCCAAGGCTCAGGGTCTAATGCGGAAGAGATGGCGGAAAGAATGTAAGAGTCAAAGGAAAGGTAGGACTCCTTACAACGTGTTCCCCCCAGACACAAAAATGGCCTGGATATCCATGACCTCACAGTGCCTGACACTACCTACACAAGACCATCATAAATAGGAGGAAAAGATCATGACATCAAAATAAAGGAGAGGCTGATTGAGATGGGGAGGGGATAAGATAGAGAATGGAGTTTCAAATGGGAAAGTGGAGGGGAGGGAGGGTATTACCATGGGATTTTTTTTATAATCATGGAAGTTGTTAATAAAAAAATTGAAAAGAAAAATAAATTAATTAATTAAAAACTTTAGAAAAAGATGCAAGGCTAAACTCATGTTTGTCCTTGTGAAGTTTAAGATTTTATTCCAACGACAGTGAAGGTTATTATAGTACACATATGAATTGCTTTGGAAAGATAGGGGAGAGGGGGAGGACGGAAGGGAGGAGGGAGGAACAAAGAAAGGAAGGGAGAAAAGGAGGAGTGAATGAACGAGGATGTACTTTGAACTTGATAACACGGCACACTTTCATAAGATGTGTGGTTGTAAGGGTTAGGAACGAAGCTTATTGGTAGAACATTTGCCCAGCAGGGATTCAGTCAATAGGAGAGGGAAGGAGAGGAAGGAAAGGAAATGTGGTTTGGGTTGAGCAAATCCTAGTTTACTTAAATTAACTTGTGTCTACTTTACTGCTTTCTTATCTTGGCAGGAGTAAGCTAATTAGAGACCTGTGTGACTAGTTACTGTAAACACGAAACAAATGTAGGGCGACGTGACCGTGGAAAAGGCAGGCAGGCCTCTGTTGATGCGTGTGCTTTTGGTAAAAGTGCTGCCTCTATCCTGACGGAAGAAATGCTAGTTTTATCAGTGTTTGTTCAAAAGGACTGTCAATTGAGACAAAACCAGCACGTGTTTGCCATTTGAAGCAAGGAGAGAGAAAGCCTTTATGATACAAACAAACAAAAAAAAAAAAAAAAAAAGGGAAACCCAAGGAAGGAGATGTCAGGAAATACCACAAGCTTAGCATGATGACTTGGAGCCGGGAAATGGAACCCAAAGGCATCACGACTCCAGCCTGCGTCTGGAACTGTCATTAGGGGGGCAACACCACCACGAGCGGTGGGCCCCCCACTAACCAGCACCCGGAGCCCCTCTGGACACGGCGTTCAGTGGCCACGTGCCGGGTTACCCGCCCCTCCTGACATCAGCAGTCTTTGAAAAATCAAGGTTTCCAGAACTGACCATGGGTTCCCACTCCCACCCATCCCCGAAGATAAATACAACCTTTCTGCTAAAAGCAGGACCTGCTGGAAGAATTCAACAGTCATCTCATTCCCACCCAGGAGTCTCGCAGCAGAAAAGACCGACTCCCATGACCAAAGAGAAGCCGACATTAAGATGAAAGTCGCCCAGAGAGAGGTCACCACAGATGTATAGGACATCCTGCCATGTTCCTCTCCCAAAGAGCCGTGTGTGTGTGTGTGTGTGTGTGTGTGTGTGTGTGGCAGATGCATGCACTCAGTGCTTAAGCTGCCGAGGCCAGAGGAAGACATCAGTCCTCCTCTGTTGCTCTTCTGCCTGAACCTGGAGCTCCACATTTTTCAGTTAAACTAACTGACCAGGGGACCTCCAGCAATCCTCTCTCAGCACTGAGGTTACAGGCATGCATGGTCATGTCCAGCTTTTTGTTTGTTTATTTGTTTTATAAAGAGAGAGAGAGAGAGAGAGAGAGAGAGAATTGGCACACCAGGGCCTCAGCCACTGAAATCGAACTCCAGATGCTTGTGCCACCTAGTGGACATGCGTGACGTTGCACTTGCCTCACCTTTGTGCATCTGGCTTACATGGGATCTGGAGAGTAGAACATGGGTCCTTAGGCTTCACAGGCAAGTGTCTTAACCTCTAAGCCATCTCTCCAGGCCTTGTTTGGATTTTTTATTATTTATTTATTTATTTATTTGAGAGAGAAAAAGAGACAGGGAGAGAGAATGGGCATGCCAGGGCTTCCAGCCACTGAAAACAAGCTCCAGATACATGCATTACCTTGTGTATCTGACTTACATGGGTCCTGGGGAGTCAAACCTGGGTCCTTTGGCTTTGCAGGCAAACGCCTTAACTGCTAAGCCTTCTCTCCAGTCCATTTGTTTGTTTTTGAGGTAAGGGTCTCAGTCTAACCCAAGCTGACCTGGAATTATCAGGCTGGCCTTGAACTCACAGTGATCCTCCTAAGTGCTAGGATTAAAGGCATATGCCACTATGCCCAGCAGAGAGAGAGAGAAGAAAACATGGGTGCACCAAGGTTTTTATTATTTATTTGAGAGAGAAATAAAAGGCAGAGAGAGAGAGAAAGAATGAGTGCCAGGGCCTTCAGGTACTACAAATGAATTCCAGACACATGCATCCCTTGTGCGCATGTGTGACATTGCACACTTGCATCACTGAGCGCGCCAGGCTTATGAGGGACCTGGAGATTCGAACATGAGTTCTTAGGCTTTGTCGGCAAGCGCCTTGACTGCTAAGCCATCTGCCAACCCATATACTTAATTTTCCTTCGGAACAAAGGAAACCAAAGACAGATCAGCTCCCCAGAGAAAGTAGAAATTTGATCTAAATGGTTATTTCTCGCCTGGGACATTCCTGATGAGCCACTGAGCCACTAGGGATGCAACATCCCGGACACATACCTGCTGTCAGTTTCTTAGCAGATTTCATAAGGATCTTTCTAGAGAGCTCCTCCAAGAAATGTAGCGAATACTCACTTACTAGGGTACAGAGGGAAGGAACTTAGCCCATTGGCATCCCTGGTTGCTAAGCACTCTTAAAATCTTGTCATTCAGCCGGGCGTGGTGGTGCATGCCTTTAATCCCAGCACTCGGGAGGCAGAGGTAGGAGGATCACCATGAGTTCGAGGCCACCCTGAGACTACATAGTGAATTCCAGGTCAGCCTTGGCTAGAGTGAGACCCTATCTCGAAAAAAAAAAAAAGAGAAGAAAACCTTATCATTCCTGGTGATATCGGTTGACAGAGTTCAATAGAAGACAGAGCAGGAGTCCCAAGGCCCCTTACGACATACACATGATGAATACATTAGGTACTTTTGTCTCTGTGTCCAAAATACCTGGGAAACTAACCTACAGAGGAAAGATCTGGTTTGGGTTACTGGATTGAAAGGTGTAAGTCCATCACAGCAGGGAAGTCATGGAGGGGCAGACCGACTAGTTCACACCATGGTGGCCAGGAAGCAAAGAAGGGTAGACAGGGAGAGACCAAGACAAGCTACGGCCCCCCGTGACATGCCTCCACTAACCTTACTCCTTCCACTAGACGCCACGTCTCTCCTACCTTTGGCCACCTCCCAATAATACCATCCTATAATGAATCTATCAAGGGATCAATCCACGCATTACATCAGAACTCCCCTGATCGAAATGGTCTCTGGAAATACCGCTGCAGACAATCCCAGAGGTGAGATCTAATGACATCCTAGGTGTTCCTCAATCAATTCGACAAGATTAACCATCACACTGAGCATCCCTAATCCAAAAATCTAAAATCCAAAGTGTTGCAAAACCACAGATGGGCTGAAAACCACATGATACCACAGGTAGAAAGTTTCCTCTGGTCTCATGTAACAAATGATGGTCAACATGAATGCACGTTCAGATTGTGTAAGCTGTGTAAGATCACTTGGAACCTAACATATAAGTCATATGTGAAATACAAATGATCACATGTTCAGACTTGTGTCTCATCCCCAAGATTTGTCTTTTTTTTTTTTTTTTTTTTTTTTTTTTTTTTGGTTTTTCAAGGTAGGGTTTCACTCTAGTTCAGACTGACCTGGAATTCACTGTCTTCTCAGAGTGGCTTCGAACTCACGGCGATCCTCCTACCTCTGCCTCCCGAGTGCTGGGATTAAAAGTGTGTGCCACCAGCGCCCAGCAAGATTTGTCATTTTGTGTAGCAAATGTTCGAAAATATTCTCCATGAACCTGGAATAGAAATCTGGAACACTTTTGAGTTCCAATAATTCAATCAACAATGTGTGTGTGTGTGTGTGTGTGAGAGAGAGAGAGAGAGAGAGAGAAAGAGAAAGAGAGAGAGAGATTGAGAGAGAGAGAGAAGGGGGGGTCTTAAAAGAGACAGAACACTTCAAACATGGTGGGGGAAGTGTTTGATTTTTTTTTATTGGTGATTAAGGGAAAATTTAGGTTAGGGAAGAAATGAGATTAATCAGATTTCTTGCCTAAGAATGTGACCCAGCTCTGGCCTTCTAAATTTGGAAAAGTGACCCGGCTCTGGCCCTCTTAGCTATGAAAAGTAATTTGTCCTCTGTACTCTCATCTCCAAAGGGTCTAGAATAGGCTATGGAAAGGTTACAGAAAGGAAAAGTCCATAACTCAGGGAAGTGTACTGTATTCGCCACCAGTAATCCTCCTAAACGGCCACTACTCACATTTTAAGGAATTCAAAAGCACCTTCCTAACACAACGGAGCATGTGAGCTGACAGGTAACCAATTAAAGAGGTTCATTTGAGAGCCTGTCTCTTCCTAAGAGGTGCAAGTATGAAGTGGAAAAGCACAGCATTTGTTCTTGAGATTCGAGGAATTATTTTCAAGAAGAATAAGGCACAATGTAAGTATTGAGTATGGAATGCCCAACTGTTGGTTCTGCTTTTAGTTAACATGCAAAGGAAAAGTGCCTCAACCTTCAAGAAATGAAGGAAAAAAGGAATTATCAGGTAATTTTTTCCACATGCTTGAAAGAGAGCTGCAAATATTTCTCTTTCTCTAATTGCTTCAAGGAGGTGGTTGTTCCTGGTTTGGCTGTTAGTGATGAGACACCGAGAGCTCTATCACCAACGTTGGAAAACTGGTTGAGCAGTCAGTGGTGGACCAGCTACTCAATCAGTTAGTAGTCCAATAAGAAAGAGCTCACTTAGGGGCTGGAGAGATGGCTTAGTGGTTAAGGCACTAGCCTGAAAAGCCAAAGGACTCAGGTTCAATTCCCCAGGAGGACCCATGTAAGCCAGATGCACATGGTGGTGCCTGCATCTGGAGGCTGGAGGCCCTGGCACACCCATTCTCTCTCTCTCTCTCTCAAATAAAAAAATTTAAAAACTCACTTAGGCTGTTGGTCAGGGAGGCCCACAAAACAATACAGGCCATTGCCATAGTACTTGGTTACCCATCAGCTCAAAATGGTAAGAACCTTTTGCTGAAGACACCACTGGCTGTGGTCATGGGACATCCACAGATCTGTGCTGGAATGGACAGGAAGGCAGCTCCTTGCTGGCTAGCTCTCATGGTGCTGGAAAGTGCTTCTGCCAAGAGT
The DNA here is from genome assembly GCA_036346955.1 of Dipus sagitta. Classification (NCBI taxonomy): domain Eukaryota; kingdom Metazoa; phylum Chordata; class Mammalia; order Rodentia; family Dipodidae; genus Dipus; species Dipus sagitta. The sequence continues at coordinate 3,501,672 of CM070789.1, read as the reverse complement.
GTGAACGAACAGTGGATCCTGCAAGCTACAAAATCAACCAGCCGGACAAGATGTACCCACCAGAGCAATGATGGTGCACTTGCCGTGAGAATAATCAACTGTGCTCTGATTAGAAATGAGGTCCGCTCAGTGGGAGGCGATTTGTACCGGGTACCGAGAACCAAGTCAGGACCCTATGGTTTGGAAAGTCATGGACCACAAAGGGAAGCTCTGCCTGTTCTTTGGCTAAAGGGAGAGGGTATGCCTGCCCAAAAGCTTATAAAGATCTATGTTTATTCCCTTGGGGACTGGAGGGATGGCATAGAGGTTAAGGCACTTGCTTGCAAAGCCAAAGGACCTCAGTTAGATTCCCCAGGACCCACGTAAGCCAGATACACAAGGTGGTGCATGTGTCTGCAATTTGTTTGCAGTGGCTGGAGGCCCTGGTGTGCCCATTCTCTCTCTCTCTCTCTCTCTCTCTCTCTCTCTCTCTCTCTCTCTCTGTATCTGCCTCTTTCTGTCTCTCACTTTCTCAAATAAATTAATTTTTTTAAGTTTATTTCCTTGGACCCATGATGCTCTCACTCTTGGTTAAAGACTCTGCTTTTTACAGATAGCAGCTAATACCGGGCAGACCCAAGATCCATCAGCACAAGAAATGAAAGCCAACATCCTAGCATGAGACAAGTCATCTCTACTGCACACACACACACACACACACGTACAACACACACGCACCACGCACACCAGAGTCCAGGAAATATCACAGAGGAGGTGGTGGATTAAACACGAGTGCTGCTCTCAGTGCTATCCTGAAAACCTCCTCCAGGGAGATGGCAGTATACATTGAGGAGTCTCAAACACATGAAAGCAGAAAAACGCGAGGCTGATAACACACCCTCCAAGACTCGGGGAGCATTATAAAAGAGGGGGTAGAAGGAATGAAAGAGCGACTGGGTGAGAAGGTGTACTCTGAGGCACTGTCTCCTCCCATCGAGCCTGACTGGTACATTCATGATCCCACAGTGACCAACTGAGGGTCCTCAGTGGAATGGGGGGGGGGCGGAAATATAAGAGTACATGTAGATGGGTGTGATGGTGCACGCCTTTAATCCCAGCCCTCAAGAGTCAGAGGTAGGAGGATCTCTGTGAGTTCAAGGCCACCATGAGATTACATAGTGAGCTCCAGCCTGGGCTAGGGCGAGACCCCACCTCAGAAAAAATTAAAAAAGGAATGTGTATGACCCAATGGGAATATGACCAAAATGTAAGGTGTTTACACAAAAAAGTTCATAATTGTTTAAAAAAAATCAAATTTAAAAAGGTCACTTAAAGGAAAAGGAATACAATGACTTGCTTCCTTTTGAAGGATAGCAATTAGGCACCATGATTAAAACTATGACTGTGGAAGCCAGGCATGGTGGTGCACGCCTTTAATTCCAGCACTTGGGAGGTAGAGGTAGGAGGATCACCGTGAGGTTGAGGCCACCCTGAGACTACAAACTGAATTCCAGGTCAGCCTGGGCTAGAGTGAGATTATACCTCATAAACAAACAAACAAAAAAAAAAAACCTAAGACTGTGGGGCTGGAGAGATGGCTTAGTGGTTAAAGCGCTTGCCTGAGAAGCCTAAGGACCCATGTTCAACTCTCCAGATCCCATGTTAGCTAGATGCACAAAGTTGAGGCACAGTGCAGGGTCATAAATACCCACTAGGTGGAGCAAGCGTCTGGAGCTCAATTATAGTGGCTGAGCCTCTGGCTTGCTCATTTGTTCTCTATTAAAAAAAAAAAAAAAAAAAAAAGCCGGGCGTGGTGGCGCACACCTTTAATCCCAGCACTCAGGAGGCAGAAGTAGGAGGATCACTGTGAGTTCAAGGCCACCCTGAAACTATAGAGTGAATTCCAGGTCAGCCTGGGCTAGATTGAGACCCTACACCCCCCCCCAAAAAAAAAGACTTTCAAAACACTTGGAACAATATAAAGAGATCAAACCTAAGAATTCTGGACATAGAAAAAGAATAATTTCAGTCTGAAAGTATACTTAAGGCTACTCCCAGCTTTGGTCAGAGAAGGTTCTTTCAGCAGTTGCTGGTGACTGCTAAGGAGACTCGAAACTCATCGAAGTGCTGAGGACTTGTGACTGTTGACTCCTCAGCCCTGTCATGTCCTCAAGACTCGGGGGACACTGCAAGAGAAGACAGAAAGAGAGCCAGGGGATGGGGAGGAAGGAGGCGGAACGCTGTCTTCCTGACGTGAAATGGCTGTTACTTACGTGACCACAGGGCGGTCTGTAACCTGCATAGTACTGGGAGCCCATCAACACTCCATCATGGGTGACAGAGGAGAAAGGAAAAGGGCATCAGTGTAGAAAAGGGACTCACTGGAAAGAAGACAGGGTTCAGTAGAAGGTGGCTATGCGGGAGGGAGCAAAGAAAGTATTGGGACGGGACTGCGACCAAGACGGATTATCTACGTGGACGAAAATTGTCAGCAGTGGTGCTAGGGAGATGGTTAAGCAGTTAAAGCTGCCTTGCTTCCTTGCAAAGCTTACTGACCCAGGTTCAATTCCCCACTGCCCACGTAAAGCCAGATGCACAAAATGGCACGTGTGTCTAGAGTTCATTTCCAGTAGCAAGAGGACCTGGTGTGCCCTTCCCATCCCCACCCATAGTAAAATGAACAAAAATATATTTTTTAATTGTCAGTAAAAGGTTTTGTAAAAGCATAAGTACATGTTACGTGCTTAGATAGGTTCTGCTGTAAGTTAGCACTCAAAACTCTTCACTGCAATCACCACAGCTTTTAACCTTTTGCAGCGTCTTGTGGTTACTGAGCTCCACACCTGCCCCAAGCTGCGGCCCCCTTGGGCAATAGCCAAGAAACAGCAAAGCGAAAGCTTTGTGGGGACATTGTCGAAGCTACACTCACAACTTCAGTCATTCCTACTCCCAAAAATTCAATGCAGTCTAAGTAAATTTTCTTTTTTTATAAAATTATTCTTATTTTTATTTATTTGAGAGAGAAAGAGGCAGAGAGAGAGAGAGAATGGGCATGCCAGAGCCTCCAGTCACTATAAACAAACTCCAGACGCATGCGCCACCTTGTGCATCTGACTTACGTGGGTCCTGGAGACCCAAACCTGGGTCCTTCGGCTTTGGAGGCAAGCACCTTTACCGCTAAGCCATCTCTCCAGCCCCTAAATAAATCTTCTCCTAAAAAGCATTCATTCTCCAAAAATTCATTTCAAATGCAGCTGAAATTTATTTTAGCTAAAGAACATTCCATCTTACATAAACATGTTTTTCTAAAAAAAAAGAAAAGAATTTTCAAGAAACAATGAGATTCTGAGTGGAGCAAGAAGACGATGAAAATGTGAGGTGAACTGAACTTCATAAACTATACTTGGGGTGTCTGTTCAGCCGCAGTATGTAGTTGGTTTGCTCTTTGTCCGGGATGATGAACAACGTTGGAGGAACATTGCTGGAAGCAAAGGGGAGGCTTGCTGCAGAAGTCTACTTCATTGATGGAGATATCTGGCTTTCCTGGAGCTCAGCACACTATGGGGTCAACATAGACTAGAAAGATCCAGACAGTGGAGGACAGGAACCTCCACATGTTCTGCACACATCAAGAATGTGGTGAAAGCCGGGCATGGTGGCGCACGCCTTTAAGCCCAGCACTCGGAAGGCAGAGGTAGGAGGTTGAGGCCACCCTGAGACTCCATAGTGAATTCCAGGTCAGCCTGAGCTAGAGTGAGACCCTACCTCAAAAAAAAAAAAAAAAAAAAAAACAGAAGAAGAAGAAGAAGAAGAAAAAGAAAAAGAATGTGGTGGGTTGGCCCTGTGTAGAGTGCTTGCCTAGCATGTTTGAGGCCATGGGTTCAATTCCAAATACTGTAAAAAAAAAAAAAAAATGGCTATTATACCCATAAAAGAAGTAACAAAAAAATCCTAAGATAAGACAACAAATACATTGGACTAAAATAGAAGAGAGCCTTCTACCCTCTACCCAATTCCTACCCAGATCAAGTCCCCCTGTGAATGTTAGACTGTAAACTTCAAACAAAACATTCCTCCTTTGAAACCAGCAAATGCCAAGAACTTCATTCACCTCCAGATATAAAAACTGTGAGCTGAAGCTCCGAGAAAAAAAAATGGGGGGCTAGAGAGATGGCTTAGTGGTTAAAGTGCTTGCTTGAGAAGCCTAAGGACCCAGGGTCAATTCCCCGTTACCCATGTGAGCCAGATGCACAAGGTGATGCATACTCCTGGAGTTCATCTGCACTGGCTGGAGGCCTTGGTGTGCCCACTCTCTCAATCCATTTGCCCCCCCTCTCTCTCTCTCTCTCAAATAAGCAAATAAAATTTAGAAACATTTTTTAAAATATTTTTTGTTTATTTTTATTTATTTATTTGAAAGTGACAGATAGAGAAAGAGGCAGATAGAGAGAGAGAGAGAGAGAGAGAGGAGAGTGGGCGCGCCAGGGCTTCCAGCCACTGCAAACGAACTCCAGACGCGTGCGCCCCCTTGTGCATCTGGCTAACGTGGGTCCTGGGGAATCGAGCCTCTAACTGGGTCCTTCCTTAGGCTTCACAGGCAAGTGCTTAACCACTAAGCAATCTCTCCAGCCCTAGAAACATTTTTTAAAAAGAGTCTACAAGGCTGGTCAACTGATCAGAAGATCATGTTGTGGAGAGTTGGAATGTTGAATGTCGGGGTACCTCCAGCCCTCTTCATGACCATCCATTGCCCACATCTGTGTGTTTCCTAATATGCTCTGATGATCGGGCAAAAGCTTTTGGGGTGTATTAACTTACAGACCACCAGCTGCCACCACCCCAGGGCTAAGAATGCTGTCAGGCAGCGCCGGAATCCTACGGCAGATTCCCTGGCTTTGCTGTAATGAATCTACATGGAGTTCCTACCCGGGCATTTGGAAAATGCCTTGATTAATGAGCTTCTCTTGCCTTGTATCTATAAAAATATCATGAAATTATTTCCACATAGGAACATGTTATTCAGGGCAACTTCAATCTATCTGCCTGGGCCAGAGTAATCATCTTTGCCTCAAGAATGAACTAGCTTGGAGTGTGGGGAGATGAATCAGATAGTGCTGGCCACATGAGTGTGAGGACCTGAGTGCCCGTCAGAATCCACATTCAATGCTAAGCACGGTGGAGTGTGTGTGTGTATAACCAGCATTAAGCATGGTGGTGTGTGTGTGTGTGTGTGTGTGTGTGTGTGTGTGAACCAGCATTAAGCATGGTGGTGTGTGTGTGTGTGTGTGTGTGTGTGCGTAACCAGCACAAAGCACGGGATATGTGCCTAGAACCCAGTACTGGGAAGGCATAGACAGAACAATCCATGGGACATGCTACTAGCTAGCCTGATCAGATTAGTGAGCTCCAATTCCAAGAGATATCCTGTCTCTCCAGATAGATAGATAGATAGATAGATAGATAGATAGATAGATAGATAGATAGATAGATAAAAGCCGGGCGTGGTGGCGCAGGCCTTTAATCCCAACACTCAGGAGGTAGGGGTAGGAGGATTACCATGAGTTCAAGTCCACCCTGAGACTCCATAGTGAATTCCAGGTCAGCCTGGGCTAGAGACCCTACCTTTAAAAAAAAATTAAGTTTAAAATAAATTTAAAAAAAGAAAGAAAGAAAGTGGAGCTGGGTGTGGTGGCGCACACCTTTAATCCCAGCACTTAAAAAGCAGAAGTGTGTTCTAGGCCACCCTGAGACTACATAGTGAATTTTACATTAGCCTGGTCTACAGTGAGACCCTACCTGGAAAAACAAAAAAAATAAATAAATAAAGTGAGAATGGGAAAGTGACTCAGTAATTAAAGGTGCTTTACTGTGGGAATGTGAGGAGGAAAACCAGCAATCCCAGACACTCTGAAGTCTACCTAGACATCTTTACTTACATAGAAGCAGGAAGATGGGCTGGAGAGATGGCTTAGTGGTTAAGGCGCTTGCCTGCGAAGCCTAAGGACCCAGATTCAATTCTCCAGGTCCCACATAAGCCAGATGCACAAAGGGGCGCATGTGTCTGGAGTTCATTTGCAGTAGCTAGAGGCCATAGCATGCCCATTCTCCCTTTCTCTCTCTCCCTCTCTGTATCTCAAATAAATAAAAATTAACCCCCACCCCCGCAAAATGCATAGAAGTAGGAACAAAAGCGAGGCTTTCCAAAACACCACTGTGGCAGAGGAAAGAAACCACTTCTCCTTCTCATCATTATGACTTTAGCAGAATTTTTCTTACTGAGGCTCGAAGCCCATCACACTGCCCACCAAACATCCGGGTTCCAGACAAAAGGAGTCAAGAATACTGTACATTAACGCCTGGACGATTCCCCATGCCATGAGGGTGGGCAATGGAGGGTGTGGGGCAGAGGCCTTGCTTTGCATCAGGAACAAGGTTCCAGATACACACAGTGGTGTGAGCATTTTCACCAAAACGGTTATCGCGGGGCCAGGAGCCATGTCTCCAGGTAACTCAGGAGGTCCTCAGTGTCACGCAGAACGCAGCTCTGGCCAAGTTACCAGCAGGAAGTCTTGAGCAAACACTGGGAGACAATGTCCCTTGGAGAAAACATGACTGTAATCAAAAAGAAGCCTGTGAGGGCTGGAGAGGTGGCTTAGTGGTTAAGCACTTGCTTGTGAAGCCTAAGGACCCCAGTTCGAGGCTTGATTCCCCAGGACACATGTTAGCCAGATGCACAAGGGGGAGCACACATCTGGAGTTCGCTTGCAGTGGCTGGAGGCCCTGGTGTGCCCATTGTCTTTATTTCTCTCTCTCTCTCTCTCTCTCTCTCTCTCTCTCTCTCCCTCTCTCTCTGCCTCTTTCTCTATCTGTCTGTAGCTCTCAAATAAATAAAAATAGATTTTTTAAAAAGAAGCCTGTTAGTCCAGTCTAAAGAGGCAGCTTGCTCAGCCCTGACCACTTCTACCCAACACTCCCTTTAGCGTTGCTTTCAGTCAAAGCAACAGATTCTACCTGACGACCGCGGAACACAAGTGAGTCAGGAAGCCCCTCTGCCTCCGTGGAACTCCTTGCCTTTTAAGAATACCTGATCTCCTAGGTTCGATTTGTATCTACCACAAGTCTTGAAAAGCTTGTCCATAACACCTCCTGCCAAGCTCATGAAAAAACTCAGTGGTTGGTCTAGAGAGACGGCTCAGAGGCTGCAAAGCCTGGTGGCCCTGGCTCAGTTTCCCAGTACCCACATAGAGCCAGAGGCACAAAGTGGCGCATGCATCTGGAGTTCTTGGCAGTGGCCAGAGGCCCTTGGGCACACCCATTCTCTGTTTGTCCCATTCTCTCTCTATAAAACAATAAAGATCTTTTCTATTTTTATTTACAAGCAGAGACAGAGAGAGAAAGAGAGAGAGAGAGAATGGGCACGTCAGGGTCTCCAGCCATTGCAAATAAACTCCAGGTGCATACACCACTCCTGGGCTCTGGCTCTATATGGGTGCTGGGGAACTGAACCCAGGCCATTAGCCTCGTAGGCAAGTGCCGCAACCGCTGAGCCATCTCTCCAGCCCACATGTATCTTTTTTTTTAAAGCTCAATAGTATGTATTTTTGAATTTACAGAGGGAAGGGTAAAGGTGTTTGGAATAAGAAAGTGTGATTAACAAGGATGGCATGGTGTGGGCCAGGGAGACGGCCCGGTAGGAAAAATGCTGGCCAAGCATGGAGACCAGACTTCGGATCCCCTGCACCCACCCAGTCACTAGGAGAGCATGGAGGCCCCTGTGATTCCAGCGCTTGTGCGTAGGGACAGGGTGTCCCCAGGGCAAGCTCACTAGTTGCCCCCTGAAGCCGTGTGCTCTGGGTTCAAGTTAGCGACCCTGCCTCGGTGATGATAAGAGGATAACAAGTAAAGAAGACACCTGATGTCACCCTCCGGCCTCTCTACATGGACACACACAAGTGCGCCCACACGTGTGCACTCACACGCAAACATATGTGCACGCAGACCCAGGACAGACAAAACATGGCACGGCTTAGAAGCAATGAAAGAGAGCTGAACGTAAGACCAGTCTTCGTTAGAATGAACGCAGCCAATAGCCCCAGGAGCCTGGCAAGCCAGGTATATAGTGGGAGCCACATCGTGAACACGTTCTGCTGAACAAAGGCGAGAGAATCGTGAGGCAAAGTTCAGGAAGGTGGCCTGGAGAGATGGCTTAGCAGTTAAGGCGTTTGCCTGCAAAGCCAAAGGACCCTGGTTTGGTTCCCCAGGACCCACATTAGCCAGATGCACAAGGGGGTGCACACGTCGGGAGTTCGTTTGCAGTGGCTAGAGGCCCTGAACACTCATATTCTTTGTCTCTCTCTCTCTCTCTCTCTCTCTCTCTCTCCCTCTCTCTTTCTCTATCTCTCTCTCTTTCTCTGTGTGTGTCAAATAAACAATATATATACATATACTTTAAAAAGCCTGGTGTCGTAGGCTGGAGAGATAGCTTAGCGGTTAAGCGCTTGCCTGTGAAGCCTAAGGACCCCAGTTCAAGGCTTGATTCCCCAGGACCCACGTTAGCCAGATGCACAAGGGGGCGCACGCATTTGGAGTTTGTTTGCAGTGGCTGGAAGCCCTGGTGTGCCCATTCTCTCTCTCTCAATAAATAAATAAATAATGAAGGCTGGTGCCACAGTTCCAGGAAAAGGATGAGAGAAAGATTAAGAATTGCTGTTCCTAGCATGCTGACCACTTTAAATCCTCCTTTATCTCATAGACATACATATGACTTCAACAATTGTCTATTTAGTGACTACTTCCATAAATAATCCCCAGTGCATGAAACTATAATGGCTGAACTTGAATACCTTAACTTACAAATGGTCAAATATCCTGAATTCAAATGGTTATACTTCACTGTGTGTCAGAAATCTGAGCATTTTTCTTAACTACATTGGATGAGTGCGACAAACTCTAAAGGCTATACATATGTGTGTATATATACATATATACATATCACCTTGAGGAATACCTAAGTCATCAATAAATTTTAAGATCTGATATGCTCGGGCTCAAAAGAAAACTAACCTCAAATGTCCACAATATCCATCTAATAAAATATGAGAAATATGAGGGGGGGGTAACCATGCCCATGTATAAGGCTATGAAATATAATGATACATGACTCTCAAGCCAGGCCATCTCTTTCCCAGAAGGAGAGAAGTAGTATAGAGACACAGAGAGCTGGGGAGATTGCCCAGTGGGAAAAGTGCTTGCCTTGCAAGCATGAGGACCTGAGTTTGAGCCTCAGACCCATGTTAAATGAGAGAAAGAAAGAAAGAAAGAAAGAAAGAAAGAAAGAAAGAAAGAAAGAGGGAGGGAGGGAAGGAAGGAAGGAAGGAAGACATGGTGGTATGAGCTTGAACTTGTAATCCCACCACTGGAGAGGTGGAGACAAGCAGATCCAGCCAGTCTAGCCTACATGGTGAACTCCAGACCAATAAGACTGTACCTCAAAAAATAAGTAGGAGCTTGAGGGGTGGCTTAGCAGTTAAGGCGTTTGCCTACAAAGCCAAAGGACGCAGGTTTGATTCCCCAAGAGCCATGAGTAAGCCAAATGCACAAGGTGGCACATGCATCTGGAGTTCATTTGCAGTGGCTGGAGGCCTGGGTATACCCATTCTCTCTCTCTCTCTCTCTCTCTCTCTCTCTCTCTCTCTCTCTCTCTCCTTCTCTCTCCCTCTTTCTCTCAAATAAATAAATAAAAATTAAATTTTTAAAAATATATATAAGTGGGCAGGACATAGTGGCACACGCCTGTAATCCCAGCACCCAGGAGGCAGAGATAGAAGGATTGCTGTGAGTTCGAGGCCACCCTGAGACTACAGAGTGAATTCCAGGTCAGCCTGAGCTAAAGGGAGACCCTACCTTGAAAAAAAAAATTTTAATTAAGTTAAAATTAAAAAATAGGTGGGTGGCACCCGAGGAACATACAAGGTTGTCTTCCAGCCTATATGCACAAGTGTGAGTTCTCACGTGCACACACACACACAGAAGCACATACGGGGGAATGGCCTCTACCTCTGCGGCCCAGTGCCCCCCGCTCACCTGTGGCTCACACTGGATCCTGACGCGTCTGAACAAGGCCACCTTGAGAGGCTCCTGAGGCTCGAAGGCTGGGCGGGCAGCTTCCCAAGGGTTTGGAAGGCACGTCTCCACCAGGCCAGAGCTGTGCAGCTGGCAGTCTAAAAGTGGATGCCAGGGCTGGAGAGATGGCTTAGCGGTTAAGGCACTCGCCTGGGACGCCTAAGGACTCCTATTCGAATCTCCAGGTCTCTAAGCCAGACACGCAGTGACGCAAGCATGCAATGTCACAGTGGCTGAAGGCCCTGGCACACCCATTCTCTCTCAAGATAAATAAGTAAGACATTTTTAAAGTGGACATCAGTAACCGTCCAGTCTTACATATCTAGGAACGGCCCCCCCGGCCATCCCGAACATTTTGCTTACCTTCTCATGTGAAGGGTTTTTTTTTTAATATTTTATTTTATTTGGCAGAGAGAAAGGGGGACAGAGAGAATGGGTGCGCTGGGGCCTCCAGCCACTGCAAATGAGCTCCAGACACATGCGCCCCCTTGTGCATCTGGCTAACGTGGGTCGTAGGGAATCAAACCTAGGTCCTTTAGCTTTGCAAGCAAATGCCTTAACCGTTAAGCCATCCCTCCAGCCTATGAAGGCATTTTTTTTGTTGTTGATGATAGTTCAGCTTCCTCAAAGGTTAACATCATCCTCAGCTTCTAATGTGTACTGTTTAGCAATCCAATTTCAAAATGTAATAGCACTATACAAAAATAAATAAATAAATAGCCGTGCCTGGTGGCGTGTGCCTTTAATCCCAGCACTCAGGAGGCAAAGGTAGGAGGATCACCATGAGTTCGAGGCCACCCTGAGACTACATAGTGAATTCAAGGTCAGCCTGGGCTAGAGTGAGACCCTATCTCAAAAAACCAAAACATAAATAACAAATAAGTAAGTAAACTCCTTTGTCTTTCACTGTGGTTCTAATGAACACGAGGATTCAATGTTACCCAGCGAAGTCCAGAGTACTGTGTTAGTGAAGTTGATGCTTTGGGGGAAGAGAGAACTTTTTTCCTTTGACAGCACCTTGTGTGGTGATTAATTCATTATTTCCTTTAATCCCCTTGCCTCCCTGGGGCTTAGTACAATATCCTTTAAAATCTGGGCTGGAGAGATGGCTTAGTGGTTAAGGTGTTTGGCTGCAAAGCCAAAGGACCTAGGTTCTATTCCCCAGGACCCACGTAAGCCAGATGCACAAGGTGGCGCATGCGTCTGGAGTTCGTTTGCAGTGGCTGGAGGCCCTGGCATGCCCATTCTTCCTCCCTTTCTCTCTCTCAAGTAAATAAATAAATAAAATTTTAAAATCTGCAGGAACTTGGTGGCACATTTGCCTGGAGTTTGTTTGCAGTGGCTAGAGACCCTAACGTGCCTATTCCCTTTGTCTCTCTCTCTCCCTCTTTTTCTCTCTCCCTCTCATAATAAAATAAATGTTTTTAAATCTGCAGTAACTGGCCAAGTAATGTAGACTTACCTATAGCAGCATTAGGGGAAGGAAAGCCATAAGTATGAGGTACAAAGAGCTCTACTTAAATTATTAGTGGACATAGAATTTAACTGGGATTCTGTATTCTCTCTCCATACACCATCTTCAAACAGAGCAAAATGGCTGACTGCTGTAAGGACACGTGGATAGCTACTTTCCACTGGCAAATGTAGTGGTGACATGTTAACTACTAGGTTGTGTTCTGGAGGGTTCCATTTAGGGTCTCACTCTGGCTCAGGCTGGCCTGGAATTTACTATGGAGTCTCAGGCTAGCCTCGAACTCACAGCCATCCTCCTACCTCAAACTCCCAAGTGCTGGGATTAAAGGTGTGCTCCACCATGTGTGGCTAAAGGAATTATTAATGCACGTTGGAGGGACAGAATGAGTCCCAATTATGAATCATATTAATTCTCTCTCTCCTCTCTGAAGTTGAAGTTAGAATCCTCCAGGTCTGTACAGTCATCTTTTCGTACAACTAAATTATTCACTAATCTAGTTTAAATGTGATTCTCAGGCAGTCACACGCTGGTAAATGTCTATGAGCCCGCTGTCAAGTGCATCCATTGCCTTCTTTGTCAATACGCCCACTGTGACCCACCGCAGGCCACTCTCAGGACGCCCCCAGCACAGTGTTGGGGAGAGAGCTGCCCAGTGGGCTCCCACAGGCTGGTCGTGAGGCACAGCGGGGTGAGCCGAACTGCAAACCCAGCTATGGAAACAGTGGATCAGGAATGATGCTTTTCTCTCTCCCTCCCCCACAAACCTGAGCAGCTTGCTTCGCGGCCATGTTTTCCAGTTTGCATTTATCATAAATCCTGTTCTACAAGACGTATTGAGGACAACGTTTTACAAAAGGAAATGAGGGAATACTCAATTCTCCGGGCGATGCCTTAATAGCCCTCATTACTGTTGTTACGGACTAGAACAAACGCTTAGCATAAATTAACCCAGGGAATTCTCCAGAATCCCTAAGGAGTAAGTAGGCAGCAAGTGCGAATTCTATTTTATAGGAAGCTGAGGGGTTCTGAGAAGACCAGAAATCAAGTTCGCAATAGAAGGCTGGGCAGAGGCATGGGGGTTCAGCAGCAGGGCACAGAGGAGGCTCCTGCTGGGTCACACAGCCGGCTCTTCTGCCCTGCATGCCAGTCTTCCTACCCTCACCTTTGGTCCACTTCAATTCACCCTATGGTTTTCTTCACCCAGCGGGACTCCCCCTGGGCCTGGTTAACTTTAACAGCCAGAAGCAACGGCCCCTGTGAATCTGGGTCTTCCCAAAAAGTTATGACTCAAATAAAGTGAAGCCTCATGAAAATAAGACCGTATTGTGGGGAAATCAGCATGTGTCTTACACCTCTTGCTGAGAACTCCGCGTCCAAAAGGATTCAAGACTTCTGGCTGGAAGGATTGCATAGTGGTTAAGGTGCCTCTGCAAAAGCCAAAGAACCCAGGTTCGATTCCCCAGGACCCACCAGATGCACAAGGTGGTGCATGTGTCTGGAGTTCATTTGCCATGGCTAAAGGCCATGGTGTGCTCTCTCTCTCTCTCTCTCTCTCTCTCTCCCTTCCTCCCTCCCTCCCTCCTCTCTCCCTCCCTTTCTCTCTCTCTCTCTCTCTCTCTCTCTCTCTCTCTCTCACATAAGTAGAAAAAAAATTTTTAAATTTTTTACAAGGCTGGAGAAATGGCTTAGTGGTGAAGATGCTTGCCTGCAAAGCCAAAGGACCCAGGTTCAATTCCCCAGTACCCACAGAAGCCAGGTGCAGGTTGCACATGCATCTGGAACTCGTTTGCAGCAGCTGAAGGCCCTGAGGTGCCCATTCTCTCTCTCTCTCTATGTGCCTCTCTTTCTCTCTCAAAATAAAGTAAATAAATAAAATTTTTTAAAAATATTTACAAAAGGATACAAGGTATCTCTCCTCCTCCCTCCCCTCCCCTCTCTCTCTCTCTCTCTCTCTCTCTCTCTTTTCCCAGACATTCTTCTGTGTTCCCTGAAAGAGAAGCAATCTTTTTATTATTATTATTATTTCAAACCCATTAATCTTAAAAGGCCAAGCTGACTGGTGAGGACATACAAGGTGTCTGATTTCTGTCTGAAAAAAAGAAGGCTGGACTCAGCCTGAGGTGTGTGTTACACGGAATTCACTCCCCCCCCCCCCGCCCCCCGTGTACAGACCTTCCTCCACTGGCCTAGAAGGTCCTTCAGACTTGGTGTTCCCTGGGCGGGGGGAGGGGGGGGGTCTGCTCCACGGCGCCCCCTACAGGAGGAAGCGAGAAGAAACATAACAGCTGACCTGCACCAATGCAGAAAGGACATGTACAATTTTTAAAAATATTTTTATTTTTGTTTATTTGACAGAAAGAGGGGGAGAGAGAGAGAGAATGGGCACACCAGGGCTCCAGCCACTGCAAACAAACTCCAGATGCATGCGTTCCCTTGTGCATCTGGCTTATGTGGGCCCTGGGGAATCAAACCTGGGTCCTTTGGCTTTGCAGGCAAAAGCCTTAACTGTTAAGCAATCCCTCCAGCCCAATTTTTTTTTTTTAACCAAATAGTGCTGTGTTTATTTTACTTAAAGTCTGAATACTTTGTTGGCAGTTGTCACATAAAATTTCCTAATGTGGAAAAAAACAACAAAATAGTGAATTCCAGGTCAGTCTGAGCTAGAGTGAGACCCTACCTCAACCAAAAAGCATGAAAGAAACAAACCCGAAATGTTAAGATTTTATTTACAAAGCTTTGTGTTGCTGTTGTACAAAAAGTAAAAATGTTGTTACAATCCCAGTGTAACTGGTAGCCGCAGAACGTTAACTCACCAGTCACAGCCATCCACACCATAGAAAGTCTTACAACAAAAACCTAACAACACTTATGGTTTTGTTAGGGTGACGTCCCCAAGCTTGCTGGTGGATTACCAACAGGAACCAAATGGAGGAAGGTGGCATGTCACAAGAACTATACTTGGGCTGCCTTTAAAAAGCGGGGAAGGGCAGGAGAGATGGCTGAGCGTTTGCCTACAAAGCCAAAGGACCTCGGTTCGATTCCCCAGCACCCACGTAAGCCAGATGCACATGGTGGCACATGAATCTTGAGTTCATTTGCTGTGGCTGGAAGTCCTGGTACACCCATTCCCCACCCCCCCTCCTTCTCCCTCTCCCTCTTTCTCTCAAATAAATAAAGTCAATAAAATAAAAATGAAAGAAGAGCAGGGCGTGGTGGTGCACGCCTTTAATTCTAGCACTTGGGAGGCAGAGGTAGGAGGATCGCCGTGAGTTTGAGGCCACCCTGAGACTACATAGTGAATTCCGGGTCAGCCTGAGCTAGAGTGAGACCCTACCTAAAAAGAAAGAAAGAAAGAGAGAAAGAAAGAGAGAAAGAAAAAGAAAGAAAGAAAGAAAGAAAGAAAGAAAGAAAGAAAGAGGGAGAGAAAGAGAAAAGAAAACAGCTACTAAATCCATAGCAGTCCAACCAATACTGGACAATTTTATTTCTGCGGGTCACTTGGGTCTTTTTGTTTTCCTAAATATTTTTATTTATTTATGAGAGAGAGAGAGAGAGAGGCAGAGAATGAGAGAGAATTGGGTGTGTCAGAGCCTCCAGCCACTGCAAACGAACTCCAGACACATGTGCCCCCTTGTGCACCTGGCTTACGTGGGTCCTGGGAGAATTGAACTTGGATTCTTTGGCTTTGCAGGCAAGCGCCTTAACCACTGAGCAATCTCTCCAGCCCAGTCATTTGGTTCTGAATCATCTCTTTCATCATCTGTTCCACCTCTCTCTCTCTCTCGCTCGCTCTCTCTCTCTCTCTCTCTCTGCCTTTCCTGCTCTGTTCCTCTCTTCAATTTCTCAACATGGCCAAATTCTTCTTCCTCACCATTGACTTCATCATTTTCCCCTCTTCACCAAACTTTTCTTCCTCACCATCTTCCTCCTCCTCATCATCGTCATCTCCCTCTTCATCCTCTTGCTCTTCACTCACACCATGCACCTCTGCATGTGAGTCACGGGCTTGTTGATCCTGTCCATCACAGCCATCCAGGTACGTGAGCTGGGGCAGGAGCCTGATGTCATTCTCTGGGTAGTCATTCAGTCATGTGACCTGACAGTTAAGCAGATCCAGGATTTTCAGACAATCTGACTTTTTAAAAAACTTTTTCATTTTATTTTCTTATTTGAAAGAGAGAGAGAGGCAGATAGAGACAGAGAAAAAAAAATGGGTGCACCAGGGCCTCCAGCTACTGCAAACGAACTCCAGATGCATGCACCACCTTGTGATTCTGGCTTATGTAGGTCCTGGGGAATCAAACCTGGGTCCTTAGGCTTCTCAGGCAAGCACTTTAACCACTAAGCATCTCTCCAGCCCTAATCCAACTTTTCCAAAGGTCCCAACATGCTGATATCTTTAGGTGTATTTCCACATAGGGTAAGATGTGTGAGATAAGGAAATTCCTCGGCTCATATGTCCAGACCTCCAAAGATTCTATCATCACTGAGCTCAAGCTGTTTTGGTTTGGGTCGCTCGGAGAGATTTGAAACTGAAGCCAAACCTACACCTATTAGACCGAGACACTCTAAGTTCACAAATTCAGATGTTAACCCCTCAATGTTTCTGTCGTCTGATTGGCTATTACAATTGCCCAAGACAAGCCCTGGAAGAGCTGCCAGGTCAGTTCCTCAGCGACAGGTGGCTCTTCCTCTTCATGTCACATTCCCCTCCCCCCCCCCCCCGCAAGCTTAACTTCCCAGAGCCGGGGCACAGGAGGAAAAGGCTCCTGGCCTGCAAGGTGAGGCCAGTGGGAAGAGGCGTCCTAGGGTCTGAGACCCTGCGCGGAGTCCCCAGAGCCAAGTCACTCACCAGAGCGCAGAGAAACAGTGGAAGGAAAAAGGGGGACTGAAACATGATCCTACCCTCAGAGAGGGACAATTTCATGTATAAAATGTCTCTGGGATGAGTCCCCCATGGACCAGCACACTGACCTGGTTGTCCCCTGAATGCTCCTTCTGAGCTCCGTTGTCCTCAAGAGCACAGACATAGCCGGTTTTGCCACAGTAGGGCCAAAAGACCACTGGGCTTCCAGAGGCTGGAAGTAAGGGTGGTGAACTTGGGGGGGGGGGGAGAACACACCTGCCCACTGCTCCTCGCAGCACTTAAGAGACAGCAGAACTTTTGCTGGACCCCTGCACAGCCTTGGGACCTAAGTCAGCCCCCCACCCACCACGGAAGAAGAGAATGGCATTGGGGACCACCTTCCCATGGAAGTCACATGCCCGAACAGCGCAGCTCAGTGGCTAGTGAGTAACAACAGAGAACAGAGGCCCCTGACCAGCTTTCTGCCTCGCTTCAGGTCCTCTGCCCTCTTACCGCTCCGAGGAAGGCAGAGAAGATCTGCTGAGAGAAACAGCTCGAGTTGGGATGTTCCACTAGCCAGGCGACCACCACAATCCATGTTTCATTTGATCATAACTGTCAAAATTATCATTAATGGAAACTGTAGAATTCCTTCACTGTGGCAGAAAAGAACTCTTTTTTGTACTTTTTTTTGTATTTTTCGAGGTAGGGTCTCTCTCTAGCCCAGGCTGACCTGGAATTCACTATGAAGTCTCAGGGTGGCCTCGAACTCAGTTGATCTTCCTACCTCAGCCTCCTGAGTGCTGGGATTAAAAGGGAAAGTGTCACCACGCCTGGCTATAGAGGATGGACACACCAGGGCCTCTAGTGGCTGCAAACAGACTCCAGACGCATGTATGTGCTACTTTGTGCATCTGAATTTATGTGGGTACTGGGGAATCGAACTCCAGGTTGTCAGATTTTGCAAGCAGACGCCTTAACCACTGAGCCATCTCTTCAGCCCAGTAAAAGCCTCTTATAAGTGCCCCTGCCTGAGGCTAAGCAGAAACCCTATTCTAATAACTCCGTACTTCTCTGAATGTGTCCCTACTCCACAAACGTCTCACTACATGGGAAGTCAAACTTAGTTACCTCGCTCACAGCTGTAACATTCTGTACCTACAACATCTTGGTAGGCCCCCTTTCGTTAAACTAAAATTGATTAATGATGCATGCACCCCTCTTTCAATTACCCATTTGGGTGGAGAAAACTGTTCTTGAAACACCCTTTTGCCTGCCTTGGACATCTATCTACTGTCTGTGAGAGGCTGGCGAGATGGCTCAGTAAATAAAGTGCCTGCCACACAAGTAAGAGGGCCGGAGTTCAGACAGCCAGCAACAGATAAATGTGGGTGGGCATAGTGGCCAACTCACACAGGGTGTAGGGGGGAGATAGAGAAGATCCCTGGGCAAGCTGGCTAGCTTGTCCCACCAAATCAGCAAGCTTTGGGTTCGAGTGAGAAAATAAAGAGAGATTGAGGAAGACATCCGACGTCAACCTCTACCTTCCACACACACCAGGACACACATGCATATCTACTCATACACATGCACCCACACATGTGAACATGCATATCCATGCCCACACATACCACGCACACACGCACCCAAGAAAAGTAAAACAAAAACTAAGAATAATAAAGTAAGATATACCTGTGATACATTGCTAGAATCTTAGTTGCTTTCCACATAAATTTTATGAAATAAAGCTAAAACAGACAAGGCATGACAAAGGAATTGATCTTCACCGGTGAGTGGCCGAGTCTTCCTTGCCTTCCAAACCACCGGGGGAAATGACAGAGTAATACACAGCAACAGACACATAAGACAGCAGGAACAAGCCGGGCGTGGTGGTACACGCCTTTAATCCCAGAGGTACTAGGATCGACGTGAGTTCAAGGCCAGCCTGAGACTACATATGAATTCCAGGTCAGCCTGGGCTAGGGTTAGATCCTACCTCGAAAAAATTAAAAACAAAAAAAAAAAGGCTGGGAGGATGGCTTAGCGATTAAGGCATCAAAGCTGTTAAAGACCCAGGTTCGATTCCCCAGGACCCACATTAGCCAGATGCACAAGGGGGTGGCATGCATCTGGAGTTCGTTTGCATTGGCTGGAGGCCCTGGCACGCCCATTCTCTCCCTCCCTCCCTCTCTCTCTCTCTCTCTCTGTCTCCCTCCCTCTTTCTCTGTCAAGTAAATAAATAAATAGAAATTAAAAAAAAAAAAAAGGTGGCAGGGACAGATCTGCTCAGAAAAGAGAGTGAGTCTCTGAAAGCAGAAGTCTCCACCCTCAGATCAGACACATTGTCTAACTTCTCAAAGTTTGCATGTTCAACCAGACAACCCTAAATTTCCTTAGGGCACTAAGACTTGGATTCCAAGAGGGTGTGAAACGCAGAACACAAAGGAAGACGAGCGCTTTGTTCTCCTCCTATTGTCCGCCCAGCTGGACTTAGCAGATCAAGATGCATGAGGAGGGGTTTATAAATAAGGACACAATTCCCAGCTTGCATCCGCCGTCCATGTGGGCCTTCGCAATTTTCACGTGCTAACAAACCATTGGACAGACTATCTATAGAACGGTTCTGTCCACTCATCCACTCGCCTCTACCGCAGTAAAAAAAAAAAAAGTAATAACTTCATGGCTCTGTTATAAAACTGTGTTTGAATAAAAACAGGGAGATGCACATCTCAGCGAGCAAGCGGAACGCAGTGCAGCCGCCGCCGCTTCGTCCTATGAGCGCAAAGGCACGCGCGCCCTCTGCTGGCCGTGTCTCCCACCAGCGCCTTCATAAGGACGTTGCCATGTCGGCTCCACTAACTTCCAAAACTTGAGCTGCGCCTTGCTTTGATGAAAACGCTGAGGTATGTCCGGATGAAATACGTACCTCGCTTGTCCCCGATGTTGAAAGTGCACAAAACACTACTCTGAATTCAATAAGCGTTTTGTTTTCATTTTACCCTCCAATAAGTGACATGTCAAAAAAATTGTGACTTATTGGGTCCAAGAGTAAGCAAACAGTGGTCTTTCTCTAAAGACTTCTCAAGAAGCTGGAATGTCTGCGGTGTTTACGAAGTAAGAAATCGTCTTAATTATCAAGCTTCCCGAGTTTTGACAGCAGAAACCCAAGCGTCAACCAACAGAGGTCAGTTGAGGAAGAAAGAACACACAGTTCAGATGAAAAGGGCCACACCAAGTTCAACCAGCCTGATGCTCCATGCAGACTTCAGGCATCAGTCTGAAGCACATGCTGTCACCCCATCACAGTGTGGTGACATTAATATCTTGGGGTGCCAAGAGCAATTTTATCCTTAACCACCCCCAAAAAATAACAACTCCTTCAGAGACCATTATATTTTAAGAGAAACATCCCATAGCACTGGAGTTGTTCAGATAATATTTCACCAAAAAAAAAAAAAGCTAAATTTTTTTTGTTATTTAGTCCAGTAAGTCTGAGGTGATCCCAGGATAACTTACTCCATTGCCCAAACTGTGGGATAACTGTTTAGAGCCATCCTGAAGATGTCTAAGGAGGTGAGTGAGACAGGATCTCACTCGGTTGCCCTACATGCCTGAAACGCACCGTGTAGCCTAGGCTGTCCTTGGCTTCGTGGCAGTCCTCCTGCCTCAGCATCCAAAGCTCCGGGACTACAGGCCTGGCTCAGCACTCCTGAGTGGTTCGCTATCACTGTTTATTCCTGAAAGTCCCGCATGACTTCCTACACAGAGGACAACACAATCGTTCCGAATGGACGAGGTTTCGGTATTCCAAAGCCAAGAGTGATACTGTCCTTTGTTCACTCATTCATTTCCAGATAGCCTTTAGGTAGGATAAGGAGAGACATGCTGATGTGGGGCTGGAGGGTTGGCTGAGCTGCTAAGGTGTTTGTCTGCAAAGCCAAAGGATCCCTGTTCGACTCTCCAGGACCCAAGTAAGTCAGATGCACAAGGGGGTGCATGCATCTGGAGTTCATTTGCAGTAGCTGGAGGCCCTGGCACACCCATTCTCTCTCTCCTTCTCTCTCTCAAATAAATAAATCATATATCAGGCTGAAAATTTGCTTAGTTTTGACCTCAAAGGTCTTATCATGCTTGATAAATGTGTGGAAAAGCCCATCATTAAAAACATTAAGTCAATGGCTGGAGAGATGTTTTAGTGGTTAAGGCATTTGCCTGTAAGGCCAAAGGATCCCAGTTCAATTCTCCAGGTCCCATGTAAGCCAGATGCATCTGGAGTTCATTGGCAGCAGCTGGGGGCCCTGGCGCACCTATTCTCTCCCTTTCTCTCCCTCCCCTTCCTCTTCCTCTCCTTCCCTCCCTCTCTCTCTCCTTCTTTCTCCGTCTCTATCTCAAATAAGTAAATAAATAAAATATTAAGTCACATAACTGGTATACTCTAAATGAATTTAGAAACAAAACAAAGTGTGTGTAGAAAAGAACATACTGTACCTTGCCTTGTTCAAAGATATCCGCTGTCTTGTTTCCTATGTATAATATGAATGAGTAGTAATGAAGGAATTCTTCGAATTGCTTAGGCTGTGTGTTGAGGGAAAACGTTCATGGCTGCCTTTGTTGGCGTTGGTATTTTCACCCCTGCTCCATCACGGGCAGCAGCATTGTGAGAACAGTTGTCTGAGTTCCCTGGGGCAATTTGCATGACTCCAAAGCACTGAGAGCATCTGAAGCCACGGCCACAAGAATGCAGGCCACCAGTCACTAGCTGACACCAAGTTACTGACAACAGACAAGGTGGAGGAAGCTAGTTGGCATGATGCGTGCGTGCCCGTCTTCACACCGACCCGTGGACGACACCACAGACCAACTACGGCAACGGCAACGACACTGAGGCGGAGGATTTCCCTCACGTCTGTGTTATATTTCATAATAAAACGCTTCCCACGCACTCCTTTCTCTGTGTGTCGGGGAACTCTGAGATAATGCAGATCATTTTGCAAATCACTTGAGGTGATTCATGATTGGCAAACAGCTACTGGGTTCTCCTCTTTAGGAACCTTCACCATGGGCCTAAAAGCCCAGTAGAACTTGTCCAGAGATGCGAACCTACAAACTGCAGATTGAAATAACCCAACGAGGCATGATGCTGGTGTCAGCTGAAGGACCAGGTTGCCCACTGATTAACCAGTCACTCACTTGGTGGCACTGCCACACAGAGCAAATGTCTTAATACAGAGTTTGCCCCTAGACTAAAAGGTGCCAGGATGAGTTAAAACAGCAGAGTAATGCGCTCTTTTCTCCTCTTCTTTTCTTTTCTTTTCTTTTTTTTTTTTTTTTTTTTTTTTTTGGTCTTTTGAGGTAGGATTTCACTCTAGCTCGGGCTGACCTGGAATTCACTGTGTAGTCTCAGGGTGGCCTCAAACTCGTGGTGATCCTCCTACCTCTGCCTCCTGAGTGCTGGGATTAAAGGTGTGCGCCACCACGCCCGGCCTTTTATGATTTTTTTTTTCTTTTCTCCTTTTCTTAATACACAGAATGGTATCAGTGCGAAAACACATCAGAGATGATGCGCATAAGAAAAGCAGAGGCCCCAAATCACCTGTGTCAACCAGGGTGCTCAGAGGAGCAGAGCCTGTAAAATGAATATTCATGATAAACAGATTCACTAAACTGGCTTACAGGATACAGGCTGGGCAGCCCATGTGTTTATTATTTACTTATTTATTTATTTATCTAAGAGAAAGAGAATGGACACACCAGAGCCTCCTGCTGCTGCAAATGAACTCCAGACACACGTGCCACTTTGTGCATCTGGCTTTACGTAGGTACTGGGGGATTTGAACCTAGGCCGCATTATGGCCAGACAGGAAGCAGAGAAATGAACACTGGTGTTTAATTCACCTTCTCCTTTCCTCCTTTTAATCCAGCCAAGGACACCAGGCCATGGAATGGTACCGGAGACAGTCAGTCAGGGTGGGCCTTCCTTCCTCAGTGAAACCTCTCTGGATTCCTAACACACCTCACAGATACATCCAAAGAAATATCCCATAGGTGGACTTTAAATCCAGTTGAATTGACAATGAATATTAACCATCACAATAATATTATGTCATGCTTAAGACACGCCACGAACAACCTTTCTAATGTACAAGTATACCACTTGTGATGGTGAATTTTCACTGTCCACTTGACTGGATTAAGAAATACATGCAGCACTCAGGAGGTAGAGGTAGGAGGATTGCTGTGAGTTCGAGGCCAGCCTGAGACTACATAATGAATTACAGGTCAGCCTGGGCTACAGTGAGAGCCTACCTCAAAAAACCGCAAAGAAAAATAAGTAAATAAAAATTAAGGGCTGGAAGCCGGGCGTGGTGGCGCACGCCTTTAATCCCAGCACTCAGGAGGCAGAGGTAGGAGGATCACCGTGAGTTCGAGGCCACCCTGAGACTACATAGTGAATTTCAGGTCAGCCTGGGCTAGAGTAAGACCCTACCTCGAAAAACCAAAAAAAAAAAAAAAAAAAAAATTAAGGGCTGGGGAGACGGCTTAGCAGTTAAGGTGTTTGCCTGTAAAGCCAAAGGACCTCGGTTCAATTCCCCGGGACCCATGTAAGCCAGATGCACAAGGTGGTGCATGTGTCTGGAGTTCATTTGCTGTGGCTGGAGGCCCTGGCATAACCATTCTCTTCCTCTCTCTTTCTCTCTCCCTCTCTCTCTCTGCCTCTTTCTCTCTCGCTTTCTCAAATAAATAAAAATTTTTAAAAAAAATTAAAAGATAAAAAGGGCTGGAGAGCTGGCTCAGTGGTTAAGGTACTTGTCTGCAAAGCCTAATTCCCCAGTACTCACATAAAGCCAGATGCACGAGGCGGTGTCTAGAGTTCATTTGCAATGCTAGAGGACCTGACATACCCATCCCCTCTATCTGCCTCTCTCTCTCTCTCGCTCTCGCTCTCGCTCTCGCTCTCTCTCTCAAATAAATAAATAGGACTGGAGAGATGGCTTAGTGGCTAAAGGTGCTTGACCGTGAAACCTAAGGACCCAGATTCAATTCTCCAGGTCCCATGTAAGCCAGATGCACAAGGTGGTGAATGCATGTGGAGTTCGTTTGCAGTAGCTAGAGGCCCTGGGGCACCCATTCACTCTCTCTCTCTCTCTCTCTTTCTTTTACTCCCTCTCTCCCTTTCTCTCTGTCTCAAATAAAAATAAATTTAAAATTTTTTGAAAAGAACTACATGAAATTAATAAGTAATAATTGATAGAATCATAATAGAAACAAAAACCCCTGGACATGCCTGTGAGGGAGTTTCTGGATTAGGCTCACTAAGGCAGGAAGACCTACCTGAACTGTGGGTGGCACCATTTTATTACGGTGGGGGGAGGGGGTGCTGGACGAAGTGAGCCGAGCACCAGCATTCATCATCATTCCCTGCTTCCTGACCATGGCTCAACGTGACCAGATGCTTCAGGCTCCTACCTCCGCCTTTCCCTCCACGAAGGACTGTGTCCCGTCAAACCATCAGCGAACAAACCCTTCCTCCCTTAAGTTGCTTCTTTTTTTTTTTTTTTTTTTTTTTTTTTTTTGGTTTTTCGAGGTAGGGTCTCACTCTAGCCCAGGCTGACCTGGAATTCACTATGGAGTCTCAGGGTGGCCTCGAACTCACGGCGATCCTCCTACCTCTGCCTCCCGAGTGCTGGGATTAAAGGCGTGCGCCACCACGCCCGGCTCACCTTAAGTTGCTTCTTGAGAGGCCCAGCAATAAGAGAAGTAGCTAATGCACTTGGCCTTGGGCTTCACTTAGTGAAGTCTTTCCTAAAGTTGAGGACTCAGCTTTAATGCCACTATTTTTTCTCAATGCTTTGTTCATTTTTATTTAAGAGAGACAGAAGGAGAGAGAGAGAGAGAGAATGGCCATGCCAGAGCCTCCACCCACTATAAATGAACTCCAGACGCATGCGCCACTTTGTACGTCTGACTTACGTGGGACGTGGAGAATCTAACGTGGGTCCTTAGGCTTTGCAGGCTGGTGCCTTAGCCACTAAGTCATCACTCCAGTCCCTAATGCCATTTTGGAAGGAGCCTTCTGTCATATGCTAAGCCATCATAGCACCATAAGTCTCTCCTCTCCCGCATAATGCTTCCCAGTGCTGTAATTTCACTTGTGCCCAAGTGTCTGGTGTCTCATCGTCTTTTTCTTCTATTAGACTCCATGAGTTCAGAGGAAACTTAAAAGTTACTTTTCTTTTTTCCTTCCTGGCACATAGGAGACACTCAGTAAATACTTCATATGGTTGGTTTTATGTTAATCTTAGAAAAATATTCCTATGTGAAGTAATTAGTAAGAGCTTACTTTCATTCTCAAAAATAAATTTTAGTATGCTCAGACAGACAAGCATTACCACTTGTCAACTGGCGTGGCATATATTCCGATCGGCATCTTAGTTTCAGAATCATTTCCCAAGAAATTTGAAAAGAGTTATTGAATAAACGGTCGTATCGCTTCCTGAAATTGCATGCAGCTGGAAATCCTGCCGGCTCCAAAAATAAGAAAATGAAAGATCTCTTCTCCCCTTGAACTGGGTTTGCAGACTGCATTTCAAAAACATTAAAGTTCCATCGCTAGCACTGTTTTGAGAAGCATGGAGGATCACATTCTCATTTAGCCAACCGCGTGGAGCCCTCCTGTACCCCACCCTTACGCGGCACTTTTTTCCATAGCAGGTTTTAAACGGAGACCACAAAGCTACTCTGAAGAAGCAACACCATGAATCAAACACCACTTGCTCCCTCCCTTCCCGTTCTTCCCTGCGAGACTGGGAAGGTCTTCTCTTGTCATGAGTAACATGCACCCCTGGCTGTCCACCTCATCCTTGATGCGATCCAATGCAGGACCGTCATGACATCTGTGATGGCTTTGGTCAACTTGACAGGGTCTGAAATCACATAGGAGACAAATCTCTGGGCGTGTCTCTGAGGGAGTGTCCAGTTTGGGCTCACTGCGGTGGGGTGGTGGGCCTCACCCTACCCATGGGTGCACCATTTCATCGGCGGGGGGCCTAGAGACGCATAAGAGGGAGAAAGCAAGCTGCGCACCAGCGCTCATTCCTCTCTGTTTCCTGACTGCGGACACAGCGCGGCCAGCTGCTTCATGCTGCGGCCGCTGCGCCTTCCCCACAGTGATCCACTCGCCCCTTCTTAAACTGTGGGGCTGAGTGGACCCTCCCTGCCTCACATTGCTTCTGGTCAGATACTTGGTCACAGCACAGAGTAGTTTAACCCATCCCGGGAAACAAAAGCACTACAGAAACCGGACAGTCTTTGGGCAACCAAGGACAAGGTTGAAGTGGTGTTAGCTTGTTATGTACAAATGACCACCCTTGGATAGGAACTATACCTTAGACAACACTGGAAAACACACATACTGGCTTCCCAACTACCACCCAAGCTCCTTCCTGCTTATTGTCTTCGCGTGTTGTTAACCCCTCGGCCCCAGGTCCCGTGATTGATCTTAGTTGCTTATCTTCCTCTGCAGAAAAAGAAACCAACTCAGCTGGACATAGGTTTCTATTGTTTTCCTTCTCCTCTTATGGGGTTGTATGTTACATGCATATATGTATGATACAGCCACTCTACCCTGTCATATTTGACTAATCTCTCTATCTCTCTCTAAACTTCTTTAACTTTTTCTTTTTTAATATACATATTTATTAATTTTAGAGACAAAGAGACAGATACATAGAGAGAGAATGGGTGCACCATGGCCTCCAGCCACTGCAAACAATTCCAGATGCATGAGCCACTTTGTGTATCTGGATTTACATGGGTCCTGGGGAATAAAACTCAGGTCCTTACGTTTTACAGGCAAGAGCCTTAACTGCTGAGCCATCTCTCCAGCCCTCTTTAACATTTTCTTGAGAATTTTCACACATGTATACAATGTATTTTGATCTTACCTTCTCTTGTCTCTCCATCCCAGCACCCTCCTAGTGAAGACCTCCTTCTTTCCAACTAGACCCTCTTCCACTTTGATACCTTTTTTTTCTGGTCCTTCTACTTTTTACTATTTTTATTTCTGTATTCTCAGTGTTGCTTCAATCTGTGCCACTCTACCCAGTACGGCTATTGCCCCTTATCTGGTAAGCTATATGTGTATAGTTATTAATGGCAAGTCATGAGAATGTATTCCCCAGGCCATATGCATATGATGCCTAGTATAGGGAGCCAGGAACGAGAGAACCTTCAGCTAAATACGACTGATGCATGTAGCTAACCTCCAAGCATTCTTGATGGGAATGTGTCCTCTTGGCACAGAGAATTTATGTGCATTTAGCTAGACACGTTGGCTCACTTTCCGTAATCCCAGCCGCAGGAGCCAGTGGTAGGAGGATCCCTGTCTTTAAAAAAAAAGAAAAAAAAAAGCTAGGAATCAATTATGTTCTCAAAGAACTGGTAACCAAGGAGGTAGTTTGAAAAATCATAAAAGGAAAGGGAAGGACATACTGAACAAAGTTTAAACTCGGAAAGCCACAATAATCTCTCCATGGTAATTTGCATCATGTGTAGTATTTATTTGATCACTAAAGTAAACATGGAACATGAAAAATAAAAAGGAAATATCAAATACAGGAGTGCTCAGCACTGAAACATCTCTATCACACCTCCCAAGGCTCAGGGTCCATTGCGGAAGAGGTGGCAGAAAGAATGTAAGAGACAAAGGAAGGGTAGGACTCCTTACAACGTGCTCCTCCAGACACGAAATGGCCTGGATATCCATGACCTCACAGTGCCTGACACTACCTACACAAGACCATCATAATAGGAGGAAAAGCTGGATTGTGACATCAAAATAAAAGAGAGACTGATTGAGAGGGGGCGGTGATATTATGGAGAGTGGAGTTTCAAAGGGGAAAGTGGGGGGGAATTACTTACCATGGATATTGTTTACAATTATGGAAATTGTCATATATATATATATATATATATATATATATATATATATATATATATATGTATGTTTCAAACAAAAAAGAAAGGAAATAATATAAAATAGTATTCAGGACTTCACCTAACATTGAAGTATATATTCATTTCTTCTATACATCCCTAATAAAAATCAAAACAAGCAAGAATGCATTTTCAAGGCAATATGATAGTGATTTACTAGATGTTCTATTGTCTTCATTACCAAAATAACCACCAAACTCAGTCACATTGAAATCGAGATTAGGATGTGGTGTCTAATACGCGCATCGAATGGCACATGGCTGTGCCTAACATGCTTAATAGGTTATCTTGCGGAAGTCACTATTTACATAATCTAGCCCTTTATACAAGGCTCGCCATTCATTACGCGAACACTTCTCATTGTTTCTCAGGTAAAGAGCAAAAACAATTCCACCATCTTCCAACTAGTCCGCTGTGGGAATGTGAAAGATTGAGGCAGGACCCGGTGGTCCAGGCAAGGCTGGGGAGCATCTTCGCCCAGATGACAGAAGGTATTTCACGGGAAAAACAAACCTCTTTTGCACCAGAGCTGGAGCTTGTGGTTAAGTGGCTGAGCCTACGATTCGTGGCAGTGAGACATGCCACAGGCTCTCATCTTGAAAACTCAGCAGCAAAGGAGTATTACGTAGCACAGGTCGCCACTCTCTGACCTCTCGTTCTTTTATTACTTTTTTCTTGTTTTTATCTAATTTGATTAATTTATTTATTTTTAATTTTTTTTTTAATTTTTGGTTTCTCAAAGTAGGGTCTCACTCTAGCCCAGGCTGACCTGGGATTCACTCCGTAGTCTCAGGGTGGCCTCACACTCACAGCGATCCTCCTACCTGTGCCTCCCGAGTGCTGGGATTAAAGACGGTGCGCCACCACGCCCGTGTGACCTCTCATTGTTTCTTCCAGTTCTTCAGTTATCACACGCAGAAAGAACCTGGTAAACAAATTTGTAAGCACTCTGCTTTGTCACAAAAAATACACCCATTTGATTTTTCCAATTTGCATTAATGAAGCACCTATTGAGTCCAAGAGCTGTAAAGATGAGTAAGATCTTATGAGCAAGACAGGCCTGGAAATCATTGCGCTACAACGAAGCGTCAGCACTGGAGAACAAAGTGGGATGGAAATGGGGGGGGGGTGGGAATAGGGGTCTGCGAAGGCACTGTGAAAGTGGTGTCACAAGCAAACTAAATATTACAGAATCAGCAGAGGCTGGGAGATGGCTCAGTGGTTAAAGGTGCTTGCCTGCAAAGCCTGCTGGTCCAGTATCCACATAGAGCCAGATGCACAAAGTGGTGCATGTGTCTGGTTTTTTTTCCAGTGGCAACAGGCCCTGGAGCATGCCCACATACACATTCTCCTCTCTCTCTCTCTCTCTCTCTCTCTCTCTCTCTCTCTCTCTTTCTCCCTCTCTTCTCTCTCCTCCTTTTCTCCTCTCTCTCTCTCTCTCTTTCTCCCTCTCTTCTCTCTCCTCCTTCTCTCCTCTCTCTCTCTCTTTCTCTCTCTCTCTTTCTCCCTCTCTTCTCTCTCCTCCTTCTCTCCTCTCTCTCTCTTTCTCTTTCTGTTTCTCCTTCTCTTCTCTCTCCTTCTCTCTCTCTCTCTCTTTCTGCCTCTCTTCTCGCTCCTCCTTCTCTCCTCTCTCTCTCTCTCCTTGCAAATAATAAAAGAATCAGTAGAATGTTTCCCACACAAGTGGCAAGGAAAGGTATTCCAAGCAGCAAGGAAAGGGTATCAAAGGCGTGGATTACGGAAATCAAACTGGTTTTAATAATACTCAGTCACACATCCAGGTGGGTGGGTAGGAGAGGCAACAAGAATGGGATAAGGCCAAGTTATGAATGTCTCCTATTCATTTATAAATTTACTAGCGCTTTCAATGTTCTAGAAGTCTTACTGTGTGGCATGGGAGTGGACGTGGAAGTAAAGATCGCTGAACTAGGTTCTAGACTTTTCCAAGCTGAGGAGTTTGGACCTTGGTCTAAATGAAGAACAGTTCATAAGCAATGTGGTCCAAACAGATAGGGGAAGATGTCTCTGTAGACAGTGTGAAGGGTGCACTGTAGAGGGAGAGACTAGGCATACTTGTGTGAATTCGGTTTCTGCTGTCTTCCATAAAATATTGCAGTCTTCTCATACATGTGTCTTGGTGGAGAATTTTTTATTTCCAAATACCATTACTTAACTGAGTTCTCGCAAAAGATGTGAATTTGTTCCCCAACCTTAACAAACTCCGACAGCGAGGACATGTTTTTGTTGGAGCCACATCACGTCGTGTCATCTCACAACCCTTGCTCACCTTGACTCATTTCCTGAAATTGGCTTGTTGGATACACGAGTTGAGGCAGGGCCACACGGACTAAAGCCACCAATGACGGAACACTGAATCCTCAAAGTCAAGAGGCTTTCCAAAGAAGAGGTGGGCCAGATGCTTGGGACTCAAAGAACCATGTTGCTGTCTTTCCTCCGTCCCATCCTTCCCGAGATAATTACGACCTCCATGTTCTATTGTCTTCCAAACGCTAGCATCCATTTCATGGCTATCTCAGAGTCCCAGGAGTCATCCAAAACCCTGGAATTCATGTAAAAATCCCTGAAAAATGCACTTTTTAATAGAAAACTGCACATTTACATCTGTTATTTCATTTGTCCCCTGTAACAAGCCGGGTTCAATTCCCCGATACCCACATAAAGCCAGATACACAAAGTGGCACATGCATCTGGAGTTTGTTTGCAGTGGCTACAACTTCTGGTGTTCTCTCTCTCTCTCCCCCTTGCAAATAAATAAATAAATGAATAAATAAATCATCTCTACTCTTTGGCTGGCCACCCAGACCAAATGTGCCAACTGGTGCACGCTGGTGGCATGTCTGTTATGGGGAAACCAACTGATCCCTGATTGGATTTGAGGTCTTCTCCATGAGAGGGAATTTCTGCTTGGTGCTAAAAGCCTCAAACACCTATGGCATGGGAGGGCATAAGCCCTAGGGGGTAACTACTACTGTTGTCTGGCTAAATGGATATATTATACCCACCTAACTACCCTTTAATATTTGCGTTTAGGCCCATATATTAATGCCAATCTCACTTTTCATTACAGGAGCTTCTCTTGCCAGGTGGCAGTGCACACTCGTGTGACTCAAAGCTCACCACAGCTATGAGAAGTGACAGGGAGTGTTCAGCACCAAGTGAGCTATCTGTGTCAAACCCTCCAAGGCTCGGGGATCATTGCAGAAAAGGTGGCAGAAAAAAAAAAAAATGTAAGAGCCAAAAGAAAGGGAGGAGTGCTTACAATACTGTCTTCCAGACACCAAGTGGCCTTGATATTCATGACCTCACAGTGGCTGGTGCCCTCTACACAAGACCTACATAAGGGGCGAGGAAGAAATGATGACATCAAAATAGAAGAGACAGTAGCTGGAAAGAGGCGCAGGGCTGGGGAGAGATGGCTTAATGGTTAAGCCACTTGCCTGCAAAACCAAAGGACCCAGGTTCAATTACCCAGTGCCCACGTATAGCCAGATGCACAAAGTGGTGCACACAATCTGGAGTTCATTTGCAGTGGCTGGTGTACCCCATTTTCTCAGTCTGTCTCTCTTCTCTCTGTCTTTCTCTCCTTGCAAATACATAAATGAAAATATTTAAAGGAAGAAGAAGGGATTCAATGGAAGGGAAAAGGAAGAGTGGGGGAGGGGTTATGATCATGGTATATTTATATTTATGAAAATTGTCAATAAAAAAAGTTTTCAAAATGGCCTCTGCTAGATTAACCTGGCCTTCATAAAGCAATTAAAACTGTTTTTGTTCTTCAGCAAAAGGCATCCCTGTGAAACAATGCAAATCTCTTCTTTTCTTGAATTCCCCTTCATCCTCCTCACCACCTCCTCAGAGTTCTTGAGACATTGAATCCTAGTCAACACACACTGACCCTAGGAGAATTGGAGTTATTTTTAGATCAAGACTGACTGACATAGTCGGGCGGCAAAGAGAGCCAAGGAGACGCCAAACTGAGTGTCCACCCTGGAAATGAACAAAAATGGAAATCAAGCCGGGTGTTTCTGCGTCCCTTCAGATTTATAATAAATTATGCGGGAGAACTTGGTGAATTAACAAGGACTCCGTGCCAGGGGCGCTTTGCCTCAGCCAGTCCTGGAACGAATTCCGTGAGACCTCGGCCACCTGAGGCTTGTCGAGAATAGTAATAACTTCACGTGATGCCCACAGAGCCCAGCCGCTGCTGTCCAGAGAGAGAGTCATGTCACATGAGATGAGAGCAAGTATGTTGGGGGGGGGAATGTCCCCTCAGTTTGAGTCAGAAGTCCCAGGTCCCTTACCACTTACGAGCCATGCGACACTGGGCGAGTCACCAGGAAGCTCTCAGGGCTCCTTCAGAAGTCTTCAACCTTGGTGGCAGAGGACTCCCTCACCCAAAGTCAAGGCCATCTAGGGCAGCCGCATCCGATGACTGGCCATTCAGAAAGAGCTGGAAAGGGGCAAGACAAGTCTGGCAGGCCTTTCCAGCCACGGAGCTCCTGACGGAGCCGGCTGAGGCTGCCAGGCCGGGTCTATATCACCAATGGATTCTGTCCCACCCAGTCCTGCTGCTTCTACTTCAAGGGTCTCACTCCCAGGGAGTTCCCTAGCCATGAACCGCAAACAACAAGCCCTGCCCCGGAGTGTGTACCCTGCAGAACCGAGCGTGCAACGCCAAGACAGAAACCAACTATTCAATGCCGCTGACACTGTCAGGAAGGCCAGAAACAGGAGCCCTCTGTAGGAAAGCTGGAAAAAGCTGCACTGCGTGCAGCCCTATGGGAGACAGAAGCCATCAGCGGTGAAAACAGTGGATGTTGCAAGCTTCTGATTTGGCCAGCAAGGTCAAATGACCGAACAGGTGCAATAGTGGCATGTCTGTTATGGGGGAAACCAACCACTCTCTAAATGGATACTGAAAACCTAATCAAAAGCCTGTGGTGGGAGAGGTCATGAGCCTTAGGAAGTGTGATGCCTGCTCTTGTTCTTCTAAACGCATATATTATGCCCACCAAAATGCCCTGTAAGCATTTTACTTAACGTTCATGCCCATATATTAATGCTACTCTCACTTTTGGTTACAGAAGCTCCTCTTTTCAGGTTGCGATGACCACTGGATGACCCAAAAGGCACCAAAGTGTTGAGAAGATGTGACGGAGGAGTGTTCAGCACTGAAACATCTCTACCACACCCTCCAAGGCTCAGGGTCCATTGCGGAAGAGGTGGCGGAAAGAACGTAAGAGACAGGGCTGGAAAGATGGCTTAGCAGTTAAGGTGTTTGCCTGCAAAGCAAAAGGGATCCTGGTTCAACTCCCCAGGACCCACATAAGCCAGATGCACAAAGGGGCACATGCGTCTGGAGTTCATTTGCAGTGGCTGGAGGCCCTGGCGTGCTCATTCTCTCTCTCCTCTCTCTCTCTCTCTCTCTCTCTCTCTCTCTCTCTCTCCTCTTCCTGATTGTAGACACAACGTGACCAACCACTTCACACTCCTGTTGCCATGGTTTCCCCACTATGATGAACTCTGACCTGAAATAAACCCTTTTCTGCTTACATTGCTTTGTCAAGCAACAAGTCATACAGCACCCAAACTAATGAGTTCCCAACATATTACTATGTGTCCCAGAGTTGCTTTAGATGGTAGGAAAGGTCCCCTGAAATCACGGGTACTGAGACGGGATGTTCATGTGTGACCATACTTTGACTGAGAAGACCTCGTCACTGGCAGGGTACCCCAGAAAGCCCCAGGTCCTCAAAACCTCGTCCACCAAACACAGGGCCAGATGAAGTCAAAAGAGTATATGTTATAAGGAAGCTTGACCAAAGTGGAGAGGATTGCACTGAGTTTGTAGGCCAGTAGAAAGAATATACTGGTCTTTGAGAAATTGAGAGAAATAAAATATGAGAGAATGAAAAAATATATAAATTCTAAGGAAACACAACAGTTGCTAGAGATGATTATGTTCTTAAGAAAAAGTTAGCCAGGCATGGTGGCTTATACCTTTTTTTTTTTTTTTTTTTTTTTTTTGAGAAAGCATGTTTGGCTTTATTTTTTTTTTATTTAGATAAGGAGAGTCCTTTCATATGGAAAGAGCTTGTGCAATCACATATTTGAAAGGAGAAACAGGTACTGAAGTGGAGGGAAGGGCGGGTGAGCGTCTAGCACACTGGGTGAATGCAGGCTTCCATTTCCCACTGGAGGAAAGAGGGTCCCCAAATCACTTCTAAACAAGCTGCACGGCACACCTTCAGCCCTCGTCCGCCCTTTCAAATATCTGGTCTACATGAAGATAGACAGGAAAGGCCAAAGATAAAAGCAAAAGGAAACTAAACAACCCTCTCAAAAGAAAGACAAAAACGTGGGGCTGGAGAGATGGCTTAGAGGTTAAGGTGTTTGCTTACAAAGCCACAGGATCCCGGTTCGATTCTCCAGGACCCATGTAAGCCAGATGCACAAGGGGGCACATGCATCTGGAGTTCCTTTGCAGTGCTTGGAGGCCCTGGTGTACCCATTCTCTCTCTCTCTCTCTCTCTCTCTCTCTCCCCTCTCTCTCCCTCCCTCCCTCCCTCTTTCTCTCTCGGTCTGTCACTCTCAAATAAATAAAAATAAGCAAAGAAATAAAATATTTATGAAAAGTCTTTTTAAAAAAATCCCCAAATCCTTTTCACTCTGTGAGGCATGAGGTCAGAAGCTGAGGAGGCAGAGTCCCTTTCAACAGCGGAAGAAAGCTCTCCACAGAGAGCCTTCGAGGGAGTTACAACTCCACTCCCGGCATGGTGGCGGGGCCCTGGGGATGCTGCGGGTTGGGGGTGGGGAAACTGATGAGCTGCAGATCTCATGCACCTGGGTGATCACTTGCCAGACGGTCACTGGTAGGTAGGTCAAGTGAGGAACACAGCTGAGCGGTGTCTGATGTCTGCAACACCAAGCCTCTCCTCTTCCAATGACCTGTCTTGAATCCATCTCCCATCTGGAAGCCTGCCTTTCCCTCTCATAACAGAACGACAAAGCACACACCTCAGAACCCTTGGTTGTCAAAGGAGATTTCCATTAGGTCCACTAACCCAACATGCAGATACTTGGCAGCGGGGGGTCCCAATGGACGACAGGGGCAGGCTTGGCTAATGTTGCCACCGTGGCTTCAGTGGTCTAGTTGTGGACACTAAGAACCAGTGTTGGGCTCTGTCTGCCATTCACAAACTTCATCGCTGACTGCCCGGCTCACACCTTTAATCCCAGCACTCGGGAGGCAAAAGTAGGAGGATCACTGAGTGATGGAGGCCACCGTGAGACTACAGAGTGAATTCCAGGTCAGCCTAGACGAGAGCAAGACCCAACCTCGAGAAAAATTTAAAAAGAAAGAAAAAGAAAAAGAAAGAAGAAAAGAAAAAGTTAATGAAAGACTGGAGCTATCCCTGAGTGGTAGAGCACTACCCTAGAATGTGAGGTCCTTGGTTCAATTCCCAGCATTGAAAGAAAAAAGATACTGAAGGTTTGACTGGTTTAAATATCTATGAAAAGCTAATTAAGCCGGGCATGGTGGCGCACGCCTTTAATCCTAGCACTCGGGAAGCAGAGGTAGGAGGATTGCCATGAGTTTGAGGCCATCCTGAAATTACATAGTGAATTCCAGGTCAGCCTGGGCTAGAGTGAGACCCTACCTCGAAAAAAAACAAACAAACAAACAAAAAAGCTAATTATAAACTGGGCATGATGGTGCATGCCTTTAATCCCAGCACTCAATAGGCAGAGGTAGGAGCTCTCAGTTTGATTCCCCAGTGTTGGGAGCACTAAACTAAACTCATTAGTCAAGAGGTGGATTATGTTGATTCAGTTTGCACACTTTATTCACTATTCACACATGTTAATTAAGCCAATTCCCTTTTCCTCATCCTCTCAATCAACTACCCTTGCCTCCTGGCTCTAACCCCTGGGGCACTCACAAGGGACCTCACTTGGCCTTTCTGCTCTCTGCTCCCGGCTGGGCTGCTGTTCTCCTCCGGGCACATGTCAACACACAGAGAGACATGGAGCCTGCCTCTCTGAGTTGAGTGACCATTTCCTGAGTTTTTCCTGGGGTTCTTACAGCCATTTTGTCCTCAGTCATCCTGGCTGCTGACAGCCACCTTAAGGTTTGCTCATTCGCATATCAGCTCACAGAGCATCTCTGGTCTTGGCCCCTGGTTGCCATGGTGACCTTGTCACCACTGAGTGAGTGCCCCATTTCTACTTCTAACTATTGCTCCTAACACCCAGAACGCACATGAGCCAGATGCACAAGGTGGCGCGTGGGTCTAAAGTTCATTTGCAGTTGCTAGAGCCCTGGCATGCCCATTCTCTTCCTCTCTGTCTCTCTCTCTCTCTTTCTCTCTCTCCCTCTCTCTCCCTCCCTCTTTCTCTCTTACTCGCTCAAATAAATAAATAAATAAATAAAATATTTAAAAAAAAGAAAAGAAAAGAAAAGGTGGGCTAGAGAGGTGGTATAGCAGTTAAGACACACTTGCCTGCAAAGCCAAGGGACCCAGGCTCAATTCCCCAGGACCCACATACGCCAGATGTACAAAGCGGCGCATGTATCTGGAGTTCGTTTGCTTCTTTCTTTCTCTCTCTCTCTCTCTCTCTCTCTTCTCAAATACATAAAGTATTTTAAAAATATTTTTTAAATAAATAAATAAAAGGTAATGAAGTCGGCTTAAAGAACTCATACAGGAATCAACGGAGAGGCCGGGTGGGTGTCCGAGCCTATGGCACAGTGTCTCAGCATTTGTGTGCTTTGAGAAAGATCACAGAGCTCGGGTCCTAGCAGTGCCTGGGCACCTAGAGTTAATATGCCACTGGCTTGGTTCTCAAGTGCTGATAGACGGTGGCGGCACCCACGGATTTGTTTGATCCCCCACATCCACCAGCAGAAGGAATCACTGGACTCTGAGAAGTTCCAGACTAAATCAACAGTAAGTCAGATGACATACCAGATGACTGTTCTCCTTGGAAAGACCCACTGACTCTGTTTACCAAAATAATTTAAAAAACAAATGTGTCGACGAGACAGCACCAGTGACACTGAAGAGTTTGTTGGTGGCAGCGTGCACAGGCCCTGACTGGTGTTACTGGACGGTGGCACAGAACTTGGCCCCTGGTAGCATTGGCGATGACACGATCCCAGAGTCATGGAAGCCAGCTGGCTGTGCTTCCTCAACAAAGGAAAGTTAGGGAGTTACCATATCATAAGCAGCAGCAACTTGGGGAGACACGGCGCTGTGGACATGATTAATAAAACATAACTCCTTGGAACTAAGCAGATAGAAAGCCAACAATCCATTCAGCCAAAATAGATACGATGAAGGATGTTACGACCCCTAATAGACTCAGGTATTTTTATTGTAACGTGGATTTCCATCTGCACGCCTGGTAAAGGTGTCACTGGTGATGGATCCCGAGGTCCAGAGCAAAGGTGTCACTGGGGGCATATCTGGATTTCCAGCCTAAAGGTATGTAGAGGGCTCAAGCTCTGCCAGAGAGTCCCCTGATGTTTGCTGCCTGGGTGTGCTTTCTTTGTTTCTTTCTTTTACTTTTTATTAGTTTTATTTATTTATTTGAGAGGGGCAAAGAGGCAGACAGAGAGAGAGAGAATGGGTACACCAGGGCCCCTGGCCACTGCAAATGAACTCCAGATGCGTGCGCCCCCTTGTGCATCTGGCTAACGTGGGTCCTGGGGAATCGAACCGAGGTCCTTTGGCTTTACAGGCAAGCTCCTTAACCGCTAAGCCATCTCTCCAGCCCCCTTGCTTGCTTGCTTTGTGGTACTGGTGTGTGGTGGTGCCTCTCTGGATCTGTGTAAAGGGGCCCGGCTTCTTCTGCCATTGTGGAACCTCCCCTTGATCTGTAAGCCTGAAATAGATCCCATTCCTCCCCATAAACTGTGTCTGGTTTGGAGGTTCATCGCAGCAATGTGGAGCTGACTACGACAGAGAGGGAGACTGAGGGCCCCTCTACCCAAAAGGCACAATCTCTCATCCCAGTCTCTGACTCAGGACCCATGTGCTGAAATAGAGGCCAGGCTTCAGGAAGAATCAACAAGTAGACATATAGTGCAGCTGCACGCTTGGGTGATCTTACAAGATAGAAAAGAAAAGAAATCTGAGCCAGAATGGTGGTGGTACACACCGGTAATTCCAGCACCTGGAGGGACTGAGGCAGGAGGATTAACCAACCTGAACTACATAGTGAGACTGTCTCAAAAAAAAAAAAAAATCAAGACTGGGGCTGAGAGGTAACTCAATGGTTAAGGTGCTTGCCTTGCAAAAACTGATGACCTGGGTTTGACTCCCCAGTACCCCCATAAGCACATAAGGCCAGATGCACAAAGTGGCACATGTGTCTGGAGCTCGTTTATAGTGGCTGAAGGCCCTGGTGTGCCCGTACCCATTTCTCTGTCTCTCTCTATCTATCTATCTATCTATCTATATCTCTCTATCTCTCTATCTCTGTCTCTCTCTCTCTCTCTCTTTGCAAATAAATAAAAATTTTAAAGCCCAAAACTAGGGATAGGAGAAAGAATAAGAATGGTGGAAAGAGCCGGGTGTGGTGGCACACACTGTTGATCCCAGCACTCGGGAGGCAGAGGTAGGAGGATCGCCTTGACTTCAAGGCCACCCTGAGACTACATAGTAAATTCCAGGTCAGCCTGGGCTAGAGTGAAACTCTAGCTTGAAAACTCCACCTCCCCCTGCCCAAAAAAAGAATATTTGACAGGCAGGATGGCAGGTAATATGTTCTATAGCCACATGATCCATT
Source organism: Dipus sagitta (assembly GCA_036346955.1). Taxonomy (NCBI): domain Eukaryota; kingdom Metazoa; phylum Chordata; class Mammalia; order Rodentia; family Dipodidae; genus Dipus; species Dipus sagitta. The sequence continues at coordinate 3,463,441 of CM070789.1, read as the reverse complement.
CATGTCCAAAACTTGAAAGCCAATTGATGAATAGAGCAGGGGTGATCAGGATCTCGGATATCTCAAAGAGGGTTTGGGTGCTCATACCAAACGTTAAGCTGTTTAAATTGGAAGGAATGGAGGGTGAGAATGAATGGACACTGGAATGGGCAACAGAGAAAGGAGTTGGTGACTAGCAGACTGCCACTCAAGCCAGGCTCGCTAACGTTCAGCGGATCGGCTCGCCTCTTACAAACTTCCCCGCTAACAGCAGCTCAGCATGATACTGGAAGCTCTCCCCTTGGAAGTGGTAGTTGAAAAGTCTGAGTCGCAGAGGCAAAGTACCTGTTAGGCGCAGAGTCCCATTCCTTCAAGGCTAAAGACTGTCTCCCAGCTGCGGAAGTGCTGCCAGTTAACAGCCTACAGCTGTCAGAGCTCTTCAGAAATTGCCACCAGCTGAAGAGAGCCTCCTTGCCCTGGATCCCCTGATCTCACAGGGCTGCCTACACCAGCGATAAACCAGTATGGCTGTATTACAGCCTGGCCTCTCACCTGGATGCAAGACAAATTCCACACAGTCCTTCTTCCTTCTTTCTCCCCACATGCTCATCCTGAGAGCATTCCCCCAAAGCCTCCCACCTGTGCATTTCTGCCTCAGAGTTGGATGTCTGGGAGACCTGACCAGCAATGTTGTTAAGTATACAGAAATGAAAACAACTTCCCAACGACTTTGAATTTTAACTTTGTTATCTATACATTCATGTCATTGTAGCTCATTTCTTGAGTCTGCTCAGTTATCTTGTAATCATCCCTAAGTAACTTACTATCAAACACCCCCAAAGAAAACTGGAAAACTTTTCCTGTGTTTTTCAAGTTCCCGAAAGCATGTTCGCACTATCTTTAGTCTCAATGACCTCACTTCACAGAAATCAAGGATAAACACGTCTCCTTAACCTCCTTCCTCCCATTCCCAAGTGTCTTTGTGCACACACACGTGCTTTCCCCTTCCTTCCTTTCTCAGACAATAAAGTCTCCTTCTCCATACTGAGGTGAACCGTGAGTACTTAGTTCTTCACCCCTATGCTCTCCTGCCTTCTCTGGGGCAGTAATTTATCAAATCTCTCCATCTGAAAGTTTCCTTCCTTTTAGTTTATTAATATCTCAAACATCAGTCCACCAAAATCTTTCATCTCTCCATACCACTGTTTCTTTCCTTAGTCTATAAATACCATTGCCTGTTTAAAAAAAAAAAAAACAACAACAGAAACAGGGCTGGAGAGATGCTTTAGTGGCTAAGGTGCTTGCCTGTGAAGCCTAAGAACTCATGTTCAAATCTCCAGGTCCCACGTAGGCAGACGCAGTGACACAAGTGCACAATGTCACTCATATGCCACAAGGGGGCGCACATGTCTGGAGTTCGTTCACAGCAAGCTGAAGGTCTTGGTGCAACCATTCTTTTTCTCTCTCTCTCCTTCTCTCTCTCTCTCTCAAAAATAAAAATATAAAGATAAAAAACAGAAACAGAATCTTAAGGTCTATTTTCCTTCCTTAACATGTATGCCTTTCCTTTGTTCTTTCACCATGACACAGGTGGAGAAGTCTGTAATCTCTGTATCTACTTCATTGTGAACCCATCCCTCAATAGGCTACAATGCTTTTCTGAAAAGTCATCAATGATTTCCTACTAGGGAAGCTTCCAAACAAGACCTTAGCCCTTTTCCTTCTCCGTCACTCCATGATATTTTACATCATTTGACTTGTCATTATTTTTACATTTTTAAATATCTTATTTATTTATTTATTTATTTGAGAGAGAGAATGAGGCAGAGAGAGAGAAAGAGAATGAGCATCCCAGGGACTCAGCCACTGCAAGCAAACTCCAGCCACATGTGTCACCTTGTGCATCTGGCCTACGTGGGTCCTGGGGAATCGAACCTGGGTGCATAGGCTTCATCCTTGTACAGGGGCCATGCTAGTCTTCTCTGTATCATCCCAATTTTTAGCATATGTTCTGCCAAAGTGAGCAGAAAACTTGATTTTTTTTTCAATTTTTGGCTCTGGGTTTTCTCTCTCTCTCTTCTGAGAGAGAGAGAGAGAGAGAGAGAGAGAGAGGCAGAGAAGAATGGGCACGCCAGGGCCTTCAGCCACTGGAAACTAATTCCAGACACATGCTCCCTACCCCTGTGGCGCATTTGTGATATTGCACATTTGGGTCACTTACGTGGGACTTGGATATTCGAACATGAGTCCAGCCCCCTTTGGGTTTTTATAATGAGTGAGTGTGTGTATGCACACACACACACACACACGTTTATGTGTGTGCACAGTGCACATGCATGTGGAGACCACTGGTCAGCCTCCTGCATCATTCCTTGGAAATGCAATAGAACTGTTTGCTTGAGACAGAGCCTCTCACTGGACTGAAGCTTCCCAATTAGACCATACTTGCTGGCCAGAAAGCCTCAAGGATTGGCCTGTCACTGACTCCCCAGGGCTATGATTACAAACATGAGCTGCCACACCAGGCATTTTTAATGTGGGTACTGGGGATTGAACTCAGGTCCCCATGCGTTCAAAGTAAGCACTTTACCAGCTGAGCTACCTCTCCTGACCAGAACTCTTTCATCTTATAATGCGTTCTTTTTAAACTACATCACACATCTCCCATGCTGGTATTTCATGACAATATTGACAGATTTTCTGCTGATGAGGCCTTCCAGGACCCCAGAGGACAGCTCATCTGTAGCTCCTGGTTCCCATGGGCATGGTCTCCTATCACTGATAGCAGGTACATTATTCTTCACTGTTTTCCTTAATTTGTCCCACTATTTTTAACATTTATTTATTTTTATTTATGAAAGAGGCAGACAGAGAAAGAGAATGGGCATGCAAGGGCCACTAACCACTGCAAACAAACTCCAGACACATGCACCACTTTGTGCACCCAACTTTATGTGGGTACTGGGGAAGTGAACCTGGGTCCTTTGGCTTTGCTGGCAGGGATCTTAACCACTAAGCCATCTCTCCAGCCCTAATTTGTTCCATTCTTAGGCTCAGCTTTCCTCCACCATCTTGCCAGAAATTTCTATTCTCCTCCAAAGCTTTCTGAAAAAAATCTTCTCACTCCTATTTCCTCTTCCCTGGGACTTTTTTCATTCTTTCTTTCTTTGCTCTGCAGCCTCTGATTTTTTCTGCATCTTCAGGGACAGGTGTTTCTCATTTAGAGAAGCTAAAGTTTACAGAGCTTCTCAAACAGGAGATGAGGCCTTTAAGATCTGCTCAAGAGCCTGGCCTGGGCTAGAGAGACAGCTCAACAGATAAGAACACTTCCCACACAAGCAGGAAGCCTGACAGAGCCTGAGAGTGCTTGAGTTTGAGCCCCAGCAAGTCCTATGGGAAGCAGAGACTGGAGAATCGCTGCCCTCCCACCCACCCACCCACACAAAAATGACAAGTTCTGAAATCAGTGAGATACTCTATCTGAAGAAAACATGGGGGCTGGAGAGATTGCTTAGTGGTTAAAGGCACTTGCCTGCGAAGCCTAAGGATTCACGTTCGACTCTGCAGGTCCCCACGTAAGCCAGACGCAAAGTGACTCAAGCACGTGAGGTCACATGCACATAAGGGGGTGTATGTGTCTGGAGTTCTACTTACAGTGGCTGGAGGCCCTGGTGCACCAATTCTCTCTCTCTCTCTCTCTCTCTCTCACACACACACACACACATAAAATAGGCAGTCTGTTGGGCTTGCCTCGAAAGAAAGAAAGAAAGAAAGAAAGAAAGAAAGAAAGAAAGAAAGAAAGAAAGAAAGAAAGAAAGGAAGGAAGGAAGGAAGGAAGGAAGGAAGGAAGAGGAAGGAAGGAAGGAAGGAAGGAAGGAAGAGGAAGGAAGGAAGGAAGGAAGGAAGGAAGGAAGGAAGGAAGGAAGGAAGGGGAAGGAAGGAAAGAAGGAAGGAAGGAAGGAAGGGGAAGGAAGAGGAAGGAAGGAAGGAAGGAAGAAAGGAAGGAAGGAAGGAAGGAAGGAAACATGTGGATGGGCAGTGGAGGGGGACACCTGATGTTCTCCCTGGATTCTGCCCATGAGCCGATCTGCACACACATGTACATACACCATGCACACACACTACACGGATGCCCACGTCTAGCCCAAGGGACATCGCTGATCCCCTCCCATGCTGTGTCATCGTAACTGTGGATACTGGCTTCCGAGGGTGATACCCACTTTGGCGCTTGCTTTGGTTTTCGTTTTGTGGAGCACTGGGATTTGAACGCAGGGCCTCACACACGCTAAGCAAGCCCCCTGCCATTGAACTGCGCCCTCAGCCCAAAGCACACAGAGATGTGAGGCTCTGGTAGACGCGACAGCGCATTGGAGACAGCAAGGACAGCTCTTCGGCGTCCCCGTGTGGGCGCTGCTGATTGTGCCTCTGCAAGGGATGTGCGAAGGCCAAGGGGAAGAGAAAGGGCTAAGTCACGGGTGCAGGGAGAAAGGGGAGGCTCTGACCTTGTGTTCTCCTTGAAACGTTTTCCTCATGAACACATTACCAAAAATTCTACTCTTCACAGGTTCTATAAAACTCTGTAGCTACATTTTCTGAGTTCACGTCCACTGAGAATAGGCGCTCACACAATTCTGTTCTTAATTCTTTTCCGGCAGAAGCCCTTCGTTAGTGATCCCAGTTTTCTCCCTCTCAGAGTAGGAGAACTATGATCTTCCAGCGGTGCTTGGGGGAACTCTGATGTTTCTCATTAGAGACACAATTTTACTGTGCAGTAATGTGTTGATTACTGTCTTCAAACTAATTCTGTTATGCTGTGAATGTTTCTACTGCCCAAGAGTAAGCATTTATGCTAACATATGTTAAATATAATCAATGTATTTGCATAAACACAGACATGAAAGTAGAAGGGGGGTCATTTGTGAAGACAAAGGGGACCAGTGGAAGAACAGGGACCAAAGAAGGCGATGGGGCAGGAATACGATCCAAGCGCATGATGTCCTATATCAAAATGCTACAATGAAACCAATTCATCTGTGTAATGAGTAGGCACTCAGAGAAAATGCTTTTGAACCGGGCGTGGTGGCGCACGTCTTTAATCCCAGCACTCGGGAGGCAGAGGTAGGATTGCCGTGAGTTCGAGGCCACCCTGAGACTCCATAGTGAATTCCAGGTCAGCCTGGACTAGTGTGAGACCCTACCTCGAAAAAAAACAAAAAGAAATGCTTTTGAATAACTACTGAAATAATAACACAGATTTTGTCCTTGGCTATGTGATACTGTAATAACATATTCCCTAATCATCAACTGTCATTTATGTTCCTGAAATAAAAGTTCTTGAGATGTTTGTGTCCTTTTTACACTGCTAGATAGGATTTTGTTCAAGATGTCAAACCCATATGCATAAATAACATTTTAGGGCTGGAGAGATGGCTTAGCAGTTGAGGCATTTGCCTGCAAAGGCAAAGGACCTCGGTTCAATTCCCCAGGACCCACATAAGCCAAATGCACAAGGGGGCACACGCGTCTGGAGTTCATTTGCAGTGGCTGGGGCCCTAGCACGCCCATTCTCCCTCTGTCCCTACCTCTCTCTCTCCCTCTATTTGCTTCTCTCTCAAATAAATGAATAAATAGGGCTGGAGAGATGGCTTAGCGGTTAAGCCCTTGCCTGTGAAGCCTGAGGACCCTGGTTCGAGGCTCAATTCCCCAGGACCCACATTAGCCAGATGCACAAGGGGGCGCACGCATCTGGAGTTCGTTTGCAGTGGCTGGAGGCCCTGGCATGCCCATTCTCTCTCTCTCTCTCTCTATCTGCCTCTTTCTCTCTCTGTCACTCTCAAATAAATAAATGAAAATAAACAAAAATTATTTAATAAATAAATAAAAATAAATTTTTTAAAAAAAAAGAAAGAAAACAAAGCCACAAAGCCAGGTATGCTGGCCCATGCCTGTAATTCCAGCACTTGGGAGGCAGAGTGGATTACTGTGAGTTCAAGGCCGCCCTGAGACTACATAATGAATTCCAGGTCAGCTGGGGTTGGAGCGAGACCCTACCTCAAAAAAATAATAAATAAATAAATAACATTTTATTGGAGTCATCTTCGTTGGGTTTTGCATTTTTCCTGTGCTCTAGACAATTTTATAGAACATGAAAAGTATCTGCTTCATCACAACTCCAAGTACTCACACATAAAACCTAGAATATATTTTTGTTTTATTCATTTAGGGGAGAGAGAGAATGGGCACACCATGACCTTAGCCACTGCAAATGAACTCCAGACCTTGTGCATCTGGCTTACATGGGTCCTGGGGAACGGAACCTGGGTCCTCAGGTTTCATAGACAAGTGCCTTAAACCACCAAGCCTTCTCTCCAGCCCCAGCATGTATTTTTAAGGTAGTTCTTTTTAACATTACGTTTCTTTCATGGTTTCTCATCTATTCAGTTTTATATTTCTTCCATATAATATCAGCTAGATGAGATGCAAACATTTCTATGTGCGTGCATGCATGCATATATATGTGGATTGTGTGTGTGTGTGTGCACGCGCGTGAACATGTCACGGCACAGGTGTGAAGGTCAGAAGACAACCTCGGGGTCTCAGTCCTCACCTCGCACCTGCTTTAAGACAGCCCCTCCCTGCTGTTCATCAACACCGGACTAGTTGGCCCGCCACCTTTGGGATTGTCCTCCTGTTGCCCCCTGTTGCCTGTTGGGATCACAGATCCGTGTGCTGTTTGCATTCAGCTGTATCTGGGTTCTGAGGATCTGAGCTCTGGTCATCAAGTTTGTGCAGAAAGTTGTTTTAACCACTGAACCATCTGCCCAGCCCACAAAACATTTTTTAAATACACTACTCAACTGACCAAAAAAAAAAAAAAAGATATCCCAAAAGACCAAAATTGACATGGAAGTGGAAAGACACCCCTGGAAGGATTCCTGGGGAATCTGGAAATTGAGTTTTAATACAAGCCACATACAAGGATAAAAGAGCTCAACCTGTGTTCTTCACAAAGCGGAAGTGAGCTCAGAGACTCCCACATAAAGGAAGACCTTACGAGCTACCACTGAAGGAAAAATAAAAATCCAGAACACGACAGCGTACTGACAGCTGATCTCTACAGATCAGCAATGGGAGCTAAAAGAACAGTGGAAGATCTTCAAAATATTAAGAGAGAAATTTTCAGGTAGAGTTATCTTCTATCAACATCATCTTCTAAAACTAAAATAGAAATCAAGTCATTTATGAAAGAAAATGCAAGAGTCTGTCACCAGTATATGTCAGTAGGAGAATATCTGAATCATGTGCCTCACAAAAAAAAAAAAAAGAAATACCCTCTCAGGGCACTGCTGAGATGCACCAGCCACCAAAGAAAGAAGTAAGTATGAGGTGCTTCTGAGAAGGCACTTTAAGTAAATAAATCTGTAGTCAACATTTAACTTGGTTGTCAAAATACTAGGATAGAACTAAAACACTGGGTTAAAATAAGTGGCTATTTTTAATAACAAGAGGTTGATCAAAATTTAAGCATCCCAAGTCTTTTCATATTGTCAGGTGACTACAGAAAACTTAGTGTATGATATCCTTATTAAGAGAAAGAAAAATAAGAACAAAGAAAAATGACCTAATCCAAAAGTAGACAGGAACAGAAAAAAATGAGAAATAAAGCAGGACAAATTAGATGGAAGAAATAAATACAAATTTGTAATTATGATAAATGTAAATGGAATTAACTTTTTGTTAAAAGATAAAATCAGCCATTTACTGCTTATAGGAAAACTATCTCCAACTTAAGAACAGAGTAACATTAAAACATAAAACCATGGGGCTGAGAAAATGGCTCAAGAATTAAAGGCAATTTCTTACATATTACTAAAAAAGTTAAAAGTATATTCTGGTGGATAACATAATTATATAATTAGAAAATCTCAAAAGGAGGAACTAGGGAGATAGCTCAGCAGTGAAAAAAGACACTTGGTAGCAAAGCCTGCTGTCCCAGGTTCAATTCCCCAGCCACCCACGTAAAGATGGACAAGTATTCAATTGCACACACACACACACACACACACACACACACACACACTATTTTTAAAGGTGAGGGTAGCTGAGGAGATGGCTTAGCAGTTAAATGTACTTGATAGCAAAGCCTGTTGACCTAGGATCAACTCCCCAGGACCTATACAAAGCCAGATGGAAAAACTGGCATGTCTGTCTCATTTGCAGCACCAAGAGACCTTGGCATGTTCTTCTCCCATAAGCACACTTACACATGTATAAATAATACATTTTTTTTAAAAAAAGAGCTGGAGAGATGGCTCAGTAGTTAAAGGCACTTAGTTGCAAAGCCTGTTGGCCCGGGTTCAATTCCCCAGTAGCCACAGAAAGCCAGATGCACAAAGTGGTGCATGCATCTGGAGTTCATTTGCAGCAGCAAGAGGCACTAGTATGCCCAAACACACTGTCTCTCTCCCTCTCTCTCTTTCCCTCCCTCACTGCTCTCAAATAAATGAATATTTTTAAAGAAGAAAATCTCAAAAGAAAATTCACTTAAAGACATGAAGTTAATAAGAGTTTAAAATATTCAATTATATATATATATATATATGAGAGGGGGACAGATAGAGAGTGGGCACAGTAGGGCCTTCAGGCACTGCAAACAAATTCCAGACACATGTGCCACCTTGTGCATCTGGCTTACGTGGGTACTGAGGAAATGAACCTGGGTCCTTTGGCTTTGCAGGCAAGCACCTTAACCACTAAGCCATCTCTCGAGCCCAAGAGTATAAAATAGTAATTAAATATTCAATGTCCTGACTTCAATCCCCAATACCACAAAAAAAATGTACATCTATTAAAATGATGTTTGTAACTTTCTTTCGTGGTGTAGCCACTGGTAAGTGTCATTGCTCTGGTAAGTGACCATCCCTCATGGTCATGCACGCTACACTAAGTACAATGGATCAAATGCACCCAAAGAGAGAGAGAGAGAACAAAATAGACATCAACGTATATGAGGGACTAGTTGGGTAGAAGAAGCAGTTCAGTGGTAGGGGGACAGGAAGGGGGGACAAGAGAAAGCAATGTGAGAGTACTATGTTCAAAATATAGACATATCATGGGCCCTAGGGGTGTAACGTCTGCTGCTGTCTGGCTAAATGTCTATACTATGCTCACCACACTGCCCAGTAAGCACTTCTCTGGATGTCCATACCCATATATTAATGCTACTCTCACTTTTGGTTAGAGAGGCTTCTCTTTTCAGGTGGCAGTGACCTTGGGATGACTCAGAAGGCACCATGGTGCTGAGAAGAAGCGACAGAGGAGTGCTCAGCCACTGAAATATCTCTATCACACCTTCCAAGGCTCAGGGTCCCTTGCAGAAGAGGTGGCGGAAAGAATGTAAGAGCCAAAGGAAGGGTAGGACTCCTGACAACGTGCTCCTCCAGACAAAAACTGGACCTCACAGTGCCTGACACTACCTACACAAGACCATCATAATAGGAGGAAAAGATCATGACATCAAAATAAAAGAGAGACTGATTGAGAGGGGGAGGGGATATGATGGGGAGTGGAGTTCAAAAGGGAAAGTGTGGGGAGGGAGGGAATTACTATGGGTTATTGTCTACAATTATGGAAGTTGTCAATAAAAAAAATAAATAAAAATAAAAAACAGACATATATGAAAACTGTCAATCAAAATAACCAAAGTTGTTTGTAAATATACCAAATTATGTGATATGTATATATTATGTACTATAGATATGTATATATTATGTGATATGTGTATAGTGCATGAATACGGATTAGATGAATTCTAAATTGTATCTACCATTTAGCTTTTATTGTTTGAATAAATATTAAAGATGCGTACTGAAAATGACAGTACTAGTACTTGCTGTGTTTGAGTGGCAGAATTTTTTGCCCTATTATCTGAGTTTTATTTTGCATGTATATTAGTTTTATAATGATAAGGTTTTGACAGAAACTTATATTTTCAGGGCTGGAGGGATGGGTTAGCAGTTAAGGCACTTATCTGTGAAGCCTAGGGACCCAGGTTCAATTCCCCAGAACCCTGGTAAGCCAGATGCATATTGTGGCGCACGTGTCTGGAGTTCGTTTGCAGTGGCTGGAGGCCCTGGTGTGCCCATTCTCTCTCTCTCTCTCTCTCTCTCTCTCTCTCTCTCTCTCTCTCTCTCCCAATTTCTATATCTCTCTCTCAAATAAATAAATAAATAAATATTTTTTAAAACTTCCCCTTGAAATGGAAAACCAAAAATAAACCCTTTCCTTCCTTGAGCTGCCTCTGGCTGGGTATTTTGTCCAAAAACATAAAAAAGTAACTGATAGATTGTTGAACACGTAAGTTAAGGGGGACAATATAAATTCCAGAACTGTTGTTTTCTTATCCTTTCTGTAACATCATACTTTGCTTACTGATGACTGAACCTTAAAAACTACCCTCATGATCTGTTTCTCCCCAATGGTTTCTTCTCCAAAACAGATTTTTTGTTTGTTTGGTTGGATGGTTGGTTGGTTGGTTTGGTTTTTCGAGGTAGGGTCTCACTCTGGCCCAGGCTGACCTGGAATTCACTATGTAGTCTCAGGGTGGCCTCGAACTCACGGTGATCCTCCTACCTCTGCCTCCCGAGTGCTGGTATTAAAGGCGTGCGCCACCGCGCCCGGCTGCCAGATATTTTTAATATTCATGACTAGTCACATAATGTGAGGGTTGGAGCTCCAAGGGCAACACCTGCAGGCTAAACGCTGGTAGACCACCTTCTTTTGGGGAACAACTCTGTACTAAATGACTGAGGAAATGTCACCTATAAATTCTCCATTCATATGTCAATGGAGAAGTCCTCCCTTTTATTGCACTGAACGAACACAGAACATCTTCTATTACAATCAGGGTTCACTGCGGAAGAGGTGGCGGAAAGAACGTAAGAGCCAAAGGAAGGGCACCACTCCTTACATGCAACTGTCCAGACAGAAATTGGCCTTGATATCCAAGACCTTGCAGTGCCTAGCAATACCTTCACAAGACCCCCATAACCGGAGAAAAAGATGATGACATCAAATTAAAAGAGAGACTAATGGCGAGAGGGAGGGGATATGAAGGACAGCAGAGTTGTGAAGGGGAAAGTGGGAGAGGGGAGGAAAATACCATGGTTTGTTGTCTGTATGTATAGTTTTCAATAAAAAATATATATATATTAAAAATCCATTAAAGAATGCCATTCATAAAAATATTCAATTTAGTATATGAAACCTATCCCATTGTGACCTGTATTAAGTTGTTCTAAAGACAATATAATCATATTTTGTTCTAAGCTTATCTCTAGAGCAAAAGAAAAGAGAGAGAGAGACTGAATTTCATTAAGACAAATAGCTCCGCTCTCAGAGTCCCAGAGGATCAGAGAATCCTGGTTTTGCAAAATATCCAGGGGAAAGAGACTGCTCATGCAGAGAGAGAGAGAAAGAGGGGCTATTTGAGATGAACCAGAGTTATTTTTATATATTTATTTATTTATTTGAGAGATAGATAGACACAGAGAGGCAGATGGAAAGAATGGGTGTGCCAGGGCCTCCAGTCACTGCAATTGAACTCCAGATGATTGCATCACCTTGTATATCTGGTTTACGTGGGTCCTGGGGAACTGAACCTGGGTACTTTCACTTTGCAGGCAAGTGCCTTAACCACTAGGCAATCCTCCCTCCCAGAGTTATTTTTTAACAAATAAAACCTCCCAGCAGGGATTGATTTTTGACAAGATGCCCAGCGAAGGGAATGCCCTAATCCAGGGTTGGTCTACTACAAATCAAGCTGAAAGTTCTCAAGTTTCATTGGCTGCAGGATTCCCACTAAATGGTCCTCTCTTTCTTCCCAAAATGTAAATCTCAGGCTGGAGGGATGGCTTAGTGCTAAGGCATTTGCCTGCAAAGCCAAAGGACCCAGGTTCAATTCTCCAGGACCCATGTTAGCCAGATGCACAAGGGGGTGCATGCATCTGGAGTTCGTTTGCAGTGGCTGGAGGCCGTCACGCACCCATTCTCTCTCTCACTCTCTTTCTACCTCTTCCTCTCTCTCTCTCTCAAATAAATATCTAAATAAATATTTTTAACAAAACATAAATCCCCAGGGCACTTCTTTCTGTGTGCATAAACCCCCACTTCAGCCAGGCATGGTGGTGCACACCTTTAATCGCAGCACTCAGGAGGCAGAGGTAGGAGGGGCGCAGTGAGTTCAAGGCCACCCTGAGACTACATAGTGAATTCCAGGTCAGCCTGGACCAGAGTGAGACCCTACCTCAAAAAAACCATGAAAAAAAAAATCCCTTAGAGCCTTGGGGAACCAACTGCTCTTAATTTGACTAACTGATCTCCTCAGTGGTACGGGACCCATAGCTGGAGCTGGGAAACAAGTCAGAACCATATCCAAACATAAGCCCACTCGCCAATATCAAGCTACCACCAATCATGGGCTACAAGAGGGCCTACACCTATTAAATTCTCTATAAAAAATGTAAGAGTTATCTCATTTGTCCTGGTGCTAACTTACTCTCCGTTGGAGAATCTGCTTCTCTTTTTCAGACAGATGTAGATCCTAAGGAGAGAGCCACCCCATCATACCTCAAAAGGGCTCCGGCTGAAACTAAGAAAAACTGGCAAAACAAGCAAGAGTGCTGTTTTCCTGATGAACCGGATACCAGCACAAGGGGGAAGGAGATCAACACAGAGAAAAATCAACTCCTACCAAATCAGAGAGCCAGAGCCTCAGAGGCCCCCAACACCTCATCACTGAAGCAGACCAAAAATGAACCCAACATGGCTCAGGGAAATTTTGCGGAAGAGGGGGCGGAAAGAATGTCAGAGTCACATGTTGGGTCATGATATGCAGAGACATTTATCTTACCCATAACTGTGGGCTAACTCCACAATGCATGACCCATATACCTCAACAAGGAGGGGTCAAGGGGAGGGGGTAGGTCACGGATGAGCCTAATAATGGTACCAAACTGACTGTATTTGCTGAATACAAAACTAACTAATAAAGAAAAAAATAATCCCCACTTCAAGCACAATAGAACATCCGTACTCTCTGTGAATAGCCTCTAGTGATGGGAAACTCACTAGAACTTTCTTGTAAGACTTTTTTCCTAGAATTGTCACGGAATCTAGCACTCTTTCCCTAGATAGCCCATGAAGTATTAATTTCTACCTCCGTGAGAGATGCTCTTGATTAGCCCTACAACAACGGCAGAGTCCTTCACTCATTCCTACCAGCACTTTCTACAGGTCTTCACATTCTGTACAGCCTTGCTGCTCAGTACATGTCAAAAGCGCACACCAGAAGGCCACGTAATGAATTTCAGTCAGCCTGGGCTACAGTGAGACCCTACCTCTAAAAACCAAACCGTGAGCTGTAGGTATGTCTTAGCAGTTAAGGCATTTTCCCTGCAAAGGCAAAGGACCCAGGTTCAATTCCCCAGGACCCACGTTAGCCAGATGCACAAGAGGGTGCACGCATCCGGAGTTCATTTGCAGTGGCTGGAGGCCCTGGCGTGCCCATTCTCATTCTCTCTCTCTCTCTCTCTCTCTTTCTCTCTCTCTCTCTCTCTCTCTCTCTCCCAAATAAGTAAAAAATATTTTTTAAAAATATACAGAATTATAAATACATATATATATATCCTATTACACAATTAATATGTGTTAATGAAGTATATAGAAATATAAATATACATGTCTCTGATTTTTTTTCTTTTTTGTAACACAGGAGATTGAACCTCAGGTTGTGTGCATACTAGGCAAATGCTCTGCCACTGAGGTATATCCCCAACCATCTTGTTCCTTTTGATTTTGAGACAAAGGCAGGCCCAGGCTGACCTTGAACTAACTCTGTAACCCAAGTCGACCTTGAGCTTGCCATCCTTCTGCTTCAGCCTCCTCCAGAGTGGCTGAGATTACAGCTTGCACCACCGATGCTATTATATTATATCTTAGATAAGAAGTAAACAGGAGCCGGGCGTGGTGGTGCACGCCTTTAATCCCAGCACTCGGGAGGCAGAGGTAGAAGGATTGCAGTGAGTTCGAGGTCACCCTGAGACTCCATAGTAAATTCAAGGTCAGCCTGGGCTGGAGTGAGACCCTACCTCGAAAAACCAAAAAAAAAAAAAAAAAAAAAAAAAGAAGCAAACAGGGGCTGGAGAGATGACTCAGCAGTTAAGGGCACTTGCTTGCAAAATCTGATAGCCTGGTTCAATTCCCCAGTATCCACATAAAGACAAATGCACAAAGTGCAGTACCCTCTCTCTCTCTTTCTCTCAATCTCTCTCTTCTTGCAAATAAATGATAAATAAAAATTCAAAACAAAGGGAAGGTAATAGCAGCAAGGTAACTACATTTAGGGCTGGGAAGACAGCTCTTCTGACGAGCTGCTCATCTTGCCAACATGAGGATCCAAGTTCAGTCTCCACAAGCCATGTTGAAGAGCCAGGCATGCAGTGCCCTGGAGAAACTGCAGAGGAAGCAGTGACGAGAATACTGCTCTTACTGCTAGCCTGACAACCAGCTCCAGGGCGGTGGTGACAGACACAGTGATCAATCAAAACCCATCAAAGCAGAAATCCAGAGGCTACAGAAAACTCTATGCTAAATCAGACTGCCAACAGATGAGCCATGGCTCAGGGAACATTGAGGAAGAGGGAGGGGTGGAAAGATTGTAAGAGCCACAAAGTGGGTAGGAATACTGGGAAGCACGGTGCTACCCCATAGGGCATAGGGAGTGACTTAGGCCTTCAGAGCCCCACAGTGAATACCATAACCCCACAGGGGAGGGACAGCCCCAGGGAAACAGAAGCAGGGGTGAGGGGATAAAAGAGTATACCCCATTATAACTTATATAAAATAATAATAAGTAACTTAAAAAGCCAGGCATTGTGGGACACACTAGTAATCCCAGCACTCGGGAGGAGACGGGCAGAGCCCGGGAACCTGTGCACCAGCCAGTCCAGCATGTTTAGAAAGTTCCAGGCCAGTGAGAGGTGGTCCCAGAAAGGTGGACAGTGGGCGGGAGAGATGGCTTAGCAGTTAAGGCATTTGCCTGCAAAGCCAAAGGACCCAGGTTCAATTCCCCAGGGCCCACATAAGCCAGCTGCACAAGGTGGTACATGCATCTGGAGTTTGTTTGCAGTGGCTGGAGGCCCTGGCGCACCCACTCTTTCTCTCACTCTGTGTCTCTTTCTCTGTCATTCTCTCTCAAATGAATAAATAAATACAATTGAAAAAAAGAAGGTGGACAGTAGTGTTTTAGCCACCAGTAAGTCATCCATGCTCCAGTTAATAACCCCTTCCCATGTTCAAGCAAGAACTCTAATTTACACTCGAGTGGGTCCCAAAAATAGAAAAAGACAGGAAAGTAAAGAGAGGACTAACTGGATGTGGTGGCACACGCCTTTAATCCCAGCACTTGGGAGGCAGAGGTAGGAAGATCGCAAGGCCACCCTGAGACTGCATAAGTGAATTCCAGGTCAGCCTGGGCTAGAGTGAGACTTGCCTTGAAACACCAAAAAAAAAAAAAAAGGACTAGTTGGAAAAAAGAAGTTTAGAGAAAGTGGGAGGGGGTAAGAAAGAAAAATGGGGGATAAATATGATCAAAATACATTATATTCATGTATGAAATTATCAAAAAATAAGAACAAATAAGAAATACATAGCCGGGCGTGGTGGCACACGCCTTTAATCCCAGCACTCGGGAGGCAGAGGTAGGAGGATCACCATGAGTTCAAGGCCACCCTGAGATGACAGAGTTAATTCCAGGTCAGCCTGGACCAGAGTGAGACCCTACCTTGAAAAAACAAAAAACCAAAAAAAAAAAAAAAAAAAAAAAAGACATACATAAATAATGTTTTTATTTCATTTATTTTTTTTAAGAGAGACACAGATTGAGAGACAGAATTGGCACAACAGGGCCTCAGCCACTGAACTTGAACTCCAGAGGCTTGGGCCAACTAGTGAGCATGTGCGACCTTGCACTTGCCTCACCTTTGTGTGTCTGGCTTACATGGGATCTGGAGAGTCGAATGTGGGTCCTTTAAAGTGGACAGTGTTTTTAACAGAATGACAACCAAAACTGCCCTCTGATCACTACGTGCAGTGTGCACACACACACACGCACACACACAAAAAATTACATCTACTTAGAATGAAATCTTATCATCAAATTTTAAAGAGAGAACAACTTAAGAACTGTGGAGCTCTGAGCATTCCCCAGCTCAGACCACTGCTGGGCTTGTCAGTATTTAAGCCTACTGTGCGCACAAGCTGTGATGCCCACCGTACAATGATGGAACTACGCTTCCTCCAGCTGCTGGTGCTCCAGGGTGGATCCCATGGGCCTGGGCCTGGGGCCAGAGGCTGGCATTCAGGAAGTGTATTTGGGAAAACAGAGTCTAGCACACTGAGAAAGAAATGGCTGAGACACGATCTCAGGCGACTTGGGCTGACCCCACTCCCTCTGACAGAGGAGTCACCCTTGAGAGCTGGAAGTTGGCACAGGGGAGTTGGGACTTTACGCCAGGCCTCAGCCCGTCATTGGGTGAAAAGGTCATGACCTTGTCAAGCGGCTTTCTCCATGGGAAGGCAGCCAGTGGGGGATTAAGTTTCTCAGTCCTGAATGGAGACGTGGCCCAGGCTACCACACACTTTTTACCCACCTTCACAGGAATCAAAGATGGCAAGAAATTAAACTAGAGAATTTCCAGTGGAAAGCCAGCAGTTTTTTTAACTCGCAAAAAAAAAAAAAAAAAAAAAGACCACATTACTATCTGTTACTTCCTCCCATAATTTCAGGAACAAAATTAGATGCTTAGGCAATGACTCACCATTTAAAATGAAGCTTGAATTTCTATGTGGAATTATTTCAACTCCCTTAAATGGCATTTCTTAGGGTCTCTTTGTGTCAACAGTTTTGATTCATCAGAATAAATTGCCTCCAAAACAACTGGCCTTTCGTGTGTTTAGACGATTGCAATTAATGTGTGCTTCTCCCTTGGCAACGTCATCCTTGGAAAGAGAGAGTTCCTAATTCTCGCATCACATCCCGCGGCGCCTTCACAGAGAACTGTCGTGAGCCATCGTCGTGCCAATTTCCAGGGGCCAGGAAATATGACCACTTTCCTTAATTTGCCTGATCTGACAGGCGTATCAGACTAATAGAAGAGGTGAGGTCATACCTTGGCACCTCCAAATCGGATGGGGTCTGCGGCTGCCGGAGGCCGTACCTCCCGACCAGAGGGGACTGTGGCTCCAGGTACAACGTTGGACGGCCACTCCCGGAACCAGCTCTTGCTTGGGTTCTGCCTCGGCCACTGCTGATAAGGGGCCTTTCGCCACACTTCACATTTCCTCTTCCCTTGACCACTAAAATAAGGGTGACTCCCCTTCTTCCACAAAAAAAAATCATAATGACACAAAAGGTCATCATCACTTTGCAGGAGCCTGCAAAGTCATAGGGCCCATGTTAGAACCTGTCCATGTTTTGTTTTTCTGTTTACTATTTTTCCTTTTTTAAAAAAAATATATATTTATTTATTTAAGAGAGAGATAGAGGTAGAGAATGGGCAACACCAGGGCTTTCAGCTGCTGCAAACGAACTCCAGACGACGTGGGTCCTGGGGAATTGAACCTGGATCCTTTGGCTTTGCAGGCAAATGCCTTAGGCACTAAGCCGTCTCTCCAGCCCTGTACTTTTTTTTTTTTTTCCCCTAAGGCACACATGTGCCACTTGAGGCAAGCATTCTCTTCGATCTGTGACTCAGGTATACCTGGGAACGTGCTCGTGACAGTGAAAACCACGTCTCTTCATGCTGCGGGCACTGTGGGGTGCATCACCTGCGTCACTTGATGTGAGTCTCCCAACAGCCCCGCAGGGCGGCTTCCCTCCCCTTGCATTTGCATTTCACAAATGGAGAAGGTGCCGCTTATAAGGGTCTCAGACATGCGACCCCCGTCAGCGGTGCGAGCGGAGGTTTTGCAGCCCTCACTCTGCCTTCCTACCCCCCCCACACACACCTTTTATATATATATATACATATATATATATATATATATATTTTTTTTTTTTTTTTTTGAGGTAGGGTGTCACTCTAGCTCAGGCTGACCTGGAATTCACTATGTAGTCTCAGGGTGGCCTCGATCTCACGGCGATCCTCCTACCTCTGCATCCCTAGTGCTGGGATTAAAGGTGTGTGCCACCATGCCTGGCTCTCCTGCCCCTTTTTGAAGCAGCAAGAAGTTAGGCACAAGGGCTGGAGAGATGGCTTAGCGGTTAAGCTCTTGCCTGTGAAGCCTAAGGACCCCTGTTCAAGGATCCATTCCTACCTCTGACAGCCGAGTGCTGGGATTAAAGGTATGTGCTACCACGCCCGGCTAATAAATATTTTTTAAAAAGTATTGAGTAATACTACATGTATGAAGAGGAATAACCGGAGAGAGAGATGGCACAGTGATTAAGGCACTTGCCCACAATGCCTAATGACCCAGATTCGATTCCCCAGTACCCAGGTAAAAGTGCCAGAGGCACAAAGTGGCACAGGCATCTGAAGTTCATTTGCAGTGCCTGGAGGCCCTGGCGTGCCCATTCTCTCCCTCTTCCTCGCTCTTGCTATCACTCCCCTTGCAAATAAATAAAATAATTTTTTTTGTTCATTATTTATTTATTTTATTTGAGAGTGACAGACACAGAGAGAAAGGCAGAGAGAGAGAATGAGCACGCCAGGGCCTCTGGCCACTGCAAACAAACTCCAGATGCATGCGTCCCCTTGTGCATCTGGCTAATGTGGGTGGGTACTGGGGAACCGAGCCTTGAACCGGAGTCCTTAGGCTTTAGGCAAGTGCTTAACCGCTAGGCCATCTCTCCAGACCCATAACATAAATTTTTAAAGAGGGATAAATCTCATAAATATATTCATCTAAGAGGACTAGGGCTGTGTGTGGCTCGGTGATAGAGCGCATGCCTCGCATGTTCAAGTCCTTGAGTCGAATCCCCAGCATCACACCCATAATAACAACAACAACAATAATAATAACAACAACAACAATAATAATAACAACAACAATAATAATAATGCTTAGCTGACAAAGACAGAACAAGAAAAGAATGCCTCCTCTATGGTCACATTTAAATAACTTTAAGAACAAGGCAGTTATTATTTGAGGCAGTAGTGACTCTAGAGCTACAGTCATAGAAGGATGGGCTGCAAGTTTCTAATGGTCTATTTCTTTTTTTAATTTTTTTTTTTTTTGTTTGTTTGAGTTTTTGAGGTAGGGTCTCACTTTAGCCCAGGCTGACCTGGAATTCACTATGTAGTCTCAGGGTGGCCTCGAACTCACGGCAATCCTCCTACCTCTGCTTCCCGAGTGCTGGGATTAAAGGCGTGAGCCACCACACCTGTGATGAATGGTTTATTTCTTGTTCTGATACAAGTATCTGTACGTTGTGGAAAGGATTGTCCCACATACTATGGTCTGTGTGCTTTTTTACATGCAAGGTACACTTCAACAAACGCTTATTTTCTTTTTATTCCTAAAGAAAGCAAATACTGATTTTTCTTCCCCTATTCTGACTGAGGGTGTCAGATCCAGCAGCCAATCTGACCACACTGATCATTCACCAGTGACAGGTTTTCCAGCCCCTAACTCCCCAGGAGGATTTAGTCCCAACATACACCTGGACCACTCATGAGTGTTTTCCCCATTTTTTCCTAGCTTTCCACTGCTCCTGTTCTCTTTCCATACATGGTCCAGGGGCTGATGAGTTTGGAATTTGTTAGATCTCAGAAATGCATTTCTTGGGCTGGAGAGATGGCTTAGTGATTAAGGTGTTTGCCTACAAAGCCAAAGGATCCTGGTTTGAT
Source organism: Dipus sagitta (assembly GCA_036346955.1). NCBI lineage: Eukaryota > Metazoa > Chordata > Mammalia > Rodentia > Dipodidae > Dipus > Dipus sagitta. The sequence goes on along the minus strand of CM070789.1, from coordinate 3,443,552 downwards.
TCTCCAGGACTCAGGTAAGCCAAGTGCACAGAATCATGCTTGAGTCTGGAGTTCATTTGCAGTGGCTGGAGGCCCTGGCACACCCATTCTCTCTCTCTTTCTCTGCTTCTTTCTCTCTATCAAGTAAATAAAATATTAAAAAATTATTTTTAAAAAAAGGGGAAAAAAGGAGCCTTTCTTTTTTTTTATTTTTTTTTAATTTTAGGGAGAGAGAATTGGTACACCAGGGCCTCAGCCACTGCAATCAAACTCCAGATGCTTGCACCACCTAGTAAACATGTGCGACCTTGTGCTTGCCTCGCCTTGGTGTGTCTGGCTTACATGGGATCTGGAAAGTAGAACATGGGTCCTTAGGCTTCACAGAGAAGTGCCTTAACTGCTAAACTATTGCTCCAGAAATGCATTTCTTAATTGCAACAGAGCCATAGCACAATTGCAAAAAGGCAATTTGCCATCAAAATCTAAAAAGATAAAAGAAGACCCAACACCTGCTGATCATCTACATGCTTCTCAAACTCTACCACAGTCTCTGTTTGATCCCAACATTTTCATTTTATTTTTTTTAATAAATGAACTTTTTTGTTTATTTTTATTTATTTATTTGAAAGCGATGGACAGAGAGAGAGATCGAGAGGCAGATATAGACAGAGAGAGAATGGGCACGTCAGGGCCTCCAGCCAATGCAAACAAACTCCAGATGCTTGTGCCCCCTTGTGCATCTGGCTAACGTGGGTCCTGGAGAATCAAGCCTCGAACCGGGGTCCTCAGGCTTCACAGGCAAGCGCTTAATCAGTAAGCCATCTCTCCAGCCCTCAACATTTTCATTTTAAACTAGCATTGAATTCCATTGTACAATTTTAGAGCTTTATAAAAGAACAAATTTTATGAATTCCTACTGCAAGTTGGAATAATTGATATTTATCCCCTCAGTCTTAAAATTTCATTTTCAAGGTCAAAACAATATTAATTCAAGTTTACATGTTAATAAATGTTATGTTGATGTTCCAAATCCCCTCTGGCCACAACTATAATTCTTTCCCAATTTAGATTCA